>CM070770.1:2167525-3440025 GCA_036346955.1 Dipus sagitta
CCAGGTTAGCTGGTCTGCCAACTTCTGAGAAATCCTCCTGCCTCCCATCTCACTGTCAGCAAGCTAGGATTACAAAAGCCAGCTACAGCTTCTATCTCTTATGTGGGATCTGGGGATCTAAACCAGGGCTCTTTTATGTGGGAACTGGGGCTCTTTCATGTGGGGTCTGGGGAACGGAGCAGCAGGAGTTTTATCCGTGGAGCAATCTCTCCAGCCCCAGTCTCAACAAGATGTTCAGGAGATCCCAGGTTGTTGAGGACAAAGCCATGATTAAAATTTACATACATAGGCTGGGGCATACCTCACTAGGAGAGTCCTTGGGTTTAATCGCCAACCCCCCCCCAAAAAAAATTTAATTACAGTGTTTCAAGATGGGTCACCTCTGGGTAAGGAAGAGGAGGGAGCTTAGGAGGAGAAACTTCCAAAACTGCAAAAGAAAAAACAAACTACTCCTGCATAAAAGGAAAAGTGTCCTTCAGAGCCAGTGTGTCTCTTTCAAGTCTGACACCTTGCCCCTGGGGGCTATCTGCCTAGAAAGTGGCTAAGGCACAGGGCAGAGGAGAGTTTGTTTCCCACAGAAAGAACTCCTTTGCAGGCATGTGGCGGCCAGTAAGGGCACATGTCACACCAAGACAAACAGAGTTACAAGCCGATCATCTAAATCTAACATAGCCAAGGAATTCAAGCCACCTCACTGGAGAATTCACTGCTTTCTCCAATAGGTTTCTCATCCAAAACCACAATCCAAACCCCAGCCATAGGAGGAGCCCCTTAATGTGAGCAGGCCCCTGCTCGGCTGTTCTGCTGAGGTATGCCTGCCCCTGGGGACTGAGCTTCCCACATTAAGAAATGGATAGATTCAGATTAAGCTATACACTTTTCACTAAAACAGATGATCCTTCTAAATGCAAACAGTACAAAACTCCAGAGTCTGCAGAAAAATAAAATTCAGAGAACATGTTGTTAAATAAGATGAATTAAGTTACCTGCTTCAATACCAACAAACAGAAATATGTGTATACAATGCAAACACAACAAAAATTCTTGGACTCGGAACCAAAGATTACTGGAAAGAATGTATACATACCAAAATTCTTATCCCTTCAAAGCTAAAGTGCCCCACCATGCCTAATTTTCCTGACATTTCTGAGGCTTTGAAGCCACAGCTAACGGATCTGAATCATCTGAACAAAACCATGCTACAGTGGTGACATGTTACTGGAAGGCCTAGAATAGAATGCTAAATATACAGGCACACACCCATACAGGCCCTCGTAGAGAACGATCACCCGTGAGACTGCATCAAACTGTCCACAGAGAGGACAGGCAGTGCCTCTCTGGCAGGCAAGCCTAATAATCCCATGCCAAACTGGGCATGGTGGCCCATGCTTTTAATCTCAGCACTCGGGAGGCAGAGGTAGAAGGAAGGCCGTGAGTTCAAGGCCACTCTAATACTACATAGTGAATTCCAGGTCAGCCTGGTTTAGAGCGAGACCTAACCTCAAGAAACCAAAAAAAGTAAAATAAAATAATAATAATAATAATCCCATGACAAGTTAAGTAACCAAACAGGAGAATAACACTTGCTTTATATTAGAAAAATCAAGCCTAGACTGTGTGCAAACTCAGCTTCATGAAACTCTTCTCCCATGCTTGCTGCCCAATGAGGAAGCAAGACCCTTCCCTGAAATCTACATCAGGCTGGTATCTAGGCACACACCTCTCAGTCCAAGGACTACATCTGTCCACCTAGGAAAGGGGAGGGAGATGGGAGGAGAGTAATGTGGCTCCACAACTACAATTATGACATTACCCTTTCTTCTTAAACATGCCACTTGAGGCTGCATTCTGCTTTATTTGGGTTGGCAGTTTAAGTACCAACAGCGGGGTTGTACCATGGCTGCAATGTTGAACTAGGTCAGCCTCGACCTGCTCTGGGGAGCTCCCAGTGCCCCAGGCCTTAGCTCCTTCCACCTCCAAGAGGTGCTTGGGTGGGTGGGACTGGGGACTACAGGAGCAGTACTAGAAAACAAAGGCCTTAGGCAGTCAGCATCCTTTCAGTCTAGGAAGAGCTTTCCAGCACCTTTTTCCTTATAATTTAAAGACCTCAGCTGTGGCCTTTTATTTTTTTTGTTGTTGTTGTTTATTTTTATTTATTTGAGAGTGACCAAGAAAGAGTCAGAGAGAGAGAGAAAGAGAGAGAGAGAGAATGGGCGTGCCAAGGCCTCCAGCCACTGTAAACGCACTCCTGATGCGTGCGCCCCCTTGTGCATCTGGCTAACGTGGGTCCTGGGGAATCGAGCCTCAAACCGGGGTCCTTAGGCTTCACAGGCAAGTGCTTAACCACTAAGCCATCTCTCCAGCCCACCTTTTTCTTTAATACACAAGGAATATAAAGTACTCCGGAGCTTTACCAGAGCCATCTCATCTGAGAACAAGTTACACAGCAAAATGAGAGTGTCCCACACCTCAGGCGCCAAGGGAGACAGGGCGAGGGGCAGAGTCTGGAGATCCGGGGTCAGAAACCTGAGCTCAAGGCAAAGGATGGGGCTTAGGCTCAGCCTAGGTTTGTAAAGGAAGATCAAGGATAAGGGCAGGGAGCAGTTAGGAGGCAGAGCTCCTGGTCAAGGGCCAAGGGTGAGTGCAGGGCTTGCCTGGGGTGTGAAGTGGGGACTCAGGATTCAGGGTCGGCCTGGATGGGGTGAGGGGAGGACAAGAATTTGAGTGATAAAGGTTCTGGAGTAAGAATTCAGGTTTAGGGATCCAGGAACAGGGGATTGGGGGGCCAGGATTGAATCAGGAGACCCAGGAACAGGAGATGTGGTTTAGGTTTGGAGGTTTGGAGGCCAGGGTTTGGGAATCAAGATGCCAGGTCAAGATACATAGCTTTGGGGTCCAGGGCCAGGGAGAAGGTAGGGATTAGAGGCAAGGGCTCTAAGGTTCTAGGATGGGAGCAAGGTACCAGCATCAAGGCTGAGATTCAGAGAACAGGGTTTGGGCTTGGTTCCTGGAGTCTGAGTTAGGACTGGTCTTCAAGTGCTGGCCTCAGGAACATCAGGAGCGTTGTCAAGATCTGTCTATGGCCTCTAGGGTTTCCAGGCCTGGGGTCCACCAGCTCTGGGCGCAGGGTCTAGAGTCTGGGGTTTACTGGCCCAGGGTCCCAAGCTGTGGGTGGGGATACCGGAGTCCCGCGTCGGAAGCACTCCTGGCCAGAGGTCGAGGCTGTGGAAGGGCCGTCAGGGCCGGGGTTGGGGTCCGCAGCTAGGATCGGGGATGTCCGGGTCCGGAGACCGGGGACTGCTTGCCCACAGCCGCCCCTCCCCAGCCCACGGCGCGGCACTTACGTCGTCGAAGAGGGAGCCCACGTTGGCCGTGACCAGCAGGACCGCGGTGCCGGGGGCGGCCGCCTTCCCTGCCATGGTGCCCGGGCGGCGAGGGCGCTGGGCTGGGCGGCGCGGCCGCTTCCTGCAGGGACGGCCGGGCCGGGGTCTCGCGGGGCCGCGGGGCGTCAGCTGCGACGGGGGATGGCCCCGGGGAACATCGTGGGCTCGGCGGCTGGTGCCGAGCCTGGCCGGGGCTCCGGCCTCGCGGTCGCCTGCTCTTAGCTGCTCCGCGGCCCCGCGCCCGCTCGCCGCCGAGCCTCACAGCGGCCCGCGCGCAGCCATTAGACCCGCCGGGAAAGTTCCCGCAGCCAGCGCCGCCGACTCCGGCTGGGCAAGTCCCACCCCTGCCGGGGGCGGGGCCTGCGGCGCGGGCCTGAGACGAGCTGGCGGGGCCTCGTGGGCGGGGCATGCGCTTAAAGGGCGGGGCTAAGGTGGGGGCGGGGCCTGCCCTCACCGGCTGGCAAGGGCACGGTCGGGCGAGGGGCGGGGCCTGCCCGCAGGACATGATAAAGGGGCGGGGCGGAGCCGGCGGGCGGGACGGAGTCGGATCGCAGCCTGGGGGCCTGGGGGCGGAGCCTGTCCAGGGAGGGGAAGGGCGGGGTCTAGGGACTGCTCGGGGCTGCTCCTCGGCCGCTCTCCTGTCAGTCAGGCAGGCCGGGCCTCCGCGCGCCCTGCCCCGCCCCTCGGCGGAGGGGCGCAGATCCCGCCCTTCGCACTGTCGTGACGTCACGAACGACCGCGCCTCTTAAAGGCGCAGCACGGTCTGGTAGTCTGCGGCTTCAGGCTCTTTGCGGTTCTGATGGAACCCTCCAGGACTCGGAGACCTTCCAAGCAGGCCCTGAGGAGTGCAGTCCTGTTGTCTAGCCTGGGGACATATTAATGGAGCTATGTCCCTGTGGGTGGCAGAGGAACCTCCTCCAGCCCTGCGGCAATAACCGGGTTTGCACCCCAACCCCTCCTGGCAGACCAGTGTATGGGATTTTGCAACTTCCTAGCACGTCCACCCAGTTCCTGATGCATGACTTTACTTACAAGACCTAGAAGGCTGTTGCAGCCAGAAACTATGAAACAGTAAAAGAAATCGTTTTTTTAAGTAAGCTCTAAGCTGAGCGTGGTGACGCAAGCCTATAATCACTCCAGCACCATGGAGGCTAAGGCAAGAGAAATGGCACAAATTCAAGACCAACCTGGTGTGCCTAGTGAGTTCTAGGCCAGCCTGAGCTACAGTGTTTCAAAAATCAATTTAGAAAGAAAGGAAGAAAGAAAGAAAGAAAGAAAGAAGGAAGGAAGGAAGGAAGAAAAGAAAGGGAGGGAGGGTGACATAGACGGAGGAAGCGAGAGAAGAAGCTCTGAATCTGAGTCCACATGTGGCCCTCGGGACAGCTTCCTTGGGTGTTTGGACATGGTCACACCCAGAAACTTTAGCCACCAGAGAACCGGGTAGGGAGAGTATTGGGGCAGTATAATCAGTAGTGGATATAAAAGGAGTCCAGAAACGTCTCCGAAGTAGGATCAAACTGGTTTTATGACTGGAACAGCGGGTCAGGGAACAGATGGTGGCCCAGACCTCCCGGGCTGGAAGGCCCAGTCCAATAGGACTGCTACATCTTAGCCCTAGCATAGACAGTACTCACAGGACTCACTTTGCAATGCTAAATTTTCTAATAGGTTCATTTTTCAAAGGTAGCAAATAGCAGCTAAATTCATTTTAGCAGAACATTTTATTTTTTACTTATTTGAGAGAGAGAGAGAGAATGGGTGCACCAGAGCCTCCAGCCACTGCAAATGAACTCCAGATGCATGTGCCACCTTATGCATCTGGCTTACATGGGTCTGGGCAATAGAACCTGGGTCGTTAGGCTTCACAGTCAAGCAACTTAACCACTAAGCCTTAACCACTAAGCCATCTCTCCAGCCCAGCAGAACATTTTATTTAATTTAATGATATAACTGACATCCAATGTACAACTAACAGCACTGATGATGAGACGGAAGAAAGTTTTATTATAGGGCAAAAATTCACTTCCAAGGATTGAGTGTGGGCTTCTGGAGAGAAACGCATGGCCATGATTTTGAATGGCTAGTCTTGCAATCATGAGTGGAAGGGAAGATTATTCATAAATTAAAGGCTGTTATTCCAAGAATGGATTGCTCTTTTCCCAGAATAATAGTTTTACTTTTTCTCTCTTCTGTTCTTCTAGGTTTGGGTATGTAATGGGAGCAGGCAAATTTGCAAGACTAATGACATGTAAATGCCATTATAATGAGGCAAAGAATAGTTAGGAGTCATCTTGGTCTGCCATGTTGGCCCCAGTGGATTTGGAGGGCTTGGGTCTACAGTTTGATACTGATGGCCTGACTTAGTGCCACTGTAGGTGGTATCAGCCTAGATGCAGCCATGCAATTTGCCTCTCTTATTTTCCCTATGCCTGTCAAGTCTCCCTCACAACCACTGACTGCCAAAATCCATCTGACTTATAAACCAATGTCTCCATTCAGTAGGTGTCAGTTGTGTGCGCATTGTGCACCCTCTCCCAAAATTCATGTGTTCAAGCTTTAACTCTTTCCCCCAAATGACATTATTGGGATATAGGAGCTATCCGGAGGTCATAAAGTCACATGGGGGTCATTATAGTGGCATTTTAATAAGATCAGTGGGCTTATAAGAAGATATCAAAGAGTTCCAGTCCTCTCCACACCCTCTATCTGCACACATAAAGGCCAATCGAATGCAGCAAGAAAACTGTTGCCTAACAGGACCATACCCTGCTGGTATTTAATCTTGAACTTCCAGCCTCCAGAGCTATAAGAAATAAACTTCAGCTGTGTAAGCTATCCAGTCTGTGATATTTTGTCATAGCAGACAAAGCTGGCTAATACAGTCTCTTATTTTCTTTTTGACAATATCAGTTCAGGACAAGCACATCTTTCGTTTGGTTGGTTTTTAATTTTTTGTTGACAACTTCCATAAATATATACGATATACCATGATCATAATCCCCTCTCACACCACCCTCCTTCCCCCTCCCCAACTTCACCCCTATTGAATCCCTTCTTTTCAACTAGTTGTTTTTATTTTTTTGAGATGGTCTTACATAACTGAAGCTGGCTGTGCTCTCTCTCCTAATCCTCCTGCCTCCACCTTCCAAATGCTGGGATAAGAACATGCCACCACACCTGGCAGGCATATATACCCTTAATAATAGAAGCTAAATATAGGGTACAGCTGCTTCCTGGAACCTACTTCAAAAGAGGTTGCATTGCTGAACGTGGTGGCACATGCCTTAAATCCCAGCACTCAGGAGGCAGAAGTAGGAGGATCACCGTGAGTTCAAGGCCACCCTGAGACTACATAGTGAATTCCAGGTCATCCTGGGCCAGAGTGAGACCCTACCTCAGGAAAAAAAAAAAAAAAAAAAAGTTGCATTGCCTCTTTGCGTCCCCTCAGGCCATCTTCCTCCTCAGATCCCAGTACCCCCAGACCATCTTTCCTCATAAGCCACTTCCTATAATGTTATACATTGGACTCTGCCCTTCTTTGAGGCAGACCCCTCTTATCCTCCCAAACACTACTCACCCACACAGTCTCAGCCCCTCACAGTTCTCCTGTCCCCTTTATCCTGTGTCCATTCTAGAATCCTCCAACATCCAAATGAGTGGCCCTGGTTCAACTTCAGTACTCTTGCCCTATCATTTCTTATCACCAATAACCACACCACCTCCAAGTCCAAGCACTTCACCTGCCCCACACCACTGTCCTACAAGTTCATGTTTTACAAGACCTTGTGTAAAATTCCAACCTGATGCTGTTCCCATCCTTTATCAGCACACGCATGCCCACGCACATCCAGATGCCCACACAGATATGCATATGCATGCCTCACTTTCCTACTGCCTCTATTCACCTGGGGACAGAGCACTTCCATGCACCCCTTCCTTGCCTCTCCCTGTCCCTTTCTGGGTTGTCCCCAGAACTGATTACCTGGGCTACCTACCTCCTCTGAGCCTTCCCACATACTAGAGAAAATTAAACAGGAAAAACTACAGAATACCCAGTACCACACCCATGGTGTACCCCTCAGTCTCAGGAGCTCCCAAACTTAGCACCTACATGAGCCGTTATCAATCAAAGCTGTCACTAATTTTCCTGTTCACTCTTTCTGGACCACCAGCCACCCTTCCTTGTGGGCATCCTTGCTGTCACCAAGGCTTTGCAGCCTGCAATCTTCCTGCCCAGCAACAGGTCACTGGCATCTGGCAGCTGCTCTACAATAGGGTGATGAGGCACCCATCTCACCCTAGGCCACCTCCTCCTGGGTCATGCTATCAGCTCACGGGCAGGCCGGTGACTCAGATGTTATAAAAACCTCCTTCAACCTATGCCCCAGTGTTTCCTCACATCTCTCTGCTGCCTGGTCTGCAACCCTGTCCTGAAGGTATCCTGGAGTCTCTGCAGATCATGCTATGGGGCCCTTCCCTTCCAGGCCTTCAGATGGACTCTTCATACCCACACTGCACTTGGGTCAGTCACAGGATTTCCACTGGCCTTCTGATTCAGTAGTCAGTTCCCAGGCCAGATCTCAGAGGGCTTTCCAAAATGGCTGACCTTGGACTTGCTTCTAGAGGCTTGCAATGGTGTCCATGGTGTGTCTGTCCACCCCCATACCATGGAAAACCACTCCCTTCTCATTTCCCTTGCGAGTTTCTCTCTGAGTCCCCACCCAAAGCCCTGGGGTTTGGGTTCTGTTCTTCCTGGGTCGTACTTCCTCCCGGCCGATTTCATGGGGCCTACACCCTGCATTTTTGTTTACATGCCTAACTGACAATCAGTAGAAAAGAACTATCTCAAACCTATATACCCCTTTGCTTCTGCAGTTCAGATTCAAAGCACCCTCTTAGTGACATCCCAGAACTGGCATCAGAGCCATGGCCCAAGCTGAGCTGAAATTCACTATGTAGTTCAGACTGTATCATTAGCCTGAATGCCGTCCTTCTCACAGACCCCTTCTTTTGTATGATCTCGCAACTCAATTGCCCCATCACACCATCACAGTCTTACGGAGCTGACCACATAGAAAATGCTTAACAAATATTTATTATGTGAATCAGTGACTTGTCAGGCTCATCATAATGCCGGGTCCAGTGGCTCTCCAATCTTCAGAAAGATACATTGCTCCTATCACCCTTGTTTAAATCCACATTCCTAAAAGTGGAGAAGAGGGAGGCTCCTTTTCCTATGCTTTCTTTACATTTTGGATATTGTCTCCAGTGTCTGTGTTATGGGAGCCAAGAGAATAAAAAGAGGGGGCTATAAAGTTCTGCTCTTAGTTGAGTAGAGGCCTGGATTCACTGATCAGCAAAGGGCAGAAGGTAGAGGTGGTGACTTGAGTCCTTCCTGTTGTGCCATCACCTCTATCTTCTGCCCTTTGCTGATCGGTGCTCTTGGGCTCCCAGGACAAAAATTGGGTCTGAGCAACTTTTTAAACTATATGTTGTTTTTAGAAAGAGCGCACACTGACCGGTGGATATCACCTCATTGGTAGTCTAAGACAGCACCAATCTATTTACAGATTCAGAGGTATCGGGACACAGATGCCTTGTGGGTGTCCACGGCCCCATTCAAAACTCGCCCTTAGAATATATATTTACAACACTTGCAGAATAGAGTGCATTTCAATCATCAAATAACAAGGCTGCACTATTCCTGCCACTGTATATGAAAACACTGAGATTAAGTGACTCATGGCAGACAGAGAACACCACTGAATGTACAGCGGAAAGAATCGTGGCCCCTGTGCTCTTTGTGGGAACTGTTTCCAGTCCCTTGAGCTGTCTTTTCCTATTTTTTGTCTTGTTAACTTGTAGTTTTTGTTTTCTTGAGACAAGGTAGCCCAGGCTGGCCTAAAACTCATTATGCAGCTCAGGCTGGCCTCCACTCATAGTGATGCTCCTGCATTAGCCTCCCAAATTCTGGGATTACAGGCAGATGAGCCTATGTACTTTGCCATTAGTAAATTGATGGTGAGTGTATGATCACCTAGAGTCCCTGTGGGATTAGAAGCTTCTCTCTAAGTCACTAATGACCTAGAAACAGTGTCCATCTTGGAGGCTCCAGTTGTGTAATGACTTTAAATGCACATTGCTAATCCTCTCCAGTCTTAGGAGCTGTGTGTTTGTCTCACACATGTGAAAATGAAGCTTCCAGATTAAGGAGTGCCTGAAGGACACAGGGCCAGGGAAGGGCCCAGACAGGACTCCAGGTCAACTGGTACCAACAACATGGTACAGACTAAACCTGTGTGCTTGCTCTCACTAATTATTCATTCAGCAAATATTTATCAGGTGCTTTTGTACAGCCATTTCCTCCAGATTAAAACATTGCCTCATGGAGGTGGGTGGGGAACCTAAGAGAAACTTAGAAAACTCAGAGGGTTACCAAACTTACAGATGTCATAAGGTTGTATAAACTAGGAGAGAGAAGAGCCTTCAGCAAAGTAGTGGCCTGCAGGTAGTGTAGTGAAATCTAGGGATATAGCTTTTGTGAGTGGTCACCCATATTGAGGAAGTCTTTCCATGGGTCCCAAGATACCCACGCTCTTATAAGTAACCCTTCAACCAATGCTCCTGTAAGTAACACTTCACTCATGCTCCTGTAAGTAACCCCTCACCCATGCTCCTATAAGTAACCCCTCACCCATGCTCCTGTAAGTAACCTCTCACCCATGATCATGTAAGTAATCCCTCACCCATGCTCCTGTAAGTAACCTTCACCCATGCTCCTGTAAGTAACCCCTCACCCATGCTCCTGTAAGTAACCCTCACCCATGCTCCTGTAAATAACCCTCACCCATGCTCCTGTAAGTAACCCTCACCTATGCTCCTGTAAGTAACCTTCACCCATGCTCCTGTAAGTGACCCCTCACCTATGCTCCTGTAAGTGACCCTCACCCGTGCTCCTGTAAGTAACCCTCACCCATGCTCCTGTAAGTGACCCCTCACCCATGCTCCTGTAAGTAACCTTCACCCATGCTCCTGTAAGTAACCCTCACCCATGCTCCTGTAAGTAACCCTCACCCATGCTCCTGTAAGTAACCCCTCACCCATGCTCCTGTAAGTAACCCTCACCCATGCTCCTGTAAGTAACCCTCACCCATGCTCCTGTAAGTGACCCCTCACCCATGCTCCTGTAAGTGACCCCTCACCCATGCTCCTGTAAGTAACCCTCACCCATGCTCCTGTAAGTAACCCCTCACCCATGCTCCTGTAAGTAACCTTCACCCATGCTCCTGTAAGTAACCTTCACCCATGCTCCTGTAAGTAACCCTCACCCATGCTCCTGTAAGTAACCCTCACCCATGCTCCTGTAAGTAACCCTCACCCATGCTCCTGTAAATAACCCTCACCCATGCTCCTGTAAGTAACCCTCACCCATGCTCCTGTAAGTGACCCCTCACCCGTGCTCCTGTAAGTGACCCCTCACCCATGCTCCTGTAAGTGACCCTCACCCATGCTCCTGTAAGTAACCCTCACCCATGCTCCTGTAAGTGACCCTCACCCATGCTCCTGTAAGTAACCCTCACCCGTGCTCCTGTAAGTAACCCTCACTCATGCTCCTGTAAGTAACCCTTCATTCATGATCCTGTGAGTAAACCTTCACTCATGTTCCTGTAAGTAACCCCTCACTCATGCTCCTGTAAGTAACCCTCACCCATGCTCCTGTAAGTAACCTCTCACCCATGATCATGTAAGTAACCCTCACTCATGCTCCTGTAAGTAATCCCTCACCCATGCTCCTGTAAGTAACCCTTCATTCATGATCCTGTGAGTAAGCCTTCACTCATGTTCCTGTAAGTAACCCCTCACCCATGCTCCTGTAAGTAACCCTCACCCATGCTCCTGTAAGTAACCCTCACCCATGCTCCTGTGAGTAACCCTCACCTATGCTTCCCTAAGTAACAATAATGCTCCTGTAAGTAACCCCTCACCTATGCTCCCCTAAGTAACAATAATGCTCCTGTAAGTAACCCCTCACCTATGCTCCTGTAAGTAACCTCTCACCCATTCTCCTGTAAGTAACCCTCACTCATGCTCCTGTAAGTAACCCCTCACCCATGCTCCTGTAAGCAGCCCCTTACCCATGCTTCTGTCAGTAACCCTCACCCATGCTCCTGTAAGCAGCCCCTTACCCATGCTTCTGTAAGTAACCCCTTACCCATGCTCCTTTAAGTTATCCAATAAACTCATTGATTCACCCACCTGGGACTTGAATGGAATAATTCTTCAGCCTGGCATTGTTCGCCTTCCCCCCCCCCAGAAAAGTCACCATCATTGTGACTCTTAAGATAGTGAAGATAGGAGAAGGTCCTGTCCCCAAGCAGCTCCCCAGTGCAGGTAGGCAGGTAGGCAGGTAGGCAAGAATCATGGGAAGGTGCCTCAGATGGTGCATGTGCATCATGGCTTTCTGAACTTTTCCTTCTTCTATGCTGATCAAAGAACATCAGAAAACTATGGAGTACTGCAGAGAGGGCGACAAGTGGAGTATTCATTCCTAACTTCACTCTGATAAACCAAGGACTGTTTCTAAGTCAACAAGACTTATTTCTGTTTATTCCTATACTGAGCACTCTGATCATGTAAGTACAGTTTTGATTCCTTCTAAGCCCAACGTTATACTGTAAGTGCTTTCTGATACAATTGTAAACTCTTTCTAGATGTTTCCAATGCCTGTGTAAAGGTCACCTGATATATGCATTGTGATTGACCTAACTGGCTACACCCTTTTGTTATAACTTAGGCTGTATTCAATATTATATAATTAGAAAAATGCTGTGATACAATATCTAAGAACTGGAATCAACCCAGATGCCCATCATTTGACGATTGAATAATGAAGATGTGGTACATACACACAATGGAATTCTACTCAGCAGTAAGGAAAAATGATATAATTAAATTTGTAGGAAAATGGGCAGACTTGCAACAGATCATACTAAACAAGCTCACACAAGCACTGAAAAGACAAATGCCACATGTTCTTCCTCATCTGTGATTCCTAACCTGGAACAGCTTGAGTTACAGACATACCTAACAGACAACTCGAGAAAAGAAAATAGGGATGGAAGTGTTTGGAGGAAGGGGAATGAGAGGCCAGGGGGAGATACACACAAATCTAAATCCAAAAGGAATTGGTACCATACAAACCATCCCTGCATAGCAGAATAAAAGATATAATCCTCAATAAGAGCGTGAGGGTATTGTCTGGTAAGAAGGGCCTTCGAGAGGGTGGGATGAAGCCTAGCCCTAAAACATTTGGCTCTGGCTTGTAACTCCCACTACCAGAAATAGGTTATAAGCCACATTGAGCTGATGATCAGGAAGACCTATGAGGTCCCCAGAACAAGACAGGCTTCTGTTAAAGTACTTGATTACCCACCTGAGGTAAAAGGTAAAACCCTACTGCTGAAGACACCACATGTTGCTGACACAGAACATCGAGAGATCCGGTGGAATCTGGAAGGATCCCAGTTCCCAGATGGTTAGCTCATATAGTGCTGAAAAGTACTACATGAGCTGTGGCGGAAATGGACAACAACATTTCTGCTAGCAGGGAACACTGCTACACAAAAGCAAACAACTTTTCAAGATGTACACACCTTTGCAATAGCGGCACCCAGCCTAAGTGAGTAACCGTTGGCTAGAGAGATTGGTTAAGAGATCTATTCAGAGAAAAGAACCTATAGCTGGAACTGGAAACTGAGTCAGATTCCTATGGAGACCAAGATCATGGACTCCAACTAGAAGCTACCACTAATTTTTGGCCAAAAGAGAGGCTACACACATCAAAATCTTTTTTATTTTATTTTTATTTATTTATTTGAGATAGAGGGAGAGAGAGAATGGGCTATACAGGGCTTCTGGTCACTGCAAATGAACTCTAGATGCATGTGCCACCTTGTGCATCTGGCTTCTGTGGGTACTGAGGAATTGAACGGAGGTTCTTTGGCTTTGCAGGCAAATGACTGACCTGCTAAGCCATCCCTCCAGCTCTAAAATTGTTTTAAAAAAAATAAAAGAAAGCAAATTAAACCTAAAGTCAGTATAAGAGAGGAAGCAATAAAGGCAACCATGAAACTAGTGCAACTGAACCAAACACAGAAGATATATGAAATCTAAGGACTAGTGTTTTTTTAGAGGGGTAAAAATAATAAACCATCAAGAATGATGAGCATGTCAAAGAGAGACAGACCTAAGTTCCCCATCAACATAAAGAAGGAGGAAGCAACAGTACAGAGCCCCGACGTCGCATAACAAAGTCAACAGCTCACACCAGCGCTTATCCAAGAAGGAATACCTGACCTGAATAGCACTGTATCTATTCAAATTCTGAGTCTATGATTTAAGATCTTCTCACACTGAAAGCTCCAGGCCAAATGGCTCCCTTGATAAATCTTGCCAAACATTTAAGGAATTGATAACACTAGTTCTACACAAACTCTCAGAAAGTGGAAAAAGAGTAAAAGTTTCCCAATTTATGAAATTAGATTTTCCTGATGGTAAAATAAGGACCATGGGCCTGACTAGATCGTTTGGTGAATAAGAGTACTTGATCCTGGCACCTGTATAAAACTCTGGGTATGGCCATGTACACCTGCAACCCAGCACTGAAGGTGGCAAATTCAGGAGGATCACTGGGACTACCTGGTCAGGTAGCCTAACCAAAAATAGGGAACTCCAAGTTCATATGGTCTCTGCATATTGTGTAAGTGACATGGCACATCAGTGCACACATGCATGCGCACACACACACATACACACGCGCACACACACAAAGAGGGGTAACTATGAGGAAGGGCAAAAAGTGAGAGAAGGAAGTGAAATATGGGTGGATATACCAAAAAAGGGGGACAGAAAGATCTCAATAAAAATGATGACATGGTTATTCAGGAAAAATAAATCTAACAGCTCAGCATAAAGGACAATAATCACAGAAAGTAACCTCTGTTCCTCAAGAGATGTTAGGAGTTAGAGACAGGAAGTTTGGTAATATAAGGTTGTCCTCAGCTACAAAGCAAGTTCAAGGCCAGTCTGAGCTACATGAGAAAGGCTGTGTCAAAAATAAAGATAATACCTAAAAAGAAATTTATTAGCTAATCGTCCTCATAAAACCAGAAACAAAAATTTTTAACAAATTATCAGTAAATGTAATTAATAGGTAAAAAAAAAAAATGCCTCATGTCTAAGTGGGGCTTACCCACAATTAGACTAATATCCAAAATCAATGTGATTCATCATATTAATAGATAAGAAAAAACATTATGATCAGGTAAACAGATACAGAAAAGGAATTTGATTAAATTCAACACAGTTTTATGATAAAAACTCACTATAAACTAAAGGAAACTTCCTAAATCTGATAAGATATTTCTATGAAAAGTTTACAGCTAACATCATATTTGTTGCTAAAACTGAGTACCTGCCCTTGAAATTGAAAACAAAGTAAGGGTGTCTACCCTCATCTCTTCTTTCTAGTATTGTTCTAAGAAAGGGTGCCAATTTGGACAATTGAGTAAGAAAGGGAAATAATAAGCAAGCAGATTAGAAAAGAAAAGATGAAACTCTCTTGTTCCAGGCAGCATGATCATTTGATGGAAAATCCTAAGGAATACACAAAAAATACTAATAAATAAGTAAATTTGACAAGATCATGTAGTACACTGGGCAGTATTCTGAAGTCAAATATGTTACTACATATCAGAAATGAACACTGGGAACCATGTGTGGTGGTGTACACCTTTAACCCTAGCACGTAGAAGGCAGAGGTAGGAGGATCACAGTGAGTTCAAGGCCAATCTAGTTCCAGGTCAGCATGGGTTAGAGTGAGACTCTGCCTAGGGGAAAAAAAAAAAAAAAGGCCGGGCGTGGTGGCACACGCCTTTAATCCCAGCACTCAGGAGGCAGTAGGAGGATCACCGAGAGTTCAAGGCCACCCTGAGACTACATAGTGAATTCCAGGTCAGCCTGAGCCAGAGTGAGACCCTACCTCAGAAAACCAAAAAGAAAAAGAAAAAAGAAAGAAAGAAAGAAAGAAGTGGACACTGGAAAATACAGTTCTAGGAAATGATCTTCTATAATAACATAAAAGCTAAACCTATCTAGGAATTAGTTCATCATACAATTACAAGACTTATGCAATGAAAACTATGGATCACAGCAATTAAAACTTAAAAAGTGAAAGAAGGGATATGCCATGTTTATGATCAAAAGGCTGAGTGTCCTCAAGACCTGAGTTTCCCTCCATTGATCTATAGATTTAATACAATTCCAGGTGTTGTTTATTCCTTCCCTTCCTTTACCCTCCTCTTTCTTCTTTCCTCCTCTTCTTCCTCCTTCCCTCTTTGTCCTTCCTTCTCCTCCCCCTCTTCCTCCTTTTCTTCCTGCTCCTCCCACTCTTTTCTTCTCTGTAGAAATTGGCACTTGAAGCCAGGTATGGTGGCACACACCTTTAATCCCAGTACTCATGAGGCAGAGATAAGAGTATCATGATGAGTTGGAGGCCACCCTGAGACTACATAGTGAATTCCAGGTCAGCCTGGGCTAGAGTGAAACCCTACCTCAAAAAAGGGGGCTGGGCTGGAGAGATGACTTAGTGATTAAGCGCTTGCCTGTGAAGCCTAAGGACCCCAGTTCGAGGCTCAATTCCCCAGGACCTGTGTAAGCCAGATGCACAAGGTGGCGCATGCATCTGGAGTTCATTGCAGTGGCTGGAGGACCTGGGGCGCCCATTCTCTCTCTATCTGCCTCTTTCTCTGTGTGTCTGTTGCTGTCAAATAAATAAATAAATAAATAAACAAAAAAAATTTAAAAGAAAGAAAGAAAGAGGCACATTGATTATAAAACATGCAGAGATGTGCAAAGGGCCTATAGCAGCCAAAAGAAAAAGGTTGGGATATTCACACTACCTGATTTCATGACTTGTTACAAAGCTGCAGTCAAGGTCCTTTTAGAGGACATATGGGTAGGTATGAAGATCACAGGGACAAGATGAAAATTCAAGGGAGGCCCATTTGGTCACAACAAAATTGTCAGTTTAATGGGGGGGGGGGAATCTGTTTAGCAAATGCCACTGGATCAGTTGGCTGCTCATTTCAAGGGAATAAATCTAGATCTTACTACACACCATACCAAAATTATACCAACAGACCCAAATAAAAAGTAGGGCTGGATAGATGGGTTAAGGCACTTGCCTGCAAAGCCAAAGGACCCAGGTTTGATTTCCCTGGACCCACGTAAGCCATATGCACAAGGTGGCTCATGCATCTGGAATTCGTTTGCAGCAGCTAGAGGCCCTGACATGCCCATTCTCAATCTCTCTCTCTCTTTCTCTCTCTCTCTCTTTCTTTCTCAAATAAATACAAATAAAGTATTTCTAAAAGCTAATACTAGAAAACTTTTAAGAAAGGGATTCATGATGATGTGTTTATGCATAAATAATTTTTAATCTGCAGGAAAATAAGCCATAGTCCTCTAAACATCAAAGTTGATGGTATAAGATAAAGCAAAAAAAAAAAAAATGTTCTATGGGCATTAATGTAGATGTGGTGTGCTGTTTCCAAGACAGAGAAACTCAGATATGGGGTGTTCTTATGATTTGTAAATTGTAATTTTTGGAATGTGTGGACTATTGTCCTTGGGGAGAAAAAATCTGAATGCTAGACGACATCTGGCCTGAAGAGCTACAGATAAGTATGGGGTTTATACATGTGGCTCTACGGTAATACTTCCTTAAGTCTCCTTCCACTGTAACAATACCTCAGAAAACAGCCTGCAATCAGATCACATTTTATTCTTTAGAAAAGTACTCCAAGAATCATGCATAGGGGAGCAGAATGAAAAGGAGATGCTGTTAATTTTCTCCTACTTTTATCTTCACTCTAAACCTGCAAAAGTGTGTGTGGGAGGGGGAGAGAGGGGCTAGAATAGTGCCTGGCCCACAGCAGTTAATATCTGACAGGAAGGAGCCAGGGCAAGTGTGCCTTGCAAGCCCAGAAGAGGACTGGTTTGGAAAGCAGCTGGCCTGGCCCTGAGGGCTGGTAGCCAGTCATGCAGCTCACATCTTTTTTTTTTTTTTTAGTCTTTTTTAATATTTAATTAATTTTTTATTGACAACTTCCATAATGGTAGACAATAACCCATGGTAATTCGCTCCCTCCCCCCACTTTCCCCTTTGAAACTCCACTCTCCATGATACCCCTTCCCCCTCTCAATCAGTCTCTCTTTTATTTTGATGTCATCTTTTCCTCCTATGATGATGGTCTTGTGTAGGTAGTGTCAGACACTGTGAGATCATGGATATCCAGGCCATTTTGTATCCGGAGGAGCACGTTGTAAGGAGTCCTACCCTTCCTTTGGTTCTTGCCGCCACCTCTTCCGCAATGGACCCTGAGCCTAGGAAGATGTGATAGAGATGTTTCAGTGCTGGTAGCTCACATCTTGCTCCCTACTCTACCTGGAAATGAATCACTAGTCAGGGGTTGTGCTGTGAGGTCACTGTATATTTGCGTGCTGTTAAGGAATCCTTGACCATGAGACAGCAGAGCATGTGCAGAGTGATCAGCAGCATATCAGATGCCAGATTTGTAAAAATGTTGCCCTTCTGCTCTCAAATGGTCCCTCCATTGTTTTTTTTTTTTTTTGCCCCACCTCCACCCCATGCTGGGTATCAAACCCAGGGCTGGGTATATGCTGAGCAAGAATTCCATCACTCACCTCCATTCCCAGTCCTTCTGATGTGTTCTTAGCTCCAAAACATCACTGGTTCTGATAAGAGCGCCCAACAGAAGTTAGGTGACCTGCCTAGGCACACCTCTCCCTGCCCCCTCCCCCCACACCCTAGCTGCTGAGACTCAAAGCAAGGGTGAGCTGACATTTGCTCACACTGCTGGAAGACAGCAGGTTTTCATTCCGCACCGAGGGAATTCATGGTGATGTTGGAGCCCTCCTGAAGGTCTTAGGACACCCTCCAGTCAGACAGTGTACATACAGTGGCTGCTGCTCATGATGAGGCAGTCAAACCATGTTCCTTGGTGGAAACAGGCTGCTGACAGGACCAAATTATCTACATAAAATTAGGTAGGCAGAAAATGTTGGCCACCGTCGTGAGTCAGACTAAAGCATCCCCCCATCATCCGCGGCTCTCTCCAGGAGCCCTTTCAGAAACAAGACCCCTTCCAAGGGAAACGCCCTGGTGATGGATTAACCTTCCATAGTCAAAAGGAAATATAAGTCCCTAAAGACCCACAAACAGCCCCAACCAACAAAGCCAGGAAAACAAAGAACATCCCCCTCTGAGCTGACAATGTTCTGTACTGTTTTCAAAACTGCTGCTGTTTCTCCATCTCCTTTCCTTTTCTCCTTCTTTTCTTCCTCCTCCTCTTCCTCATTATCTTGCTCCTCTTCCTTGTCCTGCTTTTTTTCAAGATAGGGTCTCATTCTAGCCCAGGCTGACCTGGACTTACTCTCTGTCCTATGCTGGCCTTGAACTCATGGCAATCCTCCTACCTCAGTATCCTAAGTGCTAGGATTAAAGGCATAGCCAAAGCTCTTGTGTGTGTGTGTGTGTGTGTGTGTGTGTGTGTGTGTGTGTGTAAGAATAGTTTTAAAGAAGCACCCATTCTTTTTCTTGTTCCAAGAATCAGTATGTCTAGTTTGACAATCCCTTCTCAAGAACACTAAACCAGCCACAATTTCTATTTTGCAACTTCGTATTTAATAAGTCACCCCTATAAAGACTCATTTTCATTGTCCATTTGTGCCATTTTATAAGGAAAAACAACAAGAGTTTTACTCCTTTATCAACATTATGGTGTGCACATTGTCTCTCTTTTCCCCTGAGCCACACAAGGTGCGGCAGGTGGGTTTAATTTGTCAGTGTGTGTGGAGTGCTAGCATAGTGCATTTGAAGACTTAAGCTCTGGAAGTTGCATAAGGCAGTAAACAGTTAAACAGGTTAATAGGGATCACACTAAGCCAAAATGTTCTAGTGAGAAGATACTACATTGTTAAATTACGTTGAGTCATGACCTGTTCAAAAATAAATCTCACTAGATATGCATATTATACACTTTTATGTATTGAAATGTACTTGTCTGCAGGCATGACGATACATGCTTATAATCCTAGCACTTAGGAAATAGGAGGAGGAAAATTGGTGTCAAAGGTCATCCTCAGCTATGCAGTGAGTTCAAGACCAACCTGGGCTCTCCCAAAAAAACTAAAAATAATTTAAAATAAGTAAATTGCCTATGACATATGTTTTTTAATGTGTGTATATGCATGTATGTGTGGAGGCCAGAGGACAATCTTGCTATCCTCAGAAATGCTCTCTACCTCTTTTGAAACAAGTTCTTTCATTGGCCTGGACTTCTCCAACCAGTCTGGACTGGCTGACCAGTGAGCTTCAGGGAGCTTCCTGTCTCCACTTCTCCAGTGCTGAGATTACAGGCATGTGCCGCTGCACCAGGCATTTTTCACATGGGTTTTGGGGACGAAACTCAGGCCCTCATGCTTGCAAGACAAGTCCTTTACTGACTGAGCTATCTCCCCCGCCTCTGTGATCTATCAGTTTTGCTATGGTCAGTTCTGGTAAGGTACTCAGTACCAGCTACATATGTCTTGTCTTTTATGGTGCTAGCTGTCATCAGAGACGAAGTCAGGAGCACAGGCCAGAGATTCCCACTTGGCTTTGGCAGTAGGTTGTTCTCACTTTGGGTTGAGAGCTGTTCTGGCAACACACTGGGGTGAAGAAGACAGTGTGATAGAGCTCTGGTGCCTCCCAGGCACGCTTCCTAGGACTTTGACACTGAAAAGAAAACCAAGTGAAAAGGAGGGAAAGTGAGGTCTCATCTGGGTGGATCATACCCAAGGTTCTCAGTCAAAGCAGAGAAGGCTGAGTTGGGACTCATAGAAGTCATGGGAAGAGAGCTGTGCTCCCACACTCAGGATTCACAGACCTGTCCAGTAATGCTCACACTGTGTATATGGCCTGTTTTTAGTTACTGGGGTTTATGACTAGTTTTTATTTGCTGAAACAGAAAGAATAAAAAATCCAAGTACAATGGTTCATACCTATAACTCCAGCACTTGGGAGGCTGAAGTGGGAGGATCACTGTAAGTTCAAGGCCAGCCTGGACTATATATAGTGAGTTCCAGGTGAGTCTGAGCTAGAGTGAGACACTGCTTTAAAGAGTGTGGGGAGGACTGGGTATATAGCTTAGTGGGAGAGTATTTGCCTAATCACTTCCATATCTGGAATTGTTTCTCACAACTTGAGTGCAATTGTTAAATAAGAATTTTTGCCCACGTGCTTGTGGCTGGGCTCAATCTTGCATAGTCCCCAGGGGTTCACAATGGGAGATGTTTTCAAATCACTTTCTATTTCAACTACTGTGCTTATCGCTTTTTTAGACAGTGATACCTTAAGTGAAAATAACTTATAAAAACAGGTTCAGTCCTAAAGACAGGAATGTTTTGGAACAGTTATAATTAAGACCATTACAGATACTTCCTCTCTGAGTTATACTATTTTAATTCACCATTTATTCAAGTTTAAGAATAGTTAAAGTTTAAAAATAAAAATTGGAGTTGGAGAGATGGCTTGCATTTAAAGCACTTGTCTGAAAAGCCAAAGGATCCAAGTTCGATTCCCCTGGGCCCATGTAAACCAGATGCCCTAGGTGGTGCCTGAGTCTGGAGTTCCTTTGCAGCAGCTGAAGGCCCTGGTGCATCCATTCTCTCTCCATCTGTCTCTTTCTCTCTCTCTCTCAAATAAATAAACATATATAAAACATATATAAACATATATAAAGAGTATTTTAAAAATAAAATAAAAATTGGTAAAAATTAAACATTTTATTTTCTTGTTATTTAAGTTTATGGTTTTTCTGGCTTCTTAAACAAAAATGGGTAAGATTAGAGAGTATTCTAGCACATACCTATTTTCCCAACATTTGGGATACAGAAGCAGAAAGATCACCTCAAGTTGGAGGCTAGCCTGGTGGTCTATATAGTAAGATACATACTTTTGCTCTTTGGTAAAAAGCTTTGATCATTCTTAGAATTATAAAACTAAGACATGCTAATATAAGAGCATGCCTTTCTAGATACAAAAGGCCCTCTGGCTCCTTCAAGGCAGTTTCTTTTTTTTGTAGCCACAGATTTGTCTTGTTTTTAACTGATACATAAACATGTAAACATTAATAGAATGCCATATATTTTTCTTGTTTGTTTTGCTTTGTTTTATTTGAGACAGTGACTCCCTATGTAGCCAGGCTAGGCTGGAATTCACTCTGTGGTCCTCCTACCTCAGCTTTACCCATGCTGGGATTTCAGTTGTATATCACATTTGCCATATCTTTCTTTTTGAAAAGTATTTTATTTATTTGAGACACACACAGAGAGAGAGAGAGAGAAAAAAGAGAGAGAGAGAGAGAGAGAGAGAGAGGAGAGAAAAAGTATGGTCACACCAGCCCTCCTGCCATTGTAAACAAACTCCAGCCACGTGTCCTACTTTGTGCATCCAGCTTTAGGCAGGTACTAGAGAATTGAACCTGGACCATCAGGCTTTGCAAACAAGCACCTTTAACTACTGAGCAATCTCCCCAGCCCCTGTATCTTTCTTTTTAATGGCATATGTCTTTAATTTACCATGGGGCATTTTCATCTTCTGTGTCACTGGCCCTGGGACTGGTTTCTACTATCTTCAAACTGGCTATGATGTAAATAGATGTGCTAATCTAAACTATAATGTGAAAATTGTCACATTTGAGTTTTTCTCTTTCATAAGTTATTAGATATTATCTTGGATTTTTCAGGCAGACAATCATATTAGCAGGTTTGAAATGAAGACTGTAATACTAATTAAAACTAAATTACAATAGGCCTGAGAATAGAAAATACATGACAGATTCTTTCCAGACCACAAATAAATTTAATTAAAAATTTATATTTTGAAATATGAGTCAAATAAAATATTTGCTTTGCAACTCTTACTATCATAATGTTTAAGATGAAGTACCTTGAGTAACCAATCCATTTCAAGCATTTCTTTGAGACTAAAAAGCCTGGCTTCACTGAGAGCTGAAGAACCCGCTTCCCAACACCTGGCCCGCACGCCGCCTCCTTCACTGTGCCCGTCACCCAGTTTCCTCCTATGACGCTCACTCAGACTGGCAGGAAGAAACTGCTCAAACTTTAGCAGCAGAGAGTTACAGATGGTACAGTTGCTGCCAGCAGCTGGTGCCCTCACCTTTCAACCCTCCAGTCAGTCTAGGATCAATTAGCAGAACAAGAGCAGTTGTGTTCATTAGAAGAGTCATGGGGACCCCAAAGCTGCATAGAACAACAGATTCTCCTTTTCCAGCCAAAGCCCAGTAAGCAATTTTAGGAGAAAATGAAGAAGCACACTTGTTGGATGCTTGTCCTTCATGATGGACAACTCCTCAGAGGTCACCTAGGATCTAAGATTCTCCATCAGCCCCAGAGGTGAAGAAGGCATCTCTCTTCATCTTCCCCTCCACGTGGCCTTCCAATGAGCCCCAACATCCCAGGCCCCTCTCCATTTGAACCCTAAGAGCCCTAACACTTTGGCAAGGACAGAAGAGAATAGCTATGTACACATGGTTCTAGACAAAGAGAAGCATCAGATGTGCCTGGTGGTCGAACTCAGGTGTCCCCCATAAACTTAAGTATTCTGACAGCCATGTCCCTAGCTGTTGGAAATTTGAGAATTCAACCGTCCTGGAGGCAGTGTTTTGTTGGGGGCTGGCCTATGGGTACTATAGCCAGCTTCCCCTTGCTAGTGTTTGGCACACTCTCCTGTTGCTGTTGTCCACCTGATGTTGGTGAGGAGGTGATGTCCACCCTCTGCTCATGCTATCATTTTCCCTTGCCATCGCGGAGCTTCGCCTTGAGTCCATAAGCCAAGACAAACCTTTTTTCCCCAAGCTGTTCTCGGTTGGGTGTTTTCTGCCAGCAATGCGAACCTGACTGCAACAGAGGGTCAGTATTGGATGGGGACAGACCAGGGCCCTGTTAGAACTTGGACCCTGAGCCTGCAAGAATACACAGTTCCAAAATAAAAATAAAAATAAAAGAATACACAGTTCCTCTGTTTCTAAACGTGCACAAGACTTAGAGAAAGTCCACCGTGTTTCAAGACTCAGTTCTTCATCTAAGCCACAGAGCTCAGGAACTCCTTCAGGTGCCTCTCCCCAGGTCTCCAAGGAGCTCTGGCGCTTGAACCTCCTGCACAGGAGAGAAAAGGGCTTCAACAGACACCACAGATACACACAAGGCTCAGTTCTACTGATCCTGGGGAAAGAGGAAAGGGCCTTCTGACACATATGAACTTGGCAACTACATGCCTCCATGGATTCTGCCAACGGTGCCTAGCAGAGTCTATGACACCTACCACTATTTCCTGGCTGGTCTCCTGAATAGCGTTTCCAGGGCGACTGGACCAAGGGTGATCTTCAGTCATCTGAGGCAGATCTGTAAGACAATCTGGCTGGAGCTCCTGCCTTCCATAACTGGAAGGGCACTATTTGAGAGAGGGTGAAGAGCCCACATGCAGAGAGTGTGCAGCAGGAGCTAGAGAGATCTAGGAGACATGACACTTGAGAGGCAGCTTCTCAGACACAGAAAAACCTAGTAGTGGTAGGTTTCAGTCCTAGTGCTGGCCAGATCTGCTGGAGCCATGTGTCCCTGGGCTTCCTGAGCTTGTCTGATTGGGCCCAACCTAACAACCTTAGACTCAATGGTGGTTCCTTCAGGTCAGCAATCTGAGATTAGCTGCTGGCCAGGCACCAGTATGGTCAACATTGTCCCTTGTCTTGTCTTATCCCTTGTCCTGAAGGATTAGAGAGCACCGGCCTCCAGGGCTAAGCTCTCTGTGGTGCAGATCAAGGCACTGCATCATTCAGGCTGGGAGCCCCGGGACAGACTTTGACCATGCGTCTGAGTGATGATATGACCCAGAAGCTTCCTTTGAGACCCAAACCAGAGCCAGAAAGCTGCAGATTAGGAGGAATGTAAGGGTCAGAGACAAGGGATGGTGTTAATTAAATATGACATGAAATAGTCATAAGACCAGAAACAAAACCTTCATAAGAATAGAATTGGAAAAAAAAGAAAAAAAACAGAGTAGAATTGAGTCACAGATGAGCATTGTATCCAACACAGGGAGCATGGCAGGCATGTCGGCCAGCTGGCAGGAGAGGACCCTTGACTGAAGGGACACTCACCCAAGTGGGAGCAGTCTCCGGCCCTGGGGGTAAGTGAGTCCAGGTCTATAAGGCTAGGAGAGGGCTTGCCCACCAGAGATCTGGGATAGCCATGTATGGAGGACAGCCACCACCTGGTCCATGGTCAGGACAGCCCAGCCCCAGGAGGACTGGGGAGAAGAACTCACTGCCCCCTCTGCCCCCTCTGGGCTAAACCTGGCTTGAAGTGGGCGAGCAGGTGAGCCTGGGCTCAGCTCAGGGGTGTGGGGCAGTGATGCCATTAGCAGAGGGATGAGGATGGGGCACAGGAGACAAAGGGGAGAGCAATCATGGACACATTGCTTTTACCGCCTGAGCACCCTTGGACCACTGACTAGCCTGCTAAAGGTGGGAAGAGGGCACCCACAAAACCGCTCACTGCCTCACAGTTGTGAAGAATGAGTACCGACTGGGTCACTTGGGCTCAGCAGAATGCTCTAAAGTGGAGTGAGGTGACACCCATGAATGAAAGGGCCTTTCCTTCCCTCCAGGATCCACCCAGGTATAGCCCCCTAGGGTGAGGTTTTCTCTTGATAAATGGGTTTCCAACCTTTCAAGTCTTTCTCTCAGAGAAGACTCAAAGTTGCTATGCACAAGACAATCATGGGGTAACTCAGGGAATCAGCTCACACTCGTTTCTTTGTAAGATCTTTCTACCAAGAAGCTGAACAGAGCCTGATGTTCTGGAGGAGTCCCCTCAGGAAAGTGGAGTTCGGGACTGATGTGGAGAGCTTGGGTTTTGGTGCCTGGGCCACAGGGTTCATCTCCTGATAGTACTTAGTCAGTTCCTGGCCAATCTTGGCTTTGGCTTGAGCTCATGAGTGTTCCTGACCAAGTATGGGCTCCTCCAGAGCCCCGTGATCCATACTTGTACAGTTCTGCCCTCTCCCTGGAGCATATGGGCCATGCTCCTGTACTGGTCCTTGGAAGACCTCAAGGAACAAGCCTGTGGGCTATGAGGTTAGCCAGATCATACGACCAGTAGTTATAACCTTGCTCTGCTGTGGCCACCAGCGAGTCACACATGCTGTGCTGAGGTAAGTTGTCTCCAAGGCTTCCCCTCACATTCTAGTTACATGAATGGCCTTTCCTCCCCCATGTGGCAGGCCCAGGCACATGACCCTACTATAGGGCCCTGGCAGCCCAGATGCTATAGTCAAGCAGGTGAGCAAGGCTAGAATTATAGCCCCTGGGACAGAACAGAGAGTGAGCAGCAGACAGGCCCTGTGGGGAAACAGAGCACCTAGCTTTGCTGGCCATCCAGACCAGCTCAGAGAGCACTTTAGAACAAGATTCTCAATATAGTTAGACTCGTGGCCTGGGAGTCCCAGAGGAAGAAGGAAAATTAGAGAAGCCACCTGGGATGCACCAAGGACAGCCACTTCCTGCCTCCAGTGTCAAAGCTATTGAGCCCCCAGGAAAAGGATGAGGACCAGGAAGGAGGATTCTGGGACCTTGTGAGCCACTTGCCTAAGACTAACTCATTGCAACTATATAGGTCCAGGCAGCGTGACATGGCTGACAGTGTGGCCAAATGCATGATCCTCTTCCTCTCAAGCATCAACTATTAAAGGAGGCTTTAGACTAGAGTTTAAAAGCTTTGTCCCATGATCCCAGGGGTTGCAGAGAGGCCCCCAAAGACCAGGAGCATGCCCTGTAAGCTCCATGGAGAGGGCAATGCTGGGGAGACCCAGCACTACAGACCCCGGCCCTTTTCCAGACGTTCTAAACCCATGAGGCTACCGGCATGTGGGCAGCTGCTCGGGACTCCAGCTTCCATCATAGCACTATTAGATTTGGGTCCTGAGTGCTCACTTTCCGCTGGCCTGCTGAGGCTCCTTGGTGTCCAACAGCTGGTTATTAAGGGCTGGCACCTACCACTGAGACCAGCCCACATATCCCCTACTCCTGCAGAGCTGAGGGTTTCTCTCCCCAGGCAACCTGGTAGGGTGCAGCCTGGATCCTCTTAGCCCAGGTGCTACCGGGGCGCTGTGGCTAGGAAGCCAGAGCTCCTAGGACCCTCCCTAGGACAGATTGGCTCTCTGCAGGTGGGTGGGAGAACCTGTTGCTATCCTCTTCCAAGGACATCTGAAAGGCACGAAATAGCCCCTCAGCAAAGGCTTCTGCCGTCTCCACAATGATGACACGGGTCCTGGCCAGGTTGGCTTAGGTAGAGTCTCCAGGTATTGCCCCTCAGCCCTTGCCCTCGATAGTGACGTGACCTTGGATCAACCACTCTGTGTCCCCCAGCCTCAGTTTCCCCATCTTCAAAGTGATGCATCTAAGGCTACTGCAGTACAGAGGTCTCTACAGAAGACCCTCTTGTCAGTTTCTGGCCCCTGCCCCAGCTGAAGTCTAACCACTGTGACACAGACTTGTGCTGGGTTGGGAGTTGCCAGCTTGTCCTTTTGTTGCATTTTATTCATACATGACCCTTCTAGTCCACATAGAAGTTTGGGAATGAACACAGTATTTATACAACTTCAGAATATAAGCATCACAGCTCAGAGATATATACATATATATATATAAAGAAAAAGAAAGAAATATGTTCCGGCCAAGCTTTCCCTGCTCCCAGCCTTTCCAACAGGCTCCTGACAGTGCGGAGCTGACTGCTTTTAACCTCAGGAAAGGTAAGCGAGAGGCCCCACTCGGAGCTATTTTAAGAGAGACTTATAAAGTAAAAGCAGCTGTAAAAAAATGAAAAGCTGCAGGCGCGTTTCCATTTCCTGGAGCGATGGGACAAAGAGCCTTGCCAGCAGGCCCCACAGCCGGATCAGAGCTTGGACGTGCTCAGGTCTCCAGGCTTCCACCAGCTCCACCTGGCACAGGGCAAGGCCCAGCTTTTGAACAAGGATCCTGGCTTTCAGTGCCAAGTTTCCATAATTCATCAGGAGGGGAGGAGGCAAAGGCTGTGATGGGCGTGTCCAGCAGGGGCTCCCCCCCCCCCCCCAGCCACATGCTGGCTCTCAAAGCCCAGCTGCTACATAGTTGTTCTTCCTGCAGGCTTCCTGTCACTACCTCCGGCCCAAGCCTTGTCGGGGTCCTGGAAGACTCATGGGGTACTTCTTCAGCATTTATTTTTTTTGCCTCCTACCCAGTGCCTGCCTCTGGTCAGACCCAAGGGGCAGACTGTGAAGTTATGAAATGGCTACCTTTGGGCAAAACTGCCTCCTTATCCTGCTCAAGCCATCAGCCACCAGCTCCCACCCTGGAGGCTACGCCGAAGACTGAGCTGGGAACCAGAGTGCCACTCTAACGACTGAGACTGCTTTACGTCAGGGCTCTGGGCCAAGAGGCAGCAAGGAGAGCACACCCACTTTAGCGAGCCCTGCTGGCTGGATGCCAGGTCTGGGTGGAGCTGCTGCCCCATTGATCCCAGGGATCCAGCCACGGAGCTGGGGGAGGAGCATGCTTAAAGTACACCTGTGGGCTGCTGGTGGAGAATGGAGGGGCTTCAGGACTCAGTCTCAGTACCCGTGCCCCTCACCACTACTCAGGCCTGCAGCTACGCTGAGCTGAACCTTCTGTGGGATCAGCCCACAGGTTGGGCCAACCATCTAGAAACAGCGTCCGCCCAGTGGTCTCAGAGATGGTTGCCTCATCTACGGGGTCAGTCGCCCTCCCTCTTTCTGTACCCACCTCTGTCTATAGGATGCCTGGTCTGGCTCCATTGCTGTTGGACTCTTGGAACACATAGCTTAGCAGTGTCCTGGGTGTAATCTAGTAGGGAACCTGTGCACACCACCTCATAGAACTGGCTTTGTGGCCAGAGATGTGGTTGATTCTGAAGCATTCCACCTCCAGGTTTCCTAGGGACTTGTGCAGGTGTGACTCTGCTGGGTGTCTGATGTGACCTTCTCTGAGAACCTACTTAAGGCACACTTTCTGGGTTCCGGTCTTCAACCGCCCCTCCTTGCCCTGCCACTCACAACAGGGACTGTCCAGCCCACATGACTGGCTGTGTAGGTGCCCCAGCCCACTTGGGGTCTGTTCATCTTGCTGGCCTCTTTCTTCCCCACAGAACATGCTTTTTTGCCATCCAGAGCATACTTGGGGTCTGAATAAGTCATGATCTTGTTAGAGGTGCCATCTGCCCCCAAGCCTGTCCTGGTAAGGGACACTTGGCAGTCGCTACTCAGTGGCTTTGCATCCTGTCTTTGCCTTAGCTTTCCCTTCAGCCATAAAAAAGCTCAATTATTTTAGTCATAGACTCAGTGGTGGGTGATCCAGATGTCTAGTATACTAGCATGTGGAAGCTCTGGGCTTAAATGAACTTGTTCTCCAGTAAAAGAATTTGCAGGCAGCTCAGATCCAACCGTATGGCTCTTGGGTCTGACTCCCAAGACAGATGTCCCCAAGAAGGGCTTATAACATTCCCTTTGGCTCTCAAATGACTGTTCAGAAGGAAGAAGACCTGGCCAATCCTCCTCTTTCTCTTCTTCTTTTCCTTCTCCTCCTTTTAAAAACTCTCCTCCTCCCCATCTGTGCTAGGAATTGAACCCAGGGCCTCATGCATGCAAAGTAGGCCCTCTATGGACTGAGCTAGGACTCTAACCCCCCTGGTTTCTTTTCACAGTGTGACAGACTCCAAGCAGGGGCATCTAGAAGGTTCTAGTATGTGTCAGCCAAGGAGCCATGTGATCCTGGGTCTGGTTCTACCCTCTGCAAACCAGGTGGCAGACAGGTCCATGTAGTGAGCATTAGGGGACTGAACAGAAAAGGTGCCACCTGGAATTAATTCAGCGACTCCCAGCCTCGGTTACTGGACTCTCAGAATCATTTTGATGGCTGTGTGTGTAGGAGTCCACATTTCCTGGGTGTGATCACAGACGACTCTGTCTCCCACAGCCCTGAAGCTGGCGTCTCTCTGGGTGTTGTTTATTGTCCTCAGCAGTTTCCTGGAAACCCCAGTTAGGGGATATCCTTGTTAGTACTTGGTAGTGCACTACAATCCCCCTCCACACCCACCCAGGGAAATTCAGGACATATCTCAAGCTGGGAGGAGTTCCTGTTTCCCTTGGGGCTTCCTGAGGAACCAGAACCACTAAAGCCAAGCTGGGCAGTGGCAGTGCACAAGCACAGAGACTAAGATAGAGTTTATTCTGAGCTAGATAGGAGTGACTGTGTCTGGGAAACCTGGACTCAGGTTACCCCAAATGACATATTCCAATGTGGAAGTGACCATGTGAGCATCTCATAGTCAGAACTCTTCAAACCACAGCCATTTCTTCCCAGAAATCCCACGCTGTCCCAGCTCTCATTCTTGGAGCCCAGATGTTGGCTCGGGCTTTCCACATGCTGCTCTGTGAATGCATATTTAACAGGAGAGAAGATCTGCTCTTCTGGGGCAGTACTGGCTTCCTATCCTAAGGCAGGCCCACCTCAGAGGCCTGGGAGGGTATTGAGGATAGCAAGCTCCCTTGAGGGCAGGGCCACCCAGCCTGACCTCTGCCCAGTGGAAACTGACACTGATACCCTTGTTGAAGGTACAGCCCCTGTAGAGGCAAGGTGCTTGGGGGCACCACTGTTTCTCAGGACCTTGTCTAGTGGACAGGGCTGAAGACTATAGCTGGATATGGCAGAGGTCAGACGCCAGAGTGGCTATCTGGATAGAGAGAGTCTATCCCTCCAAACAGTTGGCCACTCTTTCTGTGTCAATTGGCCTCAACCTTACTGGACATAACTCCCTGAAGCTTCCGCAGTCCTGGGGAAGAATCCCTAGGCAGTTGGGGGAAATTCCATTTTATAGGCTAGAAAGGATGAGGCCTGGAAGGGACTGTATAACCATAGTGTGGGAAGTCATAGCTGGAGAGTATGTTGGCTAGGTGTCTGGTCAATGTAGCTTATCACTTACCACTGAGAATGAGTAAAACATGCAATGTGGTCTCCACACCCCAGATGGTTTCAAAGTCTTAACTAAGCTTCTTCCTTGACCCTTGTTGGGTTTATTGATTTATCTTAGAACAATTGCAACATTGAGGGCAGAGATGGGACTGGGCTGGGGGTGTGGAACTTAGTGGGAAAGTATTTACCTAACAAGATCAGGGCCCTGGGTTCAATCTTTAGTATGAAACAAACAAACAAGCAAACAAATCTCCCAGACTGACATAAAAAGTCAATAAATAATAATAAAAAATTAGCTGGGCATGGTGGCCCATGCCTTTAATCCCAGCACTCAAGAGGCAGAAGTAGGAGGATTGCCATGAGTTCAAAGCCACCCTGAAACTACATAGTGAATTCCTGGTCAGCCTGGGCTAGAGTGAGACCCTACCTCAAACAAACAAACACAAAAAAAAACCCACAAAAAACAAAAAACAGTCTTTTTGAATGTACATTGACAATTACAGGTCAAATAAATTACAGTAAGTTACAGTGTGGTCATCACAAACATCTTTTAACATGTATCGAGTTTATCATACAGAATGTCATAGGAAAGGTTCCATGTAGGGCTGGTGACAGTGTCGGCCCCACCTTTCCTATATGCACAGGAAGGTTTCAGCATGCCTGCAGGGACTCTGGTAGACCCTACCTCTTTTCTCTATGGCTTGCGTTGTTTACAAGGAACAGTGTCTTTTACAATCTGAAAGTTCTTTTCAGGGGCAATTTCTCATACTCACACTGTAACTCTTTGTTGGGTACCAGGCCTGCCTTCAGGGGTCTGTCTGGGAGGGTGCTGGCTAGGGGCCATGCCAACTCAAGTAGGAATAACCTGTCTTGGTTCCCCAGCCTCTGGTTACAAAATGACCTTAGTCATGTGGGGCAAAGAGGCAGGCGGTGGCCTGAGCTGGATCCAGCAGACACACTTCTGGGGCCAGTCCACTATTCTGGGTCTCAGAAACTAATCGAAAGATGGGCTAAAAATTCAGGCCCTTCTGTGGGGTTGGGCTCCTGGGGGCTGAGTAGGGGCTTGTTTCTGTCCTTGACACTGATGTGAGTGATAGGCCAAGGAGAGGTAGTGCCTGTGGAATCAGGTCATGGGCTCAGGTTTTCCCTGACTGTACCTTGTAATTCTCACAACTCTGTGGGTCAGACAACTTCCAGGGAAGTGAAGGCTGACTCTCTGGCGGCGGGACCTGGGCACAGTGCACTGCTCTCGGGCCCCAGGCTTGCCTTGAAATTCTTTGGAATAAGGAATCCACATTTTGACTTTCCATTGCTCCCTTCCTAGTCCCACAGAATGCTTCCTTATGTCCAGAAAAAGACCCTACAGATGTTGGCGAACACCAACGAAGTCTTCCCGTCCTCCCAGGGAGAAGAGCTAAAAGCAGCACCGCCTCACCCTCCCCCACCGCCATTCCCAACACCGCGGGGCTTCTGGGTGCAGGCCAGGCCAAGGGACCTGGGTCACGCCCCGCTAGAGCCACAGACATGAACCCTGCCACCCCGGGAGGAACCCCTCACTCTCCGGAGCCTCAGAGGCAGGGCCAGGCCAGGAGGAAAGCTCTGTCCTGGCCTAATTATAACTCCAGCACTGGCCCAGCTAGCCTCAAGCTATTTTTAGTTCCCTAACCCAGCCCCCTTGTGACTCAGCAAGGCCAGGCTGGGATGAGAAAGTTCCTGCAGCCAGGGATGCTCCTGGGGCCTGAACCGGGCTGCCAGGCACAGGGGCACCAAGCTGTCGGGGAGCCCTCCCCTCCCAGGACCTTGGGCCTTCTGAGCCTGAGACACACAGCCTCTGCAGCTCTGCCCCGCCCCTACAGGCCACTGCGCCCTTCTGGCTGGAAGCCCGCTCCTCCCCCACATGCGAGCATGGAAAATCTGATGTCAGAATTCCAGCTTCAGCAAGGAATGTGGCCTGACCTTCACCTCCCAGGGAGCCAATCTTGCCTGAGGCTCAGGGGGTAGGCTTTGCCACCTCCCAGCCCCCTACAGGCATCCTTGGATATCCTGAAGACCCCCTACCTAGAGAAGAGCCCTCTTTCCACCTGGTGTCCCTGCTGCAGCCCTGGTCTACTGGCTGTGGCATCTTCTGCTGCTGAGTACCCAAAGGTGCCAGGGCCGGACCCTGGGCTGGCCTCACCCTAGCAGCCCAGTTTGCAGTAGCTGTTCAGATGACTTGTTACTGGGACAGCTTCCGGGACAGGTGTTGTGGGGGGGGAGCTATTGGATGTTTCTTGCCCCAGCCAGGAGCCCTGGGCCTGGGCAGCACAGAAACCCAGGATGTCCAAGCCAGGGAAGGATCTTCAGGATGGAGGAGGGTAGGTAGCTGGATCAGGAGAAAGCTGAGGGGTGGGATGAATGAACACTGTATACTTACCTGTGTGTGCTCATATGTGTGCAGGTGTGCACATGTAATATACACCACACATGTGCACACACAGCTATGTGTGTTCATGAAGGCCCCTCCCCAGGGCTTTCCTTAGGGTAGAGTGGGAATACTTGTTTGTGCAGGCAGAGTGAGTATTAGGGACCTGCGGAACATGAAGGCTTTGCAGTGGGCAGAAGCTGGAAGTGTCCGAGAGCTGGCCGGGGCTAGCCTAAGAAACCCCAGTCCTCTGTGCCTCCCTGGCTGCACCTTGCAGTTTTGAGCACCTGAGCCAGAGGCGAGCGTGGAGGCTCATCAGCCTCCTTCCCTTTCCTGTCTTCTTGACCTTCCTATAAGTATCTACACTGGGTCTACAGTGTGCTTCTGCCCCAGGGTAAGGTCACTATGGAAAAGAGCTTGCTGATGTCATAGCATTGGGCCTGGTCTCTTTGTTTCTGTGCTTCAAGTGTGAGGAAGATTTTCTATTTAGAGAAGAAAATTGCTCCCCAAGATGGATGAGAGCAGCAGATTCTATTCTGCTGGTCCTGTACTTGTTTTCTGTCCGCCAAATCTGTCTTTAATAAATCAAGGGAAATAAAAAGATTTATAAAAAGCCATTTTCTCGAATGAAAGTATTATGCTATATTTCATTAACCTCAAAATCACTTAGAAAATGGTTTCCATTTAAAACACCTGGCTGGAGGCCCCTCTGCAGACTTCCTCTTTAAATTCTCCACTAGTATGCCCTGAAGAGAGAACAATACCATCTGACCATGGCTGCCAAAAGCCAAGGCTCTCCGTCTTTTAGTAATTGGGCCAACTGGGATTGGCAGACATCTGTGGCAAACACCACTGGAGGACCCTCTGCTACTAGCGACCTGAGGGTTGGGGATTCTTTTGGTGGGGAGCAGCTGGGGACCACCTCAATGTGCCACTGGGGCTTTACCCAGAAGCCCACAGAAGAGCACACCAGGCCAGGAGAGAGGGACCACCAAGAGACACAGGGTGCACACATTGTAACTTGGCTTTCTGAGTACAAGGGTTGCAAGGAAGGTGTCTGGAGGCCAGAGGAGCTGTGCGGGGCGTGGATCAGGCACCCAGGAGTGAGCTCTTCCCAGGACGGCCAAACAAACCTTAGATGCATGTGCCACCATGTGCATGTGGCTTGTGTGGGTTCTGGAGAATTGAACCTGGGTCCTTAGGCTTTGCAGTCAAGTGCCTTAACCACTAAGCCATCTCTTCATCCCCCGAGAAAGCATATTTTTTGTTAAGACCACTTTTGGTTTTTACTGAAATGAAATAAGCTAGAACTGACTAGCAGTATGATAGCAGTCTTTAAATAGCTCAGCCTGTGCCAGGGCTGCATGCAAGTGCAACCCATCCTCCCTGTGACAAGGCCAGAAGAGTGGCACTCACAGCAAAGGACACAAAACCAGCAGTGTTCTCCTGTCCCGAGCCAGTCTAAGGACCTACGCCAGCTGAGTCCTCTCCTCAGTGCTGTACTCCCCTGTCCTTGTGGCTCACACAGGAACCCCAGACAACAGAAATTTAAGTTTCTTTCTTTCTTTCTTTTTTAATGAGAATAACTTTTTTTGTTTATTTTTTATTTACTTATTTGACAGCGACAGAGACAGAGAGAGAAAGAGACAGAGAGGGAGAGAGAATGGGCACACCAGGGCTTCCAGCCACTGCCAACGAACTCCAGATGCGTGCACTCCCTTGTGCATCTGGCTAACGTGGATCCTGGGGAATCGAGCCTCGAACCAGGATCCTTAGGCTTCACAGCGTTTGATCACTAAGCCATCTCTCCAGCCCTCTTTGTTTTTTTTTTTTTTTTTTTTTTTTTTTAATGGTGGGATTCACTATTCACTGTGTAGTCTCAGGCTGGCCTCAAACTCATGGCAATCCTCTTACCTCTGCCTCCCACATGTTGTGCCACCACTCCCGGCTTAGACAACAGGAATTTAAGACAAATCTTCAAAACCATAATTGCAGGTGTTCAGAAAAAATGAAAATTAAAAGCCAGGCGTGGTGACACATGCCTTTAATCCCAGCACTTGGGAGGCAGAGATAGGAGGATCGCTGTGAGTTCAAGGCCAACCTGAGACTACATAGTGAATTTCAGGTCAGGCTGGACTAGAGTGAGACCCTACCTTGAAAAAAAAGAAGAAAGAAAGAAAATGAAATACTACTTGTTAATATTCTGGAATGTGTCAAAAACCATTCCCAGAAACAACTGGTTATTTATGAAGTACTCAAACACAATAGCTAACCAGCTTAACACCAAATGAGCAAAAGAAAATAATTAATTGTTTGAAAGTTAAAAACTAAAAATCGGAAAAATACTCGAAATTGATCAATATATATAATTACTGGTCTTTGAGAGAAAAATAGCAATAATTAAGAAGTCTATGACAAGTAGAACCCAAAATATGAATAAAATATACATACAGTAAATTATAAATTATACTAGATACACAGTTAAATCATGAAACCCTAATGGATAATTTTATAAAACAGAAATTAACAAAATAATTGGGAGGCTAAGGCAGGAGGACCAAATGTAACTGAACTGAAGAGAGGGTTCAAGGCCAGCCTGGGCAAATTAATGAGCCCCTGTCTCACAATAAAAAGTGTAATGAAAAAAAAAAAGAGAGGGGAGGGGCTGAGAATGTAGGTGGGTGATGGGGTGCTCGCCTAGCACACGTGTGAGATGCACCCAGAGCGCCATTTTCGGTATCACCAATTATTAAATAAAAGTTTCAGGAAGCATGAAGAGATGAAGCAGGTTACTACTGTGGGAGACTTCTAGAAATGTTATCGGAAACTACCTCCGAACCAAGGCCCTTGCTGATTCTTTCAAACATTTATAGCACAAGCAATTCTCAAGCTATATACTTTTCTGATTAAAAAAAAAAAAAGACTAGGTACTGTCTGATACATGTATAAATTAGTATAACTTGGCTGGGAGATCAGAACTCACTCAAAACTGAAAATTATGTTCATATGCACAGATTATAAATTGACTATTAGCAGGTCAAATGCAAGAAGAGATGGAAATAAGTAGTCTGTGATGTCCAATGGGTTTAACCCAGAAGTGAGATGGAAAATAATAACCTGGGATGTCCAATGGGTTTAACCCAGGAGTGCAAAGAGTTCAATGCCAAGCAATTTATAAGTCAAAGGTCAAAGAAGAAAAATAATATAATCTCCATTAATGCCAAGGAGAGATTTGTTAAAATTTTTTTTAAATTTTTGTTTATTTTTATTTGAAAGCGATGGACAGAGAGAGAAAGAGGCAGATAGACAGAGAGAGAATGGGTGCGCCAGGGCCTCTGGCCACTGCAAACGAACTCCAGACACGTGCGCCCCTTGTGCATCTGGCTAACGTGGGTCCTGGAGAATCGAGCCTTGAACCGGGGTCCTTAGGCTTCACAGGCAACTGCTTAACCGCTAAGCCATCTCTCCAGCACAAGATTTGTTAAAATTTTAATCCACATCTAGTATTCTTTTTAAAAAATATTTTTTATTTATTTGGAGAGAGAGAGAGAGAGAGAGGGAATGGGCAGGCCAGGGCCTCTGGCCACTTCATATTAACCTCAGGACCCATGCACCGCTTTGTGCATCTGGCTTTGTGTGAGTACTGGGGAACTGAACCTGAGCAATTGGCTTTGCAAGCAAGCACCTTAACCGCTGTGCCCTCTCCCCAGCCCCACGCCTAGTATTCTTTTTATTTATTTATTTGTTTATTTATTTTGGTTTTTTGAGATAGGATCTCACACTGGTCCAGGCTGATCTGGAATTCACTATGTAATCTCAGGGTGGCCTCGAACTCTTGGTGATCCTCCTACCTCTGCTTCCCATGTGCTGGGATTAAAGGTGTGCGCCACCACACGCAGCTCTATACACCTAGTATTCTTAACAAGCTCTGCACATGTTCATTCCAGACACAACTTAAAAAAAAAATTGACCTGCAGTTCACTGAATCTAGTGATACAAGACTCACAGCAAGGAAGGGCTGGCTAAGCATAGAAATATGATTGACTTTTTAGCCTGTGACCTTATACAACCCTTCTATTAATTTATTCTTGGGATTTGCACTGCCATGACTTGAACCCTAACCTTCAAACATGCAAGGCAAGCACTCTACTACTGAGCTACACCCCAGCCCACCTTGGGATTTTCTTAGATCGTGGTTTTCCAGTCATGTCCTTCCCAAACACAGCACTTCTATGCCTTCCTTCTCTCCACGCCTCACATTTTCTTGCCTTGTTACACTACGACCCTTGGCCTGGCACTCAGCAAAAGTGTTCTGGATGAATGGCCATTTCTTCCTTGTTCCCAGAGTTAGATGACTGGGTTTCCACTGCTGAGAAGGGTGTGAGATGAGAAGCTCTGCCATGAGCTTTTGCAACATGAGAGCTTCCATCACATGGACGCTGCATTTGCCAGGATGGGGTTCCACTGTGTCTGCTGGGATGCCACTTATCTTTAGTCGGTTAACATTGTGGACCACATTGGGTTTTTGTTGTTGTTGTTGTTTGTTTGTTTCTTTCTTTTTTGTTTTTATGAGGTAGGGTCTCACTCTAGCCCAAAATGACTTGGATCTCACTCTGCAGTCCCAGGTTGACCTCGAACTCCTGGCATTCCTCTTACCTCTGCCTGAGTGCTGAGGTTAAATGCGTGTACCACCACGCCTGGCTGACTACATTGATTTTTTTTTAATCAAAAACATCTTTAATTATAGTTTTCAAAAAAATCTTCATTTCTTAGTTTTAAAAAAGCAACTTCTTTTCATAAGATAACCATGATTAACTTATGCACATTATCTTTAAGGTATTTTCCTTGAATGGGAAACCTAGCTTTTTTTTATCATCCAATTTCTGATACTCTGCTGAACAGTTTTCTTATAATCTTTGTTCATTGTGTGCTGTGGACTATGACAAAGAATTGCTGGGGCTGTCCCCAGTAATTTGGGAGGTAGGTGAGCTGGGAGTGAGTTGACAGGGCTAGACCAGGGGCCAGCCTGAGGACTTGGAATGTGAGAAGGCCAGTGGCAGGTCTGAGAGCCATCAGAATTAGTCTGGGCACTGCGAACACTGCTGTCTCTTTAATTTGAAGAGAGTTTAGCTGAGACTTCCGCTTTCCCCAAATGCTGTGTGGACTCTGAAGGGTGGCCACAGGCCAAGCATGCAGGCTCCTTGGGCTTCTCTGGCCGACAGCTCCTGCCAGCTTGGTCACAGCTATTTGTCCTGCAGAATAAAAAGTGAGCTGGACAACAGAGCCAGCAGCCTTCTACCCCTTCCTCTTCCTCTCTGCTGCTCTGGTCTGAGTAGTCTCTGGGTGAAAGGCCTTGATGAGTTTTTTGTTTTTTTAATTATTTTTTTATTGACAACTTCCATAATTGTAAACAATATCCCATGGTAATTCCCTCCCCTCCCCCCAATTTCCCCCTTGAAACTCCACTCTCCATCATATCCCCTCCCCCTCTCAACCAGTCTCTCTTTTATTTTGATGTCATGATCTTTTCCTCCTATTATGATGGTCTTATGTAGGTAGTGCCAGGTACTGTGAGGTCATGGATATCCAAGCCATTTTGTGTCTGGAGGAGCACGTTGTAAGGAGTCCTACCCTTTCTTTGGCACTTATATTCTTTCTGCCACCTCTTCTACAATGGACCCTGAGCCATGGAAGGTGTGATTGAGATTTTTCAGTGCTGAGGACACCTCTGTCACTTCTTAAAAAAAAAAAAAAATTATTACCCAGGTATGGTGGTGCATGCCTTTAATCCCAGCACTTGGGAGGCAGAGGTAGGAGGATTGCTGTGAGTTCGAGGCCACCTTGAGACTACATAGTAAAGTCCAAGCCAGCCTGGGCTAGAGTGAGACCCTACCTCAAAGAACCAAAAAAGACAAAGAAAAAGAAAAATATTTATTTACTTGCTTGAGGGAGGAGGAGAATGAATTGTGCATGAGGGCCTCCAGCCACTGCAAACAAATTCCAGACTCATGCGACACCATGTGCATCTGGCTTACGTGGGTTCTGGGGAGTTGCACCTGGGTCCTTAGGCTTCACAGGCAAGTGCTTAACTGCTAAGCCATCTGGCCCTCTTGATGAGTTCTTTAATATAGCAGCATTCTGGTCATTTGGGCCCAACCAGTTGGCTTTGAGCCACCTTCAGGATAGCTGGGGTCAGTCCATGTCTTGGACATCACAAGGCCAGTCCAGTTTCAGGTCCAGCACTGAGGTTATTCTGGTCTGTTCCATAACTGAGGTCACCTCTACAGCTGCAAATCACTCCTTTGCCCCAGGCTAGAGGCCAGCAGGCAGAACAATGCAGCTTCTTGGCCCAGCACTAGGGATGAGGGCCATGGAAGCTGATGGCAGGAAGAATTAAATAGCTGGGCACAGGACCATGCCAGACAGAAGGAGGGGTATCACTCCAGGGCAGGGAGGGACGTAAGGCAGGGCTGAATGAGAAGAGGAGGCAGGAGGTGGGGGCAGGGACAGTGAGGCAGGGTTGTCCAGTCACAGGATACAGGGAAGGTGCAGCCACACGGCCAGGGTGCAAGGTCCGGGCATGGTATTAGGACACCTGAGTGCTGGGTGGCAGGAGTGGGCAAGGCCCAACCTGGACTGATGGGAGCAGAGTGGGTAGGGTGTGGTGCAGTCCTACTCAGGTTGTCCTGAGGCTAGACTATCCTTGAGTGGGAAATCCCAGCCTCATGACCCCACTCAGCCTGGAAGGAGCTGGAGCAGAAGAGACATTTTGCTTATCCCACCAGCCAGTCAGGGAGCTTCTAGCATTGTGTACTTGGCACCCTTAGGCTCCGTGGTGCCCTGAGCAGGAATCTCATTCCTAACACAAGCCCTTCGCAGCTCAGGGTTCTGCAGGGTTTCATGCATATGCAGATGTGCTGGGTCTGGGATAGAGCTGTCATTCAGGTCCTGCCCATTACCCATCCTCCCTCTCTCCTCCTGTGATGACACCCAGGACTCCTTTCTGTACCCAGAACCTCAAACTTGATCTAGCCTCTGGGCCTTTGCTCCTGTAGTTTCCTTTGCTCTGGCCAGTTTCTTGACATCAGTGCCCCTCACTGAGGCCTTCTCCAGTCTGTTCCATAGACCTCACACTCCACTGTGTCACTCTGTTTTGTTACCACCTAAGTATCTTACCTAGGACATAATCTTCTTCACTCTTAAATATGGATCACTCAGAGCCGAGGCCTGGAGCCCAAGAGTGACTGATTTTGGGTAGGAGTTGCAGAGGAGCGTACGAGCTACTCGTCTGTGCTGTGCATACATGGGTTGGCTGCCCTGAGAGCTGAAGCAGGTAGAGATCTAAGATTCATGCGGATCTAGGAGAAGGAATCAGCTTCACATGGAATAGCTGTTTGCTGTTGCAGACTCAGCTCACGCTGCAGACCAAAGAGCAGTTCTGCCAGCTGATCCAGGGCCTCCCTCACTCCACACCCTAGCTATGTTCCTCCTGGGGGTTCATAGCTGTTCCTTTCTGTGGTCCCTGCAAGTGGCAGCTACCAGATTCTCCTCTGTCTTGCAAATGTACCCAGCCTTCCCCAGGAACAGTCTAGGAGTTGTGGGATCACACACACCCACACCACACACACACACACACACACGCACACATGATATTTGTTGTCTATGGTCGCTTCATCCTTATGGCTCACAGAAATAAGCTGGCTGTTCCTACATAAAATCAATAGATAAATAAGCATATTTGTTTATGTATTTGTATGTGCACATTGTGTATATGTCAGGGTCTCTTGCTGCTGCAAACGAACACCACATGCTTTGGTTTTGTGTGTGTGCTAGGTATTGAACCCAGGCTAGCAGGCTTTGCAAGTGTCTTCAACCCCTGAGCCGTCTTCCTAGCCCTGACTTTTTCTTTTGAAAATGTTTTTAGCATAGGTATGGAACATCTATGAAGAATAATTTTTTTCTGTCACTCCATCTAGAATGTGACCACTTCTCTCTGCTGGGAAGAACTGCATCCAGATGTCCACTTTCCTCCATGAGGAGCAGCAACAAGGCTTGGCTGTGCATGAGTGCTGACATGGTATACTGATGAGCGTCCCCTGTGCTGTAAGAGTTCCTCCCAGTTTACATTGGAAAGTCAAAACTGAAGCAGACCCAGACTGGGCAAGTAGAGATCCAGGGACTGGCCAGGGTCGATGAATGGGTCCTGGGTCTACTTCCCCTCAGCAAATGCCCAGGCCCAGGCTGACTGAGGTGAAGTTGGTTGGCCCCAGGGTGCTCTGGCAGGCCTGGGTGGGCACATCAGTGTTGGTTTGCTAGTAGTCTCAGCTGCTCATCCCAAGGATGGGTCTGAAGAAATGTTGGCATCTGGATCCACTCTGGAGGGATGGAGTGTGGTCTGGGATGTTGAAATTTCCCAAAGAAATCTCATGTGGCCAAGACTGACCACATGATAGCATCCAAGAGTTCATAGTAGACTGTCACCTGGGCCTGTCTGTTGGTGCCTTACTGTTTTCATACCACAAACAAGGACATTGAAGCTGAAGGGAATAACTGAAGTCACAGGCAGTGAAAAGCCCACATAAGCTCCAAGTCCCAGCCCAGGGTCCAGGTAGCCCCTGGTCCCCACCTCATAGTGGCCCCTACCTCACCATTCTGCAGCCTTATTGTGTAGCTATAAGATTATTGCTGCATTGAAGAGTGACGAGCTGCAATCATTCCCAAGAGACCCTCATCAGATTGGGCTGTGAATATTCTCCCATTGAAGGAGGGGTGGGCTCACTAGGCTAATAAGGCCCCATCCAACCCCAAAGATATATAAACAGCTAAAAATTGTTGAGAGAGGGAGACTCTTCAGTTACGTTATGTCTGAGTCACCCATGCTAACTTAAGTACCTCAATGTACTCATTGGTTCACAAACTGGACTTGGGTAGAATTTATTCTTCTGTCTGTGGTTGCCCTTCATTTCTGGGGTAAATAGAAATACACTCCCCAAGAAAAGGCACACAACACATGGCACCTTAACAAGGATGTAACAGAACTAAGGATGAGTTGGAGGGAGCAGTTGTATGACCCCTGCTATGGGTAATAAGAAATACAACTGTGGCTGAGCCCCTGGAGGGAGGACATACAGACAGTTCCCACGTGGCTATCTTTCTTCACATGATATGGGGAGACATGCCTTCCTGCTGTAGTGACATTTGCATGGCTCCTACTATGGGTGAAAAGACACATAGCTGAGGCTGAGGTGCATGACCAGAGGGAAAGCCAGGCAGATGTTCCATAGGAGAAATCCAACTGCAGCCATCTTCCTGCATGTCTATGTGGTGGCACACCTTCTCAATGACGACGGTTAGCTGATGAAATACAGGCATGCACCCAAATGGCTGAGAAAATATTACCATCCCTGAATGTAGCCTGTTTGGGATATGACTGTAAGCTGGCCGTGGTGGTGCATGCAGTAGGCTACTTGATGGAGAGCATGAAGTAGAAATGATAATGAAGGAACTGGGCATGAGAGAGGTGTTTCATGCCCACTTCACTGGGCTGTGTACGACTGTGTCTATAAGAGAGTCCAGACAGACACTAACTCATCAGGGACCTCGTGACTTTGCTGAGCCCCACGGTACAGCACGGTATTTGCAGGGTCGGAGGATTCGAGTGACAGACCGGCATGCACTCCGGGTCGGCGCAGAGAGCGGTAAAGCACTAGAGAGGAGACAGGACAAGGACGCGCAGACAAGGGCCTGTCTGGGTCACTCACGAGCACATGTGGCAAGATGTGCGTGGAGCCAGAGTTCCTACAGGAACAGTTGACGGAGGGCCAGATGCTGTACTTGGGGCCTCTGGGAGGCTTCGAAGGCTGACTGACAATTGGCTGAGGGGCTGGAAGAGGTGCTGGTGACCCCACTGTGCCTGCTGCTGTGGGAGGAGAGCGGCAGCACCTCAGCTGCTCCCCTAACTGCTTGGCCAAGGCTGTCTGCAGGTGAAGACGACGGTGAGGAAGGGAGGCCCCAGTTTGGATCGAAGATTTGTTGTTTCCCTGCTAATAATGTGTAGAATACTTGGTCTTTATGGATACTGGAACCAAGTGTGCCTTAATTTTTTTGGCAACCCCCAAATCTCTCTGGACAATGGACAGCAGTGGATGGACATGGAGATAGAAGAGTGTAGGTGAGAAAAGGCAAGCCTGCCCTAGAGATGGGGAATTATCTCCTCCACCTCCCAAGAGGTGTACATCTCTCCCCAGCCAGAAAATCCACTGGGGGTAGATGTACTGCTGGGCCACACTTTGAATAACATGGATGGACAGATTCACCTGAGGGCATGAACTGTGAAGGGGTTCATGCTTGGGTAGGTGAAATGGGAGCTTGTAGAGTTGCCATGTCCCTGTAGGGTAGTAACTACCAAACAATTTAAGATGCCTAGGGGATAAAATAAAATTATAGAAATCTTCAAGGAATTAAAAAAAGCAGAGATTATTCACTCAGCCCAAATCACTTTCAATAACTGAATGTGGCCAGTAAAGAAACATATATGACTCATGGAAAATGACTGTGGGGTATAGAGAGCTGAATAAACTCATGCTTTTATCAGTTACTCACGCTGTGTTGGATGACAATAGTGTTTCTTTAGTCTTCTCTTAGTTGCTGAGTACCAAGAACAATTCCTACTCACTTGTACAAGTAAAAGTTCACTATACAGTCCTTCTGCAAGGTTCCCTTCACAGTCCCACTATTTGTCATGGGTGGTTGGCCCAGTACCCCATGTATCCTCTCTAATAAGGCTTAATTGCATAGGTGGTATAATGTTAACCTTTGAGCATTGGAGGCTGTGCAAATACACCTACAGGAATGAGGATGGGAAATCAGTCCACAGAAGGTTCAAGGGCCAGGCACACTGCAATATTTGGGAGAATTTCATGGTTGAATAAGGCACATATGATACCTGACAAAATGATCAGTAAAATTTTATACCACTTCCAGTTAAGATGATGGTATAACAGCCATGACAAAGCAGCCTGGGGGGTGGGGGGAATAAGCAGAAAAACACCACATTACACTCATACCAAAAAGTGAAGGTGTGTAAGGAATAATCAACCATAGCAAGAAGCAGATGAGACCCAGAGCTTCTAGCAAACATGCAACCAGCCAGAACTGGTTCCTGCCATGACACCAGTGGTCTTGGTCCTCTGGGAAGAGCTACACAGCACCTGCCCTTGCCTGAGCCTCAAGAGCAGAGCTATGGTGAAGGGATTCTCCACTCACACCAGCCTCCTTGCAAAGTCAAAAACTGGAAGGAGAAGACAGCAGGGACCAGCTGAGCAGCAACTGAAGGAAAGGACAAAGGGGATGAGGTATGCAGTTCTAGTACAACTTTCAGGCACCCTCCCCAGCCTTCCTTTCCCCAACCACCAGTGCCAACAACCACTGGAGATCTGGGGAAGGGAACTCAGCTACACAGCATCCAGCACAGCTGATCAGAACAGCAGATCCACTGAGCTATCCAGCCTAGTCCAGCCCACAGCACAGCAAAGAGGAACCCAAGTGGGCACTTGGCATAAGTGAGACCAGAAATCATTTCAAAAGGTAACAGCCTACTTACACTGGGTCAATATCTGCCCCAAAGCCTGGTTTGTTGGTTTTACCATTCTTAAATAAGCTGTATTTTAAGGTTATATTTTGTTGCTTCCTGATTTACAGTGCCTTTGTCTTTTACTTCTGTCTTTTACTTCTTGGGGCCAGAGTCTCTCTTGGCTGTAGGCTGACCTGGAACTCATTACAAAGCTGAAATCTCAACCTCCCAGTTGACAGGATTAAGGGTGTGAGTCAACACACACCCTTAGAGACTTTGTTAGACAATCTCTTTTAATCTCCATCCTTACACAAATATTCTGTGCTGGTTTTGATTGATTATTGCTCAGTTAAATTTTAGAATTTGCCTAGATTTTGCTCCACCTAGCCTACTAGAATACTTGCATAGCAGGCAAACCCAACACAAAGGGTAACTTTTGTGGTTACTCTGGGAGTAATATAAGAACCACACCTGGCACCTTAAGCTTCTACCCTGAAGATATATAACATCAGATTTACATGTCTAAAAGTACTGCAGATAATTAGAAAACTCAAGTATCAAGTTAACCCAAGAGGCAAAAATATATGCATTATAATATAAGAAACACAAAAAGCAAGACAATATAATTCCATCAAAATTATAAATCCAGGCTGGAGAGATGGCTTAGCAGTTAAGCGCTTGCCTGTGAAGCCTAAGGACCCTGGTTAGAGGCTCGATTCTCCAGGACCCACGTAAGCTGGATGCACAAGGGTGCGCACATGTCTGGAGTTCGTTTGCAGTGGCTAGAGACCCTGGCACACCCATTCTTGCTCTCTCTCTTTCTCTCTCTCTCTCTCCCCCCTCTTTCTCTGTCAAATAAATAAATATAAATAATTAAAAAAATTATAAATCCATCTGAAATGACCTCCAGTGAGACTAAAGCACCTGACAAAAATTTCAAAAGAATGATTATCGGGGGGAGGGAGGGCATTACCATGGAATATTGTTTACAATAAAAAATGCTAAAAAAAAAAAAAGAATAAGGGCTGGATAGATGGCTTAGTGGTTAAGTACTAGCCTGTGAAGCCTAAGGACCCTGGTTCAAGTCTCAATTCCCCAGGTCCCACGTAAGCCAGATGCACACAGGGGCACATGCATCTGGAGTTCATTTGCAGTGGCTGGAGGCCCTGGCCTGCCTGCCCATTCTCTATCTATCTGCCTGTTTCTCTTTCTGTCTGTTGCTCTCAAGTAAATAAATAAAAATAAAACAACAAAAAAAAATTTTTTAAAAAAGGATTATCACTATGTGTAACAGACACCTTCAGGTTCACTGAGATGAACTTCCAGACCATGTACAGTTATGGACGAAGGGATTTATTGAAGCTTACAGATCCAGGGGGAGTTCCATAATGGCAGAAGAAGCTGACCTGCTTTCACAGGACCAAGCAGAGAGGGAAGCACAAGCCAAAAGCCAAAAGCCACACAGCACACTTCAGGAGCGCCAGCTAGGCACACTTTGCATATCTTTAGATTGAAATCTGAAACATATCACCACACCTTAAGATCCACCCAGTGACACTACCTCCAGCCAGGTGGCTGCAGATGCAAACTACAAACAAATAAAAAACTGAATATATTGGGGGCCATCTATTCAAACCACCACATTCTGCCACTGGCCCCCAATAGATTTATAACAATCACATATGGTAAATTATACTCAGTTCAATTTCAAAGGTCCCCACAGTCTTGACCAATTTAAGATATTAAGACCTGTAAAATCAAACAAGTTAAACACTTCTAACATATAAAGGCACAGAGTAAACATTTTCAAGTGGTATAATGCATAGCAAGGAGAGACTCAAACAGTGAACTCAACCACCATCAAACAAACATCAAACTTCTGCAGTTCAAGTTCAATACAACCAGAGACTGACAGTCTCCAGATTTTCCAAGGCTCAATTCTCCAGGTCCCACATAAGCCAGATGCACATAGGGGCACATGCATCTGGAATTCACTTGCAGTGGCTGGAGGCCCTGGCCTGCCTGCCCATTGTCTATTTATCTGCTTTTTTCTCTCTCAGTCTGCTGCTCTCAAATAAATAAATAAAAATAAAACAACAACAAATTTTTTTTAAAAAAAGGATTATCACTATGTTCAAAGAAATCAAAGGAATCAAAGAAGAAAACAAAGTCCTGAAGGAGAACACAGGAAACCAACTTAATGAAATAAGGAGGTCAGTATAAGGCATGAGTAAGGAACTAGCAATACTGAAGAAAAACCAATCAGAAATACTAGAGTTGAAAAACACAGTAAGTCAAATGAAAAACTGTAGAAAGTCTCACCTACAGAATGGATCAAGGAGGAGACAGAATATATAAAGAAGAAGACAAGGTGGCAGACCTAATACAGTCCAACAAAGAGCAAGACAAACTAATAGGAAGGTGTGAATGGGAAGTTCAAGACATTTGGGACACTATGAAAAGATAAAATGTAAGAATTCAGAGCATAGTAGAAGGAGAAGAATTTCACTCCAAAAATATAGTAGGTGTTTTCAACAAAAATGAAAACTTCCCCTAGATAGGGAAAGTGATGCCAATACAGATACAGAAAGCCTTTAGAATGCCAAACAGACAAAACCAAGAAAGAACCTTTCCTTGCCATATTATAACTAAACTACTAAACACAAACAAATATATTGAAAGCAGTCAGAAACATTAAGTCATATATAAAGGCAAGCCCATTGAGATAACAGCATAACATAGCATAACATAACATAACATAACATAACATAACATAACATAACATAACATAACATAACATAAACTTTAAAAGCCAGAAGGGCTTGGAATGATGTATTCCAAGTTCTGAAAGATAACAACTGTCAACCAAGATTAGTTTATCCAGCAAAGCTATCCATCCAAATTGATGGAGAAATAAGGACATCCAACAACACAAACAGGAGAAAGGAATATATGACCACTAAGTCAGCTCTACAGAAAATACTTGAAGGTATCTTCATGTTAAAGAGAAAGGAAAACACACACATGAGGAAACAGGGAAAAATAAACCACACTCAAATAATAGTTAATACAGAGAATAAAGGAAAATCAGGAAGCACTAGAAAACACAAACATTGGTAAGAATGAATGAACTCCATACACTGGTGCCCCCTTGTGCATCTGGCTTACGTGGGTCCTGGGGAGCTGAACCTGAGTCCCTCAGTTTTGCAGGCAAATGCCTTAACTACTAAACCATCTCTTTATTCCCACACTTATATTTAATATACTATTTGAAATCTTAGCTATAGCAATAAGGCAAGATGTACAAAAGGGATACAAATTGAAAAGGAAGAGATTAAATTATCATTATTTGCAGATGATATGATTCTTTACATAAAAGACCCTAAAAACTCTACCAGCTAACTGTTAGAGCTGATAAACACTTTTATCAACTAGCAGGATACAAAATAAACACATAGAAATCAGCAGCCTTCCTATATACTAAAAACAAACATGCTGAGGATGATATCAGGGAATCACTCCCATTCACAATTGCCTCAAAACAAATAAAGTACCTTGAAATAAACCTAACCAAGGAAGTGAAGGATCTCTACAATAAAAACTTTAAAGCACTCAAGAGAAAAATTGCAGAAGACACTAGGAAATGGAAAGACATCCCATGTTCTTGGATTGGAAGAATCAATATTGTGAAAATGTCCATCTTTCCAAAAGCAATCTACATGTTTAATGCAATCCACATCAAAATTCCAATGGGTCAGGTGTGGTGGCACATGCCTTTAATCCCAGCACTCAGGAGGCAGAGGTAAGAGGATTATTGCGAGTTTGAGGCCACCCTGAGACTACATAGTGAATTCCAGGTCAGCCTTGGCTAGAGTGAGACCCTACATCAAAAAAACAAAAGCAACAACAACAACAACAAAAATTCCAATGGCATTCTTCAAAGAAATAGAAAGAAAATCCTAAAATTCATTTGGAAGCACAGAAAAATTCAAATAGCCAAAACAATTTTGAGTAACAAAAATAAGGCTTGTGGTAACACCATACCCAGATTTTAAGTTGTATTACAGAGCCATAGTAACAAAAAACAGCATGCTATTGGCACAAAAGAAGAATACAGGACCCAGATGTAAATCCAGGCAGCTACAGCCACCTGATCTTTGACAAAAATGCCAAAAATAGGGCTGGAGAAGAAGCCATTCACTGTTAGTTAAAAAAAAAAAAAATTCAGTGCCAGGGATGGGATACCTTCCAGGGAATTGTTGGCCAGGGAGCTTCCTGATGCCCCAAAACATTACAGGCATTGCTAAGGCTCTTGGTTTCCCACCAGAAATAGATGGTAAGACCCTATTGCTGAAGACTCCATGTGCTTGGGCTGCAAGGTCACTGAGAAATAAAACTGGGGCTGAGCTAACAGACAGCTTTAAAAAGCTGCACTGCATGTAGCCCTATGGGAGAGAGAAGTTATCAGTGGTGAAAACAGTGGACACTGCCAGGCCAAATGACTAAACAGATACAATAGTAGCATGTCTATTATGGGAGAAACCAACTTTCTCTAATTGGGCTGGAGGCCTGCTCCATGGGAGGGAATACATGCCTGATACTGAAAACGTAATCAAAAACCTATGGTGGGGGAGGTCATGAGCCCTAGAGGTGTAATGCCTGCTCTTGTATGGCTAAATGCATATATTATGCTCACCAAACTTCCCTGCAAGCACTTCTCTTAATGTTCATACCCATATATTAATGCTCCTCTCACTTTTGGTTAGAGAAACTTCTCTTTTCAGATGGCAGTGGCTACTGGGATGACCTAAAAGACACCATAGTGCTAAGAAGAAGTGACAGAGGAGTGTTCAGCACTGGAACATCTCTTTCACACCTTTCAAGGCTCAGGGTCCATCGTGGAAGAAGTAGTAGAAAAAATGTAAGAGCCAAAGGAAGTGGAGGACTGCTTGCAATGCAATTGTTCAAACAGAAATTGGCCTCAATATCCATGACCTCACAGTGCCTAGCACTACTTTCACAAGACCCTCATAAGAGGAAAAAATGATGACATCAAAATAAAAGAGAGACTAATTGAGAGAGGGAGGGCATATGATGGAGAGTGGATTTGTGAAGGGGAAAGTGGGTGAGGGGAGGGAATTATCATGGTTTATTGTATAAAATTATGGATGTTATCGATAAAAAATAAATTAAAAATAAATTTTAAAAAATGAAAAAAATAGGGCTGGAGAGATGGCTTAGTGGTTAAGGCAGCTTCCTGTGAAGCCTAAGGATCCAGGTTCAATTCTCCAGTTCCCACGTGTGCCTGGTGAACAAGGTGGCATATGCATCTGGAGTTCATTTGCAGTGGCTAGAAGCCCTGGCACACACATTCTCTCTCTCTCTCTCTCTGTCTCTCTCTCTCTCTCTCTGTCTCAAAAAAAAAGAAAGAAAAAGAAAAAAATGCCAAAAAATACTCATTGGAGAAAAGTCAGCCTCTTCAACAAATAGTGTTGGGAAAACTGGATATATATATGTACAAGAATGAAAATAGATCCTTATCTCTCTCCATAAGCAAGAATTAAGTGCAAACAGACCAAAGACCTTAATATCAGACCTGAAACTGCTATAAGAAAAAGTAGGGAAAACCCTTCAACATATTGGCATGGGCAATAACTTTCTGAATATAACCCCAGTTGCAGAGGAAATAAAATCACTAATGAACTGCTGGGGTCTCATGAAGTTACAAAGCTTTTGTGCAGCAAAGAACACTGTGAATAGAGCAAAGAGGCAACCTACAGAATGGGAGAAAATCTTTGCCAGCTATACATCTTACAGAGGATTAGTATCCAGGATATACAAAGAACTCAAAACACTCAATAATCATCATCATCATCATCATCATCTGCTGGGTGTGGTGGCACACACCTTTAATCCCAGCACTCAGGAGGCAGAGGTAGGAGGATCACCATGAGTTTGAGGCCACCCTGAGACTCCATAGTGAATTCCAGGTCAGCCTGGGCTAGAGTGAGACCCTACCTTAAAAAACAAACAAAAAAATGAAACAATCCCAGTTTAAAAAAAATGGGCTATGGAACTAAATAGAGAGTTTTCTCAAAAGAAGTACAGATGGCTTATAAACTTCTAAAAAAAATGTTCTGCATCCTTAGCCATCAGGGAAATGCAAATTAAAACTACTATGAGAGCCGGGCGTGGTGGTGCACACCTTTAATCCTAGCACTTGGGAGGCAAAGGTAGGAGGATTGTAGTGACTTAGAGGCCACCCTGAGACTCCATAGTGAATTCTAGGTCAGCCTGGGCTAGAGTGAGACCCTAAAAAAAGTGAAAAAAAATTTTTCGAGTGAGACCTCGAAAAAAAAAAAAAAAAAGAGAAAAGAAAGAAAGAAAACAAATGACAATAAATACTGTGCTGGTGAGGATGTGGCAAAAGAGGAAACTTCTACACTATTGGTGGGAAAGTAAACTGGTACAGCCATTGTGTAAATCAGTGTAGATGTTCCTGAGACAGCTAAAATTAGATTTACCATATGACTCAGCTATACCACTCCTAGGTATATATCCTAAGGAATCAACTCACTACCTTAGAGATATTTGCACATCCATGTTTATTGATGCTCTATTCATAATAGCTAGGAAATGGAACCAGTCTAGATGTCCCTCAATTGGTGAATGGATAATGAAGATGTGGTACATATATATAATAGAGTTCTATTCAGCAGTAAAGAAAAATGAAATTCAGCACTTAGGAGGCAGATGTAGGAGTATCATCATGAGTTCAAGGCCACCCTGAGACTACATAGTGAATTCCATGTCAGCTTGAGCTACAGTGAGATCCTACCTCAAAAAAACTAAACAAAAAAGAAAAATGACATCATGAAATTTTCAGGGAAATGGATGTATCTGGAAAGGATTATACTAAGTGAGGTAACCCAGGTCTTGAAAGCCAAATACCACATGTTCTCTCACATGTGAATCCTAGCTTGAAATGTTTACACTTGTATGTGAGTTGGAGTGAAAATTGGTGGCAGAGGCTAGTAATCTAGAAAGGGGCTATAAAAGCGGAAGGAGAGGGAAAGATTTAAAGGGACTGTATTGTTTAATGCAAGTAGATGAACAGGTTACTGGGGATAGAATGGCCTAAGTGAGGTCAGGGGAAGAGATTAAGTAAGGGAAGGAAGGGGGAGGGGCAGTTTAATCAAAGTTTAAGAGGGTATTAGTAAGATGTATGGAAACCTACTTTTTTGGACAATAGTGAACCCAGAAACCATAGATTGTTACTAGAAATTTTCAGTGAGTTGTTGGCTAGAGAGGTCTCTAATGCCCCTAAAACATTACAGTTCATTGCAAAGGCTTTTGGTTTCTGTGGTGGTTTGATCCAGGTATTCCCCGTGAACTTATGTGTTCTGAATGCTAGGTCCTCAGCTGGTAGCAATTTGGGAATTGAAACCTCCTGGAGGCAGGAGGTATTGTCGGGGGCAGGCATATGGGTGTTATAGCCAGCTTCCTCTTGCTAGTGTTTGTCACACTCTCCTGTTGCTGTTACCCATCTGATGTTGGCCAGGAGGTGGTGTCCTCCCTCTGCTCATGTCAGAGTTTCCCCCTGCTATCATGGATCTTCCCCTTTATTTTGTAAGCCAAAATAAACCCTTTCCCCCCATGTTCTTGGTCTGGTGTTTTCTGCCAGCAGCGCAAGCCTGAGTGCAACAGTTTCCCATGAGGAATAGCTGGTAAGACCCTATTGCTGAAGCTACACGTGGTTGGGCTGCACAGTCACTGAAAATCAAGCTGGAGCTGAAAACCTCCTCCATGTAGACCAGCTGACAGAAAGCTAGAAAAAGTTATACTGCATGCAGCCCTTTGGGAGAAAGGTCATCAGTGGAGATAAACAACAGTGTATACTGCAAGCCATTAGTTTGGCCAGCCAGGCCAAATGAGCCAAAAGATGTAATAGTGGCACATCTGTTATGGGAAAACCAACTGTTCACTAATTGCACTGGAGGCCTTCTGCCTGGGAGGGAATACATGCCTGGTACTGAAAACCTAGTCAAAACCCTATGGCAGTGGAGGTCATGAGCCCTAGGGGTATAATGCCTGCTGTTGTCTGGCTAAATGTATATATATATTATGCCCATCAACTGCCCAGTAAGCACCTTCTTAATGTCCATACCCATATATTAATGCTACTCTCACTTTTGGTTAGAGAAGCATCTCTTTTCAGATGGTGGTGAACTCTGGGATGACCCAAAAGGCACCATACTGCGGAAAAGAAGTGACAGAGAAGGTTGGGTGTGGTGGTGCACACCTTTAATCCCAGAACTCTGGAGGTGGATGCAGGAGGATTTCTGTGAGTTCAAGGCCACCCTGAGATTACATAGTGAATTCCAGGTCAGCTTGGGTTAGTACAAGACCCTGCCTCAAAAAAATGAAATAAAACAAGCAAACAAACAAAAAAGAAGTGACAGAGGAGTGATCAGCATTGAACAATCTCTATCACACCTTCCACAGCTCAGGGTTCTTTGCAGAAGAAGTGGTGAAAGGAATGTAAGAGCCAAAGGAAGGCTAGGACTACTTACAATGCAATCTTCCCGACACAAAATGGCCTGGATACCCATGACCTCACAGTGCCTGATACTACTTACACAAGACCCTCATAATAGGAGGAAAAGATGATGACATCAAAATAAAAGAGACTAGTTGAGAGGGGGAGGAGATATAATGGAGGGTGGATTTATGAAAGAGAAAGGGGGGAAGAGAAGGGAATCATCATGGTTTATTGTCTGTAACTATGGAAGTTGTTAATAAAAGAGTTTTTTTTTTTTTAAAGAATCAAAACCAGGAGTGGTGGCTCATGCCTTTAATCCCAGCACTCAGAAGGCAGAGGTAGGAGGATCGCTGTGAGTTCGAGGCCATCCTGAGAATGCAGAGTGAATTCCAGGTCATCCTGAGCTAGAGTGAGATCCTACCTTGAAAAAAAAAAAAAAGAATCAAGTCCAAATGGATCAATGACCTTAATATCAGACCCCAAACTCTGAAACTGCCAGAGGAAAAAATAGGGGAAACACTTCAACATATGAGCATAGGCAACAACTTTCTGAATATAACCTCAGTTGCTCAGGAAATAAAACCACTAATCAAATAAAAATAAATGCTGGCGAGGGTGTGGAGAAGTAGGAACACTCATCCACTGTTGGTGGGAATGTAGGATGGTACAACCACTTTGGAAAGCAATATGGAGACTTCTGAAAAAGCTGAGTATAGAGATACCAACAGACCCAGTTATTCCCTTACTGGGCATCTACCCTAAAAGCTTCAAACCACAGGCTAGAGAGATTTGCTCAACCATGTTTATAGCAGCTCAATTTGTAATAGCTAAGTGTTGGAATCAACCCAGATGTCCATCACTAGAAGAATGGATAACTAAGATGTAGTATATCTACACAAAGGAATTCTATACAGCAGTAAGAAAAAATGACATAATGAAATTTGAGGAAAAATGGCTGAACCTGGAACAGATCATTCTCAGTGAACTTACCCAATCACAGAAAAAAAATTGCCACATAGTCTCACTCATCTACAGCACCTAACCTGAATTTACCCAAGATACCTTACATACCCAGCAAGCATTTCCTAGACTAGACACTAGGATGGAAGGGGAGGGAGGGGAGGGCATCAAAGGGGTGGGAAACACAAATCTAGACCCAAACGGCAATGGTACCATAATTTTCTACTTACTAAAAGACAGACCAAATGGCTGATCCTTCACCAGGCCCTTACAGGGAACACCTGAACCACAAGACACTGGAGAGGGTAAGATCAAGACTAACCTTAATCTTCTACATCTTCCCTCCCTCACTTCCCCTCTTCCTCTCTCTCTCTCTCTTATCTCTAACTCTTGTATATTAGTTCTTTTTCCTCATTTTCTTAGTGGGCACTGACCTGTAACTCCCAGAACCAGCATGGGGCTATCATCCACAATGAGCTTTTGGTCAGAGAGACCCAAAAGGTTTCCTAAAAGACAGACAGATTTCTGTCAGAGTACTTGATGACCCACCAAAGGCTAGTGGTAAGACCCTACTGCTGAAGACACCTTATGTGATTGACATGCAAATTAGAATGGCATGGCTGGAAGTTGGAAGAGAGTCAGTCCCCAGACAGTCAGCACGTCTAGTGCCAGAAGGTGCTACATGGGCGACTGGGGGAAAATGACCAATATCTGTCGAAGCAACTCATGGTCTAACCTACTCAGCAGCAAATAACTTGTTGTGATGCCCACACAAGTGCAATGGTGGCACACAGCCATAGTGGGGAACCAACTGCTCTCAATTCGGCTAACTGATCCCCTCACTGGTATGGGACCCATAGCTGGAGCTGGGAAACAAGTCAGAACCATATCCAAGCATACACCCACTCTCCAATATCAAGCTACCATCAATTGTGGGCTACAAGAGGGCCTACACCTATTAAATTCTCTATATAAAAAAAAAGGGTTATCTCATTTGTCCTGATGCTAACTTACTCTCCATTGGAGAATCTGCTTCTCTTTTTCAGATAGATGTAGATCCTAAGGAGAGAGCCACCCCAGCATACCTCAAAAGGGCCCCGGCTGAAACTAAGAAAAATTAGAGAAACAAGCAAGGGGCTGTTTTCCTGATGAACCGGATACCAGCACAAGGGGGAAGGAGATCAGCACAGAGAAAAATCAACTCTTACCAAATCAGAAAGCCAGAGCCTCAGAGGCCCCCAACACCTCATCACTGAAGCAGACCAAAAATGAACCCAACATGGCTCAGGGAAATTTTGTGGAAGAGGGGGCGGAAAGAATGTCAGAGCCACATGTTGGGTCATGATATGCAGAGACATTTAGCTTACCCATAACTGTGGGCTAACTCCACAATGCATGACCCGTATACCTCAACAAGGAGGGGCCTAAGGGGAGGGGGTAGGTCATGGATGAGCCTAATAATGGTACCAAACTGACTGTATTTGCTGAATACAAAACTAACTAATAAAGAATAAATAAATAAATAAATAAACCACTAATCAACCATTGGGATCTCATGAAATTACAAAGCTTTTATACAGCAAAGGACACTGTGAATAGAGCAAAGAGGCAACCTACAGAATGGGAGAAAATCTTTGCCAGATATACATCTGACAGAGGATTAATATCCAGGATATACAAAGAACTCAAAACACTCAATAATAAGAAATCAAACAACCCAATTGAAACTGGGCTATGAGCCGGGTGTGGTGGTACACACCTTTAATCCCAGCACTTGGGAGCAGAGGTAGGAGGATTTCTGTGAGTTCAAGGCCACCCTGAGATTACGTAGAGAATTCCAGACTAGCCTAGACTAGACTGAGACCCTACCTCAAAAGAACAAACAACAAAACAAAAGCAAGCAAACAAATAACAACAACAAAAACGGTTATGGAACTAAATAGAGTTATCAAAAGAAAACATACAGATGGCTTATAAACATCTAAAATAATTTCTACAACCTTAGCCATCAGGGAAATGCAAATTAAAACTACTTTGAGATTCCATCTCACTCCTGTCAGAATGGCTATCATCAAGAAATGACAATAAATGCTGGTGATGATGTGGCAAAAAAGGAACCCTTCTGCACTGTTGGTAGGAATGTAAGCTGATACAGCCATTGTGGAAATCAGTGTAAAGGTTTCTGAGACAGCTAAAAATAGTTTTAACCTATGACCCAGCTATAGAACTCCTAGGATGATATCCTAAAGACTCTTCTCACTACCTTATAGATATTTGTTCATCCATGTTTATTGCCACTCTATTCACAATAGCTAGGAAGTGGAACCAGCCTAGATGTCCCTTAACTGATGAATGAATAATGAAGATGTGGTACATTTATACAATGGAGTTTTATTCAGTGGTAAAGAAAAATGAAATTTGCAGGGAAATGGATGGATCTGGAAAGGATTATACTAAGTGAGGTAACCCAGGCCCAGAAAGACAAATGCCACATGTTCTCACTAATATGTGGATCCTAGCTACAAATGTTTAAACATATATGTGAGTTGGAATAAAAATAGATAGCAGAGGCCAGTACGCTAGAAAGAGACTATAACAGAGGAAGGAGAGGGGAGAACTTAAGGAGATGGTATTGTATATATGTAAGTAGAAGAACAGATTACTAAGGGTGGAATGGCCTCAGTAAGGTCAGAGAAAGAGACTGAGTAAAGGGTGAGGGGAGGATTAATCAAAATTTAAGAGGGTAAGAATAAGGCATATGTAAACCTACTTTTTTGGACAATAACACATCCAGAAGTCATAAGTTGTTACTAGAAAATTTTCAGTACCAGGGATGGGATATCTTCTAATGAGTTATTGGCCAGGGTTCCTGATACCCCCAAAACATTACAGGCAATTGCAAAGGCTCTTGGTTTCCCACCATAATTAAATGCTAAGACTCTATTGCTGAAGTCTCCAGATACTTAGACTGCAAGATCACTGGGAAATCAAGCTGGAGCTGAGTTGAAAACTGTCTCCCTGTAGACCAGCTCACAGAATGATAGGAAAACTATGTTGCATGCAGCCCTGTGAGAGAGAAGTCATCAGTGGAGGTAAACAACAGTGGATACCTCAAGCCTTAAATTTGGACATTCAGGCCAAATGAATCAACTGGTGCAATAGTGGCATATCTATTATGGGGGAAACCAACTGCTCTCTAATTGGACTGGAGGTCTGCTGCCTAGGAGGGAATATATGCCTGGTACTGAAAACCTAGTCAAAAGCCTATGGTGGAGGAAGTTATGAACCCCAGGGGTACAGTGCTTGCTGATGTCTGGCTAAATGCATATATTATGCTCAACAAACTGCCTGGTAAGCACTTTTCTTGACATTCATACCCATATATTAATGGTACTCTCGTTTTTGGTTTGAGAAGCTTCTCTTTTCAGATGGTGGTAACCACTGGGATAACCCAAAAGGTACCATAGTGCTGAGAAGAAGTGACAGAGGTGTGTTCAGAACTGAAACATCTCTATCACACCTTTCAAGGCTGAAGGTTCATTGTGGAAGTGGTGGCAGAAAGAATATAACAGCCAAAGGAAGAGTAGGACTGCTTACATTGCAATCATCTAGACACAAATTTGCCTCTATATCCATGTCCTTGCAGTGCCTGGTACTACCTACACAGGACCCTCATAATAGGAAGAAAAGATGATGACATCAAAATAAAAGACAAATTGAGAGGAGGAGGGGTATGATTGAGAGTGGATTTGTGAAGGAGAAAGTGGGGGATGGAATTATCATAGTTTATTTTCTTTCAGAACTTGGATACATCATTGCAAGCCCTTCTGGCTTTTAAAGTTTGTGTTGAGTAATCTGCTGTGATCCTGATGTGCTTGCCTTTGTAGGTGACTTGATTTTTCTCTCTACCTGCTTTCAGTATATTTTCTTTGGTTTGTGTGTTTGGTATTTTAATTATAATATTGCAAGGAGAGTTTCTTTCCAGGTTTTGTCTGGTTGGTGTTCTAAAGGATTCTTGTATCTGCATTGGCATCTGCATTTCCCAATTTGGGGGAAGTTTTCTTCTACAATTTTGTTGAAAATGCATACTATGCCTTTGGAGTGACATTCTTCTCCTCCTACTATACCCTGAATTCTTATGTTTCATCTTTTCATAGTGTCCCAAATATCTTGAAATTCCCATTCATACTTTCCTATTAGTTTGTCTTTCTCTTTGTTAGACTGTATTAGGTCTGCCACCTGGTCTTCTAGTTTAAGTATTCTGTTCTCCTCCATCCATTCTACTGACGAGACTTTCTATAGAGTATTTTTTTTTATTTCGCTGACTGTGTTCTTTATTGCTAGTATTTCTGATGGGTTTTCCTTTATTATCTCTATTTCCTTATTTATGTCTTATATTGACCTCCTTATTTTATTAAATTAGTTTCCTGTATCTTCTTTGATACCTTTGATTTCCTCTTTGACTTCTTTGAACATATTTGTAATCATTCTTTTGAAATCTTTTTCAGGCATTTCTTCTAAATCAGTCTCACTGGAGGTCATTTCTGATGCATTAATACTTTTTGGTGGATTTATATTATCATGATTTTTTGTGTTTCTTGTATTATAAAGTAGAGATTTTTGCATCTTGGATTAATTTAATGCTTGGATTTTCTAATTATCTGCAGTATTATTAGATGTGTCAATCAATTGATGTTATATATCTTCGGGGTAGGAGCTTAAGGTGGTAGGTGTTGCTCTTAGACTCTCAGAGTAACCAAAAAAGTGACCCTAGGTGTTGGGTTTGCCTGCTAGGAGAGTATTCCAGTAGGCTGAGTGGAAAAAAAATTCAGGCAAATTCTAAAATTTAACTAGCAATGTACACATTCAATGAAAAACAGCACAGAGTATTTATGCAAGAGTAGATATTATGACAACCAGATCCTCTAACAAAGTCACAGTTCCTAAGGATGTGTGTTGTCCCACACCCTTAATCTTGTCAACTGGGAGGCTTAGAGGGTTCCAAGGCAGCTTGTGACCAAGTGAGTCCCTTCCCCGACAAAGGACAGAAGGGGAAACAAAGGCACTATAAATCAGGAAGCAACAAATGACAAGCCCAAAATATAGCTTATTTAAGAATGGCCAATCCGGGCTTCTGTGCGAGAAGGAAAAAACTCAGTAGCAGAGGCCAGTAAGTTAAAAAGGAGATATAAAGGGAAGAGAAAGGAAGGGAGGAGGGTATTTATTAGGTTGGTATTGTATATATGTAAGTAGAAAGATTGAGGTGGGGAGGGGATGTGATGGAGAATGGAATTTCAAAGGGGAAAGTGGGGGAGGGAGGGTACTACCATGGGATATTTTTTATAATCATGGAAAATGTTAATAAAAATTGAGAAAAAAAAGAATGGCCAATTGAACCATCCATCATATTTAACATATAATTTATCCTGACATGGAAGATGCAATTAGCACTTCCAATTCGAGCCCATATATCAGGCTTATTTGGCAGGTACTGACCTGGTGTAATCCCAGTTACCTTTTGGGATGGCTTTGGTCTCAATTATGCTGTGTGCCTGCTTGAGTCCCTCTTTGCTACAATGTGAGCTCAAGTCAAGGCTGGCTGGGTTGCTGGATCACTGCTCTGATCACATGTGCCAGGTGCTGTGTTGGTGAGCTCCCTTCCCCAGGTCTCTGGTACTTGCTGGTGCTTGTGCTGGTGGTGGGGGAGCAGAGGCTGTGGATGGTGGCTGGAGTTCTCCTGCTGATCCTCGTGATCCTCTTCCTCACAAGCTGCTCCGTTGGTCCCGGCTGTCCTCCCTTCACGTTTCTTGAGTTTGAGAGGAGGAGCTCCAGTGTGAGTGGAGAATCCCCTCACCTGGCTTTTCCTGTGGCTCAGGCCGAGCCTTACTGCTGTGGGCCATGCAGACCTGGTTTGGACACTGCTGGAGCTGCTTATGCCTGCTTCTGTGGGCTCTAGACACTCTGAATCTCTTCTACTTCTGTGCAGTGGTTGATAATTTCTTATACATCTCACTTTTTAGTAGAAGAGTGTATTTTGCTGTTTTTTTTGTTTTGTTTTGTTTTTTTTTTTTTTTTTTTTTTTTGGCTTTTTCTCCCCTAGGCTGCTTTGGCTTGGTTCTATGCCACTATCTTAACTGGAAGTCCCTATTTTATATAACTATGGAAGCTGTCAATAAAAGAAGTTTTTATAGCAGGCAAACCAGACCAGCTACTGGAATGGCTGCTTCCTGGATTTGTAGATGCCTGGTCCACCAGTGACACAAGGAAAGGCACCAGATATGAATGAGTGACTGCCACAGTACAGATGGACATGGGCACCATGTGACTAAAATGAGAGCTGGGCAAAGTATGCAGTTGGCTAAGCTAAAAGTAGTATGTATGAAAACTCATGAACCTTATCTGTGATGATCTGTAGTGATGTTTGGGTTATAATCAGTTGCCTGACCTTATGGATGGACCAGTGGAAAAGGGGAAACTGACAGGCATTTGGTCAGCCATAGGGGAGCCAATATAGGCTGGAAAACAGCCAAGGCTGATAGCACCTACAGACTACTATGATATTTTGAATTCTGTTCAAACATGTGAATCCTGCTCCCAGTTATGGCTTTGGTGAATGAATACTATGATAGAGCAAGTACATAACTCTGCCTGTTGGCTACAGGATTGGCAGCTAGCCTACACAACACCTATGCCTGAAAGTGAGGGCTACAAATATTCCCTTGCCACAGGTCTCTTACAAACATTTCCATGCAAGAAAGCCACATAGAAGGCTACCATCAGGGACCTCACCCAACTAAGGGATATAGATAGATACCTCCAGAGCCTTTACAGTGACAGTGCTACTCATTTCAAATACTGATGTGCAGAACTGGGCTAAGCATAGCCAAGTCAATTCACACTTGCCTCACAACCCTACAGGGGCTAGATTAATTGAAAGGAAGAATAGGTGGCTAAAATAGAAGTTTAAGAGTTTCAACACAAGCACCCTATTTGAGTGGGAGAAGACACTCTCCAAAGCCATAATGTGGTTGAATGAAAATGCGAGTGCTGAGGGAATGCATGGTTGGCAAGGGAGATCCTTGAGGCCTCCATATAGCAGACTATTGCCACTGCTGTTGGTTACATACATGACCGAACTGGATGGTGAGTCCATATTGCTGAGAACACTGTATGCTTTGGCGGTAGGACATGTAGAAACAAAACTGGCTGTTGTGTTTGTGTGTAGTCCTAGAGGGCACCATGCATTCTGCCGGGGAAGGACACTCACCAGTGCTTCTGCTTGGCTGTGGGTGCCCCAGTCCCGTTATGCTATCAGTACTCCAGTGAGATGTGCTTGTTGGTACAATGGAGACATGACTAATATGGGTGAAACTAGCTGCTTTCCAAATGATGTAAGGTCCCCTCCACAGGAAAGGAACCTATGTTTGCTACTATAAGTGAGACAAAATCAATGGCTGGGGCATCATATGGCTTAATGAAGAAGTGCCTGCTGCTTTTTTTTTCTTTTTTTTTTTGTAAAATTATGACATACCTATCAACTACCTTTTGTTTTATTTTTGTTTTTGTTTTTTTTATTAACAACTTTCAAAATTATAAAAAAAATCCCATGGTAATATCCTCCCTTCCCCCACTTTCCCCTTTGAAACTCCATTCTCCCTATCTCAATCAGTCTCTCTTTTATTTTGATGTCATGATCTTTTCCTCCTATTATGATGGTCTTGTGTAGGTAGTGTCAGGCACTGTGAGGTCATGGATATCCAGGCCATTTTGTGTCTGGGGGGGAGCACATTCTAAGGAGTCCTACCTTTCCTTCGGCTCTTACATTCTTTCCGCCACCTCTTCTGCAATAGACCCTGAGCCTTGGAAGGTGTGATAGAGATATCACAGTACTGAGTATTCCAGTCACTTCTTTCCAACAACATGAGGCTTTCTGAGTCATCCCAAGACCACTGCCATCTGAAAACAGAAGGTTCTCTACCAAAAGTGAGAGTAGCCTTAATATAAAGGTATGAACATTAAGAGAAGTGCTTACTGGGCAGTTTGATAAGCATAGTATATACATTTAGCTAGATAGTAGCAGACATTACACTCCTAGGGCTCATGACTACCTATTTTAAGTTTTCAATATCAGGGATGTATTCCCCCCCCCCCCATGGAGCGGGCCTCCACTCCAATTAGAGGGCAGTTGGTTTCCACCATGACAGATGTGCCACTATTGCACCCGTTGGCTCATTTGGCCTGGATGGCAACTATAAGGCTCGCAGTGACCACTGTTGAGTATTTTCACTGGTGATTTCTCTTTCTGCCATTGAACTACATGAAGAATGGCTTCTTCCAGCTTTCTGTCAGCTGGTCTACAATGAGGAGGTTATCAGCTCAGTTCCAGCAGGATTTCTCATTGGCCTTGGAGCCCAAGTTTATGGAGTCTTTACCATCTATTTCCGGTGTGAAACCAAGGACCTCGGCAATGGCCTATAATGTTTTGGGGTCATCAGGGATTCCTGGCCAACAACTCACTAGAAGTTATCCCATCCCTGGCACTGAAAATTTTCTAGGAACAATCTATGGCTTCTGAGTGTTCCGTTGTCCAAAACTGGAGGATTCCATATGATTTATTTATATCCTCTTAGATTTTGATGAGCCCTCCCTCCACCTTTCCTTTACTCAATTTCTTCCCTTGACCTCCCTTGGGCCTTTTCACCCCCATTAATCTATTCTTCTACTTACATATATACAATACCATCCTACTAAGTACCCCCCTCCCTTCCTTTCTCTTCCCGTTATATCTCTTTTCTAGCTTACTGGCCTTTGCTACTGAGTTTTCTTCCTACTCACACAGAAGTCCGATGATCTGTAGCTAGGATCCACATATGAGAGAGAACATGTGATGCTTGGCTTTCTGGGCCTGGGTTACCTCACTTAGTATAATCCTTTCCAGATCCATCCATTTTTCTGCAAATTTCATAACTTCATTTTTCTTTACCGCTGAGTAGAACTCCATTGTATAAATGTGCTATATCTTCATTATCCACTAATCAGTTGAGGGACATCTAGGCTGGTTCCATTTCCCAGCTATCGTGAATTGAGTGGCAATAAACATGATTGAGCAAGTATCTCTAAGGTAATGAGATGAGTCCTTAGGATATATGCCTAGGAGTGCTATAGCTGGGTCATATGGTAGATCAATCTTTAGCTGTCTTAATAACCTCCACACTGATTTCCACAATGGCTGGACCAGATTGCATTCCCACCAACAGTGTAGAAGGGTTCCTCTTTTTCCACATCCTCACCAGCATTTATGGTCATTTGTTTTCATGACGGCAGCCAATCTGACAGGAGTGAGATGGAATCTCAATGTAGTTTTAATCTGCATTTCCCTGATGACTAAGGATGTAGAACATTTTTTTAGATGTTTATATGCCATCCATATTTCTTCTTCTGGGAACTCTCTATTTAGTTCTATAGCCCATTTTTTAGTTGGCTTGTTTGATTTCTTATTATTTAATTTTTTGTGTTCTTTGTATAACCTAGATATTAATCCTCTATCAGATGTATAGCTGGCAAAGATTTTTTTCCCATTCTGTAGGTTGCCTCTTTGCTTTATTCACAGTGTCCTTTGCCATACAAAATCTTTGCAATTTCATGAGGTCCCAGCAGTTACTCTTTGGTTTTATTGCCTGAGCAATTGGGGTTATATTCAGAAAGTCTTTGCCAAGACCAATATGTTGAAGGGTTTCCCTTACTTTTTCATCTAGCAGTTTCAGAGTTTCAGGTCTTATGTTAAGATCTTTAATCCATTTGGACTTAATTCTTGTGCAAGGAGAGAAAGAAGAATCTATTTTCATCCTTCTACAGATACATGTCCAGTTTTCCCAGCACCATTTGCTGAAGAGGCTGTCTTTTCTCCAATGAATATTTTTGGCATTTTTATAGAACATCAGGTGACTATAGCTACCCAGACTTACATCTGGGTCCTCTATTCTGTTCCATTGATCTACATGTCTGGTTTTGTGCCAGTACCATGCTGTTTTTGTTACTACGGCTCTGTAGTATAGGTTAAAATCAGGTATGGTGATACCACCAGCCTTATTTTTGTTGCTCAGTATTGTCTTAGATATTCAAGATTTTTTATGATTCCAAATGAATTTTTGGATTGTTTTTTCTATTTCTGTGAAGAATGCCATTGGAATTTTGATGGGGATTGCATTAAATGTGCAGATTGCTTTTGGTAAGATTGCCATTTTCACAATATTGATTCTTCCAGTCTAGGAACAAGGGATGTTTTTCCATTTCCTAGTGTCTTCTGAAATTTCTCGCTTGAGAGCTTTAAAGTTTTCACTGTAGAGATCCGTCACTTCCTTGGATAGATTTATTCCAAGGTACTTTATTATTTTTTTGTTGCAATTGTGAATGGCAGTGATTCTCTGATTTCATCCTCTGTGTGTTTGTTGTTAGCATATAGGAAGGCTACTGATTTCTGTGTATTATTTTGTATCCCTCTACATGGCTATAGGTGTTAATCAGGTCTAACAGTTTTCTGGTAGAGTCTTTAGGATCCTTTATGTATAGAATCATGTCATCTGCAAATGATAACTTGATCTCTTCCTTTCCAATTTGTATCCCTTTTATGTGTGTCTCTTGACTTACTGCTATGGCTAAGACTTCCAGTACTATATTAAATAAAAGTGGGGACAATAGATATCCTTGTATTGTTCCTGATTTTAGTGGAAAAGCTTCCAGTTTTTCCCTATTTAGTAATATGTTGGCTGTAGGCTTGTCATAAATAGCCTTTATTATATTGAGATATGTTCCTTCTATTCCCACTCTCTGTAGGACTTTTATCATGAAGTGATGTTGGATTTTGTCAAATTTTTGTCAAATGCAGAGAGATCTGCATCTAATGAGATGATCATGTAATTTTTGTCCTTCAGTTCATTTATATATTGTATTACATTTATCGAATTGCATATGTTGAACTATCCCTGCATCTCTAGGATAAAGCCTACTTGGTCAGGGTGAATGATCTTTCTTATATATTCTTGTATTCTGTTTGCCAATATTTTGTTGAGAATTTTTGCATCTATGTTCATGAGGGAGATTGGTCTGTAATTTTCTTTTTTTGTTCTATCTTTGCCTGGTTTTGGTATCAGGGTGATGCTGGCTTCATAGAAGGAGTTTGGCAGGATTCTTTCTTTTTCTATTTCATGGAAAAGCTTAAGAAGCAATGGTGTTAGTTCTTCCCTGATGGTCTGGTAAAATTCAGCAGTGAATCCATCTGGGCCTGGACTTTTTTTAGTTGGGGATATTTTTGATAACTGCTTGAATCTCCATGCTTGCTATAGGTCAATTTAAGTGATTAATCTCATCTTGATTTAATTTAGGTAGGTCATATAAATCAAGGAAATCATCCATTTCTTTCAGATTTTCATACTTAGTGGAGTATATGCTTTTATAGTATGTCCCTGTGATTTTTTTAAAATTTCTCTGTTATCTGTTGCGATGTTGCTTTTTTCATCTCTAATTTTATTAATTTGTGTTTCTCCTCTCTTTCTTTTGGTCAGACTTGCTAAGGGCTTATCAATCTTGTTTATCCTTTCAAAGAACCAACTCTTTGTTTCATTGATTCTTTGGATTTTTTTGGGGGGGGTTCTATTTCATTAAGTTCTGCCTTAATCTTTATTATTTCTTCCCACCTACTGATTTTCAGTTTGCCTTGTTCTTCTTTTTCCAAGGCTTTAAGGTGAAGCATTAGGTCGTTTACTTGAGACCTCTCTAATTTCTTAATATAGTCACTTAAAGCTATAGATTTCCTTCTTAGGACTGCCTTCATTGTGTCCCAAAGGTTTTGGTATATTGTGTTCTCATTATCATTTGGCTCTATGAATTTTTTGATTTCCTTCTTGATTTCTTCATTGACCCATGCATCATTTAGTAGTGTATTGTTTAGTTTCCATGATTTTGTGTGTGCTCTATAGCTTTTCTTGCTATTGATTTGTAGTTCAATTCCATTTTGGTCATATAGAATGCAAGGAATTATTTCAATTTTCCTGTATTTGCTAAGATTTGCTTTGTGTCCTAATATATGGTCTATTTTAGAGAATGTTCCATGTGCTGCTGAAAAGAATGTATATTCAGCAGCATTTGGATGAAATGTCCTGTAGATATCTGTTAGGTCCATTCTTTCTATGAGCTCATTTAGTCCAGATGCCTCTCTGTTTATTTTTCCCTGGGATGACCTGTCAATTGATGAGAGTAGGGTGTTGAAGTCCCCAACTACCACTGTGTTTGGTGTTATCTGTGACCTTAGTTCTAATAGCATTTGTTTGATGAAGTTGGGAGCTCCCATGTTAGGTGCATATATGTTGAGGATTGTAATGTCCTCCTGTTGGAGTGTGCCTTTAATCAATATAAAGTAACCTTCTTTATCTTTCCTAACTAATGTTGGACTGAAATCTACCTTGTCAGATATTAGGATAGCAACCCCTGCTTGTATGCTAGGCCCATTTGCTTGAAACACTGTTTTCCAACCTTTCACCCTAAGATAGTGTCCATCATTTGTAGAAAGGTGAGTTTCTTGGAGGCAACAAATTGAAGGATCCTGCTTTTTAACTCAGTCTGAAAACCTATGTCTTTGGTTGGGGTATTGGGGCCGCCATTGATATTAAGAGATATTACTGAAAGGTGTGTATTTGTTGTTGCCATTTTTTTTGGTAGTTCTTCCCATTTTACCATTGCTTTCTTGTATTAACTAGTATTTGAGTATGGCTTGCCTTTTCCAGATTCCGTATATGCGTGGTTTTCTTTCTCTTCAGCATGGAGGATTCTTTCAAGTATTTTCTGTAGAGCTGGTTTTGTCTTCAAATATTCCTTTAACCTGTTTTTGTTGTGGAATGTTATTATTTCCCCATCTATTTGAATGGATAGCTTTGCAGGATAAAGTAACCTTGGATGACAGTTGTTATCTTTCAGACCTTGGAATACATCACTCCAAGCCCTTCTGGCTTTTAAAGTTTGTGTTGAGTAATCTGCTGTGATCCTGATGTGCTTGCCTTTGTAGGTAACTTGATTTTTCTCTCTAACTGCTTTCAATAGTTTTTTCTATGGTTTGTATGCTTGGTGGTTTAATTATAATATGGCAAGGAGAGGTTCTTTCCAGGTTTTGTCTGTTTGGTGTTCTAAAGGATTCTTGTATCTGCATTGGTAACTCTTTCCCAATTTGGGGGAAGTTTTCTTCTATGATTTTGTTGAAAATGCATACTATGCCTTTGGAGTGAAATTCTTCTCCTTCTACTATACCCTGAATTCTTATGTTTGATGTTTTCATAGTGTCTTGAATATCTTGAATTTCCCATTCATACTTTCCTATTAGTTTGTCTTTCTCTTTGTTGAACTGTATTAGATCTGCCAGCTGGTCTTCTAGTTTTGATATTCTGTCCTCTCCTTCACCCATTCTACTGGTGAGACTTTCTACAGAGTTTTTTGTTTCATTAGCTGTGTTCTGCATGGCTAGTAACTGTTTTTTCTTTATTATTTCTATTTCCTTATTTATGTCTAGTATTGACCTCTTTATTTCATTAAATTGGTGTCTTGTGTCTTCTTTTCTTCCTTTGATTTCCTCTTTCATCCCTTTGAATTCCTCTTTGACTTCTTTGAGCATATTTATAATCATTTTTTTGAAATCTTTCTCAGGCATTTCCTCTAAATCAGTCTCACTGGAGGTCATTTCTGATGCATTAATACTTTTTGGTGGATTTATATTGTCTTGAATTTTGGTGTTTCTTGTGTTATAATGTATATTTTTTGCATCTTGAATTAATTTAATGCTTGGATTTTCTAGTTAGCTGCAGTATTATTAGATGTATCAATCAATCTGATGTTATATATCTTCAGGGTAGGAGCTTAAGGTGCTAGGTGTGGCTCTCAAGACTCTCAGAGTATCTACAAAAGTGACCCTAGGTGTTGGATTTGCCTGCTATGAGAGTATTCAAATAGGCTGAGTGGAACAAAATACAGGCAGATTCTAAAATTTAACTAAACAATGTACACTTTTGATGAAAAACAGCACAGAGTATTTATGCAAGAGTAGATATTATGACAACCAGATTTTCTAACAATATCACTGTCCCTTAGGGTGTGTGATGCCTCACACCCTTAATCCTGTCAACAAGGAGGTTAAGATTTCTTGTCTGTGGAGGGTTCCAAGTCAGCTTGTGACCAAGTGAGATCCTTCCCTAATGTACAACAGAAGAGAAAGCAAAACCATTATAAATCAAGAAGCAACAAATAACAAGCCCAAAATATAGCTTATTAAAGAATAGCAAATCTGACCATCCATCAGATTTAACATATAATTTATCCTGATATGGAAGGTGTAATTAGCACTCCCAGTTCAGGTCTATATACCAGGCTTATTTGGTGGATACTGACCTGGTGTAATCCTAGTTACCTTTGGGATGATTTTGGTCCCAGTTATGCTGCACTCCTGCTTGGGTCCCTCTTTGGTGCACTGTGGGTTCAAGTAGGCTGGCTGGGCAGTTGGATTGCTGCTCTGGTTGCCAGTGCTGGGTGCTGTGAGCTCCCTTCTCCTGGTCTCTGGTGCTTGCTGATGCTTGCGCTGGTGGTGGGGAGGGGAAGCTGTGGATAGTGGCTCTAGTTCTCCAGCTGGTCCACATGACCCTCTACCTCTTCATCTGCTCCTCCGTTGTTCACTGCCGTTCTCCCTTCACATTTCTTGAGTTTGCGAGGAGCTTCAGTGTGAGTGGAAAATCCCCTCACCTGGCTTTTCCTGTGGCTCAAGCTGAGCCTTGCAACTGTGGCCCTGCGGACCTGGTGCTGCTACTGCTGGAGCCGCTTCTTCCTGCCTATGTGGCTCTGGATGCTCTGGGTCTCTCCTACTTCTCTGCTGCCATTGGTAATTTCTTATACACCTCACTTTTTAGTAGAAGAGTATATTTTGCTGATTTTTTTTTTTTTTTTGGCTTTTTCTCCCCTAGGCTGCTTTGGTGTGGTTCCTACACCACCATCTTAACCAGAAGTCTTGTTTTTGTTTTTTTGAGGTAGGGTCTGGATCTAGCCCAGGCTGACCTGGAATTCATTATGTAGTCTCACTCTGGCCTTGAACTCAAGGCCATCCTCCTACCTCTGCCTCCTATGTGTTGGGATTAAAGGTGTGTGCCACTACTCCCAGCTCAATTACTTTTTTTGTTTCTTATAAGTTTATTTTATTGATAAATTCTATAATTATAGACAATAAACCATGATAATTCCCTCCCTCCCACTTTCCCCTTTATAAATCCACTCTCCATCATGTACATTCTCCCTCTCAGTTAGTCTCTCTTTTAGTTTGATGTCATCATCTTTTCTTCCTATTATGAGGGTTTTGTGAAGGTAGTGTCAGGCATTGTGAAGTCATGGACATCCAAGCCATTTTCTGTCTGGAGAGTTGCATTGTAAGGAGGCGTGCCTTCCTTTGGTCCTTACATCCTTTCCACCACCTCTTCTGCAATGGATCCTGAGCTTTAGAGGGTGTGATAAAGATGTTCAGTGCTGAGCACTCCTCTGTCACTTCTTCTCAGCACTATGGTACCCTTTGAGTCATCCTAGAGGTCACTACCATCTGAAAAGAGAAGCTTCTCTAACCAAAAATGAGAGTAGCATTAATATATGAGCGTGAACATTAAGAGAAGTGCCTACTGGGCAGTTTGGTGAGCATAGTATATACATTTAGCCAGACACCAGCAGACATTACACCCCTAGGGCTCATTACCTTCCCCATCATAAGTTTTCAGTACCAGGCATGTATTGCTACCCGTGGAGTGGGCCTCCAGCCCAATTAGAGAGCGTTTGGTTTTCTCCATAACAACATGCCACTATTGCACCAATTGGATAATTTGGCCTTGCTGGACAAACTTAAGGCTTGCAGTGTCCACTGTTGTTTATCTCCACTGATGACTTCTCTCTCCAATAGGGTTGCATGTGGTGTAGCTTTTTCCAGCTTTCTGTGAGCTGGTTTACAGGGAGGAGTTTTTCAGCTCAGCTCCAGCTTGATTTCCCAATGACCTTGCAGCCCAAGCATTTGGATTCTCCAGCTATAGGGACTTACCATCTATTCCTGGTGAGAAACCAGGAGCCTTTGCAATGGCCTGTAATGTTTTGGAGGCATCAGGGTCCTCCTTGGCCAACAACTCACCAAAGGTATCCCATCCTTGGAACTGAAATTGTTATAGTAACAGTGTATGGCTTCTGGTTGTGCTATTGCCCAATAAAGTAGGTTTCCATAAGGCCTATTCATACCCTCTTAAATTTTTATTAATCCTCCCCCGCCACACCCTTCCTTTACTCAATCTCTTCCCCTGACCTCACTTAGGCTATTCCACCCCTACTAACACATATACAATACCATCTCCTTAAGTCCTCTGCTTCCCACCTTCTCTTATAGCCCCTTTCTAGCTTACTGGCTTCTGCTACCAATTTTTATCTCACCTCACATGCAAGTCTAAACATTAGTAGCTAGGATCCACACATGAGAGAGAACATGTGGTATTTGGCTTTCTAGGCCTGGGTATAATCACTTAGTATAATCTTTTTCAGATCCATCCGTTTCTCTGCAAATTTCATAATTTCATTTTTCTTTACTGCTAAATAGAACTCCATTGTATAAATGTACCACATCTTCATTATCCATTCATCAGTTGAGGGGCATTTAGACTTGTTCTATGTCCTAGCTATTGTGAACAGAGTGGTAATAAACATACAGGTGCAAGTATCTCTAAGGTAGAGAGATGAATCCTTAGGATCTATGCCTAGGAGTGCTAAAGCTGGGTCATATGGTAGGTCTATTTTTAGCTGTCTCAGGAACCTCCACACCGATTTCTTCAATTACCTTTTAAACATTTGTGTTTATACCTATATATTATTGCTGCTACCACCATTGATCAGAAACGCTTTCTGCAGTGAACAGTTATTACTACAAAGACTCATAATCAGTAAAACTTCTTGGCAATAAGTGACTGATGTGTCATAGCAGCCCTCTCTAAACAGGAAAAAATAATCTGACGTGTGTGCATCACCCCCTCCAAGCTCAGGGAGCATCATGGAAAGGGAGTAGAAAGAATCTGAGAACTAACAGAAGGGGCAGAATTTCATAAGGTTGTTTCTCCAGGTTGGATGTAATCATTGCCATCTTGAATCAGTGCAGCTGGGATCACTCACACAGGATTCTCACAAGATTGAGTCCATTGACATTCCCTTGTGGAAGGAGTGGAGGACTCACAAGATCATCCCCCAAAATATATAAGTGGTTAACAATTATGGTAGAGGAAGACGCTTTTCTGGAGTAGCTGTGGGTAAGTTGTCCCTGCTTACCCATGCTCCTACAGATAACCCTAATAAGTACAGTGATCCAGCCAAGTGGACAGAGGTGGTGTTGCTTCTTTGGGTTTTTCTGCCTGTCCTATTTGTGATGAACAAAAATAGACTCACAAGGAAAAGTCACACATCAAGTGGAAAGTTGCCTGGTTCTTTGGAGGTTCATTCTGAAGTGTTGCCAATGTGTAGACAGATGTGTCATGGGTGTGTTTGCTCATGTACACACAGAGGGAAGTGGGTGACACACTTTGGTGGAAGCAGAACTTTGAGCCTGTGGAGTCAGAGCCCCTGATCTACCACTTCCAGGCTGAGAAAAATGCAGCTCTGACTGAGACTGGAAAAGAGATGGAAAGAGATCTGCTGTCCTGCAGTGTTTAGGGGCTGGACTCTCCATCGCCCTCCTGCTGTTAGCCTGGCTCCCAGGGAACAGCCCAGGATCTCCCCAGATTCCTTGGAGCAGTCCTGGGTGGGCCCCCAGCTGCAGAGCAACGTGAGCACAGCTCTGGGTGGAGTCTTGCTGATGGCCTCGTCCTTCCCCAGGATGTGGGTGAAAGTAATCACCCTTCCCTGGAGTCTAGGCCTGTCTGGTCCTGGCGACTGCCTATCCCCTCCTCCTCTGATCTCTGCTGACCACAACTGAAGACAAAGCTACCAAGCCAGACATTCAGAACCTGACCCACACTGATAGCCAAGAGGGAGCACAGAGCCAAGGCTCAGCCTTAGAAGGAAGTGACCCTGCAGCTAAAAAGCTAAGCAGTTTGCATCCCACACCTCATCCCACAAGCAAACAAAGACCAGCATGTTGCCCCATCCATAGCCAGAGACAGAGAAGTGATGCCCACATGGTGGGTCTGGGAAGCTTCCTGAAAAGGGCCATTTACAGAAGCTCTGGGGGCATTCACTTTTAAGCAAGTGTCCTGATCAAGATGGCAGTTAAGGGGCTGGAGAGATGGCTCAGTGGTTAAAGGCACTGCTTGCAAAACCTGACGGCCCAGGTTTGATTCCCCAGTGCCCATGTAAAGTGAGATACACAAGGTAGCACATGCATCTGGAGTTGGTTTGCAGTAGCAGGAGGCTTTGGCATGCCCATTCTCTCTTTGTCTCCTTGCAGATAAATAAAATACTTTAAAAACAAGATGGCAGTTAAGCAGCTTTGAGCAGGTACAGGTATGAGGCCAGGAGCTCCCTGCAAAGAGCAGACTTTAGATGCACAGACTAGTCCATACCATGGCAGACTCAGGGGAGGACTAAGAGCTTGAGAAAGACACAGATGGATTCAGGTCAGGACTGCACTCCTCACCAGGACTTGTGAGGAACATGGAGTTGGTGTCCATCCTCACCATTGTGAGTTGTGAAGATTTTAAGGAAGTTATTTGTTGTCATATCAACAAATGGAAATAGAAATCCTTCCAGGCTTTAGCAGCCTCAGCTCTATGAGGTAACTTTCTAATCTCAAACACAAAATGACTGTACATTCCAATGCAGTCAGTCAGAAAATTTCAATGATGTATTTCCATACAATGTTTTCAGACCAAAATGCAATTAATTAGAAGATAAAACAAGATTTTACAAAATGCTTAATAATTTATTATCCTAAATAGAATCTTTACAAATCACTATTTACTTAGAAAAAAAATAGGCCCTTCTAGGTTATACATAAAGTAAGAGCAATGCAAAATAAAATTAGAAATACTTAGAATGGAGCTATAATGAATATACTACAAGCCTGGTATGGTGGCTCACACCTGTCATCCCAGCATATGGCAGACAGAGGCAGGAGGTTTGTCACAAGTTTGAGGGCAGGTTGGCTTATACACTGAGTCTCAGGCTATCATGAACTCCTGAATGAGATCCTGTTTCAAAAGGAGGAAGAGGGCTGTAGAGATTGCCTAGTGGTTAAGGTGCTTGCCTGCAAAGCCTAACAACCCTGGTTTGATTTCCCAGTACCCACATAAAGCAGATGTAGTGGTACGTGCATCTGGAGTTTGTATGCAGTGGCTAGAGAACCTGACATGCCCATTCTGTTACAGCTGCATAAACAGGCTAAGGCAATTGCTTGGAAAGTGCATAGAGCCTTAAGAGAGAGAAAGGAGAGTCAAAGAAGTAAATCTCCACCTCAAGTGAGAGGAAGAATGAGAGGCTAAAGGCAGTGAAGACAGGAGAAGAAATGACAAAGACATGAACAGAAATGAACCAAGCACCAAGGAAAGTACAATCATGAACACCCAGGATGGATGAGCGGAAAGTTGTGTGTGTCATTCGTGAAACTGATGAGAGGGAAGCCAGTGGCAATTAGAATAAAATGGGGAAATCGGCTGACATGTGTAAAAGTTTCAAAAAATATAAATACCATGAATCAATCAAAGACTCCCTCAAAATGGGTAAGATATTCATTCATGCTAACTGGATCAATTCCCAAAATATTATGGCTTAAAAATTAACTCAAGAGGAAAGAGTTGCTTAGGAAGTTCTATAACCTATCTTCCTATAAGAAAACAGAAGCAGAGCCAGGCGTGGTGGCACACACCTTTAATCCCAGCATGTGGGAGGCATAGGTAGGAGGGTCGCCGTGGGTTTGAGGCAACCCTGAGACTATATAATGAATTCCAGGTCAGCCTGGGCTAGAGTGAGACCCTACCTCAAAACACCAAAAAAAGGGGGGTGGGCTGGAGAGATGGCATAACAGTTAAGGTGTTTGTCTGCAAAGCCAAAGGACCTTGATTCAATTCCTCAGGACCCATGTTAGCCAGGTGCACAATGTGGCGCTTGCATCTGGAGTTCGTTTGCAGTGGCTAGAGACCCTGGCACACCCATTCTGTCTCTCTCTCCCTCTCCCTCTCTCTCTCTCTGTTTCTTTCTCTCTTGCTCTCTCAAATACACACACACACACACACACACACACATCAAAAGAAGGAAAAGAAAATCGAAGCTGACAGATGTGCAAAACCAGGACAGCTTCCCTATGTGAGTGGGACAAGAGGCAGTAGGTGGGTACAAGGGCTCTGCTTTTCTCCACTCCCCTGAAAGCAGGGCATAGATTTATAGACCAGGGGTACTCACCACTGTCCCTACCCCTGGGAGAGTGACGGTTAACGCGAGGACATCTTGAAGCCTAAGAGGGCCTGAGGATCAGGAGTCCACTCCACTTAGCTTTACCACAGCTGATGTCTGTCAAGCAGCTGCTTTGCTCCACACTGCCAACCCCAGAGACACTGGGTGATTTCCCACCTTGCAGCTCCCCCAGGGCTCACAGCAGCACAGAGGCAGTGATTCAAAGCCATTTCCAAGAACTGGCCATTCTTTGGTGTGGCATGCACACATGAAATGCACACGTCAGTAAGCTTCTGTGTGCTTTTCTCTGGTTAAGCTGTCATTTGCAGTAGGGCCCCTTCCAAATAGGAGCTGTGGGAGATGTTTTCCTCACACAGGTTGTACAGAGGTGTTACACCAAGTTTCCAAGGAATTCAGTATTCTAGGATTATACACATGTTTCCTGAGAGAAAAGTGGGAAATCTTCCTGAATTATTCTGAGGCCACAATAACCTTAAAAAAAAAACAGATGAGGCGACTGGGGAGATAGCTCAGTGGTTAAAAGCACTTGCTTACAAAGCCTACTTGGCTAAGGTTCAATTCCCCAGCAACCCACACAAAGTCACACAAGCATTCATTTGTAGCAGCAAGACAACCTAATGCACCCTCCCTCACACACATAAACATGTACACAAATGAATTTTTTTAAACCTGATGAGGACAGTACAAGAAAGACTAGTTTGGGCTGGAGAGATGGATTAGCAGTTAAGGTGCTTGCCTGCAAAGCCAAAGGACCTCAGTTTGATTCCCCAGTACCTACGTAAGCCAGATGCACAAGGTGGCTCATGCATCTGGTTTGTTTGCAGTGGCTGGAAGCCCTGGTGTGCCCATTCTCTCTCTCTCTCTCTTTCTCTCTCTCTCTCTTCTCTCTCTCTCTCTCTTTCCTTCTCTTAAATAAATAAATAAAAATAAAATATTTTTTAAAAGACTAGTTCAATATCACTCCTCAGGAGGATGTCAAAAACTCAATCCATGGTGAAAATTTTTTTTCATATGATGATGCCCATAAATAGGGGCTAGTGGGAGAAGGTTGGGGCAGAGAGTAGGCACCCACCTGCCCATCACTTTCTTTGTGCCCAAGCTGTGGGACCCCTTTGTAGCCCCCACAACACCCATCCCTTACTACCATAGGAGGCCCTAGCCAGAGAGCATGGCTCTAGGGGTCCATGGAATTTTTGGTGATTAATCTACGTTGTCAGCTTGGCTGGATTTGGAGTCACCATGAAAACACACCCCTGCACATCTGTGAAGTTGTCTAACTAAAGAGGGATGACCCACCTTGATCGTTGCACCATCTCATAGCTTAGGGTTTCAGACTAAATTAAAGGGGTGACCAGCTGAGTGCCAGCATTCATCTCTCCCTGCTTCCTGTTGCAGTGTGACCAGCAGCTTCACACTCCTGTCCCCTGGGCTCCCTGACATGATGGACTAACCCTCAAACCACTGGCCAAAAGAAACCTGCTATTCTAAGGTTGCTTTTGTCATAGCAACAAGAAAGGTAACTAATACAGCACCCCTCTTCTGGGTGAAGCAGAGCTCTCCCTGGTGTGCCTGCCATTCCACCCACCAAGTGAAGAGGCAATGGCTCACTCCCAGCCTCACTGAGTCCTGTGTCCTCCATCACACTATAGGTGATACTCTGGCATGTTCCCTTGCTCTGAGGAACAATGAAAGCTATCAGTGTGAGAAAGCTGGGCTTGCCCAGGAAATGGCTAAACTCATTCCCAGGGCCATGGAGGGGCTTAGGTTCTAAACAGGGCTGAAAGATGACAACAGAATCAAGCCAAGCCCATGTAGTACAGGCAGAGCTCTGATCTCAGCAGATGAATCAGATCTGAGATCTGGAGCCTCCAAGGTTATGGCTGAGTATACTGGTGTGCCCTGCTGCTCCCAGCCTGCCAGGAAGGCAGGACCAACCGAGCTCTGGCCAAGGTATACTTTTTCCTAAAGGGAAAGGGACTATGGGTAGCATAGTCCTCACCCTGTACCTGGTGGTCAGCAGGGACTCATATTGTGAACACAGGAGTCCACTCCCAGAAAAGCCCATCCAGGGCACTGGAAGAAAGGTTCCTTGAGTGAGAGTCTTTGGTGAGGTCCTTCCTGGGTGACAAGGACAGAAAGCCCCGAGTCTCTGATCAGCAGAAGCTGGCTAACTTGCCCCGCCCCCAAGGGGTATCATGTCCTGGTTGCCCTGGGGTCCTGTTGGTCTACCTCATGCAGTGAAGGAACTTTCCAGGGTGAAGACAGTGGCTAGCCACCCAGAGGATCCAGGTTGCCCTGAGGAAAGACAGCCTGGGGAGTGCATCTTGGCATGAGAGGAACCTGAAGGTGGCTACAATAGTACTTGTATGGCCAGCCTCAGCTCTGGTGCACTGGATCTCATCCCACAGGACTCCTTGGAAGAAGCCTTTCGTGGGATGGCAGGGAAGCACAGTAGGTACTGGTGGGGTGAGGTCTCCATGCATGAACACCATCGTCTAGCTCCAAAGGTCTCAGGCATGGCAGCCCATCATGGCCACTGTTAAGGGTGCCCAGCACCAGCATGCTGGCACCCACGCCAGAAGTCCAACAAGGATGGAAACTGTAGCAGTTACTTACTCATAGCTGGGATAAAACACCCCACCCAAAGCAGGTAGCAGGAAGAAAGGGCATGGAAGGAAAGGCATGGCAGAGCAGACATCTTGCCACAGAAGCAGGGGAAGGAAGCAGTCTGAGTGAGCTAGCTCTGAACACCTAGGGCTGGATTAATAAACTGCAAGGTCCACCCCCCAGTGGCATACCTCCTCCAGCAAGATTCCCCACAGTGTTTCCAAATTGCCATCAGCTGAGGACCAAGTATTGAAAACACATGAGAGGGCTGGAGGGATGGTATAGTGGTAAAGGTGTTTGCATGCAAAGCCAAAGGAGCCAGGTTCAATTCTCCGGGACCCATGTTAGCCAGATGCACAAGGGGGCGCATGCGTCTGGAGTTCTTTTGGAGGCCCTGGCATGCCCATTCTCTCTTTTTCTCTCTCTCTCTCTCTCCCTCCCTCCCTCCCTCCCCCTCTCTTTCTTGGTCAAATAAATAAATAAAATAAAAAAATTGGAAAAAACACATGAGAAACAAATCATGGGGCCATCAGTCTCCAGCAGAGAAGAATGCCAGGTTACTTCCGTGGCTCACCCTCCCCAGTGAGGCAGCGACAATGACCCCTCTGAACACAGCTGCAGCCTCCTGGCCCCATCTCCCCTTTCATCTTGGCTTCTTTGCCCTGTGTCCCTGATAGCAGGCTCCTGTTGGGGACCAACAGCTTATCAGGACTCCTGGCTCATGAAACTGCTGGCAGGGATGGTTTGGGTCCAGTGTGCTGTTGCTTCTCTGTAGGGTCCCCTGGGGGCATGGGAGTCACTTTTCTTCAATGTTACCCTATTACACATGGAGGTTCATCCTGGAGTGGAGCCTCTGCTGTGGGCAAGGCCCTGTGTGGGGGGCCGAGGTTCAAGGGACATAAAGGTCAACAAACCAGAAACAAACCAGTATCAGGGTTGTCTGTGGTCTCTGTTCCTCTGTCCCCACCCAGTCCCAGCAGCCATCAGAAGAGTGAAGGCCACCTGTAGACCTGGGACTCCTATGTGATGGTCGGGGCAGGCTGTGTCTTACCCTCCTCCCTCCTCTCCACCTGGTCCCTGGGAGATCGAACATGCTCATCACAGTCCCCAGTGCTTCCCAGCCTTGCCCTGTGCTTTGGACTTGGCCTGGCAGACGACGAGTCACCACAAACAGGTGCCTCAGAGGGGACCTGCTGTCATTAATCTCTGACTGTTTACTCCTTGGAATGCTTTTAGCATCACTGTGAGCTCTTCCACCGGATGTGCAGGGTCAGCAGGTTATTCCCCCAGCCAGCTCCTGCTTGAGAAAGGGTCCCTCAGCCCTCAGCCTCAGGGCGCCCAGTGGGGGTAGCCAGGCGCCTCTCTGTATGCTCCCCACACAAACTTGCTCTGAGAAACCCGGCTGCCGCCTCTGATGAAGGCCCTGTTCCCAAGCCAAGCCAAGCTCCTCAGCAGGCTCCAGACAGAGTCCCTGGAGGCTGCCTGATGGCAGCAGGGACACTGCCTTAGAGGGACTTCCTTCCATGGCTCTCTGCTCCCAAGTTTTAAAATAGCAATGTTCTGCTTTACAAAGTAAGGCCCGTTCTGGAGAGATGGCTCAGTGGGTAAGAGCACTTCGCACAAGCCCAAGGGCTCGATGGGGCCAGGGGCTTCTGAGTTAGAGTTCCTGGCACCCATGTAAACAGCTGGCTGTGGCCTTGCACATCTGTAAGTCCAGTCCTGGAAGGAGCAGAGCCTGGAGAATCACTGAAGCTTGTGAAAACAGCAAGCTCTTGGATGAATGAGAGACCCCATCTCAAGGAAACACATGGATTAGCTATGGAGGGGAGATATCCAACATTCTCCTTTGTCCTCTGAAGGCACATGTAAGTGGTGCACGCATCTGCACACATGTACATATACCACATACACACACACTATGCATGTGCACATGCAAAAAAAACCTGATCATGAAAGAGCTAGAAATGGTCCATTCATTAGGTCAGGACAAAAATGGAGTCACAGCAGAAGAGCGACAGAGACATAAGGAAGCAAGTCATTCACATTCCTCAAGGAACCACCCAGCCATCATCCCTTTCTTGCCTAACAATGCCCCAGGTCTAGGTTTCCTGCCCCCTTATCTCTCAGGTCACGGTTCTGGTCTCACACCCTAGCTATTTCCCTTCCTCACCTTCCCCCAACTGAAGAGCTCTATATAGCCCACTCTGTTATCTCAAAGTTGATTGTGCTCCTCTCTTCTGAGTCAGTCCTGGCAGCTCGTGTTTTCCCCAAATAAAAGCTTCCATCTTTGCCTCAGAGTGGTCTCCGTGGTCTTGGTCACTCCCAAACCTTACACCATTGACTGGAAGGAAACACAGGTTCCTTGGTGTTGGTCACCCACTCAGCAGAGCCTTCCCCATGGGTGTTTTGTGTCCAAACACTCTTTTATCCAGAGGCTAAACAGTCCATGGGCAGGATTGCTTTCATGGATTAAGCATTTATTCTCTGACTGTAAAGGCAATGCATGTTCTTGTCAGAAGTTGACACTCGAGGGCTAGAGAAATTGCTCAGTGCCTAGGGTACTTGATGAGTTCAGATTCTGAGTTTTGATCACCAGCACTCAAGTAAAACCTGGCTGGGGCAGCGTGTATCTGTAGTCCCAGCACCAGGAAGGCAGAAACAGGATCCCTAGAACTGGTTGGCTGGCTAGTCTATCCAAATGTGAGTTGCAGGTTTCATGAGGAAACCCTGTCTCAAAGAATAAGGTGAAGTGGGTGCAATAGTGTCACGTCTGTCATGGTGGAAACCAACTGCCCTCTAATTTAACTGGAGGCCCACTCCATGAGAGGGAATACATCCCTGATACTGAAAATTTAAAACTGGGGTAGTCATGAGCCCTACGGGTGTAACAACTGCTGCTGTCTGGCTAAATGTATATACTATGCTTATCAAACTGCCCAGTAAGCACTTCTCTTAATGTTCATACCCTTATATTAATGCTACTCTCACTTTTGGTAGAGAACCTTCTCTTTTCAGATGGCAGTGACCTTGGGATGACTCAGAAAGCATCATGGTGCAGAGAAGTGACAGGAGTGCTCAGCACTGCAATATCTCTATCACACCTTCCAAGGCTCAGGGTCTATTGCAGAAGAGGTGGTGGAAAGAATGTAAGAGCCAAAGGAAGGGTAGGACTCCTTACAACGTGCTCCCCCCAGACACAAAATGGCCTGGATATCCATGACCTCACAGTGCCTGACACTACCTACACAAGACCATAATAGGAGGAAAAGATCATGACATCAAAATAAAAGAGAGACTGATTGAGAGGAGGAGGGGGTATGATGGAGAATGAAGTTTCAAAGGGGAAAGTGGGGGGAGGGAGGGCATTACCATGGGATATTGTTTACAATCATGGACGTTGTTAATGAAAATAAAAATTTTAAAAAAGCAAAGAAATAAAACAAAATTATAAAATATACATATTATAAAATAAAATTCTGAAAATATGAAAAAGAAGAATAAGGTGAAGAGACTGAGAAAGACATGCAGTGTCAGTTTCTGGCCTCCACATGCACACACACATAGAGGCATGTGCAAACTAAAAAAAGAAAGAAAGAAAGAGAGAGAGAGAAAGAAACAAAGGAAGGGAGAAAGAAAGAAAGGAAGAGAGACAGAAGAAGGGAGGGAGGAAGAAAGTTAAAAAAGGAAAGTACAAAGAAGGAAAGAAAACAGTGCAGAGCCCCACCCCCCACAGTGGATTCCCTGGGCCTCCCTAATGAACTCAGCGGGCCGCCTTCACACCCCAGGGGCTGGGCTTAGGGCCAGGACAGCAGAAGCTCACCTCTCTCCTGATGGAAAGTGGGGCACGGCACTTGGGTCACATAGCCTGACAATCTGTGGCTGAATATTCTCTGGGAATAAAAATAAAAGCAAACAAATGCCTCCATGTTCTCCCGCAGGAGGCTGCCCGATGGATTCTCCATTAATGCGCCCAGCTGTTGGCAGGAGGGGGGTCATCTGCTTGTCCTGAGTGGCCTCTCAGTGTCTCACCCATGCAAAACTGTGGCCTGGCTCAGGGGCACACCATCAGTCTGCATAGTCCTCCAAAGGGCAGAAGTTGGTACTATGCCCTGGGAAGGGCATGTTTCCCCGAGTCTGGGGAGTATAAGGTGTGCAGGGCTTAGGATCTGCCAGTAGATCCTTACCTGGGGCGCTCCAGTGGTTAATTTTTATTTATTTTTGGCTTGAACCTTTGATGGAGCTGCTTGTAGAGCAGTTTTACATTCAAAGCAGCACTGAGCGGGAGGTGCAGACTTCCCATGTGCCTCTCCCACCTGCAACCTCCCAGCTCTCAGCATCCCACAGAGCAGCCTGTCTGTCACCTCTATTGATCGTCACTGTCACCTAGAATCCTCAGTGTACTTTAGGGCTCACTCTTGATCTTGTGAGTTTCTTACTCTTTTCTCAGTTGCTCTAAATCCATCTTCAGCAAACTGTTTGAGAAAATGTGGATAGTATTATAACAGGGTGCTCGGGGTCCAGAAAAGTCCTTGAGCCCTAAACTCTAGGTTCATGTCTAATTTTAATCAAAGAATTGAATAAAAAAGAAGAATGATGAGGATAATTATTAAATTACTATATTTGAGCCGAGCGTGGTGGCACATGTCTTTAATCCTAGCACTGGGAGGCAGAGGAAGGAGGATTGCTGTGAGTTCAAGGCCACCCTGAGACTACATAGTGAATTACATAGCCTGGTCTAAGTGAGACCTTACCTCGAGAAACCAGAACCCCCCCCCAAAAAAAATTATTATATTTATTGACGGAAGTACAGAGCCCAGGAAAGGCACCCACTTGGAGGGCCTGGGGGAAAAAAAGTAGAGAGAAAAGAAAGTTCAAGGAGTTCCGGCCATGTGGGGAGCTGGAGGGGATAAAGAACCCATGTGGAGAGTAAGGGCTGGGGGCCCCTTCTTGCTGGGCCGGGGCCTGGGCCTGGGCCTGGACCCAGCCAGTCCAGGCCGAGGAAAAAAACTCACCCATAGCTAGAAGTGATCAGAGACCCTGTCCTCCCCTTGCAAAGGTATGTATAACCTTATAGTGGTGGGCTGTCTTCTGGCTCAGGTGAACCAGAGGGACAGCTGGTTGGTTAGGGCTAGGGGCTGTGTCAGGAAGAGGCTAGCCCTGACACCAAATTCCGGGGCCTGAACCTGATCAACCACAATGTTTAAATCCTATGAAAGGCCTCCCTCCTAGGAGGGGTCCTGGCTGTTTGTGGAAAAATAGGTCTAGAGAACTTGACAAGAGATAGAAAGTCAGATCTTTCTTGATTTCTAGCAAGTGCAAACTTTCCTCTTTTTTATTTTCAGGGGTTCAGTCACTCTAACTGTAACCCCTCTCAGTATTATCCAAGATTATTTAATAAGTAAACATTGCTAATCTGATTTATAATACAATAAATGTACTTACATGCTTATTTTGCAGAATATTGCAAATGAATGTCAATACTCTTGTATAGCCACATTGCCCTAGTCTTGAGAGAACACAGCAGAGGAGGCCATTTCAGAGAAACTGAGGCTGCTCAGTTTATGCCCTGGGGTCACAGTGTAAGTTCACTGGGCTGCTCCATGTTTGTTCGGGCCCTGGCTGTTCAATGAGCTCGCTTGTCTGAGCCTGCTGCTCTGCTTGTCTCCTCCATGGGCCTAGCCCCCCTAGTTCTTCCTCTCTTCCCCCACGGTTCTCCCCTGCCCCCGAGGACTGTGGGCTCCTCCTGCTCCCTGGATGCTCTGAATTCAACTTTGCATCTGCAGGGACCTTCAACCAGGCTGTCACGCCCTCACCCTCGCCCCAGCACAGTATAAGGGACCCTTCCCTTTGGTGGGGCGCGCCTCCTACTCCCAATGACAAACTTTCTGTGGTTCTCCTACATCTTCAGAACAGTGCTCCTTCCCCCTTAAGTAATTCCTTTGTCCCCAGCCCAGTCAACTCCTGTTTCCCCTGGAATTCCATCTGCTCAGACCCCCAAGACCTGAGAGGGTAGGATAGTTCCTCCTGCAGCAGCTTTAACACAACTCCGCTGACGCCCCTGCTGGCTTGAGCTCATGGCTGAGACCACCTCCCCACCCCAGCCACCCCTGCTCCTGTCCAGAGCACCCACTGGTGGGAGCATCCTGCTTGAGGGCAGAGTCGATGGGAGAAGCAGGCACAGTTGCGCTGTCTTGAAGAGGGGAAGCCCTCCTGGCTTTTCCTGTGAGTCTTGGGGTTTGGTAAGAGCTGTCAGTAACTCTGAACGTGGGTGCTATCTATGAAGATCCAACTGAGCTTCAGTGTACTTTCCCTCCACAGTGGCTGATGGGGTTCTGGTTCCTGATCCATTCCATGGCCTCTCTGTTCCAATCCAGTGCAAAGGGAGATGTCCCTCCCACCAAGCAAGGACGTCCCTGCTGCAAGGTGCAGCGGCATCTTTCAATCTCACTGTACTCCACTCCAAGAAACCTGGTGACTTAATGCCCTAGTGTGATGTGATGTGATGTCCTTGTGACCACCACCCAGCCCAGAAGGGCCTGATCGTGTCCCCGAGGCTACATAAGTGTGGTCCCCAACCTGCTGTCGGTCCAGTCTAACAGCCCCCTTCCTGCTTCTTTAGTTCTTGGTCATCTAGGTGGGTCCTGAGACTCCATGGTGTAATATTGCGCAGATGTTAAATCTCACATGTCCTTAAATCCTTTCTACTGCCCAGAACCTATCTGGCCTCCTCTGGTTTGTCTGCAATGCATGTACCCAGGGATTCCCTGCTGCATGGGACATGCACGCCTCTGTGTCTCTTGACAAATGACAGCTGGTCTGGAGGCTTCATTGACAGTGATCGTCCCCTCTTACAGGACTCAAGTGGATGGTGACCAACTCTCAGGAGGCTTCTTGACTCTGGCCACCACCCTTCCTCTGATATGAGCAGCTGGAGGTTCAGTGCCCAGCTCCAGTCATACCTGTAGGGTGTGTACAAAACAGGGACATTTGGATCTTGTCATTTACAGTCACAAGGTCACATGCTTTTTTTTCTTTATGATAAAGTATCTTTCTTGTCTGCCATGGGGCTGCCCAGTGGACTCATTCATGGAGATATGAGAATACAAGTGCTTGGCCTTTTCTCTAGGGCCTCCAGCCACCACAAGCAAACTCCAGATGCATGTGCCACTTTGTGCATCTGGCTGTATGTGAGTACAGTAGAATCGAACCTGGGTTGTTAGGTTTGGAAGGCAGGCACCTTAACCACTGAACCATGTCTCCAGCCCCCAAGCCTTTTTTTTTTTTTTCTTTTTTTTTGAGAGAGAGAGAGAGAGAAAGAGGGACGGAGAGAGAGAGAGAGAGCATGCCAGGGCCTCTGGCCACTGCAAATGAACTCCAGATACATGTGCTCCCTTGTGCATCTGGCTTACATGGGTCCTGGAGAATTGAACCAGGATCCTTTGGCTTTGCAGGCAAACACCTTAACTGCCAAGCCATCTCTCCAGCCCCCAGGTCTTGAAGGCACACACTCTGAAAGCACCACCCCCTTGCTGTGCCTTTCCTTTTCAGGGTCTATTTGCCATGTGTTGGGTCTTGGGCTGGTCTTCAAGGTTTGCTAGTCCCCTCTTCCTGATACTGTAACCTCTTTTTAAATTTTTCATTTTACCTTTTCCTTCTTGCCTTAGGCTGGTATTATCTGTGTTACTTTACTTCTGTGTTCTGTCTGGTTTAGTCTTTATATAATACACAGTGTTGCAGGTCCCCCCCCACACACACATACACACCCCTAACCAAGCTGAAAAACTGAGGTGTTTCAGCCCTGCCCCCTCCCACCCAGAGCCTGGTAGGCATCAGAAGTTGTTTCAATGCTTCTGACAGGCTCTTTGGAGTCCTAAAGGGAAGTGTTGAATGAACCCGCTCCTGGGGGTATGGACCAGGAGCTCAGTGTTGATTAAGGATGGGTAGGGAGGTAGAGGGCCATTCCAGAGTCATCCATCAAATGCCACTTCCCCAGAAAGGTCAGCTTGCCCCTTACCAGGTCATGATATTCTGCTGAGTGTTCTCATGGCATTCTCTTGCCCTGACTTGCACTGGTCCATACTTATGAGCCACAATCATGCTGGTGTGTGTGCCTTCTGAGGACAGGGACATACCTGTCCAGCTCTTGACCTCCCTCTGTTGCACAAGTAGCCTTGCTTGTTTGCTAAGTGACCCTTGAAGAAGTAGGATCTGGAGGGGTCTAAGTACCACTTGTTAGTTCCAGAAGATCAGAGCTAAGTCTTGAACTGGGGACCAAAAGGATGGCTGTGAAAATTCAAGTTTCCTTTTAGAGCCAGTATCACAGCAGGAGCCATGAAGATAACTTGGGACTGAGAGCAAGCCCCTAGCAATTGTTCTGGAAACAAACAGCAAATTCTGAAAATGCCTGTGGTGGTCATGCAGTAGGTAGGGTTCAGCAGGGACAAGAACTGTCTCAGGACCAAAAGTGTCTTCAGGCCTTGAAGTAGAAGCCAGGTGATAAATAATACAGACTGAAAGACCTCGTACCTTGAGGTACAGAATCTGGGGGAGTTAGAAACATGCTGGGAAGCTGACACCTGCCTCTGCCCCAGGGGTCCAGGGCACATGGGCTCTAACTGGCTGAAGGGGAGGCCTAGGCAGGGGCGAGCATGCCCAGTGAGCACCTATGTCCCGCCCCTGATCAATAATTAGGTCATAGCTCGACTTGGCTCCTATAGCTATTTTAAGTCTTCCTTTACAGAAATTCTGAGAACATTTCACAGAAAAAAAAAAAAATCAGCACATCCAAATGAATTTTAGACAGGAGATGAATACTGCTAGAGGGCCAAAGGTTGTTTCATCCATGCTTTGAACTAGGGAAGGGGCAGGCAGGCCTAAACTTAACACAGACTCCTGACAGCACCACATGGACCCAGGCCAGCTGTCATGCTGAGGTCCCAAGCACAGGGCTCTGACAGGTGCTTAAGCCTGAGCCACAGGACTGTGAGTGAGCTCAGGGCCACCAGCCATGTGGTGGTATAGACCTAGGGCAGACTGGTAGCGAGACTATTGCCAACTCTTGTCCCTCCATGAGCTGGCACCACAAGTATGCCAACCCTGCTTTGGGAACATGCCAATAATCAAGGGTCTCACCCTGCTTGGTAAGTTCTTGGTCTTGTAAGTGAACTTTAATGGATTCAAATCCATAGCCCTGGAAGCCAAGTGTGTCCAAGATAAAGTGCCCAGATGCAGACTCGGCCACACAGCCCTATCCTGAGGCTCCATCCCATCTCTGATCTGCCCTCTCTGGGACAAGTGAACCAGGCCTGGGACTCAAGGTGAGACACTCAGCTGATCCACTTAGTTGTCATAGGGTGGAGCAGCCAGGACATGATAATCTATCCAGGAGCTCAGCTAGCTCCATTTTCAACAACACTGCCCTCAGCGTGTTAGGCAAGATGTCCTGGTCACCAAATAGTGGAGCAGCCAGACATGTGGCTTATACCTGAGAGAAGCCCCAGGTCCCCTGCTGCCAATGGTGGAGTCCTCACACCTCCCCATCCTTCCTAATGGGCACACACACACATGCACACACACATTCACATGTACATGTGTCACACCCACACACACACGCGTGCACACACATGGTTGGAGTAGGGCAATGACCCCATACCTGACCCTCAAGAGGTCCTGAGAGTATGGAAGGAATATGCACTCGATGTATGGCACCCGCGCCCACTGGGGATGTCTCCAATTGGGTGTGGATTTTTCCCTCAACTCCCTTGTCTGTCATGGCTTCATCCAAACACATCATTCCTTAAGGACCCCAATGTCATCTAAAAGGAGCCAAGACTACACGTAGTCAGTCAGATGCACCTCTATAATGTAGCTTTAGCTTGGAAACCTAGGCACCCACTGATGACTACATTCTAGAACATTCCTTGGGCACCTTCTCCTTGTTGACAGGAGGCTGGATGGGGAGGGGTATCAATATGCAGGATCAGACTTGCATTGCTGCCTGGGCCCATGTGGGGAGCCAATGTGAGGTATCCTGTGGCCCCCATACTCTTGTGGGCAGGTGGTCCATGGAAGAGTATGGTGGGAGAGATGAGGGCAGGACCTGGTGGGGCCATGGAGACTGGTGGTGGGCAGCATGCATTCTCCCCACTCCTAAGGCACAGCTGGAAAAGTCATGGGAGCGAATTTATTAAAGCTTCATCCTGAGGGTCAAGATACCCCACCAGTTCTGTCGGGCCCCTGGCTTTGTGGAACTGACTCGTTCTTTGAGCTCTCAGCCTCTGATTTTCAACCAACCTTGCTGGCTCCTGGGGATGTTCCTTCCTGCTGATTTCAGAGAAAGCAAGAGAATGTTTCTTTGGCAGGCAAGACATAATGCCATTAACATGAAAGCCTGTCATTATATCATGAAACAGCGTTAGATGCCCAAGTACAAAGGAAGGCACGGAGACAGTGACCCAGTTTCCTCTTCCAAAACTTGCCAGGTGGAACTTAGATCCTGCCTGCCCTGGTCTGGCCATCATGGGCTGTTTGTGTTCATGGTGGGCTGGATCAGGGTCCTTCCTGGATCACCAGTCATTACAGAAATTTTGAGAACTATCATGAGGTACCACTTCATAAGTATTAGGATGACCACTTATATTTAACACATGCATTGGGAGTTCGTTTACAGTGGCAGGAGGCCCTGGCATGTCCATCCTCTCTCTGTGTCTGCCTCTTTCTCTGTCTCTCATAAATTAATAAATGGAAATACATACGCACTTGGTGAGGTAGTAGACAAAGTAGAGAGCCTGTTTACTGCTGGTGGGAAGGCAAAATGGTACAGGCACTGTTTTGAGAACAGTATCATGGGTCCTCAAAAAGTTAAAGTGCCAGCACTCGGAAGGCAGAGGTAGGAGGATCACCGTGAGTTCGAGGCCACCCTGAGACTACATAGTGAATTCCAGGTCAGCCTGGGCTAGAGTGAATCCCTACCTCGAAAACAAACAAACAGAAAGTTAAAGGGATAATTCTCCTGACCCTGGCATTCTACTTTGGGGTGTGTACCCAAACGGACTGAAAAGAAACAGCACCATTAGTTACTGAAGAAACAATAGAAGCAAACAACATCCACCAGAGGGTGAACGGGGAAACACATGTGGCATGTGCACACTATGACGTGTGACTCAAGAAGGAAGGACTCGTGTGTGCCACAACATGCGTGAATCTTGAAGACATTGTGCTGTGATATAAGCAGTTATAGAGAAATCCTGCCTTTGTATTCCTCCACTTAATATGAGGCACCGAGAGCAGTTAGATTCACAGAGACAGGAAGTAGGATGATGGTTACCAAGGGCTAAAGGGTGTGGAATGGAGTCAGTGCTAATAAAGCCATCTCAGATCTGTTGGGTGACAAGTTCTGGAGCTGTGTGATGGAAATGGCTGCACAGTATCATGACTACATTAATGCCACTGAGTTGCGTGCTTAAAAATGGTTACAAGGGGGACTGGAGAGATGGCTTAGCAGTTAAGGCACTTGCCTGCAAAGTCGAAGGACCCAGGCTGACTTCCCCAGAACCTATATGATATACTTTACAATTTTTTTTGTTGTTGTTCACTTTTATTTATTTATTTGAGAGTGACACACAGAGAGAGGAAGAGGCAGATAGAGAGAGAGAGAGAGAGAGAGAGAGAGAGAATGGGTGTGTCAGGGCTTCCAGCCACTGCAAACGAACTCCAGACGCATGCACCCCCTTGTGCATCTGACTAACGTGGGTCCTGGGGAATCGAGCCTTGAACTGGGGTCCTTAGGCTTCACAGGCAAGCACTTAACCACTAAGCCATCTCTCCAGCCCTACTTTACAATTTCTTAAGTGTCAAAAGCTATGTATAAGCTTGATAAGATATCCGTGGATGTCATATAATTTTATATGATGCCCTGTTTAAGTTGGAATCCCAGGGAGGGCCTATTACATAAGTCAAATGAAGCATCAGAAAATGATAAAATAGCAAATATGCATAAAATTGTTTTTTTTGTGATGCTGGAAGTCAAGTCCTGAACCTTGAGTCTAGTGAGCTCAAGCACTAACTACCTGGCTATACCTCCAGCCCCAAATGTGAAAAATTCTTCACAGAATAATACATTGAGTTTGATTCACTTAAATGTTATTCTACTTAACAAGGAGATGGAAGTGCCCCTGGGTCTCTCTCATACCATAGTGGTCAAAGCAAAGGGCAACTCTGAGGTTTCAAGGGTGTCCACCCACAAGTAGGGCTTGCTCCAACAAGAGCCCCCAAGAATGCTTTCTGAGGTTCATGGCTGCCTTGACATCAGCCCATTTCTTCCACTGGACTTCAGGGCAGAAGAAATGGTTACCTGGGCTTTCCTTAGGCAGAAGCACTGAGACTCTGGTGCCTCCAAATTTCATGGTAGCCTATGAGAGGTCTTCTTGGAGCATGAGGATTTGCCCCTCTAGCCACTGCCCAGACTACTCAGGGACCCCTGAGTTTTGTGATGCACCCTGTACATCTGCCTCTTGGGAGGGTCCAGCTCAGACATGGTCTAGGGACACTGCACAGCCCCTGCCATGACCGTGTCAGCTTGAACCTTTCTCTCATGGCTAACCTCAGAAAGGACAGGAGAGGCCACAGCCATGGAGGACCATCATTGTGCGTCTGATGGACTTAGCACTTGGTTCTCTGGAAGGGACTCATGCCAGTGCCCTGAGCTCTGCTCATGGTGGCCACAGGAGCTACTTGCCCTTCCTGACCACTTTTATATGGCTTCTAGCTTCCTCCTCCCTCAAAGTTCAGGGCGGATGTGAATGCAGATGGAACAGCATTTCCCCAGCCTGCATTTGCACAGCCAAGGGCAGGGTGTCCCCATTGTAATTAGGTGGATCGCATCTAATTTGGCAAGGATATTAAAAAGCCTCCCCGAGGAGGCCAGCAGAATGCAGGGCTGAACACAGGATCCACAGCTCCTGTGGAAACCCTCAGAAAGAGGGCATTTACAGAGCAACAGCAGCCAAGGCCTGTGGTGCCCCACGGTTTGAGCTGCAGTTTCATCTTGTTGGGACAAGTGGCTCTGGAAGAGGTCCTTCTTTCTGTGCCCAGGAAGAGTTGCTGGAGGCCATCGAGGCTGACAGTCCCTGAAAGTAACAAGAGGCTCTGGAGGCAGGTGACTTCATAAGGACCCAGGGAGCATGGTGTTCCCTCCTCACCAAGGATGGACCAAACTGGTTGAGGACACAACCTTCCCACCAGGTACTTACCTAAGGTCACACCCTCCCTCCATGCACCCACCCAAGGACATACCTTTTCTTTTTTTCACATGAAAAAAAATACTTTATTTTACAAAGGGTGATCTCCTATGATTTTTTTCAAGAAACACGAATAAGGTTTCTTATGTCACAACCACTGACCTTAAATCTAAAGTGTCTTGCTTACAAGGCAAGCTCTCCCCCAGACTTACCCTTTCTACCCCAGCCCCCCCACCTACTGAAATACTACCCAGGAGGAAAAAATGGCCCTTCATCACGCATGATGGCACCCCACCCATCCTAACTGCTACATAAGTCCTAGGTCTGCTCTCAAGCTGGGCCTCCAAGCCTTCCTGAGCATGTAGTGCCGGACCCAGTTATGAGTCTGTGGATTTGTTTTTAATTTAAATTTTTTTAAAATTATTTATTTATTTGTTTGTTTGCAAGGAAAGAGAGAGAGAGAAAATGGACCTCCAGCCACTGCAAATGAACTCCAGACACATGTGCCCCCTTATGCATCTGGCTTACATGGGTTCTAGGGAATTGAACCTGGGTCCTTTGGCTTGGCAGGCAAATGCCTTAACCACTAAGCCATCTTTCCAGCTGAGTCTGTGAATTTTAACACACCCAACATACTATTGATTCATCAGCTAAACTGAGAGTTGAAGGAAGCTTAAGCAATGCCAAGGAGTCATGGTGAGGTAGGACTACAGGCATTGAGAGGAAGTAGGCAGTTAGGGTGGCTTAGGCTGAGCCCAGGAGAAAGCCCCCAGCCCTTTCTCTCCACAGGGGCTCTTTATCGTCTCCAGCTCCCCACATGCAGGAGCTGTTTGAAATTTCTTTTCTCTCTTTTCTTTCCACAGTTTGCCCAGGCCCTCCATGTGGGATTTCTAGCCATGTGAGTGCCTTTCCTTGGCTCTGTTCTTCCCTCAATAAGTATAATAATTCAATAATCATCCTTGTCAGTATTTTTTTAAATTTGATTCTTCGATTATGATTAGGAAACAGGGGCTAGAGAGATGGCTTAGTGATTAAGGCACTTGCCTAAAGCCTAAGGACCCCGGTACATCTTCCCAGAACCCACGTAAGCCAGATGCACAAGGTGGTATGTATGTGCAAGGTGGCACTTGCATCTGGAGTTCACGTGCAGTGGCTAAGGCCCTGGCATGCCAATTGTCTCTCATAAATTAAAAAAAAATTGAAAAAAGAAAAAAATTAGGAATAAACCTAGGGTTTGTGGTTCCAAGACTTTCCTGAACCCCAAGCACTCCATTACAGGATATGAGGTGGAAGTCACAGGAAAGTAAAGTGAAATGGGGCTTCAGGAAGAGGAAATAGGTTGTGTGACATCTCATGGTGAGTCTGTTTCTATTTGTCGTATATAGAGAGAAAGTAACAACAGACCAAATAAATAATTACATCCAAGTCCGGCTTGGTGAACCAATGAATTTACTGGGGTTACTTATTGAAACATGGACATCTTAGGGGCAACCATATCACTGAACAATGTCCCTCTCCCAGCAGTTGCTGAGCATGTGGATATCCTTGATGAGGTGCCTCATGCGTTTTGGGAGTCTCATGAGCCTATCTTCTTCCATGAAGGAATGGTAATGGACCTAATCTTGTGAGGGTCTCATCTAAGTGATCACAACTTCTCTGATTTAAGATGGCAATGGTCACATCGAACCTGGAGAGACAACTACACATTTCACCCCTCTCTAGTTCTTACATTCTCTCCAATTCCTCTTCTGTACTGTGCCCAGTGTTGGAGGAGGTGATATAAATGTATGAATATTTTCTCCTATTTAGGACTGATCACTGGACTGCTATGATAGAGCATTAGTCACTTATCTCAGCAGTCCCACCAACAAGGAGTCTCCACAGTAACCACCACTCACTGTGAAAAGAAGCCACCTGACCAAAGCTCACATCAGAGATCATGGATGGGCACAAATACAAATGTCAAGAAGGCAATGTGATATGCACATGATGTCCATTTAACCCAGCCGAACTCCATATCAAACATGAGTTCCCTCCTGTGTACTGGATGGGCCCTTACATCCAATTGGAAAGTAGTTGGTTGCACCCATATAAGTTGTGCCACTATTGTACCAGCAGGAATATCTTGCCTCACCTGCTGGTAGCATAATGGCAGGAGTAAGAGAAGTCATCCAATGCCAAGTAGACCACTGATGACAATTCTCCACCAATAGTCTGCATAGCATCGTCTAGTGCTACATGTACCAGCCAGCAGGCAAGTAAATTCCGGGTCAACCTCCACCTGATTTCTACATACAGTGTCTTCAGTAATATGGACTTACCATCCAATTCTTAATGTATCCAAAATCAGTGGCAATAGCCTGCATGACATGTATTCTGGTAAGTGCATCTGCTTCTTGGTTCTAAAAGGACTTAGTGGGCTCCTAGCTGCGACATGAAAATGTACCAGGAAATGATTCCTGTTGGACTCTCTCCATAGCGACTTTCCCAGTACCTGTCAGTTCTCCTTTCCCACTGGGCCACCCACAAAGCAAGGCCTCTAGATTTAGACTATTGTCGTTAATGAATAAACAATAAAAAATTAAACTTTTTTTTAAAAAAAGAATGGACAACTTAGAGGGCATGGTGGTACATGTCTTTAATCCTAGCACTTGGGAGGCGGAGGTAGGAGGATCACCATGAATTCAAGGCCACCCCGAGACTACATAATGAATTCCAGGTCAGCCTGGGCTAGAATGAGACCCTACCTACCCTACCTCAAAAAAAAAAAAAAAAGAAAGAAAGAAAGAAAGATAGAAAGAAAGAACGAACAATTTGAGCAAGGTAGGGCATGATAGTGCACCAGCATCCCAGTGTCCTAGGAGCCACAAAACACATGCAGGTGGAACTCCATCCCTGGTACTTAGGCTGTGGCCCCACAGCAGATCCACTCCCAGTGGGTTTTCTGGCTGAGGAGAAACGTATACAGTATACTTTTGGGAGGAGGCGGAGATAATTCCCACCCCTAGGGCGAGCTTAGCCTTTCTCACCTCCACTATAGTATCTCCATGAATTAAGGCACACTTGGTTCCAGTATCCATAAAGACCAAGTATTCTACACATTATTAGCAGGGAAACAACAAATCTTCGATCCAAACTGGGGCCTCCCTTCCTCACCGTAGTCTTCACCTGCAGACAGCCTTGGCCAAGCAGTTAGGGGAGCAGCTGAGGTGGTGCCGCTCTCCTCCCACAGCAGCAGGCACAGTGGGGTCACCAGCACCTCTTCCAGCCCCTCAGCCAATTGTCAGTCAGGCTTCGAAGCCTCCCAGAGGCCCCAAGTACAGCATCTGGCCCTCCGTCAACTGTTCCTGTAGGAACTCTGGCTCCACGCACATCTTGCCACATGTGCTCGTGAGTGACCCAGACAGGCCCTTGTCTGCGCGTCCTTGTCCTGTCTCCTCTCTAGTGCTTTACCGCTCTCTGCGCCGACCCGGAGTGCATGCCGGTCTGTCACTCGAATCCTCCGACCCTGCAAATACCGTGCTGTACCGTGGGGCTCAGCAAAGTCACGAGGTCCCTGATGAGTTAGTGTCTGTCTGGACTCTCTTATAGACACAGTCGTACACAGCCCAGTGAAGTGGGCATGAAACACCTCTCTCATGCCCAGTTCCTTCATTATCATTTCTACTTCATGCTCTCCATCAAGTAGCCTATTGCATGCACCACCACGGCCAGCTTACAGTCATATCCCAAACAGGCTACATTCAGGGATGGTAATATTTTCTCTGGTCCATCAGTCATTTTCAAGGCACACTTGTATTCAATGAGAAGGTATGACACCACATAAGACATAGAGAAAGGCAGACCCAGTAAGATTTCCTGTGTTAGGTTTGCCTGAATTTCCCTGTAGTCATATAGCTCAGCCTCAATTATAGGTCTTTCTACCCATAGTAGAGACTACGCAACTTGCCAAAACAAAAAAAGATGCCTTTATACCATATGAAACAAGACAGCCATGTTAGGGTTGCCTGCATGGACTGTCGCCTCAATGGCTCAGACTGAATTGTATTTATTACCCACAGCAGGGTCAAGCCCCCGCTCCTCACGAACTCTTCTTTGGTTCTGTTACTTCTCTGTTTGAATGCCACGTATTGTGTGACTTTTCCTAGGGAGTTTATTGATACTCTCTTCAGATAAAGAGGGAACAGAGGGTTGAAGGAAATGACTCCACCAAAGTCCAGCTTGGGAAACCAAAGGGTATACTGGGGTTACTTATGGTGTATGGGTGACTCAGGCAGCTGTACCACACGGTCTTGCTCCCCCTCAGCAAATGTTGACTTTAAATATAACTATCAAATAAAATATTTTTAAAAGGTTAAAGGACTAGACAGATGGCTTAGTGGTTAAGGCACTTGCCTTCAAAGCCAAAGGACCCAGGTTCGATTCCCCAGTACCCATGTTAGCCAGATGCACAGAGTGGCACATGTATCTGGAGTTTGTTTGTAGTGGTTAGAGGCCCTGGTGTGCTAATTCTCTCTATCTTCCTCTGCCTCTCTACCTATCTCTTAAATAAATAAATAAATAAAAATTTGTAAAAGGCTAAATAGTCAGGCGTGGTGGTGCACACCTTTACTCCCAACACTTGGGAGGCGTAGGTAGGAGGATTGTTGTGAGTTCAAGGCCACCCTGAGACTACAGAGTTAATTGCAGATCAGCCTGGGCTAGAACAGGACTCTACCTGGAAAGAAAAAAAAAAAGTTTAAATATAAATATCCTTGGGGATGGGAGGGAAAGGACCTTATGGATTCTCGCCTCCTCCCACAAAGAGATGTTGATAAAATGGGAGGGTCGAGTGTGAGTGGCCATGGCTACCCTATGGTGATGACCATGTCTGACGTAGAGGAAGCATCCACACAGCACTACATAACTTGACAGTTTTCCATTGACCCATGTGTGCTCCATGGTCGAATGTCCTGTAGCCCAGTAGTGTCCTCTACAGCTGCTAATTCAGGAATCTTTAGTGCTCCAAGCTGCATTCTGCCCTGGTATCTTTCCAGTCTCCTCTGACCTCCAACTGCTCTTTGTTTGTCCTGAGTGCAGGCTTCGTATTGGGCAGAACATCCCTCCATCTGGACATAGGGGCGTCACATAGGTCTGTTTCCATGTGTGACAATCCAGCTCTTGAAAGTGGCCTCAAGACAACAGCATTTCCCTTGTTTCTAGAAGCCTGTGGGTCATCTGTGGGACACAGATTTACTCAGTCTGCCTCTGGTATGGGACACCAACTGAGGGAACATTAAGCCCCTCTTTGGCCCTTGGGGATGGATCGTCACGAAATCATCCTGTACGTGCAGCAGCCCTTTGGGCTTCTGTTGGGAGATGACCAGGGTGGCCAATGTAGCCAGTTTGTTCCTGGGGCCATGACTGAGTCAGTGTAGCAGGCCTCATTCTTGGGCAGCCCCAGGCCAGGGTTGCAAAACTCAGGAGGCTGCAGACAAAAGGCAAAACTCGCTCACTGGGGCTGTGTTGGTAACGGCTGCTTGCCTGAGGTGGTCATGCATTTTCTGCATGACCAGTGCCCCTGTCCCCTTTGTAAAGTGCGTGTACTTTGTGGGCAGAGCTTTGGGACTGAGGATGCCTGCTTCCCAGGTGTCTTTGGGATACATTGATGATTCTGTCACTATCGTTTGCAATCACGTCTCCTATAAGATGGTTTACCTTTCCGGATCTGCCACTCTTTCTATGCCTGTGAGCTGGCATTTTTCTAGAGGGACATGGGGTCTTTTCTCCCCCACCTCTATTTTGTGTTCTGTTCTACCACAGAGGCCTGAGTTCCTTTTTCATTCAGGATTCTGAGGTGCTTTTCAAAAAACATTAAAATTATTTTTATTCATTTATGTATTTAAGGAGGGGGAGGGATAGGAACAAGGAGACAAACGAGGAGTATGGGAATGTCAGGGCCTCTTGCCACTGCAAACTCCAGATGCATGTGCTACTTTGTGTATCTGGCTTTATGTGGGTACTTGGGATAGAACTGGGTTCTGTCAGGCTCTGCAAGAAAGTGCCTTTAACCACTGAGCAATCTCTCCAGACTCTTTTTTTTTTCCGAGGTAGGGTCTCACTCTAGCCCAGGCTGACCTGGAATTCACTATGCAGTCTCAGGGTAGCCTTGAACTCACGGCGATCCTCCTACCTCTACCTCCTGTGTGCTAGTATTAAAGGCGTGCGCCATCACACCTGGCTTCTCCAGAATCTTTTTAAAAATTGCCTTTATTTATTTTCTTGAGTCAGACAGAGGGACAAGAAGAAAGAGGCAGACGGTGAGTATGGAATGCTGAGGTGCTTTGTCTGCCAGTTGTCAAGCATACCTACACACTGGCATACCTACGCACTGAAAGGGTGTGAGTAGCAGTTTGTGTCCGCAGAGAAGCAAGGCCAAGGCTGCCCAGTGCACCACAGCCGGTGAGGTCGCACACTTAGACAACTCATACCACCACAGAGAAGCAAGGCCAAGAGCTGGAGAGATAGCTAAGCAGTTAAAGCACTTGCCTGTGAAGCCTAAGGACCCAGGTTCAATTCCCCAGAACCCACATAAACCAGATGCATAAAGTGGTGTGTGTGTCTGGAATTTGTTTGCAGTAGCTAGAGGCCCTGGTGTGCCCATTATCTCTCTCTCTTCCTTACTCTCTCTCTCATAAGTAAATAAATAAATAAAATATATAAAATGAAGTTAGGCCAAGGCTGCCCACTGCACCACTGACAGTGAGGTTGCACACTTAGAAACAACTCAGCCACCGTTACAGGGAGGCAGTGATGAACAAGTTTTCATGTTTTGTTTTTATTTTTTAGAATTCTAAATACATATAGTAGAGCTATAGGTACAGATGTGGAAAACACCAAACAGTTGTGTGAAAGAAGTTGAGGAGCAAACCCAGTAGACTCTCATTTGTGTCACATATGAAACAAAGGGTTCTTTCCTTACATGTGTGGGACATGTGTCTATAGATGCAAAAAATGTGTCTGAGAACCAACGGCCCTAGATATGGAGCTTATGGATCTAAGAGGAATCACCGCGTATAGATTTTTCAGATTCTTCATACAGATTGCCCTTCCCTGGACGCTGGTAGTCAAGGGTAGTGTTTCATGTGCAGCTCAGGTTCCGAGGTGGGTGGGCAGGTAAAGGGCTCTGGCACTATCCAGGACAAACTATGGTGTGTGTGTATGTATATGTGTATGTGTGTGTATGTATATAATGTGTGTATACATGTATGTATATGTGTGTATGTATGTGTATGTGTGTATGAATGTATGTATGTGTGTGTATGCATGTGTGTGCACATGTGTGTATATGTGTGTGTGTGCGTGTATGTGTGTATGTACACGCATATGTGGACTGCTGGTCACCAGGCTCACTCACTGCCTTGCCCTCTTGGTAGTGACCAGTGTCCTCAGGCTGGTCCTGGTCGATTCACCCCAGGCACTGTTGGCATGTGCTGGAAAGTGTTGGGTTAGCCTCATAGGAGGGTGTTCCTGTGTCCACCATGACCTGAATTCTGTGTCTCACAGCAGAGGTGTCCATCCAAGCAGACTAAGATGGCACTGAGCGGCCAAGGGCTGCTGGCCTGTGGAAGAGGAGCCGAAGGAGAATGGCCCCCACTGCAAGCCCAGTGCCACACGGCACAGCAGACTCCCCTCAGCCGATCACAGCACGTTATCCTCGGGTTGGCCGTGCCATGCCCACCTGCATCTTTCCTTGCATGCAAATGTTGGTGTCCTCATCTGCATTTGGTACCCATACCAAAAGCCTCTTTATAATAATCCATGCAGGTGGACCTCAGCCCTCTCCAACCCACTCTTGAGCTCACAGTCTAACCTAGCTCCCTCGGGCCTTCACAGCCACAGCAAGGGATGAGAAATAGGCCTGAGCTGCTCTCACTGCCTCCCTGTCCTGCCCCAGTCAGGCTGCAGACCCTGGAGGCAAAGCCCATGGTAAGGAATTGCAAAGGGTTCCTTGGAGCAGTCTCTTCAACACCTCTGGGCACTGAGGGCTGCTGGGCTGCTGCGCCCTGCGGGACAGGGGTTTGTAGAATCCTTGGATATCCCCACGCCCCCACTTGGCCCCCAGTGCTGGTCTTGAGGACAAGGCCTCTCCTGCTTGACATTGGGCACACTGGCCTCCTGAGTGGCACTGTGGAAGACGCGGGGCCTGCTATGCTTTCTGGTCTCTTCGTTTCTCCCACCCCTTCCCTATTCAGCCTCAGTAAGCAGAGCACTTGTGCTCCCAGCTCTGTGGCTATTGTTCTGGGAAAATTCACACCCTCATCACTGCTTGTGGACCCAGAGGCTGTGTGGGCTGCCCAGCAGGGCCTAAGGCTGCTTGCTAAGAAGCAAGAATTAGGAGGTCTCCAGCCCCCAGTTGCCACACTGACCCAGGCACTGTGAAAGCAAAATGAGGCCTAAATCTAGCCAGGGCATCTGTGGTGGGTGTGCGCCAGCGGTGTGGACACCAGCGGTTTGGGCAATAATGATCAGGCTTGTCTTTAGTGACCTCCGCCTAGGCTCTCTCTGTGTTAGTGAAGGCTGTGCCCCCAACATGCTCTGGTCCCATGGCCCAGCTTCTTGCCTGCCCTCTGGACAATTCGCTAGGTATAGAGGGCTGGACAGGTCTGTTCTGCAGCCCATGGGAATCCCAGACACACTCTGGAATGGCTTCTGGAAGTGGGAAATTTTGACTTCTTTGTAGACTCATGATCTCTCTCCTCCTGCCTCAGGAAACTCAGGCCCAGGAAGAAGTAGGGAGAGGTCTCTGTGTATCTGCACATGGATCCACTCATTGCCATCTGGTAAAGCTGATGTATCAGGGAGCAGAGGGATGGAGAGAGAACGGGGCTTGGTTAGCAATAAGCTAGCATTGCAGGGTGATGACAGGCTCTCACTTTCAGCAACCATTTTCCACATTATCCTAAGAGAAAGTATTTTATGTGATTTTTGTTGTATGGGTTTTAGATAGGTGAACATACCAGTCTTCAAATGTTTTGAAAGTATATTTCTGGAGTGGGGCTGTGTGCAATCATATCATACTCACATGGGTTGGCAAGAGTCATAGCCTAGAAAATATAAATGGTATAAGCTTTGTCAGTAAAGGGACTTGTACTGGTTCCTGGTATGGTTGGGTTTCTGGCCAGCACCCTTCCAAGCATTACAGGAATAGAGGGCATTCAGGAAGGGAGGGTTTATGGGCGCCCAGCTAACTAGTGGGCAGTTAATCTAGAAAAGACAGATTTTAGTAGGCAGCTAGTCCTTAAGAAACAGAGCAGGCAAGGAAAAACTTCTGAGAACTAGGTCTTGATGGGAAGGACACATGTGTAATCTCACCCCCAGCCTTCTCTGTGGGCACAGGTTGGCCAAAGGAACGGCTAGTCTCAGGATGTGGGGTCCACATGGGTACTTTGAATCTCAGTGTGTTGTCATGAACTGGCTGATGTGGTAAGCCAGGCCCTGTGAATGGTATCTGCTCTCCCTCACAAAGCCTGCATCCACTAAGGAATGCAGATAAATTGGGGGTGGGGGATGCAGCCCAACTAATAGAAGGCTCTCTGGAAGAGGTGGAGCCCAAGACCCCTGGAAGAGAGGATCAGGCTCCAGGAGGGTTGAAGGGTACAGCCAGGAGCCAGCAGCAGGAAAAGCATGGGGTAGGCCTGGCGTCGTCAGAGATGATTGATTGTTCCAAAGGCTGGGGAGGACTCTAGAATGACGTGATCAGATGCCAGTGTCCTCAGGTGGAGGCTGGAAATGAGCACAAAAGTGGGGTGAGACCCAAGGAAATGCTGGATAGGGACAAGGAGGTCAAGTGGAGACAAAGGACAGAAGCCCTGATGAGGGTTGGCCACTAGCCAGAGTGGACACCAAGGAGGACCCATACAGTCTCCTAGTGTCCCCATGCTCTTACTCCTCTGGGCTTCACACAGGGTGCAACTGGACAGGATACGGGGTCTCATACCCCAAGGAGATAAAGGCATGGTGGTAAGGGGCTCCTTTCCAGGCTATTGGAAACCCCATGTGCCTGAGTGCCAAGGCTGGTCCTGTGACCACTGCTCTGCCCTGTGTATTAGAGTGGGGGCAGGGCTCATCCTTGGGTGACAGGAGGGAGTGATGGCAGTGCCAACACTAGGCCTTTGCAGCTGAGAATGCAAGCAGCTGCCCTGACTAGTGTCAGCTAAGCCCTAGCTTTGGGAATGCATCGTGAGCCAGGCGGCTGACAGCCGCAAAGGTTGCTGCTGATTAATTCCTCTCCAGCAAAATGCCACGGGTTGTCAGACACGAAGCTCCTCTGTCTGCAGCGGTAAATGGCTTATTGATCACCAGCAGGAGCTCACTGAAATCTAAAGAGCCCAGCGCGTCCTCAGAAGACCAGACCACGGGGGCAGCAGGCAACTGGGGTTGGTGGCCCCAGTGCCCCAGCCTGGATTTGGGCAACCTGAGGAGGAGCCCCCAGGAGCTCCACCTGGTCTGTGTTTACTTTGGAATCTGGGTCCCCAGGATACAGCCTAACTGGAAGTGAGTATAATGGGGGAAGAAGGGATGTTGTAAGCCTGGGCACTTGGTCTGTAATAGATCTGCATATCAGCAGAATGGGGGTTCCTCCCAGAGCCCGGCTCTCAATCACTCCCTGGAAGGGAGGCTCCTGTGTCCATTATCAAGAGGGACAGTGATGGGCAGTATCTATATGAGAAAGGCTGGTATATGCTGGAGTAGCCAGGGGCTGTGTGTACCAGCCAGTTTTAGCTGAAGTTTGAAAGCAAAAATGTTTGAAAAGATCAGGAAGAATGGACTCACAGGTGTCCACTCTCATCAGGTGGTGTATCAGTCAACTTCTCACGGTCAAGACAAAATATCTGACAAAAACCAGTTTAAGAGAGAAATGGTTTATTTCGGCTCACAGTTCTAGGTTACGTGGCAGGGAAGGCAGCGTGGCAGGAGCTGGTTGCATTCAGCACGGTGATGAGGCAGATAATGACGGATGCTTCCTCCTCAGCCAGTTCTCTCCTGTTGATTCAGTCCAGGATCCCAGCCATGGAATGGCGCCACCCACAGTCAAGGCGAGTTGTCCAACCTCGATTAACCTAATCAGTATAGTCACTTACAGGTGAGTCTAGGTCCTGTCACATTGTCAATCAATATCAGCATCACCGCTTGGTTGGGTCTCCTGTCTCCAGTCTCCAGGATGAGGAAACAGGAGCTAGATGAGCAGGCACGCACAGCACCTTCACACAGAGTAACACGTCTGTGTGTGCAGATTCATGCACACACACAGATACGTTCATGTACACCAACATACACATACACAATGCATTCACACATACCCTGCACACATGCACACATAGTCACACACTCATTCACACATATGAACATACATGTGTGCATGTATGGATAACATATACACATGTGTGCACCCAAAATAAACATACCTGGGCCGATAAAAAGATTTTTCATCATAGAAGATAGAAAGTATAACATCAAAAATGAAGATGAAAACAGCTGGGAATGGTCATGCACGCCTTTAACCCAGCACTTAGGAGGCTGAGGTAGGATTGCCACGAGTGTAAGACCAACCTGGGACTACAGAGTGACTTCCAGGTCAGCCTTGGCTAGAGTTAAGCCCTACTTAAAAAAAAAAAAAAAAAACCTAAAAGAAAGCAAGCAAGAAAGAACAAGAGTATTTAAAGTTATTTCCTAGTAAAAAAAAAATAATAATTTTCAAAATGTCTGCTTTGTGCTTTCATTAAAAAATGAAGAATAAGGGCTAAAGAGATGGCCTAGAAGTTAAGGCACTTGTCTGCAAAGCCAAAGGACTCAGGTTTGATTCCCCAAGACACACGTAAGCCAGATGTACAAGGCTGCACATGCATCTGGAGTTCATTTGCAGTGGCTGGAGGCCCTGGTGCACCCATTTTCTCTCTCTATCTGCCTCTTTCCCTCTCCCTCTCTGTCTCTCTCAAATAAATAAATAAAAATAAAATATTTAATTTTAAAATATCAGGCTGGGTATGGTGGTACACCCCTATAATCCCAGCACTTGGGAGGCAGAGGTAGGATTGCCATGAGTGTGAGACCACCCTGGGACTACATAGTGAATTCCAAGTCAGCCTGAGCTGGAGTGAGACCCTACCTCATAAAAGATATCAGATATCAGAAAAGATATCAGAAAAGGGATCATGCATATCTTGAAGTTAAAGAATTGGTCATCAAAATAATTAAAAAGACAGGCATGGTGGTACACAACTTTAATAGCAGTACTTTGGAGGCTAAAGTAGGACGGTGGCTATGAGTCTGAGGCCAGCCTAGGGCTACAGAGTGAGACCTGCCTTGAAAAAAACTTTAAAAAGCAATGAGCTGGGTTTGGTGGTGCATGCTTTTAATCGCAGCACTCAGTAGGCAGAGAGAGATAGGAGGATCACTGTGAATTTGAGGCCGCCCTGAAACTACATAATGAATTCCAGGTCAGCCTGGGCTAGAGTGAGACTCTACCTCAGAAAAACCAAAAAAAAAAAAAAAAAAAAAAAAAAAAAAAACCAAAAAAAAAATAAATAAAATTAAAAAGTGATGAAATAGAAGAAATAGATTTCTAAGATAACATAATTGTGTAGAGTTATGAGTGCAATCATGCAGAACTCTATAAAGCGTATGCACCTCAAAGAAAGGAGCAAGTAGAAGTGCTGGTGCACAGCTGTGGCCCCAGAGTGCAGGAGGCTCAGAGACGAGGGCTGTGAGCTTGAAGCCAAGTTAGGCTTCATGGGAAGAGCGTCAAATTTCCTTAGAAAGGGGCGGTTTTTCAAAATTGTCTCAAGAGGAAGCTCAAAAAATTTAATAGATAATAACCATGGAATGATTTGAAAGGACTTCCAGATAATTATTTCCAAACATTGCACCCCATCAGTACTGTTTTATGAGTAGAATATTTATGTTTTAAAAAAATTTTTTTTGTTCATTTTTATTTATTTATTTGAGAGTGACAGAAAGAGAAAGAGGCAGAGAGAGAGAGAGGGAGGGAGAGAGAGAGAGAGAAAATGGGTGCGCCAGGGCCTCCAGCCACTACAAATGAACTCCAGATGCGTGCACCCCCTTGTGCATCTGGCTAACATGGGTCCTGGGGAATAGAGCCTCGAACCAGGATCCTTAGGCTTCACAGGCAAGTGCTTAACCACTAAGCCATCTCTCTAGCCCAGTAATTATATTTTTAAGGAGCCCCGCATGGGTCCTCTCCCCCAGACCACAGCCCTCTCTACTCCTGCCAGTCACCGACCCTTTCTGCCTTGGGGCCTTGGCACTGGCTCTGTTCTCTGCCAGAGCAGTCTCCCCAAATTTTCCACTGTCCCTTCTTTATACAATCTACCTTATTCAAGTACTCCGTTGGTACCCTGGCTGGAACTGGCTTGGTTGGACACCTGCCTGGCTTTCCCTGAAGGCCCACCCCATGTCCCTAGGGCCTGTGCTGGTGACTGATCTCATGTTTATAGCTCTATTGTCAGCTTCCCTGCCAGGGCATGAGCATCAGGGTGGTGACAGGGATTTTACCCATCCCTATTACTGCCACACCACTGAGCAGCCACATCCTGGCCAGTTGGAGGCCTGAGAAGCAAATACACCCAGGGCAGGCTACAGGGTCAAGGTCAGGCTAACTCATAGCTTTTGTTTACCATAGTTCCTGAGGTCTGGGTTTTTGAGTGCAATTTTCCTCTATTTAAAAATTTTTCTCGGGCTGGAGAGCTGGCTTAGCGGTTAAGCGCTTGCCTGTGAAGCCTAAGGACCCTGGTTCGAGGCTCGATTCCCCAGGACCCACATAAGCCAGATGCACAAGGGGGCGCACGCATCTGGGGTTCATTTGCAGTGGCTGGAGTCCCTGGCACGCCCATTCTCTCTCTCTCTGCCTCTTTCTCTCTCTGTCTGTCGCTCTCAAATAACTAAATAAAAATAAGAAAATAAAAAATTTTCTCTATCCATGAAATATGTCAGAAAATATTTTATGAAAAAACTTTAAAAGCACATGTATTTTCAGGTAGGAAAAGGAAAAGGCTAGAGCTCAGGCTGATAGTGGCAGGTGAAGGGGACTCTGACCATGGGCAGGCACAAGAGCTGGCCTGGCCTTAGGGTGGATCAGGGCCTGACCTGACAACACCTGTCTGAGGAGCCCTAAGTAGATAGTGCTCAAGAATGTCAGTGAACCAGGACAAAGTACCAGCTCTGCAGAGCTTCCTGGGACACTTGTGGTTGGGGACAGTCCCACCAGCCATACCCATCATGCTGTGTGGTACTTAGGAGGAAGCCCTGAAGGATCAGGGACTGCTGTGATTGGCAGCAAGCTCTGAAAGGGCTCCCCAGCCCAGACCTGCTGCTGCCTCTTCCAGCCAGTGAGGTGCTTTTGAGGGAGTTCTCCTCCCATCTTCCCACTGTCCATCTCCCCTCCTCCCTTCCTCTCTCCATCCCTTCCTTCTCTCCCTTTATTTTGAACACTTGAAGGGGACTAATGGCACAAAGAACCTAGCCTTCCTGTATGCAGGGTAGGATGGGGATCCCGGTCCTCTTAAGCTAGACTACAAGGACCCACTGCTCCTTGGGATATTGGGACAGGAGTGAAGCATTGTTAAGGTTTGGTGAAATACTGTTAAATCACTATTAGTGCCAATTACAACCCTTTATTGTAAGCAACCTTGCTAAAATTTATTTTTCCTTTAAATAATCTAGTATAATAGGGACTAGGGTGATTTGATCCCTTAATTGTCAGCTGTTAGACCACTTCCTGATGTCCTGGCGGCTTTGAACAAAGGATTGTCAGCCAAGCAGCCAGTCCGGCTTCCCTTGTGCCAGCACCAGCTGCTTTGAACACTCCATACATGCCCTGAGGAAGACACCCAGTAACTGCAGCTGCTTGTTGCCACAGTACCATGCCAGCTCCCAAAGGCACTATTCCAACCACATCAGCTTCCAACAGCTTGTGCGGGACTTCTCACCATCGCACACCTGGGTAAACTCTAGCTGACCCTGCAGGTTTTCATCCACACCAGAGGCCAGAGCACTTCCAGTAGCCCAGCAGAGGCCTATGTCTAGTTCAAACACAGTCCTTCACTTGCATGAGGAACTGCTGCGATTGGTGTAAGTGTAGCCTCTCATTTGCATTAGGGGTCGTGACCTTTATTTGCATAAGGAACTGATGTGATTGGTGCAAACATAGTTGCTTATTTGTATGAGGGGCTGTGCCAAGATTGGTGTAAACGGTCTTTCAACCGTATTTGCTATGACTGTTGCAGAAATTTTTGCCACACGCCCTGTTGCATGAACTCCTTTCTGGGGAGAAGCCGAGGAGCACTTGCCCAGGCAGGACACCTTGCAACAGACTAAAGTCTGATTCTACCAAAGTTCACACTGGCAAACCAACGAGCTTACTGAGCTTCCTTGTGGCACATGGGTAAGGGGTAACTTACAGGAGCTTGAGACCTCGTCGTAGCCATTGCATAGAAAAGTCTTACCTCAGCGTGGGCCCTCACCTCCCCAGAGCTGCGCACACGGAGCTCCTGTGCCGCCAGCCTGCGTCTACACAGGAGATCTGTGCGTCACCGCTGGCGTCCAGCACGGGGGCGGTGAGGGAGGGGCTGAGCCTTGTTGCCCCCTCCTTCTACAGGGGAACACAAGCAGGCCCGTGTTGAGTCTTTCCTGTGTAGTCGCAGCTGCTTTTGGCAGAGATGGCAAAGTTGTTCTCAGCACTGTGTCACACGCACAAACCCTGCGTGGCTGTGTTAGCAGCTGTCCAGCTCACTGTCTCGTGTTGACCCCTGGTGTTGCAACATGAGGCCCCCAAAATATTTCTCTCAAGGGCTCTTTTTTGCCTGCTGTTGATCTGTCGTTACTGGAGTGGGCTGGGCGGGCGACAGCAGTGCCGCTGCAGAGCGGCGTGGTGCCAACAGCAGCGAAACAAGAGGGCAGCTGAAGAGTTCCGGAGAGCAGCCAAGGCAGGCACGCCAGCACTCAGAGGTGGCAGAGACGGCAGAGGCTGTGAAGAAACTGTGGGCACAGGTCGCCAGATGAATTCTAGGGAGCTGCCACAGGGCCTGGGAGCTCTGGGGTGTGGTGGTCCCTGGGGAGAGGAAACAAGACTCTTGTAACCACGGGTGGAGATGGCAGTGACCCACCAAAGAAGGGGTCCAGCCAAGTCCAGCTTAGCGACTGAACAATCTTTATGGGGATTACTTGTAGTAACATGGGTGAGTCCAAGAGCCACCTCGTGAGGAAGTTCCCTGGGCAATTACAGCTACACCACCGAGAAGTCCCAATTACTTGTTTACCTCTTAAATAGTGGGGATTGGAATTGGGAAGGCCTCCTGAGTCTTGTGACCCTCCCCTCTCTGTCTAGAAGGGATTGGTTTTGTGTGTGTGTGTTTTGCATGTTTGTGTGCAAGTGGGAGTATATGTGTGTGGGGGGTGCCTACATGCAGAGGCCAGAGTAGTGTCATTCACTACACAACCTGTAGTGTCATTCCTCAGGCACTGTCCTTTTTGTTCTTTTTGTGACAGTGTCCCTCACTGATCTGGAGCTCACCAAGTAGGCAAGACTGGTTGGCCAATGAGTGCCAGGGATCCACCTGTCTCAGAGGGAGTTCTGACAGTCCTCATCTGGTGAGGGTTTTCTAGTAGGTCATCACAGCTGCTCTACTTCAAGAGAACGGTGGTCATGCACAACCCGGAGAAACGGCTCCACTACAGTTTCAGGAACTGAAGGCCGTAGAGGTTAATAGCAGCTACTTTCAAGGGCTGAGGGTCCCAGTACCCTAGGTCTAAAGGTGGTAACACCTGCCACAGCAGACAAAGGGTCCCAACACCCGAGGCCTGCTTGAGAGCTACGACAGCAGGAGGCTGTTCTCTGCTGCTGCCGTCCACTGCTGCTAGACCCCAAGAACCACGCTGGCTGCCATGCGCTAGGACCACTGGCGGTTAAAGCATGGAGCAGTAAGCCTCCAGTCTGAGTATCTTGAACCATGTCTCTGTCTTCTAAGCCTACAGTAACAGTTCCCAGCTCTCAAGATTTGGAGCTGTGATTCTCCAAGTCTGCCAGTTCAGCCCCTAACCCTTGGATCCACAAGGGGCCAGGGCTTCCCACACTGGCAAAACTTCTCCTTTCCCACCCCCAATTACTCTCTGGGAAGAGCAGAGACACCCCAGCCAGCTGACTGGTAACCACTTTCTGAACCGGCGATTCAGCATTGTCTACCACCAGGCTCTGTCCCTCAAAGAGTTATACTCGTCTTGGGCCTCAAGTCTCCCCTTAGGCTCTGGGCCCAGACATGTTCATTCCCCCCACCAAGACCCAGGTACCTCCCAGGGCCACCCTCTCTCTCAGGGGGCACTGTGCCTCCTGCCCGGATAGGGCAGCGTTTTGCCAGACTCCTCTCTCCTTGGCCTGGAGGCCAAGAAATGAGAGTGAGCTTTGTCTCCAGTGCGCATTGATTTGTGGCTAGCTCAGGCTGCCCACCTGGAGACTTGAAGGGAATGCAGGCTGTTTCAGATCACCCTTTATGGAGTGGGACCAGTGGGGCTCATCCTGTTCTGCTCCCAGCCTGGAGGCCACTTGGCCTGGAGGCTGTCGGCAGGCTGGACTGCTGCTGTCTGGCCTTGGTGGGGCAAGTGTCTTCCTGGGCCATTGGGAACACAATAATGAAATGTTGTGTAATCTTGTCACCTCTCCTCTGTGGGCAGCTCTCTGAGCCTTTCGATTTAATTGGGAGTGTATTTCCAGAAGCAGATCTGGGTCATGGTGGTGTGAGTGGCCTGTGGGGAGGGCTGGGTTGTGGGAGGGGCTGGCCCCCAGGGTCTTTCCCCACTTTCAGCAGCTTCTCTAAACCCCACCCTACTATAATGGCAGACATGGGTTGGGCAGAGATCAGCTTGTGTGGGGGAGGGGCACTTTAGTGTGGGACGGGCACTGAGCCTGTCTGGGCTGCCCCTTCCCTCCAGTGCTCAAGGTGCAGAGGCAGCAGGCCTGAAGCCCTCCCTCTACTCACCTTGCCCCTCACAGGTCAGCGCATCTTCTGTCAGGAGTAAGCTTGGGCACATGTCAGAGTGCCAGGATGCCATCCACGTTCAGGCTGTCACTTAGGGCATCCACTTGTCATGACTCTGCTCTGTTGCTGTTTGAAGGAAGCCCTGAGCTCAGGAGTTGACATGTGACTTGGATGGGCTGCCAGTGGCTGGATGTGCAAGGGGTCTTCCAGTGCAGCTGGGGTCTCACAGCAGCTTGGCCTCATAGGGGTGATACACTTTCACTTCAGTGTCCCCAAGTACACAGGAGCAGCTGATCTGATGATGCCAAGGACAGGCCCAAAGCCCTGATATCACCGGTCTGGGCATGCTCAAAGGACCAAGGAGCTTATCCAGCCACACTGTGACACCCATAGATCCTGCCAACCATGTGTAGAATTGGCCAGTGTGGGGAGGGCAAAGGTGACCCTAAATGAAAGGCCAATGGCTCCATTGGAAGCCAAGCATGACCTCTGCCTGCTGTGCCCCCATTCTCTTCCTGTTAGGAAACGAACCCCCTCTTTGGTAGGCACAAGGAAGTGACCAGCTCAAGCTGGTCATTAGGTATAGGCCTCTCCCACCTGGTCTTGGGCCCTGTAGAGTGAACCCTTCAAAGGCTGCCTCTATCATCCAGGGTCAGCCCATGCCTTGAGAGGAGGCAGAGGGGAGGGATGAGACCAGACAGGGCTGAATCTCTGGAACTCTTTGGGCCTCGGGCCATTTAAGAGGGGCTGGTGAAGCTCAGGGCTAAGGTTCCTACCCCTGGTGATGGACACAGTGGCCTCAGTCAGCCGAGAGTCACTTGGAAGACCCCTTGTAGGTTGCCTGGTACTGGGCTAGGCACAGCTGTAGGCATCCATAAACAGGGCCAGCAGGGAGTGTTTTAGCAAAGATTTGGGTTTGTTATTTCAAAAGAGACACCCAAGTCGACCCTGTGGGAAAGAGCAGAGCTTTGACCTTCTTTCATGTACTTTATGTCTCAGCACTGGTTTTTTTATTTCAAATTGCATGTGGGGGGAGGCAAACTCTAATCCTTCAGCAGAGGGCTCTAGAGGTCTTGGTTAGGTCCTTATGTGGAGGCCAAGAGGGACTTTGAGACCCTGGCCCTGGCAAGGCTAGGCAAGGTAAAGCCGCATCCAGAGCAGAAAATTTGGTAGCTTCGTTCATGGCCTGGCATGGGTACCACCTCTGAACTGGCCTTGTGCGCCTAGTTCCTGCGATCTCACCTGGGGCTTTGGACTCCCCACTGGAGCAGATGCGAGTGGTATTAGCTGCAGGAGAGGCTGGCCTGACTTCAGTCCTCATGGCTGCAATACGTCCCGTCCCTATTCTTCCCCGTGGTCTCCCCGGGCCTCTGTCACCCGACCCACCTTTGCTCAGAGCACAGCACAGGGTCTTCTAAGGTAGGGAATTGGCAGTCCATGACCTTGTGGCACTAAGACTTGGCTTTCTCACCCCTTGCAAGACCCATATGCAGCCAGTCTTAGCCCTTGCTTGGATGCAACGCCTGCAGGGTCCATGCACCTTGGCTTCCAGATGTGTGAAACGAAGATAGTGGAGCTCACCTTGTGAGTTTGTGAGAATGACATAAGAGGATCCACACAAGATTCCGAGCTTTATTCCCACATTAGGTCCACACAAGGCACCAAGCCTCATTCCTACATGTTAGGAGGCTTCAGTAGAGGCGACCTCTGTGTCAGTGATTGTATCTCTGCCTGGTGTGGCTCTCTGGAATGATGGGTGGCAGAGACCCCCAAGTCTCCCCCCAACCCGCTTCTTCCAAAACCACAGATGAAAGCCATGCTAGGTCCTGCTGCTCCCTCCCCCAGATGGTAGCACCCAATAGCCAGCTCTTGTAATGGTCACAGTCTCCTGTGCACACAGTGGTTCCAGGTCTTTTTCTTCTGTTCTGAGCACACTTTAAGGCAAGGGTGTTGAGAATTAGGTACTAGGCAGTGGCCGTGAAGCCGGGTAGCCCTGGTGAAACCGTGTGGCTCATGGAGGCTGTGATGTTCTCGCAGGGTCTGAGTAGAGCCGAAAGGCCTGTGAGTCTGTAGGGGTAGACAGGGGCTGATGTGAACCTGTGGCTTCAAAGGCAAAGGGCTCTCTGTGGCAATAAGCTTCCTAAGAGAGCTTTCCAATGGTGCCATTAGGGGGCCTCCCAGATGGAGGGGCAGAGTGAACACATGGGAGGGGTGATCAACACATGGTGGGGCAGGGAACAGTGCCTTGGGGTGAGAAGCGCGGGGCTCAGTGTCTGCTGTGACTGAAGCCTAGGAACCTGTAGGGGTGCCCAGCTCCCTGCTGACAGCCACCAACTCCCCTGAACCCTGCCTAACTCCACTTCATCATTCCCCAAGGCATTTGGGCTGGCAAAAGTAAAGGCTTGGTAGCCTATTGGGGCATAAAGGGCGACTCTGAGACCAAGCATGGTGATTCATGCCTGTAATCCTAGCACGTGGGAGCAGGGGCAGACGGATCACAAGTTCCAGCCTAGCTTGAGCTACAAAAACATATATGGAAAGAAAGATAGAGAAGAGGACAGACAGGGGGATAAGAGGAAAAGGAGGGAGTGAGGAAGGGAGGAAGGGAATAAAGAGGGCAGACTCTGGGCAAGCCCTGGTGAGGCTCTAGGGGGTTAAAATTGTCTCTACGTGCAATTGTTTTGGGCTAGGCCTCTCTAGATGGCCCTGGGCTGGTGGTGTCAGGGAGGAGGTGGTCTGGAGCTGTGGGCCAGTGCCCACCCCAGAAGAGTGTGGCCAACTCAGTGAAGCCCCCATCTATGCTGCTCTAGGTTGGGACACTCTGTGCTCAAGAGCCCCACGGTCCCTTTCACACCTCACAGGAGGAGCAGTGCGGCTCTGAAAGGTCAGCGTGGACTCAGAGCTCCGGCCAGTGGCTGACTGGTAGTGTGATTCCAAGTCTTGTCTGGGCAGTGGGCGGGGCCTGCTTTGGCCTGCAGAGCATCCTGGAAGCTTCTGGGTTGGGCCCAGCCCAGGCGCCTTTAGACTCTTGGCTAGAGAAGAAAACCAGATGGGCTTGCTCAGGCCAGGCCTGGCCACTTCCTTTCCCACCAACAGGGCCAGCAGTGAGGGCACCTGAGAGTCACATCAGCAGCTGTCCTGCCTCCAGGAGGCCTGTGCCCAGGGACGCTTGTGCCATCTTCCCATGTTGTGGGGAGATGAGGGGATCCTGCCAAGTCTCAGCCCCTCTGACATAACCATGAGCTTTCTGAAGCAATGAGGCCCAGGACAGGAGCCAGGAGACCAGGGCCCAGGTCCAGATGACTACACTATGGGGCCTCAGTTTCCTTTTTCACCCCACCCAGCACTGGTATCTACTTAGGGGCCTGGGTTCAGTCATAAATAAGTACAAACTTCCTCAGACTAGGTGCCTCAGCCTGCCTTGGGCCCACCTGTTTTCTCTGGCCTGCTTGCCCTTGACCAGTTGTGTCTATACTCCAGGGCAGAGCAGATGGTGTGGGGTTTCTCTGGACACTTGCTAAAGGACAAGGACCATCCCTGGGCCAACTGCAGGAGACTCCACTTGGCTTGGGGGCAGGCTCTCCTTCTGGGAGTGTGGGCGGCTTCCAGGCCTGGAAGAACACGCTGGCGCTCGCCTCAGCCAAAGAACACGGGGCGGCTGAGCCTCTCCACGCATGTGGCAGGGCCAGGCAGCCCTGATGAGCTTTCCTGTCAGCTTCTAGTGGGGACACGGGGGCATTCAGGCTGTCATCCTTTGGGAACATTTGGCAACAGCAAGGAGAGCCACTGCCTCTACTGTGCCCTATCCATCCCAGCACCGAGGAAGGACCTGAAATGGGAGCACTGAGGAATGTGGGCACCTACAGTTACAAGGGCCAGGGGATGTCATCGCTCCAGATGACCCAGACTGAATACCACATTGCCACCACAGCTGGCCTATGACAGTGGCAGCCTCTCTTTCTCCAATGGGGGTAGGAACTCTGTGGTGGTTTGAGTCAGGTGTCCCCCATAAACTTAGGTGTTCTGAATGCTAGGTTCCCAGCTGATGGAGATTTGAGAATTAACACCTCCTGGAGGCAGTGTGTTGTTGGGGGCGGGCTTATGGGTGTTACAGCCAGTGTCCCCTTGCCAGTGTTGGGCACACTCTCCCGTTCATGTTGCCTGCCTGATGTTGGTCAGGAGGTGATGTCCACCCTCTGCTCATGCTGTCCTCTCCCCCTGCTGTCGTGGAGCTTCCCTTCAAGTCTGTAAATAATAAATAAACCTTTTTTCCCACAAGCTGCTCTTGGTGGGGTGTTTTCCACCAGCAACATGAACCTGACTGCAACAGACGCCATTAACGTCTCAAAGGTGCAGCTCCAATAGGCCTGTGGAATCAGCCTAGGCCTGGCCTGGCAGCCCAGAAGCCTTCCTCCTTCTTTAGACTCCGAGGGGCTGGGACCTACTAGGACCCACCTCAGCATGTGTCAGCCCCACACCTGGCCTTTCACCCTGAGGAAAGGTGTCACCTCTGAAAACCTGTTCTCTCACAGAGCTTTGCAGCGGGGAGGTGGTGCTGAAGTGCCCTTCCGGGGTCCCCATATTCTCCAAGGTTACAGAGGGCTCTCAGAGCCCCAACCTGCACAGCCTGGCTCTCCAGAACACGCCACATCTAGACCCTTAAAGAGAAGTGTCCGGCCTGGAGGACTGGGTATACCATGACTTGACCTCCCCTATCTGTTGCACAAGCTAATAACTGCAAAACTAGGAACTTGGGCAGGACTTTGCAGGAGGAGAGCCAGCAGATCATCTCTGAGGCCCTGGGTTGAGAGGAAGGGTTGAAGGGAGGAGCCAAGGGGGATAGAGCAGACTAGGGCAGGGCCCATGCACTGATGACCAGGGATTCCACATGCCTCCGCTGGTGTCTGGTGCTGGCTGGGGTGCTGCGGTGATGGGACTCTGGAAAATGAGATCTGTTCCAGCCGGGACTTGGCCTGAGGTTGTCAGGCTACAGGTGGTGTGGGGCTGGTTGTTCCGGTGTCTCTTGCTGTCCACTGCCAGAAGAAAGGGTGAGTGGCTGGTATAGTTACAGCCTCTTCCCACTTGAACGTGACCTAGACACCCTTGGAAACCCCACATTTGTTAGGACAAAGCCCTAAGGTGACCAGCCAAAAGCACGGCCAAAATTTAGGATCCTCCTAGGGGTAGAACATTCCTAGGGAATAAGATACCCTCCCCAGGGCCAGGTCACCTTACCAGGGTCAAGCCACACATTTATAGTCTGGACACTGTCCTAAAATGCTTGGAGGAAAGTCACAGGGCGGTGTTTGTGGAACAAGCCTCTGAGATGCTCAAGCAGCCTGGATTTCAGTTTTGTTTAGCGCTGCCTGGGTTCCCCAGCCAGAACCTGGCCACAGCCCCCGTGCTCTCAGATTTGGCTGCTGTCAGAGCAGGCTGGGAGTGCCGACTCGGCTTGGGGTCTGAAGGCAGGGACTGTATGCCTGAGTCTTCCCCTCCACTCATGCCCCACCTCTCAAGAGACAGTGGTCTCCAGCTAGGGATCAGCGTCCCTACCCCAGGTGGGCTGCACGGTGCCCCCCAGGCTCCATTGCCCTCACACAGACTCCTCTCTCTCAGACATTTCTAAAGCTGCTGTGTCTCTGGAGAGGACAAAGCGGGGCAAAGGAAAAAGCAAGAGACAAAATGGAGGAGAGCACCCAGAAGCTCCGATTCGGACATGGGATGCTTTGGCACAAGCTCTTTTCAAGGGCTAGGTCTAGTGCATCTGCAGGCAAAAGGGTTGCTAGTTTTCACATATGGTCATTGAGTGCCTATCAAGGTGCTTCCCTGTACAGTATACATTCATGCTGCTTCCTGCTCAGCTGGCCTTGGCAGTAGGTCTTCAGGGGAAGGTTTTGGACTTCACCCCTGAGTTCTGATGGCCACCTGAGAGTGCCGCTGCTTCTTCCCAGGAGGAAAGCAGCCTACCTCCCAGGCCCCCAAGTGTCCCTGGAGTGGCGCTGGTCACTCTGAATGTTCACATTGGTTGAGGAGCACTTGGGCCTAACCACTTAAGTGTTGTAAACTGGAGGCCCAGTCCACTCTGAGCAAAAGAGGGTGTGTGTGGGAGATGCCTTTCCTTTGAGGTGTCTCATGCCTGAGAGGGGACTTTCCTGTGCCCACAGGCACTCTGCTCTTTGGGTGGGAAGCAGAGAACCCACTGCCCCACCTTCATAGATGATAGCATCCTACCTGCACAGATGCCTGACTTCCCACCCGCACAGATGCCTGACTTCCCACCCGCACAGGTGCCCGACTTCCCACCCGCACAGGTGCCCGACTTCCCACCCGCACAGGTGCCCAACTTCCCACCCGCACAGGTGCCCGACTTCCCACCCGCACAGGTGCCTGACTTCCCACCCGCACAGGTGCCCGACTTCTCACCCGCACAGGTGCCCGACTTCCCACCCGCACAGGTGCCCGACTTCCCACCTGCACAGGATGCTGGAACGTGACTGAGCAGCTCCTGGGGCCTGTGGAGCCCATCATTCTCTGACTAATTTAGAAACGACCTGATAGACCTACTTCTCAGCTCTCCCCGGAGAAGTGCTGCCATCTGCCCTGGTTTTGAAGGCTGCTTTCCCACCCCCCAAGGAAGAGCTGAGTAACCCAATTTCATGGTTAAAAAACAAAGTACAAGCTCAACGATTGGGCAGCTGAGAGCAGGGCAGCAGGCTGGACTCTGGTAGACAGATACACCTGGGCAGGAGACAAGGGGCAGGGGCTTTACAGTTGAGGGCACACATGGGCCCTTTCTATAGCAAAATCAGGAAGCTCAAAGAATTCTTGAGGCCTCAAGCCAAAAGGTCTGCACTGCCCAGATACCTGACCGCATTTCATCATCATCAGAATCCCAGGGAGCCTCACTTACCATCAGGTTCTGTGTATCCCACAGGCAGCCTCCTCTCTGGGATCAAGGATCCAGCTGTATTGCCACAAGTAGGACCCAATGGCCAGTCTGGTGTTGACTGCTGTCCATCCATTCACCCCTTCTTCCATGCATCCATCCATTGGTCCATACACCTCTCCACCATCTATTCATTCATCTATCCATCCCATCATCTATCCATCTATCCAACCCACCCATCATTCACATACCCATCCATCCCATCTCCTCCATTCACCACCTTTCTTTCCATGTATCCATGTGGTGTTCTTCAGCACTTCTGTGAGTAGCAGGGAAATTTCTGGGGACTAGAAAGAAGGGACACCATAGGAGGAGGAGGAACAAGGCTTCCGGTGGGGAAGAAGGGAAGGGGACTGGAGAACTAATCAAAGGAGGGAGGTCAGAGATGGTAGGACAGAGGGAGAATAGAGAATTGGTGGAGGAGAGGCTGAGTTCTGGGCAGGCTTGGGGTTTGGGCCCAGACCCTGGTGTCACTGGAGCTCCAAGTGGAACAAGTTTATTTCCTTATCTGGAGATCAAGGGGAGACATACAGGCCCCCCCCAGGGGTCTTGGGACAGGCAGGACATGGCGGCTGCTAGGGCTCAGGTTCCTCCCACCTGGATCCATTCCTGAGTGGGCCCCCAGGTTCTAAGGGGGAGCGACTGCTCTATTGGGACAACACAGCTGCCACTCTGGTCAGTGTGACCCATGGGACCCTCCCTGACCCTGGGAAAGTAGAGCCCATTCCAACCCTCTGCCTGGCTTGCTGGGGGACAGGGCATCTGTGGCAGAAATCAGCACTGTGGGTCTCGGGAGAAGGCTGTGGAGGAGTTCAAGCAAGCCCCCGCCACCAGCTGCGGGAGCCGGACGTCTAAGCTGCCGGGAAGAGTGGGTGCACAGCAGCGCTATATTCACTTCCAGGCTCTAGGGACACGGGGTGGAGAACAATGGAGTCTCTAATGCACATAAAGGACTGGGGGGGGGGGGGCTGGAGGGGGTGCAGTGGTAAGCATCATAGCTTGGTCATGAGGGTTCTGCAGCCCCAAGCATGCAGAAGTGGGACCTAACCAACCAACCAACCAAGGTACACCACAGGACCCCAGCGATGTGGGAATAGAGTGATCTGCCTCTGGGAAGGAGGTTACAGGGCCACCTCTTGTCATAAGCACATTTGACCTGCGTACTTCCAAACCCCTGCCGATGAGCACCAGCCAGCTTGGGCAGACCGCCCTTCTCAAAGGCACTTTGTATCCAGTTATGCACTCACCTGAGCGTGGGGCACCCTCTGCTGGCAGAGTTGAGCATGGCAGGTCCAGGCTCCCTCCTCTGCGCTGGCCAGGCTGGTCTGAGCCAAGGCTGCCTCTGTAGGCTGCACTCTGGGACTGACTGGAGTACCTGGCTTGGTCTGGTAATGCTGCTCAGGCCTGCCTCATCCAACTTCTAGGGACACACTTTCTTTGGAGCCTTTGTAGCTATCTAAGGGTGGAGTAGTCACCCAGCAGGCCTGGTGACCAAGAGCGCAGACTCGGCCTTTCCTCTGAAAGGTGAAAGCGTTGGTCATAACATCACTAGGGGTCCTACCCACCCCTCAGCCTGTACTTGTGTCCTGTGGCAATAGGTGACATGGACCTGTTGAGAGCCACATTCCCTGTCCAATCACCAGTAATGGCTCTCTCTTAGCTGGTGACCACTGAGTCCCCTGGATTAGCTAAACCAGACGGACCCATGCATCAGCTATCATGTGCTGGGTAGACAGTCAACTCTTCTGATGATGGGGCCTATAGAACACACAGCTGGGACCCGCCTCTGACATCTTGAGTGAACAAAGCGCCCATGCAGATTCTCACAGGGCCAAAACCCGCAGAAATGCTTGTAGCGGACGCCTGGTGTCTGTGTGGCTCCCCAGCAGAGTCCTCATTCACGGTGAGCCTCTCTGGGCTCCTTTCCAGTTTGAATGTCCTCGTCTCCCACCAAGGGGCAGCTCTATCCAGCATTAGGCTCAGGTCCCATGAATGACTATCTCCAGGGGTCTTACTATGTGGAGGACCCCCAGAGCGACAAATAGGAAAAATAATGAAGAGGGCACTAGGAAACTACCACCCAGCTTACTTGCAAGGGCCGCACTGGCTCCCCGTCCAGCTCAGTCCGTGAGCAGTGCAGTAGCCAGGCTAAGTGGAGAGGAGGAAGCAGGTATGGGACCTCTCAGGGGAAGCCCTCAGGAAGAGCAGGAGCATGGGGTCTTGAGCACCTAGGAAACTGCACAGGTGAGGTCCTCGCTGTGAAGTGGACAGCGTCTTGGGCTGTCACCAGGCACCATGCATAACTTTCACCTATAAGTCTGCAGGCCCCTCTTGTGCCAGGGCCGCTTATCTTTGAGGTCAGCTCTCGTCCTCCCCTCCCAGGCACAGTGCCACTGTCTAGCTGCTACTCTCTGGGTGGGGAGTGCTTCATGAGGACCTGTTAGGAGGCCTAAGGGGACCCTGGGACTGGCAGAGACAGGAGCCTCTTGGCTGTGGGGTCCCCACAGCCTACTCATCCCAAGCAGCTGTGCCTGGTTATTGGTCTGGGCCTTGGTTGGAGGTCTTGTCACAGCGTGGCTCTGGCTTCAGCAGGAAAAAATAAATAAAAAATAGGAGACAAAAGTGAGACTTGGTGTTCAGGGGTCACCTGAGACGTGCTGTGTGTCCTGGTCACGGGAGGAGTCCACTTTTCTACCACCAGCCCCTGACACCCCTGTGAGGGCAGAGGGCCCAGCTCACCTATGTGAATGGAGACTAGGAGAGATGAGAGGGCGTTGGAAGTCCCTCCATAGGCCCACAGGTGCCATCATTGAGGCAGAGTCCTGTGAAGACGCTGAGCAGTCTAACCACAGGCCAGGGAGAGCTGAGGGGCCCAGCAGGTCAGGGCACAGTGCTGGGACAGGGCTGGGCAGAGGCCCTGATCCAGGCATGATGGCAGTGGCTCAGGCTGTGGCTTGGGTTCCCAGGAGCTCAGTGCCCCAGGAGAAAGGCCAAGAAGTTTCAGGGAAGTGAGCCGGATGCACTGATCCCAGACACCTTTCTTATCTTAGTGCAGGTCGTGACCTCCAAGAGGGCACTCCATAGCTCCTCTAAGCAGATGCACCTGCCACCTCCCTGCCCAGCATCATGGTTGCTATGGAAATGAAATTGTCACCTCACTTCTCCCAGGACGGGAACACCCAGTACAAGGACACCGTGCAAGCTTGGCTATGTCTCTGCCTCTTTCATTTCACCCTTGTTCCTTCCCACCCCTCCCCTAAGCCTGCTACAGGGGCCAAGAACGCCTATTGTAGAGGCCAGCCAATCAACCAGAGAACTGAGCTCCACATGACAGTACCCCAGGACTGTGCACTCATGACAGTTCCTCCAGGACTGCACTCCCCATGACTACCCCAGGACTGAGCTCCCCATGACAGTATCCCAGGACTGAGCTCCCCATGACAGTACCCCAAGACTGTTCTCCTCATGACAGTACCCCAGGACTGAGCTCTCCATGACAGTACCCCAGGACTATGCTCCCCATGACAGTACCCCCAGGACTGAGCTCCCCATGACAGTACCCCAGGACTGTGCTCCCCATGAGAGTACCCCCAGGACAGTGCACCCCATGAGAGCACCCCAGGATTGTGCACCCATGACAGTACCTCCAGGACTATGCTCCCCATGACAGTACCCCCAGGACTGTCATCTCCTTGATTGTGTCCCCCAGGACTGAGCTCTCTGGGACGAGTCTTAAAGGCCAGTCTGTTTAGCTAAGGAGAGGCCCAGGGGCCTTAGCATGTCCATCCCCATCCCCACCCCCACCACACCCAAAGTCCCACCCTGCTCCACACTCCCCATTTTTCTGGCAGGATCTACGTGATGCAGAGAACTGTCTGCAGGGGTCACCACTGCACTGTCTGGGCCCTTCTGCCTGGATTCAGAGGTTCGGCCACCAGGGGGTGTTAGAGCCACACCTGCCCCGGCCTCACCGCCCCACCCTGGGAAGTCCCTGTGCTCTGAATTGCACCTGATGAGACCAGCCAAGAGTGGTTCAGAGCTCTCCTGATTATGGAAGTTTCACACAGCAGGAATGTGCTGCATACTTAGTGGGGGAGGGGTAAATATGATCCTGAGGAATAGAGAAGGCAGAGAGGGCCACCGAGGCATGAGAGGTTTGTTGTTATCTGGTCTGATTTGGTGGCTTAGAAATGGCTACATGGGACCCAGAAGTCCAGCTCTTCCTGTCTTCCTGTCACCAAGTCCCGCGTGCGTGACCACAGGCATCACTGTGAGCACTGGGCATCTTCCTGGGGCTCTCGCTGCAGTGTGGAGTGTGTCTGCTTGACTGGGACTACCAGGTCTGGAGGAGGTGCAGGAAGTATCAAGGTGCCTAAGCCAGGGTCCCACCCCATCAACAAGGCTTGGGCAATGCCAGGGGTGGGGGTCAGCCTAGGCCCTGGAGGCCAGGGATAATAAAGGATAAAGGTCAGGCATAGCTGCTGCCACTAGACTCGCCACTTGGAGCCATCAAATCTCTCTAGTCCCTCCTCCTGCTCCCAGAGGCCCCCAGCAGAGAAGCTGAGCTGGATGGAGGTCAAGACCAGAGTGCCCACCTCTCCTGGACAGATTCCTAGGAATGGAGAGGGTATGGGTGTGTGTACGTGGTTGACATAATAGCTGAGTACAGAATGGATGCGTGGTGCAGCAAGGGGCCAGGTACAGTGTGAGTGCCCCAAGGCATAAGGGAGGGACCTTCTAGGTGGGCAATAGCCGTGTCTTTCTTCAAGAGGACGCCCACCCTCTCAGGGTCTACTGACAACCCCGTGACTGCAGGGCCATGTGGCAGGGCTGCAGAGGCCCCCGTGCTAGGCACGTTAGCTCATGTGCCTCTGGGTATGGACTCTTGAGGACTCTAGACTGAGCCTTTCTGCCCGCACTTGGGCCCAGGCCATTCTGGCGGCCACTGCAGGCACACGGATCTACCACGAGGGCCTGGGTTAGGGCTTTCTGCAGAGCCATCCCCTGCCTTGCTGCTGCCTTATCGGATTCCTGATTTTCTGATCCTTCTGCCTCCGCCTCTTCAGCAATTTCCTACCAGCATGCGCCACCACAACCGGCTGGGTTCCTGGTTTTCTACAGATGACTAGAGCTCACTGTGTCCCTTCCACACACAGTATGCACACTCGGGGCACCACCTGTCAACAGCTCAGTACCCAGGTGAACATGGGTCACGTTCTGGTATCTGGATCTGTTGCCCACCCACACTCTCAGCAGATCCCCTGGAGAGAGTCCTTGCTCCAGCAGGCCACACCTCCCAAAGGGTCTGCACCCACACTTCCTGCTGCAGCTTCACATCCTCCTGTGTCCTGGGAAAGGCCAGCCTGATGCCCATAGGTGCTGGATGGAAGTCAAAGACAGATGTGAATATTTCATGGGTGCACCACAAATAATGCACTTTTGCAGAAAGACAATGTGAATATTTTATACATTGAAGTACAGCCAAATTTAAAGAGGGGCCCATGCTGAGGAAGATGGCCTTCCTGGTCCACATGTCAAATGAAAGGGGAAGTGTGAGTATGGGCGCCTCCTCGGCTCAAGTCTGCGCAGGGGCCATCTGTACCTGCCACCCTTCCAGGGCTTCAGTCCAGAGCCCACTGATGCCCCCACCTTCCAGCCACCCTCCTGACTCTACCTGCGTGCAGCAGGTCTTCACTGTAGTCAGGATCTTTCAGCAGCTGACCCTCCGTGCAGGGACAGGTCCTCTTAGCCATGTTGGGCTGAGAGGCCCAGGTGAGGGTATGGGGCTCCCTGAATCTGCTTTCTGGAGGTGGGGGCTCCTGCTTTAGGGAAGCAACTGGAAGCTGCATTCTCAGAGGACAGAATGAAACATTCCAGGGCCTTCTACTCTGTCTCTCTCCATCTCCTGGCTTCTATCCTCTCTTTCTTCTCCTAAATGGACGTTCTTTTTGTATTTTCAGATACTGCATACTGAGCATCTTTTAAAAAATATTTTATCTTATTAAAATCTATAGGGCTGGCTAGACGGCTCAGTGGATGCGTGCTTACTGTGAAGGACCTAAGTTTGGAGCCCATGTGAAAAAGCTGACCATGGGAGCTGGGGAGATAGCTCCGTGGAGTTTAATCCCCAGCACTCAGATAAAGGGCTGGGCATGGCTACCCATGCCCGTCATCACATCACAGAGAGGGGAGGCTGGGGCTCACTGGTCAACCTGCCTAACAAGCTCTAGGTTAGGTGAGAGAGAAGACCCTGTCTGAAGGAGATCAGGCAGAAAAACCAGAGAGGACTCCCAATGTCCTCCTTTTGCCTCTGTACACATGCGCACAAAGCACATGTATCTGCACACACATGCACGCGCGCTCACACACACACATGCTGGGAATGGTGGTGTGCACATATAATTTGAATATTGAAACCAGACAGAGATTAGCAGGCTTGGAGGTCACAGAAGTGTAGATCTTACCTTCTATTTCCCTAGCAACATTAAGAGGGAGATATATTGCCGGGTGTGGTGGCACATGCCTTTAATCCCAGCATTCAGGAGGCAGAGGTAGGAGGATTACCACAAGTTTGAGGCCACCCTGAGGCTACATAGTGAATTCCAGATCAGGCTGGACTAGAGTGAGACCCTATCTCAAAAAAAAAAAAAAAAAAGAAGAAGAAGAAGGCAGGAAAGAAAGAAAGAAAGAAAGAAAGAAAGAAAGAAAGAAAGAAAGAAAGAAAGAAAGAAAGAAAAAATGGGGCTGGAGAAATGGCTGAGTAGTTACGAACGAACACTTCCTATGCAATTGTGAGGGCCTGAAGAGGTCTGGGAGACTGCTGTATCCCCAGGGATCCACGTGAACAGCAGGGTAGAGCCATCTGGGTCTGCAGCCCTAGTGTCATGGAGAGCAGAGGCTGGAGAATCACTGGGCCTCACCAAAACATGGCAAGCTCCAGGATCAGTAAGAGACTCTGGCTCAAAGAGTGGCGGAGCAGCACACCGACATGCCCCTTTGGCCACTACAGGTGTGTGCTCAGAGTGCTGCCTTGACACATACATGTGCATAGCCACACACAACATACCACACCATATACACGTGTGTGCTAGTGCGCAGAAAAGTGAGTGGGAAACATCCCAATCACCCCTCCGTAGGATTTGAAATATATGAAAGGGATGAGGGTGGAGACATCAAGGCCCATCAGTCTCCTAGTCAAGAAAATACCCTGCACCACCCTCATCTAAGGACATGCTAAGGGTCTAGGAAAACTAGTCATCCTCTTTAAAAATATTTTATTTTTATTTATTTATTTGAGAGAGAGAGAGAGAGAGAGAATGGGTGCACTAGGGCCCTTGGCTGCTGCAAACGGACTCCAGATGCGTGCACTCCCTTAGGTGGCTTACGTGGGTCCTGGGGAATCAAACCCGGGTCCTTTGGCTTTGCAGCCAGTAGTCATCCTCTTAATGAGATATTGTATACGTATCTTACAAGACCCCCTTCTTCAGCTGCAGTTGCTTACAGATCTTTGCTGCTTTTCTGAGTTCTAACTGGAGATGTGTGCATCTGTGCAAGCACTCTCTCGCATTGAGTTACTCTGCCAGCACCTTTCTTTTAAAGAGAGAGAGAAAATGGGTGTGCCAGGGCCACTAGCCACCAGACACATGCGTCATCTTGTGCATCTGACTTTACGTGGGTACTGGGGAATTGAACCTGGGTCCTTAAACTTTGAAGGTAAGCAGCTTAACCACTGAGCCATCTCTCCATCCCCCATTTTTTTGTTAAAGAAACAGTGTCACAGGGTGGAGAGATGGCTTAGTGGTTAAGGCACATGCCTGTGAAGCCTAAGGACCCAGCTTCAATTCTCCAGGTCCCATGTAAGCCAGATGAACATGGTGGCACATGCATCTGGAGTTTTTTTTGCAGTGGCTACAGGCTCTGGTGTGCCCATTCTCTCTCACCACCCCACCATCTCTAATAACTAAATAAAAATTTAAAAAATAAAAATAAATTAAAAAAAAGAAACAGTGTCACTAAACTGTTAGGCATAGTAGTCCATGCCTTTAACCCAAGCACTTGGGAGGCAGCAGTAGGAGAATGGCTGTGAGCTCGAAGCCAGCCCTGGACTACAGAGTGAATTCTAGGTTAGCCTGGGCTAGAGTGAGACCCTATCTCAAAAAAAAAAAAAAAAAAGAATAGAGGTTCCAACTGTGAATCCACACAACTATAGCCATCTGATATTTTTTTTTTAATTTATTTTTGTTTATTTTTATTTATTTATTTGAGAGCAACAGAGAGAGAAAGAGGCAGAGAGAGAGAGAGAGAATGGGCGCGCCAGGGCCTCCAGCCACTGCAAACGAACTCCAGACGCGTGCGCCCCCTTGTGCATCTGGCTAACGTGGGTCCTGGGGAATCGAGCCTCGAACCGGGGTCCTTAGGCTTCACAGGCAAGCGCTTAACCGCTAAGCCATCTCTCCAGCCCAGCCATCTGATATTTGACAAAGATGCCCAAAATACTTATTGGAGAGAAGACAGTGTCTGCAGTAAGTGGAGCTGGGAAAACTGGATACAGACATGCAGCAGATCCTTATCTCTCACATGGACAAAAACCAACTGGAAGTGGATCAAGAACCTCAAAGTTAAGGTCGTATATTATAAGATATAGACAAGGGCCTCCAGTGGCTCAGGAGATAAGGCCAACAACCAACAATGAGGCCTCATGAAGGTCAAAAGTTTCTGTACATCAGAGGAAACTGTCAACCAAGTAAAGAGCAGTCCAATCAAAAAATGAGCTATGGGGCTGGGAGGTGGCTCAGCCACTAAATGCATTTGCTTGCAAAGCCTGAAGGCCTGGGTTCTATTCCCCAGGTCCCACGTAAAGCCAGATGCACAAAGTGGTGCATGCATCTGGAGTCCCTTTGCAGTGGCTAGAGGCCCTGCACACCCATTCTCTCTCTCTTTCTTCTCTCTCTCTCTCTCTCTCTTTGGTTGCAAATAAATAAATAAAATTTTGATAATTTTTTTTTGAGGTAGGATCTCACTCTAGCCCAGTCTGACCTGGAATTCACTATGCAGTCTCAGGATGGCCTCAAGCTCACAGCGACCCACCTACCTCTGCCTCCTGATTAAAGGCGTGTGCCATCCTGCCCAGCTTAAAGAAATACACACACCCCCACACACCCACACACACACACAATTTTAGAAAAAGAAGAAACTGAGTTTCTCTCCCAGTCCTGGGGCCTCAAGGGCATAGCCAGGATGAAGGTCTCGTGGTGCTTTACAAAGGTGGAAGCCTGAGTGAAAGCAAGGGGCGACAGAAAGCAGAAAAAGAGGAGTCCTTTCTACTCTTTCTTTCCTTCTTTCTTTCTCTCTCTCTCTTTCCCCTTGGCATATACCCTAAGGACTGTACACATTACTGGAGAGATTCTTGCTCATTCATGCATCCACCAGCCTGTGACAGGCTTCACTTGAATGTGATACCCTAGGGAAAAAAAATGTTTTTATTTCCTCTTTTCGATCTCTTTTTTGGATGCTGGCAGAAATCCCAAGCATGCTTGCTCTGACACTATGAGCTTTTTCACCTTTTTCTCAATATCGCAAATCTCCTTTGCTTCACTACTTATCTCTATGTTTCTAATTTCCTTTGGTCACCATAAAGAAAATCTACACTACCAACATTGGGAAGATGGAGACAGAAAGACCCCTGGAGCTCACTGGTCAGCCAGACTAGCCTAATTGGCAAGCTCAAGGTCAGTGGGAGACCCTGTCTCAAAAAAGGTGAATCACGGGCTTGAGAGATGGCTTAGCTGTTAAGGCGCATGCCTGCGAAGCCTAAGGACCCAGTTTCAAATCTCCAGGTCCCATGTAAGCCAGATGCACAAGGTGGCACATGCTTCTGCAGTTTGTTTGCAGTAGCTAGAGACCCTGATGCACCCATTCTCTATCCCCTGACGCCCCATCTCTAATAAATAAATGAAAAAAATAAATCTTTTAAAAGGTATATTTCCGAGGCTGATACCAAGGCTATCGTCTGGCTTCCACACACATGTGCTTATGTTAGGGATTCAGGAATAGAGTCCTTGAACTCCAAACTCTAGGTTCGTGTTTGTATTTAACCAAATAATTGGGCAAACCAAACTGAGAAGAATAATTATTAAATTATATTTATTTAGAAAAGTACAAAACCAAGGAAAGGAAAATGAATATGCTCAGGTGAGCTGAGAGACCTTGTGGGCATAGAAGAAACATGAAAAGATTTAGAGAGAGAAAATACAGAGAGTTCCTGCCATGTGGAGGGCAAGAGGGGGTAGAAAGGGGGTAGAGAGGGGTTAGAGAGGGGGTAGAGAGGGGTCAGGGGGTTGACCCTTCTCACACACTCACCAGAACCTGGAGGTTCAGGAGTGATGAAGCAGCAGCCAAGAGAGCTTGCCCTCCCCTGGTAAACGTATTCATAACCTTATGGTGGTTATAAGGGCCTACCTTCCAGCAGCTCAAGTGAGCCAAAGAGACAGCTGATTGGTCTGGGCTAGAGGCTGGCTCAGGAAGAGGCTAGCCATGATGCCAAATTCTGGGGGCTGAACTTGACCAACAACAATGTCACTATTAAATTTAGATTCTAGGAAAGGGGACCTCCCTCCAAGAGGGGCTCAGGTTGTTTGCTAGGAAAGGGAGTCTCCTTCTCTCTCTCACATCACATGCCTGCATTTAAAAAATAAAATCTAGCCAGGCGTGGTGGCGTATGCCTTTAATCCCAGCACTTGGGAGGCAAAGGTAGGAGGATCACTTTGAGTTCCAGGCCACCAGAGACATAGTGAATTCCAGGTCAGCCTGAGCTAGAGAGAGACCCTACCTCAAAAAACCAAAATAAATAACAAATAAATAAATCTATAATAAAAGCCCAAGACAAGCAAAGTACCAGGAAGGCCTTGGGGAAGGGCTAGGGCAGGTAGCACCTCCCGACTCTGGTGGGCCGGAGTCTCTTTCTCCCACTTCCTGACAAAATGTGCAGTTAGTGCTGTTACTACTCTCCTGCTATATTCAAGGCCTCTGTAGACTGGTGTTAGGAGGCTGGTTTCCCTAGTCTCCCCTTTGTCCCTCAGAGAAAGAGCCATGGCTGCTTATGTTGTATTTTAATTAGGAATTTTGACAGGTGATTTGTTTCCTGCCTCAGCCTGAAGCAGGCCATTAAGCCATCTTCAAGCTCAAAGGAGGAGCTTCCCCTAGAGCAGACCCCCCCCCACACACACACACACCCCTCCTCCACTATCTGAAGTGCCTTGGGAGTCTTTTTCCTTCCTTCCCCAGGCAGTGGGTAGGGAGGGTGACACTTCCCTTCCCAGGCCGGCAGCTACCTGTCAAAGGGCCTAGAGCCACCCTGGACACTGAGTCTGCAACTTCCGCAGGCTGAATTCCTGAAACTCTGACTAAGGCCACCTGTTGACACAGGCCCAAACCGGCTTTTCCAGCTGCCTACCAGGCAGCCTCACCAGGCCCTGGCCTCTGGCCTCCAGTGGGCCTGTGTGCTGGAGGCCAGGGAGAAGGCTGCCTTTGTGGCCTGGGGCTGGCTGTGGAGAAAAACAGAAAATGTGCTTCTAGGTTGAGGTTTGTACGAACAGGAACATACAAACCTGGAAACTGAAGATGTCTGAGCATGCCTGGGGGAAAGCTGGAGATACTGACGCAGAACAGAGCAGGAAGAGAAGGGAGGGCGTGGAGAGAGGGCACCCTGCGTGCTCTCAGACTGCTGCCTCTCACAGCTCCAGCACAGCTGGGAAGGCTGCCAGAAGGGCAGAGCCCAGCGGCCCACACTAGTGCCAACCTGGCCTGGGCAGGGCAGTGCTCCACGCAGGCCCTGCCTAAGGGATCCAGAAGTTCAGCCCAAGCTGGTCTCTACATGGGTGGCGGACAGCTGAGGCCCCTCAGTGCTTTGCTGCAATCCCACCTGCCATCTTTTGATCCTGGGGTCTGGGCTACCTTGGGCCACTCTGAGAGCCACTTTGGTCACAACCATTCAAGAAGGGGTGGGATTGGGTTGATCCTGCAAGCAGCCCTATATGGCTAGGGGAGGACCTCCCATGACCAGGTCCCAGGCCTGCTGGCCCAACTGGAAAATCCCAGAGGCTACCACTGGCTGATTCCACACTCTGGTGGGACCTCCAGGAGGTGCAGCCTAGAGGAATTCTGTAGGGTTGCAGCTGCTCCTGAGCCACCACCAGGCAGGGCTGAGCTCACTTCCCTCCCCTAATGCCCCTGGGGAATGGCCCGCAGGCCTTGCTCAGAAGGACAGGAGCCCAATCTGCCGCTCCTCCTGGCCCTCACTCTCTTCCCCTTCTTCTCCAGCCAGGACTCTTCCTCCTAGCTCCGCCCTCGGCCTGCACTTCCTCTTGGTCTCTCCCTGACTGGGGCAGCAGGGATCTGACCACCATCTCAGTCTCTTAGTCTAGCCCACCCCCACCCTCTAGAATGATCTGCAGTCAGGTGTGGAGGTGCTTTCCACTCACATCCTGGCCCTACAGTGCCTGCAGAAACAAGCCACATTCCTTCCTGCCCCAGCCAGGCCTGCCTCACACCAGCCGCTGGGCTCCTAGACCGACTGGGCTTTGCGTGTCTTCTAGTGTCCTCTCTGTGAGTCTGTCAAAGCCAGGGGCCTGATGCCCATGGACAGGGAAGGTCAGGGTGCCTCCTTTAAGGTCCAGCCTTGCCCTGGATTGCAGCAGCTTACCAATTACTTGGGCCTCTCCAAGGAAGCTGCTAGAACTTTCCTCATACCTCTTCTACAGGTCAAGGGTGCCCAGAACCCATGCTTGAGGCCTCCACACCCTCATTCTGGGTCTGACCCCCCTCATACCACCTCTATATCCGGAAAGTCCAACCTTATGAAACCTCCAGTCCCATCTCAAAGTCAGTTCCTGGCTAGGTGCCTCACTGCCCATCCCGTTCCCAGACAATTCCCAGACCACTGTAGCTTTTCCACGAGACCACCCAGGCTTCCAGGATGTGGACAGACCTAGAGGGTAGCTATGCCCACCCAACTGGAGCAGTGTCCAGGGAACAGTGAGGGGGGTAGGTTGGAAGATCCCAGGCCCCTCTGACTCCTGTGCCCTGAGTCTCAGTCCCGGGAACTTGAGGCCGAGATGACATTGCAGGATCAAGTCCATGCCCAGTGTGAGGGTCAGAGTCTTGCTGGCTGGTGCTGGGATGCGGGTGGTAGCTGAGGTGCAGGGCATCTGCAGAACTGCAAGAGGGCAGAGCAGAGCTGTGAGGACAGAGGACTGAGTGGCAGAGGGAGAGGTAAAGGCATGTGGAGAGAAGGGAGCTGGTGGGGAAGACCCTGGGGAGCGGAAGCTGCAGCAGGGCCCCACCCCACACTCCCCAGAATAAACGGTCTCCCCACCAAGCTCAGCTCAGGGACTCCAGGCTCCAAGACTCCCACACTGGCTCAGCTGGGGCTCCCAACAGCTCATAAATATTCATTTAAAAATTAAAGCCCCATTAAAGAGCTAACTGGTTGCTGATACTTGCAAAGTATTTTTGCATGAAGAAGATTTAGCACTGGAGGACCAGGTCCAAGCAGTCTGCAGGCAGAGCCGAGGCCTGAGTGACCCCCGTCCCCCGCCCAACAACACCTGCGGCAGAACTGAGAAGCAGGTCCTGGGCTGCAGGTCAGTGGGTCGGGACCCCTCTACTGCACTCGCATGGGTGCGAAGACATTCCTTTAGTGCTGCTAGTGCTGAGCTCACAGTCACTGGCAGATCAGATCCCGAGGCGTAAGGCTCAAGCCCTGAGAGCTGGGCCCTATTGTTGCAGACTTTGGAAGGCAGAAGCTTGTGGTGTAGGTGCTCAGGCTGGAGGCGTGTTGCTCTGGTAACCAGCAGTCCTGGCATGTGGCAGCTGTTGTTCCCCTAGGCCTCTAGTAGCAAGCCACAGCAACAGCAGGCAGTGCTCCTGAACTGGCTCAGGCCTGTCAGCAGATCCCAAAGGCTTAGCAGCTCCCTACAACCCTCAGAGACTGAGGCCTGCGGCTCTTCACAGCCTTCCTCACCTCCGTCATGTCACCGCGACTCGCCGCCCTGGGTACCTCTCCCTCTAGACACGACTGTCCCTGCTCCTGGGCAGTGCTGAGGCCACCTTCACCTTTGCTCCCGCGGTCCCTTCCTCCTGTTACCTGCTCAGCTTACTCTTGCTAATGACAAAAGATCAGAACTGATAAGAAAAGACTCCCGGAGAGAAGCTTTTCAAGAGGCTTAAGGTCACAACACCAGGGAGCAGCACAGAGGTGCTTCTCAGTTGTCTGGTGAAGATGAGGCAAACAGCCTGCTCACAGGACCAGAAAGGGGGTGTGGCAAGGTTGGTGTTGCAGTCAGGTTCGCATTGCTGGAAGAAAACACCCCACCAAGAGCAGCTTGTGGGGGAGAAAATGTTTATTTTGGCTTATAGGCTTGAGGGGAAGCTCCACGATGGCAGGGAAAATGATGGCATGAACAGAGTGTGGACATCACCTCCTCACTAACAGCAGATGGACAACAGCAAGAGGAGAGGGTGCCAAAGACTGGCGAGAGGAAGCTGGCTATAACACCCATAAGTCTGCCTCTAACAACACACCGCCTACAGGAAGGTTTAATTCCCAAATTGCTGTCAGCTGGGGACCTAGCATGCAGAACACCCAAGTTCACCAGGGCTTGTGATAGCCAACAGTTTGAAACAAGCAGTCGCTCTTCTGCAGTCAGAGTGGGGCTTTGGCAACGAGCAGCTGTGGTTGCAGGCTAGCTTCCTTGAGGCGTCCATGGAACACTCAAAGCAACAGACAGACATTAGAGTTGTCAGCTGGCTGCCAAACAGGGTCTGCTTGGTTGACAGTTTCCCACTCAAGGCAGCCAGACACTGGGAAGGTCCAACAACTATAACTAGGGAGTTAAATCACCTGCGGCCCCAGCATCCTAGCTTATTTGCAGAAAAAATAAACATTGGAAGGGGTGCTTACAGCACTGCATACAGCCAGGAATGGTAGCGCATACCTATACTGCCAGCCCATGAGATGTGGAGGCAAGAGGATCAGGAGTTCAAGGCCATCCTGGGCTTCATAGAGCGTTTGGGGCCAGCTTGAAGAACAAGCAATACTATCTCAAAATACAAACAAAGAAATAAGAAATAAAAATAAAGATTTTTAATGAAGGGCCCTCACTAGCTTTGATAGTGCATTCGCAATACTTGGTGGTGCTTTGCTCTCCGCCAAGTGCTCATGGGTAGAAGTGAGTCATTTTATCTGTCTCACTAGGGTGAGGCGGCAGTCCTCTCACGGGTAGCTGCCCTTGCTTGCCCACGTGAACATGTGGTCATTTTCTGTGACCTCGTGGAGAAATGTGGCAGAAACAAACCAGCCAGAGAGAAATGGGTGGGGGATGAACATTCCAGCCCTATTGGGTGGAGCACCACTTGTAGCCTGAAACCTTGTACTCTCCTGGTTTTCCAGAAATGTGGTCTTTCTCCTTCTTCTTAAACATCTTATCATGATGTGTCCCACCCTTCTCGATCTTCCAGGCCACCCTGTCCTGTCCTGGCACACACACCCCTTCCTGGTGTCAGGTCCCTGATCTGGAAATACCTCATGTACCTTGGAAGAACTCTGTGTCCCGATGTCTCTCTTTTGTGCTGCCTCCCACAGTTCCCCTGCCCCTGCTCCTGCAGGCAGTAAGGGGCACACCTGGAAAGAGCCTTCCAGATGCTGGTGATAGGGCAATGCTTCTGCAACTCTCTTAAAACACACAGGTGGCCTGGCATGGTGGTGCACGCCTTTAATCCCAGCACTAGGGAGGTAGAGGTAGGAGGATCGCTGTGAGTTCAAGGCCACCCTGAGACTACATAGTGAATTCCAGGTAAGCCTGGGCTAGAGTGAGACACTACCTCGAAAAAACAAAACGACAACAACAAAAACACAGGTGTGCATGTGCACACAGGCATATACCTACCACAGATGTCCAGGCCAGGGTAAACTGGAACTGTTTCTGAGTGTACCAGGGATTAAGGGTGGCTTAGGACACAGTTTTAGCTATCAGTACCAATATTTGGGATTGTTTTGTAAGAAACGTGGATTCGATTACAATAATGCTGTTTAGTAAAAAGCTTTGCTTTTCTAGTAATAAAAGAAGAAATCTGGCCGGGCGTGGTGGCGCACGCCTTTAATCCCAGCACTCGGGAGGCAGAGGTAGGAGGATCGCCATGAGTTCAAGGCCACCCTGAGATGACAGAGTTAATTCCAGGTCAGCCTGGACCAGAGTGAGACCCTACCTCAAAAAACCAATTAAAAAAATTAAATTAAACAAGAAATCTGGAATGAGGCAGATTGGGACTTTGTGCTGTTTTATTTTAAACTCCATTTCCATCCTAAACTTTGGCAATAGTGTAATATCTCTGTTTTGTGAGACACTTTTTATTTGTAACCCAGGTTAGCCTTGAGCTCCTGGTCTGTCTCAGGTCTCTGAGCGCACAGCTTGAGTGTCTTCTGAGTGACTCCCGTGAATGTCTCCAGTCTTCAGGTCTCGTTTTCCGGAAGCCATTCCTGTGGTGTGTGCTGTTTCTGACCCCTGTGAGCTATTCAGCTGATTCGTCTGTGGGACATTTCTCTGTCTCGGTGTTGTGTTAGGACGTGGTCAGCAGCAGGAAGGACAGGGCCACCAACCACCCCCAGGGTGACTCAGAGACAGAAGTCCCACTGTCAGGGGAGGGGAGAAGCAGAGGAAGAAACCTGGCCTCATCTTCAAAGTAGACGCCCACAGGTAACACCAAAGGGACAGGAATCAGAATGAGCATGTGGCCTGGCTCCATGGCTTCAGCAGCCAAGTATCCAGGAGTCAGAAGAGGCCTCAGGGCTGAGAGAGCAAGGAGACTCAGCAGAAGCTCTGCTCTTAACGCTTCTTGTTGCTATGAGCTCCTCGGGATTTTATAGTTTGAGACTTGGCTGGGTCCTTAGCTCAGTGCAGTAGAGAGATGCTGGAACATTTAGGAGGAAGGGTCTAGTGGAAGGAAGCTAGGACCTGGCAGGGGGTATGCCCTTGACGGGTCTACTGGGATTCCTGCCTCTTCCTCTCACTCTTGGCTTCTCAGCCATCGCATGCTCTAGCGATAATGTCCTCCTGCCAACAAAGCCACAGGGCAAGCTAGTCAGGGGCTGAAACTGTGAGCCAAAATAAACCTTTCCCCCTTTGATCTCAGGTGCCTTGTCACTGTGACCAAAAGCAGCCTAACAGAGCTGGGCGTGGTGGTGCATATATTTAATCCCAGCACTTGAGAGGCAGAGGTAGGAGAATCAGATTACTGTGAGTTCAAGGCCAGCCTGGGGTTTTGAGGCAGTTTAGGGTGTCTGGGCCCTGAAAGTAAAAAGCAGGAATGTCCTTGGGCCTTTCCTTGCAGTCTCCACTTTGCTAGAGATCAGAGAAGAATCTGGCTGCTTCTTATCTTGTGCTTAAGGAGTTATATAAATCTATTTTTCCATAAACAATCTGAGCCCCTCTCTGGGAGGGAGGTACCTTTCCTAGACTTTAAGTCTGATTCTGACATTGTGGTTGGTTAAGCTCAGCCCCCAAACTTGGCATCAAACTTGGCTGGCCTCTTCCTGAGCTGGCCCCCTGGGTCCACACCAGTCAACTCTCTCAGACTCACCTGAGTCTGAAGGCAAAGCCCAGGACAGTAAGACTATAAATAGATCCTTACCAGGTGGGCAAGCTCTCTTCTTTGGCTCTGGACACTGCCAAGGTACAGACCCTCACTCCTTCCCTCTTCTGCCATCTCTGATGCACATGCTGGCTGCCACACGACATCCATGTCCCAAGTGAGCATCTATCTGTTCCAGGTGCCCTTGTCAGCCCCTGTGACACCATCCCTGAAAGATGGCTCAAGCCAGGGACTGTTACACTGTAGGTACGGGCCACGGAATTGCCAAGCCAGCTGGTGGCATGAGTGTTCTTCTAGTAAGGCAGAGAGTAAAGGGAGGACAATTCAGGGATGCTTACCAAGAAGACAGTGGATCTGAACCCTGGGGGAGGCGGGCAGCATTCAGACATGAACTAGTTACTTCTGTGTCACTATGACCAAAAGATCTGACAGAAACAACTTCAGGGAGGGAAGATTGATTGATTTTAATATTTATTCATTTGAGAGAGAGAGAGGGTGTGCCAAGGCCTCCAGCCACTGCAAACAAACTCCAGACACATGCTCCACCTTGTACATCTGGCTTTACATGGGTACTGGGGAAATGAACCTGGGTCCTTTGGTTTTGTAGGCAAGTGTCTTAACTGCTGAGTCATCTCTCCAGCCCTGAATAACTTTTTTTATTTTTATTTTTGGTTTTTCAAGGTAGGGTTTCACTCTAGCCCAGGCTGACCTGAAATTCACTATGGAGTCTCAGGGAGGCCTCAAACTCATGGTGATCCTCCTACCACTGCCTCCCTAGTGCTGGGATTAAACGCATGCACCACCACACCTGGCTAACTTTTTTTTATTTCATTAAACAATTTTTTTATTGACAATTTCCATAATTGTAGACAATAACCCATGTAATTCCCTCCCTCGCCCCCCACTTGCCCCTTTGAAACTCCACTCTCCATCATATCCCCTCCCCCTCTCAATCAGTCTCTCTTTTATTTTGATGTCATGATCTTTTCCTCCTCTTATGATGGTCTTGTGTAGGCAGTGTCAGGCACTGTGAGGTCATGGATATCCAGGCCATTTTGTGTCTGAGGGAGCACGTTGTAAGGAGTCCTACCCTTCCTTTGGCTCTTACATTCTTTCTGCCACCTCTTCCACAATGGACCCTGAACCCTGGAAAGTGTGATAGAGATATTGCAGTGCTGAGAACTCCTCTGTCACTTCTTCTCAGCATCATGGTGCCTTCTGGGTCATCCCAAGGTCACTGCATCTGAAAAGAAAAACTTCTCTAACCAAAAGTGAGAGTAGCATTAATATATGGGTATGAACATTAAGAGAAGTGCTTACTGGGCAGTTTGGTGAGCATAGTATATACATTTAGCCAAAAAGCAGCAGACGTTACACCCCTAGCGCCCACGACTATCCCTGTTGTAGGTTTTCAGTATCAGGCATGCAATCCCTCCCATGGAGTGGGCCTCCAGTCAAATTAGAGGGTGGTTGGTTCCCCCATAACAGATATGCTACTATTGTACCCACTGCCTCATTTGGCCTGGCTGGCCAAAGTTAAGGCTTGCAGTATCCACTGTTGAGAATCTCCACTGGTGATTTTTTCTCTCTCCCATTGAACTGCATGCAGCATAGCTTTTTCCAGCTTTCTGTCAGCTGGTCTACATGGAGGAGGTTATCAGCTCAGCTCCAGCAGGATTTCTTAGTGGCCTTGCAGCCCAAGTATGTGGAGTCTTCAGCAATAGGGCCTTACCATCTTTGAATAATTTTTGTTATTGGTGTTGTTTTGTTTTTTGAGGTAGGGTCTCACTCTAGCTCAGGCTGAGGCTAACCTGCAATTTACTATGGAGTCTCTAACGGTAGCCTCAAACTCTCGGCAATCCTCCTACCTCTGTCTCCTGAGTGCTGGGATTAAAGGCATGTGCCACTATGCCTGGCAGAATAATTTTTTAAAAATATTTTATTTTATTTATTTTTTTATTTGACAGAGAGAGAGAGAGAGAGAGAGAGAGAGAGAGAGAGAGAGAGAATGGGTGCGCCAGGGCCTCCAGTCACTGCAAACAAATTCCAGATATGTGTGCCCCCTTGTGCATCTGGCTAATGTGGGTTCTAGGGAATTGAACCTGGGTCCTTCGGCTTTGCAGGCAAACGCTTTAACCTCTAAGCCACCCTCCAGCCCCAGAATAATTTTTTTTATTGTGGACATTTTCAAAACAACTTGGTTTTGTTGATTCCCAGTCCCCCTCCTACCTCTTTCCCCATCTCCCCTCAATTCCCCTTCCCCTTGCATTTTCCCTCCTTTTGTTTACATGTCACATGGATCCATCCTTCTGCTCATCTCTCCCCTCCTCTTCCAGCTCATCTCTCAATCTCTCTCTCTCTCTTTTTTTTTTTTTTTTTTTTTGCTTGTTTTTTTCAGGATAGGGTCTCACTCTAGCCCAGGCTGGCCTGGAAATCACTATGTAGTCTCAGGTTGTCCTCAAACTCACAGCAATCTTCCTACCTTTGCCTCCAAGGGCTAGGAGTAAAGGCATGTACCACCATGCCCAGCTTTTATCTCATCTCTTTTTTTTTTCAAAATTTTATTAACAATTTCCATGATTATAAAAAATATCCCATGGTGATACCTCCCTCCCCCCACTTTCCCCTTTGAAACTCCATTCTCCATCATATCCCCTCCCCATCTCAATCAGTCTCTCTTTTATTTTGATGTCATCATCTTTTCTTCCTCTTATGATGGTCTTGTGTAGGTAGTGTCAGGCACTATGAGGTCATGGATATCCAGGCCATTTTGTGTCTGGGGGGAGCACGTTGTAAAGAGTCCTACCCTTCCTTTGGCTTTTACATTCTTTCCGCCACCTCTTCCGCATTAGACCCTCTCAGCTCATCTCTTTATAACCACTTTTGGTTACAGCTCAATCTTTATAGATTTTATCTACATTTTCCCCCCTATATGCACATACTTATAGCTAAGTCCCCCATATCAGAGAGAACATGCATTTTTTTTTTTTGCATTTGTGTTTGTGTGTATATGGGTACTATAAGGTTTCTTACCACTGCAATCAAATGCCTATCTGACTTTATGTGGGTGGCTTGGGAATTAAATCCAGGACAGCAGACTTTGCAAGCAAGTACATTTAACTGCTGAGCCATCTCCCCAGGCCCCTTTCTTCTTCTTCTTCTTTTTTTAAGACAGACTTTTACTGTATTCCCTGACTGGTCTGGAACTTGCTATGTACACCAACTGCCCTCAAACTTGCAACAGAACATGTGTGATTTTGGTTTTTCTCAGCTGCGTCACTTCACTTAACATGATTCTTTACAGATCTAGCCATTTTTCTGCAAATTTCATCATTCCATTTTTCTGTAATGTTGAATAGAATTGCATTATGTGTATGTGCCACATTTTCATTATCCATTCATGTGTCAGTAGCATCTAGGCCATATCAAATTCTCAGCTACTGTGACTAGAAGTGCAGCAAGCATGCATGTGCAAGATCTCTGCAGTTGGGTGGAGTCCTTAGGGTATATGCCCAGGAGTGGTGTTAACTGCGTTGCATGGCAGGTCATTTTCTAACTTCTTGAGAAACCTTAATACTGATTTCCGTAACGGCTGTGTGAGTGTGCACTCCCTCCAACAGTGGATGACAGTTCCTTGCCAGCATTAATTGGCTGTTTTCTTGATGATAACCGTTGTGACTCGGGTAAGACAGGATCTGAAAGTTGCTTTGCCTCACACTTCCCTGACGACTAGGGATGGAGCACTTGTCGGCCATTTGTGTTTCTTTTGTGAACTGTCTCATCATTTCATTAACCCATTTGGTGATTGGCAAATTAATTCTTTTGGCGCTTAATTTTTGCTGTTTTTCTGTTTGTTTGTTTTTTGTTTTTCAAGGTAGGGTCTCGCTCTAGCCCAGGCTGACCTGGAATTCACTATGTAGTCTCAGGGTGGCCTGAAACTCATGGCGATCCTCCTTCCTCTGCCTCCTGAGTGCTGGGATTAAAGGCGTGCGTGACCACGCCCAGCAAGAAAGTTCTTGACTATACCTATATCCTGGAGCATGTTCACTATTTTTTCCTGCAGCATTTTCTATGTTTCTGGTTTTACATTGAGGTTTTTGATCCTTTTTTTTTTTTTTTGAGGTAGTGTCTCACTGTAGCTCAGGCTGACCTGGAATTCACTATGTAGTCTCAGGGTGGCCTCAAACTCACAGTGATCCTCCTATCTCTGCCTCCTGAGTGCTGGGATTAAAGGCATATACCACCACACCTGACTTCTTTGTTCCATTATTTATTTAATTAATTTAATTTATTTATTTGAGAGAGAGAAAGGGAGGGAGAGAGAGAGAATGAGAATATGGGCACGCCAGGGTCTCTAGCTACTGCAAAGGAACTCCAGATGCATGCACCACCTTGTATATCTGACTTCCGTGGGTACTGAGGAATTGAACCTGGGTTCTTAGGCTTCACAGGCAAGTGCCTTAACCGCTAAGCCATCTCCCCAGCCCCCTTTTTATTTTTTTATATGAAAGAGTGAGAGAGAGAATGGGTGTGTCATGGCCTTTAGCTGCTGCAAATGAACCCCAGAAGCATGTGCCACCTTGTGCATCTGGCTTAATTGGGTCGTGGGAAATTGAGCCTGGGTCCTTTGGCTTTGCAGGCAAGCACCTCACCTGTTAAGCCATCTCTCCAACGCTTTGATCCATTGACTTGTAGTTTGTATAGGAAGAGAGCTATGGATCTGCTTTTATTCTTCTGCAGTTAGAATATCCACTTCTGCTAGCTCCATTTGTTGACTATGCTGTCTTTTCACTGGGTATTTTTGGCCTCGTTGTTAAAGATTAGGCGGGCAAAAGCTCTGTGGACTCATTTCTAAACGCCCCCTTCTGTTCCACTGGTGTACGTGTGCTGTCTTTTCATTACTGTTGCCCTATAGTACAACCTGAGGTCAGGTATTGTGATGCCTCCTGCTGTGTTTGTTTTCCTTAGGGTTGTTTTGGCTATTCATGGCTTTCTGTGGTTCTATACAACTTCTTGGATTACTTTGTTCTAGCTCTGTGAAAAATGTCATTGGAGTTTTGATGAGAATTACATTGAATTTTGGTAAGATAGCCATTTTCACAATGTTAATTCTTCCAGTACAGGAGCATGGAAGGATGGAAGGTCTTTAATCCTGTAGTGTTCTCTGATTTTTTTTTTTTTTTTTTTTGTTTAGTGCCTTGAAGATTTTATTGTGGAGATCTTTCACATTTAAAAAAATTTTTTTATGTAAGAGTGAGAGAGAAAGAGAAAATTGGCATGTCAGGGCCTCTAGCCACTGCAATGAACTCCAAATGCATGCATGTGCTGCCTTGTGTGCATGTGTGGCCTTGCATGCTTGCATAATTGTGCATCTGGCTTATGTGGGACCTGAAGAGTTGAACATGAGTCCTTAGGCTTTACAGGCAAGCGCCTTGACTGCTAAGCCCTCTCTCCAGCCCCTTTCACATTTTTGATTAGGTTTATTCCTAGGTATTTAATTTTTCAGTAACTGTGAATGGGATGTTTTCCTTGATTTTTTTTTCCTCTGTGATTTGCTTGGTGTATTATGTGTTGATTTTGTATGCTGAAACTTTACTGAAGTTATTTGTTAGCTCTAGGAGGTTTTCTTTCTTTCTTTTTAATCCTGCTGGATCTTTTAAGTGTAGAATGATGACAGGGTTAGTTTGACTTCTTGGAGGGAAGATTCACTTCGGCTCATGGTTGCAGAACTGCCTGGCCCCATACGCTTAGGCAGAACAGCATGATGATGTGCGCAGGAGGGGGAGGAAGAGGAGGCTGTTTGCCTTGGGGAGGCCAGGGATCAGATTGAGGAAGGGCCAGGTATAACTTTCAAAAGCATAACCCCCAGGGACCTCTTTCCTTTAACTAGGCCCCAGCTACTAAAGTTTGTATTTGTCGACACAAACAAATGCCCTTCTGTGACCTCTGGCTTGGGATGGTCTAGGGGTCAGACAGGGTAGTTTCCGTGCCCGGGATTGTACTGCCCCTCCTCTAGCCCACGGAACAGGCAGTCATGGCCGGTAGTGTGTACAGCTCCGTGACTATCCAGGGAGCAGCGTTCCTAACGTCAGCAGAGCTCTTCCTGCATCTGTCTGCCTCCAGCCTCTTCCCTAAAGGCCACAGCACCCAGACAGGTGTGGAGGAGCCAAGGCTGAGTCCACACGAAGCCCCGTCCAACCTGGGGTTGGAGGTAGGCAAGCTTTGGCTGCTGGCTCACAGCCTCTCAGCACCAAAGGCAGGCAAAGGAAGTGCTTGGCATAAAGCCTTTTGGTTTCTTTTTCAAGGTAGGGTCTTGCTTTAGCCCAGGCTGACCTGGAATTCACTATGAAGTCTCAGGGTGGTCTTGAACTCATGACTTACCCCTTGCTTCCCAAGTGCTGGGATTAAAGGCATATGCTACCAGGCCAGGCTATCATAGCGCTCAGGTTGTCATAGAGCTTTGAGCCTGTTATCTCCAACACCTGGAGCAACCCAGAAGCGTCTTTGGTTTCCCTGGATGGAAGGGCAGCCCTGACCTGAGCTTTCTTTGGATGTATCCTATGGCTGCTCCCTAAACAGGGGTACAGGTGAGGTCCCTTTTCTTCAAACTGGGCACTGCACAGACCAAAGGAGAGGAGCAGAGCTGAGCCTTCCCTCAGCCTCCGTTTCCAATCCCCTAACTCTCAGATCAGCAGGTCACTATACAGAGGAATAAAACAGCACAGGATGCCAACAGCTTGGCAAGCATTTTCTGGGATCACTCAGAGCTGGCACATGGTCAAGGCTCTTCCAATAGCATCATGCCAGGGCAGATGGCTGCATCCCTCATTACTTCCTCCCTGAAGCCCTCTTTCTTTCCTGTGTCTAGTATTACTGCCCCCACCATGAGCAAGGCTGAGGGTATGCCTTCCACTCTGCTGTCCCCAAGGAGCAGAAACCTAAACAAAGAGCCTTCCTCTGCCACTACCACTGGATGAGAATGAATGAATGAATGGATGAAGAGTTCCCAAGACAGCCCTGCACCCAGCCCTGGCAGAAGGCTGAAGTCATACAGAATGCTGCCCTGACTTCACCCACTGTCCTTGCTTCCCAGGCTTTCCCTGCCTGGTCCTTGCTTTGTCCTAGGGTCCAAGTTTAGGGGTGGGGCAAAGGAGCTGTGGTGGACGAAGGACACAGCTTCTCTTAAGGCCTCTAGCAATAAGGGAGGCACCACACCTGGGTGGGGAGCACTTATGCTTTCCTGTGTAGGCTTTGAGGGCACAAGCCAAGAAGCAACCATCAGTATCCTCTTGGTTTTGGGGTGACCCTTTAGGGAGGGCATTTAGCAATTTGAACATGTTAGGAAATGCCCTTCCTGAGCCTAGGTGAGCATGGCTCACATATGGAGAGATGCTGGAATATTGTCTTTTTAGGGCCCTTTAATCGCATGCCTTGTCCAGCTAAGCCTAGTCCTCTTGAGAGGTCCTGGTTCAATGTCAGCGTTCATCCACGCTCCATCTCACACTGCTCCCACTCGGCTGCAGCCGTGCCTACCTGACCAGTGGCCCAGTATGCAGCCTGGATGAGCTCAGCCTTCACTTAGGGGCTTCTGGGTCAATATCACCATGCAATTCTGGAAAAACATAGATGAACTGGCAAATAGGGTTAGACATAGCTTTGAGCAGCGGGTGGGCAGCATACAGATGATTTGCACAGAAAGCTTCCCACCTTTACTGTAAGCATACGGTTCAGTGGTGTTCAGTGCTTCAAAATGCTTAATTTTACTTTTTTCTAAAAACGTTTTCTTATAGCGGCCCTGCTTTGCAAATTAAATGTGACCGAATAAAGCTGTAGCACACGGGACCGAGAATCAGCCCGAGCGCTGTCACGTTCCTCTAAAATGACCATCTGTCCCGGCTACAGAAGAGTAGCTTCTGTGATGTGCTGAAGTTAATAACTTACCTGAGCCTTGTAAGTACACTTAGAGTTACCTCCTTAGAGTTGGCAAGCATATTAAAATATTCCTAAAGTTCAAATTACCTTTCTAAAATTTTATTTGTTTTCAAGGAGAGACAGAGAGAGAGCGAGTGTGGGGGGGGGGGAGAATGGGTTCATCAGGGCCTCTAGCCACCAAATGAACTCAACTCCATATGCATGCACCACTTCATGTATCTGGCTTACGTGGGTACTGGGGAATCGAACCTGGGGTCATCAAGCCGTAACCGCTGAGCCCCCAGGCATTTATGTGAGTGCTGGGGATCTGAACTTAGGGCCTTGTGTTTGTGCAGCACGTAGCTCATCCACGGAGCCATCTCCCCAGTGTCCCCAGAAACAAGTTCCAATATGACAAGGAAAAATTATTGTGACCATTAATCTCTGTCAATTTGACAGAATTTAGAATTGCTTCCCTCTTGGCATCTAAAGATTTTCTAGATTAGATTGAGGTGGAAAGACCCACCCTAATTGTGAACAGTGCCATTCGTCTCTTTCTACTGCCCCCTGCTGGTGTGGAGGTATTCCTGACATGATCCCCTCCATGATGAAACCCAAAACTGTAAGCCCAAGTAACCCTTTTCCTTCCATAAGCTGCTCCTGACAACGTGTTTTGTCCCAGCAACAGAAAGCTCTGCTGTGCGCGCGCGCGCGCGCGCGCGTGTGTGTTTGTGTGTGTGTGTGTGTGTTATACCAGGCATTACTGAACCCAGGGTCTCATGCACACTAGGCAAGTGCTCTATCAGTGAGCTGTACCTCTAGCCCATCACCACTATCAGCCATCTCCAGAATTCTTTCTTGCCAATCTGAAATCTGTATTCATTCAACACTGCTCTCCCTTTACCCACTCCAGCCCCTGGCCCATCATCCCTCTCTCTCTCTCTCTCAATCTCTCCAAATGTGACAATTCTAGGGACCATCTAGAAGTGGATTCACACAGTACTTATCATTCTGGCTTATTTCACTTAGAACAATGTCTTCAAGATGTGCAGAATTTTTGTTGTTGTTTTAAGATTGAACAATTCACACCCTCCAAGGCTTAGGGTACATTGTGGAAGAGGAGGCAGAAAGAATGTAAGAGCCAAAACAAGGGTAAGACTGTTTACAATGCAATTGTTCAGACAGAAACTGGCCTCAATATCCATGACCTCGCAGTGCCTAGCACTACCTTCACAATATCCTCATAATAGGAGGAAAAGATGATGACATCAAAATAAAAGATAGACTAACGGAGAAAGGGAGGGGATATGATGGAGAATGGAGTTGTGAAGGGGAAAGTAGTGGAGAGGAGGGAATTATCATGACTTATTGTCTGTAAAGTATGGAAGTTGTCAATAAAAAATGCCAACACCCACAAAAAATTAAATTAAAAAAAGCAAGAGAGAGAGAGAGAGAGAAGAAATTGAGCAGAGCACCAACACTCATTGCTCTCTGCTTCCTGACTACAGAAGCAATGTGACCAGCTGCCTCACCCTCCTGCTGCTATGGTGAGCTGTATCCCCTCAAACTGAACTGAAATAAACCCATCTTCCCTTTAAAAAAAAAAAAGCCATGGTGGCACAGACCTTTAATCCCAACACTCGGGAGGCAGATGTAGGAGGATCGCCATGAGTTCAAGCCCACCATGAGATTACAGAGTGAATTCCAGGTCAGTCTAGGCTACAGTGAGACCCTACCTTGAAAAAAAAAAAAGATTGAACAAGGGATGGAGAGATGGCTTAGTGGTTAAGGCACTTGCCTGCGAAGCCTGAGGACCCATGTTCAACTCTCCAGGTCCCACATAAGCCAGACGCACAAGGTGACACAAATGTGCAAGGTCACACATGTGCACAAGGTGGCACACACATCTGGACTTTGAGTACAGTGGCTGGAAACCTTGATGCACCAATTCTCTCTCTCTCTCTCTCTCTCTCTCTTGCATAAAAAAGAAAAGGCCAGTCTATTGGGCTTGCCTCAAAAAAAATTTAAAAAGATTGAACAATATTCTATTGTATGGATAGATCACATTTTGTGTATTTATTCATCTAGTCATTGATGGTGTGAGCCACTATTCCCAATGAAGATTCCAATTTCTTCCTCCGCATTTGTTCTTTTCTTTTCAAAGTTTAATTAATTTGTGGGGGGGGGGCTGCACCAGGGTCTCTTGCCATTGCAAATGAATGCCAAATGCATGTCCGCTTTGTGTCCAGTTTTATGTGGATGCTAGGAGCTTAAATCTGGGCTGCCAGACTTTGCAAGCAAGCACCTTTAACCACTGAGCAATCTCTCCAGCTCCTGATTGTCTTTCTTTTCATTGCTATTTAGGCCTGGCAGTGCACACATGTAATTTCAGCACTTGGGAGGCTAAGGCAGGAGGATTTCTGTGCATTCAAAGCCAGCCTAGACGACAGAATTGAGACCCAGTTTCATAAAACAAACAAAAATAGCCACCCTTGTTCATGTGAGTTTGTATCTCTGCCACCTGATTCTGATTTGCATTTCCCAAATGATTAGTGAATTGAACACTTTCCATTGTGTTTACTGGCCTTTTGTATATTTTCTGCCTGTCTTCATTCCCTGAGTGCTGTCATGACAGGTGTGCACCACCACACCTGTTCTTACATGCTGCTGGGGGTTAAGCCCCAGGCCCCACGCGTGTTAGGCAAGCAATCCTGAATGTTTTCTTCACGGAAGGTCCATCTGAAGTCACTGAGCTTTAGGAGTCCTTCATCCATATCACCTGGGTACTCTGCAGTGTGAAACCACGTTCAGAGCCCAAAATTGCTCCTGTCATGGCCCTAAACCTCGTTGTTAGCTATAGCCAGAGGCCTCCTACCTGCTGCATGGCACCTGATGCCCAGCCAGGCTAGGGTGGGTACAGTACCCAGATACATTGCAGAATCTGAGGCCCCAGGGATTGAAGTAGCTCTAAAGTCACTTTAAACTGTCATCACAGCAGAGTCCAAAGTCAGAGTTGTTCTAACCACTATCACCTTGACTTGTAGGTATCCTAAAAAATAGTTTTACCAAAAAGTAGGAGAAATATTCAAAGATATCCTGCAAATAACTAAGAAAATTAAATGCCAGTTTTTCAATGAACTGAATTAAGTGTAAGATCACAGGAGAAAGTCAAATGGCTCAGTAAATATGAATACTGTTGATCCCACAAGTAGTCAGGGACGTGCACACTGGGCATATCAAATTAATCAAATTTTAAATATGTCTTATGACCACCTTTCAAGCAGAACTTGTCTTCAACCTGGCCAAGTGTTGCCCAATGCCAGCCTGCTGAGCATCAGAATCCATTGCCAAGGAGCTGAGGTGGCATACCCTGGGAGGGGCTGAACGATGCTTTGAGGGGACCTTACTTGGCTGTGTAGCTCCACATGTGCTCCCTGGCCCTAAGCATCTCCTCCATTTGATGAGCCACTATCAGACCTGAGTGGGGATCTGAGGCTCTCGCCCCGTTCTGCCACCCCACCTTACCTTGCGTGGATGTCTCTCCCAACTGTGACTCGACACTGGCTTTCTGAAGGACCTAATGCACACATGTACACTGGCTTAGCAAAGGTCCACACACACCCACATTTACGCATGCTGGCCCCAGAGGAAGCAGGGCTGGTAAAGAGCAGTAGGCTGGGGAGACGGCTCCGTGGGTAAATGGCTTGCTGTGTGAGTGTGAATGTGAGGACCTGGGTTTGGACCCCAGAACCCACGTAAAGCTGGATATGGCAGCATCATGTGTAATCTCAGCGCGCATAGGGTGAGGAAGATTGCTTGGGAGCGCGAAGGTCGTGAACAGTAAGAAAGCCTGGCCTGCCTCAGACATGCTGGAAGTGCTCACTAGAGTTTCTGACTGCCACACACGTGCCATGGCACATGCATTCCTGCACTCACACACAGGGACACACTGGAACACACACAGAGATCTTAAAAGGTGATCGGGGTTGGAGAGATGTCTTAGCCATTAAGGCACATGCCTGTGAAGCCTTAGGACCCCGGTTTGATTCTCCAGTACCCCCATAAGCCAGATGCACAAGGGGGCGCACGCGTCTGGAGTTCACTTGCAGTGGCTGGAAGCCCTGGCATGCTCATTCTCTCTCTCTCTCTCCCTCTGTCAAATAAATAAATAGATAAATAAATAAATAAAATATTTTAAAAAGTGATGAGAAAGATACAGAGACAAGTTGTGTTGAAGCTGGGCATGTGCTGCCCCATAACCCAGCAACTCCACGGATGGGACGTTGTCTCAGGAAAGAGCTGTGGATTGGTGTGTGAACTCAAGTTCCCAGGAAAGCACTGAGTGTACTGCACCTCCTTCCAGCGAGGCCGAATGACTCGTGACGCTCCTGTGATTGCAGAGAGACGGAAAGGTGCAGGTCAGAACCAAATTACCATGGACTGCCTTTAGCCCCTCAATAGCCATGTATTGCCCACCTCTGTGTCTGAACTAACATCCTGTGAGTATCCGTTGATCAGATATAATCCTGTTTTGGAATACAAGAATGGCCCCTCAGCTTCCGCCAACTGAAGGGCTAAGAATGTCATCAGATAATATCTGAGGCCTGTGGTGGAGACCCCCGCCCCCCCCCCCCGCCCCCTGCTTTGCTGTAACACGCTACCTGATGGTCAGGCAATGTACTTGAAAAGTGCCTGGATTTATGACTTTCCTTTGTTCCGTAACTATTAAACCTTCATGAAATGGTTAACACATTGGAACTTGGGGTCCTGGGCCACGGCCACTCATATTTGGCTCCAGAATAAACTATCTCTTACCCCTTTGAGGTGAGAGCTGTGTCCTTTGTGTTGACAGGTGTACACGGTTCACCAGAAGATGGTTTATCACACGGTAGTGTGCACACCAGCAACTCTGAAATCCACATAGCCTTCACCCATGGAATATCAGTTACATAAGTCAGCCACCTCCACACCGGGGAATGCCATGTGGTCTTTCGAAAGACCCTGAAACAGCACATGTTTCCGTGGGCAGATGCCTCCCATGTGGCACACGGGGGCAGAGCAGGTTGAGAGGTCGGTATTGGTCCACACCAGCTCCAAGGCTGCACATGCGCTGTGCGTGGCTGCTGGAGCAGCTTCTTGCCTCTTCTGCGAGGGCGAGGCTCAGGGAACGCAAGCCGAGTGGAGGCCAGCGGCCAGTAAAGGAGAAAGCCCCGAGCCGCCACGCCGCACTCCCCCACCGCTCAGAGACAGAAAGGAGCGGCAGGGACGGGACTAGAGAGGACAGCGTGGGAGGATGGGGGCAGTAGTCCTTTCTACTTAGCTGACATTTTCCTGTGATTTCTTCACCGAGCGTATGTCATTCTTAATGTTACGAAAAAGAAAGGAAAATGTCATGGTTTAAATTTCAAAACCACATTTGCCATTTACTTTGAGTTTTAGATAAAAATTTCTCTGCACGCATTTCTAAATGCTTTTCTTTTCTTTCCTCCCTCTCTCCCTCCCTTTTGTGAGACAAGGTCATGTATAACCCAGGTTGGCCTTCAACTGGCTACGTAGCCAGAGGATGACCTTGCAGCTCCCGATCGTCCTGCCTCCAGCTCCCAAGTGCTGGGATTACAGGCATGCACCACCGTTTCCTGTCTGTATGGTGCTGGGCATCAAGCACAGGGCTTTGTGTATGTGAAGCCAGCACTCTAGCAACTGAGCTACATCACCAGCTCGCCAGCCTTTGCAGAGCCCCGGTGTCTCCTAGTAGCCCATGGGGTAGCCTTGGAAATGAGCTCACCTAGAACCAGGAAGTGCCCAGACACTCTGTCAGGGTGCCACTCTCCCACAGTGCATGTGTGCCCATCAGCAGGTCCATCAGCACAAAATAACAGAACCAATCGACTGATACTTAGGAACCATTGAGTGTATACTGTGTTTCCCACATGGTGGGTTGCCAGTCAAGTCCTGTTTGTTTCAAGCAAACTCCAGCCCTTGAAGTGGGACATGATGGCACATTCAAATTTGATATAATTGCCTTCACAATACATTAGAGAGAGAGAATGTGTGTGTGTCTCCAAAAGTGGTTAATTGATTTTCATGGGTGTGATTGTGAATAATTTTTATTTTGTTCTTAGAATTACACACACACACACACACACACACACACACACATCTTCTTTTTTCTTTCTTTCTTTCTTTTTTTTTTTTGGTTTTCTGAAGTAGGGTCTCACTCTAGCCCAGACTGACCTGGAATTCATTATATATTCTCAGGGTGGCCTCAAACTCATGGCAATCTTCCTACCTCTGCCTCCCAAGTACTGGGATTAAAAGCGTGCACCGCCACACCCAGCTTCTTATATATATATATATATTTAATAACATATGAGGACTAGCTGGTAGTTTTGTCACAATAACAGCAGAATAAGGAGGGCATGGGGGAGCTAACCAATGCCAAGGACAGGCTTGGGCCTGGACTTCTAGGGATGCTGTGCTTCAGGGTTACACTCTCAGACATCTGTCTCAGGTTCCAGCAAGAGGCTCTGCATTTTCAGTGTGGTCCAGGTGGGGCCTATCCTGAAATGAGCAAGCTGATCGGATACAGACAGGTCCTTAGCTTTGAACATGGAGGCTGTCCTCAAACATGATGTCCCCAAACAGGAGTCTGGGATGTGCTGATGAGGGGATTTCAAGTCAGGGCTGCACCCTGACACTCTCCAACCTTGCCTACTCACAGGTGTGTCAGAAGGGTCCCTGGGAAATGGGGCAGGGTTAGGCAGTCAGGATGACCAGCCGCCCAGTGGAGCTCGGAGGAGAGCAGCTTGATGTCCCAGACCAACCCTATACTGTCTGACTGCCACCAATGCTCTGCCCCTGAGGCTGTGGCTGAGAGGTGGCAGACACACTAGAGGTGACAGAGCAGACAAGGACCTCAAGGTGAAGCTGGAAGTCCCTTGGCCTTGGTCCCCCCCGTCAAAATGTGTCCTGGCCATGGATGCTCCTTTGGGATGAATTGGGGTAACATTTTCACCCACCCATCTTCTCTGTCTTTTAGGTGCCCTGGACTTGTGGCTTGTGTTTGGGTGAGTAGGAGGCACTGGAGGGCATGACAGACTCTATACTTCTCGGGGGCATTCCCTTGGATTCAAACCCCAAAGGGCTCTTAGGGTTTCTTGCCATTAAGGCTAAACCAGAGGCTTGCTGAACCCTTGTTTTCCCTTTGAGGGCCATGGAGTTTCTTGCTCAAGATGTTTCCAGGGGCTGCAGCACATCAGCTGGCTAAGGGGATATCCCAGTGCCTTGGAAGCCCTGGTGGTGGAAAAAGTCACATAATGGATGCAACCATCTTCTCAGAATCCATTCAAAGCACCTTCCCATAACTCCATGGCTGGGATGGCCAGGATGGCCAGGGCTTAGCTGACTCTGCTGCTGGGCTACCCTGGGTCTTCCCTCTTAAAGGGGCCACGTAGCACCCTGTAGACTGCCGGCCAAATCCTGAGCATGGTGGGTCAGTGAAATCAACCATCACAGCTACTGCTGGCGCCCTCCAAACTCCTGCTGGACCCTGACCCTCAGGTCATGTTACTGGGAGGTGGGGCCTTTGTGATGTGAGCAGGCCACTGGGCTCTGCTGCCTGCCTTCCTGACTGTGTCAGCAAAGAGGACCAGTGAGATCATGCTTTCTGGAAGCCACAGCAGCCTCACCAGACAGAGCATCATCCAGGGCTCCATCACGGATCGAACGTCCCGAGTCAGAGCAGCGTGTTCCTATTGTTCATTAGCTTTCCAGTCTAGAGTGCTTTGACGTAGCTGGGAATGCTGAAGGCAACCATAAGGCTCTGCTCAGACTCCAGTGGGTCCTGGGAATTTTGGAGGAGGTCAGCCATGGTGCGCGCCACTGGCTGTGCCTGATAAAGGCCTGCCTCTAGGTTGCTCAAGGTGTTCATGCTGGGGACCTAGGCAGGACACTGCCAGAGTCCCATACCACATCCACAAGAGCACCTCCGGGCACTCATCCTAGGAGAATAGCCCCCCTGCCCTCATCAGCTACCACCTAGTTTAGCAGCTCTTCTGCCAAGTGGTATCCAAGATGTCCATAACAAATGCGCAAAGCCAGGCTTCCAGAAGCACAGACAGGTTCCAGAGCTGAAGGTGGAAATGGTCAAGTGAGCTTCCTTCCCAGGGAAGGCTCCCTGGGCAGAAGCCACAGCGTGTTTCTGGCTGAGCACTTTAAGCAAGAGATTGTTCCGGGCTGGAGAGATGGCTTAGCGGATAAGGCACTTGCCTGCAAAGCCAAAGGACCTAGGTTGGATTCTCCAGGACCCACGTGAGCAAAATGCACAAGATGGTGCATGTGTCTGGAGTTAGTTAACAGTGGCTTGAGGCCGTGGCACGCACATTCTTTCTCTCTCTCTCCTTCTGTCTGACTCTGTCTCTCTCAAATACATAAATAAATAAAATGTTTTTTAAAAAGAGACTGTTCCTTAGCCTGGTTCTTTCAGCTTCTCCCGGAGCAGGGTAGCATGCTGGGGCAGCAAGAGGCGGCTGAAGGATATAGGGGATTTGGATGGAGCCACTCATCCACATGGACAGCATAGGTCTCTGCTCACCCTGTCAGCACCAAGTTGGTTCCTCTTTTGTCTTTAATCCAATATCAACTTAAAGGGGGAAAATGTTTACATGTTAACTATGCAAAATCTTTAATTGCTTTTGAAAGAGTTTCATTCTGTAGCCCAGGCTGGTGTCGAACCCATGGTGATCCAGTGAGCCTCCTGCCTCTGCTTCCCAAGTGCAAGATTATAGGTCTGTGCCCCACACTCAGCTTAACTGTGCAGATTCTGCTTGTTTTAACTCTTACATTCACTTCCAAAGCAGACATATTCCAATTAGCAAAAAGGAAAATCTATATATTGAATCAAACTTCCAAATTTGCCTCTCTCAGGAACTCATATACATCAGGCCTTTCCCCATGGGCTTAGGAACAGAGTGGTGGGGGAGGGGAGAGTGGCAGGGCAGTCAGCAGCCAACAGTCACAGTCGCAGGGTACCAGAAGCCTAATCGACCCTGTCACCCTATCACCGACTGCTGTCTTCCCTGCTTGTCACTCAGTCTGGCCGGGGCCCCGTGCCCCACTGGGTGGGGGTGGGGCAGGCATTTCCACCTCTGCTCGGCCTACGCGCCACATTGGCTGGCTAGACAACTGGCTGTGTGTGAGCCTCTCTAGGGACACTGCCTGTACTCTTTTGGTACCCTGAGCTCCTCACAGCAGCCCAAGCCAAGGTGTGGAGTTTGGCGTGTGTGTTGGGGGTGTTCATCAATGACTCTGTAGGCTGGGGTCCAGACCTGGCAAAGACTGGACCCTCTTATTCTTGCTCCTCTGCTCTGCAATGCCTCCATATACTGAGAGCACAGGGTACTTGTCTGGGCTACATCTACTGGGGTCTGGGCCGTGGAGGAGGGGCAGAGTGAGGGCACCACTCTCTTCTCTGGTCCAGCTTGGGGCAAAGACATCCACAGGGCACCTGGTTGTTGTGTCTCTGGGCAGCAAGTGGGTGATCACTTCTACTCTGGTCAGTCCCTGTCCTCTCATAGACTGCTCTGGCCTGTCTTCTTGGGTCTCGGCCAGTGTCTACACTGTAGCCCTGCTTGGGATGACCCTGCAACCTGAAGCCCTGGTTCTTATGCACCTACCACCAGGCAGGGCTGAGGACTGGCTCTAAGCTTACCTCCATGCTTCTGCCCTCAGACAGGCTTCTCATTTTCTGATGAAGAGGGCATGGCTGGGTGGGAGGAAAAGGAAGAGCCCTACTTCCCCTGTGGCCTGTGCAAACTGCAACCCCCCCCTCTGTCCTCCCTCCAGCTCCCCTCTCTCCCTCCATCTTCCTCCTTCTCTCTAGCTCCCTGTACCCTGCCCCCTGCCCTTCCTTCTACCCCCTTAGGCTTCACACTGACTCCTCAGACATCCCTTGGACAGAACTTCCAGAGTCTTCCCTGGCAGTGGCTACTCCTTCAGGCCCATACTTCTCTTACATACTGTCCTGTCCCAACCAGGGAGGGGGACACTTCCTCATAGGAGGAGACTGAACAAAGAAAGAGGTAGTCAGAGAGGACACCTGTGAGCCAGCCAATCCTGGAGGGTCACACCACCCTCAAGGCTCTGAGCCAGGACTGGAATCACCCCAGTGACCATGCTGGCCCCCACTGTTGTTCACTAAAGACAGTTTACCTAAAGACCAGACATGGGGCAGGGCACTGCTGGCTGACTACAGTCTTGGAGATGGGTAGGTGAGGCTGCTGTCAGGGAGCCTTAGGCTTGCTGAGACACACTCATAACACATGACTCACACAGAGGCCCAACACACACACACACACACACACACACACACACACAGAGAGAGAGAGAGAGAGGGAGGGAGGGAGGGGGAGAGAAAGACAGAGAGGAGAGGAGAGAGATATGCTCAAATATATCCTTGCATATAGACATACATAGATGTACCAATACACACATAAAAAGATACATCCACATGGATAGGCACAGAGGTGCACTTAATCCCCCATACATACAGACAGACAGACAGACCGCTGCAGACACATGCCCCATGAAGACATCAAGCACACAGCCTCACTTTTATGCTCCACACACAGTACCACACACTCACATGGGTATTCTCATGCATGCACACACATGTGTGTCCCCCATATTTCCCACTCTCACACCACACAGACACACACCTTCCCTCCTCCCTGCTGGCACCTGCTGCAGCCCCAAGGGGCACAGGCAAGTAGGCCTGGCAGCTAGCTGTGGTTTCCTGGGAAACGCTGCCACCACCATGTCACTGCAGAGCCTGGAGAGGCCTAGGGCATGTGTTGGGTGTCAGACAGAGGTACGTGTCACCAGTCAAAGGGTGGGCATGTGGTGTCCCTTGGCACCCTCTGCCACAGCATGCAGCATCAGAAGGGTGTCTCTGGCCAGTCTGACCTTCTCCAGCTCAGGACCCCCAGGTCTGCAGTGCCTGCGGCATAAAGCAGTTGTGGAAGGAGCAAGAACTAGGTGAGCCGGAGCACAGCCCACGCAGAAAAGGCAGGATGAGGGTGGAAAGCTGGAGCTCCAACACTTACAGGAAGGAGCTGACAGCCTTGGTGAGGGTCCAAACGGAGCCTCATTCCCAGGCCTGGAAATGTCTTGGCTTCTGCTGGGACCAACTGAGGGACCGTCTCCCAAGACTCTAGCCCCAAACACCTTTGGACGTGGGTCCAGGTGTCCGTGTGCTAATGGAGGCCAGTCAGGGCCAGGAGGAACAAAGAGAGCCAGGGTATACAGAGGGGAGCACCCACACAGCTCCATGGCCACCAGGCCACAGGGGACAGAGCATTTCAGAGCCTGTTCTTGGGCCTCTCAGTGGGGCACAAGAATGTCCTTAGGGAACCCTGTACTCCAGGAAGGGATGCGAGGCTCAAAACGGTAGCCTTGGAAGACTGGAGCGGGGCGGTAGCAGAACCCATCTTCTCACTATAGTGGTCTTCAACATATGCTTTCCACAGCTCTCCCTCTCGGCCTAGAGCTAGGCCCCTTTGTGGAGGGGAAGGGGTCACCAGAGAAGTGATAAGGACACTTAACAACTGAACTCCAACTCTACTTCCTTCTACTGTGAATGCCAACCGCCAGCTCCAGGTGTTTCTGAGTTCTAGGATCTATAGGAGATGAGATATCTGTGGTTCTTGGAGGAAGAAGATTTAAACAAGGGCAGAAAATAGGCTGACTGGGTAGGAATGGAAGAGCGGGATGGGAGAAGGCCTAAGAGGGTAGCAAGCGGAGACCGTGAGCAGCTACCTGGATTGAAGCTCACCATGAGGACAATGTCATCCAGTGCTGGCAAGAGTCCCAGGATGACACTGCCAAAGCTGCTGTCCCTCAAGGCCCCCTTCCTCTCACAGGCATCCTCCCTCCTCTGGATATGTGTGTCAATTCACACAGCACACCCTGCCCTAGATGTAGGGCTCATTCAAAAGTCAGGCCCAGGCACACCCCTATCTGCCTGGCTTGTCTGTCGTGTGGCACGAGTGTTCCTCTAAAAGCACACAGCACCGGCCCAGCACTCTCATGAGTGTCACTTATGGCAGTGCCCAAGGAATCTGGATGAGTGTGGTGCGTGCCAGCAATGATAGTGACCATGACAACCGTCATGATGTGAGAAAGGTGATGGTGATAATGATACAGGTGATGACGACATTGGTGACAGGCCATGGTGATGGTGGTAATGATCAAGGAACTGATGATGGTGATGAGGACATGATGATGCTGATGATGTTACTGATGATGATGAAGGTACTGATGAAGGTGATGATAACGATGATGATGATGGTACTGACAGTGATGCAGATGAAAGTGTTGGTGATGGTGGGGATGACAACGGTAATGATGATGGTAGCTAACTTCTTAGGCCTCCAGCCTATAGCCAGGGACCTGGGCAGCTACCTTTCTCCCCTGGCTTCTCCCAGCTTTCAGGCCCTGACTCTCCAGTCACGGGAAGACACTGAAATGCAGCCATTGTGTCTGCTGTGTCGATGGGGTTTAATCACACCCTTTCTGCAGAGCTTAATCAACTTCTAACTGACCCAGTTTCTGTCCGGGCAGACCACTGAATTCACTGTGTGCTGCTGTGCAGGCTGCCTGTGACAGTGGAAGCTTCAAACATAGCACGTGGTTTGGAAACATTTTCAAGCTCTGTGGCATTTGTTCTGATTTACAAGATTTCAATGCACTTCTAGAGTAGTGATCCTTAATTCACAGGGACAGTGAACTTGGACAAGAAAAAACAATGTCTTTGTGTTTACGGAGCTCTCACTCAGACGAGCATTTCGTGCCATGAGAATATTGGCAGTCCTGGGACCGTGTCTCCAGTGCAAAACACAAATGTGGTCACCTTACTTTACAGTTGTCACGAACATTTCAAGTGCTATCCACTCCCACCACAGGGACTATCTGTCACATGACCATTCTATATGCTTGTGTTGTTGGTAATTTTTTTTCTTTTCAAATTTTTTTATTAACAACTGCCATGATTATAAAAAATATCCCATGGTAATGCCCTCCCTCCCCCCACCTTCCCCTCTGAAACTCGATTCTCCACCATAGCCCCTCCCCATCTCAATCAGTCTCTCTGTTATTTTGATGTCATGATCTTGCGTGTTGTTGGTATTTTGACAGGTAAATTTCACTGTAACTGGAATCCTTTGTAGCCCTGTGCTTATTAGTTTGAAACAATGGATGGGTAGGATTTATAGGCAGACTTCTATATGGTGCGACAATAACAGACACGGTGTTGTGTGTTGGTTAAAACCTACCGAGCGCACAGAGCCAAGAGCGCAACCTCATGCGAGTTGGCATGTGCACTGGTAGGGCTCATACTGGCTCATCAATGATGCCAGATGTCACACCACTGCTAGTGATGAATGAATACTACAGAACCATGGACAGTACATGGGACTCTTGGTTCTATTGGCCAACTTTCTATAAATCACAGGAGCTGAGGTGATAGTCTGGCAGGTAAGATGCTTGCCTCATGAGCATAAGGACCTGAATTTGATACCCAGAACCCATAAACAATGTTAGATATGGTGGCATGGTCCTATAATATCAGCAATGGGAAGTCAGAGACAAGAGGATCCTGGAACTAACTAGCCTAACTGGCAAGCTCCAGGACAAGAGACTCTCACAAAAGCTGGAAGCATTTCTGAGGAAGGATGGCTGAGCTTGTCCTCTGGCCTCATGTACACACGTGTGCCCCACACAATACAAACATGTACATACCAGACTTACAGATTTTAAAAAATTTCTAAAAGTCAACCCTATTAATTTTTTTCATCTACTGTGAAGATCCCTCACTTCCAAAGGCTCCATCTGGAAGCAATGCAGAAGCCTGAGGAAGGAGGCCCTGGGTCAGGCCAGCAAGCCCCTCGCCAGCTGACCCCCAGTCTGTGCCCTCGGGAACACATCTCTGCATTGGGGAGAAGGGCTAGACATTGTGGAGCCATCACATAAGGGAACTCCATGGCTACGGTAGCTGTAGCACAGTGAGCACTTAGGGCTTAGACTGTGAGGGGAGAGCAGGGAGAAGGAGCCGTCACCTCAGCATAGCTCTCTCACACACACGCACGCACGCACATGCCCAGAATCAGCAAAAGGCTTCACTCTTTGACATACCTACCTGACATGTTTGGTTCCCAGATATGAGAATCTGAAATCTTTCTTATTGTCAATGTCTGCCTTTCCGAATGCACACATGATTTAATTTCAGCCATTACAATCATAGTAATTAAACAAAAAGCTCAACTCTGGAAAAACACAAGGCATCTTAAGTTTCTGCATCAATATTTAACACCTGCCTAACCCTCTAGATGCTGCCTTGGTGGATAAACAATTTCCAGTCCCAGTAAGTACTAACCCAGCCACAAAGCCCCAGAGAGGGAAGCACATATTCTCAGGAAAGATCAGCCCTGTTCCTGCTGTGCTGTGTAGCTCACTAGGGTTGTTCCCTTCTGCATTTAAAAACCTCAGGGCCAAGTGCAGTTCAGTAAGAGGCTAAATACTTAGTCTACTTTAAAGCTGATGGGCTTGAAGCTAGATTTAACCACATTAAACATTTCAGGGGGAAATGCACAATGTGCGAGGCAAGCCATTGCCAAGCCAGGAAGAGACACGTTGTTCACAGGCATGTCACCAGTCAGCAGGAGCTTCATGGAACAACGCGTGAGACAACAGTTGCTGTGTGGAGGGCAGTACTGTGTTCTCCTTCCTACCAAGCCACATGTAACAAATTACAGACAAGGGAGGCCATGTTGGGGCTGTTGTGTACTGGGATGAATGAGACAGGTGTCATGCACTGGACCTTCCTGCTTCCTGCAGAAGCTGAGGACATGTAGCCTGTCCCTCAAGCAGAGGCATAGGAGGCCAGGTACATGCAAGAAAGGCAACATAGATACCTTCCAGTGAGTTGTTGGCCAGGGAGGTCCCTGATGCTCCCAAAACATTACAGGCCATTGCCAAAGCCCTTGGTTTCCCACCAGGAATAGATGGTAAGACCCTATTGCTGAAAACTCCACATACTTGGGCTGCAAGGTCAATGAGAAATCCTGCTGGAACTGAGCTGATAACCTCCTCCATGTAGACCAGCTGACAGAAAGCTGGAAAAAGCTATGCTTCATGCAGTTCAATGGGAGAAAGAGAAATCACCAGTGGAGAAACTCAACAGTGGACACTGCAAACCTTAAATTTGGCCAGCCAGGCCAAATGAGGCAACAGGTGCAATAGTGGCATGTCTGTTATGGGGGGAACCAACCACTCTCTAATTTGACTGGAGGTCTGCTCCATGGGAGGGAATACATCCCTGATACTGAAAATCAACAACAGGGGTAGTCATGAGCCCTAGGGGTGTAATGTCGGCTGGTGTCTGACTAAATGTATATACTGTGCTCACCAAACTGCCCAGTAAGCACTTCTCTTAATGTTCATACCCATATATTCATGCTACTCTCACTTTTGGTTAGAGAAGCTTCTCTTTTCAGATGGCAGTGACCTTGGGATGACTCAAGGCATCGTGGTGCTGGGAAGAAGTGACAGAGGAGTGCTCAGCACTGCAATATCTCTATCGCACCTTCCAAGGCTCAGGGTCCATTGTGGAACAGGTGGTGGAAAGAATGTAAGAGCCAAAGGAAGGGTAGGACTCCTTACGTGCTCCTCCACACACAAAATGGCCTGGATATCCATGACCTCACAGTGCCTGACACTACCTACACAAGACCATCATAATAAGAGGAAAAGATGATGACATCAAAATAAAAGAGAGACTGATTGAAACGGGGAGGGGATATGATGGAGAGTAGAGTTTCAAAGGGGAAAATGGGGGAGGGAGGGGATTACCATGGGTTATTGTCTACAATTATGGAAGTTGTCAATAAAGAAATAATTTAAAAACAAAGGCTTGTGTCATGCTAGGGAAATGAGTCAGCTTAAGAGTGCTTGTCATGGGCTGGAGAGCTGGTTTAGTGGTTGAGGCACATGCCTTTGAAGCCTAAGGACCCAGGTTCGATTCTCCAGGTTCCACATAAGCCAGATGCACATGGTACATGTATCTGGAGTTCCTTTGCAGTGGCTAGAGGACTTGGAGTGCCCATTCTCACTCTCTTTCTCCCTCTCTAATAAATAAATAAATCTAAAAGAAAAGTGCTTGTCACTTAAGTATGAGAGTCTCTCAGGCTAGAGACCAATAAGTTCAACTTTTCAGAACCCTTGTAAAAAGCTGGACATGGCCACATACCCCTGTAAGCCCAGTCCATGGAGACCAGAGGCGAGAGAATCACTGGAGCTCACTGATGGACAGTAGCTCCGGTTGAGATACAGACTCCCATCTCAAGGACATACGAGGATGAGTGACAAGAGTACACTGAATATTCTCCTCTGGCCTCAGAACATGAACTCATGGAGTGAACACATCTGCACAACATGTGCATGCATCACACACCAACCACACCAACCACACCACACCACACCACACCACACACACAAGAAAAAGAAAGGAAAAAGGGCTTGAGATAAGAGGGCTGTAACGGTGTCCCAGGTCCTTGGTATTGGTCAGCTTGAGACTCCTTACCTGAAAACTAATCAACCAGCTTCCCCCTCCCCCCGCAGCCAACACACACACAAATGAGTCATCAGGATGGTTCTCAGTGGCAAGTGGCCACCAGCTCCTGAGCAGGCCCACGGGTTGGTTTCTTCACCACCAATATCAGCAACTTGGCTCTACTGCTCCACACCTTCCATGACTTCCCAGAGACCTTCTGGATAAGTTGTGTCACTTGCACAAATCTATCCCAAAGCACGCCTTGTGTGTGCCCCTCACAGTCCCCTCAAACTCTGTCTTCTACGAGAACTAAGCTTTCCTGTCACACTGCCCAGGGGTATGGTGAATAGCCTCAGTTTTCATGCAGGGCTCCAGCATCCCTGGGAAGCCCAGCTCTGACTGCCCTAATCCTGGCTTCTCTTTGCAGGGCTCCTAGAACTTTGGCCCTATCCCCTGCCATGCCAACCAACCTCATTGTGTCTCTCACAGGCATCGCTATGACCCTTGTCCCCTCTATTGGATCCACCTCTCTGATGTCCATACTCAGACCTACATGGTTCTAGTTTTTACTTCCCACCTAGCCTTGTCCTTACAATCAGCAAGATCCACTTTAGACCTGTTTCTGGTCTGCCTGGCTCCCTCAGCAAGGTCACTCCAGCTCCAGCCCCCACTACCTCCAGCTGTAGACACCTCTGTGCTCCCCTTAACCACAAATAGGAAATGCTGAAGGTGATTAGTTTCCTGTGTGCCCACTTCCCCTTAATTCCTTGCTCTTATTCTTTCTCCCCAACATTTTCTTCCAGGGCTGTCCTCCTGTACTTCATCAATACACTTTTGGAGCCGGGCGTGGTGGCACACGCCTTTAATCCCAGCACTCGGGAGGCAGAGGTAGGAGGATCACCATGAGTTCGAGGCCACCCTGAGACTCCATAGTGAATTCCAGGTCAGCCTGGGCTAGAGTGAAACCCTACCTCGAAAAACCAAAAAAAAAAAATAATAATAATACACTTTTGGGGTCCCTTAGATAGTCTTCCTTCTGGAAGAGACTCTAACTGTAATTACTCTACAACCCCGTTCAGCTGGAAGCAGTTAAAGATTGACCATCCTCATCCTCTTTCCTCTAACAGCAGTTAAGAGTGTCTTTTCCAGAAAGCAGAGAATGAGAGGGAGTGAGGTAGCTTTGTTAGTATAGGGTGACTCTGGGCTCCTGAAAGTAAAAAAGCAGGAATGTCTTTGGGCCTAATCTTGCAGTCTTCTTATCTCTCTCTAGATTTGTTTTTCCACAAACAATCTGAGGCCCTCCTGGGAAGGATGTCCCCTTTCCTAGAAGTTAAACCTAATTCTGACATTGTGGCTAGTCAAGTTCAGCCCCTAGTTCAGTGTGACAGCTGGCCTCTTCATGAGCCAGCCCCTAACCCAGACCAATCAACTCTCACCCTGGCTCACCTGAGCTGGAAGGTAGAGCCCACCACCACAGGGGAAAGGCAAGCCTTTCTGTGCTGGCTCCTGAACTTTGAGGTTCTGGTAAATCCCCCCACTTCCTCCCACACAGGCTCTCTAACCTAGCCCCCCCCTCCCCCCCGCTCTCCACATGACAGGAGCTCCCTATACTTTCTCTTTTTTTCTCTAAATCACCTTTCCACGTTTCTTTTAGGCCCACACGGGCTCTCAAGACCATGTGGGTGCATTCATTTTTCTTCCCTTGGTTTTGTACTTCCCTAAATAAATATAATAATTTAATAATTATCCTTCGTACTCTTAGTTTATCCAATTCTTTGGTTAAAAGTAGACATAGCTGGGTGTGGTGGCGCACTTGTGAGGCAGAGGTAGGAGGATCACCGAAAGTTCAAGGCCACCCTGAGACTACATAGTTAATTCCAGGTCAGCCTGGACCAGAGTGAGACCCTACCTTGAAAAACAAAAACAAACAAAAAAAAGTAGACATAAACTAAGGGTTTAGAGTTCAAGAACTCTATTTCTAAACCCCTAATACCCCATATCAATGGGAGCCCCACAGTCCTGGTACCTCCAGAGAATCACAGGGAAGCTCCCTGTCTCCTACCGGGGCGGGGCTTCTGCAGATCTCTGTGCCAAGCCTTTGGCAGTGTCAAGGCAGGGAGGGGCAGGAGCTAAAAATAAATCAGCTGGGGCAGAGGCTGGTTGGCGCCTGGGAAGAGGGGGAGCAGGAAGGGAGCTGTGCCTGTTGACAGCCACAGCTATAGTCCAGGGCAGGAGCCAGGAGGGGCACTGACTCTTCCTCAAACCCATGGAAGCTGTGGGGAAGAGGTTAGTCCTGGATCATACCTGTGAGAAGCTCCCCTTCTAGCCATGCCCCCTCCTTCTGGCTGGGCATTGGTCAGCTCTGGAAGCTTCCTTGAGTTTCTGGGGCACCAAACAGCTTAACCCTTCTGAGCAGATGGCAGTTATTCTGTCAGCAATAGGCTCGATCTGGCCATCAGACCTGCCTGTGTCTTACTTCTTTCCTTTTCACTCTTAACCATGAGGGTGGGGGAAACTCCTGAAGGAGTCAACCCCAGCCAGACCTCAGTGTCCAGAGGGGCAAGATGTTCCTCAAACACCGGGAAGCTGTCAGCACCCGAGGACCAGAGCAAGGAGGGGCCCAAGGCACAGGGAGCCGTGGAGGAGAGAGCTGGGCCAAGCTTCCTGGTGGCATAAGGCCAGGTCTGCAAAGCAAACCGCTGACTGCCCAGAAAACTCACTAGAAAGAACAGGAGGTCCACAGTGGGTGGAGTCCACAGACTTTCATCTTTTCTTTTTTTTCCTAGGTATGGTGTCTAGCCCAGGCTGACCTGGAATTCACTATGTACTCTCAGAGTGGCCTCGAACTCACAGTGATCCTCTGAAAGGCTTGCACCACCATCATGCCTGGCCTTTTTTTTTTTTTTTTTTTTTTTTTTTTTTTTTTCCAGTTTCTCGACACAGGGTCTCGCTCTAACTCAGGCTTACCTGGCACTCACTCTAGTCCCAGGCTGGCCTTGAACTCATAGCGATCCTCCTACTTGTGCCTCCCAATTGCTGGGATTAAAGGCGCATGGCACCATGCCTGGGTCTTTTCTTAATCTTACTAATTTTCTATCACTAAGGCCAATTTTATAATCAGAGAAAAAGAGGCCTGATAGAAAAGTTGAGGCCTGTGGAGCTCTGGCCGTGCGGGGGTGGCACCACCAGTAGACATATCCAGGGCAAGGGGCTTCCACCCGGCAGACAGACAGGTCAGCTGGGAAAGTCCAGCCCTGTCTCTCCAGCTGAGAGACATAAGCCTTCTGGCCTGACATGGGGTCCACTGTGCAGCCAAGTGCTCAGCCCATGGGGAGGACCCTGCCCTTGGTCCCTCCCACCTAACCTTTCCTCCCCTGGAGACCTGGGAGGGATGGACTGTGGGGCCACAGGGGGTGCATGCCCACAGGGTCAGCTGAGGAGGCTGAGGGAGTACAGGGCAAAGCCAGAGCAGGGAGGGAAGGCGGAACAGGCAGCCCTAGGGCCAGGAGTTCTGCTTAACACTGCTCCATATTGCCAGGCCACAGGCTCAGCACCCATAGCCACCAGGGCTGTCCCAGTAGGCAAGTAAGGACACGTCCTAGCTGCAACCGGGAGGTATAGAGGTGCTAGGGTGGTGGAGACTAGGTTGGGGGTGGTTAAAGGGGAGGGGATCAGGCTGGGGAATAGGAAAAGGGATAGAACACAGAGTCCCTATGCATGCTTGGCTAGGTCCTGTGTCCTCCCCCATTCAGCCTGTCATATCTGAGCAATAACAGCTGGCCTCCACACATGACTGGTGGCCAGACCTGATGGAGAGAGGGTACATCAGAATGAGAGAGCCTGGGTGCAAAGCAGTGTTGGATCACAGCTGCTTACAGGAAGAACTCTATGAGACCAGTGGGGCGAACCTTGATTTTAGGGTGTCATTGTGCTGTGCAGGTACTACCTCCCCCACCCCATCTGGCTATAAGCACAGTCATATTGACCTTGATATCTACTTGCCTTTGAAGATGAAGGGGCAGGAACTTCTCCAGTGGGACCCTGGGGTGGATGTCTGGGGACAGACAGCTCACCCCTAGAAACACGAGTGGATCAGCTCTTGCGGGAGGGGTCTGGATCCACAGGAGGCAGGAGGGGTACCAGCACCAACTCCCTCTGGCTCGCTGTGTACCAAAACTCACTGGCTATATCATTCTGCACTCCAGAGTCTGAGACCCTGGGAACTAGCTTCCTACAGTCCCTCCTCCCTTGGATCAAAGAGAAAAGCTGGAACCTGTTCACCTTGGCTGGCCCCTCTGGGTGTTCGATGGGAATGGTGGTAACAGGACCTGGAGGCCACAGTGGGTCTGCCTCATGACGCCAGAGCACAGCACGGCTCCCAAGCTGGCCGGGCAGTGAGGATCATTAGAAGTGGTCTGCCCACTATTCACCAAGCAGGGAGTCTGCTGTGCTGAGTGCTCCAGGGCCCATGTGGGACATGAGCCACTCAGAATGCAGCTGTTGGGTGAGGGTTCTCCAGGGGTCACCAGGACAAGGAATGGTGGTCACCCAGAGTTGTGCAGAGCTGAGCATCATTAGGACACCCGGGTGTTGTCAGCCCAGATGGGGATGGGGATTCTGCTGCCCCATTCCCTGGCCTCCTATGTGCTGCCATGAAATCAGGCTGAGAAGAAAGCACGGCTAGCATGCTGCTTAAAGAGACTTTTCAATCTGGATCTGCCAGGCATTACGTTTACCTCATCATGCCCATGGGTAGCTACTGCCCTCAGGCTGCAGGTGGGTGGCAGAGTGCACAGCCCAGTTTTAGGACTCCAGGACTCTGGCATGACCACGCATCCCAAGGGTGATGGCACTCTGGGTCTCTCAGTCAGTGGGCAGCTGTAAGGGGCACTGACCCTGTGTGGGCAGACAACAGGCCCCAAGCCAGGCAGGATAAGCATGTCCTGGAGCAGGATTATGTGTCATAGGATTAGATGGCTAGAGGGACCCCTGGCTAAGAAATGCTGCCTAGGACATAAGAGGTGCTTTTGTGAAACCCAAAGCTTGAAAGCTGCTTGTTTTATTCCCACAGAACTCCTCAGCGCTCTGGGGTGCTCTGGACATGCAGGTCTGTAGAAGCAATGCCTCTCGCCCACTGTGGTTAGAGCACTGCAGGGCGAGTGCTCCAGGGACGTCCCTCAGCCCAGGGACTGTCGTTGCAGCCTTGGGGCTCTCTAGGATGAGGTTCCCATAGCTAACTGCTCTGAAGTCATCTACCAGGCTGTCCTTGAGCCAGAGCCTCTCAAGAGGGAGGGTCACCAGGACAAAGGGTGTGCAGAGCCTTTTGCACATGTGCGTGGACAGTGTCCAAGCCCTTCCTCTGAGGCCCAGAAGCCACAATTCTGGAAGCTGTGGTCAAACTCATCCAATGTAGGGTTTGTGTCAGAACCTCTGACCCAGTGGAAAACATGTGCAGCTGAAAGTTGTCCAGTGGCAGACGCTCTTGGCTCCCAGTGCCTCCCATAGCGAGTCCAAACCTAGGCCCTAGAGCAACACCTTGCCAGAAGGCTGGGCTAAAAGGAGATGCATAGCATCAGGTACACAGGGAACTCACATCCTCCTCGCTCAGGCCCTGCTGGCCACTTGTGGTTCAGGAATGTGGGTGCTATGGACAGCCACGGGCAGGGGGCAGGGCCAGCCCTCTCTGAGCTGCCATGGGGGGCCCCAAGGTGCAGTGCTTATATACTATGCTGGCCTGTTTCTTCAACCCTTAGGCAGGGAAAGACCACCCATCCCTATTTCAGGGCCTGGGACATGTGCCACTGGCTCACCCTAGCCTGATATTCCTGAAGATGCACGGCTCACAGACGCACCCAGATGTACAGTCTGCTTGGCTGTGTTTGCTTCTGAGCAGTACGTCCATCCCTCACCTCTGCCTAGCAGAGCAGGCCTCCTAGAAAAAAAAGATGCTAACCTCTCTTCCAGGCCCCAGATTGGCAGGGTCCCTTCGGCCCAAGCTAACTGGAAATAAGAATTCCCTCAGCTTGTGCCTTCTTGTGGAGCAGCTGGGAGGAAGTGCAGCCATTCAGGGTCTGGCACGGCGTGACCCGAGCAGCAGGAAGGGCCTCCGTGGATGCCTCCAGCGTTGAAAGCCTTCTTGGGAGCACCTCAGGGCAGGGGTGGGAGGCCACACCCAGGGAAGAACTGTGGGTGACTCCCCATCCCTCCCCTCCTAGCCTCATGTCTACAGAAGCAAGGCTCCTTCAGAGCCCCCTCCCTCATGAAGGTCATCACTTACACCTGTGTATTTTCAAAGGTTCTCAGGACCCTTGGGCCCTCAGAGGTTTCAGGGTTGAGTGGCTGGTATCACTTCCTCCTTGGGGGCTTAAGTCAGGGAGACTGTTTAGGACTCTACCTGCTACAAAGGATTGAAAACCTATTCCCTTCCCTTGTTGCCAAGAGCAGGCCCAGAGCCTCAGGGATGTGAGAGCAGTCATTAGGCTACGAAGTGATGGTTACAAGTCAAACCACCTGACTTGTGCCTAGACAAGACCTTGGAGGCATCTGGTGCATCTACACACAGTTCCTCCTGAGGATGCTGGTGTTCTCAGAACCCAGATTGTCCAGCAGAGCCAGGAACAAGCCAAGACATGGTCTCAGGATGTCCCTTGGCTCTGCTGGAGCAAATGGAAAAAGAAACTGAAGATAGAAGACTTTGCCAATAGGGGGGTGGGGGAACACCTTGAGCCTGTGCAAGAGGAATTCAAAGGTGGACACAAAACCAGGAGGGAGGCCTGAGGCAGGCGGGGCTGGAACTGCAGCCCTCCTAGAGTGAAGTATGGCATTCACATGATGAACTGGGATAGCACAGGCACCATGCCTCCTTGGCACAAGTGGCTATAGCCCTACCTCTCGGGGGACTCCAGCCTCCTGGGGCAGGCAGAGGAGGTGCAGGGCAACTTTGGGGCTGCCCAGGAAGAGTCTCAACACAGATTTCTTTTTATTCTTCTTCACATTTAAACAAAGGAGCAGAAGACTCGGTTTCCTTTTCTTTCTCTTTGCTTTTTGGTTTTTAAAGTGATAGAGGGGAAAGGAGCAGAGCTGGTCTTTCCCTTCCTCCCCCTCCCCTCCCCCTCACAGTACTGGTGAAGTAGCAGCATCTCTGGACAAGGTGGCCTTGCAGGTCAGGCTGGTCACCCAAGGGACCCACACTCTGAGAGGAACATGGGGGAGACACGAGTGGGTTCCAACTCTCAAGTGCACAGAGAGCCCATGTCCAAGGGCATGGGAAGGGGAAATCTCGCAGGTGCAATGTGGTTTTCTCAAGCCTGTAGGATGGCTCAAGTTGAGCAGCTAAGGCCAGGCCCAGAAGGATGCTGTGTGGCACCAGCAGCCAGTCAGCTTGGGTGGTGAGCCCTGCTTCTGCTTGGTGATGCCCAAGCCTGGAGGCTGCTGGAGCACAAAGCAGCAAGCACGTCCCCGAACTCCAAGCCATTCCCAGCCAGGAAGACTGCAGCCTGAGTCACAGGGACGGATACATTCAGATGAGAGAAGTCAAGTGCCCTGGGTTTGGCCCCGTCCTGCACACACCTGCTTCTCTGGGGACCTCACACCACCAGGCTGACCACTGTGCCCAGCATATTTCTGCACACATCAGCCAGAAGACTCGTGAGGCCCTTCAGATGGAAGTCAGAAGTTCCAGGACAGCAGCTGCACCCTCAACGTCGGTGACCTTAGGGGAAGCAGAAAGGGTAGAGGTTATCATGAGGTCAAATGCAGATAACAAGAGCCTAGAGGGTCCTAGCACCAGACCAGTGCTTCCTATGAGTCTTCAGAATCTTTTCTCTGAGTCTCTGTGTCTCTGCAAGGACCCCAAAGCTGCCCAGCTTTCCCACAAGACCTCACCATGGTCCCACCTCTCTTGGTCCCACATCTTTTGTGCCCACGATATAACCATGCTTGGAGAAAGTGAAGGATCTCAGTTGCATGGGGTGACATCAGCGCCAGATGTTCTAGCACTTAGGTACACTCTGCAGCTCCGGCCTGGCCACTGTTACCATCCTAGTGGGCACAGAGAGACCCGAGGCCAAACAAGACTTTGCTGTGCTAAGCTGCAGTGTTTCAGACAAGGGTGTTGGTGCAGCAATAAAAGCTCAAAAGATTATAACATGTCTAAAGCATTCATAACTCTCTTCAGAACTGCATAAGAGCAAGCGGCAGGACAATGAAGCTAATCAGAGAGGAAGTGGGGACATGCCTAACTGCAGAGAGCAGAGTTCTACATGACCTGCATGGCTGGCTACAATTATCCACACAAATCCTGAATTTCATTTGGCAAGCAAGGTCTGCACATGTGGCTGAGGAGGAGGGACTTGGAGAATATAAAAATCTCCATTTTGTATAGGAAGAGTCCGTACGTAGCATCAAATCAAAAGACCAAGGACCTGGGGAAAAAAAAAAAAACAGCGATGGGCTTCACCACCTTACACTTCACAGCTCCAGTGGACTTAAGAAGGGCATCATATGCAACACTAATATAAACATGGAGATGGCCTTCACCACCTTACACTGCACAACTCCAGTGGACTTAAGAAGGGCACCTTATGCAACACTAATACAAACATGGAGATGGCCTTCACCACCTTATATTTCACAGCTCCAGTGGACTTAAGAAAGGCACCGTATGCAACACAAACACAAACAAAATGTAATGGATGCAAGTGCCTACATGGATGTCTTCCTATGAGGTGAAGTAGGAATTAAGGCTTTTCCACTGCCCAGAGAGTCCTACAGGACCCCTGGTGGGGCTGTGGCTCTGGCTGCCTACAATGGCCCAGTGAACCTTCAACTGTGGCCAGCCCTGTCAGCACATTGCCATTCATACTGGTAATTGCCTAGGTCCTTCGCATCCTCCCTCTAGAGAAACAGGCTAGCTGGGAGAGTCAGGCTGATGTTCAAAGGAATCTTTTGCTAAACAGCCTGTTTGTGGTATGGTCTCCCCAGATCTCCTAACATGAAGCTTCCAGTCAAGTAGGCAGAAGTAAATGGTACCTATTTGGTTCTTGGGGCCTGAAGCAGATCCTGGGCAAGAGGGGTGAGGAAGATCATGGGAACATTTCAAAGTCCACACAGCAATATTTATGTCCAAGAAAGAGTTAAGAAGCAAGCAGACTGGCCTCTGCTACTGAGTTTTCTTCATACTCACACAGAAGTCCAGACATTTGTAGTTAGGGTCCACATATGAAAGAGAACATGCAACGTTTGGGAAAGGGAGGTAGGTAGGACTTAATAGGATGGTATTGCATATATGTAAGTACAAGAACAGATTAATGGGGGTGAAAAGGCCCAAGTGAGGTCAGGTGAAGAGATTGAGTAAAGTAAAGGTGGAGGGAGGGCTAATCAAAATCTAAGAGGATATAAGTAAGTCATATGGAAACCTACTTTTTTTGGACAATAGAACACTCAGGAGCAGTAGATTGTTGCTAGAAAATTTTCAGTGCCAGGGATGGGATACCTTCTGGTGAGTTGTTGGCCAGGGAGGTCTCTGATGCCCCAAAACATTATAGGCCATTGCCAAGGCCCTTGGTTTCTGACCAGAAATAGATGGTAAGGCCCTATTGCTGAAGACTCCACATACTTGGGCTGCAAGGCCACTGAGAAATCCTGCTGGAACTGAGCTGATAACCTCCTCCATGTAGACCAGCTGACAGAAAGCTAGAAGAAGCCATTCTGCATGCAGTTCAATGGAAGAGAGAGAAATCACCAGTGAAGATACTCAACAGTGGACACTGCAAGCCTTATATTTTGCCAGCCAGACCAAATGAGACAACGGATGCAATAGTGGCATGTCTGTCATGGTGGAAACCAACTACCCTCTAATTGGACTGGAGGCCCGCTCCATGGGAGGGAATACATTCCTGATACTGAAAATTTAAAACAGGGGTAGTCATGAACCCTAGGGGTGTAACGTCTGCTGCTATCTGGCTAAATGTATATACTATGCTTATCAAACTGCCCAGTAAGCATTTCTCTTAATGTTCATACCCTTATATTAATGCTAGTCTTACTTTTGGTAGAGAATCTTCTCTTTTCAGATGGCAATGACCTTGGGACGACTCAGAAGGCATCATGGTGCTGGAAAGAAGTGACAGGAGTGCTTAGCACTGCAATATCTCTATCACACCTTCCAAGGTTCAGGGTCTATTGTGGAAGAGGTGGCGGAAACAATGTAAGAGCCAAAGGAAGGGTAGGACTCCTTACAATGTCCTCCCCCCAGAAACAAAATGGCCTGGATATCCATGACCTCACAGTGCCTGACACTGCCTACACAAGACCATCATAATAGGACGAAAAGATCATGACATCAAAATAAAAGAGAGACTGATTGAGAGGGGGAGGGGATATGATGGAGAATGGAGTTTCAAAGAGGAAAGTGGGGAGAGGGAGGGCATTACTATGGGATATTTTTTATAATCATGGAAGTTGTTAATAAAAAAAGTTGAAAAGAAAAAAATCGAAGAGGATATAAAGAAGTCATATGGAAACCTACTTTTTTGGACAATGGAACACTCAGGATCCATAGACTGTTACTAGAAAATTTCCAGTGCCAGGGATGGGATACCTTCCAGTGAGTTGTTGGCCAGGGAGGTCCCTGATGCCCCAAAACATTATAGGCCATTTTCAAGGCCCTTAGTTTCCCTTCAGGAATAGATGGTAAGACCCTATTGCTGAAGACTCCACCTACTTGGGCTGCAAAGTCACTGAGAAATCCTGCTGGAACTGAGCTGATAACCTCCTCCATGTAGACCAGCAGACAAAAAGCTGGAAAAAGCCACATTGCATGCAGTTCAATGGGAGAGAGAGAAATCACCAGTGAAGATACCCAAGAGTGGACACTACAAGCCTTAAATTTAGCCAGCCAGGTCAAATGAGCCAATAGGTACAATAGTGGCATGTCTGTTATGGGGGAAACCAACCACTTTCTAATTTGACTAGAGGCCTGCTCCATGGGAGGGAATACATTCCTCATACTGAAAACCTACAACAGGGGTAGTCATGAGCCCTAGGGGTGTAACAACTGCTGCTGTCTGGCTAAATGTATATACTATGCTCATAAAACTGCCCAGTAAGCACTTCTCTTAATGTCCATAGCCATAAATTAATACTACTCTCACTTTTGGTTACAGAAGCTTCTCTTTTCAGATGGCAGTGACCTTGGGAAGACTCAGAAGGCACCATGGTGCTGAGAAGTGACAGAGGAGTGCTCAGCACTGAAATATCTCAATCACATTGTGGTGTTTGATTCAGGTATCCTCCATAAACTTAGTTGTTCTTAATGTTAGGTTCCCAGCTGATGAAGATTTGAGAATTAAAGCCTTCTGGAAGCAGTATATTTGTGGTGGTTTGAATAGAATAGATGGCCCCCAATATATTCAGTTATTTATTTGTTTGTAGTTTGCATCTTTAGCCACCTGACTGGAGGCAATGCCATTGTGTGGATCTTAAGGTGTGGTGGTGGGTTTCAGATTTCAATCTAAAGATATGCAAATTGTGCCTAGCAGGAGTTCCTGAAGTGTGCTGTGCTGTGGCTTTTGGCTTTAGGCTTGTGCTTTTCTCTCTCTCTGCTTGAGCCTGTGAAGGCAGGGCAGTTTCTTCTGCCATTATGGAACTTCCCCTGGATCTGTAAGCTTCAATAAATATCCTTTCCTCCATAACTGTGCCTGGTCTGGAAGTTCATCTCAGCGAACCTGAAGCTGTCTGCTACAGAACTTGGTACCGAGGAGTGGGGTGAGATGAACCTTACTATGTGGATGTTGATCTTGTGGACCCTTTGTTTTGGAGGAATAGGCATGGACTTGATGCTTGCAACTGAAGATGTCTTCTGGAGTGGTAAGCCAAGTTTTATGGACTATTCTGATGAGAGTCTGAGAATGCTAAGTGCAGACAGCATTGAACTTCGAGGCTTGGCTTATCAGCTTTCTAAGGGGAAGGAAAGACTGCAGAGGACTTTGTTGGAACTGGGCTACTGGCATAAGGGCTGGCTGCGTCCTGCTGCCCAGGCCCCGAGGGTTTGATCAAGGTTAAATTTGTAATGGACTGATGTGCTTGGCTAAAGATATTGGACTGAGAGATTTAAGATTTTAAGCTGGAAAACCTCAAGCAAGTTAAAATTACAGGCACTGAGACTGGTTTTAGGTTACTGAATCTGCTATTGTCAAACACATTAGCAATCTTAAGGAAGATGGTCCAACTGCTTTACATTAAAACAATGGACAGGATGCCTGAGGAAGGACTATCATAGAAATGCAAACACTTTTGGAAAGAGTTGACTGGAGGAGGGACCTGCTTTTCAAGATTATGATTTATTTCATCTGTGAATTAAGAACATGGCTGTGTCCTGTGCACCTGGTATTGGTTTCAGAAGCATGAAAAATGTGAGGAGTGGTCGTGAATTGCACATGCTTCCAGGAGCTGAGGCTGAGATGTGGCATGAGGTAGGGCCTGATGCCCTGATAGGCTGAAAGAGCCTTTGGAAAATGTGAAGAGTGGTCATGAATTGCACATGGTTCCAGGAGCTGCTGCTGAGATGTGGCATGAGGCAGGGCATGATGCCCTGATAGGCTGGAAGAGCCTTTGGAAGATGGACCATGGTTTGCATGAAGACCTGAAGATGTTTTGTATATACCAGGACTGTGCAAGGGCTACCATAGAGCACACTGTTGGCCTGGGATGGAAGTGTTCCCCGGGTACTCTGCCCAGCTGGAGGGGCGGAATTGGAAAGTCTGGAGACTGTTAGTCTCTGGGTATATTGAACTTGAACTGCAGAAGCTTTGTTTGTTTGATGGTGGCTGAGTTTGCATTGTTTTAATCTCTCCTTGCTGTGCCTTATACCAGTTGAAAATGTTACTCTGTGCCTTTATATGTTAGAAGTGTTTAACTTGCTTGATTTTACAGGTCTTAATATCTTAAAACTGGTCAAGACTGTGGGGACCTTTGAAATTGAACTGAGTACAATTTATAATGTGTGATGGTTATAAATCTATTGGGGGCCAGGGGCGGAATGTGGTGGTTTGAATAGAATAGATGGCCCCCAATATATTCAGTTATTTATTTGTTTGTAGTTTGCATCTTTAGCCACCTGACTGGAGGCAATGCCATTGTGTGGATCTTAAGGTGTGGTGGTGGGTTTCAGATTTCAATCTAAAGATATGCAAATTGTGCCTAGCAGGAGTTCCTGAAGTGTGCTGTGCTGTGGCTTTTGGCTTTAGGCTTGTGCTTTTCTCTCTCTCTGCTTGAGCCTGTGAAGGCAGGGCAGTTTCTTCTGCCATTATGGAACTTCCCCTGGATCTGTAAGCTTCAATAAATATCCTTTCCTCCATAACTGTGCCTGGTCTGGAAGTTCATCTCAGCGAACCTGAAGCTGTCTGCTACAATATTGTTGGGGGCGGGCTTATGGGTGTTATAGCCAGTTTCCCTATGCCTGTGTTTGGCACACTCTCCTGTTCCTGTTGTCCACCTTATGTAGGTCATAGGGTGATGTCCACCCTCTGCTCATGCCTTGTTTTCCCTGCCTTCGTGGAGCTTCTCCTTGAGCCTGTAAGACAAAATAAATCTCTTTTTCCCACAAGCTGCTCTTAGTTGGGTGATTTCTACCATCAATGTGAACCTGACTGCAACACACACCTTCCAAGGCTCAGGGTCTATTGTGGAAGAGGTGGTGGAAAGAATGCAGGAACCAAAGGAAGGGTGGGATTCCTCACAATGTGATCCTCCAGACACAAAATGGCCTGGATATCCATGACCTCACAGTGCCTGACACTACCTACACAAGACCATCATAATAGGAGGAAAAGATCATGACATCAAAATAAAAGAGGCTGATTGAGGGGTGAGGGGATATGATGGAGAATGGAGTTTCAAAGGAGCAAGTGGGCCCCCAACACCTCATCACTGAAGCAGACCCAACATGGCTCAGGGAAATTTTGCGGAAGAGGGGGCGGAAAGAATGTCAGAGCCACATGTTGGGTCATGATATGCAGAGACACTTATCTTACCCATAACTGTGGGCTAACACCACAATGCATGACCCATATACCTCAACAAGTAGGGGCTAAGGGGAGGGGGTAGGTCATGGATGAGCCTAATAATGGTACCAAACTGACTGTAAAAAATAAATAAATAAATAAATAAAAATAAAAATGAAAAAAAAAAAAAAAGGAGCAAGTGGGGAGAGTGAGGGCATTTACCATGGGATATTGTTTACAATCATGGAAGTTGTCAATAAAAGCGAAAAGAAGAAGTGAGCCAAGGTTCCTGTACCTGCAAATGTCTACACAGGTCAAGACCCCAAGCAGGTAGGTAGTGGTTCAGGTCTATAATCCCAGCACAGGGGTGGCTGAGGCTGACGCAGTAGGGTAGCTGTCAGCTCAGGGCCATCCTGGTATACGTAGTGAATTCTAGGCCATGACAGAGTGTGAGACCCTGTTTCTAAAAATAAAGAAAAGAAAAGAAAAAAATAGACTAAGCCAAAACAAACATCTCAATCAAAAAAAGCCCTACTCAGTGAAATTGCAGCAAACAGAAGCAAACGCACGAGCCAGCCCTGCTTGGTGGCTCACTTGGGTCTTCTCAGATGAGACTGCAGCCTGCACAGGGACCTCTCGGGTGTGCAGGCTGTGCCCCTCTTCCTGTCCCTGTGCCTCCGCTCTTTGGAGGTTCAGTCACAGTGGTCCCATCCGGCATAGCACAGCCCCACCCAAGGGCATGCCACATCCTCAAAGAATGGGCTGGGTGCTCCATGGGACAACACAGACATCACTCCTTCGTGTGTCCCCACAGGGGACCCATACCCCAGACCAGTGGATTGCAGAGCCCGACCTTCACCAAACAGCCCAGGAAAGGCCTTGTTTTCATGTGGCCTCCCCATTCCCCCTGCCTACCTGAGTCCATTCTCTTCCTATGCTGGCACTAGGCACTGGACTGGGGCTCACCTATGCCAGGATGACTTCATCTGAACTAGATTACTTAAGTCTGTTTCCAGGTAAGGCCACAGGGGCCATGGTGAGGCTTTGAGTCTATCTTAGGGAGACACTATTCAACCCACAAACCCCCAGAAGCAGCAATGTGGACCAGAAGGCATGCGGTTCTGGGTGCCCTGGCAGCATCACCTACTCCATACCACTCACTCCACTTCATGCAGTGAAGGCATGCATGTGTGCGTCTTGAGCCTGCTTCCATACATGCACATGTGCATCTTGAGCCTGCTGACGTACACGTTTGTGTATGCCTCCATGTGTACATTGAGAAATGGCAACAGGCTTACCCCATCCATCACCTGCTAGGCTCCTTAGCATTGGCATCTGTGCAGTTGGCTGGTGGATATACCACACAGTCCTCTTGGTGCTAAGGTGGCTCAGCAAGGCCCTGTGGACACCATCGTAACCCACCTTGACCCCATGGGATGACCAACTAGGCTGAAGCCCATCTGAGTAGGAATAATCACCCTGGCCAGGGGGTCTGGCTCAAATCTCTAAATGACCTTGGGGTTGCATGCAAGGTCAGGCCAGCTTCTGTGCACTTAGTGACAGGTGCTCTCACAGTGGGAAGGGGCGGCAAAATGCCTTGAAACCACTCTTCCTTCCCCTCTGATAAGCACTTGGGTCTGAAAGGGGCCCAGAACAAGGCAAGGCTTTGCTGTAGAGAAGCATGACCCCAGGAGACAATTAAAGCTATGTCCCCCTCCAGCCAGAGCAGCACACAGCATGACCTTTGGAAATGTCTTTAAGAAGCCTCAAACACATGACGATGACAACAACAACTATGGCAACAACAGCCGTCAGTGAATATCCTTATTGGGAAAATGTACAGCAGGCCTTGGGGAGGAGATGACAGGCCCAGCCTTGACCCTCTCTGTACCCCATAGCAGTGGCTTTCAAAAACACCTTCCCCTCCCCTACTCCCACAAGGCTGGCCCCTCCCCAGCTGTGCTCAGCACTGCAGAACCAGCTCAGCTGCTCTGGGCTGCTGAACCCCTAGGACACCAGGCCTTCCCAGAAACGTGACCTGCACCCCTGCCCTGACTGTATCTCCCCCACTGGCAGAAGGCCGGAGGCTCACACCCACAGGCTTTCCTCAGAGAAGAACAGAACTCAGGATCCACAGAAGGCTCTGCTTGCAAGGAAGAAGCAGGTGGTCTCTGAGAGGGTCTGTGTGGGCCTGCAGCGCTGCTCAGGCTTCAGGGCTGGTGTTCACAAAGCTGCTTGTGCTGAGACACAGGGACGAGCCATCCGGAACAGGACCCAGGCTCTGTGGGGTGGGAGTCTCAGGAAGGGCAGGGGAGCCATGGAAATGCTAAAACACAACAGAACACAGCAAGATTTTAAAGCCAAGGAGCCTCTAAAAATGGAGAGTAAAAGGAAATAAATCCATGTTGTCATCTTTTTGTCACAATATGACTCAGAGAGGAATTGTCTCAAAGATGCTGAGATACAGGAATGTGGGACTGTGATACAAATTTCACAGGGTACAGGGTCAGAACCCAAGACAAAGGGTCTTCAAAGAAGTCTCCTAGATGACTGTGTTAGCATCAAGGCAACTTTCTTGTGAGCCCTCCTGGTGGGCGACACCTGTGGCTTTATATCCTAAAACTACTATGTTGTAATACAGTCAATCAATGTCACATGTATAACACACATTATTAAAAGCAATGCATCTTTATGTGTGTACAACTAGTAACTGTGTTAGTATCATTAAGAGTCAGAGCTTTGGGTATAAGAAAAGAAAAACAGCCTGTTCAAGCTCTGTCAATAACAAAAGCCAAGAAACAACTCAGAAAACAAACTGGGAGTGTGAAACAATCTTGCATCTGGGCATGGACTTTCAGAGAGGAACTCCTGTAAGAGGAAGATTCCAGGCTTAGGTCAGAAAACGTACAGAGCACCAGAAGGAGGTGGTGGGTGTGGCAGGAAGCAGGGCCAGATGCTGTGATCACCATAGGCCTGGGGCTGGTGAGACAAGGGAGCAGGACTGAGCAGTCTGGGTGGCAGAGCAACACTGCTGGCTCTAAGCAATGGGACACGCTGACGGAACTATCATGTTATGGGGCACTGGGTTGAAACAGAGCTTGTGGCCCAGTGGACATCTGCCCTGTGTCCTACCGTTCTCTGAGAAGCTTACACACATGAGGTGGCCAGACCTCCCTAAAGAGTCACTGAGAGTTGGGGAGGCCCCAGAAACCACTGTCTGTGTGGACAGTCACTGGGAAGGAACTCTGGAAACCTTAATAGAGAGGTTGGGGGGACAGTCTCACATCAGGGCCCCGGTAATCAGAAAAGAGCGAGAAGCTTCTTGTTGGGCAGCCTGAGGAAGGGTCTACGAGATTAATCTGATCAAGGGGGTGTCAGAGACCAATATTTGGAGCTGAGGGTGGAGATTAAGGAACCAACCAAATGCCCGGCAGAGCACTATTCTAGATATCAGGGCATCTCACAGATGGTGGGCTGCACTTGGCAGCAAAGGTTCCCATGGGCCTGGGTGAGGCTTGCAGCGGTCAGGACACCAGAACTCCTGCTGGTCCCTGTTGTCTCCCTGCCTGCTTGCACGTTCCCACCTGATTCCCAGCGGCAGCAGAAGCAGGGACAGGCATTAAGGAGCCAGGGAGAGGGACGACACGAGACCCCACAACAGGCCTAGAATTATAGACCTTAGTTTCCTTCTGGAACAAAATAATTACAACCTTCCTGAAGGACCTGAATTCCCTGAAGGGAATGCTGACAACTCGTCCCCAGGAGCAGAGGTGCTGGAAGAAAGAGGGGGGCTGGCTTGGAACGCTCAGCTCAGGGACACTGCACAGCACACTGGAGTCTGGGCCATGCTTTCCTTCCTGTCCAGCAGCGCAGTGCACCAGCCCCTGTGACGCTGACCCACTCCCAACCAGTAACGATTTTCCCAGAAGAAATCAATGCCATGAAGCCAGAATGCTCCCAGGATGGGCTGCTCTGCCGCCTTCTTGGATGGTGTGGGTCCTTCTGGAACTATGGCTCCCTCCATCACTGTACAAATCCTATGTCTCTTGGAAGGTGCTATTGCAGAATTAGGTTAGTGCTGAGCCTAGGGGCAGCAAAAGTTCACCTTGGCTCTCAGCTGCCCCTGAGGCACTGGCCCAAACCAGTCAGGGCATAGAGCCACTGCAAGTGGGTGCTCAAGTGGTACATGAGTAATGTTTACTGAGGGGGATGAGAGAGGAGTGAATGGTGCGCCAGGCTTGGGGTTAGGACCCATGGAACCTGGGGATGCTGCTTCCTATGGTACACTGATGCAGATGTAACTAAATTAAAGATACCTGACATGATTAGATCCTACTGAGCTATGCAGGTGGGCCCAAGAGTTTATACCGTGTGCTTGTTAGAAAGGCAGCCTGTGTGGCTAGGGAGGCAGCTCAAGTGGGTAAAGTGCCTGTCGGGCAAGCATGACAGCCTAAGTTTAGGCCCCAGAACCTGCGTAAAGCTCCAGCATCATGGCGCCCGTGCATCCCCCTAGCAAGGGGGAGGCAGAGACAGGGGCCCTTGGGGCTCACAGCTAGGAAGTCCAGCTGAATCAGTGAGCTCTGGGTTCCAGAAAGACCTTTTACAAAATAAGGTGGGGTGTGACTGAGGAAGTCACCCAATGTCGACTTTTGTCCTCAACACACTCATGCACACGTGTAGCTACACACTCATGAACACACACACACACATGCACTACAAACTTGCACATATAAATACCACAATAAAGAAAGAAAGGCAGCTGGTGACCCCACACTGAAGAGGGGAAGCCACAAGACTACTGAGGCAGACTGGAGGGATGTGGCCACCAGAAGAGGTGGGGGCAACCTCCGCACTACCACCCAGCCTTCAGAGGGGGCACGGCCGTCTCAGATCTTAGGCCACAGAAAGGACAAACCAATCACAGGACTCTGACAGCCTGGCAAAGCAGAACATCCCGGGCATGGAGCTGTGGGGGGAGGGAGCACTGTGCGCCCAGGGAAAGTTCCAAGCTCTGCATCCTGGACAATAGGGTTGGGGGCTGGGTTCCCAGGAGGCTGGACCCTCCTATGTCTGCCTCCCATGTCTGGGTTCTGTGATGTCTCCCCTGTTTCTGGAGGCTAGGCCCCGAGGTGGTATCCTGTCCACCCTGCAGGGAGGTGCTATGGCTCCCAGCCCACGCAGCAGCCGGCACAGTGCGCTGGCCTCCTGCCAGTTCCAAGGCTCTTCCCTGGAGGGGCCTGGGCTCCCAGAGCAGCAGAGGAGGGGCCCTATCAGCCCCTGCGACTTCAAGGATATCTGGGCAGATGCACCGTGACTTTCTGGCAAGCCCCAGGCAGAATTGGGCAGCCTTCAACCTGGCATTTCTCAACCTCCCGTCTGCCATACAGGCATGTGGGATGCACAAGGCCCCTTCCCATCACTGTCAACCCCAAGGTCTCTCCTCTAGTCCTGGCCAACCGCCTTTTCCCAGAGGTGACCAGCCTACACTCCCTTGGACCCTCTTTATGCCCCCACACTGCCACTCTCTTTCTTCTCCTTATCCCCCCCCCCCACCACCTTGCTGAGGCTCTGAAGCCTCCTCCCTCAGCAGCCACTGCAGGATCCCACCTCCCACATTCCATCTCCTGGTCATTGTCCTGATCCAGGTCATGCTGAAGCCAGATCTACCCATCACCCCCAAACCTAGGTGTTTGAGCTCTGAGCTTTCCACCCGAGACACCTCCAGCCAGGCCTTGGGTAGGCAGAGCAGCACCTTCAGTCCCAGCAGCGAACACTGCACACTGTGCAGCTCCCCAGCCCCAGCCCCGTCATGTTTGGCCTTCGAAGCAACGTTGCTTCAGCACCAATGATCTATTCACTGCTCTCCATCCTGTCCTGCACCTGCCCTTGCTCCCGGAGTCTAGCGACCTGAAACACGGCCTACCCTGGAGCTGCCTCCCATAACCCCCTGCATCCCGCTTCCTGATCTCGCTCAAGTTGCTGCCTCCAGGAGGCCTTCGCAGACCCCAGTCCAGGTTCTAGTTTCACCACACGTTCTGCTCCTGGGGCCCTTGTCTCTTCCTTCCTGGCCTGGGAGTGATTATGCACTAGCTGGGGGAACTCTGATTCACAGACATTTCCCATGACCTCTCAGTTGCTGCTCACCCTGTTAGCTTATATCCAGCGGGGCACTTGGGTGGGTGGGGGACCTACTAGGCAGAGGAGGAAGACAGGAGCATGGACTGGAAAAAAAGGAAGTCCTGATCTGAGGGCTCCCATCAGCCCCTCCTAGGCACAGGTCAGCTAGTCTGGGAGATGCACTGTGAGCAGGTGCTGAGGTTGAGGAGCAGCCGCTCCCCTCTGTAAGAGACCAAGCTGAGCAGCAGAGCCTAAGCAGCACCCGGGACTGAAGCAGGTGTCCACTCTTTCCAGACGAGGACATGCCCAGCTCTCACACATAGGAGCCCATGAGAGCTGGCACCTTCACAGGGAAACAGCCCCTGGTCTAGCTTGGGAGGGGCACAGAAGTCAAATGTGCCCCTCACTCATCCATAAGACATGTGCTATGGTTACCCTGGTGACAGACAAAGAAACTGGGTCTCTGTAAACCTGGGTCAGAGTCACTTGGAGAAGCCCCCCCACCCCCATACTTATTTTCCAGTGAATCTGACACACACACACACACACACAGGTGACACCACACCCTGCCTGTCTCCATTATCTGATCTTCAGGATGTATACAATGAGCCCCTCAGCTGGTGAATGGTCTCCCAAGGATGGGACGCTGAGCTAGGTGACCCTGGAAGGCAGGAGACCAGACTACCCTTGCTGTGACTATTTCCAAAATGTGGGGGGATGGGACAGGCAGCCACAAACCTTGAGGAGCTGCTGTCCCCACCACAGCCACCTAGGTAGCTGGATGGCTACCCTGGACCAGCCATGGACAGTGTGTATGCCAGACCTGGAAGATGACTTTCCCTGGCAGGCCTCTCAGCCTGAGCTCTAACCCGGGCAGCTTCCCAGGTGACAGCAGTCCTATTCCTCTCTGGGGCCCCATCAACATTTCGGCATCCTTTCCTCAGGCACAGCCAGGTCCCCAGGCTCCCCTCATTGAGCAGGCTAGAGGGGCTGCCCCCAATAGCACTATGGATACTTCAAAGCAAACTTGTCTCCAGGAGACCCCCACCCCACCCCAATACACACAGGAAGAAGACCAGGCAGCAGACACCAGCTCTGACTGTGGCTAAGCATGTGACCTGCCAGCAGGCAGGAACCTCACTCTCCACCTTTAGCTTTCAGCACACAAAATGAAAACACAGTCAGGTAAGTGTCACGGAGACTTGACTGCTACAGGGAGACAGTGCCCCAAACTCCCCAGAAGGCCAAAGGCTGCTGGGTACATGCTGGTCCAGGCACAGCCCAGGACCATGGGCCAGGCAAACCAGTCAGGTGAGATTTTTTTCCCTCTGCTTCCGGATAAACAGGGATAATGTGGAGCCGACAAGGCTACATTCTCTAAGGAGCAGCCAAGGCCTCACCGGGCCTCCAGAGCTCATGCATGGATCACTGTGACTGGAACTGAAGGCCACATTATGAGCACTGAGTTGATCTCCATTCCTTTTCAGGAGATGGGCTTGTGGCACACAATTGGGGTATGTGGGGGGGGGGGGTCCTCAGCCCCTACACTGCCAGAGTGATTACCAGCTGCTGAGCAGAGGGCCTGGACAAGGGAGTGGGCACCCAGTGAGGCAGAACCAAGTGAATGATGCTCCAAGCCAGCAGGGTATGGCTGTAGCTGAGGTCCCACTGGCCATGGCGGGGGTGAGGGGGACCCTGGGAAAGTTATTTGACTTTTCTTTTACTGTTTACCCAGGCTGATGCCCTCCCCATGGGTGCCCTGGTTGAGACACCCAGAAGCCACTTCAATATTACACCCCCAGCTCCCTACCTATTTACCTGCCACATTCCACACAAAGCCCTCCCCCAACCTCTGAACCTACTAGTCGTGCTGAGGAAGAGAGAAGCTCGTTCATATCCACATATCCGTGGATCAGCAGAGAGGGAAGAGGCCAGACCAGAGTCTGGGCCCAGGGTCGCCTTGGGACTGGCCCCTCAGCACTGCTTCCTCTCCTGGGACCTCCAAAGCACATGGCAGGGCAATGAACAGGCTTGAGAGGTGACCCTGGCCCCTACTCTAAACAGATATTAGCTCTGTTAAAGCCTGAAAGACTATCACCCAAGAAACTGTGATGCCAAGCTGGTGGAGTGAGCAGGTTGCCTGGGTAGACAAATCACTGAAGGTTACCAAGACCAAGTCAGGGGCCCAGCTGGGGTAGTCCCTTGGCCTGCAAGTCTCTGTGATATGTTAAGCCAAGGATCCTGGAAGAATAGTAGAGGCTGCCTGGGGCCAGCAGGGGAGGAGGACAAGGGGTGTCACCATTAGGGCAGTCACAACCCCCATTACATGTCTAGACACCCCACGTGGTGGCCACAGATACACCACAAAGATGCCTTAACTCTGCTCACATGGTGGCTAACACAAGCCCGCATGGTGACACACTCCTTCACTACATGTGATACTGCCCCCAGGAGCTGGTTGCCAAGCAGCCCCGCCCCCCCTCCCAGGATCTGGGAGCATCTGGCCACCACACAGAGTCACTCAGGAAAGACCACATCTGAGGTAGGCACCCTGAAAGTTTAGCTCCCCTCACTTCTCTTCTTTCTATCAGACAGATGGCCAGCAGGACATGCATCCTGACAGCAGGAGCCCTGAGACTACTCCAAGGTTCAGGAAGAGTGAAGGAAGCTCCCTCATAGAGACAGAAGACTCGGGCTCTCCCTGGACTCTACCTTCCCCAAGGTCAAACTACACCCCTCATCTCCAAAATCCTAGCAGAAGAGTCATGCTATCAATGGAGCTGCCTTTGAAAAACAACTGCAAAACTCAGACTCCCACAAACAAGTGGCTGATAACTGGCTTCTTTAAAGCATCTGTTCTAGGATGTGAGTGGGAAGCGAGTTCAGGTGACAGTATTCAAGATGGCCCTTCACCGCAGTCAGCCACACAGCTAGCTACCCTGGTCCCTGAATGCAGATGCAAGCTCAGGGTGGCTAGCTCAAGGATAGCTATGGCCCAGCATCGTAACACTCACCTGGTCCTGGAACCAAAGTTACGTTTCAAACTGGGTCAAGAGCTCCCTGATTTCAGGGGCCACATGTCGTGTGGCATTTGCAGCCTCAGTGATGGCTTTCCGATACATCCCCTTCTTCTTACGATTAAATCTCAGTTTGAAAAATTCAGAGAAAGGGGAGAGTTTTGAAATAGACAAGAATGATGTAGTTGGAGACCCAAACCACGAGACTTTTGCTTCTTGCCAAGAGGGCTCTCCGTCCTCCTTCTGGCCAAGGCTGATGTCAAGAACACGCGCGGGCCACCAAGGAAAACCATGAATCTTACCCCACACGATGTCCCCCACGGCCACCGTCCTTCCGTCTTCGGTCACGCACTGAGAGACGCTCTGTGTGTGCAGCCTGACCGTGAGGGGAGGGACTATCTGGCGTGCATCACTGGAGGAGGAAGGTGCAGAGGTACCGTTGCCCGAAGACAGGTCCCCCATGTCTGGAGATGTCACTTCGGAACCTGAGGATTTTGACTCATCCAGGCTATCACTGCTGCACATAGATTCACTGGAGAAATTTGTTCTTCTTTCAGGGCAATTGACAAGTAAAGCCAAGCTGTCATGTCCTTGTTTCCCATGAGGAAACCTCTTAAGGCCATCGTCTTCACCAGAGCTTCCACAGTCCTCCAGCCTGTGGGTAGAGCCATCAGCACACGGGGCAGGTGAGCCGGCCCGGGGGCCTCGTGGACACCCATTCACCTCTTCCACCAGCTCCGCCCGGTACAGGGGCTCACGCTTGCCGTCCCCAGGAGGTTGGGGCTTCAGGCGAATCTTGGGAGGTGGAAGGTCTGAGATGGGAGGCACAGGACGAGTCAGTTTCAGCTTGGGGATGGAGGCTGAAGGCCAGCTGGGTGGCCGGTCTCCGCTGCCCTTGGGCTCCACGTCCCTCAGTGCCTCAGAGTCCTGGCCGCCATTCTGTAGAGCTTGCTGGGGACAGAAGGGCTCCAGAGAGCCATGCACTCTGGAAGGGATCTTGACCACCTTGCCCTTACCCTGGGGTGTACTGTAGGAGATCTTGATGACAGGGCTCCGAGGGACCTGCTCTCCCAGCGTCCTGTCGTCCTCCCGCCTCTCCCTCTTGCTCCTCCTTGCTGTGGCAGCAGCCATGCAGTCACTGTCCTCAGGCTCCTCAGGCCTGCGGGGCTCCGCGTCTGGGCCACTACCTAGCCTTCGGCGGGCCCTGGGGGTGGTCAGGGGGCTGGGGCTGGCCTCCTGGGGACTCACGGTGCTCTTGCATTTCTCACATAGCACTTGGCGTGGCCGCAGGCGGATAGTGCTCAGAATGAGCCTGCCTGGGTCGCGGTTGCGGGACAGTCGTCTCCGGGTCCTCTTGATGGTTCTGGGTGGAGGCTGTGGCACCCACTGCTGGTAGGTGTTCCTTAGCCACAGTGGGTGAGGGAAGGGGGCTCCTTCAAAGTATGGAGGGAAGGGAGGGAGGCTACCGGCGGACAGTGGAGGCACAAGGGGTGGAGGTGGCTCAGGGCCAGTGGTCTTGGTTGGCTGGTCCTTCTCAGGGGGCTTGTCCTTGTGCGGAGGAGGCAGTGGGCTTGTCCCTAGCTGCATTGTCTCCCGGGCTCCTTCCTCAGGAACCTGGCCATCACAGCTGATGGCAGGGGCATCATCAGCCAGAGGCAGCAGAGTGGATGGAGAAAGCCCAAACAGGCCAGACCTGGCAGAGGGGACAGAGAGTAAGGACAGTGAGGGCACAACTCTACCAGCTCCCACTTTCTGGCTAGCTCCAGCAGGTCTGGATGCTGCCAGACTCCTGTCCAGGATGTTAGATCTGCCTTAAACAGGTGCACAGGCCCCTGGGCATGTCCCAAGACACATGGCTTGGAGGCTACTTCTTTTTTTAAAAAAATATGTATTTATTTGCAAATACAGAGAGAAAGACGGGGGGAGGGGAATGGGCATGCCAGGGCCTCTTGCCACTGCAAACGAACTACAGATATACGTGCCACTTTGTGCATCTGGCTTTACATGAGTACTGGTCAAACCCTGGTCATCAGGCATTGCAAGCAAGTGCCTTAACCACTGAACATATCCCACCCCACAAAGCCACAAAGTATTGAAATCTCAGTTCATGAGCACAAAGGGAGACTCATGGCTGGAATGATCCCAGGAAGTTTGAGATCATCTGAGTGCTGAGACATGGCCTGGCCTAAAAGGGACTCTGGCTACTCTGGCCAGCCCTGCAGAACACAGACCCTTGCTCATTAAGCTTTATCCTTTCCCTTCCCTCCTTTCCAAGAGAAGCTGGGGGCTCAGCTTGCTGGGAACTCCCATGCAAGACTTGTGGGCCCTCAAAGTATGTCCTGGATCACTCTGGTCTCAGGTGTCTAACTTGTGTCTGTGTGTGCAGGGTGGGAACCATGTGTGCCATAGCCTCCACCTTCCACAGAGGGACTGAGGAACAAAACCAGAACCCTCGAAGCTCAGCAACCTTCCAAAGTCCCAGAGTCCCACAGTGGACCTCAAATGGTTCATGGCCCCAGGAAGGAGGGTCATCAGCTCGCCTGTCACTACGAGACCCTGTCTTCTGGGCTTACCATGGGTCCTCAGGTAAGGAGGTGTTGGCAGGACAAAGGGGAAGTTGGGACACCTGCCCCAGGGGGAATCAGTGCCCCTATAAGGGTAATGGGCAATCAGCAACCAGCCTTGGTGCAAAGCTCAGATGTCCCTGAGAAAGGTCTAGAGGGCAAGAAAGTCTCTTCAGGGGTAGAGAGATGGCTTACCAGTTAAGGCACTTGCCTGCAAAGCCAAAGGTTCTCAGTTTCATTCCCCAGCACTCACGTAAGCCAGATGCACAAGGTGCTGCATGCATCTGGTGTTTGTTTGCAGGGATGTGCCCATTCTCTCTCTCTCTCTCTCTCTCTCTCTCTCTCACACACACACACACACACACACACACACACACTGGCTCTTTCCCTCTCTCAAATAAATAAATAACAATAAAATATTAAAAAAAAAAGAAAGGCCCTTCAGAGACTGGAGACCACAGTGCCCTGGCCAGGCAACAGGGCTAGGGAAAAGGCCATAGGGCTGCATGGAGGAACTGGCAGCTGGACTGAGAGGCAGGGCAGATCAGAGACCAGGAATCAAGATTCCTTCCCCAAAGTCTACTTCCTGCTAGTTTTCACAGCCACCCAAGCCATGACTAGGGGTTCCCTCCAGTCCTTCCTCCTCCTAGTCCCCTTCTGCCCATTGCTTGGCCTCCTGATAGGTGCTGCAGCTGAGGGCATTTCAGGAGCTCAGCTTCAAGGCCCAGCTCCCCCAGGGGGGTTATGAATACTGAAGATGGACACATAGCACTCAGTTAGAAAGCCAGGACCCAAAGCCAGGAGTGGTGGCACACACCTTTAATCCCAATACTCGGGAGGCAGAGGTAGGAGGATCACCATGAATTCGTGGCCACCCTGAGACTACATGATTAATTCCAGGTCAGCCTGTGCTAGAGTGAAATTCTACCTCAAAAACTCAACATAAAATAAAATAAAATCCAGCACCTGATATGGGTCAAGGGCCCCACCCACCAACTCAGGTTGGGCTGGTCCCTTCTCACAGTTCAGGGACCAGAGAAGCTGGCCAGACAGAAACAACCATGGCCCTGGCAGCAGGCAGCCATTCTTCCTTCCTGGAGCTGCCGCCCTGCTCCTGCTTGGGCCACACCCAAGGCCTGCCTAGTGGGTAAACAGCAGATCACCCCAGGCTGGCAAAGCTCAAAGGAGAGGGCCCCTGCAGAAACTTTGACTCCCTCAACCTTTTAGCAGCCCACCTCACATACAGGACAATGAGGCTGAACTTGCCCCAGGTGAACAGACCCCTAACATCAGGGTCCACTGCCCTCCAGGGATGGAGATGGTCATGGCACAGGTCACCTTTCTTGGGAAGAATGGCCAAACACTGTTCCGGCCTGGGGCCCACAGTAGTGTGCAGCAGCCTACAGCTCCCGAGGCTCAACAGTCTCAAGTGAGGCCACATTGTGACCTAAGTTGGCCAGTTTCAAGGCCGGAGGCCCCTCTGGGGTGGCAGAGCCCACTGACGATGCTACAAGCTTTGGCAGTGAGAGGATGAGGTGACCCTGGAGCCTGAGAAAGCCTGTTAGAATTCACACTGGACTGAGAGGTCTTGTCAAGTGGATACAGCTTTGGGTGGGGAAGGCTAACCTTGAGCAGAGAGGAGACATGAGGGTAGGGACAAGGAATGACTCGCCAAGGTGGGAGCCAGCATTTCTGCAGAAAACGGGGTGGACCCAGAAGCAAATCTCAATATAGCATCCTTGAGGACAGGACAAAGAACCTCAGCTTTCAGGAAAAGCTCGGGAAACAGAGGCAGGACTGAGAAGCCCATAAGGCTCTAATAGGAAGAAAAGCACATCCAAAAGCAAGTTAGGGGGCTGGATGGCTTAGTGGTCAAGGCGCTTGCTTGGGAAACCTAAGGACCCAGGTTTGATTCCCCAGAAGCCACATAAGCCAGATGCACAAGGTGGCGCATGCATCTGGAGTTTGTTTGCAGTGGCTGAGCCCCTGGCGCTCATGTATTCTCTTTCTCTCTCTCCCTGAAATAAATAAATAAATAAATAAATAATTTTTTGGTTTTGTTTTGTTTTTTGAGGTGGAGTTTCACTCTAGCTCAGGCTGACCTGGAATTCACTATGTAGTCTCAGGGTAGCCTCGAACTCACAGTGATCCTCCTACCTCTGCCTCCCAAGTGCTGGGATAAAAGGCGTGAGCCACCATGCCCGGCTAATAAAATGTTTTTTTTTTTTTTTTAAAGGAAAGAACAACAGCAAGTTATACTGTCCCAAAGTGGACAAAGACTCGGGGGTCCTGGGCCACTGAATCTCCCCACCCATAACAGAACCCGGAGGACTTGGGGGCCTGGCCCAAAGTCTTCAGTAGGACAGCAGTGGATAAGCCCACATCCCCAGGGACTCACCTGCAGGTCTGGCTCAACCACCCCCAAAGCACTTGGCTGAGGCTTGCCCACAGGGGGAAGAGCACAGCCCTGGCCGTCTGCCAGCACCCCGGGCTGCCCCTTGCCTGCAGCCACCTCCATCTGGCTTCCCTGATCTGCAGGCAGGGTCCGCAGGGCTGCAGGTTACCCAGCTGCACCCACCACACGTCTGCCCGAGACCCTCCTCCCCCAGGTCCTGGTGGCAGAAGCCATGCTTGTGGCTGCCTGAGGGCTGAGTCAACATGCTCCTGGATCAGATCAGAGGCATGCGGATGTGCAAAGCTGGGCGGGAGCCCATGGAAACTTCTCCACACAGTCCTGTTGCCAGGAGCTTGCAGCCCCAGGAAGGCCCAAGTCCAAACACCCCAGGCCCCACCTTGGGCTGTTGACCAGGGTTTGGTTTAGAAAGTTCCTGTGGCCTTTCTGCAGACAGTGAGCAGCAGGGCCAAATCTGTACAGTGCCGGGAGTAGGAAGGACCTGCAGGAAACAGGGTGGGCTGCTCAAGCCTGCTGAGTACACAGAAGTCTCCAGGGGCCACCTCTGCTCCAGGAGTCAGAGTGAGCAGATTAGCAGGACAAGCTACACCTAGATATCAGAGCAGCCCCTTCCCCAGAGCATGTAAGGAGACCTGCCCGACAACCCTGAGCACTGACTTCAGATCTCCCGGGGAGAGTGGGAAGGACCCCCAGCATCATGGATTCATAAGCACCATCTCTGCCTAAGCCCTAGGGCTCCCCTACAAGTTCAGGCCAGGCCCCATGCCATTGCCCATGCACACTGCATGGAGACTCCTGCAACTCCACAAAGCCGCTCCCAGACCAGCAACGTCGGCCATTGCCGCAGTACCCCAGCTGTGATGCACAAGACACCTGGGTTCCTCCAGCTACTGAGAGGCGGGGAGGACCTCTTAGTACTACTGCAACTCTTGTGTCCAGTTCATTCGTGGTCATTGAGGGACTTGTCCTAGGAGTACCCACCAGTAGCTGAGCCTCCAGCCTAGATAGTATATTCCAGAACAGAACATGGTATTTGCTATTCAGCTTGGGGACAGGCAGAGTGGCTGAGGTCCTGGTCACAGAGGATGTCTCTGTGATCTTCCCAGCAGATGGGAAGAGGGTTAGTGTGATAATGCATCATGGGCAGCTCCTAGCTGAGTAAGTTGACGAGTCAATAGCTTAGAGGTAGAGGGTTGAGGCCATGAGTCAGCAGGCCTAGCTGGTGAGGCCAGCTCTTTACCATCCAAGCTCCTCTGCTGTCCTCAGGCCATCCCTCAGCCAGGGCCATGCCACCTGAGGTCCCAATTACAGATCCACATCCACATCAGCCACAGAGCAATGCCCAGCCCAGCTCTTCACACATGGCTTGCATCAGGAATCCCCGTTCCAAAAGAATCCTTTGGAAGGAATCCTCGAATTTGCTGATAAGTAGGGACCTGTAGGCAGCATGGTGTGGGCTCAGCCCACTCCTTGGCTCAAAGCAGCTGAACGTACCAGAATGCTCTGACATGCAGGCAGCCAGAGCAGCAGAGAGCTTGCACAGCAGCCCCGCCGCAGATTCAAGATGCAGATGCAAGGAGGCGCTGGGCACTGTACCAGACAGCTAGGGGAGATCTGGGCCCAGCCCTCTAGAGCTCCTGGGCCTCTGCAAACAGGGAAGAGAACAAAGGGAGAAAATGCCATTTCCCAAACTGGCTCCACAGTAAATGCTGGTGGGGGCTGGATTCAGTCTCAGCTTCTCCCACTAGGAGTCTGTGTGAATGGGGTTCATCCAGGTCAGTTACAATCCAGCAAGGGGGACATAACAGTGATCAGGAACTACATGAGGCAGACAGGTTACTGGATCTGTATCCAAAATAGGGGAGCTGCTCTGAGGCCTACACTACCAGCACCCTGGGAGAGCAGGTCAGCATGTGAACCCTCCAGATTGAAGGCAGAGCTCTGTTGTCCATAACATCCAGGCAGTCTGTAAGCCTCCCTCAGTCCTGTCTGACAAGCAGGGCTGTACAACACTAGCTTTGGAAGCAGAAACCAGGGGTGACCCACAGGAAAGAAAGAGCAGGGTGGGTAGAAGCAGAGGCAGTTTCAGGGCCAAGTCTTAGAGATCCTGAGGGACAGAGAAGGCAGGACTTTATCTGCAGGTTCCCTTCAAGGACACGGGTGTCATCAAAGTCAGAAGAGGAGGCCTAGCCTCTAGCCTACAGCGGAACATGGCTGCCCACAGCACTGACGCCCACACAGCCTATAGTTGCCAGTTCACATGCCTGGGCTCCTTGCAACCTGCTTTTTTTTCCATATATGGGATGTGGATCTGCAGGTTAGCCATGGGCCCCAGGGCGAGGAGCCCACCGCCTCTGCAGACATCCCCAGCCACAAGCTGGAACTGCCTCAGCCTAACCTCAGGAGCCCAGGGGCCAGTGAAGTAGGAGGCATCTGCCTCAGATTCGCTCTCCAGGAAGGAAAGGCCAGAGCAGGATACACCGGTATTACTGGGGGCAGCCCTGCAGGCCCAGGACCAAACCCAACCTGCCTAGGAAGGGAAGGGCAGTCATCAGGGGGGGAGGGGCTCCTTGGCAGTTCCCAGGTGGCTATTCTGCAGCCTCTGAGTGTCACACCATCCTGCAGGCATTTCTCGTGGTAACCAACATGAGAGGGGCACCCGTCACACAGGAGGCCATATGTTAAGTCACATGACTTGTGCATAAATGGCTTCTGGCACATCTAATGAAGACACAATGTCAGCAGGGTAACTGTTAAGGAAAGAAGGGCCCCCGCTTTGTGCAGCCCCCCGGTGAAATCCGGGCTTTGGGAAGGAAAAAGTTGGATCTTTGAAAGCAGAGCCTTTCCCTCCTCCCACTTGCACAATAAAGCCCAGCAGGAACAGAGTCGCAGCCTGATTAATGCCTAATCATTTATCCGACAGTGACAGCTCACTGCCATGTGACACCGTGTTTGGGAGGCTGCTCTGGGCTGCAGGAGCCCCTGCAGGGGTGCACAGGTGGTCTCGGGCCCCAGCCCACTACGACCCTCCAGCAGGGACACTGGCCCCATAACTTGGATCTTCCACTCCCAGGCGAGGCTGCCGGACCCGCAGCAGTGTTTCTGCACAGCGCACTGCTCGCCTCGGGCCACTCCCACAAGCCTCGGGGACCCGCGAGAGAGACAAGCCTGCGCCCCAACCCCTAGAGTGACAGGTGAAGCCCCAAAGCAACTGCCCCGTCCGGAATGGATCACAATTCTGCAAAACGCCGAATTCAACAGTGTGTCTGAACAAAGAAAAGTGCGTTAATTACGGCAGATGTGCGGAGTTTGCAGGCGCGGCTGCCCGAGCTCCCGGCCCGCACCGCAGCCCCTCCTCGGGCCGCGCGCTCTCCCGTCCCGAAAGTCGCGGCGACTTCGGGAGAAAGCCACTTTCGCACCCGACCGGCGGCCGGCTCGCGGGCCTCGAAACCCTGGCCCGGCGGAAACCGAAAGCGGGCGCCTCGCCGCGCCGCGCCGCCCCGAGCCGGCACCCGGTCCTGGGCGGGCGAGTGCCCCGGGGGACCCCGAGGGTCCCGAGCCCGCGACCCCGCCACGCTCACTTTTTCGTGCAGTCCAGCAGGATCCCGGCAAAGCTGCGCTCGCCGCAGCTGACGGTGACCACCAGCGCGCCGTTGACGACCTGTTCCACCCGCACCGGCAGCCGGCAGCCGGCCCGCGGCTCCATGCTCCCGCCGCCTCCAGAGGCCCCCGCCCGCCGCCGCCGCCGCCGCCGGGTCAGCCCCGCGTGACGCCGCCTGACGTCACAAAGCTCTCTGCCCGCCGCCGCCGCCGGCCCGGCCGGGACGCGCGGCCCCGGGCTCGGCTCCCGGACGCCGGACGACTCGGGGCTGGCGGAGCGCGGCGTGCGCCCGGAGGCCCGCGGCTGCCCGCAGGCCCTGGCGGCGAGCGCATGGCCGGGGCCCCGGGCGGGGAGGAGGGCTCCTTAATCTCACCGCCACGTTGGCCCCGAGCGTCCCCTAACCCAGGAGGCCCTGCAAGCCGGCAGCCCGGGGGCCAGCGGGGACACTCCCCTGGCCGGTGTCCCTCCCCCACCCCTGTGCTGTGGGTCACACCCCGGGCCTCTCCTTCCTGATCTGATTCCAGGGCCGCTCCCTTCCCTCGGTACTGCTCGGGACCCCTCCCCTCCTGCACCCCGGGGTCCCCCTGCCTCGGATGTGTGCCCGGGGACCTCTGCAGCGTCCCTTATGCCCGGCTCCGGTGACCGCTGGACACTTCGGGGAGGCAGTCCCCGGCAGCATGCGCAGAAAGCCAGTCAGGACTGGCAGAGGAGACTCGGGCGCCCAGGGGTTCTGGTGGGCCCTACAGCGGCCTAGTGTCCTCGCCGCGCGGGGAGAGGCGGGGCACAGGGCCAGCCTGCGCTCCGTGCCGCCCGGGGCGACTAGAGGGCGCGCGCCCGTTTCGGGGCCGCTCGGGAGCGCGTGGTACCAGGGCTGGGGGGATACTTCCATCCAGACCACCCAGGTCGCGGGCGCCGAGGCGCTGCAGCGCGCCTTCCTCGGAGTACAGTGCAAAGAACAGCTTCCGCGAGAGAGCGACCGTGGGGCCCCCTGGCGCGCTCAGCCTGGCTCCCGGAGGGGCTGAGGCTGGGGAGCAATGGGAGGTCGCTGCGCCCAGAGGACACCGCCACCCGTACATCTGCGGGCTTCCACCAGCGCTAGCGTTTATGTACAGCTCTCCTATCCCCGTGACTGCCCCGTCTCCCAAGGGTCAGGCCTATTGCAGTGACCACGTCCCCGGGCGATCCAGGCCCCTAGGCCTGGCTAGCACCCCCTGGACCCAACACCAGAGGCGCGGGGAGGGGCAGAGTGATTGTCCCAATCACTGCCCTACTGGGCTCCGCCCCTCTGAGCCCTAGTAGGGTTCTTGCCCTGCTCTGACCTGTTATGGGTCCACCACCATTGGCCAGAGACAATGGAAGCCGCGACGGCGCTGCTGGACCTCGCCCTCAGGCAGCTTCCAGTCCCCCTGACCGGGAGCGGGAGAGGGGCCACGGGGAAGGGGGGGGGGCGGCAGCCCATGGGTTTTGGGCGCCTTTCTGAGCATCTGTCTTCTACCGGAGCCCCCTCCCAGAGCTAGCTGAGATGGACTTTGGAGCAGAAATGCAGGCTGCAATGACCCCTCCCAGCCAGTCCAGGTATGGGCTGCTGGGAGGCTGTCCTCGGCCCACGTGCCAACTGAGCCCCTGTCATTCCATGCCTGAAGTGCCTAAGTCACTGAGGACAGACCTGGGGGGGGGGGTGACAGTTGAATAGTTGGCACCAGGCACCTGTCGATAGGACGCTATGCGTGAAGAGGCAATCAATGGGGAAAGCTGCTTGAACAGGCAGGTGCCCTCCCCAGGGGCCCAGCTTGCTGTATGGAGAGTAAGTGTGCTACATGCCAAACTCCGTCGAGGACAGAGGGACACATTTTAAGATGTTGACCTGCTGTGTAAGGAAGGGACATCTTGATAACTCTGAGGTGTCAACAGGAAAGAGACATGCCTGAGGATTTATTGGGGATCTGGGCAGAATGAGATGTCATGAAGTCCAAGGGGCTCACAAGAGAAGAGCTAGGGGCCTAGCACGCTAGGGGCAGTCTCAGAGCCGGGGAGGAGAGCGCAAGGGCATTCGGCCTGCACCTCTTTCTGCCTGCCAGGCACTTACTCTACTTTTAAACGGACTTGGAAGCCATTTTAAAAAACTTGTTCTCTGTTAGGAAGCGGGCAAGGAGACTGCTTTGCCATTTAAATGGTGGCCTTTGCCAGCCTTACCACCACAGTCCCAGCTGCACCCACTGCTCTGAAAGGCTCCTCCCAGTCTCTAGTTTGGATAGGGAAGTTTCCTGAGTCCCTGGTTGAAAGTGGCCCCAGGCTGTCGCCTAGGTCCCAGGTGTCCTGGGTGCCTCCCCCACCTGCCCCTCATTTTTGTTCCTGTGCTGGGCAGCAGGCCTGTGTGCTCCTTGCCTCTGCTTCAGCCGGCTATCCTGACATGAAATCCTTGGGATCGTACCCTATGCTGTATGCATCACTGCTTGGAGCTAGACAATTCTGTCGGTGCTGTCCCAAAGGAGACCCCTTCCTAGGTCTCTAGACATTGCCCACAAGAAACCTGAGCGCCCCCCGCCCCGCCAAGCCTTTACTCCCCAAGCTGTAGTTACCTCCTCTAGATATGTGGAAGACATGGCTGTTGTCTGGCGGGGCTGCCATGCTGGTCAGATGGACTTTGGGGGTGGGGGTGGTGCAGAGGACAAAAAGCTACCAAGCTCTCACGGAGGCTATTTCAGCCTGGTGACCAGGAGCTGACAGGATGGGGAAGGCCACAGGCTTGAAAGGGTGTGGCTGAGGAGGAGCCAACGGGCTGACCAAGAATTTCTTCAGATAGCTGGAAGGGGAGGAAGGCAGCAGCAGCTCTGGACGTCCCCAGGATTCACCCTCCAGAGCTGCCTGACCCCCATTTGCCACCAGTCCTGTGCCCAACACTGTCTTGCAGAGTGACTCATCCTCTTGCAGGCACTAGGTGCAGCGCTGCCCTTCTGAGTCTTGCTGACCAAACTATGTAACTATGGGGAGACGCACAGTCCCCTCCCCCACCCCATGCCTGAAAATGCTGCCATGGCCTGCCCCAGGCTCATCTGACCAGTCAGCTAGTGACGTGAAATGCACATGTATAACTGGCCTTGCCTCCGCCTCACCAGGCCTGTTGGCTGGGCAGTTCCCCTCAGCAGGGCCTGGCTTTGACACAACTGACGCTCCTGAGATGGAATCACGGGGACCTAGTCTGGGTGGAGACCTTGCACAGCCCAGATCAGAGACCAGGGTTTCCCAAAGGCCAAGGGGGTGGGCCCTACACTGGAGCCCAGGTGCCTGTGGCAGGCCTTGTACCAGGGCAGGTCAGGATGAAGCTAGTGAGATGCAGGGCCTGGAGGCTGGTTCACTGGGCAGCCATGTGCAGAGCGAGGTGCTGGAGCACATTAGGCCTCTCCCGATGCAGCTTGAGAGTCCATGTTTTTCTGAGGTTGGGTTGGATGACAGGCTTGTAGCATTCTCCGGGGCAGTGAGGCAGTTAGGGTGACTGGGCCCCCAAAAGTAAAGGCAGGAATATATTTGTCTGCCCTGTCTCTGCTTTGGTAGAGATCAGAGAAGCTTGCTTCTCCTTATCTCATGACTAAAGGAGTTCCCTAAATCTGTTTTTCCACAAACAACCCCAGCCCCTCCTGGGAGGGAGTTCCCCTTTCCTAGAATTTAAATCTAATCCTGACAGTGTGGTTGGTTAAAAGTTCAGCCCCTAGAACTTGGCATCATGGCTGGCCCCTTCCTGAGCCAGCCTCTATCCCAGACCAATCAGCTGTCTCTCAGGCTCACCTGGGCCTGAAGATAAACACCCACCACCCTAAGGTTCCTGGGGACACGCTCTCTCTTGGCTGGCTCCTCAACTCCCAGTGCCGGTAAGCTTCTGGCTGGGCTGGGACAGAGAGGGTCTCCGCTCCCCTATTCTCATGTGGGGCTCTCTACCCTCATCTGCTGAGAGGGAGCGAGGTGCCTTTGTTAGGTAGTTTACGGCGACTGGACCCTTGAAAGCAGAAGCAGGAATGACTTTGGGCTTATCCATGCAGTCTCCACTTTGTTAGAGATCAAAGGATGATTTGACTTCCAAACAAGCCCCTCCTGCAAAGTCCCCTAACCTAAAACTTAAACCTGATCCTGTCATTGTGGTTGGTCAGGTTCAGCCCCCAGAACTTGGCGTCATGGCTAGCCTCTTCCTGAGCCAGCCTCTAGCCCAGACCAATTAATCGGCTGTTTCTCACCTGAGCCAGTAGGTAGGGCCCAACACCATAAGGTTACAAATACGTTTACTAAGGGAGGGCAAGCTCTCTTGGCTGGTTCCTGAACTTCAAAGTTCTGGTAAGGTTCCGTCATCTTTGCCCAGCTGGACTGAAACAAGGAGACACCCCCCACCCCGCTTATTCCCACACATGGGCTCTCTATCCCTCCTGCCCTCCCCATGGCAGGAGCTCTGTACTTTCTTGTCCCTCTCTCCTTCCAGGTCCACCACGTGGGCTCTCAGACCATGTAGGAGTGTTTTCCTTTTCTTGATTTTGTACTTCCCTAAATATAATTATCCTTCTCAGTCTTATTTTTAAAGTATTTTAACTTTATTTATTTGAAAGAGAAAGAGGCAGATACTGAGAGAATGGGCACGCAAGGGCCTCCAGCCACTTCAAATGAACTCTAGAAGCGTGCACCCCCTTGTGCATCTGGCTTACGTGGGTCCTGGGGAATAGAACCTGGGTCCTTGGGCTTTTCAGGCAACCGCCTCAACTTCTAAGCCATCTCTCCAGCCCTCAGTCTTATTTTATCCAATTATCTGGTTAAAAGCAGACACAAACTAAGAGTTTGGGTGCAAGGACTTTCCTGGACCCCCACAAACCCTCTATCACTGCCCTCCACGCAGCAGGAGCTCTCTGCACTTTCCTCTCTTAATCTAATCACGTCTCTCTAAACCTTACCCTCTGGTCTATGGATTTTAATTCTTTAAATTCCTAAGAATCTGGGGTACCCTAAATTTACTGGTGTATTGGTAAGGAACTGCAAAATTCCAGTTTCAGTAGGGGCCCATTTTGTGCTGTTCCAACCAAAGCCCTTGGAGTTTGGATCTGTAGCTGGCTCTGTTCTATCAGACCCCCTGCAGAGGCTGCCAGCAGCATGCTCACCCCCACTGGAGGATAACCCTGGGCTCTCCCCAAGGAACACCTCAAGGGCAGCTGAGAGTAGAAACTAGCAAAACACCACTATGGGCATGAACTCTGGGCCAAACTTCACAGACCTCTGCCCATGGGGTCTGCCTTCCAGCAGCAGTGAGGTACGGACGGAAGACTGCCCCACGCTGCCACCTCCAACAGCCTGACCTGCACTCAGGTGAAGCTGGCATTCTTGACTGCACCACAGATAAGAATTTCAGGGTGAGTGCCTGTGAAGCGAGTTGGAATTTATTAAGAGATTTAATATCAAGGGGAGGGGAAGCATTAGTAGAAAGGCACCAAAGACACACCCAACCATGTGTGTGGGCTTCTTCTTCTTTTTTTTTTTTTTTTGTTTGTTTGTTTTTCGAGGTAGGGTCTTACTCTGGCCCAGGCTGACATGGAATTCACTATGTAGTCTCAGGGTGGCCTCGAACTCACGGTGATCCTGCTACCTCTGCCTCCCGAGTGCTGGGATTAAAGGCGTGCGCCACCACGCCTGGCAGTGTGGGCTTCTTAAGAGAGAGTCACCTGGCATGGCAAAGGCATGCCTTTAACAGGCTGAGGTAGGAGGATCGCCGTGAATTTGAGGCCAGCCTGAGACTACATAGTGAATTCCAGGTCAGCCTGGGTTAGACTGAGACCCTATCTGGAAAAACCAAAAAACCAAAATAAAAATAAATAAGAGTCTGGGCGGTTCCTGGTGCTGAGGGTAGGATTGCAGCTGATAAGGTGAAGCCCTGGGTTACAAAGGCTCATAGAGGTTAGGGTGATTTACCATAATAGAAGTTTGAGATCCCCAGAAAATTTCAGCTTTGCATCTGGGAAAGGATGACCAAGACCCTGAATTTTCCCTTTCTGTTTTGCCTCATGCCCACTCCCTCTGTGCCTCAGCAAGCTCCTCTGTCAAATGGGAACAGTGATATTTTGCCAGCCCAGCCAGGGGTCCCTAAGCTGCCTCCTGGTGGCCACAGATTTGTCTATAAAACCCAAGGCTGCTGAGAGGTACCTGGGCTTGGCCAGAGCTGGCTGACCTTGGAAATGGCTCTTCTAGGTCTCCCTTGTCACCAGCCAGGAGGAGCTAGTCTCAGAACCTACCTTTTTCTCTATAGCAGGCTATGGGTCCTGCAGGCAGTAGCCTCAGGGCTTTCAGAGAAAGCTAGGTGTGGGAGGGTCATAGCTCAGGGGAGGACAGCCCTTGGTTCCTTGCGGCCCACCTGCTGGCTCCTATCTGGAAGGCCTCGGCCTAGGACAAGGTACTTCCTCTCAGCTTCCTTTCTGGCCATGGGCTTCCCCAGGCCCTCAACAGCTCTTCACAGCCAGGCACAGGTCTTTCCCAGCCCAGAAGATGCAGGCTCGTGGCCTGGCCTGCCCCCAGTGGACTCTGCCCATTTCTGCACCTGCTATACCTGAGAAACAGAGAATCACCTACAGGACCAGCCCGAAGAGCCACAGACAGATCTGGCATCTGTAGACATCACCAGTGCCTCAAGAACGAGGCATCTTTGGTCATGGCACAGGTCTCTTTGGGGTCCACATTTACTCAGAACCCCCCACTGTAGGTTTGCTCGCATTCCATCTCTACCCATGCACCCCAGAGCCCACCGGGACTTGCTACTATGTCCTGATACCTGGCAAACTCCTGCCCTGGCTAGCTGCCCTCTTGGGTGTGGAGAAGCTCCCCCACCCATACTCACTGTGGGCCCGAGCAGCCATGGGAGCCAGGCTGTCCTGGTCAGGGAAGGAGGCATAGACCCTTGTGCTAGACCATTTGTCCTCTGGAGAGAGTGTCCTCAGCTAGCCCCTACCATGACCTGGCATGGTGTCCCTGAGGTCAGGAAAGAAACAGATCCTTCTCTGGGTCCCTTGACCTTGCCCTTTCTTTACAATCTTTTTTTTTCATTTATTTATTTGAGCGGGGAAGAGAATGGGCACACCAGGGCCTCCAGTCACTGTAAACAACTCCTGATTCATGTGCCACCTTGTGCATCTGGTTTACATGGGTACTTGGGAACTGAACTTGGGTCCTTAGGCTTCACAGGCAAGTGTCTTAACCACTTAGCCAACTCTCCAGCCTGACCTTTCCCTTTTTTATCCTGTGGGTGTTCTCTGTCCATGGCTCATCCTGCCTCAAGGAAGCCACCTGCAAGGGTGGCCCAGGGTTGGCGGCTGCCGTCATCAGGTCCTCTGGACTGTCTGCCAACCACTGAACAATTCCAAGGACTGAACACTACTGCTGGTTCCTAAGCTGGCCCAGCTATGGCTCTCTGCCCACCCCCCATACACGCCGTCCCAAGGTAGCTGGCCAGAAAAGAAAGACATCCCAGAGAATCCAGATGGACCAATCCCCACGTTAGCTTTGCTTGTCAGGTAGCTAGCCAGGCACTTAGCACACTTGGAGGCCATGGAGGATGGCCCCACCCCCATGATTACTTGGGATCTCACCTCTTTTTTTCCTGTTAAATCAACTTTTCACTAAAGGGAAAGATCATAATCCCCCCACCCCGCGCCCCCCCACACACAAATACACACTTTACCATTTGAAATACCATATGAAAGGGAGGTAGAGGTGGCAGGGTTTTGTTAAGGCCCATTAAGGGAAAGCCGGTTCATCCTGGTAAGGCATGATTACTTTATAGGGTTATGTTTGATTTCTCTTCTCTTTAATTTACCATGTGACATGATTTTTGGTTAAAGGAATAAGATCTGAGTCATGTCTCTGACTCTGGGTGGGGTCGTGACACACTAAACTCCCAAAACAAGACCGTGAAGACATACTCTTGGGCCAGGGGAGAAGCTCCAGTGGTAGGGTTTGCCCTGTGCCACACTCCCTGGAGATGGTGCCTGCCTGCCATCCGAGTACTGAGACTGAGGTACAAAGATCAGGAATTCAGGACCAGCCTGGGTTACATGAGACCCTATGTTAAGGAAAAAAAAAGAACTTTCCAGTGAGTTGTTGGCCAGGGAGGTCCCTGATGCCCCTAAGACATTATAGACCATTGTCAAGGCCCTTGGTTTCCCTTCAGGAATAGATGGTAAGACCCTATTGCTGAAGACTCCACATACTTGGGCTGCAAGGCCACCGAGAAATCCTGCTGGAACTGAGCTGATAACCTCCTCCATGTAGACCAGCTGACACTAGAAGAAGCCAATTCTGCATGCAGTTCAATCAGAGAAAGAGAAATCACCAGTGAAGATACTCAACAGTGGACACTGCAAGCCTTATATTTGGCCAGCCAGGGCAAATGAGCCAACGGGTGCAATAGTGGCACATCTGTCATGGTGGAAACCAACTGCCCTCTAATTTAACTGGAGGTCCGCTCCATGGGAGGGAATACATCCCTGATACTGAAAACTTAAAACAGGGGTAGTCATGAGCCCTAGGGGTGTAACAGCTGATGCTGTCTGGCTAAACGTATATACTATGCTTATCAAACTGCCCAGTAAGCACTTCTCTTAATGTTCATACCCATATATTAATGCTACTCTCACTTTTGATAGAGAATCTTCTCATTTCAGATGGCAGTGACCTTGGGATGACTCAGAAGGCATCATGGTGCTGGAAAGAAATGACCACAGTGCTCAGTACTGCAATATCTCTATCATACCTTCCAAGGCTCAGGGTCTAATGTGGAAGAGGTGGCAGAAAGAATGTAAGAGCTAAAGGAAGGGTAGGACTCCTTACAACGTGCTCCCCGAAGACACAAAATGGCCTGGATATCCATGACCTCACAGTTCCTGACACTACCTACACAAAACCATCATAAGAGGAGGAAAAAATCATGACGTCAAAATAAAACAGACTGATTGAGAGGGGGAGGGGATATGATGGAGTTTCAAAGGGGAAAGTAGGGGAAGGGAGGGTATTACCATGGGATATTTTTTATAATCATGGAAGTTGTTAATAAAAATTTGAAAAAAAAAAAGACGGATTATGATCATGGCATGGAAGTTGTCAATAAAAAGTTAAAAATAAAAGGGCCTTGGCCAGGTGTGGTGGTGCATGCCTTTAATCCCAGCACTTGGGAGGCAGAGGTAGGAGGATCACCGTGAGTTCAAGGCCAGTCTGAGACTACATAGTAAAATCCAGGTCAGCCTGAGTTAGAGTGAAAAACCCTACCTCAAAAACAAACAAACAAAAAAAAGTTAAAAAAAAAAAAAATTAAAAGGGCCTTGAACTCAAGCCTACTTGAAAACAACAAAAAAAAACAAAAAACAAAAAAGGGGGGCTATTATGGAAGTGAGGGTCTAGTGGTACACACCTGTATTTTTAGTGCTTGGGAAGTAGAGGCAAGAAGATCTCAAGTTTTAGACCAGCCTGGACTACACAGTGATATTCTGCCTGAAAATAGTAAAGAATTGAAGGCTGTTTCTTTGCCTTTTTTAAAAAAGATTTATTTTTGTTTATTAGAGGGAAAGAGAGATAGTGAGAATGGATACATCAGGGCCTCTAGCCATTGCAAATGAACTCCAGATGCATGTGCCACCATGTGCATCCAGTTTACATGGGACCTGGAGAATCGAACCTGAGTCCTTAGGCTTTGCAGGCATGCATCTTAACTGCTAAGCCATCTCTCCAGCCCTAAAGGCTGTTTCTTTTCAACTCAGCTTATAAATATAAAAATATTTTAGTATGAACACATATATGTAAATAAAGTTAATTCATACCTAATGATGAAAAATGAGAAACATCTTAAGGACATACTATTATCCCCATCCTTGAGAATTCATCCCATTGGATCTATCTATCAATCACCTGGCGAAGAGACCACCTTAGAAAAGCTGATGTACCTAAAGACATGCTAAGGAGATGGGAGGAATGATCATCTCCTTAAGGAGATAATAGTGTACTTACACTCCCAGAAGCCCCTCCCTATATACAGTTGCTTGTAAATTATTACTGCCAAGCCTGCCTGCATGTCTGAGTTCTAATCGAAGTAGCCTTAGCTTCTCCTTATCTCCCTTTCTGTCCCCTTCCTGGGTACTAACCCAAATCCTCAGCCTGCTTGCCCAAGTGCTCTGGGTGTTCCTCCCTCCCTCCCTGTCTCTGAAGCATCTGCTCATAGACTGATCCCAAACTCAAAAAGCCCTTCTCTCTCCCTCTTACCCATCTCCCCACCTCCCAGCAGCTAGAAAGATTTACAGTTTGCCTGCTCTGTGTTATTTTTTTTCCCTCAAACTCTAGTCAAATGGTCCTCAAGCTTCCTTCTCAGTCTGGTTTTAAATTATTTTACTTACAAGGCTGAAACTAAGAACCCACAAAAAGGGCCTGTGCTCCCTAGAGATGTGTTCCCTCACAGCTATATTTGGGAAGAGAGAGAGAAGACAGTAGCAGGGCAGGAGCCAGGAAAGGGAGTGCCTACCCAGACACCCCAAATTACCAGAAGAGGGGTGCCCCACCAGACACTCCAGTTCACTAGGGACAGAGGCTACCTCCACTCAGATACCCTGAGTCCACCAGGAGAGGGGTTACCCCCAGATTCAAGAGGGGGTCCTCTACCCACACACTCCAAGGACCCAGGGGTCAGAAGTCCAGTCAGGAGTGGCCAGTTTTCACCAAAACAGACACAAGTGACAGAAAGTCTGTGTGGTCCTATTCTCAGTGTCCTGGATACCAGTGTCTGGCACATTTCATAGCCGTCAGAACTGGAGAAATGCAGTCCATGGCAGGATCTTGGGGGGAGGAGTCAGCATGAAGATATTAACACATATATGTAATATTAACACATACATGTAAGGAGGGAGGTACCCTGTGGGACAGAGGCATGCCCTGGAACAGGCATCACTGCCCTTGTGCAGGGCAAAGAGTGAACACAGGGTAAGATGGGCCCCACCCCCAGCACTGTCTAGGCAAAGACTTCATCAGTAGCCTCCCCATCCCACTGGGTAAATGAACACTAGAAAACCTCTGTGGCTCATACATCAACTGCACCAGCAGAAACTTGGTGACGGAAGTGAGTAACAAGGCTTATTGACTGTATTCCTTCTTTTAATGAAGCCAAGCCCTTTACAGCCTCAAGAAAGGACCTCAGATCTATCTCCAAACTGCTGCCTGTGGAGCAGCGGGGAGAGAGTCCCTGTGCCATACAGGAGACTGTGGCTCCTTAAGGTCGGAGGTGCTTGTCATCACTGTTGCCAATACCTGTTTCCTAGTGTTTTTTGTGAAAAAATATATTTTGAAGCTGTGATGCTGTGGGGTGAAGTAAAAGGCTTCTGGTGAAAGTTGCAAATGAGTGATCTTTTTTCAAGGCCAAGTCCAGTTTCAGTTTCCGTATTTCATCCTGCAGCTTCTTGGTCTTTGGGGAGAAGGGGAGGGATATAAGTGAAATAAGCAAGGCTCCTAGTCAAACCTTATCTCCCATGGGAGACCTCAGACCAGAGGCCCTAGTCTCTGAGCAGGCTGACTGAGGCACTCCCCTCCACAGCCAACTTCCTGGTGGGCAGAAGTCATTCCATAGACCTGAGAAAGGCTGAACATAAGGTAAGATTTTTCAGAGCATGTAGGCAGATGGGGGCTTGGGGACCCAGGAGGAGATGGGGACATGGGTGTCCACTGGCTGGGCAGGCTGGACTCTCCTTCCAGGGCAGGAAGGGCCTCCTCCTAGCCATGTTATCTCACAAGTAGGAATAAGTAGGCACATGGTGGGCGCTGTTGGTAGTGGCTGGCTGTGAGATGGGAATATGGTTAGGTAAGCATCTAGGAGGGGTTTGGGGGTCCAGCTCTGTTTGGGAGCTCCGTGATGAAAATACTTAGAATCTTGTGAGTTTTAACCTTCCTCTCACAGATATGTCAGTGTACAGGTACCCAGGCAGCTCACCAAGCCCCCCATGGAGCTGTCTCTCCCTCCCAGGCAGCCCTGGGTCCCAGCCTGCTCTGCTTGGTGCAAAGCCTCAAGTAAGGACCCAACAGACCAAGCAGAGCATTCCCAGTCGTGATCTCCATTTCTGTCCCCAGAGGCCCCAAGTTGCAATGCTAGTCCAATGAAGTCCTGCAGAGTCACAGTACCATAGGGACACTTTCAAGAGTGATTTAGTGATTCCCACAATGCAGACACAGTAACACAGAGATAGAGGGTGCATGTTCTCCCAGAGCCCAGAGAGTTCCCTTCCACCTAGGAAAACACTCCTAAGCTGGCCACCGATACTCACAGTATCCAGGTCTTGCTTGGCCACCTTCATGCCCCGCAGTGGGTCAGGGCCCAGGAAGCTCCTGTGGGCACGGCTCTGCCTCACGTGGTGCCTGATCTTCTCCTCCAGCCCCAGCAATGGCGAGACACTGGGACACAGGGCAGTTGGCTGCTTGGATACAGGACCTAAACTAGCAGTCCCCATTCCCACCAGAGAGAGAGCGTCTTTTCTCTGAAGCCCACACACCATCCGGAGGCTCCATGTGGCTGCCGCGTGGCTCCCTGCCTTTCCTTACAGATGCTGAGCAGGGGGCTGGAGTCTCCCACTCCCTCCTGGTAGTTCTACACCACCAGGGCCACAGTCAATACTTCCACATTCTCAAGTTCATGTGCCTGCCCCCTGGGCACCTGGAGAGCAGCAAGTCTCAGTTTTTAGAGGAAAAACAGGCTTACTAACCCTTTAGACAGAAATCTCAGAGGCCTGGGATTTTAAACATGAAGCATTGGGCTCTAGCTCTGGGGTGGCTATACTCTGACTGTAAATTAAATGTCTTTCCCTGCTAGACCATGGGAAGAGCCCAGCCGTGGCTGAATGTCGCCTTTCCAGCTCCAGTCAGCCCTCTGCCACCTGCTGTGCAACCCCATGTTGCCCCGATGCTGTCCTAAGGGACGTGCTCAGGGTTCTCACCGTGCCCCCATATCAGTCTTGGCTGGCGCCTCATTCCCAATGCTCTCCTGAGCTCAGGATAAGCTAGCGAGCTGGCCTGGTATCTCACAACAAAGGCCACCCCCTGGCCAGAGTTGCAATCCTAGACCAGAAAATCCTAAAGTACATGAACAGACCTCTACTGTGACCTCCTGCCTCTCTTCCATGATCCCTCTCTTGCCATGCCCTTAGAAGCCATGCGTAGTACCCATGGTAGGAAGGCTGGGCATACTCCTGAGAGCTGAGCTCAGGCATGGGACAAGCTGGGGCAGAAAAGTGGCAAGTACCTTCTGAGTACTGGTGAATGCCTGGTAGGGGCTGACCACAGGAGCCCAAGGGCAGAGACCATTCTTTCTAGCAGCCCCCCCCCCCCGCTCCCCGCTGCTCCCCAAAGCCCACAGTGAAGCTCATGATGGCGCTCAGTCTGTCGTGGTGGGTGAGTACAAGCCTTGGCGAGTGAGTGGGACTGAGCTGGCCGGGGAGCCCTAAGCTCTGGGACAGGACCAACCTCATTCCCGCACTCATTTTCTTTGACCTCTCTCTTCGGTGTTTCATTTTCCCATGAGGATGGGCTGAGATCTTCCCGGGGTCTGTCAGATCCGTGATGAAGGGGATTTTTGATGACACCTAGGACAATGTAAAAATATGTTTCCAGGAGTCCATAAAAAGGTTGCTCTTCCCACAGGCTAATCTGCCAAGTGTATTAGCTCTTCACCCTGTGAGCTCAATGAGTGGCAGTCCAGAGGGAACATTCTTTACGCAGCTGTCATTGTGCTGGGCCTCAGTCAGTGGTCACTCCACCTTCAAGTCCCAGTCTGGACCTCTCTCACAGGCACCAGAGTGCTCAGGCTGGGGTGGGCAAGGTGCAGAGTGCAGGACCCTGAGTAAGCTCAAGGTTGCTGTAGCTGACCCACGACATTCGGACACACAGAAAAGTCACTATGAAAATGATCCCTCTGACCTCTTCTGCCTCCCTCCAAAGCCTTGCTGACCGACCCTAGCCACCTCTGGGTTACAGGCACCCCTGCTGCTCCAGGCTGGTCACCCCAAAACTCTATCTCCAGCCTGCTGGGCACCATCTGTCCTATGCTTAACTGCAAGAGCTTAGGGATGGTCAGGCCTCCTCCAGGCTACTTTATAGAACCTGAGCTTCCCTGTGCCATCCTGACATCAGAGGTGAGGGAACTTGGTCCTAGTGATTCTGGAACTCAAAACTGAGACTAGATGGTCCCCATTTCTATTTCACTCCCACACCCTCTGCTGCAGCAGACAGCTTCCTGTAGGGCTGTTAGATGGCAACTCTATCAGTGTCTTCTGTTTCTGGGACTCATGGAGGATTTGGGCAGTCTATACCCAGGAGGTAGGCCTGGGTATGACATGTTAGGTAAAGGCAACAAGAGCTATGTGGTCAGTGCAGCTCCCTGCTGCCTCCAGTGGGTAAGGGAGAGCCAGCCCAACCCAGGACTTGGGAGCTTTTGGTCTGTGTATGCCATTGTGCACATGTGCATGAGTGGTCATATGTGTTCATGCACGTCTCTATTGAAGAACTGTCAGATCTGTAGGTGACTAAAAGCAGTGAGCATGGAGGGCACGAAACCTGGGGCAGGTCCACCTCCTGCCTGGGCTGCTCCAGTGGTGAGTCTGCAAGGACCCGCTTACAGCTCGACCCAGACTGTTGGGCATGGCCTGACCTATACCTTCCCCCGAGGGCCTTTCCAGGGCCTCGTCTATCCACACAGTCAGTTAGCTGCATCATGTCTAGCATTTGGAAGGGCCTTGCATCCAGCCACTGCACACTTCTCCTATAGCCACCCCTACCCTGGCAGTGCACAGGGCTGGCACACGGCAGAATCAGCCTAGTTGCTGACTGTGAGTCAGAAGTCTCCCAATGAATTTCCAACAGAAAAATAAATCATGATATTAAATCTAGGTGGTTAGTTTTTCTCTTAAAATCAGACTAATTTTTGAAAATATTCTTCATTTTTTTGTGTGTGTTTGTGTGTGCATGTGTATATATGAGCATGCCAGAATATCTTACAAGTGATCACCAGATACATGTACCACTTTTGTGTGTCTGGCTTTACATGGGTTCTGGAGAATCAAACCTGGGTCAGCAGGCTTTACAAGAAAGCATCTTTAACCACTGAGCCATCTTCTCAGCCTCTATTTGTTTTAAATATTAAAAACATCTACTTAGAAAGAAGCCCACCAAGACATACTTTACTATTAATGCAAAACACAGACAAGCAAAATTCATCCAAATATCCAGTCCTCCAAGAGCAAAAAGAATCAACAGATGACTATGAAACCTGGGAAAACTGGCAAAGGTGTGTAGGTGGCTGGGAGGAGCTCTCCAAGCTTCATACGGGCATGTCAAACACCTAATTGCAGTGGAGACCCACACAATGGACTGTAAGGTAATAGGCAAAGCTGATGGTTTTAGAGTTACTTAGAGGACTGAAAGTCTTTTTGAAGAGGTTAGTGGACCCAGAATCCCACCCAGTATCTAGTCATGGAAATCTTTTCTTAGCCAGAGTCTCCACTAACATGAACATGGGACGAAACCTACACACTTCTGGATCAGAGGAGACATAGACAGAGCAGGCAGGTACCCTGCAAGCCTACTGTGACAACCCAGGCTTGGTCACAGTGACCATTCCTGGACCATTGGCCTCACCTGAGCAGTGTCCAGGCCATGCACAGCACCCTGGCGCCCTCTTGTGTCCTTCTGCCCTACTGCAAGAGCCAGCACAGGCTAGGAGCCTCCATCTTCTGGGCCTGCTAACTGTAAGAGCCCCTAGGATAGATGTACAACCCTAGTTCTGTTCTTGTGTTTATTTCTACGGGTAATACTGAAATACACAACTATGTACCTTTGATCGCAAGTGCTTGCTGGCTGGATGGCCTTTCTCTCTGCAAGATGAACCCTCCTGGGGCTGGAGCGATGGCTCAGCAGCTAAGAGCACTTCCTACGCAAGCCTGAGATACAGCTCCCGTTTGATAGCCAGAACCAATATAAACAACTAGGTGTCACTACACATGTCTACAGCCTCACGAGGGAGCAGAGACTTGAGACTCTCTGGCGCTCACATGCTCCTGGATCAGTAAGAGATGCTGGCTCAAATAAGAATGGGTAGAAGAACAACAGAGCAGGACACCTCACATCCTGTTTTGGCCACTGCAGGTGAGCACACCCTGCCACAGGTAAGTGCAAGGGCACTGCATGGGCACATGCATGTGCACATACCACACAGCACACCACACCATGCCATACACACACACTCAGGGAAGCTGCTGGTGGTTGTGGCAGTGAATGATCACCACCTTCGCAGAGACCATTCACAGAACACACTGCTCTGCTCAATAGGTGGGCATCTCCGTACGTCATGACAATGGTGGCATTCCCAGTCCCTCTCGTGAGGTGCCTGCCATAACCTTTGCCCATTTCTGTATTGGTCTTAGATGTCTTCATATCAGTTTTCAGCCACTTTTTATATATTAGATGTTCAAATGATTTATGAATATTTCATCTATTTCTGAACTTTGATTATAGTATTTGGAGACATACAAAGTCTTTTTCCTATGTTGAGGTGGGCACAGAGCTAAGAGGAGGAGCTGGTTGTTCCTGCAACAACCAGGGAATTGATCTAAGGAAGCTCTGGGAGAAAAGAATCCTTCCTTCCACCTGGCTGCCGATGCTGCTGTTTGCTACCTTTCAGTGTGGACTGAAGGCCAGTGTGGACTGGAGACCAGGGCGGAATGAAGACCAGTATAGACTGAAGACCAGGGCGGAATGAAGACCAGGGTGGAATAAAGACCAGCATGTACTGAAGACCAGGGTGGACTGAAGGCCAGTGTGGACTGGACACCAGGGTGGAATGAAGACCAGTGTGGACTGAAGACCAGGGTGGACTGAAGACCAGGGTGGACTGAAGACCAGGGCGGAATGAAGACCAGGGTGGAATAAAGACCAGCATGGACTGAAGACCAGGGTGGACTGAAGGCCAGTGTGGACTGGACACCAGGGTGGAATGAAGACCAGCGCGGACTGAAGACCAGGGCGGAATAAAGACCAGCGCAGGACTGAAGACCAGGGTGGAATAAAGACCAGCATGGACTGAAGATGAGGGCGGAATAAAGACCAGGGTGGACTGAAGACCAGGGTGGAATAAAAACCAGCATGGACTGAAGAGGAGGGCGGAAAGAAGACCAGCACAGACTGAAGACCAGGGTGGAATAAAGACCAGGGTGGACTGAAGACCAGGGTGGACTGAAGAGCAGCATGGACTGAAGACCAGGGTGGACTGAAGACCAGAATGGGATAAAGACCAGCATGGACTGAAGATGGGGGCGTAATAAAGACCAGGGTGGACTGAAGACCAGGGTGGAATAAAGACCAGGGTGGACTGAAGACCAGGGTGGACTGAAGAGCAGCATGGACTGAAGACCAGGGTGCACTGAAGACCAGAATGGAATAAAGAGCAGCATGGACTGAAGACGGGGGCGTAATAAAGACCAGGGTGGACTGAAGACCAGGGTGGAATAAAGACCAGGGTGGACTGAAGACCAGGGTGGAATAAAGACCATGGTGGACTGAAGACAAGGGTGGAATGAAGACCAGGGTGGACTGAAGACCAGCGCAGACTGAAGACCAGGGTGGACTGAAGAGAAGCATGGACTGAAGACCAGGGTGGACTGAAGACCAGAATGGAATAAAGAGCAGCATGGACTGAAGACGGGGGCATAATGAAGACCAGGGTGGACTGAAGACCAGGGTGGAATAAAGACCAGCGTGGACTGAAGACAAGGGTGGACTGAAGACCAGGGTGGACTGAAGACCAGGGTGGACTGAAGACCAGCGCGGAATGAAGACCAGGGCGGAATGAAGAGCAGCAGCTCTCCAGGGCACCTCCAGGCCTTCAGTGCTAGATGGGGACTGCTGAGGCATCCAGCCTCGTGGACTGAGCAGCTACCAGGTTCCTTGACTCTTAGGCCTGCAAACTGCTATTGTTAGACTGCCATAAACTAATCCAATAAATTTCCTCTTGACAATTCATTCTATCACTTCTGTTCCTCTAGAGAACCCTGACTAATACAACCAGCAACCAACTGCCCTCTAATCTAGGGCACCTGTTGCCACCCTTGGCCTCCACTGCTACCGTGCTCTTATGTCCCCTATTGCTGCAGCAGCTCCCATAGGTGAGACTTGTGAACTGACCGCATGGGTCCATCTCACGGCATATGGGCCTCTAGGAAACTCTTTTTCTTTCTTAAGAAGCAGCTCAATCAGGACAGGCACACTTTTTACAGGTGTCAGAGGCATACACTGAGACTGCTTGGCACCTTCCCTGGCCATACTCCTGCAAGACCAGAAGCCTGGAGCAGTCCTTCAGAGAAGTGGCTTCTGCAGATCCTGAAATCTGTGCTTTGTGGCCCACAGGCCCTTCTTCAGGCCCCTAGAAGTCAGTCCTAACTGAGCTCTTTTGGCAGCCATTTGCTGTGAGGATTGAGCCATCTCCATCTATCCAAATGGTAATTATTTTGTACTATAATTAAGCTCTGAAAGCATACAGAAGTCTAACTGAGCACATGTTTTCAGTGCTGAGGATGAAACCAGGGTTCTGTGCATGCCAGCACTCTACCAGTGACCTGCACCCCAGTCCTGTGCACATATTTTGATTCTTGGAAATGACATAATATAGATAAGCTTAATGTTTTACTTATATAGAGAGAAAACTGGGGAAAGTAGAAAAAAGATGCTCGCAAAAGTGAAAGTGAGGCATGGTATGAAGTAAACAAAGAACGTGGAATCCTGTCTATAACCTTACACTCGATGCAGGTAACAGAGCCATGTTGGACCAGGAAAGAGGTAGTCCGATGAGCAGAGTGACCAGGTCACATGCTGTCCACAGGATGAGTGAAGCAGCAAGGCATGCATCTCAGCAGGCTGTTCTTGAAAGCTGCTGTGATCCTGATGTCATTCCAATGACAAAGAGCAAACGCTCACAGGAAGACCCTCATAGGGTCTAGGACTTGAGGAACAACCTGTTTTACTCTGCTCCTGAGAAAGCCATCTGGGTAGGGAGTGCATGTGACTGAGGTAACGGGGGTGTACACTCCTTCATCTGGAGAACACGAACAGCCAGGACTTGGGTGGCAGAGCCATCACGATCCCTACTGGTCAAGAGAAGTGGATCCACACCACCAGGCAGGGCCTTGAGAGCCCAGTTACACCAGAGCCTGGAGAACCCTACCTTACATATTTTATCATTCTACTGGGACATTCATCTATGGCAAAAGGTTCACTTTTCCCCCCCTTAAGGTAACAAATCATTGTTTTGGTTTGGATGGACAAAGGCAACTTGAGGAATGTTAGGTGAAGAAAGATGAACTTGATGATGATGCCCTGAAAGGACATCAGCAGCTGGATCTGCTGCAGGCAAGTCCCAGCAGACAGCAGTGACAAAGGGCCCTGGTACCAGCACCAGCACCAGCAGTGGCTGCAGCTTTAGATAAGTTGGACTTGGTGACAAAGCTTCCTGATAGGCCACCATCAGTAGTCCTGCTACAGATCTGCTGAAAAAGGGTACGGATAAAGATCAGTGTGGGCTCCAGGTCTGTCATAAGGCCTTGGTTGGCTAGGGAGGGAAGGTCTACATGACTGTAGGGGACAAACATGCCACCCAAAAAAGGGATCAAGGAGGAGCACACCATGAACCCGGATGTACAGAGAAAGATACAAAATTGCTTTCTGAGTATTTCTGCCCCAAATGCAAACCTCCAACCAAAGCCAAGGAGCAACAAATGAATCCAGATGAACTTCAGAGCTTCTCCAAGGCATTGGGTAGCAAAAAAGGGAGAGAGAAGAACTGTTACCAGACCACTCCAAGGCATCAGGTCGCAAACTAGGGAGGCAGAAGCACTACCACCAGGGCACATGAGGAGACAGAAGGGCTTTGTATCATCAGGGTGTCTGTGGAGAAGCTGGCGAAGGGCAGTCTTCCTTTGGGTCTTTGCCCTGCACCACTAAGCATGCCTCTTCTGAGTCCTGCTCTGAGGTTTGAGAAGACATCAGCATCAGCAGTAGGAGTGAGGGGTCTACAGAACCACTGATGTTAGAACCTTCCAATACAGTCTAAAATTAGCTAGTTTTTTCAAAAAAGAAAAAAAAAAAAAAAGGTTTGAGCTGAGCATGCTGAAGTGATCCGCAGGCCCACATAGGTGCTCCCTGATGGGTAGGAGCAGCCTGGACAAGGCCAAGAGGACCTTTCCCAGTGAAGGACACAGAGGCCTATTGAAAGAAAGAAGTGAAGACATGTCTGTGAGCAAGCTAAGAAGCACCTGCCTAATCCTTCAGATGGAACCTACAGTCAGTGAGCTAAGGCAGCCCCCAAGGTCGAAGCCTGCAAGCAGGGCACTCAGTTGCAAGTTGAATAGGGCCATGGGCAGCAAAAGTGACCGACAGCGCTGCCTCAGACCCACGTGCAAGTGCCACCCTACGCATCCCACCTCCCTGCATGTCCACGTACCATGCCCCTGTGCCAAGGCTGGAGTTTACTGAGTGCCTTCTTCCTCATCATCTGGGTCTGCTCTCTCCATGCCTGCAGAGCTTTTTTGTCTCTAGAGAAGAAATGTGGTTACATTAATGTCACGAACTGCGAGCTGCTCTAAGGAGGGCTCGCCAGGCTTTCTGTCTGTTCTGCCTGGGATCACACGGCCTTCTTCCATTCACCTGAACCTACAGGGACACGGTTGCTCAGGCCTGCTTTTTTTCCCTTGCCACCATTTGGGTTTCTCTCATATACTCTGAGCAGAGCCAGGAGCTTTGGATTCCAACTGAGGCCCTCTGCATGTCACGGTGTGCTACTTGCTGTGGCTGAGGCACTGGAGCTCCCCCAAACCTGAAGGCCCAGAGCCCGAGGCAAAGGTACTAACCCTGCTCAGCTGGAGGGCTTCATGGTTCCCATCCCCTAAGGGAAGGGTGAGTTTCCACACTGTCCAGTGCGACAGCGCTGGGACAAGGCCTCTGCCACTCTGAGCTCATCTGCCAGTCGGAACTAACTCCAGTGGCTGGTACCCCCACTCCTGTCCCACATCAGGCTCTTTCTGTGGCCCTCAGGACACCTGAGCACTGCCCCACACTCACCCTTCCGGAGCCTGGGTCTCCTCCACTCTTTTTTGGCATTGGTCCCAGCTCTTGTGTAAGAAACTTAAAACTGACAGGGTCCTCCCAGATTTTCCACAGGGGACATGGCTGGTGCCTCAGTACCTCCTCCAAGTAAGTTCATGTCCTGCCCTTTCTCCCCCCCCCCCTTTTTTTTTCTTTTTTCTTTTTTTTTCAAGGTAGGGTCTCACTCTGGTCCAGGCTGACCTGGAATTAACTATGGAGTCTCAGGGTGGCCTCAAACTCACGGCGATCCTCCTACCTCTGCCTCCCGAGTGCTGGGATTAAAGGCGTGCGCCACCACACCTGGCCTGCCCTCTCTTTAGTCCATCCTAGACCCCAGCCCTAAAGCACAGGCAGACCCCTTGCCCCCCACTCAACTACACAAGGAGCTCTACATAGTTTGCCGCCTCTCCATCACAGGAGGGACCTGCTCACTTCTCAGGAGGCAGGAGATGCTTCTAGCTGGGGACACCAAGGAGACCCTGGATATACCCAGTGCAGATAAATATGGCTGCTCAGGGAAGGAGCAAAGATGCTCGCTGCAGCAGGGCAATGGGTAAATTTTGCCTGCTTTGTATTCAAGGTATTCGACAATGGTGAGAACTTGCTACTGCAGGATGGCTCCAGCGCGCCCGTTGTGCCACGTCTCAGAGACACAGAGGCAGACTTCCAACTTCAGGAGGTTTATTTACGCCAGGTTTCTGATGGGAGAGGGGGAAGCTGTAGGGAGGATAGGCACCTACTTGGCATGTCCAGTCACCCCAGGAACCAGGCACCCCAGGGAAGGGGTAACGGTAGAACAGAATGGACAGAAGCAGAAGTCAAGGGCATCATGGGGGACGGGCCTGCCCTGGGATGCTCGAGGAAGATCCAGGGACACAGAGAGTCTGCTACTGCTCTTCCCATCTCTACCCCCACCCCTGCATGTTGGAGCCCCCACTGGCCAAACCCGACCACAAGGGGAGGGTCCAAGGATACTGTGAATGTAGTCTATGTTGGCCACTCTCTGGGGACCCAGAGTAGGGCTCAGGTGGGTGGTCAGCAGAACTGGACAGAAGAACAGAACAGACACTGAGGACAGGGTGAGTGACAAGCTGGCCAACATGAACCCAGCAGTGGGGAAGTGCATCACTGTGCCAGCAACAAGAACATGGGCTCACAGTTACTCCTAAATAGCATTTCTGAGTTACAGACGGCAGGCCAGAGATGGGCAGGACAGGAGGAAGAAACAAGAAAACGAAGCATTCAAGAAAGTGGGGTACAGGTAAAAGTCATGCAGGTGCGGGGAAAAGGCTGCTCACAGATTGCTGTAGTGACCACACAGGTCCAGGCCAGCCCTTCGAGGAGGTGGCCTCCTGCTGGAAGCAAGAGACTAGGCCCTTTAGAGAGCTACAAGCCACTGGAGAGTGCAGGGAGGGATTCCAGAGCAGGGAAGCAGACCCACCCCAGCCAGAAGGAAGGAAGTCCACCAGTCTTCCTCTGAATCTGGGACAAAATCCAGCCAGCATGGCTGGCCATAGGGAGCCCCCAGGCCCCATAGAAACGCACCTCCTTCTCTGTTCCATCAGCAACTGCTTCTCCTGCAGCTCCCTGAGGGCTGCCATACGACTCTCCTGCAGCTTTTTTGTTTGAAGCCCGGTTTGGGATGTTGAGGAGAGGTCGGGCAAGATGATGCCCTTGCAGGAGGAGGCCTTATCTCTAAAATCATAAGGTTTTTGTTAAAAATTTAACACACTTACATCAAGTACAGTGTTTCAATACTTCCAAATGAAAACACAGAGTAGCCTGAGCTACAGTGTGAGTCCGTTTCAATAAACCAAAACCAAAACAACATCTCCCCAACAAAAATCCTTAATGCAAACAAAAATCCGTAACACAGTCCTGGTGAAACACAAGCACACTCAAACAGTCACTGGTTACCAGCTATAGCCAATCACAGGAAGCCTCAGTGCTGATCCATGCCAAAGTTAGGAAACTGAAAATAAATGGACTGTGGCAGGACACCATCCCCCACACAACTACCACTGACCACTAGCTACTAACTAGATGTCTGTAGGAAAAGGTATCCGTAAACAGTTCTCAGGAGATGGCCATAGTGGTCCAGGCCTTGTCCCAACCTCCCAAGCCACCCAGTAAATGTCCCAGTGCTGAGGTATGGTACCTAAGTCAGACACAGTGACAAACTTGTAAATGGGACTAGTGAGCATGCCCTGACCTGCTTGAGTAAGTCATTGTTACTATTCATCAGGAAAGTGAAGGAGGGAAGAGGTTTCTGAAGAGCAGGGTGGAGTATTGCCAGTCCCCCAGCACATGACCGCACAGGAAAATATTCCTATAGCTAGGGCATGTACACCTGCATGTCTTCAGCGTGCTCTGTCAGTAAGCCTTCTGGGTGTGGATATTATTTAAATGTTCAAGCCTATGGACAGCTGAAAGGTCAGTGACACACTTTCCCAATGCCCTCTTTAGAAGCCTCTGACCATCTTCAGACTGCCCCAGGCATGTGGATGTCTTCCCAAATGACCCTGGTGGAATTTTAACCCACAGACCACCATCAGCTCTGAGAATCATCACTAAGAGTCCACTGTTACTCATGGATGTGGTGACACGACAAGTGTGATCTAGACTCACTCCTGGATGTGGTGACATGATGAATATGATCTAGACTCACTCCTGGATGTGGTGACATGATGAGTGTGATCTAGACTCACTCCTGGATGTGGTGACATGATGAATATGATCTAGACTCACTCCTGCATGGGATGACATGACTGTGATCTAGACTCACTCCTGGATGTGGTTACAACGAGTATGATCGAGACACACTCCTGTATGTGGTGACATGATGAGTGTGGTAAAGACTCACTCTCCGATGTGATGACATGATGAGTGTGATCTAGACTCACTCCTGGATGTGGTGACACAAAAACTGTGATCTAGACTCACTCCTGCATGGGATGACATGATGAGTGTGATCTAGACTCACTCCTGGATCTGGTGATATGATGAGTGTGATCGAGACTCACTCCTGGATCTGGTGACATGATGAGTGTGATCAAGACTCACTCCCAGATGTGGTGACATGATGAGTGTGATCTAAACTCACTCCTGGATCTGGTGACATGATGAGTGTGATCTAGACTCACTCCTGCATGGGATGACATGATGAGTGTGATCTAGACTCACTCCTGGATGTGGTGTTATGGTGAGTGTGATCTAGACTCACTCCTGCATGGGATGACATGATGAGTGTGATCTAGACTCACTCCTGGATGTGGTGACATGATGAGTGTGATCTAGATTCACTCCTGGATGTGGTGACACAACAACTGTGATCTAGACTCACTCCTGCATGGGATGACATGATGAGTGTGATCTAGACTCACTCCTGGATCTGGTGATATGATGAGTGTGATCTAGACTCACTCCGGTATGTGGCGACATGATGAGTGTGATCTAGACTCACTCCTGAATGTGGCAACATGATGAGTGCGATCTAGATTCACTCCTGCATGGGATGACATGATGAGTGTGATCTAGACTCACTCCTGGATGTGGTGACATGATGAGTGTGATCTAGACTCACTCCTGGATGTGGCGACCTGATGTGTGTGGTGGTTTGAATAGAATAGATGGCTCCCAACATATTCAGTTGCTTGTTTGTAGTTTGCATCTCTAGCCACCTGGCTGGAGGCAATGCCACTGGGTGGATCTTAAGATGTGGTGGTGGGTTTCATATTTCAGTCTAAAGATATGCAAAGTGTGCCTAGCTGGAGTTCCTGAAGTGTGCTGTGCTGTGTGGCTTTTGGGTTTTGGGCTTGTGCTTCTCTCTCTCTGCCTGGTCCTGTGAAGGCAGGCCAGCTTCTTCCGCCATTTATGGAGCTTCCCCTGGATCTGAAGGCTTCAGTAAATATCCCTTCCACCATAACTGTGCCTGGTCTGGAAGTTCATCACAGTGAACCTGAAACTGTCTGCTACAATGAGTATGATTGAGACTCACTCCTGGATGTGGTGAGAAGATGACTGTGATCTAGACTCACTCCTGTATGTGGTGGCATGATGAGTGCGATCTAGACTCACTCCTGGATGTGGTGACACGATGAGTGTGGTCTAGATTCACTCCTGGATCTGGTGAGAAGATGACTGTGATCTAGACTCACTCCTGGATGTGGTGACATGATGAGTGTGATCTAGACTCACTCCTGGATGTGGTGACACAACAACTGTGATCTAGACTCACTCCTGGATGTGGTGAGAAGATGAGTGTGATCTAGACTCACTCCTGTATGTGGTGGCATGATGAGTGTGATCTAGACTCACTCCTGGATGTGGTGAGAAGATGACTGTGATCTAGACTCACTCCTGAATGTGGTGAGAAGATGACTGTGATCTAGATTCACTCCTGAATGTGGTGACATGATGAGTGTGATCTAGACTCACTCCTGGATGTGGTGTTATGGTGAGTGTGATCTAGACTCACTCCTGCATGGGATGACATGATGAGTGTGATCTAGACTCACTCCTGGATGTGGTGTTATGGTGAGTGTGATCTAGACTCACTCCTGCATGGGATGACATGATGAGAGTGATTGAGACTCACTCCTGGATCTGGTGACATGATGAGTGTGATCTAGACTCACTCCTGGAAGTTGTGACATGATGAGTGTGATCGAGACTCACTCGTGGATGTGTGATATGGTGAGTGTGATCTAGGCTCACTCCTAGATGTGATGACATGATGACTGTGATCTAGACTCTCTCTTACTATTATGCAAGATTCCCATTCCTTCCCCCTAAGGTTTTGTCTATTTGCACACACCTATACATACTCTCCACATGTGTACCACAACACTGTGCACAGTGCACTGATGTGCACACACATCACACTACACCATGTTGCACTGTAGCCAAGGTTCTTCCACATAGCCACTCTGCTGATCCCAGTCTGTGACACTGGTCAACCTTGGTCCTGCACCCAGGGCTAGGAGTCAAGACCATAAATGACTGTAGTACAGAGGGCCATTTGAAAGTGTGGATCTCAGGCTGTAGAGATGGCTTAGTGGCCAGGATCTAAGTAAGCCAGATTCACAATGTGGCATATGCATCTGGAGCTTGCTTGTAGTAGCTGAAGGGCCTGGCACGCCCCTTCTCTCTGCATCTGTCCCCCTCTCTCAAATAAAAATAATAATAAATAAATAAAATATTTTAAAGTGTGGCCCTCATGTCTTAAAAGATAATTATAAAACAGGTTTACAACTCTGTGAAGACCAGCAAGGTCTGCCTTTGCCATCTTACCTGAGCTCAGGCTCTGGCATTAGGCACTCCTTCTCCTTGGTGCTCAGGGCTGCCCTGAGGTTTGGAGGCAGCTCAACAGCTAGCAACTTGTTCTCTGGAACCTCTTCCTTCTGGTTCTCTACAATCTCCTGCCTCAACTTCCAGAAGCGCTTGATCTCCTCCTGGTCTGGCCAGTACTCTGAGCTGTCGCTGGACATCTGGAACTCACTCAGGTCCAGTTTCTCAACAGGTGGGAACAAAGTAGTGGCCTTTTCGCCCGTATTTGGGGATGTGAGGGCTCCTGCACTTGACGTCTTTTCCTGGGGTTTAGCCAGCACAGGGTATGAAAGGTCACGCAGGCTCATCTTCCTTACTGCTGTCATGTATGATCCTGGTGGAAGAAAACATTTTAATGGTTGTGATGGCTCATCTTCACTGTCAATGTGAGACTTGGAATCACCTAGGAGACACACTTCTAGGCATGCCTGTGACAGTATTTCAGAAAGGCTCAACTCTGAGGGCAGCACCATTCCATGGGCTGGGGTTTCAGACTGAATAAAAAGGAGCAAGAAGCCAGGCATGGAAGCACATGCCTTTAATCCCAGCACTCAGGCGGCAGAGGTAGGAGGATTACAGTGAGTTCAAGGCCACCCTGAAACAACATAGTGAATTCCAGGTCAACCTGAGCTAGAGTGAGACCCTACCTCAAAAAAACAAAAGACAAAAAACAAAACAAAAAAAAAAGGAGGTCAATTGGGCACCAGATTCATCACCCTCTGCTTCCTCACTGTGGACACAATATGACCAGCTGCCTCAAGCCCCTGTTGCCATGCCTCCCCTGCCATGATGGACTGAATCTACAAACTATGAGCCAAAATAACCCTCTTCGCCTTCCTTATGTTGTCAGTTGGGTAGGTGGTCACCGCAATGAGAAAAGTAACAAACAAATACATAACAACACTGACCTCCAAGACCAAGTACTAGTGCCGTGGCCTTTGTTGAGACAACTGCAATGTGGGAGAGAGTCCTCTCTGGCCAGTCTTAACTAGGAGTAGTACATGCCAACAGGGCTCACCTGTGCCCCACACGTTGCCACAGATCCATGACTACTGCCAGGCAGGGGGACACATGTGCTGTTTGAAGAGCCCTCACCTACACAACTCTTGTATTTGGGTTAATTTATTGTTTACTTTTTTGTATGCATAAAGTTATCTTACCACATTTATGGACTTTTCTGCTCTCCTTCAAATATTTTCAATCTTGCTTATCAATTAATAGTAAGCCTGCTATGGCAATGCTTTTGTTTAAAAAATACTCTATTTTGAGAGATAGAGAGAGGAAGAAAGAGGAAGGTAGATAGTATGGGCATGCCAGGGCCTCTTGTCACTTCAAACAAACTTAACTTCAGATGCATGTACTACATTGTGCATCTATATTTACATGGGTGCTAAGGAATTGAACCTGGACAGGCCAGCTTTGCAAGCAAGCACCTTTAACCACTGATCCATCTCTCTAGCCCTACTGCAATGCTTTTGTTGACCCTTTTTTTTTTTTTAAGTCAGGGTCTCACTCTAGCCCAGACTGACTTGGAGCTCACACTGTAGCTCCAGGCTGGTCTTGAACTCATGGCAATCCTCCAACCTCAGCCTCTTAAGTGCTGGGACTAAAAGTGTGTGCCAGCACATCTGGCATGACTCTTAAGGATTTTGCTTATATATAAAGTATTGAGAGAATATTGGCCCACAGTGTACTCACTATTGCACCCAGTGCAGCTGAGACACAGGCTGCAGACCTGCCCAGAAATAGAGAGCAGACTGTCTCACTCCACTGTCTTGCACGTGTTGACCTTAAGTGTGGTTTTTTTTTTTTTTTTTTTTTGAGACAGGGTGTCATGTAGCCCAGGTTATCCTTGAAGAAGCTATATAGCTGAGGTGAAAATGACCTTAAACTTTGAGTCCTCCTGCCTTTGTCACCCAAGTTCTGGGATTATAAGCACTTGCCAGTATGCATAGTTTTTTAAGGAAAAAAAAAAGGCTTGTCTGGGTGTGGTGGTACGAGCCTTTAAACCCAGCACTTGGGAGGCAGAGGTAGGAAGAGTGCCGTGATTTTGAGGCCACCCTGAGACTACGTAATGAATTCCAGGTCAGCCTGGGCTAGAGTGAAACTGTACCTCGAGATTTTTTTTTACTTGTATTTATTTATTTGAGGGGGCAGATAGAGAGAAAATGGGCACACTGTCAGCTCCTGCAAAAGAACTCCAGACACATGCACCAACTTGTGCATCTGCTTATGTGGGTTCTGGGGAATCAAACCTTGGTCCTTTGTCTCTGCAGGCAAGTGCCTTAACTGCTAAACCATCCCTCCAGCCCCTAGTATGCATGGTTTATGTGGTACTGAGGATTGAACCCAAAGCTAAGCAAGCATTCTACCAAGTGAGCTACATTCCCAGCCCGTGACCTTAAGTGTTAGACAGCTTGATGACTTTACAGTCTTGCAAGTCTAACTTGTTTAACCACATGCCACATTGTTTTGAAGGCAGTTACATATCTGTAACATTTCAGCAGATGTGGTCTTCCCTGAACCTTGGTGAGGTGGAAGGATGTCAATAAAGAGTGCTGATGAACTTAACCATCAACTACACACTAAAATACTAAGTTTTAAAGAATATTTTCCCTATCATTAGTGGCTTACAATTTTTTCCTCTTTAGCAGAAGACGTTCTGTAAGCACAGGGGGATCACCGAGCAGTCACTGCTGTGTATAGCCCATCACCGCCCCAGGAGTCTGCAATCCCCTCACTAGACCTAGAGCCGATGCATATGACCAAGTGCCACAGTGACCATTGTGTCCCCAGCCACCACACTATACACCTACTACCAAGTGACTGCCATATATTCAGGTGGATGATGGTTTTAAAGAAAAATAGCAGCCGGGCGTGGTGGTACACGCCTTTAATCCCAGCACTTGGGAGGCAGAGGTAGGAGGATCGCCAGGAGTTCGAGGCCACCCTGAGACTACAGAGTTAATTCCAGGTCAACCTGGACCAGAGTGAGACCCTACCTTGAAAAACCAAAAAACAAAAGAACAAAGACATGCTTTAAGAAGTCCTAATTGATTGTGAAATCTCGCTGCATTATTTCTAATAACTAGAAACATGTATGTTTGTTTGATCAGCTGGTTGGACAATTGACATAGGATCAGAGACAAAACTCTAAAATTTTTGAGAAATTTACTAAGCAGGATGGACCACTAAAACAGTTCCTCTTCCTCTGCTCAATATAAGGGCAAGATGCTAATAGCACAGGACTATTGGAAAACGACTTCATGTAGAACAAACACTAATATATGGAATATATATAGCTTTTGTTTTTCAAGGTAATCTTGCTCTCTAGCCCAGGCTAACCTGGAATTTACTATGTAATCTCAGGGTGGCCTCAAACTCACACCCCTTTTCCTGCTAAGAATTGAATCCAGGACTTCCTGCATGCCACCCAAACATTCTACCATTGAGCTCTATCTCCCTATCTCTTCTTACTTCATTCTGAGACAGGTTCTCTCTAGGTTGGCCTTGAATTTGTGATCCTCCTGCATCAGCCTCCTGATAGACTGGGATTTGCCTGGTGGTTTTCCTGCCTGGCTTCAAGACACTGCCTGTGCGCAGAGAAGCATTCTCCTTCTTCCTTGTCCTCCTCAGACCCATCCATCTCTACTCTTCTGCAGGAAACATCCTGGGGCCCCACTTCCCATGGGATGAGAAAGACCTCAAGGACTTCTTGAAGGTACTCAGGAACTTATCTTGATGATTAGACCAAAAGGAAACAGAAAACAAAAGCCAACAATTTCCACTCACAAGGTATGATGTATACTAAAAAAGAAACCTCTTCTCATCCCTACTAAAGTGTAAAGCCCTTTACTACAGAAGTGTCACCTGCTCTAAAACTTGAAAGGAGTCACTGCAGCAATGACTAAAGTAATAGTTTAGACATTCTGAAGTGAATATATAAGAATAGAAATTTCTTTGGTGATCATTCATTACAATTCTCCATTATCTCTAATTTTACTTTTTCTAAGGATAATTTCAAGGCTCATTCAAAATCACAATGCATCATGAACATTAGAAACTATCTGAGACTTCCAGGTAAGATGGTGGCACACTAGCCACACCAAGGCAGCCTAGGGAGAGAAATAAACAGAAACACAGCAAAATGCACACTTCCACTGAGAAGGGAAGGTATATAAGTTATTATCAACCACAGCATAGACGTGGGAGAGACCAAGATCTTCCAGAAAGGAGGAAACCAGCCAGAATACTGCCGAGGCACCAGCGGCCCTGATCCGCAAGCACGCTGCCTGGGAGTGCAGAGTGGCAGGAGCAGAGGGGATTTTTCACTCGCATCAGCCTTCTCAGAAAGGCAAGAAACCCGAAAGAGAAGACAGCAGAGACCAGCTGAGCACCTGCTGAAGGAGATACAAAGGAGACCAGATGAGCAGCCCCGGTACAACTCCAGCACCCTGAAAAGTCTCCCATGCCCCAAGTGTCAGGGCCACGCACGTCTAGAGAACTCATTCACGCCCGGCCGCCCAGCGCTGAGAGGGATCAAGGTGGACACTCAGCACTGGTGAGCTTGGAAGCCATCCCAAAAGATAACAGGGCCTACTTATACAAAGCCAGATACATGGGCCTGCACTGGAAGTGCTTATCTCTCTTTCCATGTCAGGAAAGGTTATGTATGACACTTGAATCATATATTCTTGGTTGGCTTTACCCCTCTCAAATAAGCTGTATTTTGGTGTTGACTATTATTGCCTTTGATGTTCCCTGAGTTTTAGGGCCTTTGTCTTTTTCTTCTGTCATTATTGGGGGCAAGGACTAACTAGCCTCAGGCTGACTTGGAACCCATTTCAGCCTAGAAATCTCAGCCTCCTAGTTGACAGGATTAAGGGTGTGGGGCACACCCTTAGGGAATTTGGCTTTACTAGATTATCTGTTTAGTTTAATCCCTATGCTTGTATAAATACTCTGTGCTGGTTTTGATTGAATGTCTATATTGCCCAATTGAATTTTAGAATCTGCCAGTAATTTTCTTCACCCAGTTTACTACAACACTTGAATAGCAGGCAAACTCAACACCTAGGGTCACTTCTGTGGTTCCTCTTAGAGTATAAGTGCTACACCTGGCACCTTAAACTCCTACACTGAAGATCTATAAAGTCATATTTACACAGCTAAGAATACTGCAGACTATTAGAAAACCCAACTATCAAATTAACTCGAGATGCAAAAATCTCTACATTATAATACAAGAAACACAAAAAATCAAGAAATACAATCCCACCAAAATTATAAATCCATAAGAAATAACCTCCAGTGAGACTGCTTTAGATGAAATGCTTGACAAAGATTTCAGAAAAAAAATGATTAGGGCTGGAGAGATGGCTTAGCAGTTAAGGTGTTTGCCTGCAAAGCCAGAAGATCCCGGTTCTATTCTCCAGGACCCACGTAAGCCAGATGCACAAGGGGGCACACGCATCTGGAGTTTGTTTGCAGTGGCTAGAGGTCCTGGAGCACCCATTATCTCTCTCTTTCTCTCTCTCTCTCTCAAATAAATAAATAAACATTAAAAATGATTATCTCTGTGTTCAAAGAAGTCAAAGAAGGAATCAAAGAAGAAAACCAACTCCTGAACAAATCCCAAGAAAACACAGGAAACCAACTTAGTGAAATAAGGAAGTCCACACAAAACATGAGAAAGGAAATAGAAATAATGAAAAAATACCAATAAGAAACACTAGAAATGAAAACCAGAGTAAATCAGATAGATAACTCTGTAGAAAGTCTCACCAGCAGAATGGATAAAGGAGAGGACAGAATATCTAAACTAGAAGACCAGGTGGTAGATCTAACACAGGCCAACAAAGAGAAAGACAAACTAATAGGAAAGCATGAATGGGAATTTCAAGACATTCAGGACACTATGATGAGATCAAACATAAGATTTCAGGGTATAGTAGAAGGATAAGAAATTCATTCCAAAGGCATAACAGGTATTTTCAACAAAATCATAGATGAAAACTTCCCCCAAGTAGGGAAAGTGATGCCAATATCGATACAGGAAGCTTATAGAATGCCAAACAGAAAAAATCTGGAAAGAACCTCTCACCAGCATATTATAATTAAACTACAAACACACAAACCAAAGAAAATATATTGAAAGCAGTTAGAAAGAAAAATCAAGTCACATACAAAGACAAGCCCATCAGGATCACAGCAGATTACTCAACACAAACTTTAAAAGCCAGAAGGGCTTAGAATGATGTAATCTAAGTTCTGAAGGATAACAACTGTCAACCAAGATTACTCTATCCTGCAAAGTTATCTATCCAAATTGATAGAGAAATAAGGACACTCCACAACAAAAATGCCTAAGTGAGGACAGGGGAAGAGATGGAGTAAAAAAAAAAAAGGTGGAGGGAGGGCTAATCAAAATCTAAGAGGATAAATAAGTCATATGAAAACCTACTTTTTTGGATAATGGAACACATAGAAGCCATAAATTGTTGCTAGAAAAATTTCAGTGCCAGGGATGGGATGCCTTCCATCCTTGTTTGTGAGTTGTTTGTGAGTGAGGTCACTGATGCCCCCAAAACATTATAGGCCATTGCCAAGGCTCTTAGTTTCCCATCAGGAATATATGGTAAAACCACATTGCTGGAGACTCCACATACTTGGGCTGCAAGGTCACTGAGAAATCCTACTGGAGCTGAGCGGAAAACCTCCTGCATATAGACCAGCTGATGGAAAGCTGGAAAAAGTTATGCTGCATGCAGTTCAATGGGAGAGAGAGAAATCACCAGTGAAGACACCCAACAGTGGACACTGCGAGCCTTAAATTTGGCCAGCCAGGCCAAATGAGGCAACGGGTGCAATAGTGACATGTCTGTTATAGAGGAAACCATCCGCTCTCTAATTAGACTGGAGGCCTGCTCCATGGGAGGGAATACATCCCTGATACTGAAAACCTACAACAGGGGTAGTTATGAGCCAAGGGGTGTAAAGTCTGCTGGTGTCTGGATAAATGTACATGCTATGCTCACCAAACTGCCCAGTAAACACTTCTCTTAATGTTCATACACATATATTAATACTACTCACACTTTTGGTTAGAGAAGCTTCTCTTTTCAGATGCAGTAACCTTGGGATGATTCAGAAGGCACCATGGTGCTGAGAAGTGACAGAGGAGTGCTCAGCACTGAAACATCTCTATCACACCTTCCAAGGCTCAGGGTCCATTGAAGAAGAGATGGCAGAAGGAATGTGAGAGCCAAAGGAAGGGTAGGACTCCTTACAACGTACTCCTCCAGACACAAAATGGCCTGGATATCCATGACATCACAGTGCCTGACACTACCTACACAAGACCATCATAATAGGAAGAAAACATCGTGACATCAAAATAAAAGAGACTGATTAAAGGGGGGGATATGATGGAGAGTGGAGTTTCAAAGGGGAAAGTAGGGGGAGGGAGGGAATTACCATGGGTTATTGTCCACAATTATGGAAATTATCAATAAAAAAGGAAAATATCTGGGTGGTCAAGGTGTTGATAACATAGAATGGTTTAGTGAGCACCCACCAGTAATGGACCACATGCATATTGTTACTATGCTATTTTCTGCTACCTAGGTGGAAATGGGACACACCTAATATAGAGCACTAGAGGCGAGGGCCACTCCATCATATCCCAACAAACCTTCATCATGTCCACCCAGACCTACATGACAAGGATGTACACCCAAGAACTGAGCCATGGCAAGACATGGTGCTTGGGCTCAGTGGAGACTGCGTACTTAGCATGTGAGCTCAGCAGAGGACAAACAAGGTATGAGTCTCCACACACCATCAGAAGACAAACTCCACCTGCTCGGAACAGCTCTCACTTGAGCTTTTAGGTAGTCTGGCATCAACAATTGTGTACAAACCTTTTGGCAGATCCATGTCTTGAGGGAAACTTTGCTCTGTGAAACAGATGCGCAGGAAGGTCAGGATGGCCGCCAGGCCTTTCTGCACGATCAGCTGGGGAGGGAATTCCAGAGGGCAGTGTCTCAAGTTCAACGCCTTCAACGTGGTGACGTGCCCTGCAGTGGAGGGAAAGCCTCAGTACTGTGTGCAGGCTCTTCCCACTGGATGGGAGACAGCAACTTTCCAATTCACAGTAAAGGAAATGATAAGCATCTGAAGTTTGCTCCTTTTGTTTTGCAATATTGTGGAATTTTCAAACACAATTTATTTTGTTCATTCTCCTCTCTCTTCTTCTCCCCTACCTCCATGTCCCCCTTGTACCCTTCCACATACCTCAGCAGCACCCTTATCACTTTCATGTCATATGTGTTCCACTGCCCTCCCCTTTTCTCAACACCTCTTTCCCCCTCTTGTGGTCTCCTTTCTAGTTTTGTAGCCTATACCCACACTCAAACCCAGTTTAAACATTAATAGCTAGGTCTTTATGTGAAAGAGAAAACATGACTTTTGTCTTTCTGAGCCTGAGTTATCTTACTTAATATATTACTCCCAAATCCCTTTATCCGTCTACTTCTCCAGAAATTGTTATAATCTCATTTTTCCTTACAGACATGCTTATTGCTGCATTAACCATAACAGCAAAGACATAGAGCTAGTCTAGATGTTTACCAATAGATGAGTAGGCGATGAGGTTTACTTTTAAAAATCTCTTTAAAAAAAAATAAAAATCTCTTTAGTGCAGACAGAGGAAGACCAAGCTAGCTCAAAAAGAAAACAAACTAGTAAAATTCATAGCAGCAAGCAGCTATTACTAAAATGCCCATTTATAACATAAAACTCCAAGAAACAAAAAGAACAGGAAGCTTGTGCCCTGTGCTCAGGAAATAACCAATGATAGAAATGGTCTTGAGCCAGCCCAGATGCCAGGGTGAGCATATAAGGGCTTTAAGCAGCCATCGTGAAAATATCCAAGAAAATAAAAAAACATACTTACATTGTTAGAGGAAAACATAATAAGGAATGCCAACGAAAACAAAAATTATAAAATGGAGGCTAGAGAGAAGGCTTAGCAGTTAAGGCACTTGTCTGGGAAGCTTAAAGACCCAGGTTTGATTCCCATGTAACCCAGATGCACAAAGTGGCACATACATCTGGAGTTTCTTTGCAGTGGCTAGAGGACCTGGTGCACCCATTCTCTCTTTCTCTGTCCTCCCTTCCTCCCTCCTTCTCTTTCTCTCAATAAATAAAATTTAAAAATTAAAAATTATGTATACATATATATGTATGTATGTATGTATATGTATGTGTTATATATATATATATTGCTCAACATTTCCAGAGTTTAAAACTACAAAACTGAAGTAAAAATTCAGCAGAGGAAAAGCCAGGCGTGGTGGCACACGCCTTTAATCCCAGCACTTGGGAGGCAGAGATAGGTGGATTGCCATGAGTTCGAGGCCACCCTGAGATTACATAGTGAATTCCAGGTCAGCCTTTGTGGGAGTGAGATCCTTCCTCAAAAAAAACAAAAAACAAACAAACAAAAAAATTCAGCAGAGGGCTGGCTCAACAGCGGGTATGAGGTACACAGTAGGAAACAGTCAGTGACTTTGATGATGAAGTGATAAAATCACACAATCTGGGCTCGAGAAACAACCAAAGTGATTGAGGCCCCAGGAAGAACATCAAGTCTGCTAGCACATGTACTAAGTAACAGTAGGAGCAAGGAGGGAGCCCTATACTTACAAGCTAGAAGTAAGCAATTAAACATTTGTGAATCCTAATGAACCCCAAGGAAGATAAGCCAGATCTTTACAGAGGGATATATCACAGGGGAAAATACTGAAAGGGGAAAAGGAAGACTCACAGAAACCAGTTTGTGACACCAGGAAACAATGAGACTAATAGCTGATTTCCTGTCAGGGACCATGTGGCCTAAAAACAGTGGGGCCACAAGTTCAAAGTATTGAACTTATTAACAAAGCACTCCATGTCCAGCAAAAGATTTTCAAAAGTACAGGCAGAACAAGGGCACCCCAAAATCAATATGGGCAGAAATGGGTGATCTGAACCAACAACTTCTAAAACTGACTTAGGGATCAGCCCCATGTCCCCCAAGCCCAGCTAAAAAATCATGAAATTGAATAGATAATGGCAGAAGTAATAGCAGACTAGACATGGCAGAAAATAGTCTGTGGACTTAAAAGAAAGAGGAAGGGCTGGAGAGATGGCTTAGTGGTTAAGGAGCTTGCCTGCAAAACCAAAGGACCCAGGTTCGATTCCCCAAGACCTATGTAAGCCAGCTGTACAAGGTGGCACATATGTCCAGAGTTCATTTGCAGTGGCTGAAGGCCCTGGTGTGCCCATTCTCTCTCTCTCTCTCTCAAATAAAAAATAAATAATTTTTCTTGTAAAAAGCAGAGGAAAAGAGAATGGGAAAGAATGGAACCAAACAATCTCAGGAAAGAGAGAAGAGATCCCTGGATCTGACTAAAGATATCAAGAAGCTCAGTGACATTGTGTGTATGAATAAAGGTTGGCAGCAATTTATTTTTTTAAATTAATTTATTTATTTGAGAGGGAGTGAGAGAGAGAAAGAGCCAGGTATAGAGAAAATGAATGAGCACACCAAGGCCTCCTGCCACTGCAAATGTACTCCAGATACATGCACCACCTTGTGCATCTGGCTTATGTGGGTCCTGAGGGATCCAAATGGGATCCTTTTGGCTTTGCAGGCAAGCACCTTAACCACTAAACCATCCCTCCAGCCCTCCATCAACTTTTTGTTTGTTTGTTTGTTTGTTTTGAGGTAGGGTTTCACTCTAGCCCAGGATGGCCTGAAATTCACTACGTAGTCTCAGGGTAGCCTCAACCTCACAGAGATCCTCCTACCTCTGCCTCCTGAGTGCTAGGATTAAAGGCATGAACCACCATGCTCAGCTTCAACTTAAAAAAAAAAAAATGAAGCTCACTGAACCCCAAACATGATCAATAAAGACACAACACAGAGGAAGGGCTGAGAGTAAAATGCAGAGAAATTGTGATAGCACAAAAGAGGCCTACTACTTCAACAGAGAAACAGGGAGACTGACTTTTTAATGAAAATAACAATAAAAAGGTATTTTAAAGTACAAAAAAAAAAAAAAAAAGAACCCTTCTAGGCATGGTGGCACATGCCTTTAATCCCAGTAGTAGGGATGCTGAAGTAGGAGATCACCATGAGTTTGAGGTCAGCCTGCACTACAGAGGGAGTTCCAAGTCAGCCTGGGATAAAGTGAGACCCTGCTTCAAAAAAAAAAATATATAATATAAAAAATGCATACTCAGCTGAAATATCCTGCAAAATGATGGGAAAACAAAGGTCAGTGACATTAGAATAAGACAAACTGGATCAAGTCGTCACCAGCAGACTGAACAACAGTAGAGCAAGATGCTGAAGCTAAGAGTGCGGTCAGGTAGAAGCCGGAGCTAGCATGCGTGTGGAGAAGTGCACAGTGCCACAGAGGGTGGACACAAGAGGAACTACAGACAGGTGCCTGTGAGTCTATCACATGCCAGAGCAACAGGACAACAGTGCCACTGAGAGCAGGAGAAAGTGACAGACAATGTAGATAAGCTCACTTCATTCAACCTGACCACGGTAAGGCATGGATCCTCATGAAGCCTCCATGCTAAAGGCCAAAATAAGACAAAAGAGTGGAAGGAGGGACTCCTTCTGTAGATGTCAGAGCTGCTCCATCCACACTGACTCTCCTGTAGGTGACTAGACTTTGGGCAGAATGTAGAAGCACAACCATGTTTGGGAGGAGAGTAACAGAAGGTTAACTAAACCCAGGGAGGGAGCACAGCATCCAGAAGCGGAGGGAACCAGATGAGTTTGCTACTAGAAGGATTTCTGCCTAGTAAAGGCTAGAGAGGGCCACACCAGGCAGCTATGACACAGTTAAAAGTCTGTATAGTACTATGGATTTTAAGGGCCAGTATAGAGTACCGAGCTATCATAGCAGCTAAAGAGTTAAGGTAGAATATTCCAACAAGAGAACCGCAGAGTGAGGCCTCTTGTTCTGTATGCAAACTCCACACGCAAATCTCTGCAGGGCCCTGAATCAGGAGTGCATGGGAGGCTCCACCAACAGGCCAAGGCCGAAGGACTGGACAGATACCTACCTGCCTGCTAGCCACTGCCTGAGAGGGTCTGAACTCTTAGTCCTGTGAGCTTCATTATTTTTTTTGACAGAGTTTATAATCTCTACAATGTGTCTATTACAATGTCTAGCATACAATCCAAAGCCACTAGATATATGAATGAACAGGAAAAGGTGACCCGTGTTTGAGAGCAAGGGGAGGTAGAAGGTAAGCCATGGAGTCCAGCATGGATGTGACCCAACAGACAGATAAGAACATAAAGTGCATGATAACTGTGCCCAAGGACATGAAGAAGGATGTGTGCCAACTGGAGAGATGATGGGAGGGGAGCACAATCAGCAGCGAAGTGGAAATTACTATTCAAATACATGAAAACCATAGAGCTAAAGGTACAGTACTTGAAAACATGACTAGATGGGCTTCGTAGTCAATTGGTAATGACAGGAAAAAAGACGCAGGAGAGCTGGGGACAGTTGTCTGTCTTCTTAAAAATGTACAGCATCTTAGAACGGCACTGAGCACTACCACTGGGCATCTGGGGACAAGCCACCCCACCCTCAGGCCTGCTATGTGCTGGCATGGAACCCTTCAGTCTGTGGGCACTCCAGCCACCTGCACTTTTAATACACAAGGAGTCAGAAGTATACAGTTGGGTTCTGCTTTTTTTTTTTTTTTTTTGTCAAGTCTGACAGTCTCTGCCTTTTTTTGTTTGTTTATTTGTTTGTTTTTCCAGGTAGTGTCTCAGTCTAGCCCAGGATGACCTGGAATTCACTATCTAGTCTTAGGCCTCGAACTCACGGCGCTCCTCCCACCTGCCTCCTGAGTGCTGGGATTAAAAGCGGCATGCGCCACCACATGCAACAGTCTCTGCCTTTTAAATGGCAAAATGCAGATCACCAGTGAAAGCTAGTTGAAGAGTCTCCAGTGTGTAAATTCAGTATCACACTGATGGTTAATATTCAAGGTCAACTAGATGTGTCTGTAAGGGTATTTCAGAGGGTTCAACTGGGGAGAGAAGACCCATCCTCAACGTGAGTGGTGCCAACCCATAGACTTGGGTCCTCAGTGGATTAAAAGGGGGAGGAGAAGGCTAGCTGGGTGTCAGCATCCCAGCCCTCTGTGTCTGGTTCCATCAAGAGTGAGGGGTCCTGACTGCATGCTTCTGTCATCACAAACTCTGTCGCGATGGAGTCTTAAACCATGAGCCAAAATAAATCCCGCTATTCATCTGTTCTTGCAGGGTTATAACACTGGGGAAAATAACATATACAATACTCCAAGATAGCCCACTGGTCAATCATGCCAGACATTCTGAGCTGTACAATCAAAATCTACAAGTCAAAACTAGGTGCAGCTAGGGTGGAGGTCAGGGCAAAACTGCAGTTGAAAACCCATGCTAGAAAAAAAAACGATTTGGGGCTCGAGAGTTGGTCTGGCAGTTAAAGGCTTTGCTTGCAAAGCTTGCTGGCTCAGGTCTGATTCTTCAGAACCCACATAAAGCCAGGTGGACAAATGGCACATGTGTCTAGAGTCTGTTTGTAGTGGTAGAAGGTCCTGGCACACCCACACTCACTCTCTTTCTCCTTCTTAATTTCATTTTACCCTTTCTCACAAATAAAAAAAATGAATATATTTAAAGAGGGTAATGATTTCTTAACTGTGGCACTTTAAATAAATAGCCCCAAATAGATATTCAGTGTTTTATTAGTTTGTAGTTTGGATCTACAGCCACCTGGCTAGAGACAATGTCACTGGACAGATCTTAGGGTCCAGCCCTAAGATTTGGTGGTGGGTTTAAAATTCCAATTTAAAGATATACAGAGTGCCTAGTTATACCTAGAGTTCCTGAAGTGTGTTGTGTGACTTTTGGCTTGTGACTTGTGACTTCTCTCTCTCTTTTCTTGGACCCGTAAAAACAGGGCCAGATTCTTCTACCATTGTAAAACTTCCCCTAAATCTGTAAACTTCAATAAATCTCTTCCTCCATAACTGTGCCTAGTCTAAAAGTTCATCTTAACAAACCTAAAACTGTCTACTACAGAAATTCGTACCAGAAGTGGGATGAGATAAACCTGACCATGTGGATTTGAGTCTTTTAGAACTTTTGTTTTGGAGCAACAGACATGGACTTGGTGCTTGCAACTGAAGATACCTTCTGGAACAGTAAGCCAAGTTTTATGAACTATTCTGATGAGAGTTTAAAAATGCTAGGTACAAAAAGTATTAAAACTTCGAGGCTTGGCTTATGAGCTTTCTAAGGGAAAGGAAAGACTACAGAAAACTTTGTTGGAACTGAGCTACCAACATAAGGGCTAGCTGTGTTCTGCTTCCCAGGCCCAAAACGTTTGATCAAGGTTAAATTTGAAATGGACTGATGTGCTTAGCTACAGATATTATATTAAGAGATTTAAGACTACAAATTGAAAAACCTCAAGCAAGTTAAAATTACAGACACCAAAACTTGTTTTAAATTACTGAAGCTGCTGTTGTCAAACACATTAACAATCTTAAAAAAGATGGCCCAGCTGCTTTACATTAAAACAATAAAAATGATATTGGAAAAGACTCTTAAAAATACAAACTCTTTTGAAGAGTTAACTAAAAAAAAAAACAAAAAACCTGCTTTTCCAGGTTACCATTTATTTCATCCCTAAATTAAAAATATGACTGTGTCCTACACACCTGGTATTAGTATTAAAAACATAAAAAATATGTAAAGTGGTCATAAAGTACACACATGGTTCCAGGAGCCACAGCTGAGATGTGACATGGAACAGGGCATGATGACCCTGATAGGCTAAAAGAGCCTTTAAAAGACGGTCTGTGGTTTACAGTGAACACTCAAAGATGTTTTAGGTATACCAAAACCGTACAAGGGCTACCATAAAACACACTGATGGCCTGGGATAAAAGTGTTCCCTGACTACTCTGCCCAGCTGGAGGGACAGAATTAGAAAATCTACAGACTGCCAGTCTCTGGTTATATTAAACTTAAACTACAAAAGTTTTATGTTTGTTTGATGGTGGTTAAGTTTACATTGTTCTAATCTCTGCTTGCTATGCCTTATACCAGTTAAAAATGTTTACTCTATGCCTTTATATATTTAAGGTATTTAACTTGTTTGATTTTACAGGACTCACAGATTTAAAAAAAATCTTAAATTTCAAAGAGACTTCGGACTTTAAAACTATCTTAAGTTGGTTAAGAATGTAAAATCCTTTAAAGTTGGACCAAATACAGTTTACAATGTGAAATGGTTTTAAAAATCTATTGGGGGCCATAGACAAAATGTGGTAGTTTAAATAAATGGCCCCCAATATATTCGGTGTTTTATTAGTTTTTAGCTTGGATCTATAACCACCTGGCTGGAGACAGTGTCACTGGGCAGATCTTAGGGTCCAGCCCCAAGATATGATGGTGGGTTTAAAATTGCAATCTGCCAGGTGTGGTGGTGCACGCCTTTAATCCCAGCACCCGGGAGGCGAGGTAGGAGGATCGCCGTTAGTTCGAGGCCACCCTGAGACTCCATAGTGAATTCCAGGTCAGCCTGGGCCAGAGTGAGACCCTACCTTGAAAAAACAAAAAAATAAAATAAAATAAAATAAAATAAAATAAAATAAAATTGCAACCTAAAGATAAACAAAGTGCCTACTTATGCCTAGAGTTCCTGAAGTGTGCTGTGTGATTTTTGGCTTTTGGCTTGTGACTTGTGGCCTCTCTCTCTCTCCTTCTTTCTCTCTCTCTCCTTGGACCTATAAAAACAGGGTCATTCTTCTACCATTATAAAACTTCCCCTAAATTTGTAAACTTCAATAAATGCCTTCCTCCATAACTGTGCCTGGTCTAAAAGTTCATCTCAACAAACCTAAAACTGTTTATTACACTAACAAATCACTAGCTAAGGAAAAAGAAAATAAAAGATTTGAAATCGAAACCCAAACTTCTAAATTGATAACCTTGAAAAACTAGCAAATCAAACCTAAATAAAACAGACAAAAATGAGAAAGAGATGAAGAAAATTATCCTCCTCATTTATAGCAGCAAGAATGCACACAGACGGGGAACCACCTCACACATGGGCACGGGGAAACCTCAGGAGCATATGGTGAGCCAAGAAAGCAGAGTACCACGGTGTGGTGGCATGACTCAATTTATCAAGTCCAAAGGACACTGAAACAATGTTGCTAGGAACACTTAATGGGCCTGGCTCCCAGGGAAAGCAAAGCCACGTGCTGGCAATACACAGGGACCACAATGACATGGGTGGCGATACCAGGGTCCTTCAGGCTGCTGCTGCATGCAAAGGCTCCCGGAACAATGCCAGCCTGCCTTGTCTCCATGTACAACACGTGTTATAGTGCTAAAAGCTTCTCTCTTAAGAACTAAGGGAGAGGAAGTTTAAACACCTCAGTGCCTACTGGCCTCTATCATGCCTGATACTTCCCTTACAAGATCCAGTAACTCTGAAGACAGCATTTAAAAAATTATCTTTAATTTTATTAACACTCACCCAATTGCACAGGTAATATTTTGATAGGATTTCTTTCTAAAAGCAAAGTTTTCAAGTGCCTTTAAAACAAAATGAAACAAAATAATTTAAAAAGCAGAAAATTAAATGACAATCCCCCTAAAATATACAGCCAAACTTTATACTTCTTCCCTTACAGTGTGGATATCCTACACATACGTACACCATTAGCAGATGCACTGAGTCCATAGCCCAGATAAGCCTCTCTCAGTTTTGACTACTGACCTCTGGGCAGGCAGGTCTTAGATGGAAGACTATCCCATGCCCTGTCACTGAGTCAGCAGATAGCTGCCTTTCCCAACAGAAGCCCAGATGTGAAAACCACTAACGTGTCCAAACATGGCTGGGGACCTGGGGGGCCAATACAGGCTCAGGCAAGAGCCCTGTGATAGTTAATTCTGTTGTCAACTTGATTAGATTAGGAATCCACAGACATTGCTTTTGGCTGGGTCTCTGAGGTTGCTTCCAGAAAGAACTGACTAGAGAAAGAAGGCCTTCCCCCAGGGTGGGCAGTTGTGGGGGGGGGGGGTCCTTTAAGGAAGCAAGCTCTGGGAGGAAGGGCCCTTCCTCCCGCCTGGCTGCTGGTGAATGCTTCACTTGCACGTGAGTCTGTCCTGTTCAGCTGTCCTCCATCGACATTGGAACCAGTTTCCTCAGCCTTCCAACTGGACTGAAGAGCAGCCTTCCACACTGTTTCAGTGCTGGATCAGGACTGCTAAGGCATCCAGCTGTGTCGACTCTCAAGCCTGCAGACTGCCATTGGTGGACTGCTGTGAGCTAATCCAATAAATTCCCTTTTTGATAGAATTAATTCTATCAGTTCTGTTCCTCTAGAGAACTCTAATGCAAATCCCTACCCTTGGTTTCCACGTCAGTCTTCCCATTGTGACCTTGCTGCATGCATGCAGGCTTTTCTTGAGATGTGCCATGGGCAGTCTTGGTATTTTACGGTGGGTGTGTAGGGAACCTCTGTTGCACACGAGTGCCCAAGCCCACTCTGAGAGGAATGAAGGCTGTGTGGAGGACTCACCTCACTGGCTGCTTTGCAGCAGAGAGCAGGCATGCTGAGGCAAGGAGCAGGCAGCCAGTCACGTACCACTGCCTGCCACTGTGGAGAAGAGCCTGCTGCCACAGCAGGACATGCCCCCTGGAAACAAGCTCTCCCTGCTGGCTTTCTCAGCCACCATGGCATTACATTCATGGATTTCCTTGTTAATTGAAGATATTTTGTTTGTTTGTTTGTTTGTGGATTGTGTTTTTTCTTTTTCCAAGACAGGGTCTGATTCTAGTCTAAGGTGACCTGGAACTTACTTTGTAGCCCCAGGCTAGCCTTGAACTCACAGTAATCCTTCTACCTCTGCCTCCTGAGTGCTGCCATCATGGCTAGCTTTCTTTTTTGTAGTCTTTATTGTTTGAGACAGGATATCACCCCGTTTTCCTGGCTGACCTGAAACGTCCTATGGAGAACAGCCTAGCCACAAACTCACAGCCCTACTCTTGCCTTTGCCTCCCAAGTGGTGAGATTACCGCCATGGAACACCATATCCAGGACTAATTTGAAGCTTTGTGAACAAACTTTTCTTGACGTGTATAAAGATGGATCATTTCACCCTTGCTGACTCAGCTGGCCAGTTCTGCTGTAGCACCCTTTAAATCTGCTCATAAGGAAACAGCCAGCAGGAACTCACCTTCCTGGTCCCTGTGAGGAGAACCAGGCTATAGACACAGCCCACTCTGCCACATACCCTACGCTTCTCCAGCACCAAAGCCAAGGGAATTCTTCTTTGGTGATGGGGGGAATATTTACCAAATACTAAATTGAAAGTGGGCAGGGGACTTTTCTGCATTGTATGATAATAATTTACTAAAATACATTTGAGATGACTGCTCAAGTGTTAACCCCTCATGTTCTGTCCAGCAATCCAAGTTCACTCACTGGCTGTCACACATCACTGATAAGCATCTGCATAAACCTGTGCACTGCACCGGCCCGTTGACTGCAGAGCACTCTGCAAGCATGCATGCTCACAGATCAAAACCCTGGGTGGGGCTGGGAGATGCTGATACTGCCATTATTTTAATTATGCTTTTTAACCATGTCTTTTAATGAGCCCATAATTACTTAAAGTTCTAATTAATGTGCTTTAGCTCTTTAGCCTAATATAGATAACCTCTTCTCCGGCCCATGTCAACTCCAATCCTACCAGCTCTCTATTCCCCCTAGGCCTACCTCAGGCTTCCCAGCTGTCCCCCTCCTTCTACCTTCACCCTATAGCCTCTCTCTGTGGTGGGTGCTCCTGGGCTAAGTTCAAGTCCACCCCTTTCCACTCAGCCTCTCTTGTGAGTTCCCAGTTCTTTCGAAGCAAATTTTGAAGATGAGAACATGGCCCCAAGCTCTGACAAGTCTCTTCAGCCACATCTCTTACCATAGCCATGGCTCCCCTTTATCACCTGGGCGTCTTTGTTGAACCTGGCACCTGACAGGTACATGCCTGCCCCAGGATCTTTGCCTGCCCTCTTCCCTCTGCCCAGGTGCAGGGGGGCAAGAGGAGAGAGTGAAGTGAGTGTGGACAAACACTGAAATAACACTGCCGTAGAAAGACATGCATGGAGAATGGGCTTGGAGAAGGAGGTGACGTGTCAACTGGGGCAGGGCCCAGGTGGAAGAGTGGCTGTCAAGGTTGGCTAGAACTGGAGTTTGAGGAAACTCTGGAAATCCAAGGGGCAGGGATGTAACAGGATAGTTCATGCTGCTTGGCTGAGAATTCTCAGCTTCCCCACAGGAGGAGAATTGATCATCATTCAAGACCACACAAGGTTTCCACGAGGCTTATAGCAGCTGCAGTGAGCTCACTGGAGTTGTGTGACCTTTAGGCAGCTGCCCACAGCAGACTTAGGGAGGAACCTGTGGCCACAGAAACAGCTTGGACTGTCCAGCAAAGACACTGTAGCTACTGTCACCTTGTACTGTGCCAAAGAGGCCCATGACAGTCACTGTTAGAGAATCCTGGCACAGTCAGTCATGGACCACTGAGCTGCCTCTAAAACCTCCTAGGTTAGTGGAGAAGGGCATGCAGCCCTTATACCTCCTGCGGAGTTATTGGTAGTTAATATTGCTGGGGGAGGGGGAGACATTTTCTTTTGTTTGTTTGTTTGTTTGTTTTTCAAGGTAGGGTCTCACTCTAGTCCAGGCTGACCTGGAATTCACTATGTAGTCTCAGGGTGGCCTCAAACTCCTGGCGATCCTCCTACCTCTGCCTCCTGAGTGCTGGGATTTAAAGGTATGTGACACCACACCCAGCAGAGACATGTTCTTTAGCCACTAGTAAGTTGCACATGCTCTGGTGAATAGTGTGCCTACCCATGCTCATGTATGCAACCTTAATTTAACTCAGTGGTAACACATACCCCAAAAGTTAAAAAGGACATCAAAGTAGAAGGATAAGTTGGAAAGAAGGGGTTCAATAGAAGTGAGCAGGAAGTGGCAAAAAAAGAAGGTAATGGGAGGGGATTATGAACAAAATGTATTATATACATGTATAAAAACTGTCAATAAAAAAGTCCCCGGCTGGGCTGGAGAGATGGCTTAGCGGTTAAGCGCTTGCCTGTGAAGCCTGAGGACCCCGGTTCGAGGGTTCGAGGCTCGATTCCCCAGGACCCACGTTAGCCAGGTGCACAAGGGGGCGCACGCATCTGGAGTTTGTTTGCAGTGGCTGGAAGCCCTGGCGTGCCCATTCTTTCTCTCTCTTTCTCTCTCCCTCCCTCCTTCTCTCTGCCTGTAGCTCTCAAATGAATAAATAAAACAATAAACAAAAAAAAATTTTTTTTAAGTCCCTGGCTTCTTTTTAAGATAAAAATGCACATGTCAAGAGTCAAAGTTAAGATGTTTGCCTGTGTACAAGATCACATCTGAAAACATGGAGATACAGACACAACTTACTTGTGTAAGCCAATTCCGGAAGGAAGTGTTCTGATTTGGTTGTAGCGCAGGTCCAGCCAGGTCAGGTTGGGCAGCATCTGGAAGAAGTCCTTGGGAATCCTGCAGAGTGCGTTCCTCTGCAGGTACAATTGCTTCCGCAGGAGGGGGAACCAGGAGATGTGGTCAACCAAATTAAAGATTAAATGAAGGTTTACAAAGGAAACACCCAAAAGCACTTCCAGAAGGTCTAAAACAGCCCTAACAATATGCCTATTTAAAATTTTTTTGTTCTTAATGAATTTGAACAGTAGACACAAGAATCAGGAATAAAAAAAGAGAGGCTCTTTCAGAGCTGGACTTCCTGAACACTCCCTACTACTTCACTCCTTTTTTTTATTTTTATTTTTTGGTTTTTCAAGGTAGGGTCTCACTCTGGCCCAGGCTGACCTGCAATTAACTCTGTAGTCACAGGGTGGCCTCAAACTCACGGCAATCCTCCTACCTCTGCCTCCCGAGTGCTGGGATTAAAGGCATGCACCACTACACCCGGCTTTCCCTACTTCACTTTATTAAATACCCTACAATACCAAACTTAAATCTGTGGTTTAAAACTCATTTTCCTCGGGGCTGCAGAGATGTCTTAGTGGTTAAAGCATTTTCCTGCAAAGCCAGAGGATCCTGCTTTGACTCTCCAGGACCCACATAAGCCAGATGCACAAGGGGGTGTATGCCTCTGGAGTTCGTTTGCAGTGGCTGGAGGCCCTGGCGTACCCATTCTCTCTCTCTGCTTCTTTCTCCCTCTCAAATAAATAAATAAATAAATATTTTTTTAAAAAAAACTCATTTTCCTCCTTCCTGGCCCATGGAGCCACACACTCTCATCAGACCCAACGAGCAAACACGAAGAGCCACGCCTGGTCAGATGGCCTTGTGCATCACTTCAGTGAGGTCTTCAGGTCACCAGCATACATGAGACAAGGAAGGTAGGAGACACATGCCTGCGGCCTGATCCGAGCCCTGTGTACACACTTGTCCCCATTCCCTAGGGTAACAATCCAAGCCTCCAGTAGATACCCCAAAACTATAAACAGCATCAGGCACACAGTTTTCTCATCTATTCACACCCACGATGAGGATAAATGAATAAATTGGGCACAGTAAGACATTATCAATAACTAATAATATGATAGAATTGTAAGTTATTAAAACATGAATTAGCCAGGCGTGGTGGTGCATGCCTTTTTAATCCCAGCACTGGGGAGGCAGAGGTAGGAGGATTGCCGTGAGTTCGAGGCCACCCTGAGACTACATAGTTAATTCCAGGTCAGCCTGGGCCAGAGTGAGACCCTACCTCAAAAAACCAAAAAAAAAAAAAAAACATGAATTATTTCTGAAAATTTCTATTTAATATTTTTGGGAAAGATGGAGCATGATATACATACATACATATATCTATATCTATACATAGATATAGATACATATTGTTTTCATTGTTTTTTGAGGTAGGGTCTTGCTCTAGCCCAGGCTGACCTGGAATTCACTATGTAGTCTCAGGCTGACCTCGAACTCATATTGATCCTCCTACCTCTGCCTCCCACGTGCTGGGATTAAAGGTGTGTCATGGCATGGCTGGATTATACACAAATTTTAAAATAACTTCATTAATGTTGCTGTTATATGCTGTACCTACCAACATTATTGTCTCTATTTACATCTGTATCCACCCTTGCCAAGGAGCAGCATCAGACATGTACCCAAGAATTCATACACCATCACACACATATGCAACTACAGGTCCCTGAGAATGCATGTTCCCATGCACATGTACACGTATGCCTCCATCTGCATGCATGTCTGTCTCCAGATATGTGAGGGTGTGTGCTCTCCCACAGATGTGTGCGAGCATGCATGCCTCGATGGTGACCCTGTGGCCCTCTGCTGCAGTGAGACTTTAACAGTTCAGGCTCGTTCTTTTTCTTCTTACAGTGAGCCAACTCTGCTGCTCAGGTTGGAAACTGCAAATCCTTCTGACTGCAGGAAAATGAATTTCAGGGATGATAAATCTCCTTTCCTGGCCCACCTAGCAAGGCAGGGTCTGCTCTGCATCTGGAGCTGGTGGAGCATGTGCTATGGCGCTCTTCCGCCCAGGGGTGCAGTGGGAAGAGGAGCTCTTTCCCTGTACTCTGAACACCAATGTTCCCAACGTGTGGTTTACCACTTCAGGGACTGACTGCTGCATGGCTGCAAAACGCAGCCTATGGCCCCCAACCGTCTACAAGTCTGAGTAGTTAGTGCCTTTGTCTCAGCCATAAATTCACAGACACTGTCCTCTGAAAGGTACTGAGAGCTATGAAGAGTTTGTTAAAACAGAAGGACTTTGGAATTTCTTCCTTCCATGAGAGCAAAGGCAACAAGAACATCAGCCCAGCTGGATTTGGAGCTGACAACATCTGCTTCTTTATAAGTGACGTGGGAATCACAGGAGCCCCGAGGAGGTGGGTTTCGGTAGCTAGTACTGCACTCCTGAAGGTCGGCACTAATTTAAAGAAACAGCCTGTTCAGGCCAGGAGGATTGTGAGTTTGAGGCTATACTGGGCCACAAAGCAAGACCCTGTCTCCCAAAAAGAGAAAAACAAAACAAAAGTAAAAAGGAAGGAAGGAAGGAAGAAAAGAGGGAAGGAAAGAAGGAAGGGAGGATAGAAAGAGCTAGACTAGAGCTGGTCCTGGCAGACAAACAGGCAGGTACAAAGAGCAGGCTTCAGTGGTGCAAGCGCCGCCTGCCTTCCAGACAGTCTGCATGTGTCATCCCTCCCTTTATGATGACACGTCAGTATCACTTTCAGACTCCAGATGAAGTCCAATGAGACTTCAGGGAATTCTGAGACACAAGGGCAGTGCCAGCACCCCTTGCCCTATCTGTCATTAATGCCAAACTCTGCAGGAACCTTACAGCAGGAAGCACAGCAACATGAAAGCATTCACTAGGGACTGCCCTGCAGAAGGGCCTGGCACAAAGAAAAGTAGTGTGTGACACCAGTAAAGTCAAAGACGGTGAGAGAAACTCTGTTTCACCATCACCTGGAGACTTCAGAAAGATGTGCGCATTCCTCAGAGTCCCAGGGCACTTGGGTAGTTGTGTCTACCCAGGCTGTTCTGAGCGTGAGACCTTGCCATGGAGAAGGACACCCTGCAGGGCACAGGATTACCCCGTCCTAATAGATGCCCTGTCTCCGTTGCCTGGCACTGCATCTCAATCGCTCTTTGTTATGATCGGCCTGCGAAAGCATGATTAACCCTTCTTCAGTCTCATTACATAATTAGTCTCTCCTCACGAGATCGCAACACTGAATCTCTCGCTGTTGTCCACAGGTGCTTGTGCGAAACACCCCAGGGGAACAGGGCACTTACTTGAAGGCTGGGAATTTTAAAGAACTCTCCCAGATGGTATAGGCCTCTCTGACTCAAGTCTAAAATTGGTGAGCAAGAAAAGATGTTCTCAAAATGCCTGTGATTCTCTTCCGAAGGGGAGGCAGGCAAGCTCCCGGCTTCACCAGCATCCTCCTCCTCCTCATCGGTGGCCTGCGAGGCCTCTGTGTAGGTGCTGCTGGCCTCCATCTGCTGCCCTCAAGTAGCACTTCTCATCCTCCTTGGTCTGGAGTCACCTGGAAGTGGGAAGGGGTGTCCCAGCAACCAGGAGTCACATTGACCCATCCACACAGAGAGGGGACTAGCTGCAGCATGTATGCAGTGGCTTAATTTGCTAAAAACATCCTGACTTTGACACTTAAATTTGTAAAACATTAGAACACAAGAAAGTTCAGATTAAAATTCTCTCCTTGTGGTGTGTAACAGTTACAAAATTTAACTTAAATAAACAAATAAGACATGGTCTCCTGTAGTCCAGGCTGATCACCAATTCACTGCTGCTGAGGCTGGCTTTGAACTCTTCCTGCCTCCACCTACCAAGTGTGGGGATGGCAGGAAAACAGACACAACCACAGCTGGCTAAGATCTGACTTTTAATTCCTGGAAAACAAAACGATGCCCATAAGAATGGCTATGTCAGGTATTAAAAAACAGATCAGGGCATTCATTTTAAAGTCTGAAAACCAACTGTAAAATGGGGGAGGGGCCTTGGGAAGTCTGTTTCCTATTCCCACTGCGGTTCAGTGCCACTTGCTGCAACCAAGACCCTGAGGCCTAGAAGCCAGCCATCTATTCCTATTTTAATCCAGGCCATACCAGGCCGGCACATGGGCACCTATTTGGCCACTGGGGAAACCCGTTGAAGGAGAATCTTCCTTCTTAACCTCCAGCAATGATTTTGTTCAACACAGCTCTGGTCTCTGAAACCACGCAGGAAGGCACACGTCCTCACGTGCACTTTGCGAAAACGACGCGGCAAAGACTGTAATGCTTATGGGCTTACAGGAGTTCATCCCTGTACTGGTCAGCCCGATGACTGACACGTGTGCTGGGCTCACTCTTTAGAGAGGAGGATTTTCTGGTTAAGAAGGTGTCCCAAGGGCACCCAACTAATGGGGAGCCCAGGTCTGCAAGGTGGGTGGGAGAGGGCACATTCCAGTCGGCTTAGCCTGGCTTGTCACACCTGACTGGGGTGGCCCGAGAGACGGGCCACACAGGGTGACAGTCCACAGCCAGCCCTCCCGGCCCCTCTACCCAGTGGCCAGCCTACAGCCGGACACCCCGCCCGCAACCCGGAGGCTCCGCCCATCACCCGGAGCCCACCCTCAGCCCCGAGGCCCGCAGCCCCGCGCGCCGCCCACCTGCAGCCTGCCTCCGGCTCGCCGGCTGCCGGCCTTCCAGAGGCGCAGGCACTGCGGGACAATGGAGACCCGGGCCGCGAGGTCGCCATGGAGACGCCGCGGAAGCCAGCGGGCGCTCAGCGCGGAGTGGGGCGGGGATGTGGGACGCATGCGCACGCCGCTTAGGCTGCGCCCGGGCGCGGGTTGGGCGCCGAGCGCGTTGGAGCCGAGGGCGCGCGGGCGGGCGCCGACATCCACGCTCTCCTTCCCCGGGCCCGGTGCACGCACTGACCCGGTTCCGCAGCTCCCTGGGCTCGAGGCTGGTCCTGAGCGGCGAAACTCGGCGGATGTGGCTGCCCATTGAGAAACCAGCACCGGATTCTGGGAGGCTGTCAGCCAGGGCCACACCCCACCAAACCACACCTTACCCCAGGAAGGAAGGAGAAAGGGAGGGAGTGGGTACCGGCTGGGTGAACCCGAACCTGCCTAAGACCAGATCTCACGGGGGGTGGGGAGATGCGTGGGTTCCGGTGTTCAGTGAGTGCCAAGGTGTTTTTTTTTTAATGTTTTTTGTTATTTTTATTTATTTATTTGAAAGAGGCAGATAGAGAGAGGGAGAGAGAATGGGCGCGCCGGGGCCTCCAGCCACTGCAAACGAACTCCAGATGCATGCGCCCCCTTGTGCATCGGGCTAACGTGGGTCCTGGAGAATCGAGCCTCGAACCGGGGTCCTTAGGCTTCACAGGCAAGCACTTAACCGCTAAGCCATCTCTCCAGCCCCAAGGTTTTTAATGATAACACGTGATCAAATCCAAGTGCAACCTCAGGAAACAGACTGGCCTGGGGAGGTTCCTATAATGAAGCCCGGAAGCGTACATGTTAAGATAACCTTGGAGAACATGTTTAAGTGAAAGCAAGAACCATGCTGGGAGTATAAAAAGGAACTAAAGTGGATCACCAGAGCAACAACAAAAACCTACTGGAGGGCAGGAGAGTTAACTTAGCCATTAAGGCTCTTGCTTGTGAAGCCTAAGGATCCATGTTCTACCCTCTAGGTCCCACATAAGCCAGACGCACAAGGTGTTGCAAGCGCACAAGGTCGCACATGTGGACAAGGTGGCCCGGGTGTCTGGAATTTGATTACAGTGGCTGGAGGTCCTGGTGCACCAGTTCTCTCTCTCTCTCTCTCTCTCTCTCTCGCATTAAAAAAAAAAAAAAGGCCAGTCTGTTAGGCTTGACTCAAAAACTTATTGGATTAGTTTACTAGTAAATGACTTACACCAGAAGGAAGAATTGGTGGATGAAGGGTAGGTTGTAAGAAAATATCCTTAAACAAGTAGGGATAAAGTTGTTTACATTTCAGAGAGACATGTGGGTCTAGTGGTCCAACCAAACATGGGTGTGGCTAGGTGGTCTGCCATCACAGGACTTTCTTACAGTGCCCCACCCACATGCAAAAGCGTTAGCAATTGTACTTCCTTGAATGTTGAGCTGTGTGGTTACAGATTGGAAAAGATTGTGGCCAAGAGTTGTTCATAGAAGCTTTGGGAGGGTTCCTACGGAGAATTGACAGGCGCAGTGTGATTGTGAAGAGCATTCTGATAGGCAGGGGATGAAGAGATTCATGTTAGTTACCCAGGTTCAGCAGATCTCAAGGCCTTGGGACAATTCACCTAGCCCTGAGCTCCTCCCTCTGTCAGCTCTTATTTTATTCTTTTTTTTAGAGGGGTTGGTTTCGAAGTAGGGTCTCACTCTAACCCAGACTGACCTGGAATTCATTATGTAGTCTCAGGGTGGCCTCAAACTCACAGAGATCCTCCTACCTCTGCCTCCCCGGTGCTGGGAATAAAGGCGTCCGGCACCACGCGCAACCCTGTCAGCTCCTCTTAATTAGAAAAGAAAATGATGGCATAGGCTTGGGGAGGGGGTAGTCTCTTTGCCCTGTGTGGGGAAGGCATGGAATCACCCTGGGAAATGATAAGGCTGAGCAGTAACCAGTGCCAGGCATGGTAGAGCAGAGGGTCAGTCTCTGGGGCCAGAGCAAGGCGACAGAGTGGAGAGTGCTCCAAGGGGAAACGGGGTCTCAGCAACAGTATGTCTAATAAAACTGCATTTTCCAACCACTTTTCCTAATGCCTCAAGTTCTTGTGTTCAATAGTCAATTGTAGGTAGGAGCTTATCTTGCGATTTTCAATGCTTACTCATTGTCCAGCTAAAACACTTCTGTTTAGTAGTTCTCTTGGCAAGTGTTTCTGGGCTATTCTTAAGCTTGTGAATGTGTGGTCTTTATTTTGATCTAATTCTCAAATGACTGTCTAGCTGGTGCAATGTTCCATGTTGACAGCTATTTTCTATCAGATTTTTTTTTTGTTGTTGTTGTTGTTTTGAGGTAGGGTCTCACTCTAGCCCAGGATGACCTGGAATTCACTATGGAGTCTCTGGGTGGCCTCGAACTCACCGCAATCCTCCTACCTCTGCCTCCCAAGTGCTGGGATTAAAGGCGTGCGCCACCACGCCCGGCTTTCTGTCAGATTTTTAAAGGACTTACTTGCTGTCTACTGCTAAGAAGTCTGCTGGCAGGCCAACAGCCATTGGAAAGAAGAAATATGCTCGTGATTCTTGCTCTGAAATCTTGCTTCAGTGTCTGGGTGCAGCCTGCGTTGCGTGCTTGGTGAGATCTATACTCTGCGTTCCTGCCCTTCCGGACTCACTGGTTGTCTCTTTCCGTGTCTACATGCTGACCTTGACTTAAGTTGGTGGGAGGCACTTAGTGCTCAGGGTTGCTCCTAAGTCCCCATCCAGAGCATTTAGCATTCTGTGTTCTTGTGGATTGTTTGCCAGCTCACTGAAACACCTCCACTCAGTTGCAGTTGGTTTCTTCTATTGAGTTTTTTAAATGATCTCCTTTTATACTTCTAATTTCCCTTTTTTTCTCAATTTTTATTAACATTTTCCATGACTATAAAAAATATCCCATGGTAGTACTCTCACCCCCACTTTCCCCTTTGAAATTCCATTCTCCCATCATATCCCCTCCCCATGTCAATCTTTCTACTTACATATATATAATACCAACCTAATAAATGCCCTCCTCCCTTCCTTTCCCTTTATATCTCCTTTTTAACTTACTGGCCTCTGTTACTGAGTTTTTTCCTTCTTGCACAGAAGCCCAATCATCTGTAGCTAGGATCCACATATGAGGGAGAACATGTGGCGCTTGGCTTTCTGGGCCTGGGTTACCTCACTTAGTATAATCCTTTCCAGATCCATCCACTTTTCTGCAAATTTCATAACTTCATTTTTCTTTATCGCTGAGTAGAACTCCATTGTATAAATGTGCCTTATCTTCATTATCCACTCATCAGTTGAGGGACATCTAGGCTGGTTCCATTTCCCAGCTATTATAAATTGAGCAGCAATAAACATGGTTGAGCACGTACTTCTAAGGAAATGAGATGAGTCCTTAGGATATATGCCTAAGAGTGCTATAGCTGGGTCATATGGTAGATCAATCTTTAGCTGTTTTAGGAACCTCCACACTGATTTCCACAATGGCTGGACGAGATTGCATTCCCACCAACAGTGTAGAAGGGTTCCTCTTTTTCCACATCCCCGCCAACATTTATGATCATTTGTTTTCATGATGGTAGCCAATCTGACAGGAGTGAGACGGAATCTCAATCTAGTTTTAATCTGCATTTCCCTGATGACTAGTGACGTAGAACATTTTTTTAGATGCGTATATGCCATTCGTATTTCTTCCTTTGAGAATTCTCTATTTAGCTCCATAGCCCATTTTTTGATTGGCTTGTTTGATTCCTTATTATTTAACTTCTTGAGTTCTTTGTATATCCTAGATATTAATCCTCTATCAGATATATAGCTGGCGAAGATTTTTTTCCCATTTTGTACGTTGCCTCTATGCTTTATTCACCATGTCCTTTGCAGTGCAAAATCTTTGTAATTTCATGAGGTCCCAGTGGTTAATCTGTGGTTTTGTTGCCTGAGCAATTGGGGTTGTATTCAGAAATTCTTTGCCAAGACCAATATGTTGAAGGGTTTACCCTACTTTTTCCTCTAGCAGTTTCAGAGTTTCAGGTCTGATGTTAAGGTCTTTAGATCATTTGGACTTAATTCTTGTGCATGGAGAGAGAGAAGAATCTATTTTCATCCTTCTACAGATATATATCCAGTTTTCCCGACACCATTTGCTGAAGAGGCTGTCTTTTCTCCAATGAGTATTTTTGGCATTTTTATCAAATAGCAGGTGGCTATAGCTACCTGGAGTTACATCTGGGTCCTCTATTCTGTTCCATTGATCTACAAGTCTGCTTTTGTGCCAGTACCATGCTGTTTTTGTTACTATGGCTCTATAGTATAGGTTAAAGTCAGGTATGGTGATACCACCAGCCTTATTTTTGTTGCTCAGTATTATTTTAGATATTCGAGGCTTTTTGTGATTCCAAATGAATTTTTGGGTTGTTTTTTCTATTTCCATGAAGAATGCCTTTGGAATTTTGATGGGGATTGCATTAAATGTGTAGATTGCTTTTGGTAAAATTGCCATTTTCACAATATTGATTCTTCCAATCTAGGAACAAGCTAATTTCCCTTTTTTAATACCCACTTCTTACTTCATTCCAGTTTTTGCTTTATAATCTCTTTAATTTTCATGGATACTTTATCTTTCTTTGTTCTCTTTAAGAATCCTAAATGTGCTTAACCTAAGCTTTGCTCAACTGGTTAATTTCTGGGCTGTTCCACCATTCTCATTCTAGCTAAGCTGAACTTGTTTGCTGTTGACTCACGCTGTTATGTATCTCTTCAGAATTGCATGGGATGGAGGCCTGAGGCTCACTGAAGACCAGGCTTTGCTGAGATGCTGATGGCATCTTGCCAGGTTCTGCTAGATGCTCAGGGCTTGAGCTGTAGACACTGCTAAAGGGAGGTGTGGTGAATGACTGTCATCCTACTTGGGAGTTAGAAGCAGTAGGATCAGGGGTTCAAAACTAGCCTTGGCTACATAGTTCATTTGAGACCAGCCTAGGCTGCATGTAAAAGGGAATATGATGGATCCTTATGAACTTTTCTGATGATCTAAAGGGCTGAGCTCTGGGCTGGAGAGATGGCTTAGTGGTTAAGTGCTTGCCTCTGAAGCCTAAGGACCCTGGTTCAAGGCTCGATTCCCCAGGACCCACGTTAGCCAGATGCACAAGGGGGCGCACACGTCTGGAGTTCATTTGCAGTGGCTGGAGGCCCTGGCGTGCCCATTCTCTCTCTCTCTCTCTCTCTCTCTGCCTCTTTCTCTGTCACTCTCAAATAAATAAATAAAAATGAACAAAAACAAATAAAGGGCTGAGCTCATCTCAGTAACCCAGGGAGATTCAGTGTACCAGTGCTGCGACCAGCACGGCTATGACCTGTTAGGAGCAGCTCAAGGATTGGAAGGAAAGACAGACACAAGGTACAGAGTGAAAACTTGGAGTGGGTGGTCTGCAGGCTGTGCTGGAGACACTGCAGCATCACCTAACCAGCATTGGCTTAATTTAGCAAGCAGAAAAGTTATGGCAACAACTTCATCAAATATTAAAAAAAAAAAAAGCATGGGATTGGGTGGAGGGACAAGATCAGACAAGGTAGGAATGAGGCAGCTACAGACTGTTTCTGCACAAACTGTCTTCTGCACAAGGTCAGGCCCATACAAACAGTCTAAGAGGAGGAGTTAAGGAGGGGCTGTGCCCCGCTCCCATCTCTGCCAGTTCAGCGAGAGACAGACATGGCTGAGGCTATGTCAGTGGCTCCTATTGGTTGTGGCTCTCTGCATCTCTCCCCCTTGTTTTTTTCTTAGATGCAAGCCATGAAGACCAATTTCTAATCCAGAGGTTGTTCCTCAAACCCATCTACATCTGACTGAAAAACAGCAGTATATTATTAGTAGCAAGAGTAAAAATCCTAACATTACAGGAGTTTTGAAGCTCTCTGTCAATGCCAATGAAACAATAAATTTAGGGCACCCCAAATCCTTGTCTTATGAATTTAAAGAATTAAATCTGTAAACCAGAGGGTAAAGCTTAAGAGACTATTAGATTAAGGGGAGAAAAGTACAGACAGCTCCTGCCCTGTGGAAGGCAGGAGGGGATAGAGAGCCCACATGGGAGGCTTACCAAAGCAGACACCTGGAAGTTCAGGAGAGTGAAAAGCCATAGAGAGGCCTTGTTTACCTGTAGGGATCTATTTATAATCGGTCAGCATGGTTGAAGGCTCCGGGCCACTGGAGGTTTAAGCAGGCCTGAGCTGTCAGTTATGACTAAGGGCCCCTGGACCCCGGAGGTTGCAGCAAGCCTAGATCTCGCCTCCAGACAGGCAGGAGTGAGGCCGCTCCCTCCGCCCACCCGGGCACCTGGACGCCCTGATAAGACTTAGGTTTCACTTTCCCCAGAGCCTGTGACCTTGAAGGGTGTAGATATATAGCACATCTGATTAGTGAAACAAATCCAAAGGGAAACAGATCCAAAGAATGACATAAAAGCTTAATGTCATTTTGCCTAACATATAAGTTTGTTGTCCTGTGCCCGTGTAGGTCATATATGAAGCAGAGAAAGCAGGCATGCCTTATCCTTCAAGTATCTAACAACTATAAGTATAGGCAGAACTTGTTACCAGTCCTGGAAACAATGTTCTTAACAGATTTAAACTAACTAACTTGACTTAGAATATGTCAGAAAACGACAAGGAAGACAGCATAAAGTCTTGCTGCCTGTGTTTGAAAGCATCTTGGATGAGTCTGGACACCTGTGTGGGCGCCCAACTGCCTGGGGAAGGCTGGAATCAGAAGAATCGACCTTGAGATCATCTTGTTCTGATGAAGATCTTGTGAATTTGAGGCTTTATCCTGGAGCAGGGGACGTACCGTAAGAATCAATTTACCTATAAGCAATGAACTTGAGATAGCAGAAATGAAACAATTACTTAAGCAAAGTCTTGACTAAAACTATTGGATTACACGTAAAAGTTATTTTTGAACTAAAACAGCTGAGCATTAATACAACCCTTTGCAAATATTTGAAAAGAGAAAACGTTTTTGGACCAACAATATTTTTGGCTTAACCTTCCATAGCCATTAATCTAATGTATACTAGAGATTTTGTTTAACATAAACCAATTTTATGTTTTACACATGACTTAAAATAGATAAAGCGAGACTTCCGGTCAAGATGGCGGCATAGGAACCACGCCTAAGCAGCCTAGGGGAGAAAAAGCCAAAGAAAACCCAGCAAAATACACAAGGGAGGTGTAAGATTAAAACAGCAGCGGAGAAGTAGGAGATATCCAGAGCCCACACGGGCAGGCCGAAGCAGCTCCGGCAGCGGCAGCTCGGGACCCGGTAACGGCAGCTCGGGATCCGGCAGCGGCAGCTCGGGACCCGGTAGCGGCGACTTGGGCTCCAGCAGCGGCACCTCGGGACCCGGTAGCGGCGATTCGGACTCTGGCAGCGGCAACGGCAGCACGGGCACCGGCAGCTGCATCTCAGGCTCCGGCAGTGGCGACTCGGGATCCAACAGCGGCGGCTCAGACCCCGGCAGCGGAAGCGGCGGTGGAAGCCGGAAGCAGCGGTGGAAGCCGTGACTCCAGCCCCAAAAACACCATCAGCTGCTCCGGTACCGGCCACAGCGGCTTCAGGGCAGCAAATCCAGCAGCGGAGGCTCCAGCGACTTCAGCGGCAGAGGTGGATCCCGCAGTGGCAGCACCAGCGGATCAGAGGCGGAGGACCCAGCAGCGGCAGCTCCAGCGGATCAGCGGGGGCAGACCCAGCAGCGGCATCTCCAGTGGCGGATCCAGCAGCAGTGGTCCCAGCAGCGGCCGCTCCAGCGGCAGCAGCGGGGATCCAGCATCAGGGGCGCCAATCTGCAGGGCCACAGTTGCCAGGCTTGGTTTGCCCCACAGGAAAAGCCAGTACCCAGTTCCAGAAAGCAGAACAGCGGCCCAACATCCCAGCCAGCAACTTGACTGAGACCAAAAGCATCCAAAGAGGTAACTGGGATTGAACCAGGGAAGGGTCTCACCTGGTCACAAGCTGACTTGGATCCCTCAACAGACCAGAAATCTTAACTTCTTTGTTGATAGAGGATCTGGTTTTTATAATACCTAATCTTGCATAAATGCTCGGTGCTGTTCTTGACTGAATGTGTATAGGGTTTAGTTAAATTTTAGAATATACCTGTATTTTATTCCACTCAACCTATTTGAATACTCCCATAGCAGGCAAACTTAACCCCTAGGACCACGTGTCTAGATACTCTGAGAGTGGTAAGAGCCACACCTAACATCTTAATCTCCTACATAGAAGATATACAATATCAGATCAATAGATACAGCAAAGGATACCCAGCTAACTGGAAAATCTAAGCAGTAACTTAATCCAAGATGCAAAAATATATACATTATAACACAAGAAACACCAAGAACCAAGGCAATATAAATCCACCAAAAAGCATCAATGCTTCAGAAATGACCTCTAGTGAAAACGAGTTAGAGAAAATGCCTGAGAAAGATTTCAAAAGAATGATTGTAAATATGTTCAATGAACTCAAAGAAGAAATCAAAGGAATCAGAGAAGATACAGGACACCAATTTAACGAAATAAAGAAATCAATACAAGACATAAATAAGGAAATAGAAATAATGAAGAAAAACCAGTCAGAATTACTAGCAATGAAGAACACAGTTAATGAAATAAAAAACTCTGTAGAAAATCTCACCAGTAGAATGGATGAAGGAGAGGACAGAATATCTAAGCTAGAAGACCAGGTGGCAGATCTAATACAATCCAACAAAGAGAAAGACAAACTAATAGAAAAGTATGAATGGGAATTTCAAGATATTCGGGACACTATGAAAAGATCAAATATAAGAATTCAGGGTATAGTAGAAGGAGAAGAATTTCAATCCAAAGGTATAGTAGGCATCTTCAACAAAATCATAGAAGAAAACTTCCTCCAAATTGGGAAAGAGGTGCCAATGCAGATACAGGAAGCATTTAGAACACCAGCCAGACAAAACCTGGAAAGAACCTCTCCTCGCCATATTATAATCAAACTACCAAACACACAATCCAAAGAAAAAATATTGAAAGCAGTTAGAGAGAAAAATCAAGTTACCTACAAAGGCAAGCCCATCAGGATCACAGCAGATTACTCAACACAAACTTTCAAAGCCAGAAGGGCTTGGAGTGATGTATTCCAAACTCTGAAAGATAACAACTGTCAACCAAGGCTACTTTATCCTGCAAAACTATCCATTCAAATAGATGGAGAAATAAGGACATTCCATGACAAAATCAGGCTAAAGGAGTATTTGAAGACAAAACCAGCTCTACACAAAATACTTGAAAGAATCCTCCATGCCGAAGAGAAAGAAAAACACACATATAAGGAACCTGGAAAACAACAAACAACACTCAAATACTAGTTAATATAAGAGAGCAAAGGTAGAACCAGAACCACAAAAAAAAAAAAAAAAAAAAAATGGCAAGCATAAATACACATCTTTCAATAATATCTCTTAATATCAATGGACTCAATGCTCCAACCAAAAGACATAGATTTGCAGACTGGGTTAAAAAGCAGGACCCTACAATTTGTTGTCTCCAAGAAACTCACCTTTCTACAAAGGATAGACATTATCTTAGGGTGAAAGGTTGGAAAACGGTGTTTCAAGCAAATGGACCCAGAAAGCAAGCAGGGGTTGCTATCCTAATAGCTGACAAGGCAGACTTCACTCCAACATTAGTCAAGAAAGATAAGGAAGGTCACTTTATATTGATTAAGGGCACACTCCAACAGGAGGACATTACAATCCTAAACATATATGCACCTAACATGGGGGCTCCCAAATTCATCAAACAAACACTGTTAGAACTAAGGTCACAGATAACACCAAACACAGTGGTAGTTGGTGACTTTAACACCCCACTCTCATCAATTGACAGGTCATCCCGGGAAAAAATAAACAGAGAGGCATCTGGACTAAACGAGGTCATAGAAGGAATGGACCTAACAGACATATACAGGACATTTCATCCAAATGCTGCAGAATATACATTCTTTTCAGCAGCACATGGATCATTCTCTAAAATAGACCATATATTAGGACACAAAGCAAATCTTAACAAATTCAGGAAAATTGAAATAATTCCTTGCATTCTATCTGACCACAATGGAATCAAACTACAAATCAATAGCAAGAAAGGATATAGAGCATACACAAAATCATGGAAACTAAACAATACATTACTAAATGATGAATGGGTCAATGAAGAAATCAAGAAGGAAATCAAAAAATTTATAGAGTCAAACAATAATGAGAACACAACATACCAAAATCTCTGGGACACAATGAAGGCAGTTCTAAGAGGTAAATTTATAGCTTTAAGTGCCTATATTAAGAAATTAGAAAGGTCGCAAATAAATGACCTAATGCTTCACCTTAAAGCCTTGGAAAAAGAAGAACAACACAAACCAAAAATCAGTAGACGGGAAGAAATAATAAAGATTAGGGCAGAAATTAATGAAATAGAAACCAAAAAAACAATACAAAGAATTAATGAAACAAAGAGCTGGTTCTTTGAAAGGATAAACAAGATTGATAAACCCTTAGCAAATCTGACCAAAAGAAAGAGAGAAGAGACACAAATTAATAAAATTAGAGATGAAAAAGGTAACATCACGACAGATGCCAGAGAAATTCAAAAAATCATAGGGACATATTATAAAAACATATACTCCACAAAGTATGAAAATCTGAAAGAAATGGATGATTTCCTTGATTTATATGACCTACCTAAATTAAATCAAGATGAGATTAATCACTTAAATAGACCTATAACAAGCATGGAGATCCTAACAGTTATCAAAAATCTCCCAACTAAAAAAAGCCCAGGCCCAGATGGATTAACTGCTGAATTTTACCAGACCTTCAGGGAAGAGCTAACACCATTGCTTCTTAAGCTTTTCCATGAAATAGAAAAAGAAGGATTTCTACCAAACTCCTTCTATGAAGCCAGCATCACTCTGATACCAAAACCAGGCAAAGATAGAACAAAAAAGGAAAATTACAGACCAATCTCCCTCATGAACATAGATGCAAAAATTCTCAACAAAATATTGGCAAACAGAATACAAGAATACATTAGAAAGATCATTCACCCTGACCAAGTAGGCTTTATCCCAGAGATGCAGGGATGGTTCAACATACGCAAATCTATAAATGTTATACATTATATAAATGGGTTGAAGGACAAAAATCACATGATCATCTCATTAGACGCAGAGAAAGCATTCGACAAAATCCAACATCCCTTCATGATAAAAGTCCTACAGAGACTGGGAATAGAAGGAACATATCTCAATATAATAAAGGCTATTTATGATAAGCCTACAGCCAACATATTACTAAATGGGGAAAAACTGGATGCTTTTCCACTAAAATCAGGAACAAGACAAGGGTGTCCACTGTCCCCACTTTTATTTAATATAGTTCTGGAAGTCTTAGCCATAGCAATAAGGCAAGAGACAAGCATAAAAGGGATACAAATCGGAAAGGAAGAGGTCAAGTTATCATTATTTGCAGATGACATGATTCTATATATAAAGGACCCTAAAGACTCTACTAGCAAACTGTTAGAGCTGATAAAAACCTACAGTCATGTAGCAGGATACAAAATAAATACACAGAAATCAGTAGCCTTCATATATGCTAACAACAAACACACAGAGGATGAGATCAGAGAATCACTCCCATTCACAATTGCATCAAAAAAAATAAAGTACCTTGGAATAAACCTTACTAAGGAAGTAAAGAATCTATACAATGAGAACTTTAAAACACTCAAGCGAGAAATTGCAGAAGACACTAGGAAGTGGAAAAACATCCCTTGTTCCTGGATTGGAAGAATCAATATTGTGAAAATGGCAATCTTACCAAAAGCAATCTACACATTTAGCGCAATCCCCATCAAAATTCCAAAGGCATTCTTCACGGAAATAGAAAAAACAATCCAAAAATTCATTTGGAATCACAAAAAACCTCGAATATCTAAAATAATACTGAGCAACAAAAATAAGGCTGGTGGTATCACCATACCTGATTTTAACCTATACTACAGAGCCATAGTAACAAAAACAGCATGGTACTGGCACAAAAGCAGACTCGTAGATCAATGGAACAGAATAGAGGACCCAAATGTAACCCCATGTAGTTATAGCCACCTGATATTTGATAAAAATGCCAAAAATACTCAATGGAGAAAAGACAGCCTCTTCAGCAAATGGTGTTGGGAAAACTGGATATATTTCTGTAGAAGGATGAAAATAGATTCTTCTCTTTCTCCGTGCACAAGAATTAAGTCCAAATGGATTAAGGACCTTAACATCAGACCTGAAACTCTGAAACTGCTAGAGGAAAAAGTAGGGGAAACCCTTCAACATATTGGTCTTGGCAAAGACTTTCTGAATACAACCCCAATTGCTCAGGCAATAAAACCACAGATTAACCACTGGGACCTCATGAAAATACAAAGATTTTGCACTGCAAAGGACACGGTGAAGAAAGCAAAGAGGCAACCTACAGAATGGGAAAAAATCTTCACCAGCTATATATCTGATAGAGGATTAATATCTAAGATATACAAAGAACTCAAGAAGTTAAATAATAAGGAATCAAACAAACCAATCAAAAAATGGGAAATGGAGCTAAATAGAGAATTCTCAAAGGAAGAAATACGAATGGCATATACGCATCTAAAAAAATGTTCTACATCCCTAGTCATCAGGGAAATGCAGATTAAGACTACATTGAGATTCCATCTCACTCCTGTCAGATTGGCTACCATCATGAAAACAAATGATCATAAATGTTGGCGGGGATGTGGAAAAAGAGGAACCCTTCTACATTGTTGGTGGGAATGCAATCTGGTCCAGCCATTGTGGAAATCAGTGTGGAGGTTCCTAAAACAGCTAAAGATTGATCTACCATATGACCCAGCTATAGCTCTCCTAGGCATATATCCTAAGGACTCATCTCATTACCTTAGAGATACTTGCTCAACCATGTTTATTGCTGCTCAATTTATAATAGCTGGGAAATGGAACCAGCCTAGATGTCCCTCAACTGATGAGTGGATAATGAAGATAAGGCACATTTATACAATGGAGTTTTACTCAGCAGTAAAGAAAAATGAAGTTATGAAATTTGCAGAAAAGTGGATGGATCTGGAAAGAATTATACTAAGTGAGGTAACCCAGGCCCAGAAAGCCAAGCGCCACATGTTCTCCCTCATATGTGGATCTTAGCTAGAGATGATTGGGCTTCTGTGTGAGAAGGAAAAAACTCAGTAGCAGAGGCCAGTAAGTTAAAAAAGGAGATAGAAAGGGAAGAGAAAGAAAGGGAGGAGGGCTTTTATTAGGTTGGTATTGTATATATATAAGTAGAAAGATTGAGATGGGGAGGGGATATGATGGAGAATGGAATTTCAAAGGGGAAAGGGGGGAGGGTAATACCATGGGATTTTTTTTGTTATCATGGAAAATATTAATAAAAATGGAGAAAAAAAAATAAAATAAAATACAGACTAAAAAAAAAAAATAGATAAAGCTTAGGTAAACTATCCCAACATAATTTACCTAACAGGAGGGAAAACGTCACAATGACTGAAATTAAATTATTTAAACTTAAATGATAGACCTACTGATGACTAGTTGATAGGATTAGCATAAAGAAAACAGGAGCTATCTGTAAAGCCACAATGTTTTCAGGCATGGGAATCTTAGGAAATTAAATAATAATAAGTGAGCCTTTAGCCGGGCATGGTGGCTCACGCCTTTAATCCCAGCACTCGGGAGGCAGAGGGTAGGGGGATCACCATGAGTTCAAGGCCACCCTGAGACTACATAATGAATTACAGGTCAGCTTGGGCTAGAGTGAGACCCTACCTCGGAAAAAAAAAAATAAGTGAGCCTTTACCTTAAGACTCAGTTTCTCCAATCATCAAAACCTTGAGAAATAGAGGAACATAACTAACTTGGCTCATGAGCAAATTAACATCAGTGAGCTGAAATTTTAACCTTGACATCAAGTAGACATATTTTATCTATCTAAATGTTTTATTTTATACAATTTTTTTAAACAATATCCATGATACTTTTTTTTCCCCTTTTTCTCTTTATTAGTTAGTTTTGTATTTAGCAAATACAGTCAGTTTGGTACCATTATTAGGCTCACCCGTGACCTACCCCCTCCCCTTGGCCCTCCTTATTGAGGTTTATGGGTCATGCATTGTGGAGTTAGCCCACAGTTATGTGTAAGATAAATGTCTCTGCATATCATGACCCAACATGTGGGTCTGACATTCTTTCCGCCCCCTCTTCTGCAAAATTTCCCTGAGCCATGTTGGGTTCATTTTTGGACTGCTTCAGTGATGAGGTGTTGGGGACCTCTGAGGCTCTGGCTCTCTGATTTGGTAGGAGTTGATTTTTCTCTGTGTTGATCTCCTTCCCCCTTCTGCTGGTATCCGGTTCATCAGGAAAACAGCACCCTTGCTTGTTTCACCAATTTTTCTTAGTTTTAGCCAGGGCCCTTTGGAGGTATGATGGGGTGGTTCTCTCCTTAGGATCTTTCCCCGGGATTTGCAGCGCAGCTAGGCAGTCGCCATCTTGGCGGGAAATCTTGTTGACAATTTAAAAAGTTTTGTTTTGTTTTTTTATTTGTAAGCAGAGACAGAAGAGAGATAGACAGAGGAAATAGGTATTCCAGGGCCTCCAGCCACTGCAAATAGACTCCAGACACATACATCACTTTGTGTATCTGGCCTCACATGGGTACTGGAGATTTGAATACAGGTCATTAGGCTTTGCAGGCAAGTACCTTAACTACTGAGCAATCTCTCCAGCCCTTTTGTTGGAAATTTTAAAGCCCCTGTTAGAACTAAATTTTTGATCCAAAAAACATTTTAGTTTATGAAGTTTTTTTTTCTTTTTCCTTCGAGGTAGGATCTCACCCTAGCCCAAGCTGACTTGGGACTCACTCTGTAATCTCAGGCTGGCCTCAAACTCACAGCAACCTTCCTACCTCTGCCTTCCAGGTGCTGGAATTAAAGGCATGCACCACCACACCCTATCCTAATTAAAAACTTCATAAACCAGGTGTCTACAGAAACCATGAGCCAAATTTTTGTTTCTAGTCTGGTATACTCTCCAGGTAAGCCTGATGATTTTCCTATTTAAGAAGTCTGTAATCTGATCAAATACTTTGACTTAGTTTACCCACTTGACCTTTTTATCTAGTGAGAATGTCTAACAGAGATGACTTCAAAAGAGAAAATTCAGATTAGTATCTCCCACGTGCTGTTTGCTTTCCCTTTTTCTGATTATTTTTAAAACATCATTTGTTTATTTGCAAGTAGCAGAGATAGAGAGCAGAGAGACAGAGAGAGAGAATAGGTGCACCAGGGCCTCCAGCTGCTGCAAATGAACTCCAGACACATGGACCTCTTTGTGCATCTGGGTTTACATGGATACTGGAGAATTGAACCTGGGCCATTAGGCTTTGCAGGCAAGCACCTTAACCACTGACCCATCTCTTCAGCCCCTGCTCTCATTTATCACAGGTCCAGAATGATCTATGAGGAGTCATTGGGAAACACATATTTATTTAAAATTTGTTTGGCTCTGAGGTAGGGAGCTCTTCCCTGAACACACGGGCAGCATATAACATCTTTAAGCAGCACATAACAATCTACCAATTGTAAGCAAGAACAAGAAGAGAGGACGGAACAGAGGATTAAGCATCACAGCATGTTAAACATACAGATATTTGACTAAGAGAAGTAGAAGAATGGTTAGTTTCTCACAATGGTTATTTAAATGATGGAATAAGCAAGATTTAGGAGCTTTTTCTAGGCTTGAGCTTAATTAAGCTGATAATATCTGGGTTTAGTTTTTAAAATCTTATCTCCTTTTATTAAAAAAATATTTTAGAGCTGGGTGTGGTGGCACGTGCCTTTAATCCCAGCACTCAGGCAGAGGTAGGAGGATCCCTGTGAGTTCGAGGACACCCTGAGACTAAATAGTTAATTCCAGGTCAGCCTGGCCTAGAGTGAGACCCTACCTCAAAAAACAAAAACAAAAAAATAGGTAAGTTTTGCTGCCTTAACTGCTAAGCCATCTCTGCAGCCCACACACCACTTTTATTAATCATTTTTATAGGACTGTTAAGAAAAAATACACACAATTGATTTATCTCATTATCAATTGACAGAGGTGTAAGCTTATTGGTGTAATCTAGCAAGGATTTAACCATTCTGTCATTAAAATTCTACAGAGAAACATCTTTAGCAGAAAAACTTAGAATTAAACATTTTTATTTTATTTTATTTATTTGAGAGAAAAAGAGATAGATGTGTGTGTGTTTGTGTGAGAGAGAGAGAGAGCGAGAGAATGGGTATGCCACAGCCTTCAGCCATTGTAAACGAACTCTAGACCCATGAGCTACCTCGGGCATCTGGCTTATGTGGGTCCTAGGGAATAGAACCTGAGTCCTTTGCCTTAACCACTAAGCAATCTCTCTAGCCCAGAATTAAACATTTTTGGTATGAATATTTAAAGTTTATGTCACCAAAAACTCTCTATAAAGGTAATTAAGGAAAAGTGACAACCAGACTTGTTTTTGTAATATTTACCAGTATACACATATGGGCTATATTACCTGTTGGTTTGAGAACAGATTTTATGAAATATATATATATGTATATAATGTTTTTCAAGGTAAGGTCTCACTCTAGTCCATGCTGACCTAGAATTCACTATGCAGTCTCAGGGTGGTCTCAAACTCACGGCGATCCTCCCACCTCTGCCTCCTGAGTGCTGGGATTAAAGGTGTGTGCCTCCATGCCAGGCTATGAAATACGCTTTTAATTTTTTAAAGTATTTCATTTATTTATTTATTTGAGAGCGAGAGGATGAGGCAGATAGAGAGAAAGTGAGAATGGGCATCCCAGGGACTCTAGCCACTTCAAACAAACTCTAGATGCATGTGCCCCTTGTGCATCTGGCTTACATGGGTCCTGGGGAATCAAACCAGGGTCCTTAGGCTTCATTAGCAAATGCCTTAACCACTAAGCCATTTCCCCAGTCCCATGAAATACATTTTTAAAAGCATTAAAACTTTTTTTTTTTTTTTTTCGAGGTAGGGTCTCACTCTAGCTCAGGCTGACCTGGAATTCACTATGGAGTCTCAGGGTGGCCTCAAACTCATGGTGATCGTCCTACCTCTGCCTCCCGAGTGCTGGGATTAAAGGAGTGCGCCACCACACCTGGCTTTAAAACATTTTTATTTTTAAACACTAGGGCATTATCTAAGGCTTGTATTTAAATGACATATTAACATGAGACTTTTTTCGTAACACATTTTAAAAGCATGAAAACAGGTTAAAACCAACAGTATATAAACACTTAATTCTTTAAGTTTTTGTTGCGGAACCTTTCTGAAAGATCACGCCAATGCCAGCATGAGTGAAAGTAGAAGAGTTTATTTCCCGGAGTTGGGATCTCTCCCCAAAGTACCTTTGGTGTTAAACTGAAATTTTACTTTCATTTTATAGTGCTCATAGCCGAGGGGAGGGGTGAGTGAGCAAATGGGCAGCTGGTTCACAGAAGCAGGATATGACAGTTAGCTTGTGCAGCCTATATGATTCAAAACATGTCTATGAATCAGTATGCATATGGATCATGTAGTCGGGTCACCCTAACTATGAGCTTTGTTTTTCCCTATTTTAGTCTAAACTGTCCTTCCCTCTTTTTTATTTTTCTTTTCTCATTTTTATTAACATTTTCCATGATTATAAAAAATATCCCAAGGTCCTATCCTTCCTCCTCCCACTCTCCCCTTTGAAATCCCATTCTCCATCATATCCCCTCCCCTTCTCAATCAGTCTCTCTTTTATTTTGATGTCATGATCTTTTCCTCCTCTTATGATGGTCTTGTGTAGGTAGTGTCAGGCACTATGAGGTCATGGATATCCAGGCCATTTTATGTCTGGAGGGAGCATGTTGTAAGGAGTCCTACCCTTCCTTTGGCTCTTACATTCTTTCCGCCACCTCTTCCGCATTAGACCCTGAGCCTTGGAAGGTGTGATCGAGATGTTACTCAGTACTCTAGTCACTTCTTTCCAGCACTATGATACCTTCTGAGTCATCCCAAGGTCACTGCCATCTGAAAAGAGAGGATTCTCTACCCAAAGTGAGAGTAGTGTTAATATAAGAGCATGAATATTAAGAGAAGTGCTTACTGGGCAGTTTGATAAGCATAGTATGTACATTTTTCCAGACAGAAGCAGATGTTACACCCCAAGGGCTCATGACTACCCCTGTTTTTAAGTTTTCAGTATCAGGGATGTATTCCCTCCCATGGAGCAGGCCTCCAGTCCAATTGGAGGGCAGTTGATTTCCACCATGACACACGTGCCACTATTGCACCCGTTGGCTCATTTTGCCTGGCTGGTCAATTATAAGGCTTGCAGTGTCCACTGTTGAATATCTTCACTGGTGGTATCTCTTTCTCCCATTGAACTACAGGTAGAATGGCTTCTTCCAGCTTTCTCTCAGCTGGTCTACATGGAGGAGGTTATCAGCTCAGTTCCAGCAGAATTTCTCAGTGGCCTTGCCGCCCAAGTATGTGGAGTCTTCAGCAATAGGGTCTTACCATCTATTCCTGGTGGGAAACCAAGGGCCTCGGCAATGGCCTATAATGTTTTGGGGGCATCAGGGACCTCCCTGGCCAACAACTCACTGGAGGTATCCCATCCTTGGCACTGAAAATTTTCTAACAATGATCTATGGCTCCTGAGTGTTCCATTGTCCAAAACCGGAGGATTCCATATGATTTATTTATATCCTCTTAGATTTTGATGAGCACTCTCTCCACCTTTCCTTTACTCAATCTCTTCCCCTGACCTCCCTTTGGGCCTTTTCACCCCTGTTAATCTATTCTTCTACTTACATATATACAATATCAACCTGTTAAGTACCCTCCTCCATTCCTTTCTCTTCCCTTTATATCTCCTTTTTAACTTACTGGCTTCTGCTACTGAGTTTTTTCCTTCTCACACAGAAGTCCAACCATCTGTAGCTAGGATCCACATATGAGGGAAAACATGCAGCACTTGGCTTTCTGGGCCTGGGTTACCTCACTTAGTATAATCCTTTCCAGATCCATTCATTTTCCTGTAAATTTCATAACTTCATTTTTCTTAACCGCTGAGTAAAACTCCATTGTATAAATGTGCCACATCTTCATTATCCACTCATCATTCGCGGGACATCTAGGTTGGTTCATTTCCCAGCTATTATGAACTGAGCAGCAATAAACGTGGTTCAGCATGTACTTCTAAGGAAATGGGATGAGTCCTTAGGATATATGCCTAGGAGTGCTATAGCTGGGTCATATGGTAGATCAATCTTTAGCTGTCTTAGGAACCTCCACACTGATTTCCACAATGGCTGGACCAGATTGCATTCCCATCAACAGTGTAGAAGGGTTCCTCTTTTTCCACATCCTCACCAGCATTTATGATCATTTGTTTTCATGATGGTAGCCAATCTGACAGGAGTGAGATAGAATCTCAATGTAGTTTTAATCTGCATTTCCCTGATGACTAGGGATGTAGAACATTTTTTTAGATGCTTATGCGCCATCCATATTTCTTCCTTTGAGAACTCTCTATTTAGCTCCATAGCTCATTTTTAGTTGGCTTGTTTGATTTCTTATTATTTAGCTTTTTGAGTTCTTTGTATATCCTAGATATTAATCCTCTATCAGTTATATAGCTGGCAAAGATTTTTTTCCCATTCTGTAGGTTGCCTCTTTGCTTTATTCACAGTGTCCTTTACAGTACAAAATTTTTGTAATTTCATGAGGTCCCAGTGGTTATCTGTGGTTTTATTGCCTGAGCAATTGGGGTTGTATTCAGAAAATCCTTGCCAAGACCAATATGTTGAAGGGTTTCCCCTACTTTTTCCTCTAGCAATTTCGGAGTTTCAGGTCTGATGTTAAGGCCTTTAGATCATTTGGACTTAATTCTTGTGCATGGAGAGAGAGAAGAATCTATTTTCATCCTTCTACAGATACATACCCAGTTTTCCCAGCACCATTTGCTGAAGAGGCTGTCTTTTCTCCAATGAGTATTTTTGGCATTTTTATCGAATATCAGGTGGCTATAGCTATGTGTACTTATATATGGGTCCTCTATTCTGTTCCATTGATCTACAAGTCTGCTTTTGTGCCAGTACCATGCTGTTTTTGTTACTATGGCTCTGTAGTATAGGTTAAAATCAGGTATGGTGATACCACCCGCCTTATTTTTGTTGTTCAGTATTATTTTAGATATTTGAGGCTTTTTGTGATTCCAAATGAATTTTTGGATTGTTTTTTCTATTTCCATGAAGAATGCCTTTGGAATTTTGATGGGGATTGCAGTAAATGTGTAGATTGCTTTTGGTAAGATTGCCATTTTCACATTATTGGTTCTTCCAATCCAGGAACAAGGGATGTTTTTCCATTTCCTAGTGTCTTCTAAAATTTCTCACTCGAGTGTTTTATAGTTTTCATTGTAGAGATTCTGTACTTCCTTGGTTAGGTTTATTCCAAGGTACTTTATTTTCTTTGATGCAATTGTGAATGGGAGTGATTCTCTGATTTCATCCTCTGTGTGTTTGTTGTTAGCATATAGAAATGCTACTGATTTCTGTGTATTTATTTTGTATCCTGCTACATGGCTGTAGGTGCTTATCAGCTCTGACAGTTTGCTGATAGAGTCTTTAGGGTCCTTTATATATAGGATCATGTCATCTGCAAATAATGATAACTTGATTTCTTCCTTTCTAATTTGTATCCCTTTTATGTGCATCTCTTGTCTTATTGCTATGGCTAAGACTTCCAGTACTATATTAAATAAAAGTGGGGACAGTGAACACCCTTGTCTTGTTCCTGATTTTAGTGGAAAAGCTTCCAGTTTTCCCCCATTTAGTAATATGTTGGCTGTAGGCTTGTCATAAATAGCCTTTATTATATTGAGATATGTTCCTTCTATTCCCAGTCTCTGTAGGACTTTTAACATGAAGGGATGTTGGATTTTCTCAAACACTTTTTCTGCATCTAATGAGATGATCATGTGATTTTTGTCCTTCAGTCCATTTATATAATGTATTACATTTATCTATTTGCGCATGTTGAACCATCCCTGCATCTCTGAGATAAAGCCTACTTGGTCAGGGTGAATGATCTTTCTGATATATTCTTGTATTCTGTTTGCCAATATTTTGTTGAGAATTTTTGCATCTATGTTCATGAGGGAGATTGGTCTGTAATTTTCTTTTTTTGTTCTATCTTTGCCTGCTTTTGGTATCAGGGTGATGCTGGCTTCATAGAAGGAATTTGGCAGGATTCCTTCTTTTTCTATTTTATGGAAAAGCTTAAGAAGCAATGGTGTTAGTTCTTCCCTGAAGGTCTGGTAAAATTCAGCAGTGAATCCATCTGGGCCTGGACTTTTTTTAGTTGGGAGATTTTTGATAACTGCTTGGATCTCCATGCTTGTTATAGGTCTATTTAAGTGATTAATCTCATCTTGATTTAATTTAGGTAGGTCATATAAATCAAGGAAATCATCCATTCCTTTCAGATTTTCATACTTTGTGGAGTATATGCTTTTATAGTATGTCCCTATGATTTTCTGGCATCTGTTGTGATGTTACCTTTTTCATCTCTAATTTTATTAATTTGTGTCTCTTCTCTCTTTCTTTTGGTCAGATTTGCTAAGGGTTTATCAATCTTGTTTATCCTTTCAAAGAACCAACTCTTTGTTTCATTGATTCTTTGGATTGTTTTTTTTTTGTTTGTTTGTTGTTTGTTTTCTATTTCATTAATTTCTGCCCTAATCTTTACTGTTTCTTCCCATGTACTGATTTTTGGTTTGCCTTGTTCTTCTTTTTCCAAGGCTTTAAGGTGAAGCATTAGGTCATTTACTTGCGACCTTTCTGATTTCTTAATATAGGCACTTAAAGCTATAAATTTACCTCTTAGGACTGCCTTCATTGTGTCCCAGAGATTTTGGTATGTTGTGTTCTCATTATTGTTTGACTCTATAAATTTTTGATTTCCTTCTTGATTTCTTCATTGACCCATGCATCATTTAGTAGTGTGTTGTTTAATTTCCATGATTTTGTGTATGCTCTATAGCCTTTCTTGCTATTGATTTGTAGTTTGAATCCATTGTGATCCGATAGAATGCAAGGAATTATTTCAATTTTCCTGTATTTGTTAGGATTTGCTTTGTGTCCTAATATATGGTCTACTTTAGAGAATGTTCCATGTGCTGCTGAAAAAAATGTATATTCAGCAGCATTTGGATGAAATATCCTGTAGATATCTGTTAGGTCCATTCCTTATATGACCTCATTTAGTCCAGATGCCTCTCTGTTTATTTTTTCCCAGGATGACCTGTCAATTGATGAGAGTGGGGTGTTGAAGTCACCCACTACCACTGTGTTTGGTGTTATCTGTGACCTTAGTTCTAATAGCATTTGTTTGATGAATTGGGGGCCCCCATGTTAGGTGCATATATGTTTAAGATTGTAATGTCCTCCTGTTGGAGGGTGCCTTTAATCAATATAAAGTGACCTTCCTTATCTTTCTTAACTAATGTTGGACTGAAGTCTACCTTGTCAGATATTAGGATAGCAACCCCTGCTTGTTTTCTAGGTCCATTTGCTTGAAACACTGTTTTCCAACCTTTCACCCTAAGATAGTGTCCATCCTTTGTAGAAAGGTGGGTTTCTTGGAGGCAACAAATTGAAGGATCCTGCTTTTTAACCCAGTCTGCGAACCTATGCCTTTTGGTTGGAGCATTGAGGCCATTGATATTAAGAGATAATATTGAAAGGTTTGTATTCATTTGTGCCATTTTTTTGTAGTTCTTCCAGTTTTATCTTTGCTCTCTTGTGTTAATTAGTATTTGAGTATTGTTTGTTTTTTCCCTGGTTCCTTATATGTGTGCTTTTCTTTTTCTTCAGCATGCAGGATTCTTTTTTTTTTTTTTTTTTTTTTTTGAGGTAGGGTCTCACTCTAGCCCAGGACTGACCTGGAATTCACTATGTACTCTCAGCGTGGCCTCGAACTCATGGTGATCCTCCTACCTCTGCCTCCGGAGTGCTGGGAATAAAGACATGCGCCACCACGCCCGGCTCAGGATCCTTTCAAGTATTTTCTGTAGAGCTGGTTTTGTCCTTCAAATACTCCTTTAGCTTGTTTTTGTCGTGGAATGTCCTTATTTCTCCATCTATTTGAATGGATAGTTTTGCAGGATAAAGTAACCTTGGTTGACAGTTTTTATCTTTCAGGACTGTGCAATACATCACTCTAAGCCCTTCTGGCTTTTAAAGTTTGTGTTGAGTAATCTGCTGTAATCCTGATAGGCTTGCCTTTGTAGGTAACTTGATTTTTCTCTCTGACTGCTTTCAATATTTTTTCTTTGGTTTGTGTGTTTGGTAGTTTGAATATAATATGGCAAGGAGAGGTTCTTTCCAGGTTTTGCCTGGCTGGTGTTCTAAAGGATTCCTGTATCTGCATTGGCACCTCTTTCTCTGTTTGGGGAAGTTTTCTTCTATGATTTTGTTGAAGATGCCTACTATGCCTTTGGAGTGAAATTTTTCTCCTTCTTCTATGCCCTGAATTCTTATGTTTGATCTTTTCATAGTGTCCCAAATATCTTGAAATTCCCATTCATACTTTTCTATTAGTTTGTCTTTCTCTTTGTTGGACTGTATTAGAATGCCACCTGGTCTTCTAGCTTAGATATTCTGTCCTCTCCTTCATCCATTGTACTGGTGAGATTTTCTACAGAGTTTTTTATTTCATTAACTGTGTTCTTCATTGCTAGTCATTCTGACTGGTTTTTCTTTATTATTTCTGTTTCCTTATTTATGTCTAGTATTGACCTCTTTATTTCATTAAGTTGGTGTCCTGTGTTTTCTTTGATTCCTTTGATTTCCTCTTTCATTCCTTTGATTTTTTTCTTTGACTTCTTTAAACATATTTATAATCATTCTTTTGAAATCTTTCTCATGCATTTCCTATAACTCGTTGTCACTGGTGGTCATTTCTGATGCATTAGTACCTTTTGGTGGATTTATATTGTCTTGATTTTTGCTGTTTCTTGTTATAATGTATATATTTTTGCATCCTGGATTATTTAATGCTTGGATTTTCTAGTTAGCTGGGTATTATTAGATGTATCAGTCAATCTGATGTTATACAACTTCAGGGTAGGAACTTAAGGTGTTAGGTGTGGCTCTCAAGACTCTCAGAGTATCTACAAAAGTGACCCTAGGTGTTGGGTTTGCCTGCTATGAGAGTATTCAAGTAGGCTGAGTGGAACCAAATACAGATAGATTCTGAAATTCAATTAAACAATGTATACTTTTAATGAAAAACAGCTCAGAATATTTATCCAAGAGTAGGTATTATGATGACCAGATCCTCTAACTGTCCCTGAGGGTGTGTGGTGCCCCACCCACAGCCTTAATCCTGACACCAAGGAGGTTAAGAGTTCTGATCTGTTGAGGGTTCCAAGTCAGTTTGTGACCAGGTGAGACCCTTCCCTGGTGTAGTCTTGTTACCTGTGCTCCTGCTTGGGTCCCTCTGTCCGGTCAAGTTGGCGTGGCCGGGTCCCTGGACCGCTGCTCTGTTCGCTGGAGTTGGGCACTGGCGGTGGGGGAGGGGAGGCTGCCGATGCTGCTCTAGTTCGCCCACTGTTCCACGTGTTCTTCTACCTTTTTTTTTTTAATGGTTTTTCAAGGTAAGGTCTCACTCTAGCTCAGGCTGACCTGGAATTCACTATGGAGTCTCAGGGTGGCCTTGAACTCATGGCGATCCTCCTACCTCTGCCTCCCGAGTGCTGGGATTAAAGGCATGCACCACCATGCCCGGCTCCTCCAGCCCCCATTTTTTGATGAAGCTGGGCATGTATGTGCCATGGTTCAGAAACCAACATGCCTCCAGAAGTCCGCTTCTTGAAGTTCATCACACTAAATGGGTGATGAGGAACTGGCTGCCTGCTTTCGTCTTCAACGTCTTCACTCGTGGTAACTGCCCTCCTGACTTGCTTCCAAGAGCCAGAAAGGATGGTTAAACTCAGCCTGCACTGCAGACCTGCTCGGCTGAACATGAGCACATAAAATATGGGCCCACTTGTAGCCAGAATTATTTATTCAATCAAGTGCACATTTTACATTTGTAATAAAGGGATGCCATCACTGTTGCCAGGATACTGTATCACTCTTCTGAGCACATGTTGAAGCTGTAATTTAAACCTTTTATCATTTTACTTGAAGAGGTTAGCTAAGGTACTCAGACAGTGTGTTCACCAAATCTTCTGTCACTTAATAATTTCAGGGTACCTGTAATTTATGGTCATAGGGCCTACATGGCTTAGCATATCTGAGAAATAATATGTTTAAAGCTATACCTTTAACTTGAAATACTAGTAATGAAGGGTCCCTGGCATCCCTGGTATTTTTAAGTTTTCCTATGGACAGTAGACAGTTCAGCACTGTAGTAAAACTAACTCCTAGAGACACAATGAGGGTTTTTTGTTGTTGTGGGTTTTTTTTCAAATTTTTATTAACAACGACCATGATTATAAAAAATATCCCATGGTAATACCCTCCCTTCCCCCCTCCCTTCCCCTTTGAAACTCCATTCTCCATCATATCCCCTCCCCATCTCAATCAGTCTCTCTTTTATTTTGATGTCATCATCTTTTCCTCCTCTTATGATGGTCTTGTGTAGGTAGTGTCAGGTATTGTGAGGCCATGGATATCCAGGCCATTTTGTGTCTTGGGGGAGCACGTTGTAAGGAGTCCTACCCTTCCTTTGGCTCTTACATTCTTTCTGCCACCTCTTCCACATTAGACCCTGAGCCTTGGAAGGTGTGATAGAGATATTGCAGTTTTGAGCACTCCTGTCACTTCTTTCCAGCACTATGATGCCTTCTGAGTCATCCCAAGGTCACTGCCATCTGAAAAGAGAAGATTCTCTACCAAAAGTGAGAGTAGCATTAATATAAGGGTATGAAGCATTAAGAGAAGTGCTTACTGGGAAGTTGGATAAGCTTAGTATATATGTTTAGCCAGACAGAAGCAGACGTTACACCCCTAGGGCTCATGACTACCCCTGTTTTAAGTTTTCAGTATCAGGGATGCATCCCTCCCATGGAGTGGGCCTCCATCCAATTAGAGGGCAGTTGGTTTCCACCATGACAGACGTGCCACTATTGCACCCTTTGGCTCATTTGGCCTGGCTGGCCAAATACAAGGCTTGCAGTGTCCACTGTTGAGTATCTTCACTGGTGTGTTTTGGTTTTTCTTCTTACTTTTCCCTCCTTCTTCACGCCCCCCTGCCTTTGTAAGTGGTTTGCAGGCTGACCCTATTTTTGGAGTCTTCTGCAGCCTTCTCCCAGGTACTTTCCCTGACCTTTCAATTGTTAATTGAGTATCAAATTTTTCTACCACTGTGGGCAACAGATGAAGATAAGTGAGTAGAAATCCAGCACTATGAATCCCTACTTTCTAATAATTCTGTTTATTCACTTTCAATAATATATTCAAAGCTGATATTAAAAAATAAAATGTTGGGCTGGAGAGACGGCTTAGCATTTAAGCACTTGCCTATGAAGCCTAAGGACCCTGGTTTGAGGCTTACTTCCCCAGGACCCACATTAGTCAGATGTACAAGGGGGCACATGCATCTGAAGTTCATTTGCAGTGGCTGGAAGCCCTGGTGCACCCATTCTCTCTTTCTCTCTCTGTCTGTTGCTCTCAAATAAATAAATAAAAGTAAACAACAACAAAAAATGTTTTTAAAAATAAAATAAAATGTAAGGGCTGAAGTAGCAACAATAAGATTTATTTATTTATTTTGTCCAGTTACTTTGATTATCATCTCATATTGTTCCAGAGTGCATTTAGATAGATAGAATAAAGTGTACAGCAATTAAAAAGTTTTTAAAGAGGTAGTGTTATTATTAGTGTAAACACAAACATTCATGTGAGGTGTGATGGTTCATATTGATTGTCTACTTGACAGGATCTAGAATCACCTGTAGGGATTAGGTTAGCCTCTATGCATGCCTGTGAGGGATTATACTGGTTACATTGAGGTGGGAGGACTCTAACTGCGGGTAGCATCATTATATGGGCTAGGGTCCTAAACTGTATAAGGAGGAGAGAGGGCTGGAGAAATGGCTAAATGGTTAAGGCTCAAGTTCAGTTCCCCAGTACCCACATAAAGCCAGATGCACAAAGAGGCACATGCATCTGGAATTCATTTGCAGTGGCTGGAGGCCTTGGTGCACCCATTCTCTCTGCCTCTCTTCTATCTCCCTCTGTTTGTAAATAAATAAATAAATACAATTGTAAAAAAGAAAAGAGGAGAGAGCTGGCTGAGCAACAACATTCATAGCTCTGCCCTGTTTCCTCACGGTGCTGAATGTGACCAGTGCCCGCCGCCTTCTGTGCTGTGATGGACCGTAACCTGGAACTGTGAGTGAAATAAAACCTTTTCCTTCTGTAAGTTGCTTCTGATCCAGTCTTTTGCCCCAGCAATGAGAAAGTAGCTGATACATAAGGTGCATTGAGATTGGTGCAAACACAGACCTCCATTTTTGCACGTGCCATGCCCTGCGATTGGTCCAGACACACCTTCTCTAGCCATATAAGCTCATGGTCACTTAGTGAGCTGATTCAAGACCCCTCTGTGCTGTCTTCAGTGTGACATCAGGCCCAATAAGAAGCTTCTCTCCAGCCATCTTTCCTAACTTCCTTTCAGTCCTGTGGGCAGAGCTGGTAACGTGAAGAAAGCAGCAGCAGAGACAGCGGAGCTGAAATGGTGATTGGGGCTTTGGTGGCAATAGCTGAGCAGCCAGCATCCGAGCTGCAGAAGTCCCCAGCTGCATGAAGAAGAGGCAGAGCCGAGCTGCAAGAGGTGCAGTGGTGGGCTACGGAGACGGCCAGAGACACCTCAAGACTAGAGTGGAAGGGATAGAAAAGCTAGGAGAGAAGCTGCAGGCCCTGGTCACATCGACTCTTTAGGACCAAGGGTCTCTGATGTCCCAGGACCCAGAGCTGTATCATTGGCTGCTGCTCTGGGCTGAGGAAGCTCAACTTCCTAGGCTTGCACAAGAGCTATACCAGCTGGAGAGCTAAGGATCCAGTTTCCAGGCCTGCACAGAAGCTGTAGCGCTGAATGGTGCCACCTGCCGGCTGCCACTGCTCACTGCCGTCAAATACTGAGGTATACTGAAGCTGCCCAAGACTAGCCCTTTACCCATGAGTCCTGTCCAGGCAACAAGCCCAGGGCTGGCTCAACCAGAACAAGAACATGGCTGCTCAAGTGGGTGTTTTATTGCTGGACTTCAGGACACTCACCTGTTACATGTTTCCTTCCCATAATAACAGGAAAGTTGCAGCTTAGCCAGGTAGATAACAGGGCATTAGCTACACATGTATAGAACTTCCAATCTCACTATCTTCAGACCTGTGCCTCGCCCGAACCCCCTTGGATCACTTATGGGTTTCAAAAGCATCATGTGACAGTTCACAGTTGTGAGCTTAGCAGTCACTTGAGCCTCACAGGAAGAGGAGATGGCAACGGCAACGTTTTGTCCAGTGCCTCTGAGCACCAAGTGCACTCATCTCACCAAGTGTTAGGTGAGATGCTGAGCATGTCTGACAAAGCCTCACATCATCTCCACAGTGCTAGGAAGCTGGATTATTATCCTAGTTTTATACACACCGAAATGGGTAGCAGGGCAGTTGCTGCAGCACCAGCAGAAGAGCTGGTGACCTGACCCCAGCTCTGAGCCTCTGGGACCACCCTCAGACCAGCTCAGCAGAATGGGAGATTCCCTCACGACATCAATCTCCTCTCTCTCTCTCTCTGTATGTGTGTGTAGTATTATGGTGTTGTGGAATGGTGTATGTATGGTGTGTGTGTGTGCACAGTGTATGCATGTGTGTGTAGATGTGCAAGCACCCCATGTGCTCACACGCAGAGGTCAAAGGAGAACGCTGGGTGTCCTCTATTTATTGCTCTTCTGTGTTGCTTCCTTTGAGATGAGTCTCTGAATCCTGCTCCAGAAATAGGATTTGCTATCATTCCAACTCACTGCCTTGGCCCAATATGTGTCCTGTCTTTTTATTCTCTTGATGGCTTTTTGTTTGTTTTTGAGGCTCTGAAGTCTTAAATTTTAATGAGAATCAATTTATGAGGATGTTTCATGCCTCCTGCTATTGCTTTCACACCCACAGGCGCTCTGTGGACACCAGTCATGGAGATTTCCTGTCACTTCTCTGAGGAGCTTGGAGTGCTGGCTCTTATATTTAGGTCTCTGTTTCATTTTGAATTATTATTATTTAAGAATCTAATTTAGCCAGGCATGGTGGTGCACACCTCTAATTCCAGCACTCAGGAGGCAGAGATAGGAGGATTGCCATGAGTTCAAGGCCACCCTGAGACTACACAGTGAATTCTAGGTCAGCCTGAGCTAGAGTGAGACCCTACCTTGAAAAAAAAAAAAAAAAGAATCTAATTTATTGGATATTCACTGGTCCCAATAACATCAGTTTTCTTTGTGGAGAATATATTTTGGCATGTGTTGCAGTAGTCAGGTTCACATTGCTGGCAGAAATCACCCGACAAAGAGCAGCTTGTGGGAAAAAAGGTTTATTTTGGCTTAGAGACTCAAGGGGAAGCTCCACATTGTCAGGGGTAAATGACGACATGAGCAGAGGGTGAACATCACCCCCTTGCCAACATTACGTGGACAACAGCAACAGGAAAGTGTGCCAAACACTGGCAAGGGGACACTGGCTATGACACCCATAAGACCGCCCCCAACAATACACTCCCTCCAGGAGGCGTTAATTCCCAAATCTCCATCAGCTGGGAACCTAGCATTCAGAACACTTAAGTTTATGGGGGACACCTGAATCAAACCACCACAGCATGTGTGTGCAAGTGCTTGTACACATGTGTGTGTGTGCATGTTGAGGCCAGAGAACAACCTTTGGTGTCATTTTTCAGGAATATCATCCACTCTTGGAGACAGGTGTCTTGTTGACCTGGAGCTCATCATTAGCTAGATTAGCTGGCTAGGGAGCTCCAGTAATCTTCCTGTCTCTGCCTTCCTAGTGCTGAGATTACATGTCACCACACCAGGCATGTTTACATGGGTACTGGGAATTGAACTCAGGTCCCCACACATGGGAGGCAAGCACTTTACCAACTAAGCTATTTCTCCTGCCTCTGTGGGAAATTCTGATAACATGGCTTCTTTTCTCCTTCCTTCTCTTTCTCTCTCTCTTTTTTTTGGGAGGGGGGTGTCGAGATAGAGTCTCACACTAGCCCAGGCTGACCTGGAATTCACTATGTAGTCTCAGGGTGGCTTCAAACTTAGGGCAAACCTCCTATCTCTGCCTCCCGAGTGCTGAGATTAGAGGTGTGCATCACCATGCCTGACTTTCTTTCGCTTTTGGAAAGGATCTTACTGTGTATCCCAGGCTGGCCTTCAACTCACAATCCTCCTGCCTCAGCCTCCTGAGTGCTACAATTACATGTGTGTACCACCATGCATGGCTTAATTACAGACTTCTTTTTACAGGAATGGAGTATGTTAGCTATATCCCTGAGAAAACATTAACTTAAAGCAAGAGAGACTTAATTTTTTTTTTTGAGATAGGGTCTCACTCTAGCCCAGGCTGACCTGGAATTCACTGTGGAGTCTCAGGGTGGCCTCGAAATCATGACAATCCTCCTACCTTTGCCTCCCAAGTGCACCACCATACCCGGCTTAGAGAGACTTAATTTTTATTGGCAACTTCCATAATTATAGACAATAAACCATGATAATTCCTTCCCCTCCCCCACTTCCCCCTTCACAAATCCACATTCCATCATATCCCCTCCCTCTCTCCATTAGTCTGTCTGTCTTTCTTTCTTTCTTTTTTTTTTTTTTTTTGGTTTTTCGAGGTAGGGTCTCACTCTGGCCCAGGCTGACCTGGAATTCACTATGTAGTCTCAGGGTGGCTTCAAACTTAGGGCAAACCTCCTATCTCTGCCTCCCGAGTGCTGAGATTAGAGGTGTGCATCACCATGCCTGACTTTCTTTCGCTTTTGGAAAGGATCTTACTGTGTATCCCAGGCTGGCCTTCAACTCACAATCCTCCTGCCTCAGCCTCCTGAGTGCTACAATTACATGTGTGTACCACCATGCATGGCTTAATTACAGACTTCTTTTTACAGGAATGGAGTATGTTAGCTATATCCCTGAGAAAACATTAACTTAAAGCAAGAGAGACTTAATTTTTTTTTTTGAGATAGGGTCTCACTCTAGCCCAGGCTGACCTGGAATTCACTGTGGAGTCTCAGGGTGGCCTCGAAATCATGACAATCCTCCTACCTTTGCCTCCCAAGTGCACCACCATACCCGGCTTAGAGAGACTTAATTTTTATTGGCAACTTCCATAATTATAGACAATAAACCATGATAATTCCTTCCCCTCCCCCACTTCCCCCTTCACAAATCCACATTCCATCATATCCCCTCCCTCTCTCCATTAGTCTGTCTGTCTTTCTTTCTTTCTTTTTTTTTTTTTTTTGGTTTTTCGAGGTAGGGTCTCACTCTGGCCCAGGCTGACCTGGAATTCACTATGGAGTCTCAGGGTGGCCTCGAACTCACGGCGATCCTCCTACCTCTGCCTCCCGAGTGCTGGGATTAAAGGCGTGCGCCACCACACCCGGCTTAGTCTTTCTTTTATTTTGATGTCACCATCTTTTCCTCCTATTATGAGGATCTTGTGTAGGTATTGCTAGGCACTGGCGAGATCATGGATATTGAGGCCAATTTCTGTCTGGGCGATGGCATTGTAAGCAGTTCTACCCTTCCTTTGGCTCTCACATTCTTTTCGCTAGCTCTTCCACAATGGACAATGGACCCTGAGCCTTGGAAGGTGTGATAAAGATATTGCAGTGCTGGGCACTCCTCTGTCGCTTCTTCTTAGCACTATGGTGTGTTTTGGGTCATCCCAGTGGTCAATGCCATCTGAAAAGAGAAGCTCACAGGACAGTTTGGTGAACATAATATTTGCTTTTATCCAGACAAGAGCAGGTGTTATACTCCTAGGGCTCATAACCTCCCCCACCACAGGTGTCTGATCAGATTTTCAGTACTAGGCATGCATTCTCTCCCATGGAGCAGGCCCCTAGTACAATTACAGAGTGGCTGGTTTCCCCCTCAACAGACATTCAGTTATTTGGCCTGGCTGGCCAAACTTACGGCTTGCAGTGTGCACTTTTCACCACTGAGCCATACCTGGCAAAAACATTTGCAATATTCCTTTGTTGTTCAGGTATGTGTCTTCAGGCTTTCTAGTGATGTCCCTTCATTTCTGACACATGCACACACACACACACACACACACACACACACAATTATTTTGGGGGGGAGGGGGATTGAGGCCAGGGTCTCACTTTAGTCCAGGCTGACCTAAAATTCACTATGTAGTATCAAGCTAGCCTCGAACTCACAGCAATCCTCCCACCTCTGCCTCCTGAGTGCAAGGATTAAAGGTGTGCACCACCATGCCCGGCCTGATATTGATATATATAATTTTTTGTTGTTGTTGTTTCTTGAGGTAGGGTTTCACTCTAGTCCAGCATGACCTGGAATTCACTATGTAGTCTCAGGTGGCCTTGAACTCTTGGTGATCCTCCTACCTCTGCCTCCCAAGTTCTGGGATTAAAGGCGTGTGCCACCATGCCTGGCTTGATATTTTTTTCTTTTTTGAGATAGGTCATATGTGACACAGGCTGTTCTCAAACTCTTACATGCTTAGGATGACCTTGTACTCCTGATCCTCCTGTCTTCACTACCTATATGCCAGTATAACAGGCATGAGCAACCATACCCAATTTATGTAGAGCTGGGAATTAAACCTGAGGTCTTGTGCCTGCTAGACAAGTATTCTACCAACTGAGCTACATCCCAAGCCCTGTAATATTGGAAACTTTTTCTTTTTCTGTAATGTTAGGGGTTTATAAATTTTATTGATTTTTAAAAGAGCTTAATGATTTCTTTTGCTTATTTTTGCTATCATCTATTATGTTCTGTTTCATAGATTTTTGATGATACTGGTTTTCTGCGCCTATTAGATTTAATTTTTTTTTGTTTTATTTTTTGAGGTAGGGTCTTTCTCTAGCCCAGGCTGACCTGGAATTCACTATGTAGTCTCAGGGTGGCCTTGAACTCATGGTGATCGTCCTACCTCTGCCTCCTGAGTGCTGGGATTAAAGGTGTGTGCCACCATGCCTGGCTTAAATTATTTTTGAACCTTATCTTTTCTCTCTTCTCCTATGAATATAACTTCTCGTCTGTTATGTTTGCATAATTTATTTTATTTATTAAATTTTTTTTGTTTATTTTTATTTATTTGAGAGTGACAGAGAGGGAAAGAGGCAAAGAGACAGAATGGGTGCACCAGGGCCTCCGGCCACTGCAAACGAACTCCAGATGCATGCACCACCTTGTGCATCTGGCTTACGTGGGTAGTGGGGAATTGAGCCTTGAACCAGGGTCCTTAGGCTTCACAAGCAAGCACTTAACCACTAAGCAATCTCTCCAGCCCCCATAATTTATTTTATTTATTTGAGAGAAAGAGGCAGGTAGAGAGAGAGAGAGAGAGAGAGAGAAAGAGAGAGAGAGAGAGAGAGAGAGAGAATCTCTAGCCACTGCAAATGAACTCCAGATGCATGCACCACCATGTGCATTTGGCTTACATGAGTTCTGGGGAACCAAACCTGGGTCCTTAGGCTTCATAGGCAAGTGCCTTAACTGCTAAAAAATCTCTCTGGCCCCATAATTTATTTTTGAAACATATTTTTATTATCTTTTTGAATTTACAAATAAAGTTGCACATATTTATCATTTAAGATATGTATACATTGTGGAGTGATGTTTTGTTTTGTTTTGTTTTTTGGTTTTTCGAGGTAGGGTCTCACTCTAGCCCAGGCTGACCAGAAACTCACTCTGTAGTCTCAGGGTGGCCTTGAACTCATAGTGATCCTCCTACCTCTGCCTCCAGAGTGCTGGGATTAAAGGTGTGCACCACCATGCCCGGCTAGAGTGGTGTTTTTATTTATTCGGTTAGTTTAAGACAGAATTTAGATCATTGATATTAAGGTTCTCTTATTGTTCTCACAAAAACATTTAAACCTAGGTGGATCCCAACATTGTGTTGTGCTAGTTTTTATAAGCATCCATTTAAAATACTCCTTTCACTGTGGTTCATTATCCCTCAATGAATTATTTGGATATTTGTTAATTTTAAAATGTTGGGATATCTCTTATTGTTGGTGTGGTGGTTTGATTCAGCTGTCCCCCATAAACTTAGGTGTTCTGAATGCTAGGTTCCCAGCTGATGGATATTTGGGAATTAATGCCTCCTGGAGGGAGTGTATTGTTGGGGGCGGGCTTATGGGTATTATAGCCAGTTTCCCCATGCCAGTGTTTGGCACACTCTCCTGTTGCTATTATGTTGCCTTACGTTGGCCAGGGGGTGATGTCCACCCTCTGCTCATGCCATCGTCTTCCCCTACCATCGTGGAGCTTCCCCTCGAGCCTATAAGCCAAAATAGATCTCTTTTTCCCAGAAGCTGCTCTTGGTTGGGTGATTTCTACCAGCAATGTGAACCGGACTGCAACGGTTGTTGTCTACTTTAGTTAGACACTGTTCACACAACATAGTATGTTGATTTCAGTAAGCTTTTGAAAATTTTTTGAGATAGAGCACGCATGAGAGGGAACTGATGTGCCAGGGCCTCAGCCACTGCAAATTAAACTCCAGATGCTTGTGCCATCTAGTGAGCATGTGCAACCTTGTGCTTGCCTCACCTTTGTGTGTCTGGCTTACGTGGGATCTGAGGAGTTGAACATGGGTCCCCAGGCTTCACAGGCAAGCACCTTAACCACTGAGCCATTTCTCTAACCCGCTTTTGAAATTTTCTGAATGATTAATTTGGTCCCAGGATATGGCTTGTCTTGGTGAATATTCCTTGCACACTTGAAGATGGTGTGTAGCATGCAACTCATGTTCTTGAGATGGTAGTTAGGTCCTGCTGGTGAGTGGTGTCCAACATCCAAAAATGAGTGACTTTACATGTGGACACCTGGGTTTTCAGCTTGGAACAGGGATATGGGAATCTCCTACCATGTTGTGGGTTTGTCTAGTTCTTCATGAGTTGACACATTTTGCTTCAGCTAGCTTGGGGCTTTCTTATTGGGTAAATACATATTTGAGATTATTATGCACTCTTTTTTCTCCTGTAGACCAGACTGGCCTCAAACTTGCTATGTACCTGAAGATGACCTTGAATACCGGATCCTCTACCTCTACCTCCTAAGTGTCAGGGTTACAGGCATGTGCTACCATACCTGGTATGTGTGGTGATGGGCTTCATGTATACTAGACAAGCGGGACTGCAGCCCCAGCCCCTCTTATGTATTCTTAAGTAAGTGGTCCTCCTGCAGTTATGAAGGAGTCTTGACCTCAGACAATAGCATCCCTGATCTTCAAGTCTACTTTGTCTGATGTGGATGTTGCTACTTCACTTTTTATGGCTAGCATCACATGGTGTGGCTTTCTCCATCTTCTTTTTAATATTTGATAATTAACTTTTAATATTAAAGCTTCAAATCATCTGTATATTTGACACACCTTTAAAAACTACATGTATTAGGTTCTTGCATTCTGATGGTCTCTGCATTTTATTCAAAATGCCTATTTTGACTGCACAGTTCTTGGTGTGGCCAGAGATTGTGCACTTCAAGTGGGCACCTGAGGAGAGACATGGCTCTGTTGTGGGCCCAGGAAATCCTGGCATCCTGACCCATAGACTTCAGCAGCCTTCCTTTAGCTGGCTTATCTGATGACTGCCACCTTTTTGATGCCCAAGTTACCAAACAGTGTGTGCCAATGACTATGGACTTGGCCTGTCCTGGATCAATGCCTCTAGAATCTGCTTCCACACCCATGCCTGCCTGTCCTCTCCCTCTGCATAACAGTCTATCCTCTCACAGAGCAGCCACCATCCTTGAGATCTCTCACCATCGGATTCTTACAGCTTGGTGGGCTGGGGGCTCTGGGACAGTCCCCTGCTTGAGAGGTGTCTACTCCAGCTACCTGCAAAGCTTTGTGCAGAGGAAGGCTTGCTCTACCAGACTTCTGTGCAAGGGAGTTTGGAGGGCTACAAGTTCTTGGCTTCATCTGTGCCCATCCAAATGTCCCCATCTGAATTGCAAGATGCCCTGTCTCCCCCATGGTACTGTTCCTTTAACACATAGTTCCTATTTTTGTGCACAGACTTGCCTAGAAGTTGCTTAATCAAACCCTATCCTAGTGGGGCTGTAAAAGGCATTTTGTGGTATGGCTAATATCTATACTCAGTCAACTTCTTTTGTTTGTTTGTTTGTTATTTTTGGTTTTTCGAAGTAGGACACTTTAGCCCAGGCTGACCTGGAATTCACTATGTAGTCTCAGCATGGCCTTGAACTCTGTGATCCTACTTCTGCCTCTCGAGTGCTGGGATGGAAGGTGTGCGCCACCATGCCTGGTTTATACTCAGTTGACTTGAAGCAGAGATGAGTCATGCTGACATGACGAGTGGATGAGTGGGCCTCATCCAACCCATTGAAAGAGATGGTTAGTAGAAACATGGATGATAAAAGCGCTTCTGGGAGGGCACAGGCAGAAATGCATTCTCAGCAACTGATAGAAGTGTTTGCCTGTGATAAAGCAGCAGAGACCTGGAGTGAATGGTGTTCTGCTGTTGGGTGGAAAGCAACCTATGAGTAAGAATCTTGGATAATTTGCTGAGCAGATTTCCAAGCAGAGCATTAAAGGTGTGGGCTGGTGTCTCACTGCTTATCATAAATGTAAAGGAACAAGATGAAGGAAGGAAGATCTGTTATGCGAAACCAGGATGATGCTAAATTGTTTGGGAGCCTCTTGGCCTATACAGTTTGCAGAGGATGCTAAAATTAGGATAAAAAAGGGTATGCCCAGACAACCTTTGTTAAAGGGATCAAGCTTGAGTCATGAATCTAGCAAATGCCAGACATGGAGACAAGGTATCCAGGAAGGCTTGCAAAGTACCCTCCTGACATATTCAGATTCACAAGGGTTTTGAGAATGTTGTGTCAGCAGAAACAAGGCCAGATTGAATTGAAAAGACAGATTCAGGACAAAGTAAGAGAAGGCTTCCAGACTTCTAAGATTCTACATGCAGAAAATGGACTGGAGTTAAAAGTGTGCTATCCTTCCAGAGACAGAGGCTCAGGAAGGCCCACAGGCCCCCAGTGGCGGCAGGGGCTCCTCAGGTCCAGAGAATGTAGTCTCGTCGCACTTGAAACCCAGGGGAGTTTTCCCTGTTGGATTCCATCTTGCTGGGGCCTGAAGGAGACCTTCACTCTTTCCTTCTTCCCTTGGAACCGAAGTGTCTGCTTCCTGCGTGCTTGCCCTTGCAGCTTGGAGTCAGGTACCTTGTTTTCTAGCTCTCAGCCCCCAGATGGGAAGGAATTTTTGCCTCATAATGGATCACACTGATCCTCACGCACATGGTTGTCTCCCTTAACTAGGGGGTCTAAAGCAAAGGATGACTCCTCACCCTTTTCCTACCATGTCTTTCCTGCACACACACGTAATGGTTTTTCCATCTTAGAAGAGCACTTGTCACCCCCTGCTGTGGTGTTTTCCAGTCTTAGATGGGACAGCAAAACCAGCACAGATTACTTTTTCCTTCTTCATTATTCCAGACAGAAGATTCATTCTTACCACAAATCTTTGCAAGCACAGTACAACACTTTTCCCGTATTAAATTAAGCACGTTCCCCTTTTCACTTACAGGTGGCACTTTATTCCTCTTTGGCACGTCCAAATGCCCAGCATCACTGTTGTGCTTTGGGGACATTATGAAATACTTGGACATGAGCACCATATGTCACCATAGTGGACCAGATCATGGTGATGGCCACTAAGGAATACCCAGAGGGGGCACATACAACATGGACACACTGGACACAGGGATGACCCAAGTTCTGAGCAGGCTGAACAGAGTATGTAGATTGACGTTCAGTAAACTCTGCTATTTCTAGAATGTGTATTTGAAAGTTTTGAATAGCAATTAATCCAGGGTACCTAAAATCATAGAAAATGAAACTGTGGGAGAGGGGTTACAAGTCCAATTTAGATGAGACGTTTGAGCTGGAAATATTCAGATGAGATCTGGGACTTTGGAGTTTGGGACCCTTGAGGGTGTTGGAGAGCTCAGGGGTCTCTGTTGGCCTTGCCACCCTCTTTCCATTCATAGTGGACCCTCCACCCCAGACTCAGTCCCACCTAACCCCTAGAACTTTGCCTCCTTCTCTGGGGAGCTGGAGGTGGGCATACACCTGGTCACATCAGCTCCTGTCTCATGTCCACACTGTGTACCCCTCGTCAGCCTGGCTCACTGTCTGGTACTATGCATCTCTGGACCACAAGCTGTGGCTAAAATAGGGGACACCTAGTGTGTTAGTGTGACAGTGTCACAAATACTGGAGTGAAGCAATTTAAAGGAGGAAGGATTTATTGTGGCTCAACTTCAGAGGTTACAGTCCACAGTCAGCTGCCTCCACAGTTTCTGGGCCTGTGGTGAGGAGGAACACCATGGTGGAAAGGTGTGGTCAAGCAGAGCTGCTCTCCTCACAGCCGTCAGGAAGCACAGAGAGCATGCAGGCTTCCTCCTCATTTTACCCCATCCAGCTGCTGGCCTGTGGGATGCCGTGGCCCACATTTAGGGCAGGCCTTTTTGGCTGTGGTCCCACATGTCAATCCACTCTGGAAACTCCATCACAGACACATTCAGAGGTGTGCTTTTAAAATTTCTTGGGTGTATATCAACTCATCAAGTTGATGATAAAGATTATCATTATACCTAGATAGGTAGGGAGATATGCTCCCAAGCTGGCAGGCCAGATACAGGGCTTGTCAGGGGAATCCCTCCTTTCTTTTTTGTGCTGGAGCCTGCTGTGAAGCCCCAGCTCTTGGGCCCAGTGCCCTTCTGAGGCTGCTTGACTTCCCTTGGAGATTCTGTTTCTCGATCGGGGCAGGTGCCTGGCTTGGGCTGCAGCAGGGTCTCTTTCCTGTTTGCAGACACCCTAGGAATCCTCCAGCCCCAAACTCTATCTTTTGTACCTGGTGTTCCTGAGTCAGGAGGCCCTCCATACAGAGGACAGTCCAACCCCACTGTATTTGTATTTGATGCTCTGTATTCAGACTCCCACCCTCTGGTGTCCCAGCCCTTCCTGTGGTTCCTCTTGCCTGCAAGCTCTCAGCCTCTTCACTGTGGCTGCAACATTCTCTGACATCCATCTACACCTTTGCCCCTATGAAGCTCCTTCCTCCGCTCCCCTCTGGCTCTCGGGGTAGGGGAGGACAACAGTGTGGTCTCATTTTCCTCCTGGCACTTTCAGAGGCCTGGGAGGGAAAGGAGGTAAGGTACTCACGCTGCTACTGGTTGGGACAGTCTCTGGGGATTCTGAGGTGCAAGGGGCAGAGGGGCTTTGCCTCCTGTAACTTCCACGTGGGATGAAGACAGAGCGCCTCCTTGCACTAAACACAAGCCCCATCTCCACTTATCTCTGTGCCCCTGAGTTTACCTCAAAACTCCATGCAGACCTGTGGTGGGTGATCGGGCTTACCTGTACTTGCCTGCACTGAAAACGGCCCTCTGCCCGCAATCACTAAACAGAGGTAGCCTGACCCCGCCGCAGCTGATCTCTCCCTGTGCAGTGTCCTCCCTGGTCAGCAGGTAGCTTCCCATTCACCACGTCCCCCAAAAGATCCAGGTTCCTTTTTAGTCATGCCCGTTAAGTTCTAGCTTCTAACATGCAGGCCTAGAAAGGACACAGTTCACCTGAACTCGCATGTCACTGCTTAAGCAGGTTAGGAGGCCACACTGAATTTTAAAAGTAGTAGGGAGAGGGCGGAGCCCATGGTGTTTGCAGAATGCTGTAGAAACTGTAGAAAGGGAGGGACCTACCCACAAGTCAGGAGGGGGATCCACTTTTCTCCCAGAGCTGGAAGACCCCTCCAAGACTTCATGGGAAAGCTAATGGAAGGGCTGGCTTTGGGGTCAGACCTGAGGGCAGAACCATTGAGTAACAACAACAACAACAAAAAAAAAAACACCATACTTCAGCGACAAGACTTCAGACGCTGGAAGCTAGGCACATTACTTGCATGGTCGCATCCTGGCCTTCTCGGACGATGGAGGCGCATGGAGGCCAACTTGCGCCCCCAGGCCTCTCAACCTGCGCAAAGGCCATGCACAACCCAGCCACTAGAGGCAAGGCCCCGGCGGGACCTAGGCAGGACCCTGAGACCCGGAGCGACGTGCGCTCCCCACCAGGCCTGGAGCGAGCCTGCGCTGGGGAACTCCGCGCGGGGCCACTTTGGGAGACGGCGGAGGGCGCAGCGGGGCTTACCCGAGCGTGGATGCCCCACCTCGGGCCGCAGGCGCGCGCGTCCGCGTGCATGAGCGCGCACGGGGCGGAGCTCGGCTCGGCCCGCCCTCCTCTGCGGGCTCCCGCGCGGGCGCCGCCGGCGGCCTGGGAGCTGCATCGCGCCGGGCCGGGGCTCGGGCGGCGCGTCCCGACCCAGACCAGGCTGGGGCTCGCGAGGCCCCGTCCCACCGTCCCGTTCCCCGCAGAGCGCAAAGCCGCAGATGGTGTGAGCTGTCCGTGAGCCGAGAGGCAGAGTCCGCCAGAGGCTATTTCCACGAAGGCAGCGTGGGCGGGGAGGCAGGGGGAGCCCCGAGTCCCCGCGGGGCACAGCATCCCCGCAGGTCTCTGCTGCCGGGAGAGGCCGAGCAGACTCCCGCTGGGCTTCGCTCGCTCTTGCCGCCGGCCGTCGCCTAGTCGGTGCCGGGATCCCCGAGCCGACCGGAGACTCCGCAGAGCTCCGCGGGCCGCTGGCACGCGCCAGCTCCGGCCCCGCCCCGCCCCGGAGCCCGGCCCCGCCCCGAGCCCCGCCCGGCCCGGCCCGGCCCGCCCCCGGCGCTCGCGGTCGAGTCCGCCGGCCGCTCCGCTACCCCGCGAGGCGGGCCATGCTCCGGGCTGCGGCCGCGGCGCGCACCCAGGCCCGGCGATGAGGAGCGGCGCGGAGCGCAGGGGCAGCAGCGCCGCGGCGCCCCCGGGCTCGCCGCCCCCCGGCCGCGCACGCCCCGCCGGACCCGACGCGCCCCCGGCCCTGCCGCCGCCCGCCGCCAGCCAGCCCCGGGCCCGGGACGCGGGCGATGCCCGCGCGCAGCCGCGCCCCCTGTTCCCGTGGAGCAAGTGGAAGAAGAGGATGTCCGTGTCGTCCATCTCCGCGGCCGCCGCGCGGAGGCCGGTGTTTGACGACAAGGAGGATGGTAAGTGCGGCCCCCCTCCCCGAGGGAACTCCCGGGGACCCCGAGAGCCCGGGTCCCCAGGACCCCCGCGCGCTCCCGCCGGGCACACAGACGCGGGGGCGGCATTTCTTTGCGCGGGGACACGGCCGCCACCTGGGTGGGATGGCTTCTTGGGGCGTCTGCGTTTCCAAGGAAACTCTTGGACTACGACTGAGGGCCCCAAGTGTGTCCTGTTCCCAGTAGGCACAGCAGGCCCTTTGGGGTGAGGGTCCGTGATCTGGGCGGTTCCCAGGCCTGGGCGCGACAACGCCCACTGTGGTGCGCGCTAGGTTTCCATTTTCCTGCACGGGCAGTGTGCAGGCTGGGCGCGTGCTTCCAGGTCCAGGACGCTCGCCTCGCCGGTGGTGTGCAGAGTTTGTGAAGTGAGCTACCTGCCCCACAGGTGGTCCCGGGCACCTTCAGTTCGCAGTCCCCCAGGTGAATGTGCAGTGCCGCTGGCCAGCCCTTGGACTAGGTTGTGCGGTGGTGACAGTCAGGCCTTGCCCTCGTACAAAGACCCACCGGGATCGAGCAGTCTATGAAGCCCTTGGGCAGGGACTTTCGTGGTAGAGCAAGATGAGCACTAGTGGGACATTGAGGACTAGAGGTGACAGGCAACTGGCCCTGTAGGCACAGGGTCTGGGGCCGTGCTGGGTACCAGAGAATTTCGACTTAGCGCCTATAGGAAGGTGGCTGGGCAGTGTATGCCTTTGGGGGACTTTAAAAAATTCACATGTAGACATTCAGCTCTTTTTTCTACAGATGTCATACAGATAAATTTAAGTGGTACAGTCATGACACAGTTGATGTTTTTTGACATTTTCGTAAAACAGTTGAAATATGCATTTTCATTTGTAGGTAGCCTGTGGAGAGACGATGGATCTTTTACAATTTTAGAACACAGCTCAGTGCAGGAGCCCAAGCTACTTATTTCCATTAAATAATTTAAGCATTTAGGAAATTACAATAATCGGCCCTCAGGCATGTGAAGCTAGGCCCTGGCATTTCCTCACAGAGAGATGGGGCAGTCATGGGGACAGGTCAGCAGGTCCCAGGCCTCTGCTGAACCTGGTCATCAGGAGAGGGACACTCAGATCCATCTGCATCAGACATGGTATGCTCTGGGGTGGTCTGCCATTTGTGTGCTGAACTTGGGGACAGTGGGATTCACTGCAGTAAATATTTCACAGTAGTTTTTGTTTTTAACAGCAATATTAAAAGTAAAACGCCCAAGCCCAGAGGGAAGCAGGAGGAGACCAGCACGCAGGTTTGCATCTGGCCTGGGCTTCAGGAAGAGGAGGGCCGGGAACACATTTCAGAGCTGGTTGGTGCCAGCCAAGAGCCAGCAACCCTTCTGTGTCTCTGCAGCCTGTCTCCAAGGCAGCAGAGCGGAAACAGAAAGTGATGTAGTAGAGGGGCTGCCGCTGGCGGTTGAAGACTTTCTCCTCCCTCACCTCATACTGTGTCTCAGAACCAAGGATCCTTAGAAAGTCTGCTGTGGTACTTGCTGTGATGTGAAGATCACTTGACACGTCCCACTCCTTACTTGCTTGTAGTAGGGTGGCAGAGGTACTGACTGTTCTGGGCGCATGTGAGGTGACTAATTAGTGTGGCTCACAGGGGACTGCTCTGAACACTGGATGACTGTCACCGGGCCTGTGGCCACATCCCTCCACCAACACAGTCAGGACTTACGCGGCCTTTGGTGAGGTTGGGAGGCCAGCAGTGGGATCGGGCTCGGCAGCTGAGGACGTCCTCAGGGTGGTGGTCACTTGGCCACTCTTCTGTGTCGTTGGCCAGGCACAGAGTCATGGTGTGGTGTTCCGCAAGCACCAGGTGTAAGGTGGTAGGATTCATTTAGATGCACAGTGCACAGGGACAGGAGGAAGAGTGTGCTTCAGAGAGGGAGGGGGCCCCAGACCCTTCTATTTCAGGGTGCAGAAGTCACCCTCCTACTCCCCCTATGTGGTGGGGGCCTAAGGAGGCAGCCCCGTTGTGCTGGTGACTTGCATGTACTGGAACTGTACAGTTGCCATGGTAATGTGAGACCTTCTGATGAATTTTTTAGATTAAAACACCTAATTAATATATCACATTTGCTGTACAGAGAAAGGGGGGAGACAATACGAGGGCAATTTAACCAAGTGCCAGGTAAATTCAATACGAGGGCAATTTAACCAAGTGCCAGGTAAACTTCAGCTAAAAGGCATAGTTGTGCCATGCAGAATCTTAAGCACCTCCCTCCTTGTTCACCACGCAGAACCTAGCACTGTTTTCTCCTGTGGTGAGTGTTTGGGGCGTGAGCAGAATTCCCTGCACAGCTTCCTCAACCAAGGGTCCCATGTCCTTCCCCTTGACATTCCCCCAGCTCATTGCTTTCACTTCCACTAGAAATTCATTTTAGGGGCAAACTGGGGAGCCCTTCACGCCTTACCCTTGGTGTCCCTGTGACGCTAAGCCGTTTCCACCCCTTCCCCTCACCGGCCCTGTGACCAGTGGTGTGGTACCACCTTAACGGTAGGGAGCAGCTGATCTCTGAGAAGGCTTGCTCTTGCCCAGAACGCAGGAAAGACACAGGGTGCCTCCACAGTGCTGTAGGTGAGGGAAGCGTTGCTAAAAATACTACTTTTAAAATAAATTTTATGATTATAAGCACATCATAACGTATAAGATTAGGGGAAAAGCATACTTTATGTGAAAATATTTGTAACGCAACATAGTGAGGTTCCCACAGTGATTGAGTGCCATCTCCTCAGCCCTTGTCTAGGGATCTAGAAATGTGGTCACACCCACAACTGTGTAGAAAGCACCTATTTTCCTTTTGTATAGAAGCAAGATTGCTTTCTAGATACTTTTTTGGTGTAACCTGGTTTTTTATTTAGCAATATGTCATCAACATCTTCTGGCTTAAAGCATCAGTTGGTGGCTAAATTCAGATCAGTAGCTCTCCACCTGAGTGGTGTATCGCATTCAGTGAGCGCTCTTCCTGAAGGACGGTGATGGAGTCTGTGGGGGGGGGTGGGCTGGCATGGGGTGGGGCTCGAGCCTCCTCTCTGTCCCCCTGTGATTCTGAGTAGGCATGCCACTGCTTTGCATGTTTCTCTGTGTAGATGTGATCTCTACCTGATTTCCTAGTAGACGTTTTTGAGGGATCACAAGCTCTTTGGCTATGAACGTCTATCTTTGCATATTCATCTCTGTGCAACTTGACATTGTCCTCTTAGGGTAGTTCTAGGAATGTGGTAACTAGGTCAAAGAATAGCCATGCCCACTGCACTTGGGTGGGGTTGGAAGCTTTGTGTGAGCCAGTCACCCTGGGGCTGCTGTACATGAGAGGGGCAGTATTAGTGTGCTGTTACGGGCTGACCAGACACAGGGGCACAGGTAGCCTGCCAGTAGACAAGGTGACTAGCAAAACGAGTGGTAAGAAGAGACCAGAGCAGAGAAAAGTGGAGGATACCCGCGGTAGATGGAGCTGGCCAGGAAAGGGAAGACCAAGCTTGTCTTACTCCAAGAGCCTATGATGTTTCTCCTCTTGAATCCTCACTAAGTTTGGTTATTAGCTGAGCTAAGAGGTAACAACATGACATTAACACTACTGAGTTTGATTACCAAAGAGATGACTGTTTCTGTGAAACATGTTTGGGGCACTGAAATTTTGTTGTTTTGTTACTTTTGCAAATTGGCAACTCATTTTCCTTGCCAGTTTTTTTTTTTTTTTTTTTTTTTTTTTTTTGAGGTAGGGTCTCACTCTGGTCCAGGCTGACCTGGAATTCGCTATGTAGTGTCAGGGTGGCCTTGAACTCTTGGCAGTCCTCTTACCTCTGCCTCCCAAGTGCTGGGATTAAAGGTGTGTGCCACCACACCCAGACCTGCTCTACCATTTCTTTTTTTTTTTTTCTTTCTTTCTTTTTTTTTTTTTTTTTTTTTTTTTTTGGTTTTTTCGAGGTAGGGTCTCACTCTAGCCCAGGCTGACCTGGAATTCACTATGGAGTCTCAGGGTGGCCTTGAACTCACGGCAATCCTCCTATCTCTGCCTCCCGAGTGCTGGGATTAAAGGCGTGCGCCACCATGCCCGGCTTGCTCTACCATTTCTATTAACACTTCCCTCTTCATTAGGCTTCCCCTTTTAACCTTTTAATGTTGCTGATTTTCTCTTTTTTGGAGTATTTAATTTTGTGTGGTCAGGTTTGTTTACAGCTGTGTCCTGCATCAGTGTTTAAGAACATTTACAGTAGTTAATAGGAATTCACAGTGTAAGTCTTCTCTGGTACTTTCCTCTAGTGCTTCTGTGGTTTTACTTTTTATGTTGAAATTTTTCAGCCCCTTGGGAATAGCACCTGATGTGATATGACCACATTCCCTCCTGTGCATTCTACACTTTATTAAGTTGAGAACATTGAAGGTGTGTGTAGAGTTAGAAATTTATTCCTCCCTGTGAGTTGGTTGATTTTTTGTTATGAAGCTGTGGCTGGGGCCTTTTTGCCCATTAATGCTAGCATGAAGGGACACAATTTATTAAAACTTCACCCTGAGAGCTGGGCATGATGGCACATGTCTTTAATCCCAGCACTTAGGAGGCAGAGGTAGGAGGGTTACGGTGAGTTCAATGCCACCCTTGGGACTACACAGTAAATTCCAGGTCAGCCTGGGCTATAGCCAGACCCTACCTTGAAAAAAAAAAAGATAAAAAGTCCTTTACCTTGGGGATGGGAATCTAGCTCAGTAGATAAAAGATCACTAGTTAAGCTGGAGTACTTGAGTTCAGTCGCCAGAACGTGTAATAACACAGAAGCCATGGTGGGTGTCTAATGCCAGTATGCTGACACTGACAGTGAGAGACACAAGAATTTCTGGGAGGCTCAAGACAAGCACAGCAAAGAAGAGCAGAGCAAGGATCCAGCCTGAGGGACCACGCCTCCAATGAGATAGATAGGACTGATCTGAAAGCTGTCATCTGACTTCCATATGCATGCTGTTGCACGTACGTGTGCGCGCACACACTCAAACACACAATAAAATCAAAGCCGGGTGTAGTGGTGCATGCCTTTAATCCCAGCCCTTGGGAGGCAGAGGTAGGAGAATCACCGTGAGGCTACAGAGTGAAGTCTAGGACAGCCTGGGCTAAAGCAAGATCCTACCTTGAAAAACCAATAATAATAATAGTAATAATAAAATCAAAACTTTACCTTGTCAAGTATTATGGCAATAATGTCAACATTTGGAATACTGAGGCAGGAGGATTGTGAATTTGAGGCCAGCCTAGGCTATATGTAGTGAGACTGTCTCACAAAAGAATAAAAACAAAGTCCATGAATCTTGAAAATGGATACTTTGCTAAGACCCTCGCTAGTGCTTGTATAGTTTGGGTCCCTTTTCCTGGGTATTCTAGGTGGCGTGTCATGTCACCTACCACCCATGGTAGTTACTCAGCAGCACTTGCTTCTCTTTCCCTGATGTCATTCCCTAGAGCTTGGAGAGCAAAGTGCTGAGCTCCAGCTTCTGACTCCTCCCTATGCTTCTTGTGGCAAAGTGTCAGTTTGGTCCTGTTTCCTGAGTCTTTATCCAGCAAGCTGTGGACTTTGGTGTGTGTATGTGTGTGCATGCATGTGTGTGTGTGTGTTCCTTACACACACATGCATTTGTGGAGGGCAGAAGACAGCCTTGGATGTGCGTCTTCAAGTGCCACCTCCCTTTTATGAGACAGGGTTTCTCACTGGCCTGGAGCTGGCTACGTTGTGAGCTTCAGAGATCCACCTGTCTCTGGCTCCCCAGTGCTGGGATTGCCAGTGCATGCCACCATCTGGCTTATTTTACATTGTTACAGGGATTGAATTTGGATCCCCTGCTTGTGAGGCAAGCACTTGACCACCTGAGCTGTCTTCCCAACCTGGACTTGAGTATCATTGGGTTCCTTTCTCCTTGCCTACGGGCCCTGCAGAAAGTGTGGTGGTAGGAGCTCTCATGTGGCCTAGGCTTGGTTTGATGTTGATCCCCCTCCCCCATAATGCAAGGGATTTAATCTCCAGAATCCTCGTGGCTGCAGACAAGGAGGATTGTTCCCAGCAGTAGCCTGGACTCTGGCTGTGTAGACCCTTGGTGTGAGCAGGGATATGGGTTCAGGGTGGGGAGGAAGGTGTGTGGTCCTGGCCCAGTGTCTGCCTCCCCATAACTGTTTGCTTCTGGCTTCTGTGGGTTCCAGACCCAGCACCACACATCCAGGAGAGCCCTTGGGCAGCTGTAGAGATTGGCGCATCTCCTTTGTGACCATTGAGGTCTCTCTAGAATGGACTTGGGACCCACTGTCACATGTTTTTGTATAACAAATGTTATCTCTGTGTGTCTGCCCATCTGGTTGTGCATTTCACAATACTAAAAATAAGCCAGCTTTTCGTTTGAAAATTTAACCATCCAGCTTTCAGTTGAGAAGCAATGCAAGCATGCATTGGAGGTCATTTCTGTTTGCGGCTTCTCTCTCTTGAAGAAACTTACTGAGATGCTGAGATGGTCCGAGGGAGGCCGAGCTACACCCAAGCATTCATTCTAGTTGGGAGAGCTCAGTGCAGATTTTTGAATTGTCATTGGCTCCAATATCCCTGGCTCTGTGAGGGTGAGGTTCTGACTCAGGAGGTCTGGGAGCCTATGAGTCTGCCTCTCTAGTCAGCTCCTGTGAGATGTCACCACAGCCTGCCCATGGGCACACTTTGAGTAGCAAGAACTCTGAGAATATAGTTTGCATATAGCAGATGTCTGCAGTGAATATATAGCAGGTGTGTTGTTGAGTGAAGTCAGGAGCAGTTGTTTTGTGGCCTGAGCCCACGACAACCATTTGGGTAGATTCCTGGCTCTCCTGGGCACTGGCTGAACAGGAACATCAAAAACAGTTACTGGTTATTGTAGTGATGCTACATCCATCCTGTAGTGGTCTCTCTGGACTTTTCTTATTCTGTATTGCTCTGCCCAATATTTCTCTCTCAGGCAGATCCTTCCCCATATATAACCAAAATATGGCTGGGTGTTGTGCTCCATTCCCTAGCACTTCAGGCATGGCTGCTGAGGGGTGCCCCTTCTTGGTCACTGTGTCCTTGCCTCTCAGATCTGGCACAGGAGGACACATCTTCCCACTGGCCACCACACTCATGCATTCCTAAGGGAGGCCGTTTGCCATGCCACTGGCTGATGTTGAGGGCCTGTAGCCCTTGTCTTCTTTCCTTCCTTGGGAGAAGGCTCAGAGCTGCACTTGAAGTTCACATTATACAAGAGCCATGGTTTCTTCCCGATGTCATTTTTCCTTCCCATGTAGAATTTTCCTTCTCATGTAAAGATATTGGTGAGTGGAGCTTCTGCTGTGTCCCTTTCCCTGTCCTCTGTGTCACAAAGCTTTGGTAGCAGCACTTTTTTCTCTGACCTTCTAGCAAGAGGCTTGACTTTGTTTTCTCGACCATCTCCCTCGTGCTTGCTGGGTATCTGTTGTCTGATGGATGAGTATGTCACTCCATAGCCAGTTCTCTTCCAAGGCATCTCCCTCCCACATGCTGAATAATTATAATGGTCAACAAAGCTGTAATTAGTACAATTACTGTTATTATTTTAAAAACTAGAATGCCTACTTCATCAAAAACTAATTTTCCATTGACTTGAAATCTATTGTTTTAAAAACCAAGGCAGGTGCAGAGGTCAGTCTGGCTGGGAGACAATAGCAGACTGGGTACGCATCCTGCCTAGATCCCCCCAGCTATGTGGTGAGAGCTCTGTGTGATGAGGGACCCACTGTTCTTCCCCCAAACGTGACCCGGGATCCCACGCTGGTCCCCAACACGTTTCCTGCCAGGTTCTGGCCCATGTGGATCATGTGAAGCCCCAGCTTAGTGTTATTTCAGCTCTGAAGCCAAGGAGATGGTGGAGGTGGGAGGCGGTGTCGCCCCCAATTTATTAAAAATAGGAACCACGCACATTCCATGTTTCACAGTGATTTAAAAAGTTGACTTTGAAAACTGTGCTTTCTGAATTGTTGCATGACTCTCAGTGCTTCAAATGCAGAAGGCTCACTTCATGCCTCAGTAGCGAGTAGTAGACAGATTGTGTGGCGCTTCTCTGAGCTCGTTACGGGTGTTGTGGTCACTTCTGCTGCGTGGTGATGTGGCGGTGGGATTTGTTGCTGTTTCTTTTTGGGTGTATGACCCTTAGGGAGAAAAGCGCCTGCAGGGGCCTTGGTGCCTTCTTCTCTTGGCCTGTCCCTGTGTGCGGGTGCCCTGGAGCCTTTCTTGTCACCTGTTGTATTTGGTGCTTGTAAAATAACATTTCTCCTGGAAGCTAATGGGGTCGGGGTCCTGTATGTGTGTTTCCTGATCCAGGCTCTGTTTATACTCCATGCTGGTTGTATTTTACTGGTAATAACCTAGTGCCTTAATCATTTTTATTTCCCATGACTCTGTGGCCACTAAGTTTGAACAGAGCCCAGCAGACAGGGATCTCTCTGTCCATGGGATCATGGCCTCAGACATCCGAGTTAGCTTTCTTGCTTCAGTAGATGGCATCTCCTGCCAGAGTTGCTCAGGTTGGCAGCTGAGCAAGTCTCCCCAGGAGTCAAGTCCCCAGTTCCTGATGCTGGCTGGGGCATTAGTATTTAGTGTGGCTTAACACCCATTTCCTCAAGACCTAGTCACTTACAATGGTAAGCACTGTTGCATAGTAGGCCTCCTTGGGTGACTCTTTCCTGAGGCTGTGGTCCTTGTGTGTCCTTGGCTGCTGTTTGCTGGAGGGTGTGACTGGCTCCAGGGTCTGCTTCCAGCCTCAGCTCTCGCACTGGGAGCTTCTGGCAGGACAGCCTCTGAAGCCCCATCACCTAGAAGAGGCCCCAGGCATACTCAGAGAGGAGGGTTGGGCTTGGCTTTCTGGAGGGCATGCCCTAGAACCTGGGGGCACATCTGGATACAGTTGTCCTTGGGATCTTGGGGTCCTCTCTTCTCTGTGGTGGGACAAGGCTCCCAAGAGTGGAGAAGTGGAAGATGCCAAACTTCCCAAAGAGCAAGCCTGAGCGCAGAGCCTTTTCTCCTGCATCTGCTATTGGGATCAGTTCCAGTTTCTGCTCAGAGCCAGGGGAAGGGTGGTACAGGGCCAAGGCCCCGTATCTGGTGGACGGAAGTTGCAGTGGGTCAGAACTAGCAGTCAGCACTGAACAGGGGAAGGGCAGCTGGGACAGGCTGGAAGTGTCATGATCAGTGCCTCTAATCTCAGTGACCATAAATGAGCCTTCCCAACACTTACCTTCCTTATGTAGGATGTCAGTTCATCCACGTCTACCCAGCAATGCAAGGATCCCTGAATGCTAGGAGGCACAAGGCATGAAAATGTGAAGGTTTTTATTTTTAAAAATATTTTTATTATTATTATGTATTTATATGGGAGAGAACCAGGCAGAGAGAGAGAGAGAGAGAGAGAGAGAGAGAGAGAAAATGGGCACACCAGGGCCTCCAGCCACTGCAAACGAACTCCAGATGGATGTGCTACCTTGTGCATCTGGCTTACGTGGGTCCTGGGGAGTCAAACCTGGGTCCTTTGGCTTTGCAGGCAAGTGCCTTAACCACTAAGCTAGCTCTCCAGCCCCCAAATGTGAAGGTTTTGATGGGAAGGGATAGACTGTTTTCACTTTGGCAGTCAGTGTCTTCCTGAGGTTGGAAAGTGAGACCTTGGAGCCAGGGCTGCATGTGCCGCTGGCTGTGGAGAGCGCCACTCCCTGCTGGCCCTGCGCCCTCCAGGCTGCGGGGACTTAGTTCTTGTGTTGATGCTGCAGGATCGACCTGCCGTTCTTGTTTGCTTTGCTCCCATTTTTTCTTTTTCTCCTAAATGTCAAGGTCACTGTATGTCTCTGGCATCATATGTTAGTTCTATAGGAAGCAAAGAGGGCTTGTAAATCTCTCCTATGGCTGAGAGAGGAAGAGGGAAAAGATGAAATAGAACGAGGGGAGCTGAGTGGGGAGATGGCTTAGGGGATAAAGTACTGCCTCGTGATGCCCAGCACCACGTAAAAAACCTGGGCCTGGTGGCCTGTGCCTCCCAGCACGGGGGGGGGGGGGGCAGGTGCAGAAGGATCCCTCGGGCTTGCTGGCTAGTTTAAGTAGCTGAGTTGGCAAGCCCTGGGTTCAGCATGAAACCCTGTCTCAAAAACCAAGGTGGAGAGTGATTGAAGACGACTTCGGACATTGACCTCTGTGTCCCACATGCACACACAGTGCATGCACACCCACCACGTGTGTGCCCACACGTATGAACATGATGCATACACATATGCACATGAATACACACACATGCACACTACACACACACGTAAAAATCTAGAGAGTTTAGGAAGGTGAAGGGAAAAAAGGAGGACCCTTAGTCCCCAGTGTACCCTGCTGACCTCAGTGCCCCTCCCCCATTTTCTCTTTCTTTGTTTATTTTTATTTGTTTATTTGAGAGTGACAATCAGACAGAGAAAGAGGCAGATAGATAGAGAATGGGCGCGTCAGGGCCTCTAGGCACTGCAAATGAACTCCAGACGCATGCACCCCCTTGTGCATCTGGCTAACATGGGTCCTGGGGAATTGAGCCTTGAACTGGGGTCTTTAGGCTTCACAGGCAAGTGCTTAACTGTTAAGCCATCTCTCTAGCCCTCAGTGACCCTTTTGTGGGTGCTATGGGCACTGCCATCATGAGGGGCTGAGACCCAGGAGTGAGTGGGCAGTGTGGGCATGGGCTGGCTGTCTTGGATGTGTGGGGGACAAGCGCTGAGAAAGGAGACCTTGAGCACCCTGCTCTGAGGTGGCCCCTCCGAGGGGACCACATGAAACCCCAGGAGGATCTCCGTGGCTGGGTTCTGAGGCCTCTGTCATGCAGCCCAGAGCAGTGCAGGATGAAGGAGCCTAATCTATGAAGATTGTCTCCCAGAACTGGTGTGGTGCAGGCACTGTGCCGGAAGGAGGGGCCACAATGTAGGAGGACAATTCTGGGTGGAAGGGTGCCCAGGTTCTGTCCCACCTGACCCGGCCGTGTCCCTTTTTCCTGTTTCTACCTCCCCCTCCTACTCTTTCTTGTCAGTGCTGCCTCTCTGCTGGCCCAACACTCCTTTCCCAGGGTTGTTGAATCTAATGGCAGCCCTGCTTCTGTACAGTGGCCTGGCATCTGACACGCACCTTGAGCCACTAGCCTGACCTGGTTATTAACAGTGTTCTCTTTCACTTGTGACAGTGTCCTGGTTTGAGTGATGAATTACCTGGATCCCCTCCCTACCTGCCAGACACCAGATGATCTTTCTTCCTTTATAGCTTTTTGTTATGTAATGAAAGTGGCAAGAAAAAAAAATTAAGGAACCCAGTATCTTATGTAATCTTAGCATCCACGCAATGGCCGTTTTGTTTGTCGTCTTACTGTCTGGGCTACTCTGGATACGTAGAGCACATGCAGTGTGGAAGAGCTGTGAAGATGGCCGTGTTCCCATGCACCTCACTCTCTCACGTGTGAACATCTTACATTAACTTGATACATTTGTAGCTGGGTGCGGTGGCACATGCCAGTAACCCAGCATTGAGGAGGCTGCCACAGGAGTGTGAGTTTAAGGCCAGCCTGAGCTACATAGTGAGCCCCTGTCTCAAAAATGAAAGTAAATTTGTCATGGCTGACGACCCAATATTAACACAGTGTTAAGAACTGAAATCTGAGGTATTTTTAGATGTCCTTGGCTCTCCTGTCATGCCCGCCTCTTGCCCCAGAGCCCCACCATATCTCTAGGCCTGTCATGGCTGTGGCAGCCCCTCATGTCCCACATTTTTCTTTTTAGAGAGAGAGAGAATTAGTATGCCAGGGCCTCAGCCACTGCAGTCGAACTCCAGACGCTTGTTCCACCGGTGGATATGTGTAGCCTTGCGCTTGCCTCACCTTCGTGCATCTGCCTCATGTGGGATGTGGAGAGACATTGAACATGGATCCTTAGGCTTCTCAGGCAAGTGCCTTAACTGCTAAGCCATCTCCCCAGCCCATGTCCCACGTTCTTGACCCTCCAGAGGTATACTGCTCACATGTTTTATAGAGACTGTTTGGCTGAGAGTTATTTTATATATCCTGGCATTAGGCTGGGACTGTGGAACTTGGGGAGGAAGGTCCCAGAGGCAAAGGGCTGCTTAGCACAACTTATCACAGGCCCACCCCATCCACCACAGCTCACCACCAGCGACATCCATCAGATTGCCTGGCTGAGGTTCTATATGAATCAGCCTTTTGTCATTGTAACAAAATGCCAGGCTCAGGCTACTGATAAAGAGAAGGTGATGTATCTAGCTCACAGTTTTGGAAGCTCAAACCCCAAGATCAGGTTGGGGTGGTCATTGCTTGGTCTCTGGAGATGGCAACTAGTGGTATCACCTCATGGTGTGAACGTGCACGTACTTGTGTGTGTGTGTGTGTGTGTGTGTGTGTGTACGCACATGTGCCTGCATGAATAGACAAGAGTCAGAAATAGGGAAACTAGATCCCATAGTCCTTTTAAAGAGCTCATCTACCCTCTGTGACACATAAACCTTGTACCAAGACCTATCTGTTAAACACTTGTTCACTTCTCTCTTTCTTTCTTTTTTTGGTTTTGGAGGTAGGGTCTCACTCTGACCTAGAAGTCACTATATAGTATGTTAGACACAGGCAGGGCCCCAGGTTAAAGCAAGCCTCAACTATCAGACATGACTAGGGACCCTGGGCTATGGAGAGGTTTCAGCAGCCTGAACCTCCCTCCACTTTGGGGGGTCGCAGTGAGCCTGGACACCTGGACAAATCTTGGACCCTGAGACTGGCAGGAAGTAGGCCACTCCCCCCCCCCCCCCCCGCCCAGCCTGGGACGCCTGGAAGTCCTAATAAGGTGTAGGCTTCGCTCATAGCCCTGTGACATTTGGCCAGTTGCTTAAGAAACTCCTTATGTGGTCTAAGCCAGCAGCCTTCCACAGCCCATCCCCCTGCGACCTGTACCCTATACCTCTTCCTGCTGCTACGTAGATCACCTGACTCCTGACGTGCTGGAATGAATGTCCTATATGCCAACTAGGCATCGGCAAGCAACCTTTGAACCCACCAATCCCCTTAGGACCCTCTTCCCGCTCTCTCGCTCAACTGCTCATAAAAACTCAGTCCCTGATTTGGTGGGAGTTGATTTTTCTCTGTGCTGATCTCCTTCCCCCTTGTGCTGGTGTCCGGTTCATCAGGAAAACAGCCCCCTTGCTTGTTTCTCCAATTTTTCTTAGTTTCAGCCGGGGCCCTTTTGAGGTATGATGGGGTGGCTCTCTCCTTAGGATCTACATCTATCTGAAAAAGAGAAGCAGATTCTCCAACGGAGAGTAGGTTAGCACCAGGACAAATGAGATAACCCTTACTTTTTTTTTTATAGAGAATTTAATAGGTGTAGGCCCTCTTGTAGCCCACAATTGATGGTAGCTTGATATTGGAGAGTGGGCTTATGTTTGGATATGGTTCTGACTTGTTTCCCAGCTCCAGCTATGGGTCCCATACCAGTGAGGGGATCAGTTAGCCAAATTGAGAGCAGTTGGTTCCCCACCATGGCTGTGTGCCACCACTGCACTTGTGTGGGCATCACAACAAGTTATTTGCTGCTAAGTAGGTTAGACCATGCGTTGCTTCGATAGATATTGGTCAATTTCCCCCAGTCGCCCATGTAGCACCTTCTGGCACTAGACGCGCTGACTGTCTGGGGACTGACTCTCATCCAACTTCCAGCCATGCCATTCTAATTTGCATGTCAATCACATAAGGTATCTTCAGCAGTAGGGTCTTACCACTAACCTTTGGTGGGTCATCAAGTACTCTGACAGAAATCTGTCTGTCTTTTAGGAAACCTTGTAGGTCTCTCTGATCAAAAGCTCATTGTGGATGATAGCCCCATGCTGGATCTTGGAGTTACAGGTCAGTGCCCACTAAGAAAATGAGGAAAAAGATAACTAATATACAAGAGTTAGAGATAAGAGAGAGAGAGACAGGGAGAGGGGAAGTGAGGGAGGGAAGGTGTAGGAGATTAAGGTTAGTCTTAATCTTACCCTCTCCAGTGTCTTGTGGTTCAGGTGTTCCCTGTAAGGGCCTGGTGAAGGATCAGCCATTTGGTCTGTCTTTTAGTAAGTAGAAGATTATGGTACCATTGCCGTTTGGGTCTAGATTTGTGTTTCCCACCCCTTTGATGCCCTCCCCTCCCTCCCCTTCCATCCTAGTGTCTAATCTAGGAGATGCTTGCTGGGTATGTAAGGTATCTTCGGTAGATTCAGGTTAGGTGCTGTAGAAGAGTGAGACTATGTGGCGATTTTTTTTCTGTGATTGGGTAAGTTCACTGAGAATGATCTGTTCCAGGTTCAACCATTTTTCCTCAAATTTCATTGTGTCATTTTTTCTTACTGCTGTATAGAATTCCATTGTGTAGATATACCACATCTTAGTTATCCATTCTTCTAGTGATGGACATCTGGGTTGATTCCAGCTCTTAGCTATTACAAATTGAGCCGCTATAAACATGGTTGAGCAAATCTCTTTAGTCTGTGGTTTGAAGGTTTTAGGGTAGATGCCCAGTAAGGGAATAACTGGGTCTGTTGGTATCTCTATACTCAGCTTTTTCAGAAGTTTCCATATTGCTTTCCAAAGTGGTTGTACCATCCTACATTCCCACCAACAGTGGATGAGTGTTCCTACTTCTCCACATCCTCGCCAGCATTTATTTTTATTTGATTTTTTGATGTTTGCTATCCTTATTGGGGTAAGGTGGAATCATAACCTAGTAGCTCATGAACTTAAACCGTCACTCAACCAATGGGACCACATGAAGCTGAAGAGTTTCTTTACAGACAAGCATACAATAAGCAAAGCCAATAGATTACCCACAGAATGGGAGAAAATATTCACGGGTTATCCAACTGATAGAGGCCTAATCTCTAGAATCTACAAAGAACTCAAAAATCTAAACAGTAAGAAGTCAAACACCCCACTCACAAAATGGGGCAAAGAGCTGAACAGGCAGTTCACAGAGGAAGAAATAGAAATGGCAAACATACACTTAAGAAAATGTTCATCATTCCTAATCATCAGAGAAATGCAAATTAAAACAACTATGAGATTCCGCATTTATTCTTCTTAACAATTCTGTAGCTAACTTGTAGGAAGTTGTAACTATCCATTAATTCAAGAGACTGGGTATTTCTTTTTCTACATATTTTATTTTCATTTATTTACTTATTTGACAGATAAAGAGGGAGAGAGAGAGAGAGAATGGGCACACCAGGGACTCCAACCTCTGCAGATGAACTTCAGATGCATGTGCCTTGGTGCCTCAGGCCCTCTTGGACGTCACTTTCTGTAGCCCCAGCCTGTCACCTGTCCCTTCCACCACTCTCTTCCCAGGCACCTCACATGTCCCTTGGTGTGTTCTCTTGTGTTGCAGTGAGCCCTAAACCCACCTTGTTTAGCCAAGGCTGTTTCTGGTCACTGAGCCTGTAGCCAGCAGTGTGTCCCTGGGTATAAATCCGACAAGGTGTGCATGCCTGTGTCCCGTGGCACCAAGGGGAGTGCCCGCACAGCTCTGTGCGAGAGCCAGGAGCTGGACCAGACCAGGTGCACGTTGCTGTCACATGTGTGCATAAATTCTTGGCGCTTGCGTGCTGCAGGCCTCTCTAGAATAGAACAAATGGCCCACTGTGCACCTAGCAGCACAGTGAGTGCCATCACCCAGTGCCAAGGAGAGGAGCCAGATGCAGAGCCTGTGCAGCTCTGCTGTACTGTGTGAAGAGCTCAAGGGCAAAGACTCCCGGATTTCCATCTCTATCTGGGGCTTGTCTCCTGCGCCCCAGCCCCTGACTTGGTATCATTTCTTGTGTATCTTGAAATATTTCTCAAACTCAGCAGGGTCAAGAGAAAGCCCAGTGGCTGGGTGCAATAGCTCACTCCTGTAATCCTAGCAATTCACAAGGCTGAGGCAGAGGATCACTGTGAGTTTGGGCTATAGAGTGAGAGACCCTGTCTTAAAATAATCAAGTCCTGGCCTGGAGAGATGGCTTAGCAGTTAAGGCACTTGCCTGTGAAGCCTAAGGACCTAGGTTCCATTCCCCAGTACCCACATAAGCCATCTGCATAGGTGGTGTATGAGTCTGGAGTTTGTTTGCAGTTTGGCACACCCATTTTTCTATCTGTCTGTTCTCTCTCTGTCTCTCTCTTACACACACACACACACACACACACACACACATACACTCACACACACATAAATAAAAATATTTAAAAAAGAATCAAGTCCTGCACTTGCCCCACACTGATACCTCCTGAGGTCTTCCACGCAGGTGCTATGTCTGCACGACCTCTGCCGGCCACACCACTCTCCCATTGTGTGTCTGCTGCCTTTGTAGCTGCAGGCCCAGAATCATGACCTCTGGAAGCCTTCTCAGGACCAAGACAGTAAGTACCTCGTCTGCCCTGTCCCTGCTCCAACACCCCCACCTGCAAATTAGAGCTTCGCTGGACTCTTACCCTCACTCCTCAGGGAGGTGCTGTCTCTCTCAGGAGAGAGCCCATGATGCTGAGATGAGCTGTCCAAGGCTGTGGCTCTGGGGACAACCACTGTACAGCCCTGGTGCTGGGGACTAGAAGCCTGAGCTCTTAGCCGACAACTAAGATAATGGGTTGTAGTTGGAGACTTGTCATCCTACAGGTTTCTGAACGTACAGGAGGGCCCATGCATTTCTATTGACGCAGAGTAGAGCAACCATCAGGTACCCAAGTGGTGTTTCATGTGGGATTGCTGCGTGAGTAAGCAACACCTCATTTTCCCAAGGTTAGGACAGCTTAGTACTCGGTCCCATGTCCCTACTTCTTACCCTCTATTCCCAGCAAAGTGAGGGCACTGTTGTCTACCCTGCCCCACTCCTGCCTTCGGAACCGGTGCTCACTGCTTCTAAGCCATCCTGTGAGGTCCCCTCCGTGTGACTAAGGTTCATGCTCAGTGCCCCGCCCTCCTCTGCGTGGCAAGCTGTACACACTCCATGCCTTCTTGCCCTTCCTTCAGATTGTGTGCCTCGGGAAGCCCACTCTTGAGGTCCTGCTCAGTCTCCTTGGCTGGCCTCCCTGTGTCCCTGGCTCTGTAATGCTGGGCCACCTCTGAGCTCCTTGCTCCACTCATGTGTTAGTGATCTCATGGCTTCAAATGCCATCTATATCATGACTCTAAACTTTACATCCCCAGCTGAGTCCTGTCGCCCACATTCTGCCCAGCCTCAGAACCAACCTCATTCCTTGTACATTTTATTAAACGTGCATGGTTCAAAGAGCCCAGTCCTGAATCCTCCATATTGATACCACCTGAAATCCCTCTTGCAGTCCTTCTCAATGTTCGGCTAACCCTTTGGCCTCGCCTTGTCCTGTCTTCCTCTTGTGTCTCTGTCCTGTACTGCAGAGTGTCCTCTTGTGTGTCTGCCCTGTCCTGCAGAGTGTCCTCTTGGCTTCACCCTCAGAAGAGCCCGCCATGGCTCCCTGCCTCAGCTTCTTGTGTGCTTGGAGCATTCGCTTCTGCCATGCATTCCCAGGGCTCTCCCCTTTGCCCAGTCCGGTAGTCAGAAGAGCTCCTTCTCCCTGCCCTCCATCTGCCTGGTGGCTGCCTGGCTCTTGTGACCAGTTGGGATGGCATGATGCTGTGCATCCTGGGTCACTGGATCTGGATAACAGAGCTCCCTCCTGCCTCTCCATGTCCATCTTGATAGCCCGGCTTGTCTCAGCGGAAGGAGGGCTCTGGAAGGTCTCTCAGTGACCAAAGATTTCCCTGGCCTGAGAGTGGCCAGAGAAGTCACAGTGGCCATATCAACAGGGACACCCTGCCAAGCCATGGCCAGAATGCTGGAGAATGGCCACCATGTGTGCTCCTGTCACCTTGGTCACACCAGCTCCTCCTGCTTTGCCAGGCCACTGACATCTCAACACATGATGCACCTTATGCCTTCCTGGCATGCCTCAAGAAGGCGGCTTCTGAGTCCTAATGACCTCTGGGAGTTGCTCCTCTGCCCTAGGTGGCTTAGCTTCAGGAGCAGGTGGCTCCTGACAGTGTTAGGCAAGAAGATGCCTGTGTAGTGCAGGGCATGGGACTTTGATAATGTTTCTTCATGGTAAAGGGCTATCAGCCCAATGTCCCCCTTCTGTCCCTCCCATTGAAGGCTTTGGGGACAACAGTCAGCCAGACCTCAGGGAGTCCTCCCAGGGTTGTGGCCCTTCCCCTTCCTGGAGGGCCTGGTGATTCTACAAGCTGGACTCCTTCAGCTTGGAATCCCGTGGCAGGGGGGAAGGCTCCAGCATTGCTAGCTGAGGCCGATTAAAGATGTAGGTAGAGGGGCATCGGGATGTGCCAGGCCTGCCTCTGTCTGCAGTGAGCTGGCGACCTGTGGTCGCTGCTTCTCCCTGCAGGGAGCCTGTACCTTGGTGGCAGCGTGAACTTTGGCTTTGCTTAGCACAGCCGAGCCATAGGCTTATCGCCTCAAGGACGGCAAGAGGGGTGCCCTGTCCAGAGGCTCCCTGTGTCCTTGGAAGGCAGAGCCTGCTCTCTCACAAGAATGATCTGTGTGCTTCATTAGGCCTCGTGTATATAGTCTGGAGGTGAGCACACCTTGGGCTCATAGACTTGAGGGGACAGTGGTCACTTGGAGCCAGCTAGGTCCTTCTAGGCTTTGGATCTACGTGGTTGTGTCCAGTGGGTACTGTTGAGGCGGAATCTCTAGGAACCTTTCCCAAAATGAACACATTCCTTTAAATTACACTTTTAGGTCCCAGAGGACACACCCGTTCCTCATAGACCGAGCTAATTGGAAGGCTCAGAAGTTTCTGTTAATTACCTTTGCTGTCCAGCAGGCTCTTCTGTCACCAGTGCCGCTGTCTTCACACCATCTTCCTAATACACAGTGTGCCCCAGGAGAGCCACCGTCAGGACAGTGGAGGGAACTGGAAAGGAGTCAGGCCACAGCAGGTGGTGCACAAGTAACCCTTGAGAGCTAGTGCCACCTTGGCCATGCTGCCTGCCCTTGGTGGCACGGGTGAGTGGTCCTTGGTAGTTACGCTTGTCTGTGATGTCTTTGAGTGGATGAATGTCCTTGACAGGTCACAATGTCTCCAGGGTGTTGTGTTTCTGCATTGATGCCCCTGAGTGTATGTCCCATAGTGGATATTCCGTGTTGTGACGAACCTGTGTGTGACATTACTAGGTGGATGTCACTGGTCCTATGAAAATCAGAAAGTCTTGTGTCCTTGGGGTAGTAGCATCCAATATCCCAGGCTGTAGGCAGAAGGGTACCTCAGGACACGACATGCCAGGCCTGGGCACAGTCTGAGGCATCCTCCTGAGGATCTAGAGGGGCTTTTGACAGCATTGTCTCTATTTTCAGGTGGTCCAGCCAGAGGCTCTGCTTAGTTCTGGATGACGTCTGTGGACTGTGTTCATGCTCCTGCACACCCCCGAGAAACTATCTGGGGCAAGACTTCATTTTTCTCCTGGCTGCGAAAGCCACACAGGCCAGGTTATGTTCACTCAGGGCTCCATTGAACCTTACACACTGAGTGTCTCGTAAATCCTAGCTGGGTTTTGGTAACCTAGGCAGGGAAAGAAAATGGCCAGCTGATGTGGACGTGCCTGCACCAATCCCACTGGGAGCTGGCTCCAGAAAACTGGGCCTTTTGATCATGAAGGTGCCACACAACTCTGAGTCTCCTTTAGGGCAGGGGTCAGTGCAGCCCATCTAGCTGCCTGTGGAGGGCCACACAGAGATTCCAACCGTGCTGCTGCTTTCTTAAGTGGCATTGATGGGCATCCCCACAGGTGAAGCCCCAGGGACTTTGGCCCTGGGAACCCCTGCCTTTCGTGATGGGTGATGATGTGACAGCTTCGTGAGCTTGCTGGCTGCTGCTGTGGACTCGTGTTTGTGGCACCTCCCTCCCATCCCCTAGGTCATATTTGAAATCCTCTGTTTCCAAGATAGTGGATTAGGAGGTGAGGCCTCTGGGAGGCGATGGTGTCGTGTGGGTGGAGCTCTCATGATGCCCTTCTAAAAGGACCTAGAGAGTTCCCATACCCTCTTTGGCCATGTAAGGACTTGGCAGGAAGATGGGTGTAATTCAGGAAGTGAGCTCTCAGCAGACATTAAATCCTCCAGCCCCTTGACCTTATATTTTCAGTTTCTAGAACTGGAAATAAGAGAAATAAATGCTTAAGCCACCCAGTCCACGCTAATTTATTGGCAGCCCTAACGAAGACTATCATTTTTGTACATTATTTTGAGAATGTTCAGATCTTCTTCAGTGTGTATGTGGGGGGTTATTACTACTGACTTGTAAGTGCTTCCTCCTTAAATATCCGTAGTTTAGATGAATCTTAGATGAGTATCTGTGCTATGAATTCTTTCTCCTGGGCTGTGGCATACCCATTCAGTCTCGGTATTCTCTTTTGATGAGCAGTCTTTCTTAATTCGTGCTTTCTTCATTTTGTCTAGGAAATCTTTGTCTTTTGATAGATTATGGTCCTTGAAATCAAACCACATGCTAAGTACATACCCTACTCCTCATCGATACCCCATTCCCTTAAAGTTAAGTTTGGGTCTAAGATGATTTCAAAGTTATGTTTGTGTTGAGTGAAAAGTAGGGACAGAAGTTCATTTTTTCCGTGTGGACATCCAGTCATCCCAATACTGTTCATTGAAAGGAATTTTCATTTCCCAATTGGATTCCTTCTCACCTTTGATAAAACTCAATACGTGTTTTTTTTTTTTTTTTTTTTTTTTTTCCGGTTCCTCTTTTTCTCTTTTCTTTTTTTTTTTTTTTTTTGATTTTTGAGGTAGGGTCTCACTCTAGCTCAGGCTGACCTGGATTCTTTTTCTCTTTTCTTATGCTGGTGATACTGGCTTGGTTAGATGCTGTGTAGTAAATCTTGAGGGGAGGCCGTAGTTTGTGTTCTCCAACTTGTTCATTTCCCCTGTGTCTTTTGACAGTTTTAGGCCCTTTGTATTTCCATATAAATTTTGATTCAGTTTGTCAGTTTTCACATGAAATCTGTTTAGGTTTCAGTTCGAATTATGCTATAAATATATAAATCAATTTTAAGGAGACCTGACATCTAAATAATGTTGTTTTCCAATCTATGAGCTTGGTATATCTCTCCATTTAGGTTCTTTTGAGTTTCTCTTAGCAGTGGTTGTAGGGATGTGTGTGTGTGTGTGTGTGTGTGTGTGTGTGTGTAAGAGAGAGGGAGAGAGAGAGAGAGAGAGAGAGAGATGAGTGTGTACAATGGCATGCATGTATATCACTGTGTCTGGCTTTACATGGGTGCTGGGGATCCAAAGGCTTGTGTAAAAGTGCTGTTGGCCACTGAGCTATCTCCTTAACCCATTTGTAATTTTTGGTAGTCAGGCCTTACACATTCCTCATTAAATTTGCCACCAACCTGAGCTGGAAGGCTCCTCCCTGTTGACTGACTGACTGTCACAGTGCTGGAAAGTGCTGTTAAGTCTCCTGCGGGAGCACAGTCCTCAACGGGCTTAACCATCAGTGGACCTCTTAGCTACACAGCTAGTCAGCCAGGCAAAATGTGCCAACTGGTGCAGTGGTGGCATGTCTGTTGTGGGAGAAACCAGCTGCGCTCTGCTTGGATTTGAGGCCTGCTGCCTGGAAGGGAATTCAGGGTACTAAAAAGTCTAGTCAAAGCCTATGTCTGGGGTGGTCATAAAACCCCGGGGTGAAGCTACTACTGGTGTTTGGCTAAATGGGTATGTTCATGCCCATCTGTTAATGCTCCTCTCTTTGGCCTTCCACACTGTGACAGCTGTCCCATCAGGGGTCAGTCTTCACCTGCCACCTTGTTTGAGACAGGCTCTTCCTGGCAGTGTTGCTCTGGAGTCAGCAGACCAGCTGGTTTGGGGTTCTCCTGACTCCGCCTCCTGTTTCAGTGCTGCATTGGGATTACAGAGGTGTGTGCCACTACTTCTGGCTTATGTGGGTTCTGAGGGTCCAAACTTCCATTCTCAGGCTTCCACAGCAAGTGCTTTTCATCCCAGACCTGTCTCCCTAGCCCTGTTGTTTTTGAGACAGGGTCTTACTATATAATTATAAGCATGTGTCACCATTCCTGGCTTGGCATATCTTTCTGATTAATTAAGCCTCTATTAGGATAAGGCATTACTTTTTTTTTTTAAACCTTAGGTCACGTGACATTCCTTGGCTTAAAGTCACAGTAATAATAATAAGGCCATTTAGTTGTGTCATAGTTGCTGTTTTCATGATATCACTCTTCTGTCTTTAAGCTGAAAGTACATTCCATCCCCCCCCAAGTGTGACAAGGCTGGGTCTTGAGGGCGTTGGCCTGAAGTGTCCAGTTCGTCTGACTGAGCTACTGCACAGACCCTCAGCTTCTTGTGTCCCACCTTTAGTTATCAGCTCCTGGCAGCAAGGCTGTGTCCTGGGGTCTGCCCTCAGCAGCCCCTGCAGGCCAGCTGCCATCTGACACCTGGCTGGGTGACTCCCAGGACTCATTTGTGCTTCATGGTGCTCTGTATAGAAGGCCAGTTATATCAGAGGTCCAGGTTACTTGAAAGGACTTTAGTCACAAGCCCAGGAATTGGGAGAATCTGATGTAAAGAAGGGAAAGTTCAGGCTGGAGATGTGATTCAGTTGGTAGGGTGCTTGCCGAGGATATAATAGGCCCTGGGTTCAATCCCTAACATTGCATAAGCCCAACACTGAGGAGGTTGAGGCAGGAGTATGGTCAGAAGTTCTGGGTCATCCTTAACTCTGTGGCAAATTTGAGGCCAGCCTGGACGACACGAGACAGTGTCAGAAATAAAAAAGAAGGGCTCTGGGCTGGAGGAGTAGCTTAGCAGTTAAGGTGTTTGTCTGCAAAGCCAAAGGACACAGGTTCAATTACCCAGGACCCACGTTAGCCAGATGCACAAGGGGGCGCGTGTGTCTGCCATTCATTTGCAGTGGCTAGAGCCCTGGCATGCCCATTCTCTCTCTCTGTCAAATAAATGAATAAATAAATAAATAAAATATTTTTTAAAAAAGAAGAAGAAGGGCTGGGGGGATGGCTTAGCGGTTAAGGCATTTGTCTGCAAGGCTAAAGGACCCAGGTTTGATTCCCTAGGACCGACGTTAGCCAGATGCACAAGGGGGCGCATGCATCTGGAGTTCATTTGTAGTGGCTGGAGGCCCTGGTGTGCCCATTCTCTCACTCTCTCACTCTCTTCCTCTGTCAAATAAATAAATAAATAAGATAAAATATTAAAAAAATAAAAATAGAAGCAAACATGAACAGAAGAGGATGAGGAAGGGGGATGAGGAAGAGAAGTTCTGCAACCCCTGTTGTTAGCTCTGCACTGTTTGTCTGTCTGTCTTTCCATCCTTGGCTCTGCTATTACCTCTGAGAGCCGGGCTGCATCCTCGCCCCCTGTGACCTCTGGGCTTCGGATTGGCAGCCTGGGCATGGCTCCCTGCAGCGCATGGGGACATGGGTGGCTGTTTCCACGTGTCATGGCCACCATGAAACCATACCAAGTGAGGCTTTGCTCACTCGGTACCTTCCTCCTCGTCTTCCTCTTTTCTGGGGTCTCCCAGCGCCAGCTGCTGCTTTGACAGCTTGGGGAAAGAGCTGCTATTTCCTGGGCCCTGCCTGGATCTGCTCTGTTTTTTGGGTCGAAACTGCTTCCTTCACTTCCAGGACGTGGGTGGGCTCCTTTTCAAAAGTCTAGACACTGCCTCACTTCCCCTGTGACTGGGGTTCCATCCCGAATCAAGCCCCAGGCCCTCCCTTTGGGTGTTTCTGGCCTAGTTTCTAACAGTTGTGAAGATCTGACAAAAGACAGTTGCTGGTCTGGTGTCTTGGGCTAGCCTCGACCTGCACTTGGCATAGCTCTGTGCAGTGCTGCTCTGCTATAGCTTTGGATGCCAAAGGCCTTGTGCTCATCAGATGATAATTTTGCTGGGAACACCTTCAAAACCTGTATGCTGTGAACAAGCACCTGCTGGCAGGTTCTTCTGTGACTCAGCACCAGTACAGCTGTCCCCAGAGTTATTGCTAGCCAGGCCCTGGTGCTAAAGAGGGTCAGGGCTCCCTCAGGCCACCTGCAGGTGCTAAAATGGCTCCAGTCTCCAGGCAAAGGTGACTAGGTATGTCTCTGGAGCCTGGAGGGCTCAGCTGGCCTCAGTGAGGGCTGCCACATTGGTGTGGGCCCTCTGTGGCTGGTGGATCTTTGTGGTGGAGGTCCTCAGTGGGCAAGCCCAGCCTCCTCAGGCTTACACTGACCAGCTCCCCCGACAAGCTGAGTGATCCTTTATGGGGGATGGTCTTTTGTGGATGGCGGCCCTGTGTGGGCAGACCCAGTGTCCTCAGGCTGATGATGACCAGCTGAGTGACCCTTTGTCATTCTGGCCCTTCTCCAGATGTCATGGTTGCCCTCTACCCTCTGATGGTGAGTAGGGTGCAGTGGAATGTCTGCATTGGATGGAGTCCACAGAAGAGTGGCCTCTGGTGGCTGAGTCATTTAACTGATGGCTCCTGGTCTCATCCAGGCAACTGAGCAGTCAGTTTTCTGGTGCTGTACTCAAAGTGAATGGACTGTTTTCCCTCCAGTGGGGCTTCAGTGTGCTCTTTGTTTCATCACTGTACCCAAGAAAGCCCTGGCCACCAGTTAAATAAGGCAGCTTTAGGTTAGCCACTGAAGGACAAGCATAGTATTGACCAGGTACTTAGCACCACTTACTACCACCTTCACTGGCCACTGAGAAACTGTCCAGAGAACCTCTTCAGGGGTTGGCACTCATAGCCATCAGCCCAGGGAAGGCTGGAGTTGGCATTCTGCTCTGTGGGGACACGTGACCCAGGTTGGGTTGCGTGGTGAGCTGGCTTCTCTCTGGAGAGCAATGGTGGGAGGCTGTGTGAGGCCTCGAGGCTGATGCTAGATTATCAGCACCTCTGAGATTCTGCCTGGGTATTTTAAGCACAGCCCCAGCTCTTCCTGGCTAGAGTGTTACACAACTTAGCACCTCACCCCCACCCAGCACGTGTGGTACCCCCAGGGCCGTGGGATGTAGCTGGCAGCCCTGTTGGAAGGCTACATCACAGAGAGGCATCCTGCCCTGCGTCATGTGGACAGGTGGTTAGTTAGAAGCTCCTGCCAACCTCAGTCCTCACAGAAGAGTTGGCTTCTCTAGAAGGGCTAGTCTGAAGGGAGTGTGTTCAAATCCCCTCCCAGGCCCGGATCCAGCGGAGGGGCTGTGATGACCATTGTATGGGCAGAGCCCTGCTGCTCACAGTTCCTTCTCATAATTGGTCGTTCTCCTGCCAATGTCTCAGGGCTTCTACTGGTCCTCGAGCCAAAGTTGATGGACCTTCAAGTGTTCTGAGGTGTTTTTGATTTCCGTTGATTGTGACCTGCAAAGTCACCTGAGCAGCACCAAGTGGGAGCCTCCCGTCTTGGAAGCCAGTCACTCCCAGAAAGGTTTTACTTTCTGTAGACAGCAAATTCAAGACCAGCCTAGGCAATTTGATGAGACCCCATCTCAAAATATAGAAGTTGCAAAAAAATGGATTGGATGATCAAGGCTAGAGCTTTAGTTAGTAGAAAGCTTACCTGGCATGTCTGAAGCCTTGGGTTTGATACCCAGCACCACATAAACCAGGTGTGGTGATGTGTGCCTATAATCCTAGAATTTGGGAGGTGGAGGCAGGAATATCAAGAGTTCAAGGTCATCCTCAGACCTTTGGCTACATATGCAATCTCAAAAAAAGCAAAAGAAAAAAAGAAGGTCTGTGTAATGGCTTATTTGTAAAGTACTTGTCTAGTATGTATGTGGCCCTAATTTAATCCCCAGGAACACTAAAATAAAACAAAACTCCAAGATTTTAATTTAGGATGGTAATGGCATATGAATGCATTCTCAGAATATTGTTTCTTTTTTTGAGGTATAGGGTTTCATTCTAGCCAAGGCTGACCTGGAATTCACTATGTAGTCTCTGGCTGGCCTTGAACTTACAGTGATCTTCCTACCTTGGCCTCCCGAGTGCTGGGATTAAACGTGTGTGCCACAACACCCAGCTGAGAATATTGTTTCTTAAAAAGCAAGACAAACACCGGGCGTGGTGGCGCACACCTTTAATCCCAGCACTGGGGAGGCAGAGGTAGGAGGATATATGTGAGTTCAAGGCCACCCTGAGACTACATAGGGAATTCCAAGTCAGCCCGGCTACAGCAAGACCTTTACCTGGGGGCAGGGAGGGAGATAAACACAACCCTAACCCAGTCATGTTACGCCTGTGGTCATTGGTTCAGGGCTACTAAGAGTGCAGTTTCCTCCTGTGGGGGACAGCTAGGGCTGTCCCAGGGTCACTGGCTCCTGCTTCTAATTAGCAGAGATCCTCCAAGGGGACAGAAGGACCCCAGTAAGCTCTTTGGTTTGGGGCTTGTTAGTTGTGAATGTTGCCACTGCTCACTGACCCAGATGGAACGTTGTGAGTTGATGACGGTGAAACTTTCTTGGCCTGTAGTGGAACGGTGTGGACTGCTAGTTAGTTCCTGACTGTTGGTCAGTATTGCTTGGTATAGGCCACCATGGTGTGTGGGCAGCCAGCACTGGCTGTGAGCAGTGTTTCGTTTAGTAAGTCAACATGGTGTATCCTTGGTATTTCAACTATTTATTATTTATTTTATTTGTGTGTGTGTGTGTGCATGTGTGCGTGCGTGCACGTGTGCGCACACACAGGATGTGGATGTCAGAGGACAACTTTTTGGTCAGCCCTTACCTTTCCACTTCATTTAAGGCAGGGTTTCTCTCTCTCGTCCTCATTCTGCTGTGCTTGCTCTGGACTTCTGGAAAATTCTCCTGTCTCTACCTCCCATCTCATCATCAGCATTCTGGGATTACAGAAGCCCATCAGAGCTTCTGGCTTTTTATGTGGGATCTGGGAAATTGAACCTAGGTCCTTTGGCTTTGCAGGCAAGCGTCTTAACTGCTAAGTCATCTCTCTAGCCCAGTTCATAGTTTTTTAAAAAATGTATTTTTTTTACCTTTTTGCCATTTTCATACATGTATATAATATATTTTTATCTTATTCCCCTAGTTACCATCTCTTATCCCCTCTCCCTCTCACTAACACCCTTCTTTCCCATTAATCACTTACCTACTTCTTCAAAAGTAAAAAAATATATTTTTTTATCTGTTTGAGAGAGGGAAAGAGGTGGAGTGAGTGAGTGAGAGAGAGAGAGAATGGGTGTGCAGGGTCTCCAGCCACTGCAAACAAACTCCAGATGCATGTGCCACCTTGTGCATCTGGCTTACATGGGTCCTGGAGAACCGAACCAAGGTCCTTTAGCTTTACAGACAAGAGGCTTTACTACTAAACTATCTCTCCAGCCCCCCACAATATTTTTTAATATATTTATTTATTTTAGAGAGAGAGGCAGATAGAGATGGGGGACGGGGAGAAAGAGAGAATGGGCACGCACCAGGGCCTCCAGCCACTGCAAACTCCAGATGCATGTGCCACCTTGTGATCTGTCTTATGTAGGTTCTGGGGCATCAAACCGTGGTCCTTTGGCTTTGCAGGCAAGTGCTTTAAATGCTAAGCCATTTCTCCAGCCCCACTTTCCTACTTTTATGCTTTATTTTTGACTTACTAAGCATGGGCAGGAGGTTATTTATTAGAGGATGGGGAATGACCAGTGGCTACACCACTGAAGAGCGTGACTCCCCTTCCCCAACAATTACTAGCTACTACTAGCTCCTCTGGGAGGTATGGGATTCTTATGTGCTCTTCCTCTGCCCATGATGGCGAGTGCAAGCGTGTGCAGGAAACCACGGCTGCTGTGAGTTCATGACGCTAATGACCATGTTGGATCCAGAGTACAGCATTCCCCAGCTCTCCTCCCCATCTACTACCCTGGTATGTTTACAGTCTTTCTGCCCCTCTTCTGCAAGATTCCCGAGCTTTGGAGGCAGTGGGTTAGCTATCCTGTTTGAAGCCGAGCACATAATGGTCACATAATTTCAGCAGTTTCGCCAGCTATGCATCCCTGCATTAACCTTTTGCCCATTGTAGTAGGAAACTAATGTGATTGAGGCTTCAAAGCAGGACTAATCTGTGGAAACAACAATAGCTATTTGGAAGGTGGTCTGACTTGCTGTCCATTTAGCATAACCACAGTAGTTAACTGTGGACTCATGTCCCTAGCTATAGGCTTTTGGCCAGGTTTATAGTATCAGGCATGAAATCCTTTCTCATAACATATGTATGTGTCTGTGTCTGTGTGTGTGTGTATGTATTTATATATATGGGTTTATATATATATGGAGATATATATATATATATATATATATATATATATATGGGTTTTTCAAGGTAGGGTCTTGCTCTAGCCCAGGCTGACCTGGAATTCACTGTATAGTCTCAGGGTGGCCTCGAACACATGGCAATCCACCTACCTCTGCCTCCTAAATGCCAGGATTAAAGGCGTGCACCACCACACCCAGCCTCATGGTATTTTTTAAAAAGTTTATGAGCAATATTTGTCTCATGGTTCTGGAGACCAGAAGTCCAAGAGTTCGGTCCAGTGCTGGCCCCTAAGGGCCTGTCACTGTGTCCAAACATGGTACCGGCATTCCATGATAGACAGTGTCCCCGTTTGTAGTGCTGCGAGGTTTTAGAATGGAGTTACACTTTCTCTGTTGGGAGGTGTTAGACTGTATGTGGCTGAAGGTGTCCATTCACCTAAGATCTTTTCTCTAATGGCTTCTCTGGTTTGCTTTCTGCCAGGAGAGGCCTTGTTAAGCAGAGCTACAAATCTCACCATCTCCCATGTTTTTAGGATGTTTTTGGAGCCAGTATACATGTGTGCATGTGTTTGAATTTTGCTGTGGTTGCCAGATTGAGGGAGAGATCCAACTTTCAGCTTTTCTTCTCTGGAGTGCCTTCTTTGTCGCGTGCTGCGTTTCTCAGGTCCCTGGGTCTCTGAAGATTCTGCCTCGGTTTTGTCTTAGCAGACCACCTTGGTTCTGTATCTCCTTCAGAAAGGCAGCTGAGTGTCAAGTCAGAGGGTAGGTCTGCAGGGAGGAGTGGTGGGAGTGGTGGGAGAGAAACCTTTTTGTCGGGGTCTCTCCCCAGATGGTCCCACCAAGATCACCCCTGACTGTCCTCTTAGGGCCAAGGAGAGGCTCAGAAGGTCTGCTTTAGGATGGATGTGTGAGATTTTGAGAGGTGTTGGGAGACCCTCATCCCAGGTGGCCAGAACTCAAGCTGTCCCTGGGATGCTGGGCTGAGTGTGAGGCTCAAGAAGGCCATGTTTGGTACTGGGTAGGAAATGAGTTGGCAGCAGCCTGAAGGAAGTGTGGCACGGCTTGGGTCAGGGCCAAAGGAAGGCTAGCAGGTGATTTGGTTGTGACTCTCTTCCTTGGGGTACAACACTAAGGTTGGGTTCAGGCAGGTCTTTCAGGCTCCTGAGGTTTGTTCTCAGGAGAGGGAAGTTGCCTAGTAGGCCTGAGGAGACATTTGTATGTTCTGAAGGCCCAAAGCTCCAAGTGTGGCCCTAGCCATCTTGGCCTAGCTGCCCTGCGCAGGGCACAGGTGGAACTAGAACCGGTTTCGTGGCATCACTGTGCCTGGGTCTGGAGGCCCTGGTGCTGGTGACGGCACTGGCTGCACAGCAGCTTTGGGGAGGGCCTGTGGGCCTGACTGCCTTTGCCCACCACAGTCCGTGTCTGGCCAAGATGCTCGTCCTGGAAGCCACAGGCTTGAGCTGACGCCTCACTCTGCTGCCGCTTTGACTCTTATTTTTGGAAACATCAATGGGAACAGAAGTCTTATGCTCTGTCTAGAAATAATGCCTTTCCTTAATTCAATTCAATTGGTTAAAAATAGGAATGCCCCTTTTCAGGGCAATAATCCCATCTCCTGAGCTGGAGGAGGAGAGAGGGAGGGAGCTGGGGGAGGAGCCAGGGCATGTCTATAGCCTTTGAGCCTTCAGGGGTATCAGACCCTGTGTTTTCTGGACTGTCAGGGGTGGGTGGACCATACCAAGGTAGCAGAGAAGTCCTCAGGAGTGGAGATATTTTATATTTGAAGGGCATTTGGCTATGCAAAAGCTACTACTATGTTTGCTAGATGGCCTTGACATCTTAGAGACTAAAAGACTGAAAGTCTTAGAGACTATACACATACACACAGACCTTGTAATTGGCTCAGGGTAATGGCAGTGACTTAGCCCTGCTGCTGGGAGGACCCATATCTAAGGAAAGTGAGCCAGAAGTAGGAGATTGGATGCTGAGCCTGCTGTGATTTTGGACTAAACTGGAGGGACCTCAACAGCTCTCCTGGTGCTCAGATTTGAATAAAGGGGCTTGATAGTCATCATTTGTCTAGCCTTTTCAAAATCAGGATGGGACCTGGTATCCCTTAGGAAACAGGAAAGTGAATTCATCCCATATGGGTCCTGGACCCACTGCCTTCCCCATGGGTACTGTACCTGTCCCTTTGTGCCCCAGTACCCCGTACCCCACCTGCCATGCCGGGGGACTGTATGGAGAATGTGAAGCCTCATGGAGCAGCATGGTCCAGAGAGGCAGTTGGTGTGTGGGGGATGTTGGATGTGCAGTGTGGCTGGCCCTTGCGCCGAGGTTAGTGCCTGCTGGGGCAGGAGCTGGCTCAGTGGGGTGGGAGATTGCAGCTCACACAGCTCCCTGGGCCTTACTCTGTTTCCTGGTCATGTGAGGTGTGCATTGTTGCCCCGTGTGTGGTGGTGCTAGGTCCTTGGAGGTCTGGAGCATGGGAGTTGATTTCTTAGGACCCCTGTCATAAGCTGTCCCCTTTAATGTTGCCTCCTTCTCTAGAGCTAAGGTGTCCCAGGAGCCACTAGGAAGGAGGACTGAGTCCAGCTCATCCTCATCTTGAATTAGAGGCGAGGGGAGCTCGGGGTAGCCATCTCCCGAGGAGCCATTGCACTGGGTCCTCTGGCCAGGCTTGTTCTGCAGACAGGCCAGGACCTAAAGGATTGATGCAGCCTAAGGACACCCTGGGCAGGGTAGGCTCTGTGTCAGCCTCCTTAGGTTCTAGGCTTTGGGAAAGTGTCATCCCCATGGCACAGCCTCCATAGCCTGGAAAAAGACTTTATCAACACACATTTCCTGCAAGAATACTCTTGTGATCATATGATTTGTAAATCATCAAGTACTGACTTTCTATCAGAGCATGTGCAAGTTTCTTTGCAAAGAAAAAGTCTTAAATAAAGTCATGCACTCACCGTGGAATTTAAGATAGCAACTTTTCCTGAACAACCAAGTGCTGCTTCTCTTTATCCCCATTTGGATTGTCATTTGTCTGAGACCCGATATACCCATTTCTGAGGCTAGAATTAGGGTGTGTCTGACAGCTGCTTCCCAGGCAAGCCAGGTTCTGATCATGTCCTTGAACTAACATAGTGTGGTGCAAAGCCACCTTTCCACCAGGGGCCCTGAGCGACAAGACTGTGTTGCACATGGGCCATGCATGGCTCATGGCTGCTTCCTCTGTTCTGAGTCAGCAGTTGAGTATCTTTCCGAAGTGTCTGTCACCTTTTCTAGAGTGTTCCCTTCTGCCTGCCTCCTGTAATGACACTAATTACCCTGGAGTCCGTCTGGATAATCCAAGGGTCCTCTTCCCTTCCCAAAACCCTTCACTTGGTCACATCTGCAAAGTCCCTTTTATCATGGAAGGTAACACATTCAAAGGCTCCAGTTGGGGGTCGGGGCAGTTTGGAACATTGTTATCCAGCCATATGCTGAGTGTGGTAGGCTCCTAGGCTCCATGAGAGCCCTAGTCTGTGCTGGGTCAGGAGACTGAGCATAAGCAGATGTGGAGAATGGGGTGCAGAAGTGGGTGTGGTGCAGGCCTCGGGGAGGGACATGGTTCATAGGATGGCAGGTCATATGGTGGAGGGGCCACCTTCAGGTGTCAGCTGTCATGGCCTCTCCAGGATGAAGGCTTTTTCTGGGTTTCTCCCAGCACTGACTATAGGGCTTGGAGGCTTCACCTGCTATAGCTGGGCTTTTTGATCCCATAGGTGCTAGGAGATGTCTGGGCTGAAGAGGAGCCCAGGCTACCCCACCTTTGCAAGTTGAGACAAGAATTCATAATGTCCCCAAGTGTGGTTGCAGAGACTGCCTGGTGTTTGACTTGTGAGACTCTCCACTGCCCGTCAGCTCTGTGAGCAGTCTCCCTGTCCTTGGCAGACATCAGTCCATCAGCCGACTGAGGCCAGCACAGGACAGAAGTGGAGAGCAGAGCAGCGATGGTGATAAGTAGCTGGGAGCCCCGGGCTCACTCTCAGGAGTTCTGAGGTCTCTAGGGAAGATGCGGCTTGGCTCGCAGCATATTCATGCTATATATCTTGTGCTCACAGCTCAGAAACTGCTGGGATCCCAGAGCTGTGTTCAGACTTTGGGCAAGATGTATATGCCTGTGAGACCAGAGCCATAGTAGACCCACTTAGAGATAACCTTGCACAAGACCTCTTACATGCATGCAAACACATAGTCATAGGCATGAAGCTGTGCCCTCAGGTACATGTATGACACAGATGCAGCACACACAGACACACATGTACAGAGCTGAACCCTCAGGCACATACATGTATGATCTTAAGTGTGTCTAAGGCCTCCAGAATAAGAGTGAGTTTTGTGTTGCTCACTGTATCCCATTATGGCTAGGTTTCAAGGGACTTCAAAGAGAGGCCAGTGCTCTGCACTAAGCACACTGTTTCTAAAGGGTGGACATGGCTCTGGTAGAGCTGGTTCATTGTTCCCACCTGAGCCCAGGGTGTGTATTTCAGGGCAAAGGCAGAAGGCCTTAGGGAGCCTGGGGGTATGTTGGAGGGCTACTTGGCTGCCATGCACCCTGCTGACCCAACTTTGGGTGGGGATAATGCTGCCCACTTAGATGCCCAAGTTCCTGGAACTCAGAAGAGTGGTGGAGATGGGGCTGCAGCTTCTCTGGGGCCCGGTACCCCAACCGCTGCCTGTTTCCATTGCCACACCAGGCTGCAGGCTGGCTCAGAAATCCCACTGGTCTGACCTCACCTCCAGCCCTACTTTATGTGATGGCTGCACTTGGAGCCCTTCCCACTGCTGTGCCCAGTTCAGTGCTCCTGGACCCTGCAGCTTTCCTGGCCAATTCCCAATGTACCTGACTCCCCTCCCTCTGCACCCTGCACCATCCTCACCCACTGTGGTAGCTTGAATGTATGCCCCCATAGACTCAGTTTTTTTTGTTTGTTTTGTTGGTTGAGGTAGGGTCTCACTCTAGCTCAAGCTGACCTGGAATTCACTACGCAGTCTCAGGATGGTCTCGAACTCATGGTGATCCTCCTACCTCTGCTTCCCAAGTGCTGGGATTAAAGGCGTGCGCCACCATGCCTGGCTTCGGGTTTTTATTAAAGCTTTAAGTTGGGTCTCCAGCGGCCTGGCTGGAGGAGCTGTCACTGGGGGCAGATCTTGGGGTCCAGCCCTGGGGTATGGTGCCACTGATGGTACTTCCTCCTGGATCTGCAAGCGTGAAATAGATCCCTTCCTCCCATCAGCTGTGTCTGCTCTGGATGCTCATCTCAGCTGTACCCCAAGGGTCTGTTTATCACATCCTCTGGCCAGCTCTGGTGTCCTTCCTGGAGAACACATTGGGAACTTGTGGTCATAACTTGTTAGATGATCATCAGGATGGTCACTTCAACCATTTCCTGGAATAAGAAGGCCCATGTCCATGCCCTGAAATACAGTCCCCATGCCTAATTCTCCCCATTAATGATTATAGTGAGTCCCGGATATGTTGCAACTCACAAGGCTATGCAGCCACAGCGTAGGGGCCCTGGAAGTGGTTTTTTAGAAACAGGAGTTGTGTTTTACCCTGGGTAGAAAGGATGCAATGCTATTTCCCACCTGACTGGAGGTCTAGGAGGCAGGGATAAATAGGCCCCACGTGAGGCCAGTGCACCCACTTGAGGCTTGGGAAGAAGGGCTCAAGGCGGCCTCATCCAGACAGTGTGTGGGAACCTCACTCAGAGCCAGGGTCATCAACTGTCCAAGCCCTGTAGGGCGAGGCTTCCACTGTGCCTCACTATGGAACTGGAATTCAGGTAGGCATGTGTGCACACACGTGCATGCGACCCACAACTGAACACAAATGTTCAGAACCGAATGTTTGACATACATGCGCAAGCAAACACAGATACACACAACATACGCACATCAGAACACAGGCATGCAGGCACATACGCATGTACACCAGCACGCGCACACACACACAGACACACACACACTTACCCGGTCTCCCTGGCCTTGCTAGTCAGTGTCACGCAGTGACATAACCTGCTGGCGCCCCAGTTGCTTATGAATCCAGCATGCATTGCCCCTGACCCAGGGGCCCCAGGTCCCGCTTTAGTTTTCACACCCACATTCCGCCAGTCCAGGCCTCTCTCACAGGCTTTCTGGAACCCCACAGGAGCATAAGGCTCCCTCCTGCTCAGCTGCAGGACGCCCACAGGTCCTTCCTCCACGAGTGTCCCTGGTCATTCCGGAGCCAGCCTCCATTTCCTGGTGCTGTCCAGCATCTTTCCAGTGTTACCGGCCCCGAGCTGGCTGGAGTGCCCTGGTGGAGGCCTAGCTTCTGGCGGCCCAGCTCCTGAGGCTGGCCCTGCACAGTCTGCCTGAACTTCTGAGAGTCAGCTGGGTGTGCTGGGCAGGGGGTAGCCTACCACGATGGACCAGAACATGTCCATCCCAAATTTACATTTTGGAAAGAGGCCCTCAGAACAATTAGTCTCCAAATAGAAAGGGTTTCTGGTTGAATGTGTGATGGCGGGTTTGGGAGGTGGTGTGGCGGCACTGATTGCCCACAGCTGCCAGAGCCGACGGCCGGGCAGGCAGGCAGTTGTGGGAGGGGACAGTGCTAGCCAGGGAGAAAGTCACCATCTGACAGCCTCGTTTTATCAGTGAGTTCAGATCCTGAGGATGAGGCTCGGTGGCCTGCCACCCTGCATGGGTGGAACCTCTGAGGAGGGTCAGGGGGCCTACAGCCCTTCCCTAGAGGACATTAGAGACCAGGAGTTCCAAGGGCCATAGGCAGCTTTGTCTGGTGAGAGGCTGCTGGGGACATCTACAGGAAGGAGTCCCAGCCCTTATCGTCTCCTCTTCAGCAGCCAGCTCCAGTGGGGAGGGGCGTGAGCACGTGCATGCACATGCATGTGCTCACACGGGCACACACACACATGCTGTCTGGGATTGGATGATGTCCGTCACCTCACATGGCAGAGGGACCTCTGCAGATGGGACTGAGGGAAGGTCTTGAGACTAGGAGATTGCCCTGCAATGTCTTGATAAACTCTGAGTACAAACCAGCCGTCCTTGTGTGAGGGAGGCAGGAGAGTGGAAACAGAGTCCGGGAGAGGGCAACTGGAGGAAACTACCCTGCTTAGTCAGAGGCTAGAGGAGAGGCCACCAAATGACAGAGGGCCCCACCTCCCAGTGTCCCCCAGGTACATGGAGGGGGGTTAAGAATTGAGGAAGACACATGCTTTCAGATATTTCTTCAGCAATCTGGATTTTAGCTCAACAGGATCCACATGGGTCTTAATATCCCTCAGAACAAATGTGTGCTGTTTTAAACCACATTGTGGTCATGGGTTACAGTACCCACAGGAAGTGAAGGAGCTCAGGGATTCAACAGAGGACTCTCCTTGGCACTGTCTATAGACACAGGGCCCAGGAGGGCCCAGCAGGAGAGGCATAGGTGGGGTGTCAGGCACCCATAGCAGAAAGCCATGAGAATGTATGAAGAACCACACAGAGAACCTGCGCGGGTGGACCCACCCCCCCACTGCAGGGAGGGGAGCATGCGGCACCGAATCCCAGCCCCCTCCCCCCCCCCACGCTGCTGCTGCGGGCTCCTGGCACTGGGGTAAAAACTGGGAAGCGGGGTGGGTAGTGGGGGGGGGGGTTGGGTGGAGGGGCGCCAGGGCTCTGGGCTAGTCAGGTCTGTCCTCAGGCTGGGTCGTGGGCACTCAGGGCTTGCTCTTCTGTTCCCTTTGCTACTTGGATGCCTTAAACATTTCACCTTGTGCTTAGAGAGGGCTGGGGAGTCTGGTAAGTCCCACAGGCCAGCATGAGCCAAGAGATATGGACTTTGTTGGACATGCCCATGGAAGGGCTCTCAGCCTTCCTAACGTGGCCAGGGTCGTGGGGGAAGAACCATTGTGACACAGTTGTCCCTGACCCAAGAGAGTCCCACAAAGTGAGCTGTAAAGGAGGCCCATTAAGCTCCACAGTGTTCAGTGCACAGGGCTCTGTGTTGAGTTCAGAGCTAAGAGAAACTCAGAACGGCATGACCCTCTCTGCCTGCTGGGGACACTGCCTGGACTTCAGGGTCCCAGCTGTACTCCCTTTGCACCCCAAGTCCGAGGCTCGGAGCTGACTGAGTCTCTGATTCCCATGGCAGTAAGGTAGGACTTCTCAGGCCAGCGGGGGTCAGAGTCAGGCACCGGGTGGGCTTCCAACCTCAAAGCACAGGGTCACTGGGCCAGGACATGGCGGGAGTGCCTTTATGACGCCAGAGGAGGTGCAAAGTCGTGCTCAGTGGTCGTGTGGGTCTCGGGAGGTGCCAGCACCCTCAACCTTTCATGCAGGAGGGGTGCTTATGGAAGCAGTGTGGCCACAACTGCTGCAGGCGGGGCTCAGCGGGCCAGTGGGAAAGGAGCCGCAGAGCCCCACCCCCGTCTCCCAGGCTGCGCAGAGAGAGAGCGTGTGCGCACAGATACGAAGTGCTGTGAGTATGTGTGAGAGAGTATGAGTGTTCATGTGCCCCAAGGGTAAGAGCGAATGTGTGAGGGTATGTGAGTGTGGGTGAAGGTGGGGGATGTGCTCTAAGTGTGTAAGAGTGTCTCTTATGCCCTAGATCATGGCTGAAGTGAGTGTGAGGAGACAGCCTCGTGCTGCTCTGATGTGCAGATGTGAGCGCTTCCTCACTGCACTCTGCCCGTTGCCTTAGCAACTTCAGGAGCCCCTGTCTGGTTAGAGGAGGCGGGGCTGCGTCCATTTGTGAGACTAAGAAGCTGCCCTGTGGTCAGCCCTCTACTGGGGGATGGGCTGAGTGTGGGAGCAGAGATAGGGCAGGACATACTGAGGCACAGCAGGATAAGCACCTGGATATGGGACCCCATGGGCTTGCCTGCTCCCTTGGGGCCTCTTAGGCAGGTGCCTGGGAATTGATGGGTGAGCATCTCATATCAGTTGAGCCTGCCCAACTTCCAGTCACATTCTGCCTGGTGCCCAGTGGTCAGGTCTATCCCGATGCCCCAGTGGTTAGGGTAAAGAGGTGGTTTTCCCTCCAGGCTCCTCCTCTGTCCATCAGAGACCTCCCCTGGGCCAGTTGTCCTAGAGATGTCTGTCTACCCATCTCTTCTGTGACTAGCATGTCCTATGAGCTGCTGAGACCAAAGAGGTGTTCGAACAGTCAGTTCTCTCAGGCTTTGGCTGAGTGTGGTGGCTACTCAGGCCCCAAGGCAAGCTGTAGTCTATTGGCACAAATAGGAAACAAAAACATGGCTGGATATGTTCTGACCAAGGGCCTTTAAAAAAAATTCTTTTGTTTTCATTTTTATTTATTTGAGAGTGACAGGCAGAGAGAGAAAGAGGCAGATAGAGAGAGAGAGAGAGAGGGAATGGGCATGCCAGGGCCTCCAGCCACTGCAAACGAACTCCAGACGCATGAGCCCCCTTGTGCATCTGGCTAATGTGGGTCCTGGGGAATTGAGCCTCGAACTGGGTGCCTTAGGCTTCACAGGCAAGTGCTTAACCACTAAGCCATCTCTCCAGCCCTGAACAAGAGGATAGTGCAGGACTGAGATCCCATTCTTTGTGACCAAGGGTGGTGCTATGACAGGGAGGAGACTGAGCAGAACTTGTGCTTCCAGAAGGGGACACCTTGGGGCACCTTTGCTCTGGGCCTGTGGGATGGAGGTTGCCACCATGTCTTCGCAGTGGTGTTGACTCTGACATCTCAAGATCTAAGGCTGTGCATCATGGAGGGAGGAGATGGCTGTGCCCTGGTGTGGAATGACTGCTTTTAGTAAGTTGATATTTTCCTGCCATTTGTTGCTAGCATTTTTAGTACAAAATTCTTTCATGATGAAATGGCCCATTCTCACGCCCCAGTCTGTATGTGGGATGAGATTTTAACGTGATGAAGTAAGTGTTTGCTGTCCCTATGGTGAGTGCTGTGGTATTTGGGGGCCATGGTTCTGGTCGTCAGATGCATGGCCATGTGCCCCAGCCTGCATAAGGAGGGCAGAAGTGACATGTGAATCTAGGGGACAGTGAGATGCTCTCTTTTTTTTTTTTTTTTTTTTTTTTTTGGTTTTTCGAGGTAGGGTCTCACTCTAGCCCAGGCTGACCTGGAATTCACTATGGAGTCTCAGGGTGGCCTTGAACTCACGGTGATCCTCCTACCTCTGCCTCCCAAGGGCTGGGATTAAAGGCGTGTGCCACCACACCCGGTGAGATGCTCTTTTTGAGGATCTGTGTGCTGCGCAGACAGGAGCTGGCACCGAGGTGCCCAAAGCTCTACCCCCGAATTCCTCCTCTGATTCTTGCCAGGCTGGGAGGGGTGGTGGAGGAGGAAGCCTGTGTCCTGTCCCCCAGGAGCTGGGGTGCTGGACAGCTGCATTCCTGCCTCTGGTACAGGGCTGGGCCAGGAGGAAGAGGAAGGACTGCCCTTATTCTTGGCCAGCAGCCCTTTGGGTTGAGGCACCAGTTGCTCATTTTGAGCCCTTCATTCCAGGAAAAGGGAGGCTGTGGGAACATGCTGTGTGCCGTTGGCAGTTGGGGAAGGTGTTTTCGCCTCTGTGGAAGTGCTAATGTGTGCGAGAGTAATATGTGCGTTTACGCCTGTCTGTTGCGAAGCCTCTGTTGCACCAGGAGACACTGGGCACTGCCTCTGTGGAGCACAGGGGCCTGGGTATCGCTTCCTGTAGGAGTCCTGGGATCCAAACACCCAGGCTTCATTCCACGGCTCTTGAAGGAACAGGGGAATAACTGCTTCGAATGCAGCTTTTCCCTACAGCACTCTCCCCATGGAGCCCTTTGGCAGCTGCTGTCCCTGTTCCTGATCAACTTCAGAAGCATCAGACCTGAGCCCAGGACCTTGCTGCCCCCTTGCTGTGGGGCCTGTGTTGGGCTTGGCTTTCAGGGTCATGGAATCATGGGGTTGTGGGACCTCGGCCTCTTCTGCCACAGGTTGTACGGTAGATATGCCTCCCCATGTGGCTCTGTGTGATGAGCTCTGGACGTTCAAAGGCCTGCAGGGGTGGATAAGACCCAGGCCAAGCCTCTTCCTAGGAGCCCTTCTGTCTTCCTTTAGGGGACAGTGGCCCAAGTCTTGGTGGAGCTGCAGCAGAGGTCCAGAGGCTGTAGGATCCTGTTGGAAGAGCAGCCTTGGGCAGGCTCCTTTCAACCCTTGGTCCAGGCTCATAGCTCCCTACTGAGCTGTGGCCTCACAGCTCTTTGCAGAGGGTTTTCTGTACCTGCAGGGACTTAACTCGTATGCATTGGCAGGGTTAGCCCAGGCTCCTCTCAGGCTGCTCTGCCCCACACACTCACAGCAGGGCTGGGGCCTTGCACGCACAGTTCCTGGGACACCATCTGCTGTTACAGACCTTCAGCTCCACTTGTTCCAGATAAGCCCACTGCTGTGCTCCAGCACCCACCCCAGTGCTCAGGGGCGCAGGGCTCCCATCTGCTCATGGTGGGGCTCCCACAATGCTGAGGGTTAGTGTGGCTCCCAGCACGGAGACCCTGAGCAGCAGGGTCAGGGCGTGGGTGACTGTTGGCAGTGTGCATCCTCATGTTTCCATCTGTGAGCCCTAAGCCCTGGTCTGATGGGATGCCATAGACTTGGGTCCTTCAGATCTGTCTATGGTGGTCCTAGGATGTTGAGCACGGGGGTGGCAGGGGGAGCCAGGCTTTGGACAGCAAGACCTCACTGGGCAGCTCTAGGGGAGGCACACAGCTCACAACTGTGGGACATCCCTGAGCTCTGGCCACTGTGTAGTGACTCCCTGCCTGGCCCAGGCAGCCTCCTCACAGCCTCAGGGCTGAACTGTGGCCAGAGCTGCTGTATCGACCAGCCGCTGCCCTGATCATTAATTCATGAAAGTTTCCGGTGCTGTCTGGGGATGTCAGTATGGAACACATTGGCTCTGGCCGAAGGCAGGATGAACAGACCAATCTGGGAAGCTGTTTATTGGCCACTGTGTTTACTGTAAATAAAGATGGGGGATGGGCCGGGCCACTCCCTCATAGGTTCTGGTGTGTGGGAGGGTATGTGGGGGGAGGGGGCTGGAGGAAACCAGGCCTGTGATGCAGTACTGGATAGAGAAGCCAGAGTTGTTCTGGAACCTGGGGTCTTTAGGAGCCTCAGTCCCCCAACATCCAGTTGTGTCTGCTGCAGAGAAAACACAGGGAGAGGCCATTGCACCCAAGGCCAGGGGCAACCCTGGTGCCCTGGGGCTGGGGACAGATGCAAGGGCAGGACTCTGAGGGGTACACTGAGGCCTGACCCAGCTTCCCAGAGAAGGCCTGAAGGCGAGCAGCAGATGACCAGGCAAGGGGATCTAGCCAGAGTAACAGTGGCAAGGCCTAGGCGGGGTGGGGCCGAGGGTCGCACATAACACCATCACTTTCCATAGAAGACCGTGCAGCAGCCCAGGCCCCAGGTTCATAGTCACAGAGATGGGCCAGGATAGTGGATGATGAGGAAGGTGGCCAGGTGGGTTCTTGGAGACTCGTGGACAGTACAACAGTTGGCCATCATCTGGTTCAGGCATGGAGTCCAGGGTCAGAGCTAGAGCAAACACGTACTTCCTGACTCCACATCTCAGCTTCTTGCCCCAGGGACTAGAGATATCTTCAGGCTGAGGAAAGGGCTGGCCCAGGGCTGACAGAGCTACAGGCTGAGGAAAGTAGGGAGGGAAAGTGGAGAATACCTGAGTTCTTTTACCAAGGGCCTGTGCTGGTCTGTCCTTGCCTTGAAATGGGGACATTCGCAGGCATCACATTGAACTGAGTGCCACTCCTGGGGCGTGCTTGGGGCATCGCGCTGAGGTGCCTGTTGCTGGAGGAGCTGCTCAGCTAGCTGTGACTGCTCACTGTTGCTCACCAAGCACTGTGCTCTAGGTAGCCCCCAGCCTGGGCAGCATCTCCCACAGAAAACACCAGAACTCTGCAGAGCCCCAGGCCTCAGGCCTGACTGGGCGATTTCTTCATCAGGAGAGTTTTCTAGGTCACAGGACATACAGGGAATGCAGTCAACTTCTGCATGAATTTTAGCAATATGTGACGTTTAATTTTTTATCATTGATTCTCAAATTGTCCCCAATCCTGGAATGGTGCTGTTCCATGGGTGATGGGCCAGCTTTACTCAAGGGTGCTCTGAGGCTGGGGACCCTCACAGATGACCTGCAAGCAAGGCTGTGATGGGGAGGGTCCCTGGTGAACTTTACAGCTCAGGACTTGCCTGTGGTGTGGCCAGCGTCCCTAGCCACTGGCTACTCTTTGACACCCACTTCCTGGGCCTGTGGAGAGCAGAGCTGTCCCTCCTGGTCTGTGGGGGAGGCCTTAGGCTGTGCATTGATTTTTGTCACTGATAACAATAGCGTGACTCACGGTGCTGCAGCAGGTCTATTTTTACTCTCCCAGGGGCCATCTTCCCTCTGCCTTCCTCACTGGGGTATGTTTTTGTCTGTTTTAAGAAAAACCCTAGCTTATAGAAGGACTGTGTTTTAGCCTGGACTCTCACAGCAACTTAGAGCTTTCCCAGTGCTTGTTGGAATGTACTCCATCCACATCTTTCGTGGGCCAGGGGCTGAACCCGCTGCCAGAGCTGAAGTGGCGTGTGGGGCAGGAGAAGAGGCACTGGCCAGGGCACTTTCAGGGTAGATTATTGTTTCATTTTTAGGAGAAACATATTCAAATAAGCTTGTTATGTTAGCTTATGATTTTGTGATAACTACAAAGGAACCAACAGTTTAGCACTCTCTTGCCTTTTATTGTCATGTGACCTCAGACTGTCTTTGGAAAGTCCACTCTCTCAGCCCCTTCCAGCTACCCTCTGCCCACCTTAGCAGGATAAATGGATGCAGCCCATGTATGAGCCGGATGTGCCAGAGGCTCTCATCTCAAAGGCAACGTCAGGCCACAAGCATAGCAGCCAGCAGTTACAGGGAATGTGAGTGGCTTGCCCTAAGCTGGCTGGAAAAAGGCCAATGCTGACTACTTTCTGGAAAAGAATCCCTTACCTTTTCTGTGGTGTGTGTGTGTGTGTGTGTGTGTGTGCTGTGGCGTGTGCATATGCGCACGCGTGCATGTTTCACACCTGGTGAAGCCTGGAGCTTGAATGAGGCAATCACAATGTAGTCAAATGCTGGGCTTGAGAGGTCCAACATCCAGAAGTTGTCTGGGCTGCTGGGTGGGGCGCTGTGAGACACTGTGCTCTGTATCTGTTACCAGCCAGTGGCCCAGGACAGTACCTAGTACGGGTCCCCAGGTGCCTTGCATGGTGCCTCACTCTTGAGAGAGATGACCCATCTTCACCTAGCAAGGACTGTACTTCTAGCTGCATACTCTCCCAATGAAAGCCTTCACTGAAGAATAAATACTTGAGGGACCTTTGATTTTGAACTATTTACGTGTCCATGGAAGGCTCTGTGCCCGGGCGCCTTTGATTGGTTGTATGATGGAGGCACATCTGGGGGTCTGGAGCTTGAAGCTCTGCCACCTCTCCCACCCACAGGACAGAGTGTCTGCTCCAAAGATTTATTTTGATGTGGGGCAGAAGATGGGTAAATGCTAGATTGACCTGTTGGGAGTTGAACTTGTGTTTCCTTCTACCTATGTGATGATTTACGAGGTGTCTAATACTAGCAGAGAACACACCTCATCATTACATAGCGAGTTACATTGGAGTTGTCCAGACCAGCTCACTGAGGTCTAACTGAGGACCTGGGCACAGGCCCTTACTTCTTTCTGTTGTATTCCAGTGTGCCCTCTAGAGTCTCTCCTGAGCATCCCCAAAGTGGTAAAGGCTGGAAGGGACCCCGGGGCCTCAGGCCCTTTTTCTGGGCATGGTGGGCCTGAGCTGGGCCTCTGAACCTGAGGGAAGAGGCACCAGGGCCAGAGTCTGTGTGTCTTTGGAGGCATAGCAAACAGGGTTTGCCAGTGAATTGACTGGTCTTGGCGTACGCCTGGCCAGAGCTTGAAAGGAAGAAACTCTTGATAACAGGTAGACTTGTGGAAAGTCAGGAATCTCTGCTCTGATTTTTGCACAGTAAGGACATCTTTGTGTGGCCATTGGTAGACACTGGCCTGAAGATAAGGTAACTTGGAGACAAGTTCAGGGCCCTTTCCTGGCAGGGCCCTGCATGGGCCACATGGAATCTCAGCACCGTGGGAAACCCTGGCAGCCACACCTCAGTGTGCTTTTGTGAATTGATTAGGAGGTGAATATGCTGCTTGCAGGCTTCCTCATTGAAACCTGAAGTCCTTGGTGCTGCCTCCTCCTCTGAGCTACTGGCTGCAGCTGGCATGGCACCATGCCTGCCCTGACTCCCTCACCCATATGGGAGCTGCCTGACCAGGTCCTTTTGTCCCTTTGGTAGACAAAGGCATCAAGGGTCCAAGTAGGTGGGCACAGGTGTGGGGAGCAGTCCCAGAGCCAGACCAGGCAGCAGCTTGTTTTCTGGGCTGGCTTCAGCATGTCCCACCAGGCGCCACCCGCTGCCAGGTACAGTCCTGACACCCTTTATGTCACCTCCCTCTCTTCATGCTGTGCTTCCCCCCAAGTGCACACCCTTGCCCCTACCCAGTGTCACCCAGCCACCATCAGCAAGCCCCACAGGGAATGGCACCCTCCTCGGAAACCTCAGCCTGTGAGCCATGACTCTGTACCCGTGCTTTACTGGGGTGAAATGCGCCCCTGACAGTGCAGTCTCCCAGCCTGCCGCCATGCATCCACCCCGTCGGCCGCTTTCTCTGAGCCAGTGTGCTTTCCTTCCTTAGCCAGGCCTGCCTCTCGTGGGCAGTGTCTGCCTTCTGCATGAGCCGCTCCTTGTCTGTGTTGAACCTTGCCCTGACTTCTGTGCCCCTGCTAGAGAAGCCTAACTAGATGGTGAGCTCTTTTCCAGGATTGCTCGTGGCTGGAGACTGCCGCAGACACGCTCTCACATACGGCCTTTGGCTCTGCTGCTCCTGACCGTGCAGAGGCCGTGCATGTACCTGGCCCCACAACCTTCCTCTGCCTTTAGACTTTTCAGACTCAGGGTTTGAAGTCTGAGGCAGTGTCAGAAGCTGCCCAGTGTGGAGTTTGGCAGACTCCACAGGCGATGGCTGTCTGCAGGATGGTGTTCCCGCGTGATTTCCAGTCCATGGACTGATTACGATTTGGCTTTCTATAACATCCTTGGTACGATGACTGTTTTGACACATCCCTACTGATAGATTAGATTACTTGCTCGTTTTTTTTTTCCCGGGGTGGGGGGGGGGGGGAAGCGCTTGAACTTACAGCAATCCTCCTACCTCTGCCTCCCAAGTGCTGGGTTTAAAGGCGTGTGCCACCACACCTGGCTTACCTGCTCTTCATTGAGTAATGAAACAAGAGCCATCATCTGCTTTAGGACACGTCCAGGCTAGTGATCATGGAGACCCTGGGCCCTACCCCAGGGCAGTACTGAGACCCTTCTGGGTTATCAGTAGTTAGTACTGGGGAAGGGACCCAGAGCAGCAGCTGGTCTTGGGTTCTGCTCCCGCAGGCCTGGGCTCCATTGAAGAGCTGCAGGCTGCTGCTAGTGTGAGCGCCTGGTGCACACTAGCACAGCCAGGTGCTCAGAAGACACAGCAGCCAGAGGACAGAGGCTCACCACGTGGTTTTAGCTCTTCCTCTGGGCAGGGTCCCTGAGGTACTGTCACCCTCTAGGCCAGTCTGCTGGTGGTCCTAGTGTGAAGTCTGCCCTGGCCCAAGCACTCTGATTGGTCTCAGGGTGTGAACAGCTGTGTTACAGATTCCTATACCTTCTACGTCTTCTCTGAACGGCTTCCGTGTGGTCACTCTGGCACTGTTACCTGTGACTGCCTGACCACAGAACTGTACTCCCAGTTGGTCTTAGGAAGTGGGGAACATAGTTGTGCTCAAGGCCGTAGCGCCAAACGGTGCAGGCTGCAGGGTACAGATCACATGTCCTCCTGTTAATCACAGGAAGCTGAGGGTTGGTGGGAGGCCACAGGCGGGCCAGCATCCAAACCACAGTACTCTCGCCCTGCACTGGTTGGCTGTGGACCCAGGCACATCCCGTCAGGTGTCTGTCCTTGCGAGTACTCATCCCCACAACCCTGAATGGTGGCATCAGCTTTTCAGGCAGCTGAGCACGGAGTAGGACGGCTGCTGGGAGATTCCTGCGTGCCGCCGACGTGCACTTCATGTTCTGTCTTTCTTGACTTTTTTTCGCCAGTAAAGAGGAAAGTCAAAGGCTGTGCTTGCTCTCTCCAGAGGCTGATTGTCTGGCTGAGTGTCCATGTGGACAGACTCACAGTCTTGGGGCCTGCCCTGCATTGTGCTTGGTGCCTGGGAGGTGTGGGGGGGGGGTTGCTGGGGACACTACAGCAAGCTGTCCACAGGCAGGAGATTGCCTGACCCATCTCCAAGGCAGTGCTAGGCTAGACTCCAGGCACCAATGGAGCCCAGCAGGGAAAAGGTGGGTTTGGGTGACATATAAGTGGGTGAATATGTAAAGTACCATAACTCATAGGTGGCCGAGGTCCTCTTCAGGACACACATCTTTTTTTTTCTTTTCTTAATTTTTATTAACATTTCCCATGATTATAAAAAATATCCCATGCTACTACCCTCCCTCCCCCCACTTTCCCCTTTGAAATTCCATTCTCCATCATATCCCCTCCCCATCTCAATCAGTCTCTCTTTTATTTTGATGTCATGATCTTTTCCTCCTCTTATGATGGTCTTATGTAGGTAGTGTCAGGCACTATGAAGTCATGGATATCCAGGCCATTTTATGTCTGGAGGGAGCACGTTGTAAGGAGTCCTACCCTTCCTTTGGCTCTTACATTCTTTCCGCCACCTCTTCCGCATTAGACGCTGAGCCTTGGAAGGTGTGATCGAGATGTTACTCAGTGCTCCAGTCACTTCTTTCCAGCACTATGATACCTTCTGAGTCGTCCCAAGGTCACTGCCATCTGAAAAGAGAAGATTCTCTACCCAAAGTGAGAGTAGCATTAATATAAGGGTGTGAATATTAAGAGAAGTGCTTACTGGGCAGTTTGATAAGCATAGTATATACATTTTTCCAGACATCAGCAAATGTTACACCCCAAGGGCTCATGACTACCCCTGTTTTAAGTTTTCAGTATCAGGGATGTATTCCCTCCCATGGAGCGGGCCTCCAGTCCAATTGGAGGGCAGCTGGTTTCCACCATGACAGACGTGCCACTATTGCACCCGTTGGCTCCTTTGGCCTGGCTGGCCAATTATAAGACTTGCAGCAGGACACACATCTTTACCATAACAGCCAAGTCCCTGTGCTGGTCTTCCAGGCTGTGAGGCTTGGGGGTGCAACCTGGCAGCCCAGGCTACTGGCCTGGAGATCAACGAGGGCCTTTCCAGTGACCAGTGGGGGGTAGGTGGAGAGCCAGGCTGCCCAGCCTGGGCACAGTCTGCGCCTGAGAGAGGGAAGCTAGAACCACACAGACCCGTGTCGACCCTGTGGGAGAGCCTCTGGTAAGGCGCTGTGTGGGGGCTGGGAAGTCAGAAACCATGGCTCAGAAACAGTATGCTCCCAGGTGGTGAGCTTTGCTCTGAGGGGCCCTGCTGTGATCCCTCAAGGGAGGGCCAGCCTGGCTGTGCTGTAGCAGAAGGCCATGGCAGCCGCCCGAGGCGGATTCAGTGAGTCCCGGTAAACCCTCAGATCGGGGCTTGGGCTGCTGCTCCCTAACATGCCTGGGCCTGCCTGTTGGATGTCTTCAGAAATGGGAGTGGATTTGCAGTAGGGCCTAGGAGCCCTGCTGACTCATTTGTCCCTCAGTCTTGCCTGTGGGCTCGGCACACATCCCCATCCCCAAATCATCTGAAAGGCACAGCCAGCGATGGCCCTGCACTACGGCCTCCTGCAGGGCAAAATGAATGGGCAGAGGGCTGCTCCAGGGTGGGGGCTTATGCCTGGCATGGAGCCTTTCTGCCACCTAACTTGGCATCTTCTGTTTCATTCCACAGTGAACTTTGACCACTTCCAGATTCTGCGGGCCATCGGGAAGGGCAGCTTTGGCAAGGTAAGAGGTAATGGCTGGGCCATTAAGGGAAAAGAACATGCAGGACAGTGGGGCCAGAGAGACTCCCTTTGCCCACTGGCTCCATTTCTCTTCAGAGAGGCTGGCCCCACCCAAGCAGTGAGCTCTGTCAGGGAAGGAATGGGGGTACTGGCCATCAAGGCTACCCATCTAGCCTACCACCACCTTTCAGTTAAGGTCTCTGGTGTCTTAGATCAGCTGAAGGCTGAGGGTGGCCATGCTCAGCCCTGCAGAACTTTTATCACCCCGTGAGGGGCTTAGCCCTGACTCCCCCTTGCAAACCATGGCTGGTATTGTAGCCTGAGGGCTTTCCTCCAACAGGAAGTAGTGGGCTTGGCCCTGGAAGAAGAGCACCTCAGAATTGCTGCATGTTGTGGCCAACACCCTGGGGTCCAGGAGCCCCTGTAATGCTCAGAGGCCCTTTCAACCGAAATAACAGCTGAGTCCACACTGGAGTCCACAGGCCAGCCTGTACCCATACCCATTTCTAAGGTGTGAGGTGACAGGACCCCAGGTGGTGGCCAAGCCTGTGTCTTCATCTAAGGCAGCCCTAGGCTTCTGTTCTTCAAGTGGCCTCTCCACTTGTCTTGTGTTCTCTCTTGGCCAGATCTAACTTCCTGATTGCTGTCTTGTGATATCTAGAGACTGAGGGTAATTATAACTCCAAGAGGCTTAACAAGCGCTCTGAGAAGGCTGGAATTAGCCCTCAGCTCTGCAGCATTGCTTGCATGCACAGAGCCCTTATGAGTGGACATTTCTGTTCCGCTGTCTGGGCGCGCCTCCCTCTGCACGGCCTCACGGCTGGATACTGTTAGGCTCTGAGAGCTCTCTCTGCAGGGATTGACTGCCACCAGAACACAATGCACAGGGCGTTTGAGGGCGATTAATCATCTCTACTTTATTGTCACCAAAGATTGCTATACTGGGTGACTGAGGCCTGGGTGGGTGATTGTAAGCCAGGGCAGAGGAGTGCTTTGCACAAGACCATCATGATAGGAGGAAAAGATCATGACATTAAATAAAAGAGAGACTGATTGAGAGGGGGAGGAGATAGGATGGAGAGTGGAGTTTCAAAGGGGAAAGTGGGGGTAGGGAGGGAATTACCATGGGATATTGTTTACAATTATGGAATTTGTCAATAATAAAAAAAAGCACATCGAGGGGGGGGGGCATTTTTCACTTTCTTGAGTGTCCAGAGTTGCAACATGCCTAGAGGTGTGCTTGTGAAGACGATAAGCCTTGTCAGGGACATTGAGTCCGGCTGAAACTTTGTGTGTGTGTGTGTGTGTGTCGAGGTAGGGTCTCACTCTAGCCCAGGCTGACCTGGAATTCACTGTGTATTCTCAGGGTGGCTCAAACTCATGGTGATCCTCCTACCTCTGCTGGGATTAAAGGTGTGTGCCACCACACCCACTTCAGCCGAAGCGCTTTTCAATGCTCCTTATCCCAGGGCCAAAGAGGGTGCATGGATGCACTGGCTCATCAGCCATTCCCATTAGGTCTGAAGGAGGGCCCACAGCAAGGACCACCTTGTATGGGGCAGGTGCACATGCTCTTTTCTGAGGTTCTGCCCTTGCTTGCCCCTGCTGGATCTGTGGGTACCCTTACCATGCCCTTCTTCTACTGGTCACTGCAATCCTGCCCAGGGACTATCCCTGCTCCTGTGAGTGCAGCTGGGTGGTCCTCTCCTAGGCCATGTCTGTAGAGCCCAACTCTTCCAGTAAGTTCTTGGCTCTGAGAAGCTGCTGGCCCGGAAATGCATGGCTGCACAATGAGGGAGACGGAGACAGCAAGCCGCTGCGTTTCATTCCAGACTCAGCTGACGAGGCAGCTGGAGTATTCCTTCCTGCCCCTAATGCGTGGCCTGATTATGTTGCCAGGGGTCTCAGGCCGTGGCTGCCAGGTGGGCGTCTGGGAGGGAGAGGCCTGTCATAGCCAGGCTCTATCCTTACTGCTGCCAGGGTCCTGCTGCCACCATTCTTCTTGGTGGCCAGAGTAGTGTCCCAGCTTGGGAGGAATGGGGACCTGGAAAGGCAGCCAGGTGCATCTGCTAGGCTTGGGACTGGAGCTGTTTCCTTGTCTTAGAGTCTGTGTCTCCCTTCAGTAGGACACATAGGACCTTCTGTGGGTGGATCTGACACACTGAAGCCCACCAAAGTCTGTCCCTATTCAGGGGAGCAGCAAAGTTGATATATTTAAAGTCAGCTTGTTCCTAGCCCAATGTCACTGCTTGGAACCATAGCTCCTGGAGATAGGGCATATACATTTGTCATAACTTGTCCCTGCATTTGGGTTTTGTTTAAAAACAACTGTGGCAGAGGGCTGGGGAGTTCGCTCAGCTGGAAAAGTACTTGCCTTGCAAGCATGAGGACTTGAGTTCTGTCTCCACTGCCTATGTGGCTGCTGGGCGTGGTGCGTGCCTGGAATCCCAGCTCCAAGGAGGCGTGTATAGGAGGATTCCTGGAGCTCACTGGCCACGTTCCAAGCCAGTGAGAGACCCTGACTCAAAAAGGTAAACTGTGGACTTGAAGGTAACACCTGAGGCTGTTCTCCAGCCTCTACATGTAGCTGCACACATGTGCACGTGCAATTGCACACACATGTTCCCACACACAGGAAGTTATGGTAGACTACATGTAACATAACATTGACTAAGAGAGCTTTTTCCAAAGGTATACAGTCCTGTGGAATTACCAGGATCACACTGTTGTGTGACAGATTTCTGGAACTCTTGCAAAATTGAAGCTGTCCTCATTAAATAATAACTCTCCCCTTCTCCTGGTAGCCAGCATTCTACTTTCTAGCTCTGTGATTTTGAGCACTCTGGGCACTTCCTCGCCTTAGCCATTTCTGGCTAATACAGCGGAAACACCCCCGACTGGATGCTTAAGCAATAGGCATTTTTCATAGTTCTGAAGGTTAGAAGTGCAAGGTCAAGGCAGATATGGTGGCTGGTGGGAGTCTGTTTTCCGGCTCAGACAGTGTACGTCTGCAGTGTTCTCACAAGGTGGCAAGAAGGCCAGAGCTCTCTGGATCCCGTGTAAGCATGAGTCCTGTTCTTGATGGCTGTCTGTCCTCATGACCTGATACTGTCATGAAGTTTAGGTTTCAAGTTAGGAATCTGAAGGGATCAGGCATTCAATCTGTTGTTTAAGTGGAGTCATGCAAAACTCGTCTTCTCTGTCCAGTTGGTTTCATCATAGCAAAATGTCCTCACAGTTCATAGCGTATCCCAGAATTCCCTTCTTCTGGCAGGTTCTTAATATTTGGTTGCTTGGGTATTCTGTGTTTTCTATTGGTGGATACTTGGATTGCTTCCATAACTCAGCCATTGTGAATACTGCTGCTATGAACATGGGCGTATAGAGATCTCTTGGCTTCCCTGTTTTCAGTTTATTTTTTACCCAAAGTGGTATTTCTGGATCATAGGGGAATTCTATATCTGACTTTTTAAAAACTATGTGTGTGTGTTTAAAAACTCTCTCTCTCTCTCTATCTATCTCCCCCCCCCCCCGTGTGTGTGTGTGTGTGTGTGTGAATGCAGCTGCATGCTGCACTGCACAAGCATAGAGAGGTCAGAGGACAACTTAGGGTGCCTGTCCTCACCTCCCACCTTGTTTGAGGCAGGCCATTGCTGCATATGCTGGGCTACCTGGCCCACACGCTTTGGGGATTCTTTTTACTCTGTCCCCCTTCTTGCCATAGGCACACTGGAATTACAGATGCCTATACTTGTCTGGATTTATATGGGTTCTGGGGATCTGAACTAAGGTTGTCAGCCTTGTTCAATAAGCAGCTTCCCCACTGAGCCATCTCTGCAGCCAGCCATGTCTGACTTTTGAGAACCCGCCATACTGTTTTCCATAGCAGCCGCACTGTTTTACCTTCCCAGTGTGCACAGTCCTGGTTCCTCTGCCTCCTTGCCCACCCTGGCCACAGTCAGAGTTCCTGGTCGTGCCCTCCCAGCTGAGCTTAAAGCCATCTTCCTAAACTGCCCTGATGGTGACAAGATTCTAGTGTCACAGGAGGACCCTGTGAGGGCAGTGTCCAAGTGCCTGGGACCCAAAGCCTCTGCTGGGAGAGGTGTGGGTTGCCCTGTCCTCCTGCTGGGCTGTTGGATCCTAATTTTGTTCCAGTTAGTTTTACTGAGCAGGAAGGCCTTGTGAGACTCCTACCAGGAGCAGAATCTGGGGGCATGTTTCCATAGTGGAGGAGTAAGCTGGATCCCACAGTTAGGTGCTTGAGAGTGTAGATCAAGTCAGTGATGCAGAAATAGAAAGATGAGTGTTGGGGCTGGAGAGATGGCTTAGTGGTTAAGGTGTTTGCCTGTGAAGCCAAAGGACCCAGGTTCAATTCCCCAGTACCCATGTAAGCCAGATGCACAAGGGGGGGTGCATGTGTCTGGAGTTCGTTTGTAGTGGCTAGAGGCCCTGGTGTGCCCATTCTCTCTCTGTCTGTCCCCTCTCTCTATCTCTCCCTCTGCTTGCAAATAAATAATTAAATAAAATTTTACAAAAAGAAAAGAAAAAAGACAGATGAGTGTTGAGTGGCTGACCTGAACAATGGACTGGCTGAGAGTCACGTCATCACTCACAGTAACCTTAGTGCTGACCACCTATTGGAGCTACGTTTCGTGCATGAACGTTGCCAGTTCCTCCTTCACTGAGCACACGAACTGGGTGCTCCGGGTCACTTGAACGACACAGGCTGTAGTGAGCCTCCTGACTCAGTGTTAGAACTTCACATTTACACTCTCATTGAACCAGAGTTCAGAGAAACACCCAAGCAGGAACTTGGATGTCTTCATCAGAAGGCCAGTGACTTTGGGGTGGAATCACTCTTCTGTCCATCTTGGAAATGACAGGTTGACCTTGAAGATGGTGAGACATAGTCAGGCCCACCAATCACATGTAACTTGGAGAAATGTGTCTGTCCCAGAGCCGGTGTTTTTGTTCAAGGAGAGAAGAAGCTGGTGGTGGTCCAGCCTAGTCTGTGGCCATGAGAACAGGCCTTCATCAGCTTGGGGATGGGGCGAGACTTTGTCTCTCACTCCTCTGGGACATTATGACTCCCAGGCTATATTAGGCGTAGGCCAGGGGCAGTGAGGCGGCTTATGGGACACCCTCTTGCCCACAGCAGGGCCTTGCTCAGGAATGTGGACCCTTCAGGTTCTAGCCACGAGTGTGTTTCCCATGTGTACCTGCTCAGGGCTCCTTAGGGCTCTGAGGCCTCTGCAGGACTCAACATATTACGTGGTACCCCTTTCCCATTCCCCCTTTGGTCTTCCCCACTGACCGACACCCAGGAAATGACATGGGCACGGCTGATTCCAAGACAGATTGTCTCAGTGGGAATAATCAGGGCTCAGGGAAAATATGTCCATTTTTTTTTCTTGATGTCGACCCTTGTCCAGCCCTCTGGCCCCAGCCTCTGCTTCTCCCTCTCTTCATGTCCCCACCCCCACCGGTGCTCAGTGTGGCCAAAGCAGCGCGCTCGCCTTCTGCTGTTCTGTCCTTGCTCTGAATGCTCTGAATTCAGGAAATCGGATTCGAGCTGCAGCACTGTTCTCATGGAACATTCTAGGATTAAGCAGGCCACAGAAGAAAGGGCTGCGAGATTATTACCTTTAAATACCTTGTGTGTGGGGACTTCACAGGAAATAAAAATGAATACCCCAAAATGTGGTGGTTTCTGAGAACAGATACTCCCTTTTACTACTAGAGGGGGTAAGGTACTCAGAGGGGAGAGTAAAGTTTCTAAACGTGACCAGAGAGGTCCTTTCTCAACACAGGCAGGATATACTGGCTGGTGGTAGGCCCATCCTATTAGGGTCCCTCCCAAGCCTCTGTGAGAGGCGTCATCCAGAGGGAAGGGAGCGTTCGTGAGGGGCGCTCCAGCAGGGGCTGTAGCAGATCGAGGGTCTTCACAGAAAGCTTTTCCTGTGTGTTCCAGGGGTCACATGCCTTTAAGCTCTATTTAGTATTTAGTAGCCCAAAGCTGTAGTTTGGGGCAAAGCCTAAACCCCTTCTCCACATGTGCCCCATATTTTGCTCTGCTTATTACCTTTTTTTTGAGATGTTGCCCTGGGCTGGCCTGCAACTCCCTAAATACTTGAGAATGACCTTAAATTCTGGATCCTCCTGTTTCTTATTTCCCAAGTGCTAATGATTATAGGCATGTACCACCATGCCCCATTTTATGTGGTGCTGGGGACATCAAACTCGGGGCTTCATGCATTCTAGGAAGGCACTCTACCCACTGAGCGCATCACTAGCCCCTGCTTTGTTTACTGTGTGCTCATTTTACAACTGATGCATGCTGTATTGTCATGTGTGATGTTTGGTTCTTGTGAGTAAGGAGTTCGGTTTTCCAGTTTGAGATACTGCTGTCGAAACCCACCAGCTCACCCTTTCTGTGCCTGGTCCTGATGATGCAGGGAGCAGGGCTGCCTTCCTGAGCTGCCCTGACCTGGACATCTGCACAGGCCTGGGCATGGGGCTTACACCCCACCTGGGGCTCAGGCAGCCATGAGAGCAGGCGACCCTTGCTGGAAAGACAAGGGCTGCGTGGGGTGTGGGAGCTTCAGAGGCGGGGGATTATGCTCTTGTGATGTGCCAAATAGGTCCCAAGCTGGAAGCTAACACGTGCCCATCAGTGCTGTCTTGCGGGGCAAGGCAGCTGTCTTGCAAATCCTTCCACAAGTGGACACCAGCTGGCAGAAGGCCAATGGAACACTGTGGTTCTGTGGAAGCTCCCAGCTCCTGGGTGTGCGTGTCCCTTGGGGACTGTGAGAGTCCTGGCCCAGGCAGGTTCTTCAGTGCTGAGATTGGCTTTGGGACAGCATGCACAACTTGATGCTTGGATAGGAATGTCCCTGGACCCAGCCTCAACTCAGTCTTCCTTTGTCTTCCCTCTACCCTCTGCCGCCCTGGTCACTCTGTGCCTCTTGGCCTCCCTTTTCCCTCTCTCTGTCCCTGAGCTGAGGCTGGCCCCAGGGTACCTGGCTATGGTTGATTTTCACATAGTGGGTTCTGGTCTCTTTCTGCCCTACTCTAGCCTGCACCCCAGCCCTCTCTCTGGGGCGGCTGGGCCCAGTTGCATGGGTGTAGAACACTCACAGAAGGGCTGACTGAGCTGCCATTTGGACAGGCATGGAATGCACACCAGGAAACCAGGCTGGGCCTGGTTTGCACGGCTTTTGTGTTATCCAGTTTGTGGGGAAAGAACTAAGACAGTTGGGCAGAAAGGGCCTATGTCACAGGCCCCGGGCACTCCAGGAGTCCTATATCTTCTGTGACCCCAGATTCTCAGGTGTACTAAGGGAGGAGCAAGCCAGAGGAAGGACATCTGCAGGTATAGATGTGCAGTCTGGGGCTGGTATGTGGCTGTGTAAGGGCACCCCTCATCCCTCCTTGGCAGACCTGTTGACATGGACCCCAGTGATGTCACCTTGCTGAGCCTCCCACTGCTAGTGTCTGAGACACAAGACAGTACTTGCAGTTGTCATGGTAACCCCTCGGAGGCTGCATTGCCATCACCCTGCCAGCAGTGTTGTAGGACACTTCTGAGCCCGTGGCTCACTTTCATCTGGGGAGGAGCTGGCTCTCAGAAGCTCCATATGGTCAGGGGAGACTGGCTGTGACCTCCGAGAGCAGAGGTGTCTGGATTCTGGGATATGACACGGTTGTCAGTTCTGTGTCATAGGTCCTGGGACACCAAAATGGGCAGACCATCAGGACACAGCCTGGACAACTTTGGTTGAGCGGATTTCCTCAGTGTTCACAGCCAATGAATGCTAACACCAGCAGGGCAGGCCAGGAAGTTGGCAGCTACTTACCTTTGGTGATATGCCCACACCTAGTGAAGCATCTTGCTCTACTGTCTTCTGAGACATCCAGGCCCTGGATCCTGAGCTCCAGGTTTTAGTAATCCACATCTAGGTGCTATGAATGTTGGGACCATTGCTCCGTGGCCCCATCGCAGGACTGGTACGGGTACCATCTGTGGCAGGCATTGCTACAGCAGGCCTAGGTGACCAGCAGACTCACTCATGTCAGCCATATCTGCAGAAGTCCACAGCCATTGACCTCGTGCTGCTCTCACTGGCATGGCCACTGTGGCCACTGCAGGACCCTCAGCCCGATTTTCTCCCCAAATGTGCCATTCTGTTCCTCCAATATCATAGGCTGTGGCTTCAGCACCTGCCAGCCCCTCTCACAGCTACCCTGATAAGCCCACCCTACCTGCTCAGGGCAAAACAAGTCCATGCCATACCCACACAGATATGATGAGGCCATGAAGCTGTCCCATTTGATAGGGAGTGTGCCCCCTCAAGACCTCAGAACAATGGCATTTATTGACTGTGTTAGTGCTAAGAACCTAAGATGGTTTGGTACTGACTCATTGAGTTTTAAAAAATTTTTATAGCTGGAAAGAGAGGTATGTGGCTCCCCCCCCCCAGGAACCTTATGCTGATACTGTATTTAATGGCCTATTTGATGACCTGTCATCTTGTGGGACCACAGTAGCAGGTGGATCTGCTTTGGAACCCAGGGAAGGGCTACTGATACACCCAGAGTGGGCTGGTTCTAGGCCCGAGTCCCACAAGGCTGTCCAGCAGCAGGGTGCTCACCCACCTCTGCCCACCTCAGATCTCTGGGTCCTTACACCCAGTCTGGCTCTGGAATGTATATCTAGTAAGTGACATGCAACTTTGCTTGCAACCCTCATAGAAGGAGTGGCCTCGTGACAGTCTGCTTAGTGCTCTCCCAGATGTCTCTTCTTTGGCCCAGCCACAGCCCTCAGTAGAAGCCGCTTGGGCCCTTTCCCCATCAGGGGTCTCCACACGGCCTTTTCCCAAGAAGGTCAGGGCTGCCAGCAATGGTGGCTTTGAAGAGGAAGAAATGCTAAGGATCAAATACACTCCCTCTCCAGGTGTCAGAAAACTACAAGAGTCCTGAGCACAGCTGCAGGAAGCATCCTCAAAGGTCAGGACCAAGGTCAGTCCCAGCTGGAAGTGGACCCGAGGGTGCTGTTTCCCCCCTGCCTGGCCGGGGCAGGGATGTCTTGCCGAGAGCAGCTTTGCTGAGTCTTTGGCTGAGGGTGCCGTGGAGCTGTGGGGGTCCGGGGCCTTGTCAGGACCCTCGGCTGCAGTGAGGGCTCAGGGTGCCGTGGAGCTGTGGGGGTCCGGGGCCTCGTCAGGACCCTCGGCTGCAGTGAGGGCTCAGGGTGCCATGGAGCTGTGGGGGTCCGGGGCCTCGTCAGGACCCTTGGCTGCAGTGAGGGCCGAGGGTGCCTCTGGAGCTGTGAGGACTGAGGGGGTTGCAGGTGCTGTCCACCAGCCTTGCTCTGGACTTGCTGTTGCTTCCACTGCTGGACAGAGAAAGCGGCCTGGCCACTGCCCTGCAGAGCCAGCACAGAGCAGAGCATTTATCACATGGTCCTAAGTGGGACAAAACACCGTGTGAATGTGCCAGGCTTGCCTGTCAGGGTCACCCAGGCTGCGCGTTGGTGCCTTAAAATAGCTGTTTCCCTCGAGATGGGCTCAGGAGGAGGGGAGCTCTCTTTCACTTTCCTCCGCACAGGCGTGTGAAGGCTGTCCCTGTCCCCGGCTCCCTTGATGCTGAAGGTCTTGGCTTGGAAGGACCAAGTAAGGGTGGACGGCTAAGGTGGTCCTGCTGATGGCCAAGAACAGGGCAGCTACTGCCTGCTTGTGGGCGGAGACAGGCTGACGGGCTGCTGCGTGCAGGTGCTCAGGACGTGGGTGATGCTGTGAGGGTCACAGGAGGGTGTGGTGTGTTGCGTGATGCCACTCAACTTGTGCCTTGCTCCTCATCTGTCCAGGGCCCATTTTTCCTCCAGGTTTCCAGTTTCCCCTCTGTGTCACCCCCTTGCAGTAACCTTATGACAGCTCACAAGAGTTTAGGATGACAGGACCGGGGTTGGCTTTTACCAGAGGAGTCTTCCTGAGCAGAACCCAGTGTTCCCACTGACCAGTACAGTCAGCAACCAGGATCCATCCTGAGCCACAGCTCAGTGTGGCCTCAGATATGCTCTTGAACTTTTACTATTTAAAACTGCCAATATGGACAAAAATAGAGGGGGGTATTTAATGGCCCACTACACATTCATCTAACAGTCTCACCAACCAACACTCATGAACCACTCCCCTGCACTGCGCCACTGAAGTGAATTATAGGGAGCAGCCAGCTGTATCCCTCCCATTTCAGCGAGTGTCTCCAAAATACAAGGGCCATTTTCTTAAGCACAGTCATGGAAATTTTTCATACCTAAAACCGGCAAGAATCCCACATATCAGTACATGCCAGCATTGGAGCTGATGGCCTTGTGACTGAGCATTCTTGTTTCTCTGAATCGGGCTGCAGTTGAGCCTGTACAAGGAGCAGTTAGGCTCCTTTGCTCTACCTTTGTCCCCTGTGTCGTTTCTTCAAAGTTTTTTTGTTGTTGTTGTTTTTGTTTTTGTTTTTCGAGGTAGGGTCTCACTCTAGCTAGGGCTGGTCTGGAATTCACTGTGTAGTCTCAGGGTGGTCTCAAACTCACAGTGATCCTCCTACCTCTACCTCCTAAGTGCTGGAATTAAAGGCATGCACTACCACACCTAACTCTTCAAAGTTTTTTTTTTTTAACTGTACTTTTATTTATTTATTTATTTGAGAGAGAGAGAGAGAGAGAAAGAGAGAGAAAGAAAGAAAGAGATAATGGGCACACCAAGACCTCCAGCCACTGCAAACGAACTCCAGACGCATGTGCCCCCTTGTGCATCTGGCTTACGTGGGTCCTGGGGAGTTGAACCTGGGTCCTTTGGCTTTGCAGGCAAGCGCCTTAACCGCTAAGCCATCTTTCCAGCCCCAAAGTTTTTTTTTAATATTTCATTTTATTTATTTATTGGAGACAGAGAGGGAGAGAGAGAGAGAGAGAAAGGGAGAGAATGTATGTGCCAAGGCCTCTAGCTACTGAAAACAAACTCCAGACTCAAAAGCTCTATGCACCACCTTATGTATCTGGCTTCCATGGGACCTGGAGAATTGAACTTGGGTCCTCAGACTTTGCAGGTAAGAACCTTAACCACTAAGCCATCCCTCCAGCCCTGCTGTGTCATTAATTTTTTTACATATTATTTTATTTTTATTTATTTATTTGACAGAGAAGGGTGGGGAGAGACACACACAAAGAGAATGGGCATGCTAGGGCCTCCAGCCATTGCAAATGAACTCCAGATGCGTGTTCCCCCTTGTGCATCTGGCTAATGTGGGTCCTAGGGACTCGAACCTGGGTCTTTTGGCTTTGCAGGCAAATGCCTTAACCGCTAGGCCATCCCTCCAGCCCTGCTGTGTCGTTTCTTTGTTGAGTGTCAGGATGTTTTGTCCCAAGAGCCCCCATTTGCTTTTCCTGCTGCACGCCTTGGAGTTCCCTCCATTCCAAGACAGCCTTTGTCAAGTCAGCTGTGACCAAGGCTCCAGAGAGGTGAGCTATGTTCCTTCTAGAGATCTGTGTCTGTCTGACACTGGTGGTGGCTACTGACCATGAGTGCTGACCTAGTCATTCCTTAGCAGTGCTGCCCCATGTGGGCAGGACTCCATTTCTTGTGGATACAACAGAGTAAAACCAGTTTCCTGCCTTTTCCCACTTTGGGAGACGGCTCCCATTTCTTGGCTGGTGGCCTCGCCATCACTCAAGCCCCTTGCTTCTTTCTCAACAAGCCACACTGTTCTTGCTGCCTCCGGCATCAGCCTCGTCCCTGAACGTTTCTGCGGGGTCATCGGGTTCGTTCTTAGAAGTGGAGCGTGTGGGCTGGAGGGTGGAGCACGTGCATCGTGCTGGCGAGTGCCCGCTGCGGGGGGGACACCGTGTCACTTTCACGGGGTGCCTGCCTCGGCGAGTTGCCAGCTGCTTGGATTTGTGCTGGTCTGCCAGGCAAGGCGTAGCATCTCATTTGGTTCTGGCTTCTTTATGCTCGGCCAGGGTGAGTCTCTTCAAATGCTAGCAGGTTGTTTGCCTGCCGCTTGCCATTTTCTCTTCAGATGGTATTTCTTAGTGTTTGGAGCGCACTGCATGTTGTGAATGTCAACCTTTTATTTCTGACATAGTTGCAGGTACTTTCCCAGTTCTCTTATCTTTCAGGTTTGTTTATATGCCGTTTTCCATGCATGATATTTTTTGCTGTATTGTTTTCAAAATTACTTTTGGATTCAGATTCACAGGAATGTGGTTGCTACTTATCTTTTGAACTGTTTTCATGTTTTCTTCTATTACTTCTGTGTTCAATATGTCATGTCAAAACTCAAACTGGAACTTACACTGGGTTGTCGTGTCAGGCATGGGTCAGATTTTCATAGAGTTATTTAGTTAATCCCAACATTACATACTACAAAGTCCATTTTTTAGATAAGTTTGGGGGTACTACTTTTATGACACATTCATTCATTTCTAGTTGGGTCCATTTCTGGATTTTCTGTAGTGTTTCACGGGCCTGCCCATGTGTACTGAGATTGTACGTCTGTGGAGCTGACTGTCTGGGAGGGACGGCAGTGGACAGTAATAAATGTTTCTGATCTCTCAGGTTGGATAAGCAGCTTCAGTGTTGTTGGGCCAGGGTTTCTCATAGATCCCACACAAGAGGCCTGGAAGTGGAGCTCGTGTGAGGAAGGGGGAAGACAGGAGCCTGACTGCCACTTCTGTAAGACACAGCAAATGAGGGCTGTGCTGGGGCTGTCTAACAGGAGGCTGCCTGGGCCTTGCTCTGGTGGGGCAGTGACAGCAGCAGGCTGTCTGCATTCCACGTCCTGAAGTGTGCTCTGTGGCATGTGCAGAAGTGGCAGCTGGCAGAGAAGAGGTAGCATCTTGTGGCCTGTCCTATGAATTGTGTCCCTAGTGGCTCCACTGGCAGTGATAGAGGGGTCTTGATAAGCTCTAATGACACATTAGGATGAGGGGCTTGCAGATGCCCACTGGCAGTGCTTGCTTCAAGCTGGAAGCTGGAGCAGGTTTCTGTCCTCTCTTAACTACAGAGATACTGAAGGCGGGGGGGGGGGGGGGGCGGTCCTGCCATGCTCCAGAGATCACAGCTCTCAGATAAAAGTGAGGCAAGTGGACAGTACCAGCACCTTCTCCGCCACCCCTTTTTGTACCTCACCAGCAGCACACAACCAAGGTGGGCCTTCCTTACAGACTTGAATAGTCAGAAGCAATAGTCCCTGGCAGGAAGTGTCAGAGGCCCCACTCAACTCTGCTCTGTCCATCTGTTCTGAGCAGGGGAAGATGTACCATGATGGTCCACATAGCTCAGAGATGATCCTTGCCTGAGCTGAGCCACCGTGGAACCTCCCAGGGCTGCTGGGAGCAGTGAGGGAGCTAGAGCCTCTGGGGAGGGGCCAGTGATGGGATGCCCCAGCCATAATTCCATGAAGACCATGACTTTATGGCCATAGTAGCAGGAGAGCCAACCAAGAGCTGCTGGAGGAACTCTGCTGAATTCAGAGCTGACTGCTGACGGTAGGAAATGAAACAAGGAGAGCCGGCCAGGCGCTCGCTCGGCCACATGGGAAGAACAGCAGGCCACACTGCTACGAACCACAAACCCACCAGTCATCTGGCTGGAGGCTCTGCCAAGATCTGGTGGTAGCCAACATGATACCTGGTGATGGAGAATGGTGTGTCTTGCAGCCAGATCTTCATCTCACGGCAAGAAGAAATTCTGGGAGTGGCCAAAGTGATAGGAAGCTTAGTTCCCAGGCATCTCCAGGGGTCTGTGTGGGCAAAAGTTGGCAAAGAATCCCAGGGCACCATCTTCACAAACCAAAATGTTTTGACAATCCTTTGGGGTGTGCTTCAGAGATTCTCAAATTCATGTACAACAGAGAGATGTGCAACTGTAGTAAACACCGTTAGAGTATAGCTGCCATATGAAAACCCACGAGGCACTTTTTGACTAAATGGCCTTGGTTGGGGAAGCGGCTGAAGGCCAGGAGCAGTGCAGGTGCAGAACGTCACCTGACCCTTCCTGACTGCCCACACTGCAGATCTGAAGACACGCTGGGTGGAGGTTGAGTGCCACAGTGCTGCCCTCCTACGTGGCCTCTCCACGGGGTACTTAGTCCCTTTGCTAATCTAGATCCACTAGACCCACAATGTGATGGCCAGCAGGGTGCAGGGGAGTCTCAGGGTCTCCTGGGTAAAGGATCCAAGTATGTGTGTGCAGCAGACATAGGAGAGACCGGCAGCTTCGGCCCAGCCTTACAGCATGCCATCCTTTCTCTGCTCCTGGGGTTCTGCTTAGAATTAGGTGTCCCCCATAAACTTGTGCTCTGAATGCTATGTCCCCAGCTGATGGCAATTGGGGAATTGGATCCTTCCTGAGGAGGTATGTTGTTAGGGGCCGGCTTATGGGTGTTATAGCAAGCTTCCCCTTGCCAGTGTTTGGCACACTCTCTGGCTGCTATTGTCCATCTGATATTGGCCAGGATGTGATGTCCAGCCTCTGCTCATGCCATGTTTTCCCCTGCTGTCATGGATTTTCCTTCGAGTCTGTGCAAGAGAGAGTGTTTCCAGAGAGGGTTAACAGGAGAGAAGACTCCCTCTGAAGGTGGGCAGTGCCATCCCATGAGTTGAAGTCCTAGGCTGAATAAAAGGTCGAGGAGAAGGCCAGCTGAGTGCCAGCACTCATGTCCCTCTCACTCCTGATCTGAGGAGACGTGAGGAGACCACGCGCTGCTGCCTCCATGAATTCCACCACACTCGGTAGCTAGCACCCTCTTAGACCGTGAGCACAACAAGCCACTTCTCTCTGAGTTACTTCTGCCAGATATTTGGTCACAGCAGTGGGAAGAGTAAAACCATGCATGGCGTCCAGGCTGCTCCTAACCAGCAGCACCAGTGTGGAGAAAACCCAGCCCATCCCGAGTCCTTCATCTCTCCCCGTGGGGCTAGGGCAGACCCTCCAAAGGGCATCTGCTCAAAGACGTGGATGTCTCAGAAGGTTCTGAAGGAGGGTGGTTAGGGACCTGTGAGAAGTGGCCAGGTACAGGTAGTCTGAGCTGGGGACACAGCATTGGGTGCTTTATCCCACTGGAGACATGCATGAAGCCCCCGGGGGGACCCAGGCTGGGGAAGCCTCTCGGGAGGGGAGGAGGAGCCACTGGAGGTGGCCATTGGAAGGCTGGCTGGCCTCTGCTGCTCCCCTGGGTCCCGCATGAGTCCTCTGAGCACTTCTGTCCTCCTGGCTCCTGGAATGGTCCTGCTGGCCTCCTGCATGTGCCTGGCTCTGCTCAGGAGCACCCCCCTCCAGCCTTCCCCGTCACAGGGGTGCTTCTCCTTGGCAGCTGCATACAGCTTCTGCTTGGGCCCCTCCAGACAGCTGGCCTCCAGTTGTTTTGGTGTTGCTGGCACTGGCCACCAGACAGAATGGGTGGCAGGGCGGGGGCCTCGCCTGGTCCCCTGTGCACACAGACCCCTGTGTACACCCAGGAGGCTCATCCTGCCTTTCCTGGGCTTGAGCGCGCCCAGGAGGTCGCTTCATTACTGTGCGCAGAGGCTTTCAGTACTTGTCAGGCCTTTGCTTTCTGGGGACCAAAAGTTGCTTGAAAAGAAAAAGAGCTAGGGCTGAATCACTTCAATCTATAAAATACGTTAAAATTCTGACTGACTACCTGTACCTGGCCACTTCTCACAGGTCCCTAAGCACCCTCCTGCAGAATCTTCTGAGCCGTCCGTGTCCTTGAGCAGATGCCCTTTGGAGGGAGTAAGCAACCTTCAGTTTGAATGGGGCTTACACAGCCATCGGTTGCCGGCCTGCTCTGGGCTGGGCAGTGGCATTCAGGACGCCCCACAGCCTGGGAGTTCAGAGCTCTCTCCTCTGAGACATGACTCCACTGCCTCTTTGTCTGGCTTAAGTGGATTCTAGGAGGAAGCAGTTCAGAGAGGCCAGACCAATTTCCTCTGAGGAAATAGATCCGTGGGGCCTCTTGCTCTCAGACACAGCAGCCCAGCTAGAAGAGGCCCCTGGGTTTCCTCTCATCTCTGAAAGCACTTCTCTATTGGGCCTGCTAGCTCCTCTGAACAGGGCCATCAGAAAAACCTCCTGGTAGCCTCCTGTCAGGGTCAGAACAGGGCTGACATTGGAGACTGATGGAGTCAGTCTTCTCCAGCTGGGCTTGGACCTCCTAGCTACACCTTCACCAGGGCACTTGAATGTGACAGGTGAAGCCCATTTAGGGATGGGGAAACTGAGGACCATCTCTAGCAACTGTGATTGAGCTCACAGTCCAGGGCTTTGCAGCTGGCCTCAGCAGTGACATGACCAGCGTGGGCTGGAAGATGGGGAAGGTGTCTCAGAGGAGGGGCAGGGCTGGGGGAGGGGCTTGAAAGTGGTCTGCACAACAGGTAGGGAGGAGAAAGCAGGTACCCAGGTCCTCTCCTGGGCTGAGGTCTTGGGTCCCCAGGGATGCTGGGTGTGTTCACAGTAGCTGTGCTCAAGGTAGATGTGCAGCCTGAGAGTTTGTGTTTCTCAGCAGCTGCACCAGTGTCCCACACCACACTGCAGGGAGCTGCCCCTCAGCCTCCGGGAGCCGTGTGGCGGAGGTCAGATGTGGAGGTCTTGCTCCCTCTGCAGTGGAGACAGGCGGCACCGTGGCCTCTCCTGGCTCCTGGAGGCTACTACTACTGGCCATTGACAGCGCTCTTCGGCTTAAGGCTCCCCTCCTCCATCCTTGGGACCCTCGTGTTCACCTCTGGTCCCTCTCCCTGTAGCCTTGTCCATGTGTCTGCCTGTATCTTCTTTCTGACTGTCATCAGGAAAATGATTGCCACCCCCAGACCCTCAGTTTAATTACGTCTTCAAGCCTCACCCCTAGTGGTCTACCCTGAGGTTCAGGGTGCCTTTTGGGGGCCTCTTAGACCCACTAATGGAGGACAGAAACCTTCACCCTGGGGTAGATGGAGTGGGAAGGAACCAGGAAGTCACCTGAGACTGTCAGTGTTCGCACAGGACTGCCTCACCTAGGGAACCGTGGGAGCTTCCCTTGAGTTTCAGTCTAGCTGGGAATGTTCTGAAGGTAAAACTCCAAGACTCAGGAGACCCGGGTCTGCGTGCTGCTCCGCTCTGCCTCCCTTGGCTCTGTAGCTGCTCCTGCTGGCTGGAGCCAGTGTGGAAAGCCCAGACCACCACCCTGGCAGTGAGCTATGGGGTTCTGGGCCCTTTTGCTACAGAGATTCTGAAGAGGGCCCACGTGGAGGATGTATATGATAGACCCCAGGAAGGTGGGGACTTGTGGGGGAGGCACAGAAGAGACAGAGATCCCCAAGGCTCTGAACCAGTTAGGAAAGAGTCTAGGGCTGAAGACCCTGGAGCCCTGACAGGTGGGGTCGGGTGGCTCCCCAGCCCGCACACGGTTTCCCCATCCCTCATACCGAGAGCCAGGTCAGCGAGCCCAGTAGGAGTGCCGATGACCCTCCTGCTACCCTGCCTGCTTCTCTCCACCCCAAGAGACTAAGACTCCCCAGAGTTCGGTTTCTAGGCCAGCCATCGCTCTCTGTGTAGGGTGGGCCATTGGTCAGAAGGTGGTCACTGTCACAGCCAGACCTGCAGTGAGTTTCTGCTTCCATTCAGTGCTCTGATGAGTAGGGCCAAATCCTCTGTCTGAAGTGATTGTCCTTGCCTGTGTCCCATTGAAGGTGTGTTTGGGGAGATAGCAGCCATTCTTTCATGCTTTGACCGACCTGGGCTCGGATGGACAGGTCTGTAATTCTGCTCACCAGGAGCAGATTGAAGTGTCTGTCAGCTGGCGAAGGGCCTGGAGCCAGGACCAGGTGGCCTGGTGGCCTGCTGCGGCTGACACTTATTTTCATTCTTAAATTTTCAAGAGGTATTCAAAATAATAATTTGAGAAAGGATTGTAGCTAGCCCAGAGGGAGTATCTGTGGCAGCCCAGCTCTGCTGAGTGGCTCAGCCCTTGGCCACAGGCCTCTCCCTGTCATTCCCATGCAGCGGCCGCTGAGGCCTGTGGACCTGTGGTGCCGGACTAGACATGTTCTCCAACACGCGTGACCTTGCAGCCTGCAGCACTGACCCACCTAGTCTCCCGTGACGCCCCACCCAGTGACTGTGGACAGACATACAGGGAAGGAGGAATGGTTGAGTCTCAGGAAGCAGTCTCCAGGGACTCCTTTGAGCTAGTACAGGACCAAGACAAGTGCCTGCAAGGCCCACCTGCTGACTACTTCAGACTCTTCCATGGACACCGAAGATGGCCTCAGCTCGTCCCCAGAGTGCACACAGCAAAGGTGTGCTTAGGCAGCACGTGTAAGCTAGGTGTCGGCCATGTCCGTGTCATGGTGGTGGCTTCAGAAAGTTAGAAGGCCAGGAAAGCACACCTGCCCTCAAAGGAACTGGACTTGCTGATATCTTGACCTTGACTCACTGAGAGCTAGGTCAAGCCTTCGACCTCTGTAGCTGCAAGGGATTAAGTCCTTGCTGTTTAAGCACTGAGGGTGTCAGTGATGGTAGCAGCCCCAGGAAGTGAGCGCAACTGCACACGTACTACTGGGGCCAGCCACACGATCTCCTGTGCTGTCAGGCCCGAGGAACAGCTGTGGCAATGGTTACGACTTTCTAAGGCTTCCTTGAAACCCTGCACAGTGCTCTGACTGCAGAAGAGTGGTCCCCAGGGGCTCAAATGGAAGCTCATGGCTGGGATACACCCAAGATGTGTTGGGGCATGGCTTTGGTTTTCCTTGTCACACGGGGGCTTTGCATAAGGAGAGGCTCAGTGAGCCCTGGGTCCTGTGAATTGTCACATTCATCTGGGGCTTGTTCTCCTTTCAGTACCAGCTTGTCTCCACCGGGCATGGCCAGGCAGTTCAGGATGGACTCCAGCTGCTGGAGAAGTTGGCAGAGCACATGCAGATAGCCAAACATATCCTTGGTGCAGAGGCTTAGGGGACAGCTGGTAGGACCCCTGCGACATGGCAGGACAGTGGTGGCTTTTATTGCTGTGCTCGGCGTGGAGCACGTTTCTCCTTCCATTTATTTGATCCAGCGACGAGGGCACTCCATCTGTAGCCCGTCTCATGACTGGGAAGCTGGGCCAGAGCGCAAGAGTTCTAGCCCTGCTCAGCAGGCTTAACAGAGAATACAGATGCTGGGGAGGGCAGGGGGAGTAAACAGGCTTTCTTCAGGTCGTGCCTCCTACAGAGCCAGCTGTTGCAGGTGGAGGGGAGGACATGAGGGCAAAGTTCCTGGGTCTCCTTGGTAGTGGAACATCTGAACCATGATCTTAGTCATCTTAACTACGTCACTCTGGTGCAATGACTATTCGAATTAAAGGCACTTTAAACAAACAACAGGCACAAACCAATCACTGTCTATTTTAAGATGACCAAGGTCGTGCTGCCTCAGGATCTTTCCCTAGAAGGAGTGTGGTTTCTTGACTCAGTGTGCTGCTGACCTGGCCCCACATGCTAAGGAAAGGACCCCGCTGCAGAGCCCACAGTTCTGTGTGGCGTGCAGGGCAGTCAGAGCGAGGAGCATCATGCAGCCTGCATCTGAGGTGGCCGCTATCTAGGTGATCTGGCCCAGAGCTATAGGCATCACTTAACCACCAGAGAAGCAACCAGATCATGTGAGTGGCTTAAGAAGGAAGATCTTGGGCTGGAGAGATGGTTTAGCGGTTAAGCACTTGCCTATAAAGCCTATGGACCCTGGTTCAAGGCTCGATTCTCCGGGACCCATGTTAGCCAGATGCACAAGGGGGCGCATGCGTCTGGAGTTCGTTTGTAGTGGCTGGAAGCCCTAGCACAGCCCATTCTCTCTCTCTCTCTCTATCTGCCTCTTTCTCTGTTACTCTCAAATAAATAAATAAATAAATGAACAAAAAATTTTTTTAAAAAAAGAAGGAAGATCTTCCAGTTAGGGTCTGGACAGCAGCCTTCCATCCTGGTCTCCTGTCCTCTGGGTGCTACTTTCCTCCTAGTATGGGGAAGGAACCTTCCACATGCGAATTTCAGCTGTTTGCTTCTAGGGTCAAGACAGACAGTAATTAACTTGTGTCTGCTGTTTTTTTTAATGTCTTTAATTCAAAATAGTCATGCCAGAGTGACATAGTTTTAACTCATCTGCCTGGCTGTTGTGCCCGGTGGCATTTGACTTGAAGGAGACCACTTGGTCAGTGCTGTCGACAGATGCTGGACAGTAGCGGAGGTGCCCAGGGCCAGCTCAGGAGATGAACCTCTTGGAATGTTGGAATATTTCTCTAAGGAGCCTGTGCTCAGCCTCAATGCCTATTAATGTTGCAGAAGGTATGTGACGCTGTTCACTCATTCTTTTTCATTTTGAGCCTGGCCCTCTCTGGGTAGCCTAGGCTGGCCTGAGTTCCTGAGCCTTTTGCCTCTGCCTCGCAGGGCCAGGCTTACCGGAGTGTGCCGCCATGTCCAACTTTATGCTCTCAGCAAAGCTGAGTGCCTGCTCCTGTTCATCTCTCAGGGCCAAGAGTCTACCCTGTGGGGTCTTAGGCCTAGGAGGCAACACTCACTGTAGAAATTGTAGCTTAAAGCACAAGGCGGAAGAAGAGAGGGGCAGAAGGAGGAAGGAAGGCAAAAGCAGACAGCAGCGATGTGTTCGGACCCATAGACTGTGTGTGCACCATGGCTGGACACGTCTCCCAAAGCCTTGGGGTTTCTCATAGAATTTCATGGAATCTGGAATAGTTGGGCAGGAAAGGTTTCAAGGCACATGCTGAGCCTTTCCAGCTGTTGCTGCCTTAATTTCCCCCTTGGTGTTAAAGGTGACCTTACCTGCCTGGACCCCATGTCCTTCTGAAAGCCTGTGCACATTGTTGCTGGCTGCTTCTGGTCCACTTGTTAGGATCTGCTGCTGCTATTAGGGTGGGACTTCACCGTGTTTGGGGATTCCTTGTTTCTATGGCCTCAACTTCTCTTGGGGTGCGTGGCTTGCACTGTAGCCACAGACTTACTCTACACGTGCTTCGGGCTGAAGCACCCAAAGTAAGCCCATTTTAATACCTCGGGGGACAGTCTATAAGAGATAGCACCTGTCAGGCCACCTGCTCTGCTCCACAAGCCTGCTCTGGGAGCAGCTCCTGGGCCTTTTCAAACTACAGCCAGACTGAGGTGTGCAACCTACTATCTCTTAGAGTCAATGGAAAGTGGATTAGGTGTCAGAGACGCCCCAGGCTCAGCACTCCCAGGGGGCTCAGCCAGGCAGAGCTTTTCAGGAGCCTAAGGTGGACTGAACAGGGATCTGGCTGGGCCTATGCCAGTGATAGATTGGGGCTAATATGAGTGAACTCCTAGAGCTGGCCAGATGCCACCAGTGGGTGGCTGAGGCATTCTGAGCCTCGGTTCTCTGCTCTGAACCATGGCTAAGGACCCTTACAGCAGTCCCACCTGCCCCTCAGGGCTCTTCCGTAGCATCCCTCCAGGAAGCTCGGGTGAAAGGAGGGTCCAGCTGCCCCCCTAAGGTCTTGAGAATTCTGGGTGAGAGGAGGGTCCAGCTGTCCCCCAAGGTCTTGAGAAGCTCAAGTGAGAGGAGGGTCCAGCTATACCCCAGGGTCTTGAGAAGCTCAAGTGAGAGGAGGGTCCAGCTATACCCCAGGGTCTTGAGAAGCTCAGGTGAGAGGAGGGTCCAACTGTCCCCCAGGGTCTTGAGAAGCTTGGGTGAGAGGAGGGTCCATCTGCCCCCCCCAGGGTCTTGAGAAGCTTGGGTGAGAGGAGAGTCCAGCTGCCCCCCAGGGTCTTGAGAAGCTTGGGTGAGAGGAGGGTCCAGCTGCCCCCCAGGGTCTTGAGAAGCTTGGGTGAGAGGAGGGTCCAGCTGCCCCCCAGGGTCTTGAGACAGGGTTTGCAGTGCAAGTGGGAATCAGCAGTGCTTTGCTCTACGTGGGAGTTCACTTACTCAGACAGATTTGCATAAATGCCTAGTGCCCAGCATTTTTGCCTTCTCCTTTTTGTCAGTCTGCATTTCTTGGTGACTTGTTTAGTTTGAGAGATCATGGAAAACCCACAGGGGCACTGAAAAATGCAAGTGAAACCTGGCTGGCTGAGACTCTCTTGGTCCTGGGTTTGCATCCTTGTACCTAGGGCATTTAGCCAGGGAGTCCTATGACTACCTCGGAAACGTTAGGGCCGTTGTGTTCTTTAATGAGAGGGAAGACACAAGAATGATTTGCGCCCCAGCCCACCCCCTAGACTTCTTTCTTTGCAGGGCCCCTGGGTCCCTTGCCTCACATCTGTTCCCATGCGTGTGCTCCCTGGATCTCAGTCCTCCAGGACAACACAGTATTGAGCTAGGAATGAGTCCTTGGAGGCGAGAGCTGATGCCTATCCAAGGTGACATCCCTGGACTGGAGTCTTCCTGAGGCATCAGTCCCAGCAGAAGCAGAGCAGTTTCCGGCCGGCCGTTGCAGGGGTCTTAGTGACCTGCATGGGGACCTGGCTGGGTTTTGCCAGTAGTGGGTTGGGCTGGGGTGGGTAGGCACCTAGGAGTGGCCAGAGAACACCTCCATGACCTGTTGGCATCTTGCCTCGTGCTGAGTCTTCCTTGGGCAACATGCCTGTGGGCAAGGTGCTGGTGTGTGCAGTGTTGCCCTAGAAACTGCAGCTATGGTTACGGAGGCCACATCTCTGGCTGATGGGCGAATATGTGGGGCTCAGGGGCTGAGAAACTGCCCAGCCACTGCATTCACAAACCCTGAATGCCAGAGTGCCAGGTGTCCTGCCATCTGCAACACCACCATCAGCATCTGTCGCCACACCCCCCACAGTCATGTGGCAGAAACCACAAACAAGAAGTGGCCACCGAGCTGCCACCCACCACAAGTGGCTTTCATCCGTAGAGCTCACTTCCAGTTTCTGTACACACTGGGCAAGTCACTGTATGCAATTTACACTACATAGCTTAGCATTCTTGCTTAGAATTCCAGAATTTTGGTGTCTCATTACAAGTCCTTATGGATGTCTCTTGTGACTGTGTAGTAGCCATTGAGAGCACCTGTCCACTCTAGGAGTCAGCCAGGTGCACAGTGTTGGGAGGGCTTGTTTTAAGGGACACTAGGAGACCCTTCATTTTGAGCATATTCCCAGGAAAGGATATGTGGATCCCCTTAGGGTTTGGATCAAGATTGACACCACACTGCATGTCTAGTCAGCTCCAGGTCCCTGTCTTTAATGGAGCACCTGGATTCTCACCTGCTTTGAGGTCCAGAACCATCCACTTCCTCTCAAGCCCTGGGTGAGGCTCTGTGAAGACCTGGAGATCACATGTTATGCAACGCTCAGAAATGGCTCCCTGCCCTCAAGAGGGTCACTGTGACTTGCAGTGAGAACACAGTGTTGGCTGTGCGCCAGCATTTTGTTAATTCCTGGTTTCCTTCTGAGCATCTCTGGTTCTGATTGACATCCCTTGGCCACAAGGGATGCCAGCTGTGTTTCTCCCCACCTCCTTCTTGCTGGGAGTGTCAGTGATTCCAGTGGTGGTAGTTGACACTGGTTCAGTAACCTGACAGCACCACACCTGCAGGGCTGTGCAGGGGCCCTGCCATCATGCACACTCTCTGCTTGGTGGGAATGATGGCCCTGTGGTCAGTCAAGACTTCCTAGGTGCCCAGCTTTGTGATGAGGGTGCTCATTCATCCCTTCCAAGCCACATGCTGTCTGGGCTACAGAAGCAGTTACTGGGGTTCAAGAAGAGGAGGCTACCTTCCCAGGTCATGGCTGGTCAAAGGCTCAGGGACCAGTGCAGTGCACCCCACAAGGGCCAGCCCACTGCGCAGCTCGGCTTCTCTGTGCCTGGCTCTGGCACTCTACGGAAGGTACCTGTTTCACCCCTGTCCTGCTGGAGGCTGGGAGGCTTTCAGGGTTGCTCTGGAGGTGGCGGAGGCTGCGGAGCTCCGTCCCTGGACCTTATGCTGAGCTGCTCTTCACCCTGCAGGTGTGCATCGTGCAGAAGCGGGACACGGAGAAGATGTACGCCATGAAGTACGTGAGCAAGCAGCAGTGCATCGAGCGCGGCGAGGTCCGCAATGTCTTCCGGGAGCTGGAGATCCTGCAGGAGATCGAGCACGTCTTCCTGGTGAACCTCTGGTGCGCCCACCCTGCAGGCTAGCCAAGGGTGCCCCTTGCAGAGGAACCTTCCCCAGAGCAGGACGAGGGCCCCTGCTGCTCTCTGGTCTTTTGTCTCTAGGATGCTGCAACCCCTCAGGTCCTCCTTGCTCCTCCCATCAACTCGCCTTCTTATGCCCAGGGCCCAATGGATCCAGGGGCTCCTAGCATGCTGAGACTCACAGAGCTTCTCCCCAGGCTCTGCTCGCAGCCCAAGGCTTGGTGCAGTGGAGGTGTGCTGCCCCGAGTTCTGGTACCAAAGTCACTGAGGGTGCTTTAGGACCTAACCCTGATCCCTGCATAAAGAGTGCCAAGAGGCATAGGAACCTGCAGACAACCAGGAGGTTGATCCGAGAGCCCTCACTGGCCCCAGGTCCTCCCCATTGCAGTGGTGCTCCCTGACCAAGGGGTCCTTCCTAATGTGGATCCTCCTGACCCAGGGATCTTCTTTAACCTTGAAGTCCTCCCTAGTGCACTGACCCTCCCCAACACAGGGATCCTTCTTGGATGGACATGCTTCCCAAAGGTTCTGTGGATCACAAGATTCCTAGCAGCAGGGAGCCCTGGCCAGCCTCTGGAAGGCGTAGGTGCCCTCCTGCCATAGGTGACCCATTAGCAGAATACACAGGAATCAGCAGCCTCTTGAGATAATGGAAAGCACATGCTCTGGGGAGCCTGAACCAGCTAACTCAGAGCTCTGCCCTTTCCCAGATACTGTTTTAACCACAGTAGACCAGAGACTCCAAAGTGGACAGTGACCACTTCACAGAGGCCACACGGCATGGTCAAGCATGGCATCACATGCTTTTGCTCCACGGTGATGGAATGGGGACTGGGCTGAGCTGCCTGATCCTGGCAGCTGGGGCTCTTGCCCTGGCCTGCATCTCAGCCTTGGTCTCATCTGTGTCCTTGTTCACAGATACCTCAGGGTGCTCCAGGTATGCTGAGGGGTGGTGGGGCCAGGCTGCATCATGTTCCGTCTCATTTTCAGTGTCCAGGGTCAGCATTCTAAAGTAGGAAGCGTCTCTGTGCCAGCTGCCCTTGAATCCCTGTGGCCAAGAAGGTCAGGTCTGGTGAGAGGTTCATCCCCATGTGAGGGTGACTACACCCCGGAAAGGTCAGTAGGGAGAGGAGGAGTTTCTGCGATGCAGGCACACGATGTTAGTGCCGAGGCCTGTGAAGTAGGAAGGCACCATATTCCACTTTTCTGGAGCCCTGAGCCCCCCTACCCCAGAGTCTCTGAGAGGCGGAATAGTCTGAGGTCAGGAGTGTGGGCTGCGGTTGAATCCTCAGCCTGCTGCGGACCACGTGTCTGACCCTCCCAGTGTTCGTCCCCGCACCTGGAGCAGTGCAGTGCTTCTCACTGCTGCCATCCACAGCGGCACGGGTGTCTGTGTGACTCAGGCTGTGGGCCACGGGTTCGGTTTCTGCCTCCTTTTTCCCCCCGTGTAGCTCCTTTCTTCCTCCTCACACAATGGCCCAACCAGGTTATGTCATCTGTCATCTAAAGCCCCACGGGGAAGGTTTACCACCACCTTGTCTCCAGGGGGGAGGCAGCTGCTCTCCGGACCCTCACGTCCCAAGTCCCTTTGCTCTGTGCCTCTCTCTCCAAGCTCTCTTCTCCATGCTCAAGCTTGCACTCCTTCTCCAAGCCACCTCCCGCTGAGGATGGCAGAAAGTGGCTTCGGGGGGTGGGGCGCAGGAAGGCAGACATCACATGAAAGTGAGTTCTCTGTGGCTTTCTTCATGAAAAATCGCAGAAGTTACACAGTAGAACGAGGTCCTTCAAGTGTTGATCTGCTACTGCATCATTTTCGTCGTGATGCCATGATGATTACCATCACCACCATCAGCATTGTTGCCGTTACCCACAGTCACCACCAGCACAATCAACACCATCACCACCACCAACGCCACCATCATTATCAACGGCGACACACGTCATCACTGCAGCACCACCATGACCTCCACCATCACCAAGGCTTTTGGTCATGAGATACTCGCCCCTTCCTCAGCTGTGTGCCAAGCGTGCCACCTGAGTTTTCTTTAACAAGCCTTCAGTGTCAATATTTTTGTCTCCATAAAAGAAACCCCAGGCAGCCTGAACCACCTAGGGTTGTGCATTGTGTCTGTTTCCTGGTTGTTACTCACGGGGATCTCTGGCCCCTGGCTGTGTCATCCGCATGGGTTTGGCTCTACCATCTTTTCCCGGGGTTTTAGCACAGACAGCCCTGAGCAGGGCTGGAGTTGGTGCCTCAGGCAGGATGCCCACAGTGATGGTGGTGTGGGCAGGGCTATGGTCCTGAGATCTGGTCCGCTGAGATTTTAGGTGTGGCAGGACTCTTGCAACCTAGCCATACATGGGTGGGTCCTCCTCCATGCACCAGGTACTCCTTCCAGGACGAGGAGGACATGTTCATGGTGGTGGACCTGCTTCTGGGTGGGGACCTGCGCTACCACCTGCAGCAGAACGTGCAGTTCTCGGAGGACACGGTCAGGCTGTACATCTGCGAGATGGCCCTGGCCCTGGACTACCTGCGCAGCCAGCATATCATCCACAGGTATGCGGAGGGGGAACACCTGCTTCGGTCTCGCCTGGTGACAGTGGCCTTGGGTCAGGCCCTCAGAAAGAATGCCCACACTAGCAGAGTCGGGTGCTCACCTTCACTGAGCATCTGTCCCCAGCTGTGGCACCTGCCATGGACTCTACCCAAGAAGCCTCACTGGAGGGGCTGGGAGACAACTCAGTAAGGTGCTTCCCTTACGAGCATAAAGACTTGAGTCTGATCCAAAACCCTGCCTTTAGAAACAGCTGGAGAAGCAGACAGGCAGATTCTCGGGGCTCACTGGCCAACCAGTCTGACAGTCTAGTCTAATTACTTACGCAAGTTCTGGGCCACTGAGAGAACCTATCTCAAAAATAAATAAATAAGGTGGGGGTCATTCCTGAGGACCAACACCTGAGGTTGTCCTCTGGCCTACACATACACATACATGCACAAAGGACCCCTGCACACACATTAGCACATGCACACATACCAAAAAAGAATGAAAGACAGGAGGAACCAAAGGAAACTGCGACTGGTGGCCACACAGGAGGACTGTTAGTTCTCATGGATAGACCACAAGGCCTGGCCATATCTCCGTGCCTCCCATGAGCTCATCTACCACATCCTGAGAAATTCAAGCTGATTTTGACATTCACTTTAAGCAGGTAAAATTAAGAAGCAGAAATGAGGCTGAAATTCTGCAGCCACAGAACATCGTGAGGTGTATAAGGCAGATCTGATTTCTGCCCCTGGAGAGTCTGTCATCTGGTATGAGTCACTGAATGCCAGCTGCGTGCCTAGAAGTCAGGGCAGAGAGGAGTGAGTCAAGTCAGGAGTGCGGCATACATGAGCAGCACTTGTGTGCAGTTCAGGGCCTTTCAAAACCATTGTGGGTCCTGGCCAGGGGGCTCTGCAGGCACTTTCTGTGCCATCCCACAGTGTTATGCAGCTGTTTGGGCTCAGAGAGTGGGGTGCTGGCAGTCTTCCTTGCTAACCTTTTCAAAAAGGGTATAGGAGTGGATCCTTGACCCTGCCCAGGACCACTAAAGGACCTATGTCATCACAAAGATCAAGTCATATTTCCTAGGCTCTGCCTCTGGTGGGGGGCTCAGGGAACTCTCAGCTTTGCCAGGGGTGCTGGAGTGGGAATGGATGGATTCAGGCCTTTCTTCCCACCTTCTTCTCTCCTAGAGATGTCAAGCCTGACAACATTCTCCTGGATGAACAAGGTGAGTTGTGGGAGCCCCTGGAAGTAAAGGGGGTGTGGTTTTCCTGCCTAGGATGCATCTCCATCCCTGGAAAATCACATCTTCCCTCTCCTCGTAGGACATGCGCACCTGACTGACTTCAACATTGCCACCATCATAAAGGATGGGGAGAGGGCGACAGCATTAGCTGGCACTAAGCCATATATGGGTAAGTACAGGGTTGTCAAGACAACATCTGGCACAACAGGCCCTGCTCTGCCCCAATCCTCATTCTAGTCCTCCCTGCCCTAAAGTCACAGTAGTGGAGACAGAGCAGGCTCTGTGTGTGTGGGGGGGGGGGATCACATGTGTGCGGGTATACAGGCATGTGTCTTCATCTGTCTCTCTCCACCTTTTTTGAGACAGTCTGTCACTGAACTCAGAGCTTATTAAGCTAGCAAGCCAGCCAGTAAGGCCCAGAGGTTCTCCTGCCTACACCTTCCCAGTCCTGGGTTTATTCTCTCTCATTCATTCACTCTGCCCTGCCCAGTATTTTACATGGGTCCTGCAGATCTGACCTCACGTCTTCATGCTTGCACAGCAAGCTCTTTACTGAGTGATCCATCTTCCGGGACAGGCTTCTTATATGGTCATATCTAAGTAAAATCTGAGGATGTGCATGACTGTCATGGGATAGAAATATGATGACCCCCCCACCCACCCACCCAACACACACATGCACACACACACCAGGGCAGTGGACCTATAATTGAACTGAGAAGTCTGGTCACTCCTGGGGCACTGTCTGCTCTCTGCTGGATATATTTAAGAAGGGGGATGGCTCACCTCAGAAGGGAAATGGCAGGACCCCTGAAGGAAGGGGTGTCCCTGTTAGCTTCGGAGCAGCCTGCTCGTGGGCCCCAGCTATTAGATGCACAATCAGAGCTGCTCAGCTGATCTTTCTCTCTGTTGGAAAGCTCCAGAGATCTTCCACTCTTTTGTCAACGGTGGGACTGGCTACTCCTTCGAGGTGGACTGGTGGTCGGTGGGGGTGATGGCTTATGAGCTGCTGCGAGGATGGGTATGGAGCCCCATGGCCCTAACTGGCCACTTCCCTTTCCCATGGTGGCTGAGAGCTTGGGAGGGAGGAGGCTCCTCAGCCCCAAACCTTAGGATTGAACTTTTAGCAAAGAGGGCAGTGCTCGGTGCTTGAGCAGATTTCCTGGGATGGTTCGTGGTGGACAGGGCCGTGACCAGGAGGGGCCTGTCCTCAGGGAAGTGTCAGCAGACAGGTCTCTAGGAGGGCTGTGCTCTTCCCAGGAACCCCCTTTCAGGGCACCACACCTCAGCTCCACTATGCCACAGGATCCTGTGCCCTCCTGGTCCTTTAGGGCTGGTTCACCCATGTCCAGGCCCCTTGGGAGGGGTGTGGTCACTTTCTGGACTTGTGGACAGATGAGTACTGGCTCTGGTGCCTATTGCAGCCTCCACCTCCGTAGGCCTTTGAGTGTGCTCTGGAGAGGAGGCTCTCACTGCCTGCCTGCTATCTTGGGTCTGGTGGGGGTGAGGAGCCCCGGCACAGTGCCTGCCTTCCCACAGAGGCCCTACGACATCCACTCGAGCAATGCCGTGGAGTCCCTCGTACAGCTCTTCAGCACCGTGAGCGTCCAGTATGTTCCCACCTGGTCCAAGGAGATGGTGGCCCTCCTGCGGAAGGTGAGCCCCTCCTCCTCGCCCTCTGTCCACACTCCCTGTCCCAGAGCTCAGGGAAGCACTCCCTCTTCCTGTGTGCACACTAGCACCATGCCTTGACCCTTTCCCAAGCAGCCACTGGCTACCTCAGGGAAAGGAAGTCTGGTGTGGGTATGGATTTTGAGCTCTGGCAGCAGGCTTTCTGCGAACCTCATGTGACAAGCCTGCTTGGGCACTTACAGTCACTGAGTCATTGCGCGTCACTACCTGCAATCCTGTTGGGAAGCTCCAAGATGCAGCCATCACCCCACTTCAGAGCTGCTCAGACCCGGACAGAGAACTTGGGCATCAGGCCTCCTGCATCCCATGCGTGTGAAGGAGGGTGTACCAGGCTGGCACATGCCCATGCTGTGCTCTGGCCTCCTGTGCCTCAGCCCCTGCCCTGGGTGGCATATAGGGCCTGCCTCCAGGGAGCAAGCGGAGAAGAAAGCAGGTTTCGTTGTGCTCCACGGCTGAGCTCTGGCTGCAGCAGCTGATGGGATGAGGGGAGCCCAGTCGGCAGCAGCACGGGCCTGTGGCATGGCCTGGGGCTGGCCCGAGGGCTTGGCTCCATGTGGTGAGGCATTCTTTAAGTAAGATGTCTGGAGCATCCAAGGGGCTGGAGCCCTAGAGTAGACCTTGAACTCAGGGCATGGTGTTGGGAAAGGCTTGTACTGGAGGCCTGACCAGCTCTTGGCCAGGCAGGAAGCCCCTGGTCCTGGTGACCTACCAATCTGGCAATGCCTGGCTGCCCAGGTTCCTAGGATTGGGAGGTGTTTGGAAAGTGGCCTTGTAGTAATCAGTTGGGCCAGCCACATTCGGTTCCAGAGAGCCCTAGCTAGACCTCTGCTGCCACCTGCTGGCCAATTCTGTTAGACCATCCCTGAGATCCTCTGCTGTTCTTGGGCATGAGGGCACCCAGATCAAATGGCTTCTTGGGCAACATGGCTTTCCCAACCACATTGCTTTGCCTGAAATCAGTGCCAGCTTTCCTTGTGTGTCACTCAAGGTCCTGAGGTTCCAAGACTCAGATCTTTGGACACCTCCAGGGGTTGCCAACCTGGGGCAGGTAGCCACTCTTCTGTGAGGTGGTGCTGTCTGTGTGACGGGGACCCCCTTACAGCTTCTCACCGTGAACCCCGAGCACCGGTTCTCCAGCCTCCAGGACATGCAGACGGCCCCTTCACTGGCCCACGTGCTGTGGGACGAGCTGACTGAGAAGAAGGTGGCGCCGGGCTTTGTGCCTAATGTAAGCCTGTGCGCTCGGACAGGTGGTTCTGGGTTGGGTAGGGTGGCACCCACAGGCCTGGCTCAGTGTCCTGTCCCACACAGAAAGGCCGTCTGCACTGTGACCCCACCTTTGAGCTGGAGGAGATGATCCTGGAGTCGAGGCCCCTGCACAAGAAGAAAAAGCGGCTGGCCAAGAACAAGTCCAGGGACAGCAGCAGAGACAGCTCCCAGTCGGTGAGTGCCAAGCCTGGGCTGGGGTCCTCTCCATTCCTGCACCAGTGTGCAGGATTCCCATGTGGCACTCTGAAGGTCTCTGAGCAGAGCACACAGCTGGCAGTCCAGAATAGTCTTCCTGAAGTCCCGAGGGGGCCCAAGACCCCCAGCAGTCCAAGCTTCCCACATGGAGCGTCAGCTGTGAGCAAGTGCGGGGACAGCAGAAGCTTTTGATGCCATAGCCAGGTGTGTGAGGGCGCAGGTGTATTCATGCCCAGATGCATTAGTGCCCCTTATCAAAGTGTTGGCAAAGCTGTGATCTTCCTCACCCCGCCAAAGACTTGGGGGGAAGGAAAATCTCACCCTGCCGATCTGGCTTTGGTTTTGGCCATCAGTCCTGTGGCAAGGACTAGGCAGACAGGCACTCCAGCCTTAGTCTCTGTGGTCACATTGCCTCTGCCCTGTGTGTCTGTGTCACCTTTTCTCTTCTTACTAGGATACCACACAACTCCATTTTGACCCCAGCTTAGATTGGTGACATTTGCAAAGACCATATTTCCAAGTGAAGTCACATTCACAGATAACAGGTTAGACATGGACATACTTTGGGGACTTTGGCGGGGGGACAATTAGTGCACAAAAGCAATTGTGGCTGTAAGTGTAGATGATAAGGTGACAGTGGTGATGATTAGTGGTCAGTCGTCCCCTGATTCTGGGCCTGTCTGAGCCTTTGGAGAAAACCCTGGGATATACCAGGGCCCTAGCTCCTGCCTGGGCGCCCTCCCAGCCCTGGCAAGCCCTGTGTTGTTCATGGGTAGATGGAAATGAGTTCCGTCCTCACTAACGTGGCAGCCAGGGCTGGAAGTCATCCCTGGGTACCTTGTGTTATCAAGGGACACAGGCCCAGGTAGGTGGGTGGGGCTCCCTCCTTTCTCCCTTCCCTCCAAGTGCAGATGGTGTCCGTGGGTGGAATTGTAAGTGGAGAGCTATAGGGCTAGGTGCTAAATCACAGGATTGTGGGAAGTTCTTGCTGGTGTCTCTCGCTTTCCCACCATGATCTATTTACGCTCTACTTACAAGACATCTCCAGAGCCAGGGCTTTGCAGTGTAGAAGCCGCCTCTGTTGGGGAATAGGTGCTCCTGTGAGACCCAGGCAGAGACAGTGCATAGACAGTGTGCAGAGACAGTGTGCAGAGGCTGCGAACAGTAGCTGTTGGGGTGAGGTACCTGAAATCAGCTTTGTGTTGGGCGTTTGGTGGGAGCAGTCTCAGCCATCACTGAGGGGAAAATAACCCTAAAATTCAGTTGGAAAATCACACCCCTTTATTGTGATACAAATCACATAGCATACAATCCCCATCCCCAAACTCTCATTCTCTGGTTTCCAGCATATTCTGGTTTTATAACTTTTTCACAGAAAGAAGTCCCTTTACTCCGCAGCTATTCCCCACGCCCCTCCCCTGCAGGCTGGGGCAGCCTCTAACCTGCCTCTCTCTGAACAGTCCACACATGTGAGATTACGTTGTCACTTGTGAATGACTGGTTTCTCTCACTTGACACGGTGTTCCTTTTTTTTTTTTTTTTGGAATTTTTACTTATTTACTTGAGAGAGAGAATGGGCACATCAGGGTGTCTTGCCACAGGAAATGAACTCCTGATGCATATACCACATTATACATCTGGCTTTGGGGAATTGAATCCAGACCAACAGGATTTGCAAGAAACTTCTTTAACTGCTGAGCCATATCCCCAGCCCAACACGATGTTTTCCAGATGACCACTTCAGTCCATGTGCAGGCACATCACATATTTATTTAATATTCCATTTATATTGTCTTTAACTTCTGGACAGCTCATGCTTCGTTCGTCCTCTGTCAGCTGACTGGTGATTGGGCCGCTTCCGCTTTTGGACCATTGTGAATACTGCTGCTTCGAGGGTATTCATGTGCGAGCGCTCATGGGGTGCATTCTCATTTTTCTTGAGGGCTTACTGTAGAGTGACATATTGAGGTCACATGAAGTCTCTGTGCCTCGTTTTAAAGTAGCTGCACTATTTTGTGTTCCCACCAGCCGTATATGAAGGTTCTGACGTCATATCCTCACCAACCCCTGTTGTTACCTGTCTGCAGCCATCACATTGAGCATGAAGTGGTTTGTTTTGATTTGCATTTCTCTGACACGTCTGTCAGAGTACAATACCAGACATTTCTTCTTGGAGAAATCTCTGTTCAAATTCGTTTACGCTGGGTTACTTCTGAGGTCTACTCTGCTGCGGTCCGGTGTTAGCTGGTGTGTTTTCGCACTCACCTTGCAGACCGCTCATGCAGTTGGAGTCACACCTGCGATGTCTGTGGCTGCTCTCTTCCTGCCACTGTTGTCTTCCTTTTCTCTGCTTTGCCTTCTGAAGTTTTCATTGAGCACTTGATGTGATTTTATTTGATCACTTAGTCATTAATTGTCCTTTCCCCCATTTTTGCTGCTTGTGTGTGTGTATATGTACATGTGTGTATGTGTATGGGAGTGTGCTTGCCATGGCTCATGTATGGACACACAGGGCATCCTCAGGATGTGTCCCCTCTCCTTCCCCTCTTTTGAGAGAGGGTCTCTTTTGCTACTGCTGCTTGCAAGCTTTGAATTTTCCTGGTTCGGACCCCATTGCCATAGGAACATTGGGATCACAGACACATGCACCACTTTCTGTTTGGCTTTATGTGGGTGCTAGAGAATCAAACTTGGGCTGGTTAATAATAAACCAGCAAGTTTGCAAGTAACCACCTTGAACTACTGAATCATATCCCCAGCCTCAAATTACACTGCTTTAAAAAACATTTCTAGGGCTGAAGAGATGGCTTAGCTGTTGAGGCACTTTCCTGCAAAGGCTAAGGACCTAGGTTCGATTCCCCAGGACCCACATAAGCCAGATGCACAAGGTGGCACATGCATCTGGAATTCATTTGCAGTGGCTAGAGGCCCTGGTGTGCCCATTCTGTCTCTTACCTGCTTCTTTCTCTCCCTCTCTCAAATAAAATAAATAAAATATAAATATTTTTTAAAACATTTCTAGTGTTTGCTGTAGCATTTCCAGCAGGGTTCTAGCTGACCTTAGTCAGCTTCACGTCTGGTGAAGGTGCCCGGGACAGAACAGCTGCAGCCTCTTCCCCTGTTCCTGACTACTGTGCTGTCATTCATGTCTCTAATTTCTCTAGTATTCAACACACCACTATTATCACTATTTTAAATAGTCATCTTTTAGATCAATTAAGAATAAAAAACAGGGCTAGAGAGATGGCTTAGTGGTTAAGGCCCTTTCCTTCAGAGCCTAAGAAGCCATGTTCCTGTCTCTAGGTCCCATGTAGCCAGACGCAGTGATGAAACATCACATATTACCACAAGGGGCGCATGCGTCTGGAGTTTCTTTACAGTGGCTGAAGGCCCTGGCATGCCCATTCTCTCTCTAAAAACAGATTTTATTTCACCTCTCTGTGCTTTCTCTAGTGTTCTTCTTTTCTGTACATAGATTTAAGTTTTTGATGTCCTCAATGAAGAATGGTGTGTGTGTGTGTGTGTGTGTGTGTGTGTGTGAGTGTGTATCCCCGGGGATCCTCCTATCTCTGCCTCCCCAGTGGTGGGATTACAAGCGAACACTACCATGTCCAGCTTTTATGTGGTGCTGGGAACGTGACCTCAGGTGCTCGTGCTTACGCAGCAAGCACTTACACTGAGCCTTCTCCCTAGCCTCCCACCTGGAGCACTAGTCTTTTTTACAGGATAGGTCTACAATATTGGATTCTTTTTTTTTCTTTTCTTTTCTTTTGGTTTTTCAAGGTAGGGTCTCACTCTAGCCCAGGCTGACCTGGAATTTACTACATAGTCTCAGGGTGGCCTTGAACTCAAAGCAACCCTCCTACCTCTGCCTCACGAGTGCTGGCGTTAAAGGCGTGCGCCACCACGCCCGGCTGGATTTCTTCTATTTTCGTTTGCCTAAAAAAGTCTTTTGTTTTCACACTTGAAGGATATTTCACTAGAGTCAGAATTTGAGGTTGATGAGACTGGTCTTTCACACCATTCTTCTTTCTTGCATGTCTCTGACAGGGTTTCTGTGAAAATTCCTTCTTTTGCTGAAAGTAGGATTTTCCCCCCTCTGGTGTCTTCCAAGAGTTTTACACCATTGGATTTCTACGGCTTGAATGAGATGTGCTCAGGTGTGGATTTTTTTCCATACTTGCCTTGCATGGTGTCTCTAAGCTTCTTGCATCTGTGGTTTGGTGTCTGTAATTAATTTCAGAAAATTCTCAGCCATTATCATCTCAGACTACTTCTCCTCTGTCCTCTCTCTCCCTTCTGAGGTGGGAGGGTTAGGCAAGTCTGCTGTCAGAAAAATCCCCTCCCCAGTGTGGTAAATTTCCCCTGGAGGTTGTGGGTGTGTTTTCTGTAGTTACTCTTTCCTACCCTGCCAGATCCAAGCGAGGACTTTTCTGGGCTCTCCAGTAATGCCAGATGGTCTCATGGAATTAAGCCACAAAGGGCTGGGAGCCCAGGAGCATGGCTTCCATAGCCTCAGGGTCTCTGCAGTAGCGTTCCTGTAGCTCCAGACCCCGTGGCTTTGGATCTGGGGCAGCGCATCTTAGCTGGGACTCTGTTCCCCTTTCCCCCCGATTATTGCCAGCACTAGAAATAGAGGCCTTCTGTCTTCAACTTTCTGACAGGTCCAAGAAAAGCCATTGATTTTCATTTTGCTCTGTTTTTCTTTTTTCTGGTGGAAAGAAAGGGGGGGGTTAATGTCTAAGTTGTTTATATGGCAGAGCTCCAAATGAAAGTCTATATTTGTCTTTCTGTTTCATTCTTAGAGTTATTTGTTTACACATTCTGGATCCATCCCTTAGAGGGGAGACTTGCACATGCCTTCCTCTCTTCTCAGACTGTCTTTCCTTTTTGGCTGTGCCCTGCCCGTCTTTCGTGCTCTGTGTGTGAGCATGCACGCGGCGCTTCCGTCCAAGCCTCCCCTTGCTGCTCCCCTCATCAGGCGGAGAAGCATCACTGAACCTGTGCTCTGTGTTTTCGCCAAAGTAACTGATAACTCCATCCCTTGCATTTATGTCCGCCACCCAGTTAGAATTCATTTTTCATGTGTGGTGTCAAGTAAAGGTGCAACTTTATTCTCTTGTATATGGATATTCAATATTTGCAGCAAAATGGACTGAAAAGGCTATTCTTCCCTGTTGAATGGCTTGCCTCCATTTTCAAAATCAACCATAAATAGCAGGTTTATTTATGGACTCGGCTCTACCCCATCAATCTTTCTCATAGCAACACACACTGTTGATCACTGCGGCACTGAAGTTAGTTTTGAAATCAGAAACTGTGATTCCTCCTGTTTTCTTCTCTTTCAAGATTATCACCCTGTTCTAAGTCCCTTTATTTCCAGGGAATAATGAGGGACTTGGAAAATATATCTGAGTTCCTTAGTTCCTGTTTGTGGCAGTTAGGGATTAGAGCCTTGTCTGTGTTTCCCAGGGCCTTTGTCACCAAGAGTGACATCTGGGGTCTGATGTGAGTCTCAGCGTTTATAGAGGCTACACAGACATCTGCCCAGCATGAAGGTTCATGTGCCAATAAGCTACTCAGGATGTGGACTGGGAGCCATCACTGAGGAGGAGAGAGGCCAGCAAGGACTTCCCGGCAAGCAGAGCCCTGTGGAGAGTGGAGCCCATGGAGGTGCAGACTGTGACGTGGAAGTGGCCTGCTCAACACTTCTGCTCCCCAGTCACCAAGACCTCAGTGGGACTTAAGTTTCTCTGGGTGCCCAGTACTGTCTGTGTTGACAAAGGCCTCCAATGGCCCATGGCAGCTCCCTGGAGAAGAGCCCTAGGCATGGACTCTCAGACGACCCAGCAGAAGCAAGACAGGAAGAGCCAATGGGAGGCCTCCTGAAAAGAGCACTTAGAGCACTGAAGAGAAGAGTGTTTTCCGGGAGGGGCTTGTGGTGGTTTACTCAGGGTCCACGACAACTCACTTTGTGCTCCACTCACAGCCGCCTTTCCTAGATATCTTTGTAGCTGCTCCTCACGCCCCTCTGCCCAGGAAAGCTGTGGACATCAGCCAGTGGACCACAGAGCCTGCCGTGAAGCTGCACACAGGGTGACAGCCACGAATGCTATTCATCTTCTTCACTCCCGGTGACAGTTTGCCGCCTCCTCACCCTCACCACGCACCTCTGCCAATCTCAGCATCTCAGGGTCAGAGCCCTGTCCCTTCCATACTGCCATACTGTCCTCTCTGACCAGGGTTGTGAGCCTGTCTGCTTGTCGTCAGAACGAGGCCAGGGAGCACCAAGACACAGCGAGGTGAACTACCTGGCCGATCCTCTCCATGATCAGATTCCATTCTCCTGCCAGGACAGTGACTGTGCTCAGGGTGACCATAGCAGCAGGGCAGTGTGCGAGGAGGCCGAGAGCCTCTGGAGAAGAGAGCTGCAGAGCTTGGGAGAACTTCCAAGGCCCCTTGAGCCTTCAGCCAGGTACTGATCTGCACCTGCTATAGGCATGGGGTGAAGAGACCCCCCAACAACCCCCAGAAATGATCAGGCAGACGCACAGATGGGTCAGGCTCCCATGAGCCAGTGTGAAAGCCTCGTAGCACATGGGGTCAAGGCAAGCAGAGAAACCACGCTGCTGTGTAAACGCAAGACAGGCAGGGCCTGCCTCCTGCCTCGGGAAGACCTGCAAGGTGCGACCTTTACCGTGGGCGGCTCGCAAAGTGCCGCGGGGTTTCTGTTACATCACAGAGCATTCATGCAGTGCTGTCGGCAGAGCGAGGCCGCTGTCAGATGGCCGAGGTTGGGACAAGCAGGAGAATGGGCAAGTGCATGCAGAGCCATTCTGATGATTCGTGTGGATGCATCGGCCTCCCCAGAGGCCCTTTTGATCTGTCCTGGTGGTCTACACCAGGCTCAGTGTCTGCGCTCAAACCCACCACTTAGTCAAACGTGTCCTCGCACCCACCGTCTGCCAGCAGCCACCTGAGCCGACTTGTGAATGGAGCGGGGAAATTCTGCAACCACTATCCCTGTCCCTAAAAGACGGAAGACAGGGATAAAGATGAACTGTGTGGGTGCTATGCTGGTGTCCAGTGGCTGTCCAGGCTGATTGGTCGAGGGCAGGACAACAGCTTCTGGGGGTCACAAGACCTTGTGTACTACAGTAGCTTCTTTTTCCCAAGGAAATTGCATTTTATTTTCTTTACTTTTTCTACATTCAGCCATGTTCATTCAGTATTCTCCCAAGAAAGAAATCTAGCAAATACTATTTTCTTCATGTGGAGGAAGCATTGGCATAAAAAAGTCTTTGATCTTTAAGGTGCACAACTTCTGTGCTGGTATAAGTATGCGTTGTGTAGCGGTCACCACAGCTAAGCCAATTAACGCATCGTCACCTCCACATCATTATCACTGGAGAGAAGACAATCTCAAGATCTGTCCCTTCAACGACCTCCCACATGAGCAAGTGCCCATGTAATCACTGAGCCGTCGTCCCAGCCCCAGCAATCCCTATACAGTGCAGCGTTATTAACTCTTGTCACCACACTGCACACTTGGTCTCCAGAACTTACTCATCAAATAATGACTCTTTGCCCTTGACCCACATGTCCTACTTCCCCTCCCCTCCCCTCATCATAAGGGCGGCTACCCACAAACCAGGGAGCTAACAGGAGAGACAGCTTTGCCATATGCCAAAGCTTCACCTTGATCTTGCCTTCAGCGGCCAGAGAAAAAAGCACCATAGCTGGGTCTGTGGCCACCGGGCCCTGTGAGATGGGCTCGAAGCAAGCACTGTCTTAGCAGACCTCTGTGCACCAGGCCTCATCTGTGAGGAGACAGACATTTGGGAAGGGTGGGGTCCCCACAGCACGTGTTCACTGTGATCTAGAGGGGTCTCCCTCATGGGGAGCCTGCCAGTCCTTCAGCAGCTGGGCTGTTGATCTGAGAGTGGAATTGGATCTGGAAAGCAGATAGGTAAACGTGGCCTCTGCCACCCCTAGGCTGCAGGCAGTTCTCCCTGCCGCCAGGAGCCCAAGCTCTGCTGAGCACCTTCCCAGGCCCTAACTGCTGCCCCACCCACTCATACCCACTCGTCTGGTGTGGTTTGCTCATGCTTCTTCTTGGGGTCAATGTGGCTGCTAGATTTCTGCTTCTTTTTTAAAAACATTTTATTATAGGGCTGGAGAGATGGCTTAGTGGTTAAGGCACATGCCTGGGAAGCCTAAGGACCCAGGTTTGATTCTCCAGGTCCCATGTAAGCCAGATGCCCATGGTGGCACATGCATTTGGAGTTTGTTTGCAGTGGCTGTAGGCCCTAGCATGTCCATTCTCAGTCATTCTCTCTCTCCCTCTCTCTGTCTCTAATAAATAAATAAATAAAAATAAATCTTAAAAAAATATTTATTTATTTATTTGAAAGAGGTGGGGGAGGAAGGGAGGGAAGGAGAGTGGGCATGCCAAGGCCCCCAGCCACTGGAAACAAACTCCAGATGCATGTGCCACCTTCTGCATCTATCTGGCTTATGTGGGTCCTGGGGAGTTGAACCTCGGTCTTTTGGCTTTGCAGACAAGCACCATAACCACTAAGCCATCTCTCTAGCCCTCTGCTTATTCATCTTCTTATTTAATAATTTACTTATTTGTGTGAGAGAGAGTGAGTATGGGTATGCCAGGGCTTACATGGGTGGCTTAAGAATCAAACCCAGGCAGACAGACTTTGCAAGCAAGTGCCTTTAGGGACAGAACCATACCCCCAGCCCTTATTTCCACGTTTCTGATGTGCCATTACCACCGTGGACATGAGGCCAGGGTTCTATAACAGTGTCTCCCACCCTGGTGCCCTCCCCAGATCACCATCACCCCGTAGTTACAGATGTCCTGTGGGTCAGGACAGCATAGTCACATTGCAGGTCCTTGAGTCTGAGCCTGTCCACTCACCTATTTTCCTTTCTTGTTTTGAGAAAGGGTCTCACTCAAGCCCAGGCTGACCTGGAACTCACTCTGTAGTCCCAGGCTGACCCTGAACTCAAAGCAATCCTCCTACTCCTGCCTCCCAAGTGCTGGGATTTAAAGGTGTGCACCACCACACCCAGCTCACCCGTTTTCAGCTCTTCTCGGCATTCTCATACATGATCTGGAATCTTCCTTTGGGCCTTATTTCTTCCAAGTCCCTATAGCATTTTGAAACCTAACCAAGAGGCTCACATTAGGGTGGGCAGTTGTTAGCTGGTACTTGCAGCTCCTCAAATGACTTCTTGACCCTAGTGGGCCCAGGCCTTTCCCAGCCATGCCATGTGTTGTGATGCTCATTAAATTTCCAGCATGAGTTGATAGGTAGAGGCAGACCCTAAGGGAGCAAGTGTGTTTTCAAGGCCCTCTTGCCCTACTCTGCAGGTTGGGATCAAAGGCCAAGGGTCACCTACACGTTTGGCAGGTACGAAGGAGTCAGGGTACATCTCCCCCCGTCTGTCATGTCCCCTCCCAAGCTTGTCTTCAGTGGGTCTGTGCTTGAGTGCAGGAGATGGGTGTCTGTAGACCAGAGATCCTGGGCAGCCATAGGCTGATTCAGGTGAGGCCACTGGAGCGGAGCTGAGGGGCTGCTCTAGACGTCCAGCACAGGTCACATATGTGCGGTGGTGACTTGAATGTGGGATGCCCCCATATCCTCATGAGTTCAGCATTATACTTAATCCCCAGCTGGTGGCAGTTTGGGAGGTGCAGTCTTGCTGGAGGAAGTGTGTACTGGGGGCAGACCATGAGGTCTGTTTGCCCAGCTCTAAGCCCAGTACTTAGACTACTTCCACCCAGGTATGTGAGTAGGTGTGAAGCAGCCTCTGCCCTCCCCTGCCAGGAGCGAGGCTTCCCCTCGAGACTGTAAGTGAAATAACCCTTTCCTCCCATCAGCTGCTTCTGGTTGAGTGTTTGGTCCCAACAGTGAGAAGCCAATGGCATGCTCCTTTTTGTCCACAGGAGAACGACTACCTTCAGGACTGTCTGGATGCCATTCAGCAGGACTTCGTGATTTTCAACAGAGAAAAGTGAGTGTGTGTGTGTGTGTGTGTGTGTGTGTGTGTGTGCAGCAGAGAGGCAGACAATTGGCCACATGGCAGAGACCCCACAGCCACATGGTCTGTGAGCCCTGGCTCCTCTTTCCAGGGAGGCTAGGCAGCGGCCATGGAGAGGGGAGGTGAGTGGCTTCTGCAGAGGCTTCTAGGAAACCTAGGTGGACTTGGGGCCAGTGGCTAGAATTTCCTGAGACACTTTCAGCAGATGGCCTCCCGGTGGCCCTTTTGTTCCCTTGAGTTCCTGCCACTCAGTCACTCACTTATTCCCTCAGCCAACCTTTCTTGAGTGTCAGGTACAGATGGGGCAGAAAGGGCCCAAGTGGCTGACAGGGCAAGACTGGCCACAGACAGCCAACACCTGCCTCAGAGGATGTACTCCATGCATTGGGGTGTGGGGAGGACTAGGTGGCTGGAAAGGGGGTGCTTTCCCAGAGGGGGTGGCTCTGCACTAGGCTGGTAAGGATGCATGCAGGACAGGATCAGGAATAGGCTTGGCCAAGCTCTTTGAACAACTCTTTCAAAGCTGCTGACCAACATGGACACTGACCTGCGTCTGCTCCAGTGTCTGGACATGAGCCTACATTCACAGCTTCCTGCCCCCAACCCCAGGTCTCTGTGGGCATCAGCAGAGGGTGCCATGGGCTAAGCGCCCATCTTCCTCATGCCCTCTTTTGGCTCCCTTTCATGCCCATTATGTTCCAGAGTAGCTGGTGGTTAGACAGTGGTGTGCCTCTTCTGCCCCCACAGGTTGAGGAGGAGCCAGGAACTCATGACTGAGCCTCTCGCAGCCCCTGAGACCGAGCCGGCGGCTGTGGTGGAGCCCGTGACGGACAGCGAGGCGGAGCCCTCCTCCCTGCCGATGTGTGGCTCCATCTGCCCCTCAGCTGGGAACAGCTAGGCTGCCTAGGCTGTGCCGAGGGCAGTGCCCTCCTAGGTTGCTTTGGTGACTCAGGACAGCCAGAACGAGGAGGCAGTGGGCAATGGCCTGACTGCCCAGCCTGCCAATGAGGCTGTCAACGTAGTGAGGCTGGAAGGAGTCATGAGCGCCTGTCAAGAGTGGTGGTTAGGTAAGGATTGCCACTGGCGTCTGGACCCATGACCCGCAACGTGGAGGAGGTCAGGAGCCACCGCGCTGGCTGGCCCTCTGCCTGCTGGCTGGCAGGTTACAGGTCACCAGGGGCAGTGCAGTGGGCCAGGAGCCCCTGGCTTTCTGGACTCTGTGGACTCAGCTTGTACATTGTCTTGTGGCCAGGCCATGGGATATCCCTGAGCTTGCTGCCCAAGGCCATGGAGGAGGCCCAGGCTTTGCTGGTTCTTATAGGTCACTGGGGTCAGGGATTGAGGGAGGGTCTGGGTGGGATGGCAAAGAATGTTTTCTAGAGATGCACTGTTCCTGCAATTTCTTCTGTTTCTGTACAATTTTCACCTCTGAGAATTACAATGTAAGAACTGCTGTGTCGTGTGCTCTATGTTCTGCACCTGTGGGGTAGTGGGACCCTAGTGCCTGTGGATACAGAGACCACTGGACTAGGGCAGCTGGGTAGTGGGTGGCCCTAGGACAGTTGCCTTGCGGTGGCTGCCCCAACCTCCACAGACTGCTGAGGGCAACTTCACAGTGAGCGTAAGATGTGCCAGAGGCTCAAGGAGCACTGGGATAGTGCCCAGGCAGGGAGGTTATGCGGAGTTGACCAGTGGACCTGAGCAAGCTTACAAGCTGTGAGAGTCTCTCCTGTCCCAAGGATAGGCTCCATGCCTGCAGCCCAGGGTTCCACAGAGGCCTTCATGGGAGGGCCTTGCTTAGGGAAACCCATGTGCTGTGTGGGGTCCTCCCAGGGCACAACCCACCTTGGGCACCATGGAAAGGTCTGTGTCTGCAGTGCCAGCCCTCCCTACCTCTCACCCTGCCTGGCCAGGCTGTGAAGTGACATGGGACCAATGTGCCCACAGTATCTTAAGAGCTGACTGCGCCAAGACCAGAGGTGGAAATCCCAGGACAGCAGGCAGCTGCATCCCCTGCCTGCCCCTCCCTGAGATGCTGTGAGACCATGGGGTTCCCCAAGAGGTTCGGGCTCAGGAGCACAGTGAGGTCACCACACCAGGAGGGAGGCTGCGCCTTTACCAAGAAGGGAAACGGAGGCCAGACCCCAGCAAGGGCCCAGCTGACCATGTTCTGCACAGAAAACTAGTGAGGCTGGACATGACCAAGGGATAGTTTTGGGGTTCTGTACAGATGAGGAGTCCAAGCATGCATTTGGGGGAGCACAGTGAGGCAGTGCCGTTTCTTGTGGTGCTGACAGGGATGTCGTCGTCAGCTGGGTCCCTTGAACATCCCTTCTTGCTGGGGAAAGAGGACACTGGAAGCTCAGGACTCACTGACCCTATGTCTGGGCCAGAACATGCCCCCAGAACGAGGGCACTACACCTTCTCCAGTCTCTGCTGGGACCAGAGACGCTTTGTGTGAGGCCCAGATGCAGACATGGGTCTTTAAGAAGTCACCAAGAGATACTCCTTGTCACCACTGGGAATGGGAGGCTTAGGGGAAGCAGTGGAAGGTGGGGAACACCTACTCTTGGGGATATCACATCTGGGGTCTAGAACTGGGATATGTTAATGAGAAGAGGCTCGGGAGGCCAATCCAGCAATTCGACGATTGGAGCTGGTGGGCTTCTTTCTAATCAGAGGTGGAGCCTGGCTGAGCGTCTCGCCGGCTTTCCACGCCACTTCACGCTTGCAAAGTGTACCTCGTGGTTTGCCACACACCTCCCAGATGAGGGTGGGGTTGGACCCCACCAATAGACCGTGGACATCTTCCTGGTGACCTCCTAGCTGTGGGTAATAACCGGCATTCCTGCAGTCCCTCCCCCGACAGGAAGAGCCCCTCCCACCATTCAGGTCCATCCATGCCCAGGCGCAGGGTGGGCCCAAGACTCTGCTGGGCGTGGACAAGTGCAGCTCCTGGGTAGCTTCAGCCACCAGGGTGGACAAAGGGCCGTCACTGCTTGTGGAAGATAATGTGTGTGGGGGGGGGGTTGGGCTATCCATACACAGGCTGTTTTTAACCCAGACGTCGTTTATTGATCCAGCTCACATCAGGCTTGGACGACAGCCCGTCTGGTTCAGCAGCATGCAGCCCCTGGCTATGGTTTCCTCACCGTACAAAACTAACTGCTACTCTAACAAACCTATGGAAATGCAGTTTTAGTAAGAGAAGGGTGTCTTAGCTAACGGATCATAAAGCTTCCTGGAGGTGGACTGCTACAGGAGCGCAGGTTTGGTCCGTGGAAGTGTGTACAAATGAGTCCCTGTGTGGGAGGGAGCTACCCTATGCCGAGTAACCCGGTGGATCCCTGAAGTCACAGCAGCTCCGCGAGGCGGAGGCTCCACTCACCTGCTCTCCTCCCTGCACCAGGGTGGACAGGGGGACAGGCCCCTGAGGCGTGCTGCACCTCAGTGCCGTGGGACAGGTGGAAGCCCTGGGGCTCCCATGGGGCAGTGATTCCTGTCGGGGAAGAGGCAGTAAACGCCCACCTGCCTGGGCCCACACCTTCCAGGCTTTAAGTGGACAGCTTTTCCCGTGAAGCACTTTCATGGTGAGGCCGAGTGGGCATGAGGCACCTGGTCACCACCATGCCCAAGCTCCTCACCTTGGCAGTGAAATCTCCCCAGATTCAGCCCTTGAGTGGGGCTGCTTCATAGTAGGATCTAGGACCCCAGGAGAGTTTGTGGGGTGAAGAAGGGCAAGGCTGAGAGCACCTTTCACAGTAACTTCTACAAAGGAAAAGGCTAACTGAGGTGAGCGGTCCCCACGCCACCCACTGGTGGGTACAGCACCAACTTGCTGGACCCCAAGTCCAGGAGGTCTAGGAAAGAGATGTGATGTTGGAGCGTCCACCAGGGGGCGCCATGATCTTCTGAGCCGTGCGCCTGGCAATGTGATCATCAGCCTGAGAGCCTGAAGGAAGGGCAGATGGATATGGTGAGGAGTAGGAAGGGAATTACAGGCTCCCTTCACCAAGAGAGGAGGCAGCAGGGCTGGCTGCACAGGAGCCCAGGGCCACAGAACTCATACACCCAGCTCGGCTTTGCTCCCTCAGGCTGTGGCTGATAGGGCTCGGGCCATCCCTGAAGGGCACAGCAAAAGACCAGCGGGACTCTATGATCTGGTTGTCTGCGGATGGGGCAGAAAGCCCAAGGCCAACCCTCCAGGAAGTCTGTCCTGCTCGCTCATCAGTCCACGGGTTGGTTATGTGATGGGAGAAGGTTGCGCCAAGCTTCCCGACAGTGTTGGATTCTGGAGGACTTGCCCCTGGTCTGACATCCCCAAGAAGTGACAAGAGATTGTCATCCTCCCATGCAAGAGGATATGGTGGGATACCAGGGCAATGTGCCCCCCCCCCCAAGAACTGGAACAGAGAAGGGGGTCTGGCTTTGGTTTGCAGGCAAGATGGGAGACTGGGAAGTCCCTCAGCTAAGGGGCTGGCTATAGCGATCAGCACGGCAGGTCCCTGAGCTCTCCCACATGTCCCAGCATGCCACCAAGCTTAAGGACACCCGGCTGGAAGTCATCCTTCTCACCTCATGGAGACTCTGGGGTGGCCGGCTGAGGAGCTGGATTCCTACGTGAGGCCCTGCACTGGCTTAGCCCTACCCAGCAGGCTTGATTCACTGTGCTGGTTCATCTCAGCTGACCCGAGAGCAGATGTTGGGGTAGGAAAAGACTTCCACAGGGCTGCCCACTCCTCTGCCCCTCACAGGGCCTCTCACTGGAGTAGTATCTCCCACCCTGCAGGGCCCACACTGGCTTCCCACAGCCTATGCCTTGGGAGCTGCCGCAGGGGATACTTCTGACCCTGAGGATGTGACAGCAAAGCTTCTGACCCCAAGCCCAACTCACCAGACAGGCTGAACCCCGACTGGTGCAGGTTCCGTACTGGTGGTGCTGAGATCTTGCCGGGGCAGGATGCACGGGCCTGAGGGCCGCTCCCTGGCTTTGTGGGCACCATCACCTCGTGGACTGGCCCATCATATAGGCCTCGGGGCACACCGTGGATCTCCGCTAGCTGTGGGGCCAAGAGAACTGGATGTGAGGGCTTGAGTCAGCTGAGTGGCTGGAGGGCAGCACCTTGTCTGCTGCTCTGCACCCCACCTGAGCCCAGCTCACAAGTTCCATAGTCCCGGCAGTGGAAGAACCCCAGCCTCACATGCACCTCACCCTCCCTGCGCATGTCTGCCAGCCTGTGCACACTCACACCATCACATCACACCTGTGTGCACAAGTTCCTCCAAGAAGCCCCATGCATGCACACATGCACACACACTGAGCGGTGTGGCCAACTCAGAGAGAGAGAGAGAGAGAGAGAGAGAGAGCACCTCATTTGGAGCTAGAAATAGGTACCAGCTGTGGCACACAGGGAACCCCAGGCTGAGGCTCTGGGCCCGATTCTCTTTGAAAAAGGCCCCCCAAACCAAAGACATTTCCCAGAGTCCTAACGTGGGCTGATGACCCAGAGACTAAAGTCAGATTCTCAAATGTTTTGTGCTCCTGTCTGGCACAGCCCTTAGAATTCCTGGGTCACCAGTAACGGCCAGGCAGGAGCCAGCCCAGGAGGCTCCAACCATATTCTAGCCTGGATGGGTCACTATGTGGCAGATGACAGAGTGGGCAAACACGGCACAGAATCCCAAGGGCTCAGGCATGACTGAGCCATCTCCCATTGCTTTGCTTCCCTCTGCCAGTGGGGCTAGGCCTGCCTCTCACAGAGCTGTCCTGCTCCGTCAGAGGGTGTGGGACAGAGGACGTGTATGCTCAAGGCCAACACCCTTCTGACAGCTTGGACCCTGTGAGGAGACATCGGGCATTCTAGAGCCGGGGCTAACAGCTGTGCCCTCACAAGTTCGCATGGATGCCACTCCCCTCACTGTGGATAGGAACACCAGTGCCCAGTCCCCAACGCAGCCATCCTGACCACCATCCCTCCCACTTGGAGCTGCTATGACATCTGTCTGAATACCTGGGGCCAAGCTGGGATCAAGTGAACGGCACTGAGCACTGCATGTGGACAGGTGCCCAGGGCACAGCATGCATGTGCTGGCTGTGGGTGTCTGCACATAAGAATCGTGGCCTGAGCACACAGGTTAGACACGAATGACCACTTGGAAAATGTGCCAAATGACCATGGCAGGGGGGAGACAAGCAGAGAAAAATGCTCACAGCTCTAAACTACTCACACCCCATTTATTCACTAACATTCCCATCAAGCCACGGGGCATCATGGAAAGGTCCATGTTACTTTCTTCATGGTGTTTGACTCTGGAAGGTGGCTGTGACTCAGTTTATGTCCACATTTGCTGTGACAACTGGATTCCCTGATAACAAAACGCATCTAGTTCTTCCACTGAGAAGCAAGTTGGCTGCTAACAGTGGACACACAAGCTGCCAGGCCTTCCAAGGGCCTCCTGGCTACTTCCACCACAACAGGTCCACTCTCTCAGCCTTGGACAAGTAATGAGCTCAACACTGCCTTTCTGACCCCTGGGGGCCCAGAGTCAGACTGTCCAAGAGCCAGAGCCTCATGCTGTCTCTCCGTGACGAGACTGAGAACTGCCCACATGAAGACCCCCACAAGCACATGTCGGGTCCTTACCCTGTTGCGAGCCTTTATCCTCTTGTAGACAAAGTCTGGAAATGTCTTCCGGGGAATGAAGCGGCCAGCCCCGGGCGTGACGAACAGATTCCCGTCCTCCAGCACCACTCTGCCCTGACTGATGACTACTGAGGGCACTCCGCGGCACTCCACGCCTTCAAAGACATTGTACTCCACGTTCTGAGGAGAGAGGTCCACAGGTCCAGTGCCCCTCCTGCCTGGCCCTACGGCTGGCCGGCACGACGGCAGCCTGATGTGTGTGCTAACACCTCTAGATGCACCGCGGCCGACGGTGACACACAGAAGGATGTGGCCCTCGACAGATCCGGCCTCGGGCACTTGGGTTTCTTAGGAGGTCAAGGGGAGCAGAGGGAGAGGCTGGGCAGATGTGGCAGCCGTGCCTCAGGCTCGTGTGTAGGAGCAGGCACACTTGCTTAGGGCGGCAGACAGCTGGGGTGCCGGGTGCGTGGGGCTGTGCACTGGCTGAGGACACCAGGAACCATGGTGGGGCTCGGGTGGGCGGCGGCCCTCGGCCTGGACCTCCCCTGGGAAGCTCCTGGGCCTGGCCGGGCTCTGCCGAGGGGAGAAGCGTTCTCACCAGGTTGTGGGTCTTGGCAGAGATGACTTTCGTGGCCCTGGGGTTCCAGATAACCAGATCAGCATCAGAGCCCACAGCCACACGCCCCTTTCTGGGGTAGAAATTGAAGATTTTGGCAGCATTTGTACTGGTCACAGCAACGAACTCATTCTCGTCCATCTTCCCTGAGGCCTGAGAAGCAAGGAGGCCAGCTGAGGGGAAGGGGGCACGGGACTCGGTCTGAGGATGTCACGAAGGTGCTGCAGGATGGGGCGGAGGGGTCCAGCCATGGCATCACCATGGCAGCACACCAGTGGGCCCACAGGGGTGCTGATGATCCTGACCACAGCAGTACCACGGGGAGACAGCACCGAGGGACACAGCCTCAATTCTAGACTCCTGAGAATAAGTGTTCTGCTACCAACACTGGTGTCCCTGAGGCGCTGTGACAGGGGCAGTCCCTGGTTCACAGGAGGGAAAATTCAGGGTAGGGTGGGGGCAGCGTGGAATGACCGGGGAGGAGGACCTGCCTCTACCCTGTGTGCATAGGTACATCGTTGACAGGGTTTTCTTTGTCACCCAGGCTAGCCTTAAGCTCTCAATCCTGCCTCAGCCCCTGATGACAGGCCTGCACCTCCTCACCTGGTTACAAACACATTTTTAATGTAAAGTATTTTCATTAACACACAGCCATTACCTGTTTACAGGTACAGTGTTTTATTCTGGTCCATGAACATTATGAGAATCTACAGAAAGGATAACTGACCCTGGGAGATGCGGGCTGTCATCTCAAGGGCATATCTCGATGCCCTGGACTACTGGGCTAAGGCTGGGCAAGTGCGGGGCCAGCCTCTGCCTCAGGATCCCTTCTGCTGGGGTGATGGCTCCCTCAGCATGCTGATGACCACCCCCACCATGCCTGTGCGTTCCCCAGGCCCGGGACTCACCACGCACTTCTCCCAGACCACGGACATGCGCTCTTCTACACCATTAGTACCCTCGGGGATCAGCGTGAAGTTGTCTTTGCCAACAGCCTTCTGGGCAGTAGTGAAGGTACAGTGTGCACTGCCTGTCACTTGGAGGTCCCCACTGGGAACAAGCCAGGATCACAGGCGTCAGGGGCTGTCCCTCCCAAGTTGGCCAAGGCCCTGGGCAGCCAGCTACCAGCTATGGAAGAGGTCTGAGCTGGTGGCCCAGGACAGACACAGCCGTGTCCAATGTGGCCAGAATGTGGAGGGAGTGGACAGAGCCATGAAAGGCAAAGAGCGGCGGGGAGAGGTTCCTACCTGGGGAACCCCAACTGGGACCAAAATGCCCTACACCTCCCCAGCTGGCTGCCCTGCAGGAGCCTGGGGTTCCCATGGAGGAAACAGGCACGGGTCCTGCAGGCGGACCTAGGCTTCCGCAGAGCGGCTGCTTACCTGGACAGCAGAGAGGTGAGGTGGTCTGCAGTGGTCGGGTCTGGGTTGATGGGAGGTGATGTGACGAAGGCTGCAGCTTTGGCCCAGTTCTTGCTCCAGTAGTGTGAGCCATCGGTGCCCAGACTGGCAGTGATGGGCTCCCCGAAGACAACTACTCCTGAAGAAAGCGAGGCCCATGGCACACACCCCACCTGTAGCCTGCACCCCTCAGGAGCCTGAGCACCGCACAGGCACCAGGGAAATCTTGCCTCCGATTCTGGGTCCCTGGCAGGGTGGGTGGCATCTGGGGAAAGGCTTTGCACACAGCTGATGGATCTGCCCCACAACCATGGACCCTGTAGGGGTTGGGCTGATGGGCACTCCAGTTTGGCCACCCACAGAGACATGACCAACTTGGCCTGTCAGTGAGGCTGAGGTCTCTGACTGGCCTGTGTCTCCTGGCCAGAGTTTCACACCAGGGTTCTGGATCTAGGCTGAGGCTGCCCTGTGAGGGAGCGAGAAGCATCAGGCTTGGGTGGGTGAGTCAGGGCTGGCCCTCTGCAGAGCAGTTTCTTGAGAGGGTGAAACTCCTGAGCTAGCCCTGCAGACTCACAGACCTTCTCCCTTGTCAAAAGAATGGTTTTCTGTGTCGACCTTTGATGCAGAAAATATGTTCAAGGGGACACTCGCTCCCATCCCAGGGGCCCCATGGCCTCAGAGCAGGATCCTAGGAATGAACTCCCTGTGAGACTAGGCAGAGACAATTGACCAGGAGCTGGAGTGCTGACTCTCCATCCTCAATATACTGGGTTTTACCCACCACCTTGGTCCTGCATCCTGAGCTGGGTCCTCTGCAGTGCCCTGGGGACTCTAGGACTCCCTGGTCCTTGGAGCTCAGCAGCCTATCTGGGACCACACCGTCTGTGTGTATGCATGTGTGTGCATGGGGGTGCATGAATACATATGTGTATATGTGTGGAGGCCAGAGATCGATGTTTGGTATTTTCCTTGATTGCTTTCTGCCTTATTTATTGAGGCAGGGTATCTCACAGGAACAGAGAGCTCACCAATTCAGCTAGTCTAGTCTAGCTGGCCAGATTGCCCAGGAACCTCATGTCTGCCTCTTAGCCCCCACCTCCCCAGTGCTGGGACTACAGGCGGTTCACCACACCTGCCCAGCATTTACATGGAAATTTACATCCAACTCAGATCCTCACATTTGTGCAACAACTGTCTTAACAGTGGAATCTTCTTCCTGGCCCAGCCCATCCCCAGCTCCTGAAACCACAGAAATGCAAAAGTGAGCCGTCCCAAGGAACTTGAGCCTCTCTCAGACTCAGACTCAGACACACACACAGAGCTAATTCTGCCCCTCAACTCCTGTGGGAACAGATGCACAAGTCCCCCGTTTGCTAAGGTACCCCAGTGAATAAATGCTCTGACAAGGCCGATGACTGAGGTCCAGTACGTCCCTCAGGGACCTCTCCTGGGCTCCACCCTGAGGTTTAATGCAGTCAGATGCCCCATGGCAAGGCTTCCTTCTCTTTTGGGTCTGCTGTCATCACTAGCTGGGGGTCCAAGAGGCTAGGAACATGCGGGGAGTGAAGGCCAGGCACTCACCTCTGCGCTTGGCTTGGGCAACCATGTCAGCCGCACCCTTGCTCATCACCTTGGTGATATATAGTGGGCAGTTGGCCTGCTTGGCAATGGTGACAGCTCGGAACACAGCCTCAGCCTCTACCTGGAGATGGCAAGGAAGGAACACTCAGACCAGAAGGAGCCTGAAGCTTCCAGACTACATGGGCTCTGTTGTACCACAGGTCGTCCATGGCATTCTAGGCCCAGGGGACACACCTGTCAGAGTAAGGGCCTGGCTTGGGGCTCAGTGCCTAGCATAGGGAGCCGATCCACAACTCCAGGATCAGATGAGGGAGGGCTGTACGGTGAACAGTGGTCATGGAGTTGGGGTACACAGGCTCCAGGTGAGAGGCCAGGGTGAGCACAACCCTGCCAGGCCACAAAGCAGGGCCCACGGAGACCAGCGAGTGGGGACAGGTGCTCTTACTGGCAGACCAACTCACCTCTTCAGGGTGGCTGAGCACATGGCCCTCAGGGCCCGTGAGGCCTTGTTCCAGCAGCCGCTTCTGTTCCTGAAAGACCAACAGGATGCTCTGTGCCAGCCCCAAGCGTTCTGAAGTCTGGACGTGAGGTCCATGGCTGGCAGGACCCTGCTTCCTGAGTATAGCCTTGGACCCTCAGGCCTCCCAGAATGGGAACCAGGAAGAAGTCGGGAGCACTGGGCTTGGAGGGAACTGGCCCAAACCCCAGGCTCCTGACAAGCTGAAACCCCATCCCCCATCCCACTTGTCACACGCATTCTCCTGGGGCACATTGGCATGGGGTGCGGGGGGGCATGTTGGCAGAGGGAGCAGGGTTTTGCTAACAACTGGGATCATCATGGGAGTCCTGTGTTGTGGCTTCAGTCGCCCTAGAACCCTAACTCATAGGCTACTTGACCTCCGCCGTGACAGTCCCTCCCTGGCTGCCTTATGGGGTTAAGTGCTCCTGTCCAAGTGTCACGGGGTCACAGCCCTCACCTTCTCCACCCAGCTGTCTGCCTGCCAGGACACTGTGCTAAACAGCAGCTTGACCCACCCGGCCATCCTACAACAAAGCTCTGCCCACCGCACCTCCTCCACGATGTCACCGTTCTCTGCATGCACTTGGGCCACAGCTCCCAGATCCCGGATGAGGCTGAAGATCTCGTACATCTGAGGAGGAGGCAGATGAGGCCCCATGTCTTCAGGGCCATCTCTGCAGTAGAATACCCACCTGTATGTACCCTTCCCTCTGCATCTGTCCTCACCTGGCCGTCTGTACACTGGTACCTGTCCTTGTATGCCATAAAAACCAGGAAGGAGTTCACACCTGGAGGAGAGATAAAAGGAAGTCAGACAACCCAGAAGAGGCTGGGCGTGGTGGCGCACGACTTTAACCCAGCACTTAGGAGGCAGAGGTAGGAGGATTGCCATGAGCTCGAGGCCACCCTGAGACTAAGTAGTGAATTCCAGGTCAGTCTGGGCTAGAACAAGACCTTACCTCATCAACCCCCCCCCCACCAAAAAAAGACAACCTAGGAGAAAGACCCTGAGATGGGCACCTTCTCCCACAGGAACTATGCAGGATGGCACAGTCACCCTGTGGGTATATGTCACCCCAGCCCAGTAAGCCGGAACACATGGACAAAGTCAGCCACGCCACAGCCCTTTCCTGGCCGCTTCTTATTCCTTAGGTTCAGGACCCACTGCTCACTTAGCGGTTAAGGCAGGTTGACACACCACCACTACTGTCACCACCACCACCTGTCAGACAGACCTCCACCTCTGTAAGGCACAGAGCTCTGCGATGGGCAGGCTGCCCAAGCCCCACTTTCTCTCTGCAGGAAAGGTAGGTAAGCCTGGCATGCTGGGGAGCCTTGTTTGGACCATCTGCTGTGTCACCAGCCTGCGGGGCCCAAGTCCTGTTCCTCATGGCCTGGCTCGTGCACACACTCGTAAGGCATGACTAGAGGAGCAGGCAGGTGCCAGGGCTGGGCTCCTGGACATGACAGAGAAACTGGTCACTGTCCAGCGCTAGGTCTAATCAGGAGCAGGGCTGAGCGTTCCCATGTCCTGGGCCATCAGAGTCTATCCTGTCAGCCCCAGAGGCACCCCTGACCCGTACGTCGTCTAAATTCACCCAGTCCAGCTTTTCAGCCTAGCTGGGCAGAAAGTGCATGCTGTGGAAGGCATACTGTGAGGAAACCGAGTCACCCTGTGCCATCCTCCCAGGTGATAACCTGCATGCACCCTGGCAATATGAGGTCTGTAGTGGTGCGTTGAGTGGCAGCTGCTGGTCTGGAGATGGCCCAGTCCTTAAACATTGTCTGGAAAGCACAGGACCCACAGCCCACACCCAGCGCTGCTCTGGCAGGGTAAGGGGCCTCTGCAGAATGTGGTTTCTACCACTGCTGAGATGCAAGGCTGCAGGGGCTCTGTTGTTCTCCGAGCACCAACACCGCCAGCCCAGAGTGATGTTTAGGACGCTGAGGTCCAATGGGCACCAAAGTGAGCGCCATCGCTATCTGGGAATGAGGGTCCCAAAGAGACAGCCTCGGGGCTGGACAGATGGCTTAGCAGTTAAGGCGCTTGCCTGCAAAGCCAAAGGACCTCGGTTTGACTCTCCAGGACCCACATGAGCCAGATGCACAAGCACAAGGTGGCACATGCACCTGGAGTTCGTTTGCACTGGCTGCAAGCCCTGGCGTGCCCATTCTCTCTCTCTCTCTCCCCGCTGCCTCTTTCCCTCTCTCAAATAAAATAAATAAAAATAAAATAAAGAGAAGACAGCCTCACAAAGGCTCTCCACCCTCAGCGCTACAGCAGGCAGGCACGTAGGAGTGCCAGAGCATGTGGCCTCCTGGGACGAGCCAGTTTTCAGCCAGCAAGTCGAGTGGCCTGGCCTGGCTCATCTGTCAGCCACAGACCCGCTCAGAACTCAGTGATGAAACATCCAGCACATTACTTTTTGTCAAACCTGTAAAAAAAACTCTGATGTTGTTTTTGTTTTGGGACATTTTGTGGAAATGAAGCCAAGCTTTTTTCAGATGAATGTTTCAATATAGGTAGCACCGCGGAGACACAGGACTCGTAGAACTGGAAAACACCGGGAGAATAGTTACATTTTCATCTCCTAGATGTCCCTTTTGCAAGAAAAGGGAACCAAGGACATTACAGTCACTGTGCTCTTCAAGGAAATGAGGGATCACCGATGTGGGTCTGGGGTAGGGAGAGGAACATCCTGGTCCAGAGTCTGAAAGCAGAATTGACGTTGAGTGATTCCTGCCCAACTTCTACCAGCTTTTAGATTCCTGCCTGGAGTTAGTTTGACAGACCGCAGAAGGATGCAGAGGTGTGGGGCGCCCCTGTGTGCCCAGGCTGAGGGCCCAGGCTGAGGGTCGTGGGCCCCACCCACACCGTATGCTGCCACTCACCCTTGTCCTTGACCAGGACCTCCAGCTCCTCCCTGGTGCTCTCGTGCCAGCGGGGGATGTCCACGTGCAGGGAGTAGTCGCAGCAGGCCGCGCTGTCCGCTCGCTCCCGCCACTGCTCATAGGCCGACAGCAGGCTCACGCCCGCGTCAGGGAACACATGGTCCACTGTGGGGGACAGCTGGGTCAGCCAGGCTCCCCACTGGCTCACCATATTCTACCATTTTCTCCAAGGGAAATCTGGAGAGTTTCACATTCCCGAGACCATGGAGTGATCTGAGGAAGACGTGGCAGAGGGAGGCCCTGTCTTGCCACACACCGGCCCCTGCTCAGCTCGTAAGAATCTCCTATCCCCCATCCAGTCCTCAAGCCTCTGAGGAGGGCAGCCAGGGAAGCCCATGTTCAAATCATCCTACTTCCAACAGACCTGGCATTCCCCATGGAGATGGTAGCAGTAGGGTCAGCATTTACTATGTCAGATACATAAGAAACTTGTGCGCCAGCTCCTGTGTCCTCAGGACCCGGAAGGAAAGTGCTGTCCTACTGTGCAGTCACACAGAGGGAGCATGAGTGTGGTGGGGGGGGGCGCTCACGCAGAATGGCCACACCCAGCACTACCAGGCTGACAGCACACATGGTTTGGGAAGGAGCTGGGTGCTGGGGTCTCACGTTGGCCTCTGAACTTAGCAAATACAAGTTCATGGGGGCAGAGTAGTGAATTCACTTCACAAGGTTGTTAAACAGGGCCGGTGTGTCAAGCTTGGGGGTTCTGAGGAGAAGAGCCAGGAACGGAGGCCCGTCAGGGAGGAGCCTGCTCCCGGCATACACAACCTGGAGAAATGGGAATGCTGCCGTTTGTTATCGAGTAACGAGCTGGGCTGTGCCAAGAGAAAGCGCCCACGGGACAGTGCTAGTCCCTGTTTTCTGAAACCAAAGTCTCATCTTCAACAGTTCTTAACATGCACAGGAACGTGATGCTATTCAGACTTGACAGGCGAAGTGCAGGGTCAAATACCAAGCCCTCCCCTGATCCAGAGCACTTGGGTTTCCAAATTCCACAGCCTGGACAGCTGCCAGTACCCAGGAAAGAATAACTGGACACACATCCATTTGCATCACAGAGCCCACAAGCATCCCAGAGCTGGCCAGGGCACACAGTCCGGAACGAGAGGCAAGGAGAGAAGAGCACCCGGGGTGTCAGGTGGAGACACATGAAAGGCACAGAACTCAGCCAAACGACCTCTCGGATCACTCCTCTTGCAATACAAAAATGGACTGGTGCTGTCCCCGAGCGATGGGATGGACACTCACATATCATGGTGGTCCCGCCTGCCAGGGCCGCCTTGGTTCCCTGACAGAAGTCGTCAGCTGGGGTCATGCCCAGCACAGGCATCTGCAGCCGGGTGTGGACATCAACTCCACCAGGCAAGACCATCAGGCCGTGTGCATCGATGGTTCTGATGCCCCCGGGTACAATAAGGTTTTCTCCAATTTGTCTGAAAACAACAAAGACAGCTGTCATTATTCATAGAGAGCCCAACTCCGAACCCGAACAGGTTCTGCACGATGCAGTGGCTCTCAGAAGCATGTAAGGAAAAGGACGTTCAGATGGCCCCCTGCCCACCCAGCCCCTCAGAGACAACATAGAGGGCCCAACCCGTGCGCATGTGGCTGCCCTCTTGGCCCTCACTGGTCCACTCAGCAGATACAGCAGGGGAGGGAAGGCTATTCACTAAGCACCTACTGTGAGCCCAGCATACTACTAAGTGCTGTGAAAACACAAAGAAACACTCAAGCCAGAGCCATTGTGTTTCTAAAGGCCTCATGACTGTCATAGCTCAAAGCTTGGGCTGAATCGCCGGTACCCCATGTCGCTGCTCCCAGGAACAGAGTTTTAGAAAAGAAGAAAGAATGTACATGGCTTTCACCCAAAGTAGACAGCTGCATACCAGGTAATGAAAACATACCATGTGATCGTTGATGATATCTGGGCAGAAACTTACTTAATCAAACCATCTTCCACATACAAATCAGCGTAAAAGGACTGGTCATCATTCACAATCTTCCCACCTTTGATCAGAAGGCGGTCACTCTGGTAGGAACAAAACAATGGGTACAGATGGAGACCTTCCCTCTAGGCTGTTAGGAAGCATGGCAGGACAGCTTCTTCCCCTGGATACATTTGTAGCCATAAGAACCAGCTAGGGTCTGCGGGAGGCGCTCAATAGATGAGTGCTTATCTAGCATGCAGGAAGCGCTGGGTTTCATCCTCAGCACTGACTAAAACCAGGTAAAGTGGTGCACACCTTCAGTCCGCCACTTGGGAGGTGGAGACAGATGGATTAGAAGTTCAAGGTCAGGGCTTGGGAGAGGACTTAGTGGATAAACACTTGCTTTACAAGAGTGAGTACCTGAGTTCTGATCCATAGATCACACATTTAAAAAAAAAAAAAGTTGAGGGCTGGAGAGATGGCTTAGTGGTTAAGGTGCTTGCCTGCGAAGGCTAAGGACCCATGTTTGACTCCCCAGATCCCACAAGGCGCACAAGGTGATGCATGTGCAAGGTCACATATGCACACAAGGTGGCACATGCGTCTGGAGTTCGATTACTGTAGTGGCTGGAGGCCCTACCGCGCCAATTCTCATTCTCATCCTCATTCTCATTCTTTTCTCTCTCTCTCTCATTAAAAGAGTCCAGTCTGTTGAGCTTGCTCAAAAAAGAAACTTGAATGCTGTGACTATTTTGCATAGGTCACAAAGGGTGGTGGAGACAGGAGGATGGCTTGGAAGCTCCCAGGCCAGCTTGTAGATGTCGCAGTGAATAATGTGAACGAGAAGAGGCTCTGCTTCAAACAGGGTGGAGGTGGGGACTGACGCCCCAGCGTGTTCTCTGACCTCCACACACGTACTCTAGCACACATGCACTTGCACTCACACACATGAACACATGCATATGCACCCACAACTGGCGCAGAGGCCTGTTACTGTTTGCTGGCCTCCAGGATGGAACGTTCACAGAGGCAGCCCCGCACAGCCCTGGACAGCTAACTGCTCATGCCGAGGCTAATGGCAGGAGACTGACCGGAACACCGGGGCAAAGCTATGTGGGTGAAAGTGTGCCAATGCGGGAAAGCATTCACACCTTCTACTTCCCCAGGGGTCTGAAGGCCCAGCCTGAGGGAAGGGCTGACAGCCTCCTGCTCTGAGGTGGCTCCCAGCTGACCCTCCCACCTGTACCACAGTGACCACGTGCTGCTGTGTCACAGTGCTGACAGGATATACAGGAGAGGGTGGAGCCCAGTGCTGATGGCCTATGATGGAACCAGGACAGACAGAGGAGGGTGCAGCCCAGCACACTCATTCCCCAGCTCGGAGACAGATGGAAGCAGTAAAATGAATGCATGGTCATCTGAAATGACAAATGTAAAGAGCACAGAGGTTGACATGACAAGATGAGAGAGGGGAAGCAAGGCTGCCTTAGGGGTCAGAAGGCTTCTCCAAGAGGCTGGCACTGCAGACGGTTCAAGGCAGGGCAAAGGCAGGAACTTGTTCCAGGCCAGGACGGAACTGTACAAAGGCCTTGAAGTAAGAGAAACGCTGAGCTGATATCAGACCACAGAGAAAACAGAGCTGCAACTTCTTTTTCTTCACATGCATGCGTGTGTGTGTGTGTGTGTGGTGTGGCATGTGTAAGGCATGTACATGTCATGCAAAGAGACCGAAGAGAATGTCAGGTGTCCTTGACACAGCTCTACTGCACCTGGAGCTTCAGGTTTCAGTCACACACCACCGAGCCCCAGCAACGCTCCAGTCTCACCTCCCCACAGGACGAGGGTTACAGGCATCCAGGGCCATGGCCAGTGTTTACCTGGGTGCTAGGGAATTGAAGGTGTGAATCAGGCCCTCTCAGGCCCTCAGGCTTGTTCAGCAAGCACACGTACCCACTGAGCCTTCTCCCCAGCCCTAATAGCTGCAACCTTCCAAGGGGAGAAGCAAGCGAAGAAGTAGGACACGGAGCTGGGTGGAGGGGGACATCCTGGACTCTGGAGTCCATGGCTCACACTGGGGGACTGTGGCAAGGTTACTCAGGTCTGGCTAATATAGAGGCCATCTGGACTGCTGGGTAGAAAATGGATTTTGGGATTGCACAAGGGAAAGGACTTTGCTGCTTGAATGGTTACCAAGTTGCCCAGGTAAGCTGAGAGGCCTTGGACCCAGGTTATAGACATGGACGATGAAAGAAGACGTTTGGAGGTGCCCAGAGTCCCTGAGCAGGTCAACTGGTGGAGAGAGCATGGGAGCGAAGGACAGTGGGGAATCAGGTGGTCAGAGGTCCTAACGAAACATGGGGACACTCAGGTGTCTGCAGAAAGGCTTGTGGGTGAGGCCAGCTCCCTGTGGACTAACCTCAGTGGCACAGAGCTGCGGCACCAGACAGGGATTGGGAGCCATAACACATTTCTAAGAGTAACCAAGTGGCCAGAAGGGAGGAGTCAGGCAGAAAAAGGATGTGTTGTTTGCAAAATTATTCACGACCCTCAGCTGATGGTCTGATGGCTTTGGTGGAGAACAGTGGACACACAGACAAGGCGTGGAGGAGCAGGTAACACACCTGCATGTGAGTGAGGAGACCGGCCTGCCGCTCTTCCTCCCGTCATGATCCTCAACCCCCCCATGGACTGACCACCAAACAGGGGAGTCTGGCCATGGGCTCAAGGCTTCAGGCCAGCTTTGGCTGTTCTTGCATCATTGGTCTGAAGCCAAGAAACCAAATGACAGTGTGGTCTGCAGAACTCTGTGAGCCTATGATGATTGAGAGAACCTTTTGCACCCTTCACTGTTCTTACTGACACCAGAGGTTGGACTGAACTCTCAGGGTTTTGCGTATTGGGTGAAACCATCACCACAGTCTACCAAAGGCTCAGCAACAAGCCACAGGCCACATCTAGTCCTTTGCCTGTCTTTGTACAACTCAGAGCCACAAATGGTTTGTAAACTTCAGTAGGCTGAAAAAAAAAAAAAAGAATATTTCATGACTTGCAAAACTTTTCTTATTTTTTGACAATTTCATACGTGCATATAATGTACTTTTTAATTTTACTTATTTATTTGAGAGAAGAGAGGTAGACGGAGGGAGGAGGGAGAATGGGTGCATCAAGGCCTCCAGCTACTGCAGATGAATTCCAGACACATGTGCCACCTTGTGCATCTGGCTTACATGGGTACTGGGCAATCGAACCTGGGTCCCTTGGCTTTGCTGGCAAGCACCTAAGCCACTAAACCATCTCTCCAGCCCATATAATGTATTTTGCTTATACTTACTCTTGTTACCCTCTGCTGAGCCTCTACTACTTCGCAAGAAGTCTCCCTTCTACTTCCATTTCTGGGTGTGTGTGTATGTGTGGGTGAGATCCACTGGGTTTTACTGGGGTTATTCACATGAACGTGGCTGGAGGGATATTCACAGGAGCATGAGCACTTACCAGTGGCTACACCACTGGAGAAAATGTCTCCCCTCCCCCAGCAACCAGTAACTACCAGTAGCTCCTGGGGAGGGATGGGGGGATCTCAGGAGCCCTTCCCCCATCCATGATGGAACAACCTTATATTTTTATGACAAGCACATTTCAGCGTCCAAAGATGAAGTTCATGGGGACAGTCGTGTCCACGAAACCACCCTGTCCTGGAGTGCACAGGTGTGGCAGGAATGGTGTGCCCCACGAAGCTGAAAGCACCTCAGTGTCCAGCGCACTGCACAAGAAGTTTGCCACTCTGCACAGGGCTGCTGAGGCCAGGCTGCAGAGCCTTTCGCAGAGTCCCGCAGGTGCTCACTGCCCAGATACACACAGCCACCCACTTTGCAAGGCTGCTACTTGGCCATACCTCATCCCTTGCACAAGGACCAGCCATTCTCTGAACCCAGTCAACCTGGGTCCTTGTTTACCCTGCTCCCGAGCCAGTTTTCAGGCACCCGAACGTGGATTCTGGGTCCTCTTGGATTTGGAGCCAAGATGATTTAAGCCCTGTGTGGTGGGCTCCATATGCATGGGTTGAAGTGCTGGTAAAGCCCCTCTCCTCATGAACAGGACTGTCTGACCCTGAAGGAAGGTATTCCTTCCACCCAGCATGCCATCTCCACCAGGTGCTAGCTGTCTGATGGGCCTTCCTCTTCAAGCCTGGACCCCTGGGAGTAGTGGGCAGTCAAGAGGCAGGAAACCTTCCTCTTCCAGGAGGGGAGGGCCTCTTGGCTCCTTGAGTTTCTTAGGAAGGCCTGAACCCCCAACAGCTCAAGTAGCTGATCTCCCCATTAGATTACACAGCCCTTCTGCTAAGTACAAGCCCAGAGTTGGGTCTTAGACCCCAGGGGCTCCCAGTTCTGCTCCACCGCCCCCGGGAGCCTCTCGCCCTCCCCCAGCTCCTGGCAGCCTCCGTGGGAAGGCTTTTGTTTCCTGGCTGGCGGAGTGGACATACTGCCCTGTACTCAGCCAGGGCGTATTGAGGAGGGGTCTGCCCTGAAAGCTGAGACGGGGGTGCGGGTCGCCGGGCAAGGAGTCTTCACCTCCTAGAGTTTCCTAACCCGGCTTCGCGGCGGGGCTCAAGGCCTCCAGCTAGAGCGGTCAGGGCCGAATCGCTTTGTCTTGGACAAAGAGCTCGAGGTACCAAAGCGGCGCGTCCAGAGGCGGGCTGCACGCGGGCTGCGCCCCGAACGGCATCCGGCACCCGCGCGCCACGCCGAAAGGCCAGGGGCCAACAAAGGCCGCAGGGGTCCGCCGCCCGGAGACAGCTCCGGCAACACCCGCCCAGCCCCCGGCACTACCCCGCGGGCGGCTCGCCACCCACGCTGGGGGAGCAGCGGCTCGCGAGCCAGGCCTCTCCCGAGGTTGAGCAAAGCCCGCGGGCCGGGGCCTGTGCACCCGCTGCGCGGAGCCTGGCCTGGCCTCGCGGGCTCCCTCGGCCGCGGGCGGCGCGGGAAGCGGCGGCGAGGAAGGGCTGGCGCCGGGACAGCGGCTCGAACGCGGTCGGGGCTCGCGGGAAGGGCCGGGAGGGTCGCCCACACTGAGCGCAGGCCGCTCGGGCTGGGGGCCCGGGGCGCCGGACGCGGCGGGGGGCGGAAAGCGGGCTCACCGTGATCCGGGGGATGCTCTTCTTGCCCTGGAAGGACATCCTGATCCTGGAGGGCCGGGAGACCCCGGCAGGGGCTGCTCGGGCGCAGACGTGCGTGCGGGGACACGCGCGAGGCCCAGCGGGTGCGCCGGGCACGGGACTGCGAGTGTGAGCGCGCGGGGCGCACGGCTCTGATCAGCTTATTTGGATCCAGGCCCCGCCCTTCCGCCTTCATTTGCATCCTGAGCCCCGCCCCGCGCACCCCCTCCCGGCCTATCCTTGTGCTTTCGGAAGAGGCCTTGGGTTGATTGTGGGGTCCCAGCTGGTGCTGAATTGGAAGGGGAGGGTTGCGACGAGTCTTGGCAGATGTTTGCGGAGTTTGCACTACCGGCAGGGCAGGAGAAGAGGTCCGGCCCCGACCCTCCTGGCTCCGCCTGCTCAAGGCACCCCAGGGTCCGGGGTTCAAATCCACTCCCGCAGCCTAGCCGCGGCACTGCCGGAGCCTGTCCTGGGTAAGCCTGGGAATGGCCTCAGGTTAGAGCGCCAGAGCCTGGCCTGGCCTGAGCTCGCGACCAGGCCGTGGCGATGCCTTCAGCAGATAGTCCCCTAGCTGGCCGTGCAGCCCAGGGCAGGAGGGAGAGGACAAGTTGGAGAGACACAAGGAGAGAGGGGTTGAGAGGGGGGCAGGGGGAGGGAGGGAGGGAGGAAGGGAGGGAGAGATCGCGCCACGACGGGGAAAGAGGCAAAGGGTGGAGGGAGGACCGCGAGGCACTCCCAAGTGCAGAGGAAAGATGGAGAAGGCCAGGCAGGACGGCAAGCAGGCAGACACACCCGCAGCCCCGGGCTCTGGCAAGAGCGTCTGCGTCGCGGCCACGTGCTGCCCTCACCCAGGCCCCTGTCACCGGACTCTGTCCTCTTCCTGTCCCTGCTGAGGGCCTGGGGACACCTCGGGACGCCCTCACGGACGGGCCGTGCCTGCTAGGTCGTCTCTGCCTGGCTCTCCAGGTGCCTCCAAGGGGGGCCGTTTGGTCCGCGTGGGCCTCGTGGACCTGTGGACTCCGGTGGCCGCCGCGCGGTGCGTCCAGGGGAAGGCGCCCACACAGCGGAAGATGACCCTGCACGTGTGCCCGGCTGGAGCCTTCGCAGGCCCGTTTGGTCGCGGCGCAGTCATGGTGGGATTGGGCGATGGGCAGCCAGGTATCCAGGCCCCATCATGAAGGCTGCTCGTCCCAAGTGGGACGGGGCGGCCCCGCAGCCTCCCTCTCTCCTGCCCTCGCTACCCGCAGAGCGGGCGCTGTCCACGCTGCGGTGCTGAACGCACCTGGCTTAGCCCCAGCGACCATCTGTCTCAGGGGAGCATGTCCACCTCCCGCTCCCGCCCCACACGCAAGAAGCCAGGCAGGTGTGCGTGCTAGTGAGGCCGCCGTCTATTCTACTGGACTCCTTCCAGCTTTGAGAGAGTCCACGCTGGGCCTGGAGTCTCTAACTCTGAATCCTCAGCAAGAGGGTCTGGAGAGCTGCACCAACCTCTCCTGACCTCTTTTAAAGCCAAGGTGGATATTTGGGGAGACAAAGCAGAGCTCCTCTCACCTCGGAGATCACAGGACAGTGTTGTCACTGTGAAGCCTCCTGTGATGGATCTTGATCAAAAAGACCACAGCCTGTGTGCTGTCAATGTGCCAGAGCCCGAGATGGGACAACGAATTGCTCTAAAATTCTACTGGGGTCCATAAGGCTGTCAGCCAGCCAAGGCCAGTACCTTCCCACCCCACTGTGCTTCCCTCAGACAGAACCATCAAACCTTCGCTCAATTGTGTGGGGGCATCTACAGGTCACCAGTTGTCCTCAAAGTTCTGTCCCTTCTACACTGGATAAGATCACTGGAGGAGGCTTTCCAGGTGGCCACCCTCAGCCAGTGGTAGCCACGTGTCTGCACCTGTAGAGCTGTCCTCCAAGTGATTTGAGATGAGGCTGCAGGTGAGGTAGGTGGCCCTGTCCCCAGAGGGCTTGAACTCCCTTTCAGACAGGGAAGGTAAAAATGGTTAATGTAGCCCATACATTCAAACTTTAAGAATACCCATGGGGGCACTTTGATCTTTGTAGGATTTAAAACATTTTTATTAAAACTGTACAATAATTTACAAATGAGTAAAAATTCTCTGGTATATATTATAGGAACCACAATACAAAAATATGTGTAAAATTTGTAGTTGACCACCATACAAACCAGTAGAAGCCTGTGAATGCTGTTTGGCATTGAACAGAACGTCACATGCTTAGGGCGGGGCTGTTGAGAAACGGCTTCAGAGAACACAAATCCTCTCTAGCGCTTGAACATGAGAAAACGAGTTCTGCTCCTTTTTGCATAAGTTTACAATAAAGCTTTTATAGAAAAGATACAGTAAACAAATATATGTTTTGATACATATATTCACAATGATTTTCCTGAGCCTAAACCTAAATCCATCACTGTGTTGAAACATACAACCCACCTTAAGGAAGTTTCAGCGACAGAGTGATGGATGGCAAGCGCTGAGCATCAGTGCCTCGAAGCCATTCTCCACCTCTCCCTTCTTACTCCCAGAGGGTGTTCAACAGCCACGTAAGGCACTCGGGTTTCCTGAAGGCTACAGAGTCTGCGAGGGCAGAGACTTAAATCACAGCCATCGGCCTTCAGCAATGGGGACACTACAGTGGAAACAAATAAATGCCACATGGCTGCTCACAAAGGACTGTGTGGTTTGCGTGGATTTCTGGTTTAGACAGATGCTTATGCTGTTCTGTGCTGTGCACACAGAGTGACAGGCTGATGACTGTCAATGAAAAATGAGGTTGAGGTTCACGTCTCAGTTACACAGGACATGCTCTTGGCAGCACTTGAGAGTCCCTCCTCTGCCATCACCAGGGCGGTCAGTGCCTTCACACAGACATCCGGCTATGGAGCTAGCAGCAAGAGCCCAAGGTGGGAGGAAATCCAGCCCAGCCCAGCAATTGCAATGAAAGGCTCAGCCTGGGGCTTGGAAAACGCACCTTACTTTTGAACTGCTCCAGCTGTCCAGATGCTTACTGGCAGCAAGAATCAATGACAGATGCTTGTATGTCTACTTTTTTGGCAAAAGCCCAGACTTTGGAATCATTTGAAAGAAGGTGCCTGTGACAAATAAATAAAAACAATTTCTAAAGAGAGGAACAAATATTCTACCTAAACATGTGTTTTCAGCAATATAGTAGGGCGAGATGCAGTTTGGTTCATGGGACATTATTTAAACATTCACTCAGCCACTTTCCTTTCTATGTACATACTCTTACATATAAACAATAATGACGTCATAAACATTGGTATATATTTACATGTTTCTCTTTCCTGTGTAATTTGCCTTTTTAAAAATTACATAACTGTGACTTAGTGCCTGGGGCGGGTATATAAAGTACTCCAGACACACACATGGTATGCAGGCCATGAGGCTCCAACTAAATCAGAAAGTTGTGAGTCTTAAATCTTCAACACAATCTTTAGATCCTAATCAGCTGCTGGAGCTGGGTCAGGAGCTCTCCCAGAGGCCGCCAGGAAGGGAGGGGGCAGTGTGGAGTTAAGACAGTCTCTGAATGCCTGCACCATACACTTCACTGGTCTTTAAAACTCAACGGTTCACTGAGAAGTCCATGGCAGCATTTATTAATACATGCCATCATTTTCCATTCAGTACTGAGCACAGTAAATGTGCCAAGAGAATGTAGTCATTTAAATGAGACAACTCCATGTACCCAGGATGAGCCAGAACTACAGAGTCAAGACAGAATCCCAATTTAGGCTCAGCTAGAGAGGCAGTGACTGGGCCAGTATCTTGTCCACATGCATCAGGTGCTGTGGCGTAAACAGCCATACACAGGGCTGGGACCTTCTTGGACACACACATGCCTTCCCAGCAGAAATTGTGCACCCTCCGAAGAAAGGCTGATGTGTCTGATTCTATAGGATTTTCCCTGATTTTGACCTAGGGGGCCACTGCCACTCAGTCACCTGCACCAGAGTAAAGCATTTCTTCTGACACAAATATAAAATGAACCTAACATTTCTAGACAACATGATCATCCCTCTCTCCAGCTACTGGGCTTTGAAAGGTATGATGCTATATGTTACAGTCATACCTGACTGCAAATCTCACTCCCCCAGACAGTATGATCGTCCCTCCCTGCAGCTACTGGGCTTTGTAAAGTACAATGCTATATGTTACTGCTGTGCTTGGCTGCATGTCTCACTGCCCAGAACATCAACTTCTAGGTGCTTTGAAAGGGCCCATATCCAAGTGTTGACCTCTCTTTGAGCAAGCACACATATGGACACACATGCACACACACACCCTTCTAACTTGAGCACCAAGGGCAATGGCCGTAGATTACTAAGGATCTGATGACAACAGAACCGTCTCCAGCCAGGGAGTCTGGCTGGTCTGAACACGGGAAGACTTTCCAGGACTGTAGAGTGGATCATCCCGTGGAAACGGAAATCATACTTGAACTGCCTTCATCAGTGCAGAATTTTTCTCTGAAAAAGAATGGAAACAAGTGCTTAAGTGCATCATGCCCAAGACACACACAGGACTGTGTACACTGTGTCTCAAGCAGCACGGGACAGGCGAAGTGCCAAGAGCCAGCGCTCTGGCCAGGCCAACTCTGCATGTGGCCAGCGTCCCATCGTGGTGGTGCTGGCTTTGTACGGCACCACGTGCGGAGCCTCCAGCTGTGCAGACGCCCTCCCAGGAGGCCACGGGCTCACAACACGAGCATCTGATCCCTCATGACACCACTGCAGAATTGTCCACAACAGTCACAAATTTTCATTTTTTCTCAGCATTTAGAAAGTGCTCTGCTGGTCCCAATCTTTTCTTATTTTATAATTCCATGTTTCTAAATATCAAAGGATCGGCTAAGTGTCTTTAATTCCTTTCATTTATTTAAATGCTAAAGTTTCTTTCAACAAAGAGGGTTGACTCTGAGCAACCCCTGGCACAGCAGTGGTAGTGTGTATAGGGGAAGGGTGTGGCCAGGGGTACAGACACAACTGCATAGAATGAAAAATACATATGGTTATGTTACACAGATACTTACTTCTGCACACATTACAGTTGAAATTATGCTGCCATGAAAATTGTACTGTGCCTTTATTCTGATTCATTTCTAAATAAGTTGTCACAGAACCATCTATTTCTAGAATGTCTCAGCCTTCTTATTTTGCAGAGAGAAAGTTGAATCTCCACGAAAAGAGAGAGAGAGAGGGAGAGAGAGAGAGAGAGAGAGGGAGCGAGAGACTTCCCATGGTGACACTTCAGGCTTATGGAAGCCTGAAGTTCTAACCATCTATCCTTCAAGCCTCCAACCCCATGCCATTGCCTCTCTGAGTTATAAAACGAACTGCATATAAGCAAATATGGACTAGAAATCCCATGAAAATAACCTGCAGAATCCTAAAAATTCACTCCCTAAATTGAAGGCATGAGACAAGTGTGTTTGGTTCCCGGGAATCACTAGCTCTACCATTCTCCTGAGGCAGCGCTGCCCTTTGTGTCACTGACACAATGCATTGCCAGTGTTTCTGGGGTAGGTGGCTTTCTGCCCTCGTCCATGACTGCACATGTGCTCAAGGCACATGCATATTCACACGCATGCACACAGTAGTCTTAGAGCTGCACAAGTAGTGCCCATCAGTTGGACATAAAACAGCACCACACATATGGATGGGGAAACGCATTTTGATTTATGTCAAAACAGAACAGGGAGAGCAGGCCCCTGCCATCTGTGTTTGTGCTGAGAATTTCCACGGAATCTTAGCTGTTGGGAAACAGCAAGCTGTTGGTAAAGAAGCACCTTCCCTGGGCCTCGAGTGTGGCTTAAATCAGAATCAACTGCAGATGTCAATGCCAGCAAAAGCCAGGGACCCACAGTCTCCCTTAAGGTGCACAGACAAGGCTTAGGTTCCCATCTGGGGAGCTCACTGGAAAGACTAGGGCCCTGCAGTCCCCAAACCCTGTGCCCAGGACCTCCAAGGTAACCCCTACACATCTGCACTACCACCTATAGGATGGTGCAGGACGGGCTAAAATCAGAGTCTTCCCCATAATACCTGCTTGTCCAGTAATGCTAGCTAAACATGTTCAAACCAAACTGAACCAACTGGCAGCACTGTGGTGGTTTGATTCAGGTGTTCCTCATAAACTTAGGAGTTTTCAAGGCTGAGTTCCCAGCTGATGGAGATTTGGGTGTATTGTGTGGGGGTAGGGGGGTTATGACTATTATAGCCAGTTTCCCCTTGCTAGTGTTTGGCACACTCTCCTGTTTCTGTTGTCCATCTGATGTTGGCCAGGAGGTGATGTCCACCCTCTGCTCATGCCATAGTTTTCCCTGCCATCTTGGAGCTTCTCCTCGAGTCTGTAGCCAGAATAAACTTTTTTTCCACAAGCTGCTCTTGCTCAGGTGTTTTCTTCCAGCAACGCAAGCCTGACTGCAACAGGCAACAAGGCCATTTTGGAGCTAAAGCCTTCTTCCCCAAAATTCTGACTTGAACAGAATATCAAGAAGGAGACTGCCTTCCCAGATGAAGGCTTGACTTCCACCTCCTCTTCTTCCTCCTCTCCCCTCCTTTCTCTCCTCCTCTTCACTTTGCCTAACTCCTCCACTCCACTCTACCTAACCCCTGGGCTATGAGACTGATCCAGCTCCCACAGGTTCCCGCGGCTCCTGGCTCTGCTGCTGCAGGTCACCCCAGCACCTCACTTGTCTTCTAAGAATGTGAGCTGTTGAGCCACACCGGGCCTCCCCCTGACTGACAACTGAGTGCGGTTCTCTGTGAGCAGCCTTTGAGCTGGAATGTGGAGACGACCTTACTCCTGACTTTGATGGCTGCGAGATGGCAGGTGCAGCCTGGCTGCAGGTCCTGCGCAAGTCTGGCCTCTTACTGCTGGTAATTCTCAGCTCTCTGACCCTCCAGAGCCCAGCTTCCCTTGGTCCCTTTGAAACGTATTCTCCCTTTGAAATGCCCAAATTGCCCCTGCGGAACTGGGGAACAATCTCAGACCCCTCCCTCCTTCCCCCTGGGGCTCCAACTTGAAGCAGCAGATTACGTGATGTGTGGGGTGCGGGGAGGGAGGGACGTTTATCAGCCTCTGGGTCACATGAGCCAATTCCCTTTAATGTGCTTACTCTGAATATATGGCTGCATGTCTCCCACAGCTTGGCTCCTTTCTCCGGAGGACCTTGGTCCTGGGGTAACTAACTGGCCAGGCCAAGCAAGACAAGAAGCTCCAAGAATCCGGTATGTCCACCCCTCCCCTCTCCACCAGCTGCTGTCACACAGATGGGCCCCAAGGCTTGAGGACTGACTCCATTCAAGATTCTGGGTGACACTACTTGAGTGGGAAACCGGGGACCTGCAGTCCTCAGATGAATCTCTCAGCTCAGCACTGCCCTGAGAGCAGCAAGCAAGGCGTGGGCACTGGAAGAACTCTTGGCCACAGCCTGGGAAGTCGAGGGATCCATGTCCACTGCTTCCGCCCAAGGCTTGCCCCGGGAACTTCAGATGACTGCTCTTCTGCCCTCTTCTCCAGGAGCCTGCAGGCGAGCCTTCCTGAGTGGGAGGCTCTGGACGGAGCAGAGAGAGGGTAGAGTTCCGCAGAGGATGCGGCGCATGAGCGCCTGTGTGAGGACGTGAGCGAGCAAGGGTGGGAGGTAGGTGAGGGAGCCTGACCCTGGGCAGGAACGAGGATGATGGGTGGCCTGGAAACAGTGGCCTGGGGCTGGATATGCTGGGGTATAGGGTGGTCTTGCCTAAAGGTTTGGGGCTGGGGCCTCACTGAAAAGGGCACCCTGGACCTATGGACCCTTCACCTGTGCTCATGGAAAAGGGTTGCGTGCACTCTGTGGCCACTGCTGGGCTCTGTCTGCTGCCTCTCATTTGCCCCCCACTCTTTCCTACTTCAGTAGCAGCCGCTGCTGGCCCCGTAGCTTCTCTGCTTGTAGAGGACCCCTAGCCTGTTGCAGGTAGAGGCATCTTTGGGCTCAGTATGCAGCATACAGGGAGCCCAGGACTCTGGGGTGGTGCCGCCTACACAGACATGGAGCCCCAGGACAATCCCCCACCACCGCACCTCATGTGTGAAGACACAGTTCCTGGGCCTTGGAAAGTGCGGAGCAGCAGGTGCGGAGCGACCAGCCACCAGCACCAGTCCCTGCTGCCGCTCCTGCCTGTTCACACGGGTCGTCCAGGCAGGAAGGTGCTGTTCTTTTCCCACCCTAGCTCCTGAAGGGTGTTAGGGTGAGAGGCCATGTCAGAGAGAACGGAAGGGAGGAATTCCAGGGGAGGGCAGGTTTCCACTTTCCAGGGCTTTGTTCATGGCCAAGGGTTTGGCTGAGGCTGAGCCAGTTCAAGGCTCTGACAATGCTCCTGCCTGCTGATCATCAACACAGCCAGAAGCCCACCAAGACCATGTCAACCCAGAGAAACCAGGGCCAGACTGGGCCTAGAAGGGGGTTAGAGACCAGCTCAGCCCTGTCCCTCCCAGAAAGACAATGCAGCGGCAGGTGCTCTGACACTGGACAACTCCTGTGAACTGGTGTAGATACTGATTCACTGCCCAGCCCCCCAGGCCTCTACCTGATCACATACAATCAGCCACATGCACAGACACTAATATGGAGGGGCACACACATAATCAAATACACAGATGCATGCTCCCCCATACGCACACCCCCACACACACACCAAGACACAGGCGGTGTGAATGTGCTGGGTGTGTACTTTCTGCCTGTTCCCCATTGGTGGTTTACTTTGCTGTCAGGGTTTCAGGAAGCTGATCACAGCCTTTGGGAGGGATGCCCCCTAGCTTTCCTGACACTGGGCTCTCTCTAGCAATGACATCTCTTATTAACGGCCTCATGCTATGAAAGAATCCATTATTGCTTAGACCAAGATGGTCATGTTATAGATGGGCAGCAGCTGTCCCTCAGGCCGAGAGCTCCCAGACAATGGAGCAGTGAGGGGGAGGGGATGTCAATTTCCATTTTGGTCTGAGATTTTGTACAAATCACTCAGGAACATTTAAGAAACATCTTTGCCATGGGGTAAAACAGAAAGAGCAAAAATAAAAACCCTATATCCAGCCACCCTGAGATTACATAGTGAATTCCAGGTCAGCCTGGGCTAGAGCGAGACCCTGCCTCGAAAAACAACAACAAAAAACCTATATCCAGGATAAATGGGAAGGAGGTTTGCAGTATTTTCTTAAGGTGGACCGTGGTATCACATAACTCAGCATGCATCTGCTGCCCTCAGTAGGCACCCAGAGCAATGTTTGCACACACACACACACACACACACACACAACAGGAGCCTCCATAAGACCATCTCAGGCAGGCAGACAGGTTCACTAGCTGGAGGTAATGTCCTGCAGGGAAGTCATGTACACTAATACTGTCCATGGGTGAATTTCAGCACAGTAACAAAATTTCCACAGGAAGCTTCTTAGTGAAGATTTAAGAAACATACCTTTCAGACGTACTCATGCTCTCCACAAAGCTCTGAGATGGGGAGGGTCAGGTGGGGGAGGGCCAGCTGGGTCACTTCGTCAGCTGTGGGTGTTGGCTGTGAGCCGCGGACTCTCAGAGGTCACAAACACAAAAGGACCCCGTATCAGGTGAGTCAATTAGAAACCAGTGGCTGGGGCACCCTGCACCAGGGATTCACATGAAGGAAATTGTGGTGAGGAACAAAGGGGGAGGTGTGAGCAGCGTGCATTTTCAGTCTACTGAAGGGACGGATAACAGAAGCTACTTGTGCCCAGGAGCAGCACACTGTCTCAGCTCACCTCAAGCTCAGCCCTTCTTGTGCTGGTTTCTAGTAGAAAACAGGCTGCCCCGCCTGTGCCCCTGGAGCTGTCCCCAAAGCACTGCAGAACCTGGGAAGGATCCAAATCGGTGCCTGGCAGATGGGAAAACTACCTACCCAGAGTCCTCCTGTCCCGGCTGCAAGAGAGCCAGGTTCCCCAGGAAGGGTCAGAGGAGACCCTTCCTGAGCAGAGCCATCGTCCCGAGAGGGGAGAGCCTCGTGTCTAAACTGTGCCTTTCATTTGAACGACACACAAATTCAGTGAGAAATGCTGCAGTGGAGAAATGAAGGCTCCTATTTCACACTCGCAGTGCCCAGGGATTGTGGTGCATCAAGAGCAGCTGATCCCCAGATTTCAAAGCGACGCCCTCACTTCTGGCCTCTGAAAGCGCTGTGTGCCTGTGCTCAGGAGCCAGGCTGCTCACTGGCATTCAGGCACCGGCTCCCTTAAGGGCTGTAAATCTGAGGATGCTGACAGTTCATCTCATACACTGCGAGCATCCAGACCCTCAGCCAGAAGGGCAGTCTCTGGAGGATCGGCCCTACCCCCCAGAATCAGAGCAGAGTCTGGCTGGGGGACATGGAAGATCCCCATGTGCTCCCTCAACATAGTGAGGACACTGCAGCCAGGGCATGCTGACTGCCAAGTAGGGACTTGGTGCAGCCAAGCAGAAGGGCTAATCAGGGAGAGGAGGAGCTGTTTTAAACAGCTGATAGGGAAAAGGACATCCTTGAAAGATGAACTGCTTCCTGCCGTGGGCCCCATAAGCAAAAAATTCACTCAAAATGAACAACAGATGTTTCAAAATGTAAGAAATACAACCATAATGTTCTAGAAAGAAACATGGGAGAAAACATGTGTGACTTGGAATAAAGTAAGGTTTCCTTTGTTCCCACATCAAAAAGTACATGGCACCTTTTAAAATGCTGATAAACTAGACTTTATCAAAATTAAGATGTCTGCTCACAGTAGCTGCCATTACCTGCACAAGACCTACACAACAGGGGCCCATTAACAAGTCAGCATGGATGATGAACCGGGACACAAAGCAGCAAGGCACCAGACAGAGAAGTGACCAGTGGGAAGAGAAGAGCTTCAGTGGAAGGGCGTGGGGGAGGGGACAAAAGAAAGCAATGGGGGATGCTGACAGCAATCTACCATGTGCAAATAAAGGGATTCAAGAAAATATTTATTAAGCACTTCCAGGTTGTAGAAAGAGGTCTTGATGAGACACTCCTGAGAGAAGAAAGTGACAGAAGAAGCACTAGAGGCTGGGTGTGGTGCACACACGTGTCATACCAGCCCTCAGGAGACTCAGGCAAAAGGCTTGCTGTGAATTTGAGGCTAGCCTGGGCTGCACAGTGAGTACTAGTCCAGCCTGGACTACTTAGTAAGACATTTTCTCAAAAAATACCCTTCTCAGCCAGGCATGGTGGCGCACGCCTTTAATCCCAGCACTCAGGAGGCAGAGGTAGGAGGATCACCGTGAGTTCAAGGCCACCCTGAGACTCCATAGTGAATTCCAGGTCAGCCTGGGCTAGAGCGAAACCCTACCTCAAAAAAAAAAAAAAAAAAAAAAAGAAAGAAAAGAAAAGAAAAAAGATACCCTTCCGTATTTTTGTAATTTTACCTATAAATTATTGAAGTTTTAAAAAAACTCATTGGAATAAAAGGAGATGCTTGCTTGGGAAGCAGGGTAAATACTTGGACTGCATTTACTGTGCCAAACTCACATTAGCTAGCAGCTCACAGAGCTACCTCTGGGACAGAGGGGTGCACATCCTTGGCCCTGTGGCCCTGGAGTGAGGGGTCCTCAGCTTTCTTTGGCCAGTGGGTCGGGATCCTAGGCCAGGAATCTGGGTTACAGCACAAAGATTTCTCACTAGCTGTGAATTCAGATCAGTGTGTTTGCAGGCATCCTTCAAACTCAGGCTGGAGACTCACAGGCTGGATGTCAGGAAGAGCCCTCAGGAAGGTTAGAGAGTTGCCATGGTGGCCATACCCACAGCCAGCTCTGGGCCTTCCCATATAGACCCTGAGGAGGCGGAGCTCTGCTCCTGTCCTGACTCAGTCCATGCGGCAGAGTCTGGGAGCTTCCAGGAGGCTTCCTGCCCGCTGCTTTTGCCTGGTCTGATCAGCAGTGAGTACTGGCTGGTGGTGAACGTCCCAGACTAACCCTTCTCCAGGAGCAAGGGGATGGCTTGGTGCTACTGTTTCATGCACCCTTTCCTCGGTGTTTGTGTAGCCCCCTCTTTGACCCTGCGAGGGTGAGAAGAACATTTGCTTGTCTCTCCATTGTCCCTGCACCAGGTTTGGAATTAGACCCTCCTTTAAGAATGCTGGTTCCGGACTTCCGGCCAAGATGGCGACCGCCTAGCTGCGCTGCAAATCCCGGGGAAAGAAAGATAGATGTAGACCCTAAGGAGAGAGCCACCCCATCATACCTCAAAAGGGCCCCGGCTGAAACTAAGAAAACTTGGAGAAACAAGCAAGGGGGCTGTTTTCCTGATGAACCGGACACCAGCACAAGGTGGAAGGAGATCAGCATAGAGAAAAATCAACTCCTACCAAATCAGAGAGCCAGAGCCTCAGAGGCCCTCAACACCTCATCACTGAAGCAGACCAAAAATGAACCCAACATGGCTCAGGGAAATTTTGCGGAAGAGGGGGCGGAAAGAATGTCAGAGTCACATGTTGGGTCATGATATGCAGAGACATTTAGCTTAGCCATAACTGTGGGCTAACTCCACAATGCATGACCCGTATACCTCAACAAGGAGGGGCCAAGGGGAGGGGGTAGGTCACGGATGAGCCTAATAACGGTACCAAACTGACTGTATTTGCTGAATACAGAACTGACTAATAAATTAAAAAAAAAAAAAAAAAGAATGCTGGTTCCTAGAAGTGACAGGAGTGCTCAGCACTGCAATATCTTTATCACACCTTCCAGGGCTCAGGGTCCATTGTGGAAGAGGTGGCGTAAAGAATGTAAGAGCCAAAGGAAGGGTAAGACTCCTTACAAGGTGCTCCTCCAGACACAAAATGGCCTGGATATCCATGACCTCACAGTGCCTGACACTACCTACCTAAGACCATCATAATAGGAGGAAAAAATCATGACATTAAAATAAAAGAGAGACTGATTGAGAGGTGGAGGGGATATGATAAAGAATGGAGTTTCAAAGGGGAAAGTGGGGGGGGGAGCATTACCATGGGATATTGTCTACAATCATGGAAGTTGTTAATAAAAAATAATTAATAAATAAATAAAAATAAAAAGTATTTTTATTAAAAAAAAAAGAATGCTGGTTCCTTTTACTGCAGAGCATCCAGGTAGTCCAGCCAGCCTCCGAGAGCCTCTGACCCAGCCAAGAGGGAGCCACATGTCTTGTCCCCACTGTGCTCCTGACCCCTGCTGTCCTTCCCTCTACCTTGACCACTCAAATGTGCGTGTTCTGAGAGTAAGAGATGATCTGAGTCAGCCTTAAGTCCCAGACTCCACAAAATGACTTGAGGCAGGAGGCTGTGGGTCACAGTTTGAATGTGAAATGTTCCCTGCAGGCTCCTTTTCAATGATTGTTCCCCAGCTGGTGGTACTGTTTTTTGTTTGTTTGGAATAGGATTTTGCAGTTTAGTCTAATCTGGTCTGAAATTCATGATTCTCTTTCCTCTGTCTTCTAAGTGCAAGGATTACAGTTCTGCACCATTATGCCTGGCTGGTGGCACTATTTTGTAAGGCTCTGAAAGTTTTATACAGTGTGTCCTCGCTAGAGGAAGTAGGTCATAGGGACAGACCCTTTAGGGTATCTCATCCCTCGTCCCTTCCCGGCAGTGAGGATGTTCCTCCTGCCAGGGTGCTCCCCCTCATCACTGGCCAGCCGTGAGAGACCGAGTCCTCTGAAACCATGAGTCGAAAGAAATCCTCCTCTCTGAAGTTGTTCCATCAGGTGTTTTGTCATGATGACACAAAGAAAACTGATACTACAGCCACCAATGTCCAGTCCTACAGAGGGGCCCAGCCCAGCCCCATGCTCCTAACCACCCTTGCCTGGCCATTGCTCCCTTCTATGAGGAACTCACTCAGACTTAAGTGCAGCAGCTTTGTGGGCCCTAGAGGTGCACTTGCCTTCTTCAATGAAGCGTGGAGGAAGGGTGCCAACCAATGGGATGGTCATATCCTGCCTCCTGGGGCTTCTCCAGGAAGGTTAGGGGTTATTTCCTGTGGTGGCTTGAATGTAAATTGTCCCCCATAGCCTCATGTGTCTCACGTGTTTGTTATTAAGCCTGGTACTTAATCTCCAGCTCGTGGAGGTTTTGGGAGGTGAAGCCTTGCTGGGGGAGGTGTCTTTGAGGGTGGCCCTTGTGGTGTTACAACGCAGCCCCACTTGGCACAGGGCACTCACTTTCTCTCTTTCCTGCCTGCTGATGAGATGTGACACCCGAATGCTCACACCTCTTCCCATGCTTTCCCACCACGATGAAACATCCCCTGGAAACTGTAAGCCAGAAATAAATCCTTTCCTTCCCTAAGCTGCTTCTGGTTGGCTGTTTTGTCCCAGCACTAAGAAAGTATAGGCCGTGCATGGTGGCACACGCCTTTGATCCATCCCAGCACTAAGAAAGTATAGGCCGTGCATGGTGGCACACGCCTTTGATCTATCCCAGCACTAAGAAAGTATAGGCTGTGCATGGTGGCACACGCCTTTGATCCATCCCAGCACTTGGGGGGTCAAGGAAGGAGGATCGCTGTGAGTTGGAGGTCACCCTGAGACTATCTAGTGAATTCCAGGTCAGCCTGGGCTAGAAGGAAACCCTACCTCAAAAAAAAAGAAAGTATATGTTACATTTCCGCAGGCACTGGGCTGACCTGTGTTCACTGCCATTCACCCAGCTACAGGTGTGACCTTTAAGACCTGCAGCTTGACAATGCGACTGAGACTGGCCTTGCCAAGCGAGTAGTCTTTTCTTGGAGCTCAGCAGTCAAGCTTCCAACTACCATGAGGCTCTGTGCCCAGCTGGGTGTAACTGGAGCCCCTTAAGACTGAGCTCCTTTGTCAACTGCTGTCTGCTGAGGATCGCTAGGTCGGAGCGCCCCCGTGTGCTTTCTTGTGGCATGTACAGCAGGGCTGGACCAGGTGACTTGGAAGCTCCCTTCTAGAACAAGCCTGCGTCAGTTTTCTGGCACAGGCTATGCCCCTGGACACTGGGGAAGTTAGGAGCCACGCACTGTCCTACACATAGGCATCGTCTACACTGAAGGCCAGGACAGTGCTCAAGATATGACTATAAAAGTGTGCACCGAAAGATAAGTCGACCCCTGCCTTCCTCCTGCCATTTTTACAGGGGTGCCTCTCCAGAACAGCACGGTTGGCTCCTGGATTCCTCCTGCATAGCCCCACCATGGGGAGACTCCCACTGCCCTAGGATTGGGCACAGGTGGGGAGGCAGAGACTCTCTGAGTGGCTCACCACTGCCCCACAAGAGCCAGTTGACTTCCAGTAGGCGTACACACCCCACTGAATAGCAGACACACTCATCAGGAGACTCAACTGTGCAGAAAAGTTCAGTGAAGAGTGCCCAGCCCACGCCAGGTCCTCCCAGCCTGCTGGAGCCTCCCCAGAGTGGACGGACCCACAGCACAGCCACAGTGCTGAGCCTGCTGAGACGGGCTCAGGAGGGTTACTTTCGTCTTCTGGGTTTGGGGAACTGGACACTCTGCTTGGGTGTGTGTATCTTCTGGAACACAGAGACGTGCTGTGTTAGATTGAGATTTTCCCTGAAGGACACACTGGGGGATTTGGGACTTGCCAGCTTTGGGAAGGAACAGAAATTCCGGGTCCTTACCAACAGGGCTACCTGCAGGCTGCAGAGGAAGTCTTGCTCCAGTGTGGTGGCCTGGTCAATGTAGATTTCCTGCAGCCAGGAGTGGGTCACAGCCTCCTTGTGAGGTCGTCTCTTCCCACTTATGAGAAAAGAGAAATCCTGACTTGCCACTAAGTACTTTGTCCTGGGCATCCAGAAATGGGGAGCGAGAAGCTGCTGCTCTACCAGCCATGGGCCCAGCCCAGGCTCTCCTGCCAGAAGAACTCATTCACTTCTCAAGGGGCATCAGCCTGCATCGACCACCAAACAGTGCAAGAATGGACAGATGTTGTCACCTACCTGCAGACCATTGCATGGACTCCCTCCTGTCCGTAGAACCACCACTGCATTTTGTCTTCTTTCTTGACTCTTTTCCTTGTGCACAAAGGCCTACACATGGTTGTCTTCGGCCACCATTGCTGGCTGCAGCTCTCAGGAGGGACCCATCTATTGAAGGTCTTCCAGGCCAGTGTCTTGCACTTCTGTGGTTTCTGGGACTGCTGCCATCTGTGTTCTCCTAGGCCAGGCCCCTTTCCCACAGCTCTGCACGCTCACCTTAAGTGCCCATACTGTGCTCCCTAAGCCTCCTCTGATCACCCCACTGTGCTCCTAGCTGGAAGATTCCAGCCTTCGTGGAGGGGTGGGATAAGGAGACCAGTGGGGGTATGACTCTCACTGTCCCCACAGATGTCAATGTAACAGAACAAGGTTCAGTGTGGGATCTGTCTGTCCATCATTAAGTGCTCAGGCCCTCAGGGAGTGACCCCAGCATGACACCCTGTGCCCAGGTGTCAAAAGGAATCCTCCAGGGGATGTCCCCAGTGAACCTTCCTAGTTCCTCTGGAACGAAGGTCACCACTGAGACCACAGCCCTCATCTTGCCTCAAGGACAAGGGCGGATGGTTCTGAGCATCTTCTAGGAGCATTGACAGTCACCGAGAATGATGGGGTGGTCCCGGGGCTCCTGCACCGGAGCAGCTCTTACCCCTGCTTGGCAGGGAACATCACACATCTCTGTGACCAGGATGGGAACTGCTGTCTGGGTAAAGGAACCCCAGGTCCCAGCACCCAAGGCTGGGCTTCTCCCAGAGAAATACCAGTCAGCAAGACCAGTTCCAGTCCTGGTTTATCCCAAAGGGACAGTGGGGACAGCTTACAATGCCCAGTCCCTTGTCCTCCATAGGACGGCGTGCAAAGCCCAAACCCTGCCGGGTCTTCAGGGTTGAGACACAACGCCTCATGCTTTTGCTGACACCCACTGCTCTCTGGTCCCATGAGAGAACAGGAGTCCGCCTCTGCGGGGGGCTGGAAGAAAGAGACACAGAGCACAGGAGTCAGGGGACTGAGTGGCTGGGAGTGCGACTGCTGATCCCCAAGAAAGGACCTCATCCCACACTCTGGAGAGTGGAGCCTGGGGTCACGATGAACGATGCCAGTGAGTCCCACACGTCTTTGCTTCGAGTGTGGGCAAGAAGTACTGACCGAGTGTGGCGTTCGGGCTTTGTCTGCAGGCAGAGCAGGGGCCTACACTAGTACCCTACACACTAGTACCATCCCCGTGACTGGCTAAGCCTAGTGTGTTGGGCACCCAGGACCCAAGCTGAACTGGGAAGTTACCAGAGGACACAGGAAAGTCATAAAACAACTTTCTGCCACCCCAGAACTGGGCACTGGCTTCTGCCTGGGCACTACGTGAGTGTGCCTCCTGTGCTCTTATGGTGGACTTGGAGTGTGGGGAAGGGCTTCTAGTCTCTGAAGGGTGGGGAGTTTTTCACCCAGGAGTGGCCTTCCTGTTTCTCAGAAGGCAGCTTCCTGCATGGTGAGGACCACTAGGATCTTTCAGGAAGAAAAGCGGACTTTCGCCAGAAAACAGCCTATGACATACTCACCAGGTGAGGGTGCCAGGAGCAGCTATGACCAGAGAATGAAAGCTAGGGAGAAAAACAAGAACAAAAATAAAAACTGAAAAGAAAGGGGAGGATGGAGAAACAGAAGGAGAGAGAAAGAAAAAAAGAGTTTAAAGTGTTTCTGGCAAGAAATGACCTATGATTATAGAAAGAGGGAGACATGGCCAGCTGGGGAGGAGTGGACACGGTCAGAACATGTGTGGGGGAATGCCACGAGAATCCCAGGCCTCAAGTGACAATGCTACTTCAAGGGACACTGGGGGGCAAGGTACAGTTGGGAACCCAACACACCGCTTAGACCTCTCAGGGCCAGGGGTCCATGGAGAGAATGCCATGGGGCTCACGAGGACAACAGCCTCACAGAAGAGCATTCCAGGTGACAAGCAAGCACAACACTCTGTGACGATACTTTGGTCTTAGTCCCATTCTAAGCAACTAAGTGTACCCCAAACCCTGAACCATATTGGCACCATATCTGACTGCAAGTGTTGTTTTGGGTGAGGGGGGAACCAGACCAACTTGGACAGAGGAGAAAACAATGAATTCCAGCAAAGATTGAAAGTCTGGACCCCAACTTAGCGTCGTTCTATATCAGATACAATCAAGTGTCCTCGGATTAAAATGCAACATGAAGCAGACATGTAGTCCAAGGGAGACTCTGGCCTCTTGGAAGTGTGCACCCTGCGAGTGTCCACTCCAGGCCTTACTGGACATCCGGTGAGCATGGTGAATGCTGCCTATGTGGCTAGTGTCAGTAGGCAGACCCCACTGAGACGTTTCCCAGGTAAGCCCTGCTTCGCCCTGTGGCTGGGCCCTTGCTGTGGACTTGCGCACTTCCCTGAGGCCTGCTAGGCAGCAGCAGCAAAGCACCCAGTAGGTGGCACTGCTAGGAAGGGTGGGAATGGCTGAAGTGGCCAGCTGCAGGAACTGCTGTCTAGAGAGCAAAGAACGCCTAACAGCCCTTGCTGATGCTGGTGATGAGATGACTTTGGGTGTATCCTGTCCTAACACTGCCTCCTGTTCTCTTCAGAAAGAATGAGTTGGGCAGATGGTCCCCATTAGCCACTTCACTCTGGTCACTTTGGTGAGATCCACCCACAGGCAGGACCAATTGTAAGAATAGAGCAAACAAGTGACCCCAGAAGCCCCTGAATTAGCATCAAATCCCACAGGAGACAGACTGTCCTGAAAGCGAGCTTATGGGAACAGGGTTCTGGGTGAACGCCTTTCCCCCATGCCCTGAGGGTGGGTCTCAGAGACCACGTGCTTCTCTCAGAAACCCCATCAGACAGATGGCTGCTGTGGACCTGGAGGCCTGGACGCTTCTCCAGCGCCCGCAGCATGAGCTCGGAAAGAACCCCTGCCCACTATCCAACAGACATGGATCCAGACAGGGAAAGGGAGGCCATGCGAAGGAGGGATCATGTGAGGGCTCCAAGCTCTAGCCTGAGCCCTGCAGCTCCCCCCTAGAGCCCTGCAGCTCCCTCCCGGCCAGTGCGTCTTTCGGCTCAGCCCCCCTGCTTTGGGCACACAGCCTTGTGGTGACACCTGGAAGGCCAAGTCTGTTCTCTCCCCAGGGCCAGTGCTGGGTGACCTCAGCCTGTGGTTATCTTGTGACCTTTTCTTCCTAAGACCCCCAGACCAGACCAGTGTCCCCAGTCTATTTGTTTTACCTTTTCCTCCAGCTCCTTTATTTGTCTCTTCTGGGTTTCTATCCACTCTTCCAGCTCTTTAACTCTCTGCAATGTGGAAAGGATGGACAGCTTCAGTTATCGGCGTATGTGAAAAGCCAACCCAGAGTGTCAAGATTTCCCCTCTCTTTTATTGTTGGACAATTGTCACAAAGCAGCTAGCATGCTGGCCCAGTCTCAAGCCATCTAGCTATGCCCAGTTTGCCACTCTTTTTAAAGGAAGTAAAAGTCCTTCCCCATCCAGGGCCCCACCTCCTGTGGACTGGTCAGGTCAAAAGTTACAGTGGGAAACACCAAGGGAACAGAGAGGAATTAACCAGACAGCAGGCAGCCAGAGGTCAGAACCACGGACAGTGAGGCGAGCACCTTCCTTCAGAGGCTAAGAATGGGGCCCTGGAAACAGCTGGGCACTGACCACACACACTGTGGAGTAAAGCGGGACGGGGTGATCATTCTGTCCTGACTGCCTGAACTCCAAAGAGGCCCAAGGTGGGCTCACAAGTCAAGGGGCTACAGTCCTGGTGGCTGGTAAGCCCTGTCACACTGCCACAAGGTGCTGGTTTATCTGAATCTGTAATCCGAACCTTTTGTATTTGGAGTGGGCATTTCACTGAGGCCCTGCCCAGTGGGGGGGGGGGGTGAGTGATTGGGCTCCCAGACAACACTCTTACCATCAGGGGACCTGATGTCATGTGGGAGACCTGGAAACCACGGACCCCTGGGCAGCTGCCACCCAGAGGCCTCAACAACACCAAGCCCGGTTTAAGAGGCTGGTTGCCAGAAGGTGGAATGCTGGTCAGGAAAGGCGTGGTCGCTGGAGGGCGTGGCCGTGGGCCCAGCCCTCGGGGGTGTGGCCACTGGGAGACGGACCCTGGGAAGTCAGCCCTCCCTCTTCTCCCCGAGCCGCAGCCTCTGCGCCCAGCACCTGCTGCGCCATCTGCAGCAGCTCCATGCGCTCCCGCAGGATTTGCGCGTCGCGCTCCCGCAGCTCGCTCATGACCTGGCGCTTCCACTGCTCCACGGCCACCTTCAGCTTCTCCCGCTCCTCCTCCGACAGCAGCTGGGCCACTTTGGCCCCGGCCTCCTGCTGCAAGGCTTCAAACAGCATGGCTTCCAGCTCCAGGATGTGCTGGGGGAAGAGCAGGATCGCAGGAGACCGGAGTTAGCCCCCCCTCTTCTCCAGGAGTGGGCTCGTCCTCTCTAGGGAGTACGGTCTCGCTTTTCAGAAGGGTTCGGGTGGGGAGGAGCACAGAGTGGGGGGCGGGGCTCGGTGTACACAAGGTCTCCGGGAAAGACCTGGAGTCTCACTCCAGCAGACAGCTGCGCTGCCTGGCCTGGGCTCTGCAGGGCAGAAGGTGGTGGGAGGTGGGGCGGATACAGCATAGCTAGGGGTGAGCCCTGAGCCAGCACGTGGTGAAAGGGCTTGTCAGACGGTCACACACCTCCCCTTACCAAGCTCAGACCCTTGCGTACGAAGTGTCACTGCCCAGGTTCTGTTCCTCAATACCCACTAATCTGGTGTGAGCCAGAGGCAGCTGGAGTTGTCTACGGTGGCAATAGACCCTGGCATACCCATCCTCTCGCGCTCTCTCTCTGTCTCTCTTTCGCTCTCTCTTCATGGATGGTGTATCTGGGAGCTGCAAGAACAGGCTTCTTCCACCGCCCCTGGACATTTGGCTTGGAGTACTTTCAGACTTTCTCTTCAGGAATTTTTGTTGTGGGGTTTTGTTTGATTTTGGGGTTTTGTTTGCTTGTGACAGGGTCTCATGTAGCCCAGGATGGCCTCTAACTCACTATATAGCCTTGACCTACGTTGACCTTGAACTCCTGGTCCTCCTGCCTCAGCCTCTTAATTGCTAGAATTATAAGCATGTACCACAGTGCCTGGCTTTCTTCATGAAAACTTCTGATATAATCTTTAGGGTGGGGAAAAGAAAATTCTCTAAGTCTCACCATAATTTTCATCTTGATGGGCTGCTTATTCCCACAAAAACATAGCATATTCAAAATAGAGTCTCCCTTCTCTTCAGACAAAATAATTATGAAATTCCTTTTAATTTACTAGTAAATTTAAGGAATTAAAAAAGTCTTCATGGGGCCTGTTACACTGAATTGGTCTACACAACCACAACACAAACATCACACGACAGACACCACCATGCGCTCAGGCTCTGCTCCTGCCTCAGCTCTACTGCTCGGAGAGGCGTGCGGCAAGCACACGATCCCGTCTCCTTTATCGTCTGCTTGATGCCAGAGCTCGGCCTTGGACAAGTTAGGCCAGCGCTCTATGCCTAACCCTACTCCTGAGCACCTGCCTTTCTCATGTGTTATTGAGTACGGCTTAGAATGAACATCACACAGGCTTCACCTAAACCGCTGTTGGAGACTCCATTAGGACTTCTCTACAGACAATGACATTAGAAAGGATGGGCCTCAGGCTACCAAAGGGACAGACTCGGCTTTTCCTGACCTCTCACAGGTACACAGCCTGTCCCACTGTGTTTTGCACTAGCAGTGGTCTGTCAACCACCACATGACACAAAGCCTGCTGCAACCTTGAAAACAGAAGGACTCACAGATACTGCTCAACTAAGATCAACTGGGAGTCATTCTACGACACCCCCATAAAGGATAGATAATATGTAGAATAGACTGTACAATGAAGAGATCTGTGCTTACAGACTAAGATTAAAAAATTCAGATGGCACCACAAAATTTCAGCCATCATCATCACTTAACATTACCATGATGATCAATATTATCATCCCATCATCACTGTCACCACAACTCTCGCAACTGTCCTGCCATCATCACTGTCTCCACACCTATCACCACTGTCCTCCCATCATCACTGTCTCCACACCTATCACCACTGACCTCCCATCATCACTGTCACCACACCTATCACCACTGTCCTCCCATCACCACTGTCTCCACACCTATCACCACTGTCCTCCCACCATCACTGTCTCCACACCTATCACCACTGTCCTCCCATCATCACTGTCACCACACCTATCACCACTGTCCTCCCATCATCACTGTCACCACACCTATCACCACTGTCCTCCCAACATCACTGTCACCACACCTATCACCACTGTCCCCCCATCATCACTGTCACCACACCTATCACCACTGTCCTCCCATCATCACTGTCTCCACACCTATCACCACTGTCCTCCCATCATCACTGTCTCCACACCTATCACCACTGTCCTCCCTTCATCACTGTCACTCACACCTATCACCACTGTCCTCCCGATCACCGACTGTCCTCCCATCATCACTGTCTCCACACCTATCACGCACTGGTCCTCTCCATCACACTGTCACCATCACCTATCACCACTGTCCTCCATCACTCACTGTCCATCCATCTTCACTGTCTCCCCACCTATTCACCACTGTCCTCCATCATCATCTGTCACCACACCTATCACCACTGCCTCCATCACCACTGTCCTCCCATCATCACTGTCTCCCTATCACCTATCTCATCATCACTGTCCTCCATCAATAAATGTCAAACCATCTCCACTGTCCTCCCATCATCACTGGTCCTCACATCATCACTGTCTCACACTAGTCACCACTATCCTCTTCCTCCCATCATCACTGTCTACACATCACCTATCACCACTGTCTCGGTCCGATCATCACTGGCTCCACACCTATCACCACAGCTCTCCCATCATCACTGTCTCCACATCTATCACCACTGTCCTCCCATCATCACTGTCTCACACCTATCACCACTGTCGCTCCACATCACCTGTCTCCACACCCGTCACCACGTGTCCTCTCCATCATCACTGGTCTCCACCACGCCTATCACCACTGTCCTCCCATCATCACTGTCACCACACCTATCACCACTGTCCTCCTCATCACTGTCTCCACAACCATCACCACTGTCCTCCATCATCACTGTCACACAACCTATCACCACTGTCCTCCTATCATCACTGTCTCCACACCTATCACCACTGTCCTCCCATCATCACTGTCTCCACAACTATCACCACTGTCCTCCCATCATCACTGTCACCACACCATCACCACTGTCCTCCCATCATCACGGTCTCCACAACCTATCACCACTGTCCTCCATCATCACTGTCACCACAACCATCACCAGTCCTCCCATCATCACTGTCTCAAAACCTATCACCACTGTCCTCCACAATCACTGTCTCCACACCTATCACCACTGCCTCCCATCATCACTGTCACCACACCTATCACCACTGTCCTCCATCATCACTGTCCCACACCTATCACCACTGTCTCCCATCATCACTGTCACCACAACCATCACCACTGTCCTCCTATCATCATGTCTCGACACCTATCACCACTGTCCTCCCATCATCACTGTCTCACTCCTATCACCACTGTCCTCCCATCATCACTGTCTCCACACCTATCACCACTGTCCTCCCATCATCACTGTCACCACACCTATCACCACTGTCCTCCCATCATCACTGTCTCCACACCTATCACCACTGTCCTCCATCATCACTGTCTCCACACCTATCACCACTGTCCTCCATCATCACTGTCTCCACAAGCCCTATCACCACTGTCCTCCCATCAACACTGTCTCCACACCTATCTCCCACTGTCCGTCCTCCATCATCACTGTCACCACACCTATCACCACTGTCCTCCCATCATCACTGTCTCCACACCTATCACCACTGTCCTCCCATCATCACTGTCTCCACACCTATCACCACTGTCCTCCCATCATCACTGTCTCCACAACTCATCACCACTGTCTTCCCATCATCACTGTCACCACACCATCACCACTGTCCTCCCATCATCACTGTCTCCACACCTATCACCACTGTCTCATGCCTCCATCATCACTGTCTCACACCTATCACCACTGTCCTCTCCATCATCACTGTCTCCACACCTATCACCACTGTCCTCCCATCATCACTGTCTCCACACCTATCACCACTGTCCTCCCATCATCACTGTCACCACAACCATCACCACTGTCCTCCCATCATCACTGTCTCCACACCTATCACCACTGTCCTCCCATCATCACTGTCTCCACACTTCACTGTCACACTATCACTGTCCTCCCATCATCACTGTCACCACACCTATCACCACTGTCCTCCATCATCACTGTCTCCACACCTATCACCACTGTCCTCCCATCATCACTGTCACCACACCTATCACCACTGTCCTCCCATCATCACTGTCACCACACCTATCACCACTTCCTCCCATCATCACTGTCACCACACCTATCACCACTGTCCTCCCATCATCACTGTCTCCACACCTATCACCACTGTCCTCCCATCATCACTGTCTCCACAACCTATCACCACTGTCCTCCATCATCACTGTCACCACACCTATCACCACTGTCCTCCCATCATCACTGTCTCCACACCTATCACCACTGTCCTCCCATCATCACTGTCACCACACCTATCACCACTGTCCTCCCATCATCACTGTCTCCACACCTATCACCACTGTCCTCCCATCATCACTGTCTCCACACCTATCACCACTGTCCTCCATCATCACTGTCTCCACACCTATCACCACTGTCCTCCCATCATCACTGTCTCCACACCTATCACCACTGTCCTCCCATCATCACTGTCACCACAACCATCACCACTGTCCTCCCATCATCACTGTCTCCACACCTATCACCACTGTCCTCCCATCATCACTGTCACCACACCTATCACCACTGTCCTCCCATCATCACTGTCTCCACACCTATCACCACTGTCCTCCCATCATCACTGTCTCCACACCTATCACCACTGTCCTCCATCATCACTGTCTCCACACCTATCACCACTGTCCTCCATCATCACAGTCTCACAACCTATCACCACTGTCCTCCCATCATCACTGTCTCCACACCATCACCACTGTCCTCCCATCATCACTGTCTCCACACCTATCACCACTGTCCTCCATCATCACTGTCTCCACACAATCACCACTGTCCTCCCATCATCCACTGTCTCACACTATCACCACTGTCCTCCCATCATCACTGTCTCTCAAACCTATCACCACTGTCCTCCCATCATCATGCTACACAACTATCACCACTGTCCTCACATCCCACTGTCACCACACCTATCACCACTGTCCTCCCATCATCACTGTCACACAACCTATCACCACTGTCCTCCCATCATCACTGTCACCACAACCAATCACCACTGTCCTCCATCATCACTGTCACCACACCTATCACCACTGTCCTCCATCATCCCTGTCTCCACACCTCTCACACTGTCCTCCATCATCACTGTCTCCACAACTATCACCACTGTCCTCCCATCATCACTGTCACCACACCATCACCACTGTCCTCCATTCATCACTGTCACCACACCTATCACCACTGTCCTCCATCATCACTGTCTCCACACCTATCACCACTGTCCTCCCATCATCACTGTCTCCACACCTATCACCACTGTCCTCCCATCATCACTGTCTCCACACCTATCACCACTGTCCTCCATCATCACTGTCTCCACAACCTATCACCACTGTCCTCCCATCATCACTGTCCACACCTATCACCATGTCCTATCACACCACTGTCCTCCATCATCACGGTCTCCACACCTATCACCACTGTCCTCCATCATCACTGTCACCACAACCATCACCACTGTCCTCCCACCATCACTGTCTCCACACCTATCACCACTGTCCTCCCATCATCACTGTCATCACAACCATCACCACTGTCCTCCCATCATCACGGTCTCCACACCTATCACCACTGTCCTCCATCATCACTGTCACCACACCTATCACCACTGTCCTCCCATCATCACGGTCTCCACACCTATCACCACTGTCCTCCATCATCACTGTCTCCACACCTATCACCACTGTCCTCCCATCATCACTGTCACCACACCTATCACCACTGTCCTCCATCATCACGGTCTCCACACCTATCACCACTGTCCTCCCATCATCATGGTCTCCACACCTATCACCACTGTCCTCCATCATCACTGTCTCCACAACTCTCACCACTGTCCTCCCATCATCACTCTCTCCACACCTATCACCACTGTCCTCCCATCATCATTGTCACCACACCTATCACCACTGTCCTCCCATCATCACGGTCTCCACACCTATCACCACTGTCCTCCATCATCACTGTCTCCACACCTATCACCACTGTCCTCCCACCATCACTGTCACCACACCTATCACCACTGTCCTCCCACCATCACTGTCACCACAACCATCACCACTGTCCTCCCACCATCACTGTCACCACAGCTATCACCACTGTCCTCCCATCATCACTGTCACCACAACCATCACCACTGTCCTCCCATCATCAGTGTCTCCACACCTATCACCACCGACCTCCATCATCACTGTCTCCACACCTATCACCACTGTCCTCCATCATCACTGTCACCACAACCATCACCACTGTCCTCCCATCATCAGTGTCTCCACAACTCTCACCACTGTCCTCCCATCATCACTCTCTCCACACCTATCACCACTGTCCTCCCATCATCACTGTCACCACAACCATCACCACTGACCTCCCATCATCACTGTCTCTACACCTATCACCAGTGTCCTCCCATCATCACTGTCACCACACCTATCACCACTGTCCTGCCATCATCACTGTCACCACAACCATCACCACTGTCCTCCCATCATCACTGTCACCGCAACCATCACCACTGTCCTCCCATCATCACTGTCACCACAACCATCACCACTGTCCTCCCATCATCACTGTCTCCACAACCATCACCACTGTCCTCCCATCATCACTGTCTCCACACCTATCACCACTGTCCTCCCATCATCACTGTCACCACAACCATCACCACTGTCCTCCCATCATCACTGTCTCCACACCTATCACCATTGTCCTCCCATCATCACTGTCACCACCATCACCATCATCACCAACTTTAGCATCACCATTATCACCACCATCAGCATCAGTATCAGCTCCACCATCATCACCACCAGCAGCACCATCAGCACCACCATCCGCACCACCATCATCACCATCAGCACCACCATCAGCATAACCAGCATCACCATCAGCACCATTAGCACCACCATCAGCACCACCATCATCATCACCATCACCATCATCATCATCACCATCACCATCATCACCATCATCATCACCATCATCACCATTATCCCCATTGTCACTATCAGCACAATTATCATTACTCTGAGAGAAGGTTCCAGCTTGAAGTGAACCCCAAGAATAGTCATCTTCATACCAGTCATCCCTCCTGTGCTTCAAGTGGCACAAGAGCTGAAGCCCTGCCCCATAGGCTAGTTGTCCAAGTAATACCAGGGACAGTTGTCTGCCCATCAGACCAGTGCCTGAGTGGTCCCTGGTATATCCCCCCTCATGTGGCAGGGAGACAAGTGTGTATGCAATCACAGCAGTGCGATGGTGACAACTGGGGATGTCCTGGGACAGCTCCTGCTAGGGCAGCCTAGTTCCTAAGCCTAGTTTTCAAGTTAGAAGGGCCCTGTGCTCATCCCAGGCATAGAAAGACTGAACCATTTGCTGATGAGCAGATACCAACCCCAGCAGAACTGCCACTGGCTCCCCAGCAGCTCAGGAGGAAGCAGAAAGTAGATGTCAGCCCGTACAGATGCCTCAGCAGTGTCCTGGACTCAGGTCAGAGTTAGTTTTTGAGTCTCCCTCTCTCTCTTTCTCTCTCTATGGCTTTTCGAGGTAGGGTCTCGCTCTAGACCAGGCTGACCTGGAATTCACTATGTCGTCTCAGGGCAGCCTCACACTCATGGCGATCCTCCCACTCTGCCTCCCGAGTGCTGGGATTACAGGCGTGCACCATGGACCAAGCCCAAGGACCCATCAGTTCCTCAGAACCCATGGAAGCCAGATGCACACGGTGGTGCGTGTATCTGGAGTTCATTTGCAGTGGCTAAAGCCCCTGACACACCCATTCTCATTCTTATTCTCATTCTCTCTCTCTTTCTCATAAATAAATAAGTAAATAAATAAAGTAATATTAAAAAAGAATAGCACGGTGGTCTAAACACAAGACATCTATGCTGTAGATCTGTAAATCAGAAAGTGGATTTAAAATCCACACCTTGCAACTCCGTCCAACCCCTAGTTAAGAACTATAGTAGAGCCCCTATAACCCTGACCAATATGGTTTTATGTCTTTTTTCAAAAACGAGGTGAGGGCGTTCAGCTTGCTATATAGTTCTTGGGTTTTGGGTATTTTACACTATGCTTGGCTTGACAATAAGTATTTTATAAATAAAACTTTTTTAAAAACTTGCATTTCTAGAAATGAACAAATAAAAATATGGCTCATTTTCTTCAAAATAACTTGCATTTCTTCAAGTGGCAGATGAACAAAAGCAAGGTCTTTAGTAGAATGATGTTACTTACCGACATTTTTCTGTGCTCAATTAATTCATCAATACACTATTACCCAATGAATTATTTTATATCAACTCATTTCATGCATCCATGTGAGTTCTCATGTGACTGCACTCTGAAGTGTTTGCTGACTCAGTGCAAAACATCCTCTGAACTCGGGCTGAGGTGTCTCAGAGGAAGAAAGACAGATCCATACTGAGTCCTAACGCTTCCCACGGGGCTGTGGCCCGGCCCACACAAGCCTCTGAGACACACCAGTGTGGGCCAGCAAAGCCTGGGGCTCCTCTTACCTTGTGGGCATGGTCCAGTGCCTGCTTCCTGTAGTCCAGCTCCTCCTCCAGGTAGCCCTTCTGTTTACTAAACAGCTCCTGAAACATGAGAGGCCTGGGTCTCAGTCCTGGGAGTCCAGACCTGGTGATGCCAGCCGCAGGGGCACCTGGAGAAATGCCACCAACCTTCTCACTCTCCAGATCCACCATCTTTCTCTGCAGCGCCGCCTCTGTCTCTTCTATTCGCTGGAGCCACTGATCACAAACAGAAGGAGCAGGCGACAGTTACCCCAAGCATCACCCATAGGGATACCGGTGCCACCCCGTGCCCCGCTCCATAGTGACAACCTGGAGAGGATCCAGGGAAGCCTGGCTCAGGAAGGGGAGTAGGGCCTGGGCTGGGTTTGTGGGCTCCATGGACCCAGCATATCTGGCTCTCACCACCCACCCCACCAACTGTCTAGGATGCCTGCTCCTCTGCCTTCCCCAGGAAAGGAGGGACATTGTTTTAGGGTGCAGCAGGAGATGTGTCTGCTGAGCTCTGCTAGGAGAGGTAGGTGACCTGTTTCCACAAACCTCTGTTTGTCAGAGGTCTGAGGAAAGGCTGAGAGCAGCCCACTAGGCAGGCCTGGGCTGGGGACAGGACCAGGAGGAGGCTAGCAGGGGCTGCATGGTCCCAGATCAGGGAACTATGGAACACTGGGCAGTTTTTCAAACTCTACCCAGCTTCCAGCTTTTGAGCGGGCACTGGGGCAGATCTGTGAGAGGGGGCAAAGGCAGAGCTGGGTTGGACCGATGTGTGATGGAATTTGCCCTTTGCAGAGACACACAGCGGTGCCTTGACCTGTCTCCCAGGTGGCGTGCTTCCCCGCCAGGTACCCCTCCTCCTAGGGAAAGGGGTTTTCCTGAGCAAAGCTGGCCAGAGAAGGCTGCACGAGCCCTGCCCTCCCCTCCCCACCACCCACAACTCCCTGCTACCTTTTCTGCCAAGGTCAGGACTGTCCTGGCTTGTATGACAATCACTTGCTCCTCATTAGTGAGATTCTGCATCCAAAGAGAACATGGGTGAAACGCAGCTCCTTGCAGGGTGAAGACTGAGTGATGCATGGACAGGGGCTGGGGCTGGGGTCGTGGTTACTGAAGCATCTTCCCCAACTCTGATCGCTGGTGCCCCATCTTGTTCTCTCTGGGGCACTGTGGTCTTGTCCTCTCACTGCCAGGACCACAAAGTTCTAAGTGAACTAGCCAGGACAGCTCACCAGTGGGCAGGCCTGGACTACATGTTTGGCCCAAGGGCTTGCCTGTCTGTCCATGCCTGCCTTTGCTTAAAGCCAGCACTCTACATAGGACAGATTAAGTATTCATGGCTACAGAGTGGTTCCAGTCCCAGGGATTTGCCCCCTTTTTTTCCTCTGTGTTTTTACTCATTTTATTTTCACCAGAGAACCTCTGGGTGGTCTTTCTGAGCAGGGCTGGTATGGCTTTGGGACAAAATGAACCCTCTCTGAGGAAGTGGGCCAGTCACATACTCAGACCCAGGCTGCCACCTGCATGGGGCTCTGGCAGCTCAGGTCCAAGTCTAGGGACACCAGCAGGGTGTGGGAGGCATGGGGCACCAAGGCAGGGCAGAGGAGGCCCTCCCTCTCCCCAGAACATCTAAGGTGAGTCGCTCAGGTATCTACTCTTCACCTCTGGAAGGCATGCCCCAACCTCCCAAGTAAGAACAGGGCGGCCCAGCAGAGCTGGTGACACTCTGGCAAGCACAGAGGCTCAGCCAACAGGCGGCTGCCCTTCTAGGGACAGGAGCCTCATTTGCCAGGGACAGGCCTCGGTGCTCCTCACCCCTCCTGCTTCTCTGCCCTTCCCATCCTCCTCATCTCTCCCCCACCTGCACCTCCTCATCCATCCTGTTACTTCATCCTTCCTCTTTCTCTTATTGCTCCTCTTCATCCCTTCTGCTCCTTGTCCCTTCTTCCCATACCTCCCGCCCCTTCCTATCCCTCCTTCTCCGGAAGCTACCCAGGCTGCTTATAGACCCATGGCTCCTTCCACGGGGCAGGGCTGGGTGGCTCCAGCTCTCCACACTTGAATCAGCGGGGTAATGGAACTTCTGAGACTGAGTGAGAGGCTTCAGGATGGCTGGGAGATCGACCTGGATGTGGTCACAGCAGGTGGAATGGCTCTCAGTGTTCCTTTTGGTGCGTAGCCTGGACTTCTGTCCCCTGGGGTCACACCCTGATGCTCCCCCTTCGCAGTGTGCCATCTGCTCACACCACAGCCCTGGGGTGACACCAAGCCAGCTGCAGCAACATGAGCAGTGCTGCCTGCTAGGGAGGGTGAGCCTCCATCCTGATGCCAAAGCTTCTCTGCCCTGCCTCTGTGCTCTTGGAGGCAGGTGGGAAATGCTCTGGCATGTGTGCCTAGTGGTAGCAGCCACAGCATTCATACCCTGGCTACAATGGGACAGTCACCTGCTTCCTTACAAACAGTTACTGCATGGCCCCAGAGGTGACATGAGGGCTCAAAGTTCCTTGCAGTACAGTATTGGGTCAGGAGGTGCATGTGATATTTGCTGACCCAAAGGCACCCCCTTGTCCCACAGGCAGGAACTGTTGGGGTCTTCATAGGCCTCCTGAATGAAGGACCTGGCCATGTGTCCTCTCATCCCCAGTCTTCTGTGTCCCTGAGTCACTGTGATGGTCCAGGTAGGCATCAGCATGCTCAGTGCTCTCTAGTGGGCAGCCTCAGAGTGGGCTGGGCAGAGCTGTCACCCTATCTGCTACTAAACCGACTTTGGGACCCTGGGCGAGTGCCTGCTGGGGTCTTGGATGCATCAGGTGAAGCCAAATCTGAGTCCCAGCAGAACGTGATGGAGCAGGTTCCTGGAGCTCAGCCCCAGGACACGTCACATCTCCACCTGTCCCTGCTCTGGGGAGGTGTTTCACCATCTTGGCCATGATGGAACCACCAGGATTGGGGAAGGGGTGGATACAACCAGAAGGCCTCCCTAAAGGTGCTTCTCCCTGCTCTGTTCCTCACTGTTCTGGTGATGGGGAGGTGAGGAGACAACTTCACTGTTCAGAGGGAGCACGGAATTCAACAAGTGTGGCATAATGCATGGAGGACAAACAGATGGATGGTGAATGGATCGATGAATGGATGAAAATAAAAATAGAAGGAGGGTGAAGGTTCATTTACTTTGTCCACTTGGTATTTAATAGCCTTCTGAGTAGTTTTCTACAGAAATTGGATCTTGGTCCCAAATGAGACTTGGGGATTACCTATGGACCCTGCCTCTTTCCAAAAATGAAGAAAGTGGTAACTCCTAAGGATATTAGGGTGTCTAAGAGCAACACTTGTACCCCATGTGGGCAGAGAAGAGCTGAAAGACTGAGAAGTCCAGAAACTAGGAACATGTGTCTGGAAGTATTGTCAACTAGAGGACTGGGCCCAGTGAACCAGGAGCAGACTTCTCCCACAGGCACTTGGGGGGGGCGTGGCTAAGTTTGGGTCTCGGGGAAGGTCTCTGGACAGGAAGCCTAGGGTGACTGCAGCGGGCTCAGGGGTCCTGGGCATGGGGTTTGGGCTAGGGTGGGGGGCATGAGGAGCGTGCACTAGTCAGGAGAGCGACATACACTTACGGCGTTATCCCCCAGGATGTCCAGCTTCTTCATAAGCTCTGGGACCAGGATGTCCTAGGAGGCAAAGAGGGGACAGGGCGGCATGTGAGCAGCAGCTGAGCGGGCCATGCAGGGCAGAGGAGGGGCAGGACTTACTGTCACGCCTTCAGCCTCGCAGTACACCTGCAGGGGGCTCTTCCCGTCTACGAAAGGCGTGTGGTGGAAGTTGATGGCAGGTGACTTCCTCTCTCTCTCCTGAGACAGACAGAGAGCAGAAGGCATAAGAGTAATTCTCTTCCCATCTTTCCCCTCCCAGAATGCTGCAGTGCGGCCTGGAGAACACTGTCCAAAACCAATGAGAAGTCAGCCCAAACTCAGCCCTGGTGGAGGCCACAGGCAGAAACCTCAATGAATTGGCTCTGTGTGCTCGCTGTACCAGGTGATGGGGTCCTGGTTGTATGGAGTTCCAGCATGTGGCTCTAGTAGGCCCACCCCAGTCCCCACTTGCTCATCTGTCTATGAACCCTGGGAGATGTCAGAAGGCTCAGGTGGAGAGTCACCCATGGGGCTGTCAGAGAGATGATGGTGCTCACAGCCTTCACATGCAGAGCCACATGCGGGAGTCCAGTAGGCCGTGGAGGGTGGCCTTGTACAGAGAGGCCACACAGCCCTCCTGTGCCTAGGGAGGCAGATGGAAGGCCTGAAGAGTAGCCCCATCGGGACTCAGTGCTCACAGGCTGAGAAGGAGGATCTGGGGCCATATGGGAATTACCAGGGGCTGCACCTGTGAGGACCACTCCCTTCAGCCTCAGTGGTTCTTATTGTCCAGCTGCCCTCAGGGAAGGTGGCACAATGGCATGGCCCAGCGTGCCCAGTCTGATCTCTCCTAAGGATCCTTGCTCCTTCCTCACCTCCTCTGTAGATCACAGCAGAGGACACGGAGCCAAGGTGAGCAGGGCACAGATGAAGGTGCCTGACCACTATGCAACACCCTCCGCCCTATGAGTAAGAACGAATGTCTGCTGGGCTACACAGAGGTCTGGGCACTGTCCCTGCCACTGTCACCACAATGCGGCTGTAGCCACAGCGACACAGGCCACAGGTCTGGGAGCAGCCCTGGTCTTTCTGTTTGCTTTGCTGTGCCCTTGGGATGCCATGCTCTGCTTGTTCCTTGGGTCACCTTTTCTACCTCATCCTTCCTGGGAGCTGTACAATTAATCCCAACTTACCTCTTTCCTCTCCTATGGGGCTTTTGAATTCACAAGAGTCAGAAGGCTCAAGGTCAGAATCCCGACTCATGACCCTGCGGCCCACCAGCTCAGTGCCACCTCGGCCCACCCTACCTCAAGCTCTAGGATCCGGAACTCCAGCAGCTCATTCTGGTCCTTCGCATCCTGGACCTCATGCTTCAGCCGAGCCTCTTCCATCTCCATTTGCTTTATCTGAAAAATTATGAGAGAGGGGCATCTAATTGTCTGACCAGGCAGCAAACTCAAGGTCAACTTCCTGGCTTTCTGGAAAGCTACTTGCTTTCCATGGGGATGGTGGACCTGCCTCATGCTCAGCCTAGTCTCAGTTATGGTGTCCCAGTGGGACTTGGCAAGCTTCTGCCCCTTGGCTCAGTTGGGGCAGGGACAGGGCGGGCCTGATGCCACAGGGGAGCCAGAAGCCACACAGAAGACACAGGTGGAGCAGTAAGGAAGGTAAGGGTCTTCAGAGGACATGCTGTCCCTGCCTGGCTTCTGGAGCTCAGGCTGGCCTAGAGCTCAAGGGCATATTGTTACCTCCGTGGAAGGATGGAGAACTCTAGACGTGGTGTGGCTGATAACACTGGTAAGTAATGACCCTGGGGTGAGGGCTTCCCAACAGCGAGGCACACAAGGGCTGCGATGTAGCTCAGCATGAGGGACAGAGCACTCGCTTAGCATGGACAAGGCCCCAGATTGATACCCCGCATGACAAAAGTGAACAAAAGAAAAACCAAAGATGAACCCAGCGCTGCCCACAGTGCACAAGCCAGGCAGCTTCATGAGGGCAGGTGGCCACTGCGGTTAGGTACCTGAATTCATCTCCCCAGAAGTGAACTTGAGGGACTCAGGGGTCTACGCTAATGCTCAGGAGACCAGCAAGGTGGGCATCCTGTAAGCGAGCCTATCCAATCAGTGCTGTCCTTCCACAGTGCCAGTCCCTACGCTGCACAGTTGGCTGTGGTGAAGTCCCTCCAGGGCCAGCTACGTGACTCTGCCCGCCACGTGTATGTGGGGGCTGCACATGTGTGTGCTGATGCATGTGTACATGTGTGTGCATGCATGTGGAGGCCAGAGGACAATCTTGGGTGGCCACATCAGGAGCTGCACCCCCGTTCTGAGGCAGGGTCTCTCATTATCCTGGGAATCACCAATTAGGATAGAAAGTCCCAGAAATGTTCCCATCTTTGCCTCCCTAGTGCTGAAATTGCAGGTGTGTGCCAACATGCCCAACGTTTCATGAGGGCACTGGGGACTGACTTTAGGTCTTCAGGCTTGTGAAGCAAGTGCTGTACTATCTGAGCCAATCCCCCAGCCTCAGAACAGGGATTTTAAGTGTGCACATTAGCACCTGTGTGTGCATGCGGCATTTGAGTGTAGATGTGGCTGGGTGTTACTATGTATATGAGCATCTGTGTGTGCACACATGTATTTAAGTGTGAGTGTGCATGGGTGTCAGTGTGCACCTCAAATGTCAACCACACATCTCTTGTCTGAACCTGCCTTGGGAAAGGTGTGGCAGTCTCAGGAAGGAGCTAAGACACTCGTAAGAATAGCCTGACCACCCCATGTTTTAACCACAGAACATACTCCAAGCAATAAAACCATGGCTGGGAAGATAGAAGAGGTGACAACATTCTTGAAGGCCCTTGTCACCCAGAACCAAGAGAATCCATAACTGTGGGCTACTGCCAGGTGCTGCACAAGTTACATAGTCAAGCACAAACCCCCAAGTTTACCTGAGGACTCTCACAGGGGACTGTCATCTGAGGGCAAACTTTACTGAAAGCAGTTCCCCAACCCACACGGCTTCTGGCCGAGATGGTCCCAAGGGTTTCAAAAGGGCAGCTGTCTCGTGCAGAGTCTCCCGCCATCCACCCTTGGACCATCCGCACAGCACAGCACCATGGAGACAGCTGAAGACAGCTCTGCCTGACCTGGGAGAACAGGCCCTGGCTCCTCATCCAGGGGCAAAGAGGAGTAAGCATCCAGGGCACTAGTAGGCTTCCCACAGAATCAGCCACAGAGGGTCCAGGAACCTGTGCCCAAGCCAACAGCCCAGAGGGCTCACTGCCTCTTCCACAAGTGCAGGGTGTCTTGCCAGACTCACACAGGATGGTGTGGGGTGTACCTTTTCAACAAGCTCTTGATTCCTTCGATACAGTGCTTGCTTCTCCTCAATCCACTTCATATCCTGGAAAGGGGGATTAAGATGAAGATGTGAATACCCTGCAGGAGAGCACTGTGAGGCCACATCCAAGCAGGCCTGGGCGGAGCTCAGCGCCCCAGCACCTGCTCCCGCAGCAGCCATCCCCACGGACAGCGCCCGTCCTCTTTGAGTGTCCTGGACCGAAAGCACAGCTTCTCCACGATGCTGTGTTCCACACATGGACAGCAAGCACCCCAGGGCAAGTGCCCAGTGACATGTGGCCATCATTGGACCAGGGAACCCTGAGCTGGCCAGGGAGGACGTAGGCTGGGCAGGAAAGCAGAGGCTCGGGCAGTTGGGAGAGGACAAGACACTCAGCATGGAGTTCTGTCCACTCCACACTCGGGATGCGTGGCAGGTTTCAGGCCTTGTGTTCTTTTTTTTTTTTTTTAAACATAATTTTATTTATTTTTCTTTTTTCTTTATTAGTCAGTTCTATATTTAGCAAATACAATCAGTTTGGTACCATTATTAGGCTCATCCGTGACCTACCCCCTCTCCTTGGCCCCTCCTTGTTGAGGTATATGGGTCATGCGTTGTGGAGTTAGCCCACAGTTATGGGTAAGCTAAATGTCTCTGCAAATCATGACCCAGCATGTGACTTTGACATTCTTTCCGCCCCCTCTTCTGCAAAATTTCCCTGAGCCATGTTGGGTTCATTTTTGGTCTGCTTCAGTGATGAGGTGTTCTTTCAAAAGACATGCATGGAGACTTTCTGACCCAGCCTCACTGTCTGATTTAGGGGAATTCAGGCTCCTCAGGACACCCTTTTTCACCTGGACACCATGGTCCACCCCTACCGGTAGAATTTTTAAGTTTAAAGCCATGCTGGGAGGAGAGCTGGCCGCCTCCGATCCCAGAGTTGGGAAGGTCCTCCCTGGGAAGGCACCTGCAATGGTGTGGTCAGGTCCAAACCACAGGCCACCGTGCTCTCACCCCCCTTCTAGTCCTCAGCTGCCTCACCACTCTTTCTCTTCTAGAACAAACGATGGCACAGCAGCATCTGGGACATGACAGTAGACTGGGCCCCAGGGGCATCTCCTGTGACATCTAGGCCACACTGCCCCTTGGTCTGCAATGGCTGTGCCTGGTGTCATCTGAACATCACCGCTGCATGCTCATTCGCACATCAGCCAGGGAATGAGCGAGTGTGTCAGGTGAGCACTGCTGGGGGCCGTGACACCGAACGTGAGGAACGGCAGTGGACCACGACGTCACTCAACGTCCTCCTGCCTGTCCACCTAGCAGTTTGCATGCTGGGGACAACCAGTGGCTCAGCACTGGGGCTTGGCAGGAGCCAGGGGAGCACATCCCACTCTCGGGGAGCTCTTGCAAGCTCTCTGCACCCCATGGAGACGTACTCCAGCTTGTCTCAGGTCCAGCAGGCCAGGAGGGGATTCTCAGGCCCTTAGGACCCAACAACCTAGAGCGGGTGGGGGAAGAAGTGAGGACAAGCTCCTTGGGTCACCTATTCTGAGGAGGATGGGTTGGTTCCCCAGGTCAGTGGCCATGTCTGGAATGGCCAGGGGTATGGTGGGGTGTAGAAACCACAGCCTCAGCCCTGGCTCAGAGTGCTGGTGGCCAAGCCCAGGAGAGCTCTGCCCCACGAGTGGGTGGAGTCCTGCTTCACGCAAGGCTTGCCAGGACACTCCTTCCGAGTTTTAGAGTTTGTACTGAGCTGTGCGACTCATCGTGGGGAGTGCGCTGTACCCGCTCAGCTTCAGTTTCCTGGAATAATTCCTACCTAATCCATGCCCACGCCCCACCACCTTTTCAACGGGACGGGCCAGGCCTCTCCAAGCCCCGCCCACCCAAGGCCAAGGCCAAGGGCCCAGTGAGTGCCGGGAGGAGCTCACCTGCCCCTGCTCAGCCAGCGCCTTTTCCAGGTCCTCCACCCGCGCCTGCGCTCTCTGCACTTCTGCGTGTAGCTGCTCGCGGGTCTGTAGGAGGGGAGGAAGAAGACATCAGACTTTCTCTAACAGTCCAGGCATACAGACATGCGCACGGGGAGGCAGGCAGCAGAGGACTGTCGCAGCCCAACTAATTGAGAAGCGGCCATGCTGTGTCTTCCTTTGAAAAGGATGGTTTCCAAGAAGGGAAGGACTTTGGGGCTGGGCAGAAGAAGCCGTTTCAAGTAGGGCGTAGCGGGAAACATCTGGGGACACTTCCGAGAGTGTGTCTGAAAATCCCTTGCTTATGGGGTGAGACAGTGAGAGAGGACGCCTGGGTCCTAGTGGGCTCAGCCCTGTCAGTACTGGCTATACTGGCTGTACTGGTGGCCGAGGACACACTGAGGGGCTGATAGTCTGCAGAAGCTCCCCAAAGGTGTGCGCCTGTCCACGCGCCCTCTGCTGGCCCTCAGGTGTGCTGCAGCTTGTGCTCTTCATCCTACTCCTCCCTGGACCTGTCTCTTGGACAAGCGGACCTGTGATGAACAAGTCAGTCCTTCTGGTTCGTGAAAAGTCCCTCCTGGGCCTGGCTCTGTCTAGGTCCAGTCGCCCTCCCTTGACCTAACTTGCTCTGCCCATAGAGTTCTTGTTTCTGGTCTTAGGGAAGTATGGACAGAGGCTGTGTCTAACTTTGTCTTTCTCCAAAGATCATGTAAAAATTAAGTAAAAAAAAAAAAAAGTAAAAGTAAAATAGGAAGCATTTAAAATCCATCCTGGCCAGGCGTGGTGGTGCACGCCTTTAATCCCAGCACTCGGGAGGCAGAAGTACGAGGATCGCTGAGAGTTTGAGGCCACCCTGAGACTACATAGTGAATTCCAGGTCAGCTTGAGCTAGAATGAAACCCTACCTCACAAGACCAATAAATAAAATAAAATAAAATACATCCTGCTGGTGTGTGTTGGTGTGAGTGTGGGTGTGCATGCACGTGTGTACAGTGCATGTGTGGAATCCAGAAGACAACCTCAGATGTTATCCCCAGGGATGCCATCCACCTCTTTGTGAGACAAGTCTCTCATAGACCTAGAAATCACCAGTTAGGCCAGAGCAGCTGGCCAGCGAGCCCTGGGACCCTCCTGTCTCCAACTCCTAAGTTCTGGGATTACAGGTGCATATTACCACACCTGGCATGTATGTGGTTTCTGGGAATCAAGCGCAGGTCCTCACTTTACCCAGTGACACTATCTCCCCACATCTGTAGCCCTCTTATATGCAGATAAATATCCTTTCCATTTTCATCTTGGTTTGCCAAGCCAGGAGGGGGAAGCCACCTCCAGGGAGAGGTGAGTCTCCACCCCACTCAAAGCGGGGCAGGGGCCTTGTGAGGGTTTTCTTTGAGTTTCCACAACAGGGGTCCTCAGTGGAGCTCTCAGGAAGAGTGCGGGTCAGGCCTGCAGGGTGGCTCCCCGAGAGCGGTGCAATGAACAAAGCCAGGGGCAATAGCATCAGAGTCCCTTCGCCCGGAGAAGCCTGTCTTCCACCCAACCTACAACCCTTCATTCGGAATCGCTGCATGAGTACTGATAACTCTCGCCCTGAAGGGTGGTTAGGGAGGGGGAGGCCAACTGGAACCCCCGACTCCATAGCTTCCTATGCCCCACCTCCCCAGGAAGTGCCTGTCTTCCCACTGCACCAGCCGTGGCCCCCAAGGCAGCTGCCCCGGGAAGTGCTGATTTTGATGGTGGTGGCAGCCATGAGGCTACCCCGCCTACCCTGGTGTCCTCACTGCGTCTAATGGACACCAGAGGGCGCCCCAACCCTTTCTGCCTGGCTTGACATGGTCACTGCTGACTGCTGCGCATGTCCACGGGAAGCAGGCAGGAGAGACAGTGCTGTGTGCACAGCCTGTGCATGGGGTTCGAGATAAAAGCAGGCACAGCGTTTGGCTCAGGAGTTGCTAGAAGAGTGAACAGTGCTCACAAATTCACACATTGTCCCTAGTCCGTCGCTCGGCGTCCTAGTCACAGTGGTCACCTGAAAGCAGGTGCTTCACCTTAGAGGATGCGGGCCCAGTGTGCACTGACCACAGCCCATTTCAGGAGTGGATGAAAGCCTTTAGGGACCCTCCCCCACATCCATGCTACCACCCTTCAGGCCTGTCCCGTGCCCAGCCTGGGATGCCCCAGCCATGGCCTCCACAACACTTGCTTTTAGTGACCTCAGTGAACGTCAGCCAGGATGGCTGTTATGTTGGGAGGAAAATGAGTCAGTGACAAAATCTGGGAGAGTGGGGTGTCCCTGACAGGGCCACAGGGAGCAAGCTGAAAGGAGCTGAGTGGGAGTTGGGACATCATGGAGTAGAAGTCATTTAGACCTTAACTTCTCGCTCTGCATCCAGCGTCCCTCCAACCTGCTCCTGAAGTAAGGCGTAGGCTCGCTGCAGTGCCTGGTACTCCATAGTCAGCTGCCGAAACCTCAGCTCTGTCTCTTCCTTGGCCATGCCCTGGAGAGGCGCGTGGCACCACACCGACGGCACATGTGCGGAGAGACGCAGCATTAGCACGAGCCCCTCGCAGCAGCACTCCCCAACACCTGAGCTCTGTTCTTACCAGCAAGATCCACTGGAGAGGTCTTTCTAGAACATGATGGGGGGGAGGCTCTGCAGCCTGCAAGGGGGGTTGCCATCTGGGGACCAGTGCTGTTTGGACAAAGATTTTCTGGGAAGCAACCTGAGCCGCTGGGGTAGATGACTGAGCTGGCCACAATGATCCTAGCATGAGCTTTATTGATTGGTGGCCAGAGGCCAGGACCCACTTCCAGTCAGGCTGCCCTCCCCCAACGGAGTCTCCATTACTGACTAGGCTCCCACATAGCTCTGTCCTGCATAAATGTGTCATGGTGGGCATTATGGCTCAGGAGGCTGAAGTGGATGAGTCGCCATGAGTTCAAGGCCACCCTGGGCTACCAACTGAGTTCCAGGTCAGCCTGGGCTAGATAGAGTGAGATTCCGCCTCAGGAAAAAAAAAAATATGTGTCATGAAAAGTGCACTAGGCTTCGTCAAAGGAGAGCAGGAGGCAGTGAAGCTGTCCCAAGGGGCTGCCCACCTCGAGCTCTTTCCTACCGTCACCCCCAGGACATGTGCGGCCAGCTTCAGTGACACCTGCTGCCACAGCTAGAAAGCAGGTGCAGGTGGGTCTGCTGCCACCTTGGCAGAGTCTCAGTGGGCCCTCAGGTAGGGGGTGGGTCACACCTAGGAGTGATTGAGTCTTAGAACTGCCTGCCCACTAACATCTCAACCCCTGACTGTTCCCAGAGGCTTGTGGCAGCATGTCATGATGGCTCAGATTTCGGGCTGGCCCATGGCCTTTGGACCTCCTTCCAGCACCTGCCAGGAAGACCCATCATAGCCCCGTCCCTGCGCCTGGTCAGGCTGTGAATCTCCTCCATTGCCTGTCCACACATAGCCACTGGGGCTGGCCCAGTTCCTACAAAGCCAACACCTGGCTTCCAGGATTAAGGGCTGAGATGGCTGCTAGACTGGAGGTGACCATCGTTCTGGCAGGATGGGCTGGCCAGTGGGGACACCTGGCTCTTGTTTATAAATGCAAAAGTTCCTCTCGCTGCACTGAAGTCAAGCTTATCCACAGGATGCCTTGCCATGGGGCCCACCTCCTGCTGGGTGATTTGGACCCTCCTGGGAAGCTCTTGGAGAGGGTGGGGAGCCCTCTGCAGAAGGGGTTCGAGTCCCACAGATGGAAGGAAGCATAACTGGACACTGGACACTGGAAACAGGAGTGGCTTGCAGCAACCACACAGCAAGTAACATAGAAAGGGCTTCACACTGGGCAAGAGTAAGGGCTACTAGGGCAGCCCAGGAGGCTCACAGGGATCAGAGTTCACTTGAGATACCCCCCAATCCTGTGTCCCACCGTGCCTCAATTCCCCCCCCCAGGATGGACAAGTCTAGAAACTGATCCGAGCTACCTCTTGCAGGTCATCGTCTGGGGTGCACGGCGTCTGGTCTGTCCGGTCTGTTTGGTAAGAGATGGAGGAGCCGTCGGATTCCAGGGAAGTTTCTTCATCATACCCGAAAAAAGGTCTCCACGACAACCGGCTTCTGACCAAAATGCAACGTGTTAGTGCCCTGCCAGGCCTCCTGCCTCCTCTTCCTGTTGCCCAGCTGAGAAGCTGTCTAACCATGGCACAGCCCCACTGAAATCCACTCTCGTCACTGCCCTTTGGGGAGAGCTACAACCGCTCTCCCACAGGCGAGGGTGGGCGAGAGCCGACTGGGTCACATCCTGGAGCAGGGCTGGCCTGCAGGACAGGCATCCAGGACAGGCCGAAGGGGAAGTGGCCACAGTCCTGTGAATAGCTCAACTTTGACTTTCTTGCCCACTGAGCTCACACAGGCTGCAGAGATGGCTGTCTTGCTGTGCGTTCACTCGGCAGGCGCTGCTTTCTATTGTGTTTACACATGTACCCATCCTTGACAAAGTGCAGTAAAAACCACACCTGAACTGAGTTCTCTAACTGTTGGCTGCAGAGTCCCTACCTTCAGGGACTGCACCCCCCATCCCAGGATCCCCTCACTCTTTGCCTTCAAAACCTTGAGTTTGTTTATTTAGGTTTTAGAAATTTTACAAAGTCCTAAAGCTGACCATCTTCTCTCAGCCACAGTTGAGGTCCCTTCATTCCTCAGCAGACTCTAAATCAGTGACTAGTCACTGTAATCTTGGGTCTCCCTGTTGGACCCTCTTTCAGAACCTTCTAGAGAAGCTCTTCTCTGGATCTCAGGTCCAATAAATGCCCCAAAGACCACTGTTGCTGGACTCCCCATGGTCTTCCTCCTGCCCAGCAGAGCTCTGTGTTCTTGTCCCATGTGCTGACCACTGCCCCACCTTTCCAGCTGAATGACCACCTGAGTCCAGCCCTGGCCACTCTGACAAAGGCTTTCCCTATACACCAACCTTCTCTAGGCTTCTCCATAGAAATACTGAGAAAACAAGCAAACTGAACAAGCATAAGCTTGAGGTTCTTTCAAAAACTGCTAGCTTGTCTGGCTTCTAATCACCCAACTTCAAGTACACCAGTGGCCTGGCCTCTTGTCACATGGTTGTCCTCTCTCTCATGAGCAGTTGCTCCTCCCCTGACGCACTCCACCTGCCTTCTCCTGCTTTTCCTCCTGCCGACACAAGAACATCTTTGCTAAAACCTCACTGGCCTCTTTATGCTCCAGCTCACTGCTGGCCAGTGCCTGTCATAGCTCCAGCCTCCTGTTCTTGGGGCCCTCCTAGTGTAACCTCCCACCTCTCCCTTCTCTCGGAAACACAGGCAGCTGGGGCAGTACATCATACATGCATCTAGCTGCTTCCAATTCCCTGAAGAGATCCTGAGGTGAGAGGCCCTGAAAAACTCCTCCTGTCCTCCAGTCTTAGGGGCCAGATAAGAAGTGTCTGTGACTGAGTGAGGAATGACCTATGGAGGAGTACATGGAGTGTATGAAAAGAACACATTCACACACTGTGCAGAAAGCAGGGATGAGGTAGATCCTTTGTGAAAGCCCCCCCACCCACCCACCCAAAGATGCCTCAATAAAACCATAGGCTTATCAGAAGGCATGGTGCTCCAGAGACTCCTCAGGTCTCCACATTTCCTAGAAACACAGGTAAGTCGTATGGGGTGTGAGTGAAGCCTACGTGGTACAGGCTGCTGCGACCTGCACAGGGACAGTTTGATGGCAGACATGCGTGGTCCAGCCAGGACCAAGAGCAGCAGACAGTCCCACATAGGCAGCAGGCTGTCTGTCCTCAGAGCTGTGAACCTCACCAGGGACAGGAGTCAAAGTCCTGTAAGGGAAAGAGGACACTGGTGTCCTGTCACTCCCTGCTCTTCCTCCTCATCACTAAGACAGTTGTTCCTGTGACCTTACGTCTTCCCCGGGAAACATGGCAGCAATGAAGATGGGTTTTCACACTGTTGGGTAAGAAAGTCCAAGCATGGTGGTCTTGTTTCAGACACCAAACAGTGGAGTGGAGAGGCCTTGGTGGCACAGATCCCAGGAGCGTCCATAGCTCAACTGTTGAACTAAGGAGTCTGCACAGGGCCCTCTCCTCCGCTGACCATAAACTAGCCAAATTGTCATTTATGGAACCACATCACCAGCCTTGTGACAAATGTATCACCAGCCTTGTGACAAATGTAAAACCAGCCTTGTGACAAATGTATCACCAGCCTTGTGACAAATCCAGCCCTGCCCAGAGCCTTTCTTTCTCACAGACTGCCTGAACAAGGGAGGGATGCAACTAACATTCCTGCAGTTTGAGCTGCAAAGAGCCAGGGCTCTGAGACACTCTTCAGCACACTTCCGAAACTTCCTGAAGCCATCTCCTGGCTGCAATGCTGCAGTCCTCAAACAAACTCAGGCCTCTGCTCTTAGCTAGGTTAACCTGACCTCGGACGATAAAATTCAAATCTATAAACAGGGTATTGACTTCAAGTCTTATTTTGGTTATTCCAGAGTAACCTTTTCTTTTTGCATGTTATGTGTGTGGTATACATGTGTGTATGAGTGTTTGCATGTGTGTGGGCACATATGTACACACGCACGTGGAGGCCAGAGGCCAGAATGAGTGTCTTTCCTCAACTGCTCGTCCACCTTTTTTTTTGTTTTTTGAGGCAGGGTCCCTCACTGAACCAGAGCTCACCGACTGAGCTCGACTAGCTGCCAGCAAGCCCCAGGAATCCCCGCCTCACTCAGCCTGCCCACTGCTGTCACCTCAAGCACGCGCCAGCACAGTGAGCGCCAGGAGTCTGAACTAAGGTCTTCAGGCTTGCTGTGCAAGCACGTTCCACACTGAGCCATCTCCCCAGCCTCCTCAGAGTGATCATTTTTAATAAAATTATTTTATTTTAATCTGCAAAGAAAGATATTTGTTCCTGTTAAGTGGCCTTTAAACCTTACATTTCATGTCCTTGTCCACCATTTCCTTTACCTTGGGGATTTTGGCCATTTTCTTTCTCTGTTTCCGATACCTCAACAGCTTGTCCCGCTCCTGTGAAAACCAGTGGAGGAGGTTTTAAGTAGTTGAACAGCTCTGCCTGGCCAGTGCATGGCTTAAGGTCTGCTCTGCATCGCTTAGACCGATATAGAAAGTTGTCTCAGGTTTGGTGGCTTGTTGGGGTGGTTATAAGCACACACACAAACCCAGGGTAGTTCTCTCCCACCCGCCTGAAGCCAGCAAGACCCAGTGGAGGTGACCCTCAGCTTGTCACTCAGTGGCCCCCAGCTCCCCTTCGGTTTGCATGTTGGGGGATGTGAAGGGACGAACTGGGTATGTTCAAGGAGGACCAGCGGTCCAGCCCCTCTGGCTCCATGGAAACAGTGTCCTTGTTTGTGGGGATGCAGCTCCTGAGACACTGAGGAAGCCAACAGCTGCTCATGGCAGGGAAGTCACCCACGTTCTCACAGCTGCGAAGTGAACCAGCCTGTGACGGCTGGGAGAAACAGATGGCAGTGGGGACAGAGAAAGTAGCCACTTGGCTCTGGCCTTCAGGTAGTCATGGGACCTGGGTGCTATGTCACCTGGGGCACCTGCTCCCGGGTGGCCCAGAATGAAAAGGCTCTCAGCCATGCCACATGCCTTGGTTAGGCAGCATTGCGATAAGAAAACCCACCTAAGACTGCCATGGGCACTCCTGTGTAGATGAAAGGGGCCATCAGCTTAGAAGAGCCCATGACAGCTATATGAGGCACGCGCGGAGGGCAGCGGATCGGTACTTACTAACACACTCTTCACGTAGCCAGCCGTCTCCAGGGTCTAGGAGAAGAGAATGCCATGTCACAGAATGAACGGTGCAGAGCGAGCTCTGCGGGGACAAATCCCTGCATCCTAAACGCAGGTTCCCATCATTCCCAAAGGCCTTTGGGCCACACATTCACTCTCCAGTGGGTGTTGGGCCCGGAAGCTTCTTTCTCCTGACCTAGTCCTATCCACCAAAGGCTCCATGAACATTCCAGAGCACCTGTTGCCTTTGTTCACAGGGAGTGGCCTTTCACTCCCTCAGATCAAGAGGAAGAGGTCTGTGAGGAACTGCTATGATGTGTGCCTGTAACCAGCCCATGTCAACCTTTTCCTCATTTCTCCTCCGATTATCATTGCTGACACTGAAAGTTCTTGGGTTCTGAGTGAGACAAGTGCTCAGATCCCAGGAAAGGCCAAGGTAGGTTGTCTGAGAGACCCACCCGCAGCTGGGGGAGGGATGGCAGCTTCCTGTCCAGTCTCACAGAGGCAATTTAGTCATTGCAAAAGGTAGGTCAGCAACAGAGAGCAGAGCCCTTGGCCAAAGCTGCCTCTGACATGACCCCGGTATTGTCAAGCAGGATCCCCACGAGGAGCAGAAGGCAACCCCAGCTAGAGGAATGAGGTAGTGTCATGGAGCACCCCTTGCAGACCTGTATTGGCAGAGGGGAATCACAGGGATGGAGGGCTGCATGGTGACCCCAAAATGTGTTCACACCTCGATCCCCAGAACCTGTGATTGGGATCTGATTTGGAAATGGGTCTTTTCAGGTATTAAGTAGTGATGAGACCATCCTGGATTAGAGTAGGTCCTATACCCAAGACCTGGGGCTCCCACAGAGACAGAAAATATTCAAACAGAAGAGGAGGAAGCCATTAGAAGATGGGGGTAGAGAGCGCAGTGAAAGGGTCACTGTGTGGAGCCCTGGGCCGCAAGGGCTGCGTAGAGGAGAGAGAGGACCCTGCCAGCATGCCTGGAGGAAGTACAACCACCCACACCTTGATTCTGGACTGGTCCCTGTGGAGTTGTGAGCAAACAGATCGCATGGTCTTAAGCTACAGTGGCGTATTCCAGACATACACAGTGTGGCTGGCCTTGGAGCTGAAGGTCCAGAGTGATTCAAAGAGCCAGGACAGAGAGCAGCCTAGGGAGGAGGTCCAGGGATCGTGGTGTGCAGCCCAGCCTGCGAAGCCACACAGATGCTTGCCTTTCCCCTCCGCTTCAACCCTGTGGAGCTGAAGGTGTGCAGCAGGCAGCGGTGCCGCTGCAGGGGGCTCACCTTGGAAAGCTCATCGATGAGGTTCTGTTGCTCCACTATCTGGACCTTGAGGAAGTCGATTTCTCTCTCATCTTGGCTTTGGTCAAGATCATTTAAGGAGCTGGGTCTCCGGATGATTCCGGCTCTCTCCCTCTGAAACCCCAAGCAGTGGTGGTGATGGAGGTTGGCCTGGATGGCAGGAGCTAGGGGCAGCCCTATTGGTCTCCGTGGAAGCTCAGGGCCCCACTGCACTGCGCAGCTCAGGCCTTGGAGCACTGGGACTCCCAGGCCTGTGTCTTGGCTACACAGAGGGACCAAGTTGGTCTGCTAGAAACTCTAGTCAAATGAGGAGGGGTCCCTCTACACCCTGAAAATGGACTATGGGAGTGGTCTGTGCGTTTCCTTCTGCTCAGGTTCTGAAGAGATGGGTTTTGGGTTAGAGGGGCTGAGAAGAGTCTGCAGCACCCCATATTCTTACAAATTGCCCTTTGGCCTAACTTGTCCCATGGCCTCTGGGGTTCTCAGAGCCAGAAGGAGGAGGGTGACAGCTCTAACAACATCATTCCCTGGCTCCGTGGCAGAGGCAAGAGCCTGTCTTCCTTGATGAATAGCACGGCCTGCCCCTCCTGTCCCTCCATACTGTGTGGTCCCAGGGCCTCTTACTGCCTACATCCAGGACTTTCAGACTGTGAGCTCACTTGCCCAAGGCCTCGGTGAGAGGAGGGCAAGGGGGCCACATGCTGCCTGGCTCCGCCCTGGCAGCTGCTCCCGTCGACCTCGCAGGCTCTTACCATTTCTATGTTCTCCCGAGTGACGGATTTCAGCTTGCTTTCTATGCGCCGTAAAGTGTGGGACAGATCTTCATTTTTCCTGGTAAGGCGCTTGTTTTTATCCAGCAATGGCTTATACTGACTTTCAGCTTCTCTTAAACGCTTTAACTAAAAGAAAGATTAATAGACAATTTGAGATTATTTTTCTGCATGTGTTTGTATGTATGGTGTGCATGTGTTTATATGTGTTTCGGGGACAGGAGCGTACATGTGTGAGCATGTCTGTGAAAGCCTCAGGTATTGTTCCTCAGGAACATCATCTACCTCTTTTTAAAATTTGTATTTTATTTGCTTGGGGGGGGGGAGAAAGATAGACACAGAGAGAGAGAGTATGGGTGTACCATGGCTTCCTGCCATTGCAAACGAATTCCAGATACATGTGCTACTTACTGCATCTGGCTTTAAGTGTAGATACTGGGAATCAAACTAGGATCTGTAGGCTTTGCAGGCAAGCTTTAACTGCTGAGCCATCTCTCCAGCCCTCTTTTTTTAAAATTTTGTTAGTTTATTTATTTATTTGAGAGTGACAGACAGAGCGAGAAAGAGGCTGAGAGGGAGAGAGAGAGAGAATGGGCGCGCCAGGGCCTGTTGCCACTGCAAACAAACTCCAGACGCGTGCGCCCCCTTGTGCATTTGGCTAACGTGGGTCCTGTGGAATCAAGCCTCTAACCGGGGTCCTTAGGCTTCATAGGCAAGCGCTTAACCGCTAAGCCATCTCTCCAGCCCTCCAGCCCTCTTTTGAGACCAGGCTGGAACTTACCAACAGGCAGACGAGCTAGCCAGTGAGTCCCAAGAATCCCCCTGTTTCCACTTCCCACTGCTGGGACTGCAGGCACGTGCCACCATGCTGGCATTTAGTGTGGCTGCTGGGGCCAAACTCAGGTCCCCATGCTTGTTACTGACTGCCCATCTCCCCAGTCCTGTGATGTGAGGGTGAGGGTTTTTAAGTGACCAGGAATGGAGAGGTCTTCATGCGGAGCCAGCAGACTGAGCAGACAGAGCTCTATGTCCATGGTATTATATATGCTGAAGACTCCCAAGTTCCCAGATGCCCACGTGCCATAGAATACCCATGGAACCCACCACACCCCTGTGTATGCTTTAACTCATGGGGTTGTTTATAAGACCCCATACAAAGCAACTGCCATGCTAATAATTATGATATTGTGAAGGGAAGAATACAAGGGAAAAGCCTGTAATGTATAGTGCAGATACAATTAAAAAATATTATTGAGGGGGCTGGAAAGATGGTTTAACAGTTAAAGGCCCTTGCTTGGGAAGCCTGCTAGCCTGGGTTCAATTCCCCAGTCACTCATGTAAGCCCGATGCAAAAAGTGGTGCAAGTGCCGGGCGTGGCGCACGCCTTTAATCCCAGAACTTGGGAGGCAGAGGTAGGAGGATCGCCGTGAGTTCAAGGCTACCCCGAAACTACACAGTGAATTCCAGGTAAGCCTGGGCTACAGAGAGACCCTACCTCAAAAACAAAACAAAACAATTGTTGCAAGTGTCTGGTGTTTGTTTGCAGCAGCAAGATGCCCTGGCATGTGCATACACAGACACACACACACATGTACAAGTAAATAAAAAGTTTAAAAACTTTCTTGAACTATGGCTGGATACACAGAGGCAGAACCTGTAGGTATGGGGCCTATGGGTTCAGGACTTGTAGGTGCAATGGCTTATAGGTACAAGAGCCCTAGACAAAGAACCTGTAGGTATACAACTGTACATACAGAATCACTAGATGTGAGGTCTACAGGTCGAGTCTGCAGGTGTTGGACCCAGACATAGGGAATCTCTCATGTAAGACCTGTATGTACAGAACTGTAGGCGTGGAACCTATATATGTGAGGCCTGTAGCTATGGTAGATAGAGGGGTCAGCCAACCAGCACGTGGGAGTGGAATCTGGCCAACCATATGTTTTTTTAAATGAAGTTTTAATGGAACATGACCAAAAGGCCTAGATGCTCAGCTGTCCCCGTCACTATCACTCCTTTCCGTGAGGCATATGGACGTGGACAGCCCCAGTTCTCCGCATGTGTAAGTCATAACCAGCAGGATCCAAAGCCCTCCACTCACCACTCACCAGTTCATTCCTTTCTTCGGACAGCAAGGCATTGCGATCTTCAAGTTTACGAATGATGGCACTTAGCTCTGCTATTTTTAGTTGGAAGCGCCGGGCATCCTTTTCGTCCAACTGCTGTTCCTAAAACAAAAATTTACTGCAAACAACTGGATGCAGGCATGTAAAACTTTTGTATATCCCAACCCACCCTGGGGGCCAAAATGTCTGTGTCATGACTGTGTTTACCCCCAAGTGGCTGCTGGCGGCCTGGCCTGAACTGGCAGAGGCAGCTGGCCTGGAACTCATGCACTGCGAACTGCATATGGGGAAGCACAATGTCTGCAGGTGTGCAAATGTGGCAGGTGAGGGCGTGCAAGGGCAGGAGCCTCAGTGTGGGTGAGCACGAGCTGCATGCTTCGTTGTGGCTGCAACCCAGCGGTGTCTTCCAGACGGGCCTGCCCTACCTGCCAGGTGAAGCCACCTGCAGAGGATGAGTACAGGAAAAGACGTCCCTTGCAAGACTTCCTGAAGGTACTTTCCAAATGAGTATGCTCCCTCAAACTGAGTTGCTAAAAGGTCACTTTTAGAACCACAGGAACTTTAAAAAGCTGTGAAAATATCTATTCCAGGCTCAGAATCAGGAGCAAGTGCATGCAAGAAGGTTGGTTCTAGCTCAGGTAGGCCTATTATAACACGACCACAAATGTCACTCTCTAAGGCCAATGGCCCAAGGCTGGCTGAGCTTGAAGTTCTGTCCTCAAATCAAACAAAAAGGTGTCCAGGAAGGTACTGGACATGGCGCAAATTCCTCATTCAATGGGTGCAGGAGATGCTGTGGAACCAAAGACTCAGAGGGATGGTACAGAACGCCCCAGGACGCGGCAGGGCACGAAGGGATCCGAATGAGAAGCAGTAGAGATGAGGTGCATGGTGCGCAGGCTTCCCGTCACTGTCCCACAAGATCACGGAGGAGGAACAGAAGTGTGGAGCAGGTGCATGAAAAGCAGGCTGGAGGTGAATGGCGATGCATGAAGGGCCAAGCCGGAGCCACGGATGAGAAGGAGGCAGAGCTCGTGCACGTGGGAATGGAAGGGAAGCCACTCATGCGTGACACACATCCTCTCAACCAGCCAAGGGCAGGAGCCGCTACCAGCAAATGCGAGACCTTTAACACTAGGGTCCTGGAGGCCACAGGCCAGCGCTTGTGCAGTGTGGGTGAGGAAGGAGGCAGCCATTCTACCAGTCCTCTTGACCAGAGCTGGGTAAACCAAGGGCTGGCTTGAGGGTGTCTGGGGCACAAGGGTCTGGCTGGACTCCTTGGGGGGCTGTGGCCCAGGGCCATACAGCCACATGGTGCTGTATGTTCGTGACTCGGGGCTGGCCAGGGCGAGGTCTAGGGGTGCTTACAGGGCTTCCCGAGTGGTCTGAGGCATCTCCTGCACCGCTTGCATAAGGAAGTTCCCGTCTGGGGCTGCCCGGGTGCCGCTCAGCCTCTTTGGCCTGGGAAAGTTGCTCATCTAAAGCCTCTTTCTGGAGCTGCAGTCTCTGCGCATGCCCGGCTTGAACCCCTAACTCTCTCTCCAGCACGAAGACTGCTCTGTCTTTAAATCTGATCTCCTCCATCTACAAGGAGAACAGAACACGGTCACACGCACAGGCAGAATACAAATCTCCAGTCACCACAGAAACTGGGAGGGTGGCCTCTGAGGGTTCCCACGGCAGCAGCCCTGCCAGCAAGCATCTTGAGCCCTGGGACCAGAAGCCAAAGCAGATGGTTCTGGGTGAGAACTGAGCACCCACACTCCACAGCTTCCCAGCCTAGGACACCCTGCTCCCAGTTGAGGGACCCTGGGCTCTGTGTCTCCCTGTGCCACCAGCCTGGGTGGGCCAGCAAGAAGTCCCCATCACTTGCTGTGCTGTGTGTGTGCCCATGACAATGGACATCACCAGGCAGGCTCCAGAAAAGCTGCCTCCTGCTGTGCCTCAGGCAGAGCAGGGACCGCCCTGACTCCCCCACACCTGCCAATATGAGCAGGAAGGACAGTATTCTTCTTTGGAACAGGCGGAAAGCAAATCTTGATCTAAGGTGTGGCCACAAGCTGGATGCCATCCTCAGGCCAAGACCATTTCCTATGACTCATGCTGCAAGCTGATGCTTTCAGGGTGGGATGGGGCACCTTTACAAGCAGGCTGCAGGAGGCAGCACCCAGCAGGTCTGACCTGCCCCGGCCCCTGGATGCTGGCTGGGCTGGTGCTATGAGGGCTCTGTGGTCCTCCCACTTTCCCTTCAGGGTAGTGTGCTTTATGCTCAACCTTCTAATGGCGGCAAGAAGCTCTTCTAGACACTCCTTCCTCCTGCATCCTACGTCTTTCCTCAACCTGTTGCAAGTAAGTGATCAGCCTGAGGTGAACCCTGATGGGGAAGGGACCCAGGAAGTCCAGGGCTTTACATGTGGTACATGGCAGGAAGTTTGTAAGAGGACAATATTCTTGGAGATGAACAACTCCATTCAAATCATATTTTCAAGTGATAGCTGCTTAGCTTGCTGTTTGAGGTTAAGAAGGAAGGAAGGAAGGAAGGAAAGAAGGAAAGAAAGAAAGAAAGAAAGAAAGAAAGAAAGAAAGAAAGAAAGAAAGAGCGAACGAAGGATAAATCAGCTACCAGCTGCAGTTAGTTGGAAATAGAGATGGAATGTCTAATTAGCCCAGACTATAAATTCCAGACAAGCCTGAGCAGAACTGGATGAAAGAAACCCCCAGTGGTTCCATTCCTGTCCCTGGGATCATGGCAGTGCTGAGGGGCAGCAGCCCTTCTGGTCCGTGAAACAGGGCAGCTGGTGAACTAGAACGTGAAAGCAGCTACATGCTGTGGCCAGGCGCTCGCTCACAGCCAGTCACTAGCATTTGCTTCCTCTAGGCTGCAGACGGGAGAGCTCCCCTGTGGCCAGCCGCGGCACAGCTGCCTGAGCACTTGGTCTGGCAAAGGCAGCATGTCTGCGTGGCTCACAGGACACCTAGGACCCCATCACATGGGCACAGGACGCTCACCTCAGGCTTGGAGACAGGGTCTCCCAAGCCCACGGGCCTCTCAGTGGAGCCTATATATCTGTCTCCTAATCCCATTGGGTTAGGCTCAGATGCCTTCAGGGCAGAATACCATGCGCCTTGAGGATGCCAGGTCCTGCCCAGAGAAAGGTGCTCTGCAGAGCTAGATGCCCTCCCTCACAGTGGGCACCACTCCATGCACGTGTTCAAGCACAGGGTAGGATGGGGATGGCCCACAAAGCCGTGGCCAGCGGTGAAGGACTCCTGCACACATGCAGACCCATGCCCACACACAGAGGGAACCAAGCAAGTGCCCCTGGCATCACTGCAGACTAAAGGCTGGTGTCCCTGGGCCGTGGCTTCCCCTCTCTGCCCATAACACTAGGGTCCAAAGGGCAGTGCACCTGTCTCCTACCCCCACAATCATGCCCACTGGTGAGCTGCCCTCCAGTAAGTTTGGGCTGAGGGCTCTCCAGAGCACGACCTCTACCAAAGGGTGTGTCACCACTGCGGGTGCCCCTCCAGCTGACCACACCTCGTGTCACAGGTGAGGCATCTGACTAAGGCACTGGTACAGTGCCTGCCACCATGCAGCAAGTATCCTTAACAGAGGACATGGGTCCTGGTCTTACACAATCAGTACCCCTCACCAATGACAGAGGGTACTCAATCATACCATCTTTCTCTAGGGGGAGCTTATCTTTATGAACTCTGCAGGTGACCTGAGCAGAGACAAGTCTTGTACCAGAGAGGCGGCTGTGCACAGGGGGAGGTAGAAAGGAGACTAGGAAGAACACAGTGTGATTTGGGGGGGGGCAGGGCTGCTTTTCCTGGATGCAGAGTCCTGGAAGAGCCAAAGAAGTGGCTAGAGGAGGAAGGAAGCTATCACCAGCCCCAAGAACGGAGGGTGAGAAGATGATGGGAAAGAAACTCTGGAGCCTGGCGCTTGCCAAGGTGTGGCCCAGACAGCAGAGGCCAGAGAGGCTGGCTGAGTCACAGCTGCGGTGGTACAACAGGCAGCCCAGCCACATTCATCCTGGGTGGGTGGGTGGGGGCTCTGAGAGTTGGCATAGAGAGAGAAAATCAAACATTCCATGCACACAAACCTGCCCTCAATGTCCCACGGACACACTAGGATCTGTTGTGTGGCTGAAAATCAATTCCTGAGAACTTATGCTATAAGCAGAATGCCTTGGTCCCCACAATGCTGTGGTAGTCTGACAATACCACGAGAATGGCAGCTCCCAAGCCAGCCTCACGCTGGAGTCACCTAAGAAGCCTTTACAATGTACAGCCATTGTTGCAGTCAGGTTCCAATTGCTGGCAGAAATCGCCCAAGAGTAGTTTTGGGGATGAAAGGGTTTATTTTGGCTTACAGACTCAAGGGGAAGCTTTATGGTGGCAGGGGAAAATGATGGCATGAGCAGAGTGTGGACATCACCCCCTGGCCAACATAAGGTGGACAACAGCAACAGGAGAGTGTGCCAAACACTGGCATGGGGAAACTGGCTATAACACCCATAAGCCGGCCCCCCCCAATAGTACACTCCCTCCACTAGGCATCAATTCCCAAATCTCCATCAGCTGGGAACCTAGCATCCAGAACACCTAAGGTTATGGGGGACACCTGAATCAAACCTCCACAGGCACCAGAAGATGCTGGTTCTAGACACGGAGAAGCTCTGGAAGCTGAGCAAGGGCGTAGTGCAGGTGGGGCACTGCAGACAAGGAGAGCTCCGCCGGGTTGCCTCCTGAAGGCCTCCCTCCCTGCAACAGCTGAGCACAAGCTCTCCACAGGAAAGCAGGGTGGAACCTGAGGCTGCCAGCACCAGGGAGTGGCAGAAAGGAGCCCCAGCATCTGGGTGATAATCTCCTTGGTCTGTGGTTAGCTCCTGAGCTGTGGTCTGAAAGATGAGGGTCCCAGGGGCCACCTGAGAGCGGTTCCTGAGGACCCATGGAGTGAGAAAGAGCAGGCGGGGCCCGGACAGAGACCTCGGCGAGTGCTCAGGCAGCAGCAGAGACAACTGCAGAGTCAGCTCTACCTCCTGCCATGGCTAAGAAGGGAAGGGAGGGGAAACGGGGAGAAGAGGAAGTTCAGGGAGGAAGGGGAGAATGAGAATCAACTCAAGCAGATGGTATTTTGAAAATGACAGAATGAATGACACCTAATTTCTGTATGCCAACTAAAAATAAAAAAATAAATGAATAAAAGCATAAAAGGAAACAAAGAAGGTAGCAAAGAAGACCCACCCTACAGAGAAGAAAGACCCACCCTACAAACCCCAACCAACCCTCAAAAGGAGCCAGCCGCCTGCTGACCACCTGTCTGAATGCCTGGGCAAGAGAATGCACAGCTGCTCAAAGGCCTCACCTGCTGCTTGGAGAACAGACCACAAGTGACGGAAGTGCTAAAGTAACTGTTGCCTTGACAGCATCTGACTAGTGTGGGACTATCATTTTGAAAGACTACACTTCTTCCACTGAACTGAGCCACGATTTGCCCATGTGTCTAGTGACCCTGTTTCTGACCCTATAACATTCTGTCCATCTCCTACCCTGACTTCTCTCAGCAATGGTTCATAAATTTCATGTTTATCTTCTGCTGTGTTTATCTGTATTTGATATTCAATGCTATTTTATATGGTGTTTTGAAGTTTTAAATATTTTAAATACATGTTTTGTTTCTGATAGATCGAAACATGATTGATGCTTACGCTGGTCTTGCATCTGCAGCCTTGCTACCTTTGCGTATTAAATTTCACAGCCGGTTTGTAGATTTTTCCTGGTTTTCTTTTCTTTCTTTCTTTTTATTTTTTTTTTAGAAGTAGGGTCTCACTCTAGCCCAGGCTAACCTGGAATTCACCATGTAGTCTCAGGCTGGCCTTGAACTTACAGTGATCCTCCTACTGTGGGTTTTATCCAGCTCTGGAAGCCCCACCTCTATGAGAAGCTTGCTTTTTTTTCCATCTTACTCTAAAATAAACATTATTCTTTTAAATACTTTCCTGCCTCTTGATTCCTTAGTTGGCAGAGAATACAGACCCGAATACTCCTTGACGGTATCAGGGCCTTATGTGTGGAATGCAGAGAGTCATAAAGACCTGTTGGGAAGACACAACAGGAGGGACGGATGTGAACAGATGCCTCACAAAAGATGTTGTGCCAATGGCCATGTGGACGGGGTCCTTCTCACTGTCGGGATGGAGTGGCAGTGCTGGCTGGGGTGGCCTGTGGAATCAAAAGACCCTGTCCCCAGAAACCAGTCCTCTAATGTTGGCTCTTGATCTTCTGTGTCCAGCATCCCCCTTGGCCACACAAATGCTGAGAGAAGCTGGTGTCTGTGCCCACCCAAGGACGTGAAAGGAACATTTACAACAGCCAAGCCCTGATACAGCTCGAATGCCCTACAGAGAAAATGGATGAGTACATGGATGGATTCCCAAGGAACATGCTGCAGGTGTGGTCCATGGGAAGATGGGACAGGTGAAAACAACGTGTGACAAAGAAGAGATGTCACCAGGAAGGGTTTGCAGGTATGATGTGTGAGTCCCGTGGTGGCTACACAGGCGTGGAACACATGTCAACAACATTCGTCTGGCTTTCCCTCTGCCTTTGTGCCTCCACTGTAGCCGCTGATGCTCTGTTTTCACAAAATGGCTAGGATGCCTGGCCTCCAGCAGATCTGGCTTGCTGGGGCAAAGACTGTGCACTGGGGTTCTTATGAAAACCTCTTGATTTTCCAAGGTGTGTCCATTAAGGTGGCATCTGGGGTGGGGAATCTGCAAGGGTCCATCAGAAAGGAGAGGCTGCCACACCTTCCTGGCCACCTATCTGAGGTTCATGTCCTGGGTGAAACAAGAGCAACAGAAAACATAAGACCAGGCCCTGCCCACCCCTCCCCCTGGAAAGCATGCTTCAGGATTGGTCTCATCTTCACAGCCATCTTTTTTATGAGGTTTTAATTACCACCATATATTAGCCCTCCATGTTAGCTAGCAGCCTTGACAATGGGGAGGAAGGGACGACACTGTAAACCACAGATTTTATGAGGAAGAGGAAATTGCTTTTTGCCTGTAATTCATGTTTTATAGTATTTTTAATAACAGTCCAAGGTTGTATTTTAGCAAATATACTGTGTGCAGTCACTGCACATCCAGCAAAGCGCTCTCTTCTGTCTCTCTCTCTCTCTCTCTCTCTCTCTCTCTCTCTCTCTTCAAGATTCAATGACAGCTCTGTGCAAGTGCTTCTAGGGCCCTAGCACAGACCAGTTCCCAGCATGTCACAGACCAGAAGCTCAAAGGACAGGGGTAGAGGTGGTCATCCCTTTCTGAGGTCACAGTGAGGGGGAGCAGGTACCTCATTCCTTCCATCACCTCTGGGCTCCCTGTCCCACCAAGCTCCAACCTTTTCTCTCCAAGCTGCAGTAACACATGGGCCACTCAGCACACAGCTTCCAGCTGGTCCCTCATGGAGCGTACCAACGTGTTTCTGAGACCTGCATCTTACCACCCTACACTTCAAACCTGTCTGGACAGCAGAGTCTGGGGAGTGGGCTGTAAATTCACAATTGAGTTTGAGAGAATGAAGGCCTTCTCACAGACTGGGGACTCAAGTGAAGATGTAGGTGATTTTGAGACCTCCCTCAGTGGAGCAGAAGGACCCACTAGGCAGTGTCACAAGGAAGAAATGGTCCCACACTGGCAGCTTTGGGCTTGGCTTCTAGACTCATAGGTAACATTGGCTGTGCCTAAGGGTGCCAATGACTGGACCCAGCGTGACACTGACCTGCTCTATCACAGGAGCTAATGCTCTTGGAGCACCTCCTGGGAAAAGGGCCAAACACATCCCTTGGATTTTTCATTACTTTATTTAAATCACACAAAACAGATGTTTTTTGAAGTAGTGTGGTAGTTTGGTTCAAGTGTCCCCCATAAACTTAGATGTCCTGAATGCTAGGTTCCCAGCTGATGGAGATTTGGTAATTAATGCCTCCTGGGGGCAGTATATTGTTGGGGGCGGGCTTATGGGTGTTATAGCCAGCTTCCCCTTGCTAGTGTTTGGCACACTTTCCTGTTCCTATTGTCCACCTTATGTGGGCCAGGGGGTGATGTCCACCCTCTGCTCATGCCATCATTTCCCCCTACTATTGTGGAGCTTGCCCTCGAGCCTGTAAGAAAAAACAAAAACAAAAACAAAACAACTCTTTCCCCACAAGATGCTCTTGGTTGGGTGATTTCTACCAGTAGTGCAAACCTGACTGCAACAGTAAGTGTTGGTACCAGAGGAGTGGGATTGCTACTAGACACCTGACTGTGAAGCTGTGGCCTTTTGGAGTTGATTTTCAAGAGGAATGTGGAAGGATTTGAAACCTTGGCCTAAGAGACGCCTTGCAGTGATATAAGTACAGCTTGATGGACTATTCTGGTCAGAGTTGAAAGACCTGAATGCAATAAGAACTATAGACTATGAGGTTTGGCTTATGAGGGTGAGAAAGAACTTTGCCTGGACTGGGCTAAAAGCAGTTTGTGTGAGAGGCTTGCTGTTATGCCAATGTCCTGAGAACTTGTACAGGGTTGCATTGCATAGAAATGGACTGTTGTGAGCAGAGGGGATATGGCACAGAAAAAATGAAATCTTTGGGCTGAAATTTCTGCCCATTCAACTGCAATTGAGAAATTACAACTATTGAGATTGGGCCAGGTCACCTGCACTGGGGCAACAGGAAGAATGGAGACTCTTTGGAAGGGGCCTGAATGCTCAAGGAGTGTCCTGTTCTTCAAAGTGTGCTTTATTCCCCCCTGGATTAACAAATTGGCACCTACCAGGTATTGTGGAGTATAAGAAATGCAGGAAAGAGAGGGTCATTGAGTTTGTAACACGGTCTTGTGTTTTGGAAATGGCCATGGCAGTGTGAAGCAGGTTTGCTGGATGCCTGCATGGAGACCCCATTGGACCATGAGGATGAACTGTGGGTTTCTGTGGAAACCCGGTGGAGATGCCAGGACCACGAGATGCCTGCCAAGGAGAGCTGCCGGCCCCAGATGAAGTTTTCAAGAACTGTGAATGGCCTAGCTGGAGGGGAAGAATTGGAACTCCAGGGACTTTTTGCTGGTTAGAATTATAAAACTTGGAGATTTGTCATTGACTAGAGTTGTTGGACTTGAAGCTACAGAGTTTCATGTTTGCCCTGGTTGTTTGAAATCTTGTATTGGCCGAATATTTCTTTGCTATGTCCAGTGACGTCTTTTGCAGTGTGAATGTTTATTCTGTGCCATTATGGGTCTTGGGGGGCTTTTTGGTATTATGGGTCAGTAAAGATCATGGACCATGAGGATGTATGAACATCATTGGAATTGAAAAAAACTATGGAGACTTTTAAAGTTGGGTGAATGCATTACATTTTACATCATGTATGGTTATCTGTTTATAGGGGCCAGGGGTGGAATGTGGTGGTTTGATTCAAGTGTCCCCCATAAACTTAGATGTTCTGAATGCTAGGTTCCCAGCTGATGGAGATTTGGGAATTAACACCTCCTGGGGCAGGTTTATGGGTGTTATAGCCAGCTCTCCCTTGCTAGTATTTGGCACACTCTCCTGTTCCTATTGTTCACCTTATGTTAGCCAGGAGGTGATGTCCACCCTCTGCTCATGCCATCTTTTTCCCCTGCCATCGTGGAGCTACCCCTCTAAGCCTGTAAGCCAAACAAACAAACAAACAAAAAAAAAACACCTCTTTTTTCCCACAAGCTCCTCTTGGTTGGGTGATTTCTACCAGCAGTGCTAACCTGACTGCAACAGGTAGGGTCTTGCTGTAGCCCAGGCTGACTTGGAATTCACTATGTAGTCTCAGGCTGACCTTGAACTCATAGCAATCCTCCTACCTCTGCCTCCAGAGTGCTGGAAAGCATGTGCCACCACACCCAGCTTAACAGAATTTTTACATAGCTGGTCTCTGGGAGCAGTGCCTGAGGGTGGACTGTGGGAGCTGCATCCCCAGGGCATATGACAGGATAGCTGGGAGCAAGGGACAGGAGAAAGCCCATTCCAACAGTGACATCTAGTAGTCATGGTGAGTAATGCCACAATATAGATTGCGAACCCGAGGCTATTTGTTCCCTACTGGACTATTGGCACTGTTCTCAAAAGGGAACTATGGATTTTCTTGATAATAAAAAGCATTGAAATCAAGTACACTCCTCAAATTGTTTATAGATTCTACGTGGATTCTCTGGGAGACTATGAAATAGACAAAATCATTCTTCACTCTCCATTGATTGGATGACTAGGGCATCTGAGCACCTCAGAGAAGTGTGCATTTGTGTGTCTTGACTCGGGTATTTTATGGCTCTGTGGAGATGACGTTAGCATGAAGAACGTTGTCAGCAAGGCAAACATTTCTTGTGTGTGATGGACAGACAAGGGACTATGTATTCCTTTGGGTGTAACATCTCACTTGTTTCCTCCTTAACTAGTGAGTTACATCAAACCCTGGACATGTTCAGGTTGCACATTTGTCTGAGTCATGATTATGCTCTTGGTTATAGTTTATCCTTGAACAGTTCAGTTAAAATACAAATAAAAAGGGTGGGGAGATGGCTCAGTGAACAAAGGGCTTGCCACACAGTGTGATTATCTGAGTTCAGATCTCTAGAAGCCACATGAAAATCAGAAGCTGCGGCAGGTTTCTGTAATCCCGGCGCACTTACAATGAGGTGTGGGGCAGGGACGGGAGGATTGTCTATAAGCTTGCATACCATCTACCTGGTGAATGAGTGAGACCCTGCCTCAGCCCCAGTGGAAGGCAAGCCCTGACACACAAGACTTGTGTTTTAACCTCCACACATGCACCATGGTGTGCATGCACCTACACTCACACACATTAATGCATGTGTACACACACGTGCCCACACACACATGCACAAATAAAGAATGAAAGTACAATCAAGTAATTGGCTCAGGATGAGGCTCAGCCATTAAAGGCACTAGCTTTCAATGGCTGCTGGCCCAGGATTCGAGTCCCTTGTACCCGTGTAAAACCAGACACACAAAGTGAGGCATGTGTCTGCAGTTCCTTTGTAAAGGCAAGAGGTCCTGGCTTTCTCTCTGTGTTTTGCAAATTATTTTTTAAGCCCAGTCTCTTCTCACATAGGAAAATATTATTCTGGAGTTTGTGTGGAAGAGACCAAGAGTCAGGTCTCGGTGAGAGGCCTGGCTGCTTAAGAACCCAGGGCATCTGACAGGCTGAGAGCAAGTGACGCTGCACGGTGTGGCCGAAGGCCTGTGGAAGTGCGCCATCTAGGAGTGCTCAGCACAGGACAGACAGGTGGACAGGCAGGGCAGGGAGCAGGAGGGCTCTTTCCAATCAGGGTTCCTAGGACTATTGTGCCGCCATATGGGAAAACATAACTGGGTCTCACATATGCTTCCCCATTCTCCAGCTGGGCAAAGACCTGAACATGGGAGACAAGACTCTAACAGATAAAGATTCATGATCTCAGCATATATATGTATTTTTACTGTGTTTATATGTGTATGTGGCTTGTGTGCAAGTATGTCTGTTCCTATGTGTGAGTGCACGCTGTGTGCACAAGTATATGGGGGCCAGAGAGCAACATCAGGTGTGCACGTCCATGCTTGGCTTTTACATGGGTACTTGGCTTGCTTGTGTGGTCAATGCTTTATCAGCTGGGCCATCTCGCCTGGCCCAGGACATAGGAATTTCTTCAGACACAATAAGCACCAAACTTGAAGGAAAAACTCAATAAATCCAATTCTTTAAAATTTTAAACTTTAGTCATTTAAACATTTAGACAGAATGTTACAATAAAGAATGTGAAAAGATAGCACAGAGTCACTGAGAAGACACATGCATTTTAATATAAATGTTAGTGTGGATTAGCCCAGGCCTGATAAAAAGCCTTCTGGGATGTGATAAGCCCCATGCTGACTGGGGGAGAACTGCCCCCTGACAACCCTGGAGCTGCCAGTCAGTGGACTCAGAGTCTTCCCAGATCTTCCAGACTCTCTGGAGTTTCTCTCAGCAAGATTTTTCAGCAATATTTGTGGCTTGTCAGTGTACAAATCTTACATTCTTGTTAAATTTATTCCTAGGCATTTTATACTTTTATGCCCTTATGAATGGAACTAAAAATTGGTTTGTGGAGGGAAAGAGGGCGTGAGAGAAGGGTTAATCAAAATTAAAGGTGTTATGAGTAAGCCATATGGAATCCTACCTCTTCACTAGCTAATAATATATATGTTTTAAAAAAGAAAGTTTGGTGCTGGCTTCGGCAGCACATATACTAAAATTGGAACGATACAGAGAATATTAGCATGGCCCCTGCACAAGGATGACATGCAAATTCGTGAAGCGTTCCATATTTTTTGGAAAATGAACCCAGGAGATGGAGCATTCTATGGCCCTAAAATTGATATAAAAATCAAAGATGCTATTGGAAGATACCATCAGTGTGCTACCATTCAGCTGGACTTCCAATTGCCTATTAGGTTTAATCTCACATATGTTAGTAAGGATGGAGATGATAAGATGAGACCTGTGATCATTCATCGAGCTGTGCTGGGATCAGTGGAAAGAATGATAGCTATTCTCTCAGAAAACTATGGTGGGAAATGGCCTCTCTGGCTGTCTCCTCGTCAGATAATGGTCATTCCTGTGGGGCCAACTTGTGAACATTATGCACTTCATGTATCCAATGCATTTTTTGAAGAAGGATTTACGACTGACGTGGATTTAGATGACAGCTGTACACTAAATAAGAAAATTAGAAATGCACAGATGGCTCAATATAATTTTATTTTGGTGGTTGGAGAAAAGGAAAAGATAAATAATGCTGTAAATGTCCGAACAAGAAACAACAAAATTCATGGCGAGATCTCAATAGCTTCTGCCATTGATAAACTGAAGAACCTGAAGAGCTCTCGCACACTCAGTGCTGAGGAAGACTTCTGAAGCCCTTTCTTTTTACTTCTAAATAACTTCGTTTTGACCTTTGGCATGTGTTATTCTAAGTCAGTTAAGATGTTAGCACTTCTAAGAATTTTGGGCCTACTGACAGGGGTCTACTGATGGGTTTATTTGAGAAAGGAAGAATGATATATACATAACTAGCTGACGTACACATAATTTAATTCATTAATGTGTTCTGAGTGTGATAATAGAAGCTTGGGAAATTTTTAAACACTCCATGACTTCAGAGACCTCAGTAGCAAAATGTTATTCATTCAAAGGAGAAAATACTAGTAAGTGAGGATTAGGAAAAATTATTACTAATGTCTGTTCTTTTTCAAAATAGAAGCTTCAGGGCTGGTTGTGCTGCTCCACGGTAGAACACTTGCCTAGCATGCATGAGGCCCTGGGTTCCGTCCCACCCCACCCCACCCTCAAAGTATGGACTTCAAATAAAAGTCCAGCATCCTTTTTGAATATGGGAGGGGGATCTTATCTTATAATATGTCTCAGGTATTTTTACAGCTGTTTTACTAAAGTTCACCCTGAAACTTGATGTCCAAAGTTGGAATCATTACTTAATTTATTTTAACTAGTTAGGACAAAGAAGTACTGAAGAAATTCAGCACTGTGTAATCAATCTGTCATTTGCACTGTAGGTGAGGAGCTGAAACTTTCATGCTTTGAACTCACAATTACGCCTTATTTATCTTTAGAAAAAAGATATTGAATAAAATGCACCACATGGTGTTTCAGAAAAAAAAAAAGAAAGAAAGAAAGTTTGGCTTTCTCTCTCTCTCTCTCAACCTGCCTCTCTCTCTCTCTTTTCAAATAAATAAATAAATACAATACAATACAATAAAAGGGGCTGGAGAGATGGCTTAGCAGTCAAGGCACTCGCTGGTGAAGCCTAAGGACCCAAGCTTGATTCCCCAGTACCCACATAAACCAGATGCACAAGGTGACTTATGCTTCTAGAGTTTGTTTGCAGCAGTTGGAGGCCCTGGTGTGCCCATTATCACTCTTTCTCTCTTTATCTCCACCTTCCCCCCTCTCTCTTTCAAGTAAATAAATAAAAATAAAATTTTCAAATGAGAGTTTGGGCAGAAGTACCCTATGGGGGTGAATAATGCTGTGGCCAGAAGCCATAGACAGTTACAAGAAAATTTCAGTGCCAGAGGCGGGATACCTTCCAGTGAGTTGTCAGTCAGGGAGGCCCATGATACCACCAAAACATTACAAGCTATTGCCAAGGACTATTGGCTGCCCACCAGAACTAGATGATAAGATCCCATTGCTGAAGACTCCACATGCTTAGGCTGTAGGACACTGAGAAATCAAGCTGGAGTTGAGCTGGAAGCTTCCTAGCTGTCAGGATGCTGAAAAGACCTATGCAGCCTATTGTGGGAGAAAAGTCATTAACGGTCTTAACCATCAGTGGACCCCGCAAGCTTTATGGCTGGTCAGCCAGGCCAAATGTACAAACTGGTGCAATGGTGGCATGTCTGTCTGATTGGACTTGAGGCTCACTCCACCAGAAGAACTTCCTCGCTGATACTGAAAACCTAGTCAAGCCTATGGCTAAGGAGGTCCCCCTGGAGGGGAAATGACTACTGTTGTCTGGCTAAGTGGATACAATATGCCCACCAAACTGCCCTCTAAATGCTGATCTTTATTAATGCTATTCTCACTTTTGGTTAGAGAAGCTTCCCTTTTCAGATGGTAGTGGCCACTGAGGAGACACAAAACTCAACAGAATGCTAAGAAGAAGTGACAGTAGAGTGTCCAGCACTAAATGAGATATCTCTCTCACACCCTCCAAGGCACAGGGACCATTACAGAAGAAGTGCCAGAAAGAACATAAGAGCCAAAGGAAGGGAAAGAGTGCCTTGCAATACTGTCTTCCAGACACAGTGGCCATGGTATTCATGACCTCACAGTGGCTGATGCTACCTACACAAGACCTGCATAATAGGAGAAAAAAAATGATAACATCAAAATAAAAGAAGGGATTCAGTAGAGGGAGACTCAGAGAGAGGAAAGAGAAGATGATAGGAGAAGATTATGATCATGGCTCGTTGTCTATATGTACAGCAGTTGAAGATCCCAAGAGCCATAGGTTGGGAGGCAATACCAAGAGCCCTGCACCCCATGACTGGCTTTTGCTCCTACGACAATACCCACAGCCCCATGAGGAATAGCAGAAACCCCACCGAGGAGGGTCCCCAGTGGACTGGGGGCAGGGAGGAGGGAAATGATGGTGCCAGCACATGATGTGCCCATACACAGTATATTCTTAATAAAAAAACATTGGTTTGCATTATGTAGTAGATAGAAACATAGCTGCTTTTTTCATGTTGACCTTGTATCATGAAACTTTGCTGAACTTCATAGTTCCAATATGTTTTTGTGAGCACCTCTCTCCCTCTCCCTCTTTCACTCTCTGTCTCTTTCCATAACTTTAACCCCGGGCCTTCCGCTAGTCAACCATTCTACCCCTGAGCTTCACCCCCAGCCTTATTTTTGTAAATTATTTAGGATATTTTATTTTATATACAAACTCTTGTTACCTAAATAAAAGGTTTAATTTCTTTCTTTGTATTATGATGCTTTTAACTTTTCTTTCTTTAATCAAACTGACTATAAGTCTTCTTTGGTGAAAGAAAAAAAGATAAAAGACTTTAAAAAAAAGATCCCAATAGTGCCATTTCTGCTCATTCACCTTGCAGCAAAGCCCCGGGTAGCGGAGCTCTTCACACGGGCCCTGGGTGCTCCTGGAGCTAGGATGTGAGGGGAAGCCAGGCGTCAACCACCAGGAGAAACAGCAGCCCAAGGAACACTAAGTAGCATGAAGAAAGGAGCTGAGGCGTGAAGGGCTGGCATGGAGCGGCAAGCATAGAAGCTTACCCTTTGCTGGAGGGTCTGGCACAGAAACTTAAACATCATAAAATTGATCACAAAAATAAAATATAAATTTCTACAAAAAGTGGCTGGGTATAATATTATCTTCAGAAGAGTAAGAGCTGGTGTTGCACCCAGGACTAAGAAGATAAAGCAAAAAGGTTTGTTTCAGAGAGCAAAAATCTGTCACAGTTGGATATAGGTTGCCTGAAATAAAAATAAACAGAAAAGTTTTCCCATAAAATAGAACAAAAGGCCAAGGTTGGGGAGGAAAATAAGAAACTAAGAGCATGAGCTCAGAGCACCATGTTCTGCTGAGCAGGACTGGAGGGATGAAGAGAGCCAACTGCAGGTTCCCCAGCTGACAGCCACTTAGAAAGGGCTCCTCTCTGCCTGGTGTGGCCAGCAGGGGGCTCTGAGCTCAAGAAGGCTCAGAGAGGTGCTGACCTTGGAGCTGGGTGGGAACAGGGCAGGAGACCACTAGCAAACTTCCCACCAGCTACCCTGAGGTTAGTAGAGACAGGCAAAATGCCTTCAAGTTCCTACCAGACACTATTTCCAACCTACAACTCCCACCAAGTGTGGGGTGGGAATGGGGATGGTTCACGCACACAAGGTCTCACAAGATGACATCCTCTCTGTTGTGCTATAAGGCCATGCTTTGCCAAAGGAGAAGGGGAACTAAGCAGTGGGGAGGAGGGATACTGGAGGGTCTAGTAAGAGTGGAAGGGTATGCAGGTAATGACGAGGGGGTTAAGGTGGCTGGGTGGTGCGCTAGAGGGGAAACCAGTAATGGAGAGACAGGAGACATGGTGCTCCAGGAAAGGGGGTTCCCAAAAGGCAAAAAGGTAATTCTCTGCTTTTTAAACACATTTTATTTACTAGAGAGAGAGAGAGAGAGAGAGAGAGAGAGAATGGGCACACCAGGGCCTCTTACCACTGCAAACAAACCTGAGACATATGTGCCATATTGTGTATTTGGCTTTACATGGGTACTAGGGAATTGAACCCCCACCACAGGCTTTGTAACCAAGCCCATTGCAAACACTGAGCCATTTCCCCAGCCAATTTTCTGCTTTTGATTGCATTAAGAAGTAGTTTGGGGGCTGGAGAGATGGCTCCGCAGTTTAGGTGCTTGCTTGCAAAAGGTGATGGCCTGTGTTTGATTCCCCAGGACCCACATAAATCCAGATGCACAAAGGGGCACATGTATCTGGAGTTCATCTGCAGCAGCAACAGGCCCTGGAGTGCTCTCTCTCTCTCTCTCTCTCTCTCTCTCTCTCTCTTTCCCTCTCTCTCCTTTTCCTTGCAAATAAATAAATAATTTAAAAGAAAAATGAGGTGGTGGGCTAGAGAGATGGCTTAGCTGTTAAGTTCCTTGCTTGTGAAGCCTAAGAACCCAGGTTCAATTCCCCAGAATTCCCCAAAACAAGAGGTACAAGGTGGGGTGGCGCATGTGTCTGGAGTTTGGTTGCAGTGACTAGAGGAGCTGGTGCGCCCATCCTCTCTCTCCATCTGCCTCTTTCTATTCCTCTCTCTCTTAAATAAAGAAATAAGAGTAGTTTACCCTTCCATTGAAAATTGAGGTGTTTAGCACATAGACCCTTAGAAACTAAGCAAACAAGGGCATGGTGGCTCATGCCTTTAATCCCAGCACTCAGGAGGCAGAGGTAGGAGGCATGCCATGAGTTTGAGGCCACCCTGAGACTGCATAGTGAATTCCAGTCAGTCTGGGCTAGAGTGAGACCCTACCTCAAAAAAGGGGGGGGGGGCTAGAGAGATGGCTTAGTGATTAAGGCATTTTCCTGTGAAACCTAAGGACTCATGTTTGACTCTCCAGGTCCCACGTAAGCCAGATGCAGTGACACACACACACACAAGGTCGCACATGCGCACAAGGGGATGCACGTGTCTAGAGTCAATTGCAGTGGCTGGAGGCCCTGGCACTCCAATCTCCCTCTTATACTCTCTCACTCACTCACTCACTCGCTCTAGCATAAAAAAAAAGGCAGCCTGTTGGGCTTGCCTCAAAAAAATGAAAATTAAGCAAACAAACAAAACTAAGTTTAGGGGACACATACAACGTGCAAGCTAGCTATCAGGCTGGACTGGTATGGGCTTGGTATTTAACAGTCACACTCACAGTAGTGCAACTACACGTGTACACTTAACCCAAGATGAAGTCAGCTGGCACTGGGCAAGACGTGCTGGGTCTGCTCTTACACTCCTGCCAGGCTCTGTGCCCTGAAAGCTGGCCTTTGATTTAGCCCCACCTCATCTCCCATGCTTGCCTGGTCAGTGGGATGCAGGGGTGTGGGGTTTCTGGACACATGTTCCCTACTCGCTGCTAGGCTGGACTTGGCAGTGGCTGAGTCCCTCTCTCTAAGCTCTCCTGCCATGAGGCAGTGGCCATGGGTGATTTCCCATCATGCTGCCCAGGACTTCATAAATCTCCCTCCTTAAGCCTTCCTCAGGACTTCTCACCGATGCATCATATGACCCTGCCCAGGTGTGGCCAGTATACCATGGGGGTGGAGGCTGGGAGCAGGGCGCAGTGCCATCTGGGGAGGCATGGTGTGCAGGAGAGGGAGGACAGTCAAGATGAGGTCAGGCAACAAAGCCTAAGCATGGCTGAGACAGTCTAGGATCAAGTCCAGAAGAAGCAGCTGGAGAAGCCCAGGTGTTTGCCTCAGAGGCCAAGTCAGGCTGGGAGGGAGCAGCTGTTTTGTGTCATAGCCTTGGCTAACAAGTAAGGCCACCTTCCTCTGTTACAAGCACTAAGTCCAAAGGAGGCAAATGACAGGGTTGTGGAACGGAGCAATGAGTGTCCTTTCCAGACAGCCTGACAGCCACTTCCTCTCCCCTGGAAAGACAAGGCAGGGCAGAGTCATGCCACATCATGTCATGCCATGTGACTTCTAACTTGTGGGGTCTTGGGTCACAGCACAGGGTTGCTTAAGGTGATTACAGTATATGGCTGGTGGGGGGGGGGGATTCCATGAGGTGTAGCTTGGAGAGTGTCTGGAAACCACAAGATCGGGAAAGTCGGATTTGGGCGGCTTCCTGAGGCTCTGGCTGAAGAGCCAGCTGCACCCTATCAAGGGGGCCTCAGTGCCCAGCGGCTCTGGTCCTGATGCAGCACAGGATGGGGCGAAGGGCACACGCCTCTAGGGCAGCTCTCTACCCCTCCCCCAAATTCATGAGAAGGTGCACATTTCTCTCTTCCACTTCTTAGTGCCAGGGTCTGAGAATGTTCTGGACCTGTCACTGCCAAAAGATGCCTGGTCTCTGGACCTCCTAGGGTGCATGGAAGCGTCTGGGAAGTGCAGTCTTACAGCGTTAGACCGACAAGCAATGCTTCCCACAGCACGGCATGCCTCAGCAGCGGGGGCCTCGCCCGCACGGAGAGCTCCTAGCCTCACGTCTCTGGATCCAGAGCCCAGCAACTTAGAATCCTGCTGTTCTAAGTGTGTAAGCCTTACTTGGCTTTGAGCTAAACCTAGGGCTCTGAGAAAGGACCCTTCCTTATCATTTCGGGGAGATGGGAACACTGACTAGTCCTGTTTGAGCCCAAGTGAGGAGCAGGCAACACCACTGACTCTGGTGCAGCGGCGGAGGAAGATCTTGGCTGCCCATGGGCACCCAGCTCTGCCCTCCTGTGTCTCCGGAGTTCTCAGAACTAGCAGGGAGGGTATGAGGAGGTGTGCACAGAAAACAGCTGCCAGCCACTGCCCGCTGCCCTCCCGCCCACCCCTGCCCGCGAGCACGTACCAGCCTGCGGATCTCACGCTCACACTCCTTCTTGATGCGGGTGATCTCCTCCTGGTGCAGGTGGTACACGCTCCTGATCTCAGCAGCCTTGATCTTGTCGGCCTGGATCACCATCGTCAGCGCCTCCTCCACCTGCTTCTTGGCCCCCTTGAGCTCCGAGATCTCTTGCTGCATCTTGACCTTCTCCACCTCGAATCCTTTCTTGGCCTCCTCCTTGGCCTCACACAGGAGCACGGTCTTGACCTTGTCGGGCGCGCCATCCCGCAGGGTGCTGAGCAGCGCCTGCAGCCGCTGGTTCTCGTTGTCCTTGATCTTGATGACCCTGAGCAGCTCGGCCTCGTGCTGCCGCAGCAGCGCCTCGCGCGTGGCCTGCAGCTCCTTCATCTTCTCCTCGTGCAGCTTGCTCTTGAGCTCTGTGACCAGGACCGCGTGCTTGCGCTGCTCGTGCTCCCGCGCCTGCCTCAGCTCCTGGCTCTTCTCCCGCTCCACTTTGCTGACCTGGAACAGGCGAGACCAAGGTTAGCAGAGCCCTGAGCACCCACGCCTGCGGAAACCCGAACGCGTGCCGTGACATTTGCCGTTTTACAAACTCAGGAGTCATCGACGCTTCCAAATGACTTTATTTATTTATTTATTTATTTATTATTTTGAGAGAGAAGCAGGGAGAGGGGGAAGATAGAGAATGGGTGTGCCAGGGCCTCCAGCCCCTGCAAACTCACTCCAGATGCATGCGCTACCTTGTGCATCTGGCTTATGTGGGCCCTGGGGAGTCAAACCTAGGTCCCTAGGCTTCGAAGGCAAGTGCCTTAACTGTTAAGCCATCTCTCCAGCCCCCAAATGACTTTAAAATGTCAATTAAAACAAATGTCAGTGCTGCTTGGAGAGCATGGATGTGGGCCATGGTTCTGCAGCATACACGGTCTGGCACTACTGAAAGCAAGGAAGGCCATGCGCAGGCTCTGCCCACGGAAGTGCGCTCCAGGCCTCTGTAGCTGCAGGCCATGCAGGGAGCCCACACTATGGCCAGGAGCAGGAGGGGGGTTCTCAGTGCACCCTACAGGAAACTGTGGAGGTGCTGACACAAGGGGCCTGCTGCACTTACCTTCTGAGGCATCCTTGGCAAACATGGAGGCATCCTAGTACCCAAGCTGTCTGTCTAGATGATAGTAGGCTCTAGGTTTTGGAAATACTGATTGGATGCTTCATGTACATGCACTATGTGGACCTCGGACTAAATGGTCACACCTCTATAGCCTACCAGCAGCAGGGGCTTGGGATGGAGAATGGCTGACATTTCCACATGCCCTGCCTGCTCTGGAGCTCGAGCATCCAGAGAGCACGCCTGCAGCCCGTGGAGCTGGTCTTGCTTCCTCCACTCCTCGCCGCCCTGCGGGTCCCCAGTCCTACTCCACCGAGCCGCTACTCTCACAAGCACCATAGTATCAAGTTCACAGTGGACTCGTGTCATCATGGTGGGGTTTGTCATGGCTGACTCCCTCTGTGAGACTCAGGGGCTCCAGGCTCCCTTGGCTGCCTGCCTTATCTCTAAGACTCACACCTTCTTAGACACTCATTCAGTAGGGCACCCACAGCCTGCCAGCTTCTTCCCTACTTCCTATGTTTCTTTCTGAGGCTCCAGGAACCTACATTCCACCAAACCCTCTCTCTGGTCCCATCTCTTTCTCTGGATCTCCAAGGTCTGCCCACTTGGTGATGGTGAGGGCTGTACAGCCTGCTTTGTGGCTAGAGGCTGCCCCTGGCTTCCCGGATCCTCGTGGAATCACGTGGTAGTGCTCCAACAAGACACAGGAGTAGTACAGCAGCCCCCAACAACCACTGCCAGGCGAAGGAGCTGGCCAGTTTCCATTGTGAGAGAGCCCCTCTCTCAGGCTGAGCCTGCTATGAGCAGCTTTCTGCCCAGCTATCCCCAGGACTCCCCACATTCATTCACAGTAGATGTGCAGGTCCCTCCTGCCTGCTCCCGTAGAGAAAGTCTATAGTTTTCTCAGGTGTACCTGAGAAGCTACCTGCTTCCTGCCATAGTCCTGAAATAGTCACCTCGGTGAACTGGTCTCCACACTGAGTCTGTTCAAGCTGGACGCCCCAGACCTCTCTCATCCCTTTAGGGACATGTTGCTGGAACCATGTGGACCCCCATCTTCCTCACCTCCCACCACCAAACATCAGCAAATCTGCCCACTCCACCTCCAAGTACCCCCAAGCCAGACTCCCCTTGCTCTCGGCTCCAGCCGCACAGTCTCCAGGCCCATCTCCCCTCTGGTTCTGCTGCAAGGGATCTCCACTGGACAGATTCTGCCAAGCACAAAGCCCCCTATCACGAAGGAAGTAACTGAAATGCTGAAGTCTGTAATGGAAGGCTAGGGGATAGCAACCCCAACAGTGAGGACAGGGCCAGGCAGGGCAGGGGGCAGCACTGGGGAACTGAAGAGGGGCAGGCCAGGATCCACAGGGCAGGCTGGGGCAGAGAGAACACAGGCAAGCGGACAGGACTGGGAGAGAGGTGGTGGTCCCTTTGCATTACGGGGCCAGACCACCTGATACCACCTGACCAAAAGAAGCTAATGGGAGAAAAGGGTTATTTTGACTTAAAGTCTTGAGGGAAAGGTTCATCGTGGCAAGGAAAGGATGGTGGAGCTACGGCTGGGCATTGCATCTTGCCATAGCAGCTGGCAAAAACCAGTAAAGTGAGCTGCGCTCTGGGAAAGGGGGAAGGTGGGCTCTAACACCCCAAAGCCCCCCCCCCAGCAACACACCTCTCCCAGCAAGGCTCCAGCTCCCAAACTGCCAGGCAGCTGGAAACCAAGCATACAAAACACAAGAGGCTGTGCAGGACTTCTCATTCCAACTACCACAGAGGGGACCAGAAGGTGCCGTGTGGGTGGAGGTGGACGCAGACCGCAAAGCAGGGAATGGCTGGGCTGAGGGAAGGGCCATGGACGGTGGCCGCAGGCTGGTTTCACTCTCAGCAGACAGACCTGTCTCAGGGTGACCTGCTATCTGGCAAGAGAGGCCCTTCTCCTGGGACCTTGAGGACACCCTGGTCTAGTTTACATGTGCCAGCTGGTGCTAAGACCTGGCAGTCCTACTGTCCTGTCGGCCATCACGAGGTCCCTGACCAGCCCCGCTGCACACAGGACACAGGGCAGCAGTGCAGTGGCTTAGATCTCTGCTTTGATACACAGACCATTGCTGAAAGTGTAGAGCCAACAGGTGTCTCTTCCCTCCTGCTTAATGTGAGTCTCTTTTCCAAGTTTAAATTGAGTTCCAGATATAGAAAAAGAAGTATGGTGGTACACACCTTTAATCCCAGCACTCAGGAGGCAGAGATAGGAGGATCACTATGAGTTTGAGGCCACCCTGAGACTACATAGTGATTCCAGGTCAGCCTGAGCTAGAGTGAGATCCTGTCTTGAAAAACTAAACTAAAAAAAAAAAAAAAAAAAAAAAGGCAAAAAAGAAAAGAAAACAAAAATCCAGGGTTCATTTTGTTTGCTTGCCTTAATTTTTTTTTTTTTTGAGACAGGGTCTCATACTGTAGCCCAGGATGGCCTGGAACTTTTTATGCAGCCCAAGCTGGCCTCGAACTTACGGTGATCCTCCTGTTTCAGCCTTTGGAGTGCTGCGATGACAGGTATAAGCACAGCGCACAGCTGAAAAGTGGTTTGGGGTTGGGGCTTTAGCTCAGTGCATGAGCACTTCCCTTGTGAGCACAGGCCCTGGGTTTGGTCCTCAGCGCTGGAAAAAAATCCAGCAGTTTGTCTGCTTTATTGAGATGTATGTGGTACACGCATGTGTGGGGTAGAAAGCCTGGCATCCTCATCTGTGGCTCTTCCGCCTTGAGGCAGGATCTCTCACTGGAACTGCAGCTACCGTTTTTCAGTCAGATGGCTCTGTGGCCTCCGTCCCCCTCAGTCTGAGGCTACAGGCATGTGTGGCCATGCAAAGTTTCTTATGTGGGTGTTGGGAATCGACCTTGGGTCCTCATGTTTATACACTGAGCCATCTTCCCTGCTCCTGAAAAGCAGTTTTTACATTTTTTAAATGTTTGCTTGTGTGTGTGTGTGTGTGTGAGAGAGAGAGAGAGAGAGAGAGGTGGTATGTGTATGGCGTTCACACATATATGTGTTCTTGTGGAAACCTATATGCTTGTCTGCAGTGAGGGTCACTAGACTGTGGTGGCCAGAGTGAAATGTCAGGTGATCTGCCCCATCGCTCTCCCACCTGGTCTTGTTTTGAGTCGGAGTCTCTTTTCACTAATTCCAAAGCTTGCAGGGCTCTGATGATTCTGCGACCTCTGCTTCCCTACAGGACTAAGTTTACAGGCACACATGGCCATGCCCAGCCCAGCCCCTCACGCTTACTCAGGAAGTGCACTTCACCACTGAGCCCTCTCCCGAGCCCCCAAAAGCAGTTGTTGATGGTGTTTCTGTCACTTGGTGTGGGTTGGGCGGGGGGGGGGATCTTTCCCCTCCTTGGTGGGGAAGGAATGTCTAGCTTCCCCTGGGGGCTGGGGTCCTAAGGGTCAGAGGTACAGCAAGTCCTGAGTGTGACATGCCGTGTGTCCCAGGGTGAATTTTTTCCGGAGAGGGGAGGAACTCAGGGGAGAGAAATATGCAAGCAGAACAGCTTGAGGTGGGATGGGGCTGCATCCTGCCTTTAGAGGCAACGGGGCCCACTCCTGCCTCGAGGTTACTCAAGCCCAGGGCTCAAGACTTTGCCATGGACAAAAGTCTCTGCCTGCATCTACATCAGACGTGCATGGAAAGCCTGGATAAACTCAGCCAGCCAACAGAAGTCCTCTCTTCTTCTACCCACCTCACAGGGACGGCCACCGTTCCGGAAAGCAAAGTCAGTCACACGAGGGTCCCATGAGACACTTCTGTGTCCTGGAGAGGGGCTACCGGGGGATTCTGAGAAGACCAGCACTCAGCGTGGAAGGTAACTAGCTCCCCTGGAATTCTGGGAGGTGAGTCCTGTCAAAGCACTGTGGATAGATTCCTGTAAATTCCTTCACAGTGTGACTCCAGCAAAAAGCTGCTCTATCTGAAGCTCCATCCACCCAGAGTTGCAGTGAATTCCTTCCTCCATTAGATAGAAGGAGAGCCACAAAGCCCACATGGCAGAGTGATTCTAGGCACACAAGTACCTTTTCCCTCTTTTCTTCCTTTCTTTCCTCCTTCCTTCCTTCCTTCCTTCCTTCCTTCCTTCCTTCCTTCCTTCCTTCCTTCCCTCCTTTCTTTCTTTATTTCAAGGTAGGGTCTGGCTCTGACCCAGGCTGACCTGGAATTCACTATGTAGTCTCAGGGTGGCCTCAAAGTCACAGTGATCCTCCTACCTCTGCCTCCCTACAGGGACTGGAGTCTGGGGTATTAACTACTGTGGGAAGTGTTTGGTTTCTCACAGCAGAGCGGCCACAGATGCTCATCGGGGCCAGAGGGGCAGCTCCTGCTCCTGGACTCTGGCGTAGTTTTCCCTTTCCCGCTCGCTCGTGCTTCTGGCCTTCTAGCAGGTCTGAACAATGCTTGTGGCCAGCAGGCACTGCTTAAGGTGGTTCCTGAATCCCTCCACAAGATCCCAGTGGTTTCCAAACTACGGGATATGAGATAGTCCTGGTTCATTTTGCTCATTTCCTCAAGTCGCTGTGATTTATTTTCATAAGGAATGGTATTTCAAGGTTACAATCTTGGTCCTAGGGCTGTGAGTCACTGTTGTAACGTCTTTTCAGAGGATAGATATTATAATCACATACATATATTTACTATATTATCATATACCATGCACACATATCATGCAAGTTCACACTGAAATTTAGTCTCCAGTTCAACTTCAGGACCACAGAGCTTCTATTTAACATCTAGACCACAGCTGAAACTTTGTTCTTTCACACTAAGGATCTTTGTTCTCAAGGAAACAGGAGGTGGTAGAATATCTCACAATTATTCATTCACTTTACCCACATTACACAATTGTTTAGGGACACAATAGTTTTGAAATAAAAACCAACACCAAGTGTGATTACTGAGAACAATTAGTTTTCTCACGTTTCCCATGTTCTCCCCCTGAATTGTGCGGTTGTGCCCTAACTGTAAGCTGACTCCTGTGGGCATTACGTACAAGACTCTCCCCTCATACCCTCATTTTGTTATCTCCTGAGAACCCCAAAGTATTTCCTAACTTCCCGTGGGTTGAAGCAGACAAAGCCTACCAGCCTCTCTCGCCCCACAAGCACAGGTGGCCTGAATGGATTCACCACAACTGGAGTCTAATTCAGCTCTGGATACCATACTCTTGCCCCAGCATGCTTCTGGGCCTAGGAGCTTTTCTTGTTGGAGTAAACTTTGTTACATCAAACTGGTGTCAGTGTTTCGTGTGTGTGTGTGTGTGTAGGTGCACATGCCCATGCACACACATGTGGAGGTCGGAGAATGTCTACTATATTCCTGTCACTCATCTACCTGTCTCCTTGAGATGGAGTCTCTCGCTGAAACTGGAGCTGCTGTTTTCAATCCCATTGGCTGACCAGAGAGCCCCAGTGATTCTCAGGACCCCTCTCTGCAGCACAGGACTGAGCTACAGGAGTACATGGCTAAACCGAGCTGTTTATGTGGGTGCTGGAGAATTGAACTCGGCAAGTCAAGCCCTCCCAGGCCCTCATGCATATGCAGCAGGCACAGCTTCAAGGGGAAACTGCACAGCACTCTCTGTGCTTCCTGACCTTCTCACCCCACGGGACTGCTTCCCCTCTCAGCAAGCAGATTTCTCTCCAGCGGCTTAAGCCCCAAGGGCACTCACTGTATAAGCATGACCGATTTCCTTAGCCATTTCCCCAGGCTGCCCAATGAGGTTGCTGAGCGTTTTCTACTACTGTTTGCAGAGCTAAAATCAATACCCTCAAGCCTGTGTACATGTCTAAATATTTTTTTCTTGATGTTTTCCCGAAAGTGGGATCCCTGTAACTGTGGCGTCCCACAGGTCCCCCACCTGCTGCAGAGCCACTTGCATGGCTGTCCCACTCCCGTCCTCAGCAGCTCCCACCCAACCACCCGCCTGGGGACCTGGAACCAGCAGGGCACTGAAACAACGACAACACACATCTGCTTTAGCTTGCATTCCTTGGGGAAAGTCTTCCCAATGCTTCTGTCCAGTTGTAGACTGCTTCCTGAGCTGAGCTGAAAAAATCCTGGAAGGTGGAAGTTGATTTGCCAAAAATAGGTCAAGACCAATTAGTAGACCATGAATTCTGGTGAGAATGGCTTTGAGACTAAGTGTGTACAGTGCCCCAGTCATATTTCTTATTGTATTTTTAAATTTTTTGCATGTGTTTAGTGTGTGGTGTTTTCATGTATATGTGCTGGTACAGGGCCCTGTGGGCACCTGTGGCAGCCAGAGGAAAACATCAGGTACCCCTCCATCACTCAGCTGCCTGCTTGGTCTTTGCAGCAGTCTTACTGATTACAGAGCTTGCTGTTCCCACGCTCCAGCTGTTCTCCAGTCTCAGATCCTCACAGGACCGGGGTTACACATGTGCATGGGCATGTCCAGCTGTTTACTTGGGTTCTGGAGATTCAAACTTGAGTGGTCTCAGGCCCCATCAGGCCCTCATACTTATGCAGTAAGGACACTTAACTGCTGAGCCATCTCTCCAGTCCCTAACTATATTGCTGACTGGCACAGTTCTTAGGGTACCTCATGCATCTATAAAAACAAAAGGTGTAGAGGTCACAGTCTTTGAGAAGCTAGCTGTGTACACAGTATCTGATCCAGAAATCCAAAGCATTTGGTCTATTTCATTCTGAGGAGTGGGAAATGGGAAAGCCAGACAGGACTACAAGAAGAGACTCAGGAGAGAGAGAGACAGGGGACTGGACAGAAGCAGCAGAGGCCAAGGGCAGGTCTAACCCCCCAGCAGGGTGGCAGGAGGCCAGGATACATCCCCTATGTGGGGAGCAGTGTTGCTTTGGGCAACAAGGAGAATTCAAAGCCCCAAGCCCCAGAAATCCCTGACACTCCTTATGGGAATATTTTTCCCACTCCTACAAGCACAAAAGCTTGTATGCACATGGCCCTCCAGGGGAAACACTAGGAACTTCCCCCCTTTTTCAGTTCAAGACACTGACATAAATCGCTGTGGAAGCGGCCACCAGGGACTCTGCAGACAAGAACACTGAAGAACCACCACAACCCGGGGGCAGAGGAAAGGGTCCTCCAGGCCCTTGACCCTTGCGGACTAGCTGAGTTCCATGCTGGCCCAGGGCACCTTCCCCCTGCACTTTGCTCCAGGTGACATGCTCCACCACTTGGCTTCATTCTCCTTGCCCTCCCAACTGCTTCCCCAGCCCCTGCCCCAGTGACCAGCTGGTGTTTTGAACACCTATCATATCTGAGGTTCCACATCTGAGTAACCAAGCAACTTCAGGAAAGATGCAAAAATAAAAACTGTATCTGGGGCTAGAAAGATGACCAAGTGGGTAACAGCACTTGTCACACAAGCGTGAGGGCCTGAGTTCAATCCCAGGCACCAACCATACAAAGCTGGGCATGGCCACACATACCTGAAACCCAGGACTGTGAGGTGTGGAGATGGTTCATTCTGGGTTCTGTGAGAAACTTCACCTCAAGGTAACAATGTGGAAGAGTGATAGAGGAGGCTACCTGATATTCTCCTCTGGTCTCCACACGTTTGCACACACATGCATATACTATACATACAACATCACACTATACCACATATACCAAACACACGTGTATGTGCAAGTGCTCATGTGTGTGGGTACACCGAAACTTCTTAAACTGTGAGTCCCAAACCAAATGAGGTCAAGTAACTGAATCTAGGGGTCATGAAAAATTTGATGACAATAAAATGTTTCTGAATATGCAATGGCCAGAAACTAGTTGAAAATCAAATGGGTAATGAATCCAAAGTGTCTGATAATTCTCATCCATGTGCTATCATGTGACTCCACTGTGGCCTTGGTTCTAAACACACACTGTGCATGAGGTCACACCACACAGAGCCCATGAATGCCGATTGAAACTCAGCTCAGAGTCAAGACTATCATGTTAAGGGTTGTGATATTTTACTTTACATACACAGAGTTTTTTGCTCTTGCAGAAACAATGGTTTGGGGCTGGAGAGATGGCTCAGAGGTTAAGGCATTTGCCTGCTAAGCCTAATGACCTGGGTTTGATTTCCCAGTATCCCATATAAAACCAGATGCACAAAGTGGTTCATGCATCTGGAGTTCATTTGCAGCAGCTGGAGGCCCTGGCATGCCCATTCTGTCTGTCTCTCTTCTATCTCTCTGCTTGCAAATAAATAAAAATTTAACAACATATAAAAGAAAGAAATGGACTGGTTTAATTGTGGAAAACAAAGACTTACCATTTCCCTGCTGTCATTCTTCAGCATGTAGCAAATTAGTATATCGTTGGATTGCATTGTATTAGTGTGTTTGATTTTAAGAACTATTGTTTGGGTTGCTGACTTGAATTTCACAAAACAAAACAAAAAAATCATAAAATAATTTTTGATTTTGGATTAGGTTGGAGTTTCTAACAATTTCTGAAAAGACCCTAAAGTCAAAATATTGATCCACTCTGAAAAACATTGAAAATGCTCTGTGTCTTGCAGTCTGAAATATTCAGCCATGTTTTAGTTCCTTACATAAAAACCTATCTCGTTGGTATGTATGAAGGTTGATCTTGATTGTCAATGTGACAAGACTTGGAATCACCTATGAGACACACCTCTGGGCATGTCTGTGAGGACAGTTCCAGAGCTGGTTCACTGAGAAGGGAACACCTACCCTCAAAGTGGGTAGCACCTTCCGACATGCAGCTCAGGGTAAGGGGACAGAGCAGTGTGCCCGCCTGCCTTCAAGCTTCCTCGGCAAGTCTTTGTCTCTGCTGCTACCGTCCTCCTCCACTGACATCAGACCCCAGCCTCCTCGGCCTTCCAACATGGACTGAGGCCAGCGGCTCTGCAGGAATCCTCTTCTTTTCCAGATTGGCACTGCTGAAGCATCCAGCCTCGTGGGCCGAGCAGCTACCAGGTTCTCTGCCTCTCCAGCAGCAGACTGCCTGATACCTGTCATGTCACCAATGTAATAAATCCCCTCTTGCAATACATACATACATACATACATACATACATACATACATACGTACGTACGTACATACATTCCACTTGTTTGTTTCTCTAGAGAGCCTGCCTAATATTGTATATAGATTGGCTTTCATCTTATTAAACAGTAAAGTTATACATGTGCCAAACATTGTATATGTGTGCATGTGGCGGCCAGAGGACAAGCTTGGGTGTCATCCTCAGGAACACCATCCACCTTTCTTTGAGACAGGGTCTCTTGTTGGCATGGAGATCCTTAGGCTAGACTGGCCAGTGGTTGCCAGGATTCTTTTATCTCCATCTACCAGTGCAGAAATATATATATAATGTGAACGTGTGAGAGAAATCAAGTCACATTCAGTTTTAATTTCTTCACACCTGCAATGCAACCCAAGCTCCCTGCCACACCCAGGCAGTTTTCCTTGTTGTCCCAGTATGGTTGTTGTTGTTATTGGTTTTTTGAGGCAGGGTTTCACTCTGGCCCAGGCTGACCTGGGATTCACTCTGTAGTCTCAGCATGGCCTTGAACTCACGGCGATCCTCCTACCTCTGCCTCCTGAATGCTGGGATTAAAGGCATGCGTCACCATGGCTGGCCCAGCATAGTTATTAATAGTGCTCCTTGCGCTCTGACCCTCTGAAGTGTCCTCCTCCTTACCCACCTGCCCAGCCCTCATGTACTGACCTTGCTAACCTCTCTTGCCAGCTCCACTAAGGCCAGTGGCCACCTGGGCTCCCCAGTGCTCCAGGACAGCCATGTTCACCCCTGATCTCTACTTCCACACCAGCCCTGCCTAGAAACCTCACCCTGGACTTTCCTGTCCCCATCAGGGTCTCGGCTCCAAGGTCATCTCTTCAGGACACAAGCTCAGTTTTCATGGTTTACGGCAGCACAGGCCTGTTGTCCCTCGGCCCTGCGTCCTTCCCATCTCCCTGCACAGGATCAGAGCCACACACAGCAGCAGGGCAAACTTGTCCTGGGTGAGCACTTGGAAGGGAAGCCCGTGCGTCCAGCAGGGGGCGCTCCCGTGCCCACAGGCCCTCTCCCGGGTCCGCAGGATCATGTGACTTTCTGAGTGCCTTGCAGGACACAGGTTTTCAGACCAGCACCCAGCCTTCAGGAACGTACCTGAGTTGTAGTTGGCCCTGCCACTCGGGCCAGCGCAGCATTAGGACCCAGGGCCCCTCAACTCTATGATGGAAACACAGCAACTGGTGTGCCCACAGTCGTTTTTACCTTCCTCTGCCTTGCCACGGACTTGCCTCACTTCTTAGGGCAGTTTCACCATACCCAGAGCCTCATGTGAGGATGCCCTGGGATCCTTCTGCTAGGTTACCTACTGCAGGAGGTCGGTGGTCGTCATGTGAGACAGGTCCCTTTAAATCTCCAGTCAGAGCCCAGACCTGGAGAACAGTCCCGCACATTCAAACCCTTCTGTTCTTTGCTGTCTCGCCTCAGTCTACGTGAGTATTCTTCCGTGAAAAGTCAGAACTGGCTGAGGCATGTGCTGGGCTCCCAGCTGCGATGGGCGCTGGCTTCTCTCTGCACTGACCCTGGACACTGCAGAGTGAGAACTGTTACAGCAGCTGATGCCCTATGAATTGCTGGTGTGTTAGGTCAGGACCACAGCAGACAGCCAATCAGAGGCTGGGGATTGGTTGCTATGTTAAATTGAGATTTAATTACCCAGTGAGTTCATGTAACCCAGGTCTGGGCCTTTCTGTCATTGGACCCAAAAGTGTGGGTGTGCTGAGAGGTGAAGTCCACATTCCGCCAGACACCAGCAGCCCTCAGAACATCCTGCGCTTGAGCTGGACCGCGGGTCCAGCGGCCCTCACCAGCAGCCATGGCCCCGCTCCAGGTGCCTCACTCAGAGCTGCAGGCACACCCCGAGGCCCTGTGGAGGAGAGCTCACTTATCCCGGGAAGGTCCCCTGACACTACCCATGAGATCCAGAACCTTCCATGAAGTGCTTCAGAAGCTTCGGACAGAGGCACAGTTCTACGCCACTTCTGCCCCACAGTTGAAAGTGCAACCTTAACTTTACTGTCTTCGCTTTTTATTGGCAATTTTGATACACGTTCATAATGTATTTTTGTCATAACCCACTCCAATTACTTTCTTTTGTGCCTCTTACACTGGACACCTTCTTTCCAACTGGTCTCTCTTCTATTTGGATGTCCTTTTTTAAAAATTTTGGTCCTCTTCTACCATCCATGACAGCATGTTGATGGACCAAGTACTGTCCATGTCCAGGTCTAGTGCAGACTCATGGCCATTGTGAAGTCATGAATAAACGAGCCACTTCATGGCTGGAATACAGCATTCCAGAGCACTCCTCCCTGTCCTCTGACTCGTACGGGCTTTTCACCCCTGTCTTCCACGACATTCTCTGACTCTTGGAGAGCATGCAGACATGTCTCATTTACTGCCCAGCACTCACCGTCGCTTGTTCTCGGCACTTTGACAATGTTCTTAATTTTAATATGTACTTACGAAAGACTTCAGAAAGATGAACAAGAATTAGTGTTGCTAGGAATTTTCAAATTCATACTTCCTGTTTGGCTTTTACTAAAGCCAACATTGTGTGGATCAACAGAATGGCCCACCGCCTTTGTGGTAAGTGGCAGGGCTGTAAGAATGACCCAGATTCTTGACCACTTCTTGCATTCTTGTTTCCAGTTGCTTCTGATGGCCATAGCTTCTCAGCACACTCGAAGCCTGCTTCGGCTATGGCTCTTTCATTTACTGCGTGCTTCTAGAGGCAGGAGGAAAACACAGGGGAGACCTGGAAAAGGAGCTAGATGAAGCTCCAGGCCCGTGAGCACATAGTATCTGATCTTCCATCTTCCTGCCAAGCCAACACGTGCGACTTGCACACATTTGGCTCTGAGGGTCTTCCTCTACAGCCACCTGGGCTTGCTGTGGACTGTGTGTCCACGTGAGCCTGAGGGCCTGGCTGTCAATCTTGCAAGCACTTATTTGCAAGAACCCTTGGACACAGCTGAGAGACGGAGCTGTTGTATCCACTGGAAATGGGGAACAGCCTCGGTGCCATCGGCAGACAAGGTCCATTTTGAATGGCACAAGACGGGTATGTTTGACAACACCGCACACGCAGCACGCGTGGTGGTGCTGTGGTGGAGTGAACAAAGCACCTGAGGAGGTGGCAGAGACGCGGTGGGTCCATGGCACACACTTCCTGAAGGTCATTTCTGTTGCATCTGCAAAATGGACTGAGGGCAGGACAAGCAAAGTGCTGGAGCTTTGCATGCGGCACTGTGGGACCTGACCCACTTCAGACAGGCGGCACTTGCACCCTGACCTCACGCTGTGCCAGGCAGCGAGTCTGGGACCCAGTGCTATTGCTTGTGATTTCATGGATGCCTGGTACCGAGCAAGAGCTGCATGGGCCTTTGAGGCCAGCGTTCCTTCCAGTGAGTGGAAACAGACCCCTGAGGCCATGGAAGCCGCCATGCTCACTGCCTTCCAGTAGCTGGAAGCCGGTTGTCACCACCGTTTCCCAGTGCTTCCTTCCTTCTCAGCACCATGTGGCGGTGGGTGCTATTCTTGTCCCGTTTCACAGGAGGGCTGAAGGAGGAGAGAAGGGACTAGGGTGGAGCCAGCACCCTTCTTTGGTGAAGGTTCTGACAGCAAATACATTTGGCCTTTTGAGATATAGGTAAAAAATATGGTGAGGCTGTGTTTTGTCACACCTGTGCTTATGAATGTGAAATCTAAAATTCCATGCAATTCCCACACGTCACACAACATGACTCTTCTGCTGATGCAAAAGGAAGGTTAAGTACAGGAGGTAAGGTAATTCAGAATAACCAATCTTGCCTTCTCCACTACCACATGTTCCCCATAAGAGATAAATTCCTTGGGCAGGAGGAGGGGAGGAGAGAATTACAGCCCGCCTGCAAGCTGGACCTGCCAACCCTCCAGGAGAGATACCCACCCTGGACTGTCCACCCTCTTAGCATGGCTTTCCCCTCTACAGACACTTTCTGTTCTCCTCCCCATCCCAAGAGCTCACCAGCATTTCCTAACGCTGTTCCTGCCCATGAGGTGGGAGGAAAAGGCAAGGGCTCTATCTGAGCAGGAGCAAGAAGGAAGTATGGGCCAGGACGAGCGCTAAAGGACCTCCCCCAGTCCAGGCCAGTCACAGCCTAGTCTCCCTGCAAACTGCAAGGACCCCAGAGGGCTGGGCATCCACGCCGAAGGCTTTGGAGCTGCCCATCCACAGTCTGCAGGGTTCCCACTCTGAGAACAGAACCTCTGGTCCTGTCCCAGCACCTCCCAGCACACTTCCTCCAGACCAAGAAGCTCTCAGCCCCTATCCTGTCCATCTTTCCTTTCAATCACGCGGAGGAACCATGTCCGCCTGTTCTACTTAGTTCAAATCCACACTGGGTGTGGTGGTGTACACCTTTCATTCCAGCACTCAGGGGGCTGAGGTAGGAGGATGGCCACAAGTTTCAGGCTAGCCTGGGCTACAGGGTGAGTTCCAGGTCAGCTTGCTCTAGGGCAAAACCCTGCGTCAAAAAATAATCCATGACGAATGCTTCAGAGCACAGTTAGTACTGTTCCCAGGGCTGGGCTACTTGACAAAAGCCCCCAAGGCCCTGCTTCTCGCGCTGTGCGCCCGGCATTGGACAGCTGCCTGTGCACTCCCCTTGGGTTCGGGCTGCTGGCATAGCCTGTGCTTCCAGGATCCTAAGTCTCCCTCACCCATGTCTCCTCCCCAGCGCTGTTGTCCTAAGTCACCTGGAGGACTTTAGGGGGCTCTAAAGAAGAGGGGGGCTGCCTATGTCTGTGTCTAGGCGGGGTCCTCTGGGTCCAGGGGCAGGGATGGCAGCCTGGGGTAGGGTCTCAAGTGCCCACCTTGCTCTTCTCCTGCTGCAGCTCGATCTGGATGTCCGTGAGCTTGGCTCGCAGCTCCTCGTTGGCAGCCTGAAGTGCAGCGAGAGCCTCCAACTTGTCCCCTTTGGCCCGGCTGCTGGCGCCCTTCTTTGACATGGTGAGGCTGGATGGCCAGAAGGACGCCCAGGGGCAGCTGCTCTGTCTGGGCTAGGGTATCCACGCCAAGCTCCTGGTAGGTGTCACCTCAGTGTTACTCCACTACATTTTCTCACTCACCTGGAGGGAAAGCACAGGCCAGTGAGTGACTGCACGTGGCAGATTGCAATGCCACAGTGGCCTGCAGCCATGGACTCTCAGCCCAGAGCTTAGGGCTCAGTTACTCAAAGGGACGTGGCAGAGACCTGACCCACTCTCATCCCAAAGCTGAGAGTGCAATCCTGACAGCCCAGACCACGGGGACCATTGACCCCTGTGCACGGTCACCAAACAGGGACTCCATGCCTAGCACTGGATGCATGTCAATTCCTTGCTCATTTAAGAAGATACCAGAGCTAAGAAGATGGCTCAGTCAGTAAAGTGCTTGTCTACAAAATATGAGGACCTAAGGTCAGTTCCCTAGCACCCATGTCAAAGCCAGACATGGTGGCACATGTCTATAATCACAGAGCTGGGGAAGAGGAGACAGAATACCTGTAGCTGCTAGCTAGTCTAGCCAAACCAGTGAGCTCTTAGTTCAGCAAGAGATCCTGTCTCAACAAAATAAGGTGGAAGAACAATTGAGGAAGACACCTGATGTCAACTTATGGCCTCATGTCAACTGCATGGCACCATCAGGACTCCATGCAAGAAATTCAATAAGCCTGCTTCGCACTGCCCATGCCATTTCCAGAAAACAAAACCATGTTTCAAATTCAATGCCCTTCTTTTTCCTACATTTATTATACTCCATAGTACCAGGTTGGCTACCAGTTTGTTAATCCGGGTGGGGGGTGGGCAGTAAATAAAGCACACTTTGAAGAAGAGGACATTTCTTCAACATTCAGGCCCCTTCCAAAGAGTTTGCAAGCTGGGTGTGGTGATGCACACCTTTAATTCCAACACTCAGGAGGCAGAGATAGGAAGATCACTGTGAGTTTGAGGCTATCCTGAGACTACACAGTGAATTCCAGGTCAGCCTGGGCTAGAGTGAAATTTTACCTCAGAAAAAAAAAAGAGAGAGAGAGAGAGAAAGAGAGAGTCTGCATTCTTCCTGTTGTCCAAATGTAGATCACCTGGCCCAATCTTAGTGGTTATAATCTCTCAAACAATTGCAGCTGAACAGGCAGCTGTTTTAGCCCAAATATTTCTATTTTTCTGTGTCATATCCCTCTGCTCACACTAGTCCATTTCCACACAATGCAACCCTGCACAAGTTCTCAGGAACAAGCATGCAGAAAGCAGCAAGCCTCTCACACAAACTTCTCCTAGTCCAGTTCAGGAAAAGCTCTTTCTTCCCTTTATAAGCCAAACCTCACAGTCCTTAGTTCTTACTGCATTCAGGTCTTTCAACTTTGACCAGAATAGTCCATCAAGCTGTACTAACAGCAAGGAATCCGTTAGGCTAATGTTTCAAATTCTTCCACATTCCTCCCTCAAATCAGTTCTAATTGACCAAAACCACTCATCATCATTGTTAACAGCATTAACCCCACTTCTGGTACCAATTTGATGATGGCAGTCAACTTCGTTTTGCTGGTAGAAAACACCTGACCAAGAACAGCTTGTGGGAAGATGGCAGTGGCCAAATGGCAGCAACGGTCAGCTCTGGAGTGTGAAGCTGATGGGACACCGTTCGGCAGGGCTGCAGCTTCCCTTCCGAGACATTCTTTGGCAGGGCCAAGAAGTCTTTCAGCAACCTCCTGGAGTGCCTATTGTCTGAGAGTTTGCGCTACTGCTATCTTTTCCTTGGAATTTTTGGAATATTATAAGTTTATTACTGCTTATATTTGTTTTTATTTTCCTCTTCTCAGTAGTAATAGGGGAATCCAATTCAGATGTATGTATACAGTCACCAATGATCAAACAGAAAAAGAATGTTTCTACAGAAATTTCTGAGGCTGTAATGTTTAAACAGGTAAATAGATTATGGATCCTGAAACTACAACTAATTTGAATGTACAAAGTTTCTCAACTACACAAATGTATATTTCACCTAATGAGACATGTTCCTCGCAATGCTATGTCACATGCCTTACCAACTGTTCCCAAGAAACATTATTTGAAAGAAAATTCTTGTTGTCAAGATGATTACAGAAATTAATGGGCACATTTCCTGGACCTACAGATGACTTACTAGAAAAGGAGCCTGAAATGCTAGGGAGCAAAAGCAAACATCTTTCAAATAATCAGGATGGGCCCACGCAAGGAAGCAAAGCAGAATATGTAACTTTCAGAATTGACAATAGAGTTTGGTGGGCTCCTAAAGGAAAGACATTGCTGCAAAACACTGGTTGGATAAATCAACCTTCACCATATACAGGGCCATACATTAATTGAGTAAGGATGGTCTAGAAAGATGGGGAAAGAGTTAAATATCAAAATCTTCCTTTTATGGAGAGACTTTCAAGGTCTGTAAGAGCTCTTGACTAGTTTCCATGAGCCTAGGTAAGATATTAACCAGCTTTCAATTCTTGACTTTCTTTCTTTTTCTTTTTTGTTTTATGAAGTAGGGTCTCACTCTAGCTCAGGCTGACCTGGACATGTAGTTTCAGGGTGGCCTCGAACTCACGGCGATCCTCCTACCTCTGCCTCCTGAGTGCTGGGATTAAAGGCGTGCACCATCACACCCGGCTTTCTGATAACATCTTAAACAAGAAAGTCAAGCCAAAATAAAACTGAACCTATTCCTTTGGGAAACTCCAAGGTGTGTCCAGAAAGCCTGAGCTTGCATCCCAAGTCTTTCCAGCCCCCAAGTCCTCCACGCACTGCTCTCCAGACGCAACCATGGAGTAGGTTTTGCTGTCGATACAGACCAGGGCTGAATTTTTCATGCTTTCTTTAGGAAAGCCATTAAATTAATAGCCCCATCCACTGTCTTTTGTTTGGGGGTCTCCAAGGAGGTAATAAATTTTCTTCCACAGGCCGCAGTAGAAGTGCTGGGCTGACCTCTGCCAATCTCTTCACCGTGGAGTGCTGCGCGCGGGCATAGCTTTGTGGTCGACGGATGTGCTTCTTCCATGGGTTAATGACCACTGCTATAAACCTCAGGGGCTCACAAGAGGCCAGTCTAGGGAATGCCGCCCTCCCCACTCAGTCCCTGCTAGCCTCGGGTTTATTTAACGTCCAGCTCTGAATCATGCTTTGATGTGACAATGTGATCTAGAGGGCACAGAGAGGTCAGGATGAGTCCTAAGCGCTCCAACAGCCTTCGGAGCACGGCTTTTGAAGTTTATGATCATTGGAATTGTCACACACAGTCCTGTGGATGTTTTAAAGCAAGATCGGGTTCTTTCCAGTTGACTCGTTATCAACAGAGAAGAAAGGATGACTTGAGGGCTGGGGAGAAAGTGTTTGCCTTACAAATAGGAGGACTTGAGTTTGATCTCCTGCACTCCCATAAAAAGTGAGGCATTGGGGGGGGGGCACACCCATAAGCCCAGTGCTGAGGAGGCAAAGACAAGAGGCTCTCTGGGGCTCACTGGCTAAGTAGTCTAACCTAACTGGAGAGCTCCAGGCCAAAGGGACTCTGTCTCAAAAAGAAGTGGATGGTGTTTTTGAGGAAGAACACCCAAGGTTGTCCTCTGTGCATACACATGCACATCCACATGAACACACTCACGCACACTCACACACACACACACACACACACACTAAACACACTCACATAATACACACAGTCACACTACACACATGAACACTACATACACTTACACAGTGACACTACACATTCACATACTCTACATATACTCACATACACTGCACACATTGACACTACACACATGAACACACTCACACACGAACATACACACACATACATACACACATGAACACACGTGAACACTACATGCACTCACACACTGACACCACACACACTCACACTACACACATGAACACACATGCACATTCACATATGAATGCACGCTCATACCACACACATGAACATACACTCACATTACACACATGAATACATACTCAAACTTACACATGAACACACACTCACACATACACACATTAAAATAAAAGAAAGATGATTCTGATGAGTTAGTTATTCATGAAAACCTAAAGTGACCTTTGGGGAGGATCAGATACACCCATGCAGGTGACATGGGTCCATCAAGTCCATTCTGAAGAATGTGCATCCCATTGGCTCTGGGAGGAAAGAGGAGAGCAGAGACCTGTGGGCTACAGGGAGTGGAGGCCATGGGGCTGTCAACACGTCCTCACCAGGCAGGACCCCAGAGGGCCTGGGGAGGGCAACTGAGCCCATATCTGAGTTTGTTCCCATAGAGAACAGGTGAGGCCCCAGGGTGTCTCTGACTAGACACAATTTACTTTTTCTGGGGACAGAAATATTAACTAAGAGGGAGACATCAAGTGGTCATTTATGCCTGGATGAAAATACTGGAAAACCAGAAGAAGAGCCCCCCAATGGAGCAAGAAATTTCTCCCATTGGAGGTTAGATGGTCAGGGTCTGGGGAAGGAGGACCCTGAGAAAGGTAGTCCTGGGAAAAGTGGACCCTGCAGGAGGTGGGCTCTAGAGGAGCCTGCAGTGCCTCGGCTCTGGGTGTTGAGGGGAGGCAGAAGGCTAGGGCTGGGGGAGGAGGTCACTGTGGAAGGCACTGCAGGATAAATAGCAACTTGGTGTATTCTGGGGTCCAACTAGATGAGCAGACTCCAAGGTCCAGAGTGCCTCCCCCTTTGCTGACCATGACTACTGCCAATCCTGAAAAGAGCCTTCAGTCGACAGATGGGTGACCAGGGCTTCCCACAGGCACAGGAGGGCTGCAGCATCACACGTGGAGCAGGTGGTCCACAGAAGGATGTCCGAGCACTGTCCACCTGCATGTGTGTTTTCTACAAGACAGAAGGATAGGCCTCAAGGGGTAGTGCAGCCACACAGCGACTTTATGACAGCTTCCGGAACTTTCCAGGGAAGAAGAGCTCCAGGGAAATGTACCAACTGCAGAGCCCCCAGATCAGGGCCCCAAGAGCATCTAACCCAAGCTCCAGGACCAAGCCTTCAATAGTCACCCTTGTCCCTTGTCTTATGTTTCGGCTGAGAATCAGTCCATAGCTCTGAAAGCTCTGAATAACAAGGTAGGAGCCCTCTTCTCCCCGTGGGTACTGAGCAGTTAGCTCTTGGCACTGAGGAGATCCCAACTGGGCAGCCTGACCTCTGCAAGTACAGCTGCTCCCCAGATGGCTCTCTTGGGCACCCAAAGGCCCTGAGAGGCAGCAGTGCAGAAGCCATCCGCTGAAGCAAAGCTTTTCTCAGAAGCCCTTGTCTGAGCCAACACGCCTCCAGCAGCTGTTGGCCTGTGGGTGGCTCAGGGACTTTCTTGCCTGGCTTCAAGATTGGCAGCAACCAGCACCCTTCTGAGCAACGGCCCTCCCCAGCTCCAGCACTTTGCACTGAACCTCAGAATGAATCACTTGGGGTACAACGCTGTCTTTCACAAATCCACAACAAGTAGCATGTCACCAACACTGACAAGAAAAACAAAGGATCCTATTCAGATACTGTTTTAAGCCCATCAGGGAGTGACAGATTTCTCCTGACATGTTGACTTCATTTATGACAATCAACAGGACATCTGCTGCAGGTGGAATGAAGTGTGTAACGAAGAACTTATCTTGACAAACTGACAGCAGCCTTGGAAGCAGGTATGGCAGTCATAAATGGAAGACAGAGTTATCCAGAATTTGGGTGAGGGCCTCATTTTCAACCACAGTATTTCAAAGAAACCATTTATGTTATTCTTTTACAAATACTGGTGAGAAATGAAGTTTACAGAAATCAAGGAGAAAAGGAGGGTGTTGGAAGGGGATTATGATAATGTATATTGTCTTTATCTATGGAGGATGTCAATAAAAAGTTTTGAAAAACAGAAAGAAAGGTGGTGACATTTGGTGGGAAGGGAGGGAGGGAAGAAAAGGATGCTTCCAACTAGGAAAGTGCATTAGTCACTTTCTCATTGCTGAGGCCAAGTACCCCGGCCAGAGGCATCTTAGAGAAGGAAGGATTTGCTTCTGCTCACAGTTCCAGGTTCCATCCATCATGGCAGGGAAGACACCGGGTCACACTCAGCCCACGGGGAGGAAGCCAAAAGTGATGAATACCAGTGCTCAGCCAGCTCTCCCCTTTTTTAGATAGCCAGGGACCCCGGGGCAAGGAATGTGCCTCCTATAGTTAGTAGGTCTTTCCACCTCAGCTAACCAAATCAATACAATCCCTCACAGGCACGCCTAGAAGTTTCTGAGTGATTCTAGGTCTGGTCAAGTTAACAACTAACATAAACGGTCACATCTAGCGTCTGCCCGGGATTGCTGCAGGGCACTCAGGCCCCAGCCCTCACCAGCCACTGTGAAGTTATAATTGACAGGAGTCAGGGAGGCCCCTTTTTAATAAATACAGTTTGTTTTTTGTTCATTGTTATTTATTTATTTATTTGAGAGTGTGAGAGAGAGAGAGAGAGAAGAAAGAGACAGAGAGAGAGAGAGGGAATGGGCATGCCAGGGCTTCCAGCCACTGCAAACGAACTCCAGACACATGGGCCCCCTTGTGCATCTGGCTAATGTGGGTCTTGGGGAATCAAGCCTCAAACCGGGGTCCTTAGGCTTCACAGGCAAGAGCTTAACCACTAAGCAATCTCTCCAGCCCTCAATAACTACAGTTTTTAACTTGAAATAATTGTAGATCACATGCAGTTTTCAGTTTCCTCTTGGGGACATCTCAGAAATCCATAGATCAAGGTCACAGCCAGGGTCCACCCATGCAGACAGCCAAGGCTCAAGACAGCTCATCTCCCCAAGGACCCCAGGCAGTAACACTCACCAGCCACCCACCTCATGCCCCCCCCCCCGGAGGCCACTGAGGTGCTCCCTTGTGTGATTTTGCCACTTCAACAATGTTATAAAACAGAATAGCATAGCATGTGACTTTTGAGGGTGGTTTTTCACTCAGTATAGTTCTCTGCAGATTTGGTTATGCAGAGATCAATAACAGAGTCATTTCATGTGTGGTATGGATGGTGTGCAAACATGTAAACTACGTCCTAACGTGCATCATCTACAAGTTCCAGCTGCTTCAGAGATGTGACAAGTAGCCCAGGAATGCTTGTCCTTGGCCTCTGGAGAGAAGAAAGCTACCTGCCAATCACTTTGGAGGTCCTGACACTTCCTTCATTGATCATGGCTCGTCTTTGCGAAGCTTACTCCATGCAGCTCAAGTAGATTCTGTTATCTCAATAAACTAGGACATGCTGTTAGTTACTCAGCCCTAAATGGGAAAGAAATTATAGTTCTTGCCACAACATAGATGAGCTTCAGGGCATTGAGCTAAACCACAAAAAGACAGATCATGTGGGGTTGGAGAGATGGCTCAGCTGTTGGGGCACTTGCCTGCAAAGCCTAAGGACTCGGGTTCAATTCCCCAGTACCCATGTAGGGCCAGATGCACAAACTGGTGCATGCATCTGGAGTTCCTTTGCAGTAGCTAGAGGCCCAGGTGTGCTCATATTCATTCATTCATTCATTCTCTCTCTCCTTGAAAAGAAATTTTAAAAAATACAATCTTGTGTGTATGATTTCACTCACATGAGACACCTGAGGTTGTCAGCCTCACAGAGACATAGTTCAGTGGCACTGGAGGCTAGAAAGGGGACAGAGAGTTGTTTAATAGTGACAGTTTCAACTGTACAAGACGAAAATGCTCTGGAGATTGGCTGACAGTGTAGTGGATCTGTTGAACACCACTGCACTGTTAAGTACATTCACCACAATTAAAATGTTAAGAAGGGCTGGAGAGGGCTTAGAGGTTAAGGTATTTGCCTGTGAAGCCAAAGGACCCAGGTTCAATTCCCCAGGACCCATGTAAGCCAGATGCACAAGGGGCACATATGTCTGGAGTTCGTTTGCAGTGGCTAGAGGCCTTGGCATGCCCATTCTTTCTCTGTCTGTCTCTCTTCTCTCTATCTCTCTCTGTTTGCAAATAAATAAATAATTTTTTAAAAAAGATTTGTTTAATAAAAACGTTAGCCAGGGTGTGGTGGCACACGCCTTTAATCCCAGCACTCGGGTGGTAGAGGTAGGAGGATTGCCGTGAGTTCGAGGCCACTGAGACTCCATAGTGAATTCCAGGTCAGCCTGGGGCCAGAGTGAGACCCTACCTCAAAAACAAAAAAAAAAAAAACTGTTAAGAAGTGTTGCCTACTGCCTCTGTTCCTTGTTTACATGAACGGTATCAATCTTTCTGGCTTAGATTCATCCTGGCAACCATGCAGCTCACTGTTGGTCTGTTTAAGGAAATGCTTTTAAACCCTCAGCACACAGACAAACAAAGCACAGGCTTAAGTCCAGAGCAGGATTCTGCTAAGCACCTAGTGAGCAAGAAAAGAGATGCAGAAAGGAGCACAGACCCTCAGCTTTGACCTCAGCCCACCTCCGGCTTCTGGCTTTGGGGCTCTAGCACACTAAACTGCCTGTTTTAAGCTGGCACACACATGGCAACTGCTTACAGCAGCAACAGAAAACAAATGTAGGTGTAAGTTAGTGCCAGAAGTGGGGTGCTGTGTTGCAGCTTGTCCCCTCCAGGTGGGACCAACACACTGCATAGTGCCATCTGCAAACCAAGCCCCATTTCCAGTTCCTCGGGCATCAGGTCACACACACTCCTGTGAAGTCCTAGGAAGGGTAGCAGAGAAGAGTGGATGTGAGCATTCTCATTTCTTCTGCAAAGTGCTCTCAGAATCTACCCGAGCCCTGTGCTTGGCCAACTTGGGCAGCTGAGGCTACCATGGTTTAATACTCAGACTCCAAGAGACAAGACACAGCAGGGACAAAAACCAAACACTCTTCATGAAGGTTCTCTTGTTGTTGGAAGATAACGTGCATGCAAGTGTGTGAACATGCTCATATGTGTGTGGATGCACATGCATGAGCATGTGCATATGTGTATGGATTCACCTGTGTGAACACACTCATGTGTGTGCATGCACATGTGTGAACATGCACAAATTTGTGTGGCTGCACCTATGTGAGCATGCTCATATGTGTGTGTGCACTTGTGTGAGCATGCTCATATGTGTGTGGATGCACATGTATGAGCATGTGCATATGTGTATGGATTTACCTGTGTGAACACACTCATATGTGTGTGCATGCACATGTGTGAGCATGCTCAAATGTGTGTGGCTGCACCTATGTGAGCATGCTCATATGTGTGTGGATGCACGTGTATGAGCATGCTCATATGTGTGTGGATGCACATGTGTGAGCATGCTCATATGTGTGTGGATGCACATGTGTGATCATGCTCATATGTGTGTGGATACACCTGTGTGAGCATGCTCATATGTGTGTGGATGCACAAGTGTGAACATGCTCATATGTGTGTGAATGCACATGTGTGAGCATGCTCATATATGTGTGGATGCTCATGTGTATGTGTATGCATATGTGTTCACACATATGCAGAAAGCAGGGGTCAATGTCAGAGTTCTACTCCTTACTCTTTCACACAGGGTCTTTCACTGAACCTGGAGCTAACCAGTTAGGGAAGACTAACTAGTCCGTGTGTGCCCCAGAATTATCCTGACTCTACTTCCCCAGCACTGAGATTACAGACACAGGCCATCATTTTTGGCAGTTTTACATGGGTGTTGGGGAGCCCAACTCAGACCCTCAAGTTTGCATGAAAAGCACTTTAACCCTGAGCTACCTACTGGCCTTCTGTGAAGATTTTGACTGTGGTGTCAAGAGTGAAGAGTTTGGAATAGACCTGCAAAACAAATAGCAAACTTTCTAAGAGAAAATTGTTTTCTCTGAATTATGCAATTTTGCTATGTTGGGGGAGGAGAAAATCCCAGCACTTGGGAGGCAGAGATAGGAGGATCACTGTGAGAGTTCACGGCCACCCTGAGACTACAGAGTGAATTCCAGGTCAGCCTGGGCTAGAGTGAGACCCTACCTTGAAAAACCAAAAAAAAAAAAAGGGGGGGGCCTGGAGAGATGGCTTAGTGGTTAAGTGCTTGCCTGTGAAGCCTAAGGACCCCTGTTCAAGGCTCAATTCCCCAGGACCCACATTAGCCAGATGCACAAGGGGGCACATGCGTCTGGAGTTCGTTTGCAGTGGCTGGAGGCCCTGGCACGCCCATTCTCTCTGTCTCTCTATCTGCCTCTTTCTCTCTGTCTGTCACTCTCAAATAAATAAATTAAAAATATTTAAAAAAAAAAAAACTCATGAGAGGAGCTGGGCATGGTGGCACATGCCTTTAGTCCCAGCACTCTAGAGGCTGAGGTAAGGGGATCACTGTTACAGTTGCCTTTGAATTGCTGGCAAAAAGCAGTTGCTGGGAGGAAAGTTGTTTATTTTTGGATTACACACTCAAGGGGGGAAATTGCAGCTTGAAAGTGAGCCACTAACACTGGGAAACAGAGAGTCAATAAACTTCAAGTTCTACCCTCAGTGACACACCTCCTCCAGCAAGCCTCCACCTACCAAATTGCCATCAGCTGGGGATGAAGCATTCAAAACACATGAGTTTATAAAGGACAGCTAATTCAAACCACCACCATCACTGTGAGTTCAAGGCCAGCCTGGAACTACAGAATGAGTTCCAGGTCAGCCTGGGCTAGAGTTAGACCCTTCCCAGTCTTATGGAGGAGGAGGATATCCAGACACAAAATGGCCTGGATATCCATGACCTCACAGTGCCTGACACTACCTACAAAAGACCATCATAATAGGAGGTAAAATTTTGATCATGACATCAAAATAAAAGAGAGACTGATTGAGAGGGAGAGGGCATATGATGGAGAGTGGAGTTTCAAAGGAGAAAGTAGGGGAAGAGAAGGAATTACCGTGGGATATTGTTTACAATTATGGAAGTTGTCAATAAAAAATAAAAATAAAATAAATTCGGGCTGGAGAGATGGCTTAGCAGTTAAGCGCTTGCCTGTGAAGCCTAGGGACCCCAGTTTGAGGCTCCATTCCCCAGGACCCATGTAAGCCAGATGCACAAGGTGGCGCATGCATCTGGGGTTTGTTTGCAGTGGCTGGAGGCCCTGGCACACCCATTCTCTCTCTCTCTCTCTCTCTCTGTCTATTGCTCTCAAATAAATGAATAAAAATAAAAAATTTTTAATAAAATTTAAAAATTAATTTAAAAAAATTAAAAAAATCAAAATCTTCCTTTTATGGAGAGACTTCCAAGGTCAGAACCAAACTGTAAAATGGAGCAACAAAGAAAGGTCATAGAGAGACAATTATGAAAGTTGTCAATAAAAAAAGAGAAAAGAAAATTGTCTGAAATATCCAAGCAATTTTGGAGCTAGAAATTACTAACTGGTTTCAATCTTAAAGAAAGCTATAGTAATTATGGTAGTGTGGTTTGGCAGAGGGTGAGACACACATATAATCAGAGAGAAAAATAAGCACACATTCTATGTGGTCACTAATTTTTTTTCAAGCAAGCCCAACAGAGTGGCTTTATTTTTAATGCAAGAAAGAGAGAGAGAATTGGTATGCCAGGACCTCCAGCCACTGCAAGCAAACTCCAGGCACATGTGCCCCCTTTTGCAGATGTGTGACTTTGCATGCTTGCATCACTTTGTGCATCTGGTTTACATGGGACCTGGAGAGTCAAACTTGAGTCTGTAGGCTTCACAGGCAAGTGCCTTAACCACTAAGCCATCTCTACAGCCTTGATTTTTTTTAAAGTAAAATTTTTAAATATTTTTATTTTTATACATTTATTTGAGAAAAAGAGAGAGAGGGAAAGAATGGGTATGCCAGGGCATTCAGCTGCTACAAATGAACTCCAGATGCATGTGCCACTTTGTGCATCTGACTTATGACAAAAGTCCAAAAGAGAGCTGGAGGGATGGCTTAGCAGTTAAGGCACTTGCCTGTGAAGCCTAAGGACCCATGTTCAATTCTTCAGGTCTCACATAAGGCAAATGCAAGGTGACATAGGTGCGCAAGGTTGCACACCACACTAGGTGGTACACATACCTGGAATTCAATTACAGTGGTTAGAGGCCCTGGTACACCAATTCTCTATCTCTGTCTCTGTCTCTCTCTTTCTCTCTCTCTTTCACTCCCACTCTTACCCTCTTACATTAAAAAAGGCCAGGACTTCCAGGTAAGATGGCAGCATAGGAGCCATGCCAAACCAGCCTAGGGAGGGATTTAAGCAAAACCACAGCAAAATACACTCTTCTTCTGAAAAGTGAAGGAGTATAGGTTATTCTTAGACACAACGGGGAAGTAGGAGAGACCAAGATCCACCAGAAAAGAGGAAAAAGGCCAGAATCCCACTGAGGCACTTGCACCAATTCAAGTGATCTGAGCACCCACTGGCACTGCCCTGCCAGGCAAGCTGCAACAGCAGCAGAGACCAAGCAAGAGGATTTTCCAGACTCATCAGCCTCCTTGCAAAGTCAAGAAATCTGAAGGAAAGACAACCTGAGATCAACTAAGGAGCTACTGAAAGTGATACAGGCGGAACTGCATGAGCAACTAGAGGCGTTCTGCACTCTCCCAGACCCCAACCATCAGAACCGGGAAACTCTGGCATTCAGTCCCAGGTGGCAGTGCATCCAGAAGAGCTGATTACAACTCCAGATCCACAGCACAACACAGAGGGATCGAGGTGCGCACTCAGCATTGGTGAGATTGGAAGCCACCTAAAAAGGTAACGAGGCTGACTGACAAAAACAAAAAACAAAAAACAAAAAACAAAAACAAGATGCATAGGCCTGCATTGGAAGAGCTAATCTCTCTTTCCATGTCAGGGCAGGTTATGGGTTACATATTCATGGTTGGCTTTACCATGTTCAAATAAGCTGTACTTGGGGGTTGAATATTGTTGCCTTTAATGCTTTCAGATTTATAGGGCCTTTGTCTTTTGCTTTTGTCATTATTGAGGCAGGGTCTGATTCAGACCCAGGCTGACCTGGAACCCAATTAAGAACAGAAATCTCTACCTCCCAGCTGACAAGATAAAGGGTGTAGAGCAACACACACCCTTAGGGATTTTGGCTTTATAAGAATATCTATTTGTCTTGTTTTGTTTTTTGCTTTATTTTTATTTATTTGAGAGTGACAGAGAGAGAAAGAGGCAGATAGAGAGAGAGAGAGAATGGGCGCACCAGGGCCTCCAGTCCCTGCAAACGAACTCCAGATACATGCACCACCTTGTGCATCTGGCTTCCGTGGGACCTGAAGAATCAAGCCTCGAACCAGGGTCCTTAGGCTTCACAGGCAAGCACTTAACCACTAAGACATCTCTCCAGCCCCCATCTATTTTTTTTAATCCCCACAATTGAATACTCTGTGCTGGTTTTTATTGAATGTGTATATTGCTCAGTTGAAGTTTAGAATTTTCCAGTAAATTGTTCCACCCAGTCCACTAGAATACTTGCTTAGCAAACAAACTCAACACCTAGGATAACTTCTGTGGTTGGATCAGGGTACAAGATGTGCACCTGGCACCTTAAACTCAAATTCTGAAAGTATATAAAGGTAGATTGCCACACCTAAGAACACTGCAGATAAGTAGAAAACCAAAGCATAAAATCAATTCAGGATGCAAAAGTCGCTACATTATAATACAAGAAACACAAAGACTCAAGACAATACAATCCCATCAAAAATTATAAATCTATCAGAATGATCACCAATGAGACTGTTTTAGATGAAATACCTGACAAGGATTTCAAAAAAATGATTGTATCTATACTCCAAGAAATCAAAGAAAAAAACAAAGGAATTAAAGAAGAAAACAAACTCCTGAAAGAGAACACAGGAAACCAGCTTAATGAAATAAGGAGGTCATTGCAAGACATGAGTAAGGAAATAGAAATACTGAAGAAAAACCAGGCTGAAATCCTAGCCCTGAAGAACACAGTCAGTCAAATAAAAAACTCTGTGGAAAGTCTCACCAGTAGAATGGATGAAGGAGAGAACAGAATATCTAAACTAGAAAACCAGGTGGCAGACCTAATACAGTCCAACAAAGAGAAAGACAAGCTAATAGGAAGGTATGAATGGGAATTTCAAGATATCTGGGACACTTTGAAAAGATCAAACATAAGAATTCAGGTTATAGCAGAAGGAGAATTTCAATCCAGAGGCTTAGTAGGTGTTTTCAACAAAATCACAGAAGAAAATTTCCCCCAAATTGGGAAAGAAATGCCAATACAAACATAAGAAGCTTTTAGAACATCAAACAGACAAAACCTGGAAAGAACTTCTCTTTGCCATATTATAATTAAACTACTAAACATGCAAACCAAAGAAAATATATTGAAAGCAGTTAGAAAGAAAAAGCAAGTCATCTACAAAGGCAAGCCCATCAGGATCACAACAGATTAGTCAACACAAACTTTAAAAGCCAGAAGGGCTTGGAGTGATGTATTCCAAATTCTGAAAGATAACAACTGTCAACTGCAAAGCTATCTATCCAAACTAATGGAGAAATAAGGGCATTCTGCAACAAAAATAGGCTAAAGGAATTTATGACAACTAAACCAGTTCTACAGAAAATATTTGAAGGAATCCTTCACATTCTGGAGAGAAAGCAAAACACACACAGGAGGAAATAGGAAAAAAATGAACCAGACTCAATAACAGTTAAACGAGTAAAGGGAAAACAGGAAGCACTACAAAAGAAGAAGAATGGTGAAAATAAACATATACCTTTCAATAATAACTCTTAATATCAATGGCCTCAATGCTCCAACAAAAAGACACAGGCTTGTGGACTGGATTAAAAAGCAGGATCCTGCTGTTTGTTGCCTCCAGGAAATTCATCTATCAATAAAATATAGACACTACCTTAGGGTGAAAGGATAGAAAACAGTATTTCAAGCAAAGGGCCTAGGAAACAAGCAGGGGTTGCTATCCTATATATCTGACAGGATAGACTTCAACCCAACATTAGTGAGAAAAGATAAAGAAGATCATTTTATACTGATTAAAGTAACACTACGAAAGGAGGACATTACAATCCTAAACATATATGCACCTAACATGGGGGCTCCCAATGTCATCAAACAAACACTATTATACTTAAGGTCACAGATAACACCAAACACAATTGTAGTGGGTGACTTCAATACCCCACTCTCATCAATTGACAGGTCATCCCAGCAAAAAAAATAAATAAATAAACAGAGAGACATCTGGATTAAATGATGTCATGGAAGAAATGGACCTAACAGATATTCCAAATGCTGCAGAATATACATTTTTCTCAGCAGCACATGGAACATTCTCTAAAATAGAGCATATATTAGGACACAAAGCAAATGTTAACAAATACAGGAAAACTGAAATAATCCCTTGCACTCTATCTGACCACATGAGATTAAATTACAAATCAGCAACAAGAAAAATGACAGAGAATACAGAAATTCATGGAGACTAAACAGTACACTATTGAATGGGTCATTTAAGTAATCAAAAAGGAAATCAATAAATTCATAGAATCAAATGATGATGAGAATACAATATACCAAAACGTTTGGAACACAATGAAGACAGTCCTAAGAGGGAAATTTATAGCTCTAAGTACCTGTATTAAGAAATTAGAGCCGCAAGCCAGGGTGTGGTGGCGCACACCTTTAATCCCAGCACTCGGGAGGCAGAGTTAGGAGGATCGCTGTGAGTTCGAGGCCACCCTGAGACTCCACAGTGAATTCCAGGTCAGCCTGGGCTAGAGTGAGACCCTGCCTCGAAAAACCAAAAAAAAAGAAAAAGAAAAAAGGAAATTAGAGCCAGGCGTGGTGGTGCACACATTTAATCCCAGCACTCGGGAGGCAGAGGTAGGAGGATCACCATGAGTTCAAGGCCACCCTGAAACTCCATAGTGAATTCCAGGTCAGCCTGGGCTAGAGTGAGACCCTATCTCGAAAAAAAAAAGAAAGAAAGAAAGAAAGAAAGAAAGAAAGAAAGAAAGAAAGAAAGAAAGAAATTAGAGAGTTAACAAATAAACATTTTAATGCTTCGCCTTAAGGCCTTGGAAAAAGAACAAGGCAAACCAAAAATCAGTAGATGGGAAAAAAATAATAAAGATTAGGACAGAAATTAATGAAATAGAAACCAAAAAAATAATCCAAAGAATTGGTCCTTTGAAAGAATAAACAATATTGATAAACCCTTAGCAAATCTGACCAGACAAGAGAGAGAAGAGATAAAAATTAATAAAATTAGAGATGAAAAGGGCACCATTACAACAGATAACAAAGAAATTCAGAAAATCATAAGGACATACTTCAAAAATATCTATGCCTCTAAGTTTGAAAACCTGAATGAAATAGAATGATTTCCTTGATTCCCATGACCTACCAAAATTAAATCAAGATGAGACAAACCATTTAAATAGACCTATAATAAATGCAGAGATCCAAGCAGTTATAAAAAGTCTCCCAACTAAAAATGTCTGGGCCCAGATGGATTCACTGGTAAATGTTACCAGGCCTCATGGAAGAACTAACACCATTGCTTTTCAAACTTTCCCATGAAATAGAAAAGGAGAGAAGTCTATTGAACTCTTTTTATGAAGGCAGGATCAACCTGATACCAAAACAAAGACAACAAAAAAAGAAAATTACAAACCAATCTCCCTCATGAACATAGATACAAAAATTCTGAACAAAATATTGGCAAACAAGAGTATGTCAGAAAGATTATTCAGCCCAACCAAGTTGGCTTTATCCCAGGGATGCAGGCATGGTTCAACATATGCAAATCAATAAATGTAATACATCATATAAATGGTCAGAAGGACAAAGTCACATGATCATCTCAATAGATGCAGAAAAAGCATTTGACAAAATCCAACATCCTTTCATGATAAAAGTACTACAGAAACTAGGGATAGAAGGAACATATCTCAACATAATAAAAGCTATTTATAACAAGCCTACAGCCAATATAATACTAAATGGTGAAAAACTCAAAGCTTTTCCACTAAATTCAGGAACAAAACAAGGGTGTCCGCTGTCCCCACTTTTATTTAATATAGTACTGGAAGTCATAGCTATAGCAATAAGGCAAGAGACACTCATAAAAGGGATACAAATTGGAAAGGAAGAGATAAAGTTATCATTATTTGTAGATGACATGATTCTATACATAAAGGACCCTAAAGATGCTGCCAGCAAACTGTTAGAGCTGATATACACTTATAGCAATGTAGCAGGATACAAAATAAACACATAGAAATCAGTAGCTTTCCTATATACTAACAACAAACAGGCAGAGGATTAAATCAGGGAATCTCTCCCATTCACAATTGCCTCAAAAAAAAAAAAAAAGTACTTTGGAATAAACCTAATCAAGGGGTTGAAGGATCTCTACAATGAGAACTTTAAAATACTCAAGCGAGGGCGGGGGAGATGGCTTAGCAGTTAAGGCATTTGCCTGCGAAGCCTAAGGAACCAGGTTCAATTCCCCAGGATCCACATTAGCCAGATGCACAAGGGAGTGCATGCGTCTGGAGATCGTTTGCAGTGGCTGGAAGCCCTGGCGTGCCCATTCTCTCTTCCTCTCTTCCTCTCTTCCTCTGTCTCTCTCAAATAAATAAATAAATAAAATATATTTTTAAAAAATTGCAGAAGACACAAGGAAATGGAAAATATCCCATGTTCTTGGATTGGAAGAATCAATATTGCAAAAATGTCAATCTTACCAAAAGGAATCTACTCATTTAATGCAATTCCCATTAAAATTACAATGGCATTCTTCACAGAAATAGAAAAAAACAATTCTAAAATTCGTTTGGAAGCACAAAAACTCTCAAATAGCCAAAATGACTTTGAGCAACAAAAATAAGGCTAGTGGTATAACCATACCCGATTTTAAGCTATATTACAAAGTCATAGTAACAAATACAGCATGGTATTGGCACAAAGACAGACAAGTAGATCAATGGAACAGAACAGGGGACCGAGATGTTACTCCAGGCAGCTACAGCTATCTGATTTTTCACAAAAATGCCAAAAATATTCATTGGAGAAAAGATAGCCTCTTCAACAAATGGTGCTGGGAAAACTGGATATCTATATGTAGAAGAATGAAAATAGATCATTGTCTTTCTCCACACACAAGAATCAAATCCAAGTGGATCAGGGACCTTAATATCAGACCTGAGACTCTGAAACTGCTAGAGGAAAAGGTAGGGGAAACCCTTCAACATATTGGCATAAGCAATGACTTTCTGAATATAACCCAATTGCTCAGGAAATAAAACCATTAATCAACCACCGGGATCTCATGAAGTTACAAAGCTTTTGTACAGCAAAGGACACTGTGAATAGAGCAAAGAGACAACCTACAGAATGGGAGAAAATCTTTGCCAGCTACACATCTGACAGAGGATTAATATCCAGAATATACAAAGAACTCAAAAAACAGAACAATAAGAAATCAAACAACCCGATTTAAAGATGAGCTACGGAACTAAATCGAGAGTTCTCATCGAAAGAAATACAGATGGCAAATGAACATCTGAAAAAGTGTTCTGCGACCTTAGCCATCAGGGAAATGCAAATTAAAATTACTTTGAGATTCCATCTCACTCCTGTCAAAATGGCTACCACCAAGAAAACAAATGACAATAAATGTTGGCAAGGATGTGGTAAAAGGGGAACCCTTCTACACTGTTGGTGGGAATGTAGTCTGGTACAGCCATTGTGCAAATCAGTGTGGAGGTTCTTGAGACAGCTGAAAACAGATTTACCATATGATCCAGCTATAGCACTCCTAGGCATATATCCTACTGACTCTTCTCACTACCTTAGTGATGCTTGCACAACCATGTTTATTGCTGTTCTATTCACAATAGCTAGGAAATGGAACCAGCCTAGATGTCCATCCACAGATGAATGGATAATAAAGGTGTGGTACATCTACACAATGAAGTCCTATTCAGTGGTAAAGAAAAAATGAAATTATGAAATTTGCAGGGAAATGGATGGATCTTGAAAGGACTATACTAAGTGAGGTAACTCAGGCCCAGAAAGCCAAATGTTGCATGTTCTCTCTCATATGTGGATCCTAGCTACAAAGGTATAGACTTCTGTGTGAGTTAGAACCAAAAACTGGTGGCAGAGGTCAGTAATCTAGAAAAGGGCTATAAGGGAGGGAAGAGAGGGAAGGACTTAAGGGGATGGTATTGCATATATGTAAGTAAAAGAACAGATTACAGGGAGGAGAAAGGCCTAAGTGAGGCCAAGGGAAGAGATTGTGTAAAAGAAGGGTGGGGGGAGGGTTCAATCAAAATTCAAGATATTCTGAATAAGATATATGAAAATCTACTTTTTTGAATAAGGGCACATCCAGAAACCATAGACTGTAACTAGAAAATTTTCAGTGTCAGAGATGGGATACCTTCCAGTGAGTTGTTGGCCAGGGAGGTCCCTGTTGCCTCCAAAACATTACAGGCTATTGCCAAGACCTTTGGTTTCCCTTGAGAAACATATGGTAAGCCCCTATTGCTGAAGACTTCACATGCCTGAGTGGCAAAGTCACTGAGAAATCAAGCTGGTGCTGAGCAGAAAACCTTCTCCCTGTAGCCCAGCCAACTGAAAGTTGGAAAAAGCTAAACCGTAAGCTGCTCTATGGGAGACAGAGTCATCAGCGGAGAAAACAGTGGACACTGGAAGCCTCAAGTTTGGCCAAATGACTGAATGAGTGCAATAGCGGCATGTCTGCTCTGGGGAAAACCAACTGCCCTCTAATTGGATCGAAGGCCCACCCTATGGGAGGGAATACATGCCTGGTACTGAAAACCTAATCAAAAGCCTATGGCAGAGGAGATATGAGTCTTAGGGGTATAAAGCCTGCTTTTGTCTGGATAAATGCATATATTATGCTCACCAAATTGCCCTGAAAGCACTACACTTAATGTTCATATTCATATACTAATGCTACTTTCACTTCTGGTTAGAGAAGCTTCTCTTTTCAGATGGAGATGACCACTGGGATGGCCCAAAAGGCAACATAGTGCTGAAAAGAAGGGACAGAGCAGTGTCCAGCACTGAAACATCTCTATCCTCTATCCTCCAAGGCTCAGAGTCAATTGCAGAAGAGGTGGCAGAAAGAATGTAAGAGCCAAAGGAAGGGTACCACTCCTTACAATGCAACTATCCAGACAGAAATTGGCCTCGATATCCATGACCTCACAGTGCCTAGCAATACCTACACAAGACCCTCATAATAGGAGGGTCCCCTCTCCCAGCCAGCCCCGCAGAGCATGTGGGGAACTGGTGGCCATGACTGCTTGGGAGTGGGTGGGCAGGGGTCGGTTGTCATCATGGACCCCCGTGGGATGAGCTGACCCTGACCTTCTCCCGCACGTCCACATTCCCCTTCTTTGACGCTGCCTACTACGTCGTGTCGGTGATGGCACTGAAGCAGCAGCCAGATATATATATATATATGGCTGCTATTTATTTATTTATTTATTTGCCCTTGTGACCTAGTTTCCCAGGGCTATTCATACCTGCCGGTTCAACTCCTGGATGCAGGAAGGAAGGGAGTGACCATAACTTGGAAAATGTAGGAGTCACACATGCTAATAGCTATTACAAAACTGGCTGGTTATCCATGACAGCTATTGGCTGGGCCTGAGGTGCAGGTGGTTCCATTATCACAACTTTTGAGCAGCTGGTAAAAGGAGATTGGACACCCAAAGGTGATGAGTGGCTAAAGATGTCCCACACTGCCAAGATAACCCTACCAGGGTCAATAATGTTCACTTTCCAGCACATTGATCATTTAGAAATATCAAAGTATAATATTATACTCCTTTACACCATCTTTCTTGTGAGTATAAAGGTAACCGTGATGATTACAAAGTCTTCTTGGTGCCTCTTGCTCCATTTGAGGATATACTGAGTTGGATGTTGTTTGGTTGGCAGCAACAGATTTCATCCTGTGGAAAGAAGACCAGCTTCCAGCGGCCCTGGCTCGTCACAGAACCAGAATTGAACCTGGGTCCTTAGGCTTCGCAGGCAACTGCATTAACCACTAAGCCATCTCTCCAGCCCGATATGACTTTTTTTATTCCCAAGATTATTTGTTCAGTGAGGCCACAATATTGTTATCAAATGAACTCTATTTAGTGCTCATTTTTTAAAGGCTACTTTTTTATCAGAAAATCAGAGTTGCAGTGTGCGTCTGTGTTTCTTTTTGAGACAGGACTCTCACGGTGTCGTTCCGGCTGGCCTCAGACTGGTTATCATCCTGCCTCAGCCGCTTGAGTGCCGGCATTGTAGGGATGCCCAGTAGTCCTATTTTAACGAGTCAGTAATCCTATGCTTTATAATTTCAATTTTGAGCTTGGGTTATATTTTCTCTTATCTCCTCACCACATTTCAACTATAGGAGAATTATTTTCCACATTTCACATGTTCTTCCTGACTTAGTTGGGGTCTAAATACATTGTTGGTAGTTATCTTAATTCAGCAGAAAGTATTATTTCCATTTAAAATGTTTCCTTCTACAACATCTTTCTAGTAGCATATTCAATCTAATGAAGAAACAGAGAAACTAAAACCTCATGTGGTTATCTACTTGATTGGAGAACTAATACATTAAATCTGGTTTCTTACTGGCAAAATAAAAAACAAACAAGAGGGCTGGAGGGATGGCTTAGCAGTTAAGGCCTTTGCCTTCAAAGCCAAGCGATCCAGGCTCGACTCCCCAGGACCCACGTTAGCCAGATGCACAAGGGGCGCACGTGTCTGGAGTTCATTCGCAGTGGCTGGAGGCCCTGGCACGCCCATTCTCTCTCTCCCTCTTTCTCTGTCAAATAAATAAATAAATATTAAATATTAAAAAAACAAACAAGAAAAGCTACTAAATGATAGGTTTTCTTGCCTTATTTTATGGATAAAAGTCCAGTTATAACAATAAGACTCTATGACATGATTTCTTATGCCAAGACCATGAACCTATAACCTGTATCAGGTGTTTTAGGGTGGTTTAGAAGTACTCAAATCACATTCAAATTGAAAGTTATATACTTTTATTTGCTAAAAAAAATATATTTGGGGTGGTAAGAACACTTTTGATTATCTTGAAATGTTAAAATGTTTATTTTCAATGTTATGAGAGAAAGGACTAATTTGAGTTCTGTATTATATTTGATATTCTAGTTAAAATCTTTTCAAAGTTACCATATTATTAATTATTGTCTAGTTTTGAAGTTTTAATTTAACTATAGTTGAACTAGTAAGAATCTTGTTTTATATTTCTATTAAAAACAAATCATTAAAACAAGTCATTCAGTACCAGTGGAAAAAATGAATAAAATTGAAAAATAGAAAGTGGCACCAAAAACTGGAAGTATGAGTGGTTATCATATTTTCAATGAGCAGTATATTAGGTATATTAGGTCTTTAAAAAAATAAACTCTGTGATGGTTGGCCTTGAATGACAACTTGATGAGATCTGGAATCACCTAGAAGACATGCCTCTGGGTGTGACTGTGAGGGCATTTTCAGGAAGGACTCAGTGGGGAAGACTCACCCTGAATGTGGGTAGCACAGTCTCTGGCTGAGGTCCCAGACTGAACAAAAAGGAAGAAGAAAGCCAGCCGAGTAGCAGCATTCATCTCTCTGCTTCCTGACTATGGACATATGTGCCCAGCTGCCTCATATCCACTGCCATGCCTTCCCTGCCATGAGGGACTATGTCTGTCCCCTCTTAAACCATGAGCCAAAATACACCCCTCTTCCCTTGAGTTGCTTCTTTAAGAATCTTCTCACAAGAAAACTAACACAAGCTCACTGGAGGAAGAGGTGTCTCTTCATTGTACTGCAATAACTGCATATCTCTGTGCCAAAGCAAACAGCAGGCATCCCATGGTACACTGAGAGTGCACGAGAGACAGACCACGGATGCTGAGAACATGAAGCTCTAAACCTTCTAGACAAAAACATAGACAGGAAAAGATTTCTTAGAGAAGACAAAAACCGTGGAAACCTAGCAGGGCATGGTAGTATATGCCTATAATCCCATCATGTGGGAAGCAGAGGCAAGAGGATCATAAATTCCAGGTCATCCTAAACAAATAATAAGACCCTGCCTCAGAAGAGAGGGGCGGGGAGAGAGAGAGGAGGGAGAAAACTGCAGACAAATAGCAGAAAAGCACCAGAGCAGCCAAACCTTCCAACCCAGCGCTCTTTCTTCTTCCACCAATGACTCAGGTAGGTCCTCTGACCTTGGACTTCATCCCCTTCCTGCTCTGAGGTCAGAGCCATAGAGTGAGCCACCCAAGCCACACCACTGCCTAGTGTGCTTTTTGACAAACAGAAATGGGCTGCACCAGCTGGCATGGCAGGGAGCCAACCACAGACCTGCTCAGAGTTAGCATGCTGCGAACACCGGGAAGCCATCTCAAACATGCCCTTGAGTTTCAGGAATTGCCTAAGTCTTAGCTCTTCCCAGGTAGAGATCATTACCAACGTCTCACGAGCCCACGCAGGTCATTGGCATCCTTGTGTGTGAATGTAGTGGATGCAAAGGCATTTCCTTTTCTGACACCTTTCCTGCCATCAAGATACTTATTGCAAAGGACAGGACAGTGTGAACCTAGGAAGTATGGGTGTGGCCCTGGCCCAGGGCTTATCAGAGATCTGAGCCTGATGGTCCAGATTCCCCACAGCCAAACCCTGACTGCATGCACAAGGGCCTTTCTTGAGGCCTAAAACTGGCCCTAGCATTCCTCTGAGCCAAAGCATTCCCAGTTAACTAACCAAGGCCATATTAAAGCAGCTACTCAGAGGGAATTTGTTTTGGGGGGGTTGTGAGAGTGGAGTTGAAACATGGTCTCACTTTGTAGGCCAGGCTGGCCTTGAACTTTCAGCAAGCCTCCTGACTCAGCCTTCCAAGTAGTGAGATAAGAGGTATGTTCCACCACAACTGAATAATTTTTTCATTTCTTTCTTTTCTGTTTTTGTTGTTTGTTTTTTTTAAAGAGTCAAACTGTAGCGGTGCCTGACATGGACCCACAGCGATCCTCCTGCCTCGCCTCCGGAGTGCTGGAATTGCAGCCGTGTGCTACCGCCATACCTGGCTTCAGAGGGGACTTTATTTTATTTTATTGTGAGTTCTTTTCATTAAAAAAAAAATTGGGTGGGGGGGGACTGGGGAAATGGCTTAGTGGTTAAGGCGTTTGTTTGCAAAGCTCAAGGACACCGGTTCAATTCTTCAGGACCCACGTAAGCCAGATGCACAAGGGAGTGCATGCGTCTGGATTTCATTTGCAGTAGCTAGAGAGATGCCCTGACATACCCATTCTCTCTTTCTCTCTGCTTTCTCTCCCTCTCTTTCTCTGAAAGAAAGAAAGAAAGAAAGAAAGAAAGAAAGAAAGAAAGAAAGAAAGAAAGAAAGAAAGAAAAAAGAAAGAAAGAAAGAAAGAAAGAAAGAAGGGCATGAGCCACCATTTCTGCCTTGAAAAGCAATTTAAAAAAAATCTTGGGCTGGAGAGATGGCTTAGTGGTTAAGGGCTTGCCCGTGAAGCCTAAGAACCCCAGTTCAAGGCTCCATTCCCCAGGACCCATGTAAGCCAGATGCACAAAGTGGCACACACATCTGGAGTTCGTTTGCAGTGGCTGGAGGTGGCCATTCTCTCTCTGTGTCTCTATCTGCCTCTTTCTTTCTCTGTCACTGTCAAATAAAGAGATAAAAATAAACAAAAAATTTTTAAAAATCTTTTGCTGGGTATGGTAGTGCATGCCTTTAATCCCAACATTGAGGAGGCAGTGATAGGAGGATCACCGTGAGTTTGAAGCCAGCTTGGGACTTCAGAGTAAGTACTAGGTCAGCCTGGGCTAGACCAAGACCCTACCTCAAAAAAAAAAAAAAAACTTGTGCTGGAGGGATGGCTTAGTGGTTAAGCACTTGCCTGTGAAGCCTAAAAACCCCGGTTCGAGGCTCGATTCCCAAGGACCCACGTTAGCCAGATGCACAAAGGGGCGCACGTGTCTGGAGTTCGTTTGCAGTGGCTGGAGGCCCTGGCGCGCCCATTCTCTCTCTCTCTCTCTGCCTCTTTCTCTCTGTCTGTCACTCTCAAATAAATAAATAAAATAAACAAAAAAAAACTTATTGACAATTTTCACACACATACATAATGTATTATGTTTATTTATTTATTTAGCACAAAGAGAGACAGGGAGGGGAAGAGAAAGAGAAAGAGAGAGAGAGAGAGAGAGAGAGAGATGAGAATGGGTGCACCAGGGCCTCTAGCCACTGCAAATGAACTCCAGATGCATGTACCACCATGTGCATCTGGCTTATGTGAGCTCTGGGGAGTTGAACCTAGGTCCTTAAGCTTTGCAGGCAAGTGCCTTAACTGCTGTGGCAGTCAGGTTCACATTGCTGCTAGAAATCACCCAACCAAGAGCAGCTTGTGGGAAAAAAGAGGTTTATTTTGGCTTACAGGCTCGAGGGGAAAGTCCCATGGTGGCAGGGAAAATGATGGCATGAGCAGAGGGTGGACATCATCCCCTGACCAACATAAGGTGCACAATAGAAACAGGAGAGTGTGCCAAATACTGGCAAGGGGAAACTGGCTATAATACCCATAAGCCCACTCCCAACAATACACTGCCTCCAGGAGGCGTTAACTCCCAAATCTTCATCAGCTGGGAACCTAGCATTCAGAACACCTAAGTTTATGGGGTCATCTGAATCAAACCACCACATTCCACCTCTGGCCCCCATAAACTAATAACTATAGATGATATAAAATACAATTTATTCATTCAATTTTAAAATTCCCCATAATTTTTATAAATCCCAGTGATGTTCAAGTATCCCATAATCCAAGGTCTTTTAACTGAGCCATAATACCAAAAAATTTCCCCTAAAACCCATAATGACACAGAATAAACATACTGCAAAAGATGGCATTGGACATAGCAAAGAAATATTCAACCAATACAAGATTTAAACAGGGCAAACATCAAACTCTCTAGCTCCAAGTTCAATACACTAGTCAGTGACAAATCTCCAAGTCCAATAATTCTAACCAGCAACAAGTCTCTGGGGTTCCAATTCCACCCCTCCAGCTAGGCTATTCACAGTCCTGGAAAACTTCATCCAGGGCCGGCAGCTTTCCTTGGCAGCCATCTCGTGGTCCCAGCATCTCCACTGGGTCTCCACTGCAACCCCCGGTCCATCCTCACAGCTGCATTAGGTCTCCATGCAGGCAATCCTTAGCAGGCCTGCTTTACACTGCCCATGGCCGTTTCCAAAACATAAGATTGTGTTGCAAATTCAATGACCCTCTCTTTACTGCACTTCTTATACTCCATAATAATACCACATGGGGGTACCAATTTGTTAACCCGGGGGGGAATAAAGCAGACTTTGAAGAACGGGACACTCCTTGAGCACTCAAGCCCCTTCAAAAGAGTTTACATTCTTCCTGTTGCCCCAGTGCAGGTCAGCTGACCCAATCTCAATAGTTATAATCTCTCATATAATTGCAGCTGAATGGGCAGAAGTTTCAGCCCAAAGATTTCATTTCTGTGCCATATCCCTCTGCTCACACTAGTCCATTTCTACACAATGCAACCCTGCACAAGTTATCAGGACACAGGCATAACAGCAAGCCTCTCACACAAACTACTTCTAGCCCAGTCTAGACAAAGCTTTATCTCACCCTCATAAGCCAAACCTCACAGTCCATAGTTCTTACTGCATTCAGGTCTTTCAACTCTGACAAGAATAGTCCATCAAACTGTACTTACAGCACTGCAAGGCATCTCTTAGGCCAAGGTTTCAAATCCTTCCAGATTCCTCTTGAAAATCAGCTCCAAAAGGCCAAAGCCACACAATCAGATGTATAGCAGCAACCCCACTCCTCGGTACAACTTTACTATTGCAGTCAGGTTTGCATTGCTGGTAGAAATCACCCAACCAAGAGCAGCTTGTTGGGGAAAAAAAAGAGGTTTATTTTGGCTTACAGGCTCGAGGGGAAGCTTCACGATGGCAGGGAAAACTGATGGCATGAGCAGAGGGTGGACATCACCCCCTGGCCAACATAAGGTGGACAAAAACAACAGGAGTGTGTGCCAAACACTGGCAAGGGGAAACTGGCTATAATACCCATAAGCCCACCCCCAACAATACACTGCCTCCAGGAGGCATTAACTCACAAATCACCATCAGCTGGAAACCTAACATTCAGAATACCTAAGTTTATGGGGAATACCTGAATCAAACCACCATAACCACTTAGCCATCTCTCCAGCCCTTAAATTATTAATTATTTATTTATTTCATTATGTATTTTGATCATACTCCCCTCCTATTACCTTCTTTTGTCTTCCATCCCTCAGCCCTGCTCCACTGAACCCTAGAGACAATTTTAATAAGCTCACAGCCCAGGGAAAATGCTGCCTGGGGTAGAATTCCTCCTCTCTGGCTTAAACAGATGATCTGTTCAGCTGAAGCCCTAGCCTCAGAGTTAGTACCTGCAAGCATAGCTTGCAGTTCTGTTCACACAGGACCCAGGTGCCTGTGAGTCACCAGCTCTGCTGAGGTCTGCTGAGGTCATCTGGGAGCTATGACACCACTGCCCTGAGCCACAGGTGGAGCAGAACCAGAGAATGACTGATGCCTGTCCAGAACTGTCATGCAGCGTGGGTGGCCCCGGCGCAGCTCCTGGGGCCTTCCAGGGAGCACCACTGCTGCCTGTGCAAGCAGGAACCTGTCTGAGATGCAGCGGTATGTTTGATGAAGTCCCCAGGGGTAAAGCAGGACAAGCAGCACCAGGTGCCAGGACCTAGGACAGAGCTCCCTCTAGGCCTCTAGGTGCTTTCTTTGGAGGGCAGCACCCACCATGAGGTCATGAGGAAGTCTGGAGACATATTGTCCCTGTGACTGGCATCCTGAACTGTCCAGTCTCTGCACTAAGTGGGGCTGTCTGAGGGTCTGGAAGGGAAATTGACATCACCCCTTCCACACCTCATCTGTCTATATGACTAGAAACAGACCAAAAAAAGGCCGGAATAAGTTGTGGAATTGTCCAGGATGGAATTCCTAGCTCAAGGGAGCCCATGGTCAAACCCTAATCTAACAATTTCAATAAGACAATTCCAGTGGTGAGGACTGAATTCCGGGCCTCGCATATGCATGGTGAGTGCTTTACTGCTGAGCTAATCCCAGCCCTTTTTGTATTTATTTTGAGACAGAGTCACACTATGGTGCCCAGTTTGGCATCGAACTCACTATAGTCTAGGCAGTCCTTAAACTTTTGATCTTCCTGCCTCAAACTTCCAAGTAGCTAAAATTTCGGGCCTTTATCACCAGGCCCAGACCAGGCACTTGGCCTATCATGCTAGTTCCAAACTGCGGAGCTGATGCCACTGCTTCCCGAGAGTGTCCTGCCCTTAAGCAACACTGCCAGTTGCACAGGATTTAAAGTGGGAGCACCGCAAGAGCTGTCCGGATAGCAGCGGAAGCCAGCGTGCCCCCCACTGCAGGGGCCCCTTATGTTCTGTCAGCACCCTCAAACTATGAGATCAGAGAAAGAGAACTTAGATACAAGCACACCAGCCCACCCCCACCCCCAACAATGTCCTCAGGGTGAGAGTGAATGCCCTGTCTTCTATGAGGTATGTGTTCTGAATCCTCAGAGAACCTGGTCCAAACACTGGCCTGTCCCTTGTAATGCCAAAATAAAATAGGGCCCTTCCCAGGTCTGGGTCTTTTTTATGTTCTTTGGGGGGACAGAGGTAGCATTTTGGGGTGTTTATCTGTTCAAAGGCTTCAATCCACTAAGAAGCCTCAAATCTTCAACTCTTTTTTTGGACTTGCATGAAAGGCTCAAGTTATTCGTGACTTTTTCTCACATCATGAACCAATAACAAAGTGACAGGTGACATCAGGTCTTCATCTCCGTAGCCCAGATGAAGTCCCATGGCTGCTCAGCTGCCTCAGTAAGATCAGGCTTGTGCTGTCCTTCTACCACAGCCCTTCTGGCCCCCATCAACAATGGATTTTCTTTAAACAGCTAGAGAGCTGAGGCCCACTGTAATACTGATGGCTTCTTTCAAAGAAAAGGGGAGATATCCATCAATAGGCTGCTGCTAACTCCAAATATTTGAATGTCTTGCATAGGAAGGGATGCCAGGAGCAGATTCTGATTGTGAAGTCTTAAAGAGAAGACACCATCCAATCAGAGGGCAGGTGGGGGTGACTACCTAAGCCATAAGCCACAGAGGAAAACAAGATGCAAGTCCAATCTGCCACCCCATGTAGCCAGGAGCTGCAAGGCTGGGGAGGCTCCCAGGCTGTGCACAGAACTCTACACTGCTCCAGCCATCTCCATGTGATTCTTGATCCACCCTGATCCACCCTGATCCACCATTCCACCGGCTGCCAGTGACAAGGCCCAGTTTGCATATACAACCAAATAAACAGCCATGTTTTCTTTAAAGGAGAAGCAGTCTCTGAGATGCAGACCCAGCCTACCTTCACACACGTGCATGAGCATGCATATAAAAATGGTGAGAAGCACCCTTCTCTATGTGGTCCTTGCACACCCAGGATGCCACATTCTCCACTCTGTTAACTCCCAGCACATACGTGTGCATGCTAAATATAGAAGAGAATTCAAGCGGAATAAACCTGGGCAGACAAATGTCAACTCAGACAGAACATAGCAAAGCCTTTGCAGTATTCAAAACACACACTTACTCTCTCGAGCTTCCCGGCTCTGCTCTGGTTGCCCATGTCTCATCTGGATGGCATGGGTCTTCCTCAGTGTGCAAATCAGCGCCAAAGCTTCTGTGACTCAGCAAAGAGCTCTGCTGTTATTTTTCAGATGGAATTTACCACACTGTGACTCCATCCAGGGGAGGAACCCTTTCCCGTGCTGTTTCTAAGCAGAGCCCAGCAGCCAGGGTGGCTCTAGCTCTCCCCAGATGAAGAGGCTTCTTGAGGCACCCAGTGCTCACTCTGTCTGGAGCCAGAGGGCAGGGTGACCACAGCAGGGGAGGATCTGGCAAAGTGCTGCCCCTGGGATCCTGACGCCGCTCCTCCCTATGCAGCTAGGGAGGAAAGCGGGCCTCCCAGCTGGTCTGGCTGCATCCTCACGTGAACCAGACAGTGAAGAGCAGAGGTCCTTGCTGGACAGTTCTTGGCTGCGCTGTTTCAGCTGCCTGGCTACTTCAAGGAATCATTCCAGTCCACTCTTCCTCTTGGGTGGAGAATCCCCGTCAGGATTTTATGTTTCTATAAGGTCAGTAATGGGAGTGTGCTTCCCCTAAGGAGGATATTTTCATTTTATTTATTTATTTGACAGAGAGAAAGAGGAAGAGAGAGAGAATGGGTGCACCAGGGCTCCAGCCACTGCAAATGAACTCCAGACGCATGTACCCCATTGTGCATCTGGCTTATGTGGGTCCTGGGGAATTGAACCTGGTTCCTTTGGCTTTGCAGACAAACACCTTAACTGCTAAGCCATCCCTCCAGCCTGGTATTTTCATTTTAAACAGTGAGCAGGTAGAAGGGATCTGCATCCCTAAGCACTGAAGAATGAAAGTGTGGGGAAGTGTCAGGCAAGGATACACTCTACATGATTGACAAGCAGTGGAGCTCAGCAGACCCTGAACCACAAAACAGCAGCTCCTTAGAAAGTGAAGGTCTCCTGGGGCTCCAAGCATAGCAAGGCACTCTGGCTCCATCTGGTCTGATTGGATCCTGGAGGAAACAACCCTGGTGACCCTGGCTGCCCTGCCAGTACCAATCCACCAGACAAGAACTGCAGCTGAGGCCGTCTCTCGGTCCTGTTCAGGCTACCTGTCCCACCCTGCCCTGGCTTGGCTCTGGAGAGCTCGTAAGAAAGGTTCCTTGTCCCCTCTCTGCCCCTGCCAGCCCCACCCCCAGAACCCCTGCCTGCACCCTTCCCCTTTCACCTGCCTCCTGCAGTCAGGCCCAAAGCCATGTCCCCAAAGCCAGCCCCAGCAGGCATCACAGCCCTTAGCAAAGACTAATAATAAAATGCCACACAACACTGCCTGTAATTGCTGTCTGTCCATGTCTGGTTAGCGCTAACATGTTATGACCAGGTGGTTCTGATGGAAACCAGACCCAACACCTTCCACAGAACGCATGGAACCGGCCATTTCTCTTCTGCCCGGTGTGATGTTCTTAATGTTTGTCCTCATGGGTGGGTGAGAATCTTCAGCTGTTTTCATTGAATTCTCATGGATGTAAACGCTGCATTACATCCATGCCCCAGTTTTCTCCTCTGATGAGGAGTCGGGAGGTCTCCATTTCCTCTTTTGTGTAAGTTATGGTACAATGAAACTCTGGCACATGTCTTATGCCAACCTGCTTAGTTGTCTTATGAGCAGGTATGCAGATGGGGTGATTGGTGAGCAGGAACAGGCACATTTTTTTTTTTTTGAGGCAGGGTTTCACTTTAGCCCAGGCTGACCTGGAATTCACTATGTAGTCTCAGGGTGGCCTCGAACTCACGGTGAGCCTCCCGAGTGCTGGGATTAAATGTGTGTGCCACCACACCCAGTGAACAGGCATCTTTGACTTTGTTCAAAAGTGGAGCGTCTCTCCACAGAGTAACCAGTCGTGTGTAAGCTGCCCCTCTCCTCACATCTCAACCATGTGGGATCGGCCACGCTGGCAGTGGAAAGGATGCAGAGTTTGACATGCTCTCCCCAAGGCCAGGGAGAGCTGTCCTGTCGGCTGCGCTTGCTGGCGGCCCAGGTCTCTGTCCATGGATTGTCATGTGGTCTCTTTTGCTCTCAGTTTCTGGGGGTTAACTGTCATTCACCGATTTGACCAAACCTGTACATCCAGGCTACTAATCTCTTACTGGTAAAGTCATAGCTAGTTTTTTTCTTCAGTATTTAAATTTTTTAAAATTTATTTTACTTTATTTTATTTTCGAGATAGAGTCTCGCTCTAGCTCAGGCTGACCTGGAATTCACTATGTAGTCTCAGGATGGCCTCGAATTCATGGAGATCCTCCTACCTCTGCCTCCCAAGTGCTGAGATTAAAGGCATGTGCCACCACACCCAGCTTAAGTTTATTTATTTACTTATTTATTATTATTTTGTTTTTTTCGAGGTAGTGACTCACTCTAGCTGAGGCTGACCTGGAGGACCTGCCTCATGCCACATTTCAGCAGTGGCTCCTGGAACCGTTTGCAATTCACAACTACTCCTCACATTTTTCATGTTTCTGAAACCAATACCAGGTGTGTGTAGAAATGAACTGGTGTGAGCAGAGGGATAGGGCACAGAAAAAAACGAAATCTTTGGGCCTAAGCTGCTGCCCTCTTACCTGCACTGACCTGCACTGGGGCAACAGGAAGAATGTAGACTCTTTGGAAGGGGCCTGAGTGCTCAAGGAATGTCCTGTTCTTCAAAGTCTGCTTTATTCCCCTCTGGATTAACAAATTGGCACCCTACCTAGTATTGTGGAGTATAAGAAATGCAGGAAAGAGAGGGTCATTGAGTTTGCAACATAGTCTCATGTTTCGGAAATGGCCATGGGCAGTGTGAAGCAGGTTTGCTGGTTGCCTGCATGGAGACCCCATGGGGCCATGAGGATGAACTGTGGGTTGCAGTGGAGACCCAGATGGCTGCTAAGGAAAGCTCCTGGCCCTGATGAAGTTTTCCAGGACTGTGAGTAGCCTAGCTGGAGGGATGGAATTGGAATGTCAGAGACTTGTTGCTGGTTAGAATTATCGGACTTGAAGATTTGTCACTGGCTACAATTGTTGGACTTGAAGCTACAGAGTTTGATATTTTCCCTGGTTGTTTTAAATCTTGTGTGGGTTTTTTTGAGGTTATTATTTGGTATTATGGCTCAGTTAAAAGATCTTGGACTATGGGTATGTATGAACAGCATTGGGATTGATAAAAACTATGGGGACTTTTAAAGTTGGACTGAATGCATGGCATTTAAAATCATGTATGTTTATCAGTTTATGTGGGCCAGGGGTGGAATGTGGTGGTTTGATTCAGGTGTCCCCCATAAACTTAGGTATTCTGAATGCTAGGTTCCCAGCTGATGGACATTTGGGAATTAACGTCTCCTGGAGGCAGTGTATTGTTGGGGGTGAGCTTATGGGTGTTATAGCCAGTTTCCCCATGCCAGTGTTGGCACACTCTCCTGTTGCTATTGTCCACCTTATGTTGGCCAGGGGGTGATATCCACCCTCTGCTCATGTCATCGTTTTCCCTTGCCATCGTGGAGCTTCCCCTCAAGCCTGTAAGCTGAAATAAACCTCTTTTTCCCACAAGCCGCTCTTGGTTGGGTGATTTCTACCAGCAATGCGAACCTGACTACAACAGTCCCCCAACATGGACAGCCAATCCCTGCACCCTCATCTTCACCTTCTTCCAGAGACTTCCCCACATGAGCCTCAGCAAAAGCACAAAGGGACACTGGTGGGGACAGCTGGTACTACCAAGGAGAGTCCACAGCAATGCCCTACACCACAGTTCCTCAGAAATCTGACAGCCCTCCCCACTGGGTCCCGGCAGCAGAAGGGCTGGCTCTGAAGCCTTTTGAAGGAACCTTCAGTGGGGAAAGGGGCTTTTCCTCACACCTGCAGCTGAGCTAACAGAAACCAAAGAATGTTCCAGCGTGGGCCTTGCAGCTGATAGCATGCTTGTTTCCAGTGTGACCAACTGTCCAGTGAGACAGATCAGAAGCCTGTCATCTGACAAGTGGGTGAGAAGCCCAGCGTGTGGAGACCGGCTATACTTGTGGAGCCAGAGCAGAGGGCTCACCTGACCTAAACACCAAGACCTGGGAAGAGGGGCCATTGAGGTCCAACTGGGACTCCAGAACCTAGAATGCATGTTTTCAGTAGTTGCCCATACAGACAAATACGACCTGCCACACCTAGTGCAGCCCTATGTGACACACACACACACACCCATGCAGCACCTGTGCCACTCACAAGATGACTCATCACTGAGGCTGGTGAGCAGCCTCAGGAGTTAGGGTTCCCTGCTGACCACTGGCCCTGCTTACCTGGGGCTAGGACATCTGTGCCCTCTGCACAGGGCTAACACAATCAACAGCCTCAACCACTTAGATAGTCTCTATTGCTCACAACATCAGAAATTAATACTCTGTTATTTCATTTCTACCAACAGATATTAAACAAATATTTTTACAGGGTAAACAACCTTGTTATAAAGTCATTGTCAAGCCAGGTATGGTGTTATATGCCTGTAACCTGAGCCCTTAGAAGGCAGGGCCAAGAGGATAAGTTAAAGGTCCTCTGCAGGTATATAGTAAGTTCGAGGCCAACCTAAGCTACATGAGACCCTGACTAAAACAAAACATAAAATAGAGTCATTGCCAAACCAATCTATAGCATTGGTTAGACCAGAGGCCCTCAAACCAGTGGTTCTCACAGGGTTCAAAAGATGTCACCACAGATCACCAAACACTCCCAGCCTTGGCAGCCTCTAGATGACTGAGGGACACAGGTCAGCGCTCACACTGACAGAGGGGCACAGGTCAGCGCTCACACTCACAGAGGGACCCAGGTCAGCGCTTACACTCACAGAGGGACACAGGTCAGTGCTCACACTCACAGAGGGACACAGGTCAGCGTTCACACTCACAGAGGGGCACAGGTCAGTGCTCACACTCACAGAGGGACACAGGTCAGTGCTCACACTCACAGAGGGACACAGGTCAGCGTTCACACTCACAGAGGGGCACAGGTCAGCGCTCACACTCACAGAGGGACACAGGTCAGCGCTCACACTCACAGAGGGACACAGGTCAGCGCTCACACTCACAGAGGGACACAGGTCAGCGCTCACACTCACAGAGGGACACAGGTCAGCGCTCACACTCACAGAGGGGCACAGATCAGTGGTCCCATTCACAGAGAGACACAGGTCAGCACTCACACTCACACTCACACTCACAAGAGTTAAGGCTGGTGTTTTGGAAGAATGCCCACCTAGGCATAGAAATGGCTGGCAGCAGGACGTCTTGCTGGGATGTCACTAGAATCCTTTCCCTGCCTTGTACCCAGTGTTCAGAGTAAACACAGCATCATTATGTGCATTGCTAATTGGCATATTCCAGACAGAACCACAGCAGAGAATACACAGCATTCATGCTAGCTGAAGGGGGAGATGGCACCACATTCACGTGGACCAACACAGGGCACAGTTGCCTCCTCCCATTCACAGCACCCAGAGTCAAGTGCCACACTCCTGTCACACCAGAAACGGAAGAGTTAACCACATAAGTCAAGGCAGGCGCATCAGATCCTGACCTCTGGGTCCTTGTGTCTTGGCTGTGTGCTATTGCCCCACTATGTGCTCTGCACCAGCTCTCAGTAAATTCTGACACTGACACAGGGAGACAGACGTCCTGAGCATCTTATGTCCAGTATGGCCTGACAGTGGAGCAGTTGGCCATGTGCCTGCCTGTTCGATCTTCTCTTGGTTCAGAGCTTTACTGAAAATGCAGGGAGCAGCCTAGGGGCCTGCACAGCACTCCTAAAGCAGTGCCTCATTCGTGCAAGGCTTCAACACATAGTGTTCCACCAGCCAGGTCAGCAGCTGGGCTTTTGTACTTCCAGACCCCTCTAGTGCTGGCAACGGTGAGCCGCCATACTCCCCATGCTGCTCTGACAGTTACAAGGGGATCATGCTCAATGTGTGGCCACACATCCCTTCCCTGGCCCTGTTCCATGAAGTAGCTTCTAAAATATATACAAGCCATTTCTCGGAGCCCAATGGTAAGGAGGTGGAGCAAGCTCTAGTGGGACTTAGGAAGAGAGCTGGGGCCAGAGGCCAGGGGCTGTGCACAGCAGCTCGACGGTGAAGTCTTGGAACCCAGGGTGGGACTCTAGGCATAGAAGTGGGCGTCTGGAAGTCAGGACAAGGTTCTGGAATACAGGGCGGAATTCTGGAACTCTGAGTAGGTGTTTGGAACCCAAGCTGGGATACTAGAAGTCAGAGTGGGAGTCTGGAACTCAACCAGGGTTAATTTAAATACTCTTTGATGGTGGGGTTCTGGAAGGGGGTCAGTCATATTTGCCTAAGGTGACATCCTGCTGCTGCTGGGAATGGAGTGGTCTTGTCCTGACACCCAGAAGCCATCCATGGTAGGCAGATGAAGAGGTAAGGCTGTAGTCTCCTTGATGTCAAGACCACAGAGCTATGGGAGCCTAGATGCCTGGGGTGGGCTTGAACAACTCAGGGCTCATGGTCAAAGGCAAAGGCCTCCAGAGCAGCAGATCAAAAGCCTCGTGCCCTGAAACCCTAAAAACCAGGCCCCGCAGTTAAATGTAAGGACAGAAAAGGCCTTAATTCATCTCTGCTGTCGAAGGGAGGCCCTGGAGGGTAGAGATGGGACCCTAAGCCCCGCGTGTGGGGACAGCTGAGTGGACTCAGGGCCGGGAGCGGCATGTCCTGGCATGGTGGAGGAGTAGCTTTTCTTACCTGGAGACAGTAAAAACATTTTGTCTAGGTCACTGCCCCCAGAACCCATCTTCTTCCCAAGACTCGCTCCTGTGCCCCTCTCCCCAGCACAGTGTCCAGAGGGAGAAAGCTGAGGAGGTGCGCTCAGTCAGTACATGCTCTGGGAGGGCACTCCATGGAAGCTCGGCGCTGGGCAGGGTGGAGGAGTGGAACCTCAGGGGCAGACTGGGAAGGGGAAGCGTCAAGCACAGAAGACAGTCCCATGACCTGGAGGTGAGGTTTTTGGCAGGAAAGGTCGTCTGGAGCCTTTCCCAACAAGCTCTGGGTACAGATCTCAGCACTTGGACAGTGGGTGGAAAGTGAGGTGGAGGCAGCTGGAAGGCCTCAGCATGGGGGAATGGTCTCCAGGAGGTCTGCCGAGATCACGCATCAGCCATGTTCCCGAGGTCAGCCCTCCTCTGCAATAGGAGATTCTGGGAAGCACAGTGGGAGTCATTGTCATGAATCAGGCTCCAATATTCATGTTCCAGGATGGCAGGGTGGTGGAGTGTCTAATCTAATAAGTGTTTCTAAGGGAATGATAGATGATTCAAACACTAAACAGCTGAGAGCTGGTGGTCACATCACAGCAGAGCACCTCAACTCTTACCGGTCACCAGATTGAAGCCAGGTCACAGAGCCCGAGCCCGCGTGATCAAGGGAGAACTGATCCCCTGAGGATCAGCTGGGAACCTAGTGTTGGTTCTACTTGTCACCAGGGTCTGCGTCTCTCAGCTCTCAGTCCCATCAGACAGCCACTAGGGGGCATCCTCTATCCAGCATGGACATCCCCAATGGACTACAGGTACCAGCCCCCCATTCCTTCCCTGGTACCTGTAGCCAGAGGGAGAGAGCACCTTGGATCTCCTAAGGATGTTAGATATGGGGCCTACAGTGATACTGTGCTAACTTCAGTTTCATACAGGGTTAGCACATCCTTAACCCTAACCCTATACCATCCTTCCAGCCCTAACCCTAATATAACCATGACCTGAATCCCAACGCAAATCGTAACATAACTTTGTCCTGCACCAGCCCCCACCTTCATATGCTTTGCTTACATCCCTCCTTGTCCCCACATTTCAGAGGACTGTCACCTGTGTCCGCCTGCTGCTAGGACACTCATTAGTACCCCTGGCTACAGACTGGCTGGGATGTACATCTGCTCGGGACTCCATGAGGAAGTAGCCTGAGTCTGACCCAGCTCCTGAGCCTCCTGAATCTTTGCAGAATCATTATACCAAATCAAGCGGGGTGACAGGCTCAAAGGGATTGGACAATTCCTCAAGTCACACTTTGTAGTCCAGAACCATGGAAGGCTGCTGCAAAGCCTGAGAGGCAGCTGGCCTCCAACACAACAAGGTCAGCACCCATCCTCAGGTCACAAATGCTAGCGACCAGCCTCCAAGAGATGTTCAACACACAGACCTCTGCAAGCCACGCCCACCAGAGAGGCCCAGGGTCTTGAACATCACACTAGACAGCAGAACCCAGTGTTTAGCTTTGTGCTATGCTATTAAGGATGAGGCCCATTGTCCTTTCAAAGCTTGAATTGGTTCTGCTTCCATTGCCATGGGGACAGATTGCAGGCAATGAGAGGCCACATCCATTTCTGTGCCTTATACTCAGGACCAAGTCCAGAGGTCTTCTGAGAATTCAGCCACAGCAGGGCCATACTGCCATATGTCCCTGCTCCTCCTAAAGGGCCAGATGCCCCTTCTCAACAGCGAGGCCTGCCCTCTGGGACTTTGCCAGCTCGTCCAGGTTATGAGGCCTTTGGGTTAAAGGTTTCTCTACCACGTGTAGACAACAGCGAGCCACAGGCTCGTTAGGGACGAGCCACAGGCTCATTAGGGACGAGCCACATCCAGCACCTCTACAAGTGGCCCCAGCTCTGGGCACACCTTCATCCTCCAAGCCTCACAGCTGGCAATGAAGGTGCTGGCAAGGCAGGGCTCAGCAAAGCAAGAGGAGGTCCCCAGAGCCCACCATCCACTAGGAACGACGACATCTGCACCCACATTCCTGACTCAGAGGCCAGATACTTGAGCCCTGAGCATTATTATGGATTGCAAAGTCCACTAAAGGCCAACTGTTAAAAGCCTTTAAGAAGGGGTATCCAGAAGGACATTAGGACACTGGAGGCATGCCCTTGAAGGGGATTTGGGATCCCAGTCCCTTGCTATTTCATGTCCTGACCACCATGAAGTTAGCAACCTCACTGGCAACCCTCCAAACCATGAGCCAAAATAAAACTGTCCTCTATAAATTGATTATGTCGGGTGTTTTGTTATAGAAACAGAAAACTCATACAAGCCAGGTAAGAAGGTACATGCCTTTAATCCCAGCACTCAGGAGGCATAGGTAGGAGGGTTGCTATGAGTTTAGGCCAGCCTAGGGACTACAGAGAGAGTTCCAGGTCAGCCTGGACTAGAGCAAGACATTACCTCAAAAAAAAGAGGGCTGGAGAGATGGCTTAGTGGTTAAGGTGCTTGTCTGCAAAACCTAAGGACCCAGGTTCAATTTCCCAGTACCCATGTAAGACATATGCATAAGGTGGTGCATGTATCTGGAGCTCATTTGTAGTGGTTAGAGGCCCTGGCATTCTATCATCTATCTATCTATCTATCTATCTATCTATCTATCTATCTATCTATCTATCTATCTGCCTTTCTTTCCTTTCTTTCTCTCTGCCTTTTAAATAAATAAATAAAAGTAAAAAATATTTAAAATGAAACAGAAATCTCACACAAGTACCCATGATGACAGCCGTGCAGGCAATGTTGGCAAGGGCAGACAAAGACAGAATGGGTCCCCAGGATTGGGGTAACTAGTACTTGGGAAATTCTTTTAGCATGACATTACATACTGTGGAAGTCCAGGTGAAATATTTCTCCTCTGGATATCTAAACCAAAAGGAACCAGTCTGAGACCTGCAATTCTCACAGGAAAAAGGCTCTTTATTGCATCCAATGCCCTCAAGTGTCTTGTCTGATAGGACTGAGGGACACCACCTGGAGGCAAGAAGACCCAGGGCACCACTAACACCAGGCCCTGCTGAGCAAGTTCAGACGGCATGTTAACAAAAAGAAAAAAAAAAGCTGGGCGTGGTGGCGCACGCCTTTAATCCCAGCACTTGGGAGGGAGAGGCAGGAGGATCACCGTGAGTTCGAGGCCACCCTGAGACTACATAGTGAATTCCAGGTCAGCCTGAACCAAAGTGAGACCCTACCTTGTAAAACCAAAAAAAAAAAAGAAAAAAAAAAAGAAAAAAAAGGACAGGAGCACCAGAGCAGGCATTAACCAAAGCTGAGGCTGGTGGCAACTCAGAAGCTCAGACCCCGCCAGCGCTCGGCCAGCTTGCTGACCCACGTCCGTGCTCTCCTCCCGCTCTGATTCCACCATGCCTCCTTCCGGGTGTCTTGGCAAAGCCCACTAGGTATCCACTACCTCCAGATGTTGATGGAAAGGCACTGCAATTTAATTTACTTACACCACCTCTCAAACCATGGCCCTTGCTCTGTTCTTTGGATGTTGATGGAAAGGCACTGCAATTTAATTTACTTACACCACCTCTCAAACCATGGCCCTTGCTCTGTTCTTTGGCAGCAATGTGTGACGTAATGTGTGCTTGACATGAAAGGACATTCATCTCGGACATTGGGGTAGCCTCTCTCAGGTAACTGAGGATTCGGAGAAGGTTCTAGAGTGCTCTTAGTGACATGCCTTCTCTGTCTACAAGGGGCCAAAGGATTCCTGTGGGAAGGAGCTAGCTGTCCATCTCCCAGAAGGACAGAGACACCTGCAGAAATAGATGGGGTGGCACAGTCCCAGTGGTGAGCCCCAAGGCAGCCAGTGTGCCCCACCACATCACAGGACCTCAGGTGGGGCTAGCAACACTGGACCTCCAAGAAGGAGAAGGGCCCCAGGTTCAGTCTGCTTTCTAAAGTCAGAACTTCCCTTTCCAGTGTGAGGGGCCACCTCCTACACTCTACACTGCTGCCCATCTCTGTTCCTGTCCCAGCTTGCTGACCATAGAAAGTATAGCTAAGGCTCACCATGAGCCAGTCTGAAACCAGTAGTAACCCCACCTGACTTTTGCTGCCAGATAAACTGCTTCTGCTGACCTCTTGACCCTGCTTGAGCATCATCCCACTGAACTGGCTAGTCAGGCAGCTACCGGACCTAGAAGATGGCTCAGGGGCAAAGTGCTTGCTGCACAAGCATAAGGAATTGAGCTCAGACCCTCAGTGCCCAGAAATGTTGGATATGGTGGTATGTGCCTGTAACCATAGCACTGAGAAGGCGGAAACAGAATCCCTTGGGCTTGCTAGTCTATCCAAGTTGGTGAGTTCTAGGTTCAGAGACCCTGTCTCCAAGAACAAAATGGAGAATGCCTGAGGCAGACCCCCAACATCAACCTCAGGCCTCCACATGCACCTGCGCACACACAGTATCCCACATGCATGCACACACACACACACACACACATGCACACACACATATGCACACCACACCACACATATAGACACACAGGCACACACACAATAAAAGGGCTGGAGAGATGGCTCAGTGGATAAGAGCACTTGCTATGCAAGCCTGACCCCCCTGAGTTCAGTTCCCCATCCATCTAAACAGCTGATCATGCAGTCCTGGGGAGAGAGGAGAATCGCTAGAGCTCACTGGCCAGCCAGTGTAACCAGAACTGGAAGCTCCAGCTTCACTGGGGCTCTTGCTTAAAGAAACAGTGCTAAAGAGCATCTACCCCACCCCGCCCCACCCCCACTCACACATGGGGCAGTTTTGGTTCTCACCGCTCTCCGCCTCCATCATCTGTAGATCTGCACCAATGAAGAAAATAGGAACTCCTGCTCAGGTAGCAGAGAGAACTGTTAGGCCAGATCCTCACTTTTCACCTAAGGCAATAAAGATGCCAAGATGCCAAACCCTGGGGGACATTCTGAACTGAGAGACAAGCCACAGACATGACACCACATTGTGTCCCCTCCTGTGAGGCCACAGAAAACTAGGAAAAGCTGCCTTGGGAGGCAAGGAAGGGTAAGACTCCTTACAACGTGCTCCCCCAGACACAAAATAGCCTGGATATCCATGACCTCACAGTGCCTGACATCAAATACACAAGACCATCATAATAGGAGGAAAAGATCATGACATCAAAATAAAAGAGAGACTGATTGAGATGGGGAGGGGATATGATGGAGAGTGGAGTTTCAAAGGGGAAAGTGGTTGTAGGGAGGGTATTGCCATGGGATTTTTTTAATAATCATGGAAGTTGTTAATTAAAAAAAATTGAAAAGAAAAAAGAAAGAGAGAGCCAGCCCACCAGGAGTCCCAGATACCCAAGCAGCTGGGCAAAAGTGTTGCTTGAGCCCAGGAGTTCCAAACCATTGTGAGCAACCTAGCAAGAGCTAAAAGAAGCTGGGCATGGAGGCTCACACCTTTAATGCCAGCACCCAGGAGGCAGAGGTAGAAGGATCACTGAGAGTTTGAGACTAGCCTGAGACTACATAGTGAATTTCAGGTTAGCCTGGGCTACAGTGAGACCCTACCTCAAAAAAAAAAAAAACCTGGGGAGCTGGGCTGGTAGCTCATACCTTTAATGCTAGCATTCGGGAGGCAGGAGGATCACCATAACTTCAAAGCCACCCTGAGACTACATAGTGAATTCCAGGTCAGCCTGGGCTAGAATGAGACCCTACCTTGAAAAACTAAATTGAAATAAAATAAAATAAAGCCTGGAGGCTAGAGGCTAGAGAGATGGTTTAGTAGTTAAGGTGCTTGCCTGCACAAAGGACCCAGGTTTAATTCGCCAGTACCCACATAAAGCCAGATGCACTAGGAGGGGCATGCAACTGGAGTTTGTTTGCAGTGACTAGAAGCCCAGGAACACCTATACTTTCTCTCTCTCTCTCTCTCTGTCTCCTTGCCTCCTTCTCACACACTCTCTCTCTCAAATAAATAAATAAGTAAAATATTTTTTAACTGAAAGAAAAAAATAATGGAACAGAACAGAACAGAATGGAATAGAATGGGCCAACGCACCTCAGCCATAATCTCCAGAATGCCAAGGTGGAGTCAAGTCACCACCACTGTGCAGTCAGGTCGCATTGCGGGCAGAAAACACCCAACCAAGAGCAGCTGTGGGAATAAAGGGGTTTATTTTGGCTTACAGACTCAGGGGGAAGCTCCATGATGGCAGGAGGAAATGATGTCATGAGCAAAGGGTAGACATCACCTCCTGTCCAGCATCAGATAGACAACAGCAATAGGAGAGTGTGCCAAACACTGGCAAAAGGAAGCTGGCTATAACACCCACAAGCCTGCCCCCAACAATACACTGCCTCTAGAAGGTTTTAATTCCCAAATCACTATCAGCTGGGAGCCTAGCATTCAGAACATCTAATCTTATGGGGGACACCTGAATCAAACCACTACACCAACATCTCATGACATAAGAAACTTAAGATTTAAGAAAAGGAGATTCTTTTCTTGAATTGGCAGAATAAATTTGTACAATAGGGGTAGTCATGAGCCCTAGGAGTGTAACGCCTGCTGGTGTCTGGCTAAAAGCATATATTATGCTCACCAAATTGCCCAGTAAGCACTTCTCTTAATGTTCATACCCATTTACTAATGCTACTCTCACTTTTGGTTAGAGAAGCTTCTCTTTTCAGATAGTGGAGAACCTTGGAATGGCTCAAAAGGCACCATAGTGCTGAGAAGTGACAGAGGAGTGCTTAGCATTGAAATATCTCCATCACACCTTCCAAGGCTCAGGGTCCATTGCGGAAGAGGTGGCGGAAAGAATGTAAGAGCCAAAAGAAGAGTAGGACTCTTTACAATGCATTCTTCCAGACACAAAATGGCCTGAATATCCAAGACCTCACAGTGCCTGACACTACTTACACAAGACCATCATAATAGGAGAAAAAGATGATGACATCAAAAATAAAAGAGAAACTGAGAGGAAGAAGGGATATGATGGAGAGTGGAGTTGTGAAGGGGAAGGTGGGGGAGAGGGAATCACCATGGTTTAATGACTATAATTATGGAAGTTTTCAATAAAAAATAAAAATTAAGGGCTGGAGAGATTGCTTAGTGGTTAAGGTGCTTGCTTGTGAAGCCAAAGGACCTCAGTTCGATCCTCCAGGACCCAAGTAAGCCAGATGCACAAGGTGGTACAGGCATCTGGAATTTGTTTGCAGTGGCTGGTGTCCATTCTCTCTCTCTCTCTCAAATAAATAAAGATAAAATAGTTTAAAAATAAAAATCAAAAAAACTTTATTTGTATGGGGAGGGGCAGGCCAGGGTCTCTGGCCACTGCAAACGAATGCCCATCAGCTTTGTATAAGGCACTGTGGAATTGAACCCAGGCCACTAGGCTTTGTAAGCAAGTACCTTTAACCACTGAGCCATCTCCTAGCCCAGAAACTATTTTCTTACCAGAGAACTCCACTTAATGAATGTAAAAGGGAAGAAGAGACTTGCAGGTCAGTCATGGGTGAACCCCACAGAGGCCAGGAGACAGGATCGCACCGGCTCAGTGTGTCACCCAGCAAGGGAAAGCTCTGACAGGCACTTCTGAAAAGGAGCATCCAACACGCTGCCACCAAGTGTCAGAGGTTTTGGCACCAGAAACACCTTGCTAGATGTTCCCTACACTGAGGTCTGCTTCCTCCAAATCAAAGCCTCACTCCAATCATGAGGAGACCTCAGATAACCTCAACTGAAGAGCATCTATAAAATAACCATCAACAGCCTGCCCAAGCCTCAAGGACACTGAATATACCAGAAGACTGAGCAAGAGGACACACCACTAATATGATGTGGGGTCCTGGATGGGCCCCGAGTCAGTAAATGAGGACAGGAGTCTGCTTCTGATAGACATACTGAGCTCACACAGGACACCACAGGAAACCTAGGGAAGGGGTACACAGGATGCCATCCACAGGGGACTTGGGTGAGTGGTACACAGAACTTGGGCCATTTTTGCAACTTTTCTATAAGCCTAAAATGGAGACATGAAAGTAGTTAAGGAACTATAAGAGAGGAGGTAGAGGTCTATGGGAGGGGGAGAAGAATGGATAATAGAATATATCATGGAAACAGAAGAGGGATCTAGGGAGATGGCTCAGCAGTTAAAGGTACTTACAAAACCTGCAGGACCAGGGTTCGATCCCCAGGTACCCATGTAAAGCCAGATACACAGAGTGGTGCATGTTTGTTTGCAGCAGTAAGAAGCCCTGGCATGCCCTGTTTCCACCTCTCTCTCTCTCCTCACAAATAAATAAGTAAATAAGGCTGGAGAGATGGCTCAGCAGTTAAAACACTTGTCTAAAAAAATCTAAGGAACCCGGGTTCAATTCCCCAGTACCCATGAAGCCAGATGCACAAGGTGCATACATCTGGAGTTCATTTGCAGAGGCTGGAGATTCTGGCATGCCCATTCTCTCTCTCTCTCTCTCATAAATAAATAAAATATTTTTAAAAGAAGTAAAGGAATTTGAAAAAAATAAAAGTCTTTTAAAAAGAACAAAGTAAGCTGGGTGTGGTGGTGCACACCTTTAATCCCAGCACTTGGGAGGCAGAGGGAGGAGAATTGCTGTGAATTCAAGGCCATCCTGAGACTACATAGTGAACTCCAGGTCAGCCTGAGCTAGAGTGAGACCCTACTTCAAAAAAAAAAAAAAAAAAAAAAGAACAAAGTATGATATATATGTATGAAAATGTCATAAGGAAGTTCATTTCTTAGAATGCTAACAAAAACATTAAATTGTATCATATGCATGAAGATGCCATGATGAAGTGACGAAACCTATTACTTTGTATGCTAACCTAAAATTTTAATTTAACGCTGGAGAGATGGCTTAGCACTTAAGGCATTTGCCTGAGAAGCCCAAGGATCCAGATTTGATTCCAGGTCCCACGTAAGCCCGATGCACAAGGGGGCGCATGCATCTGGAGTTCATTTGCGGTGGCCAGAGGCCCTGGTGTGCTCATTCTCTCTCTCTCTCTTGCTCCTCTCTCTCATAAATAAATAAAATAAAAATAAATCTTAAAATTATTTTTTTAATTTAAAAAACAAAAAATGCCAGACATGGTGGCACATACCTTTAATCCTAGCACTCAGGAGAAAGAGGGAGGAGGATCATTATGAGTTCAAGGCCTGCCTGAATTTACATAGTGAATCCCAGGTCAGCCTGAGCTACAGCAAGACCCTACCTTGAAAAACCAAACAATTTTATTTATTTATTTATTTTGTTTGTTTGTTTGTTTTGTTTTTTATTTATTTATTTGAGAGTGACAGACAGAGAGAAAAAGAGGCGGATACAGAGAGAGAGAGAATGGGCGTGCCAGGGCCTCCAGCCACTGCAAACAAACTCCAGACTCGTGCACCCCCTTATGCATCTGGCTAACGTGGGTCCTGGGGAATTGAGCCTCAAACCGGGGTCCTTAGGCTTCGCAGGCAAGCACTTAACCACTAAGCCATCTCTCCAGCCCACCATACAATTTTAAAAAGAAAGAAAAAGAATTAAAATAAAATCGGGTAAAAATAAAACTTTTAGAGCTGGGTGGCACACACCTTTAGCCCTGGCTCTTGGGAGGCAATGGTAGGAGGATCGCTGTGAGTTCAAGGCCAGCCCAAGACTACATAGTGAATTCCAGGTCAGCCTGGGCTAGAGTGAGACCTTACCTCAAAGACCAAAATAAAAGCTTGGGTGTTGGAGTTAACGATGCTTTCTTGCGAAGTCTGCCAACCTGGAGTTCAATTTCCCAGCCCCAGTAAAGCTGGATGCAAAGCGGTGCAGGCATCTGTGACCCCAACAAGCCTTAGACAGTGGGGACAGAGCCAGGCAAACCGGAGGCCCCTGCGCCAGCACGTTTGGTGTTGGCAGCCTGGCAGCTGGGCAGCTCATTTGCAGCAGCAGAGACCCTGTCTCAAAGAAGGTGTAGCACAGATGCTGTGATGCTGTCTTCTGATCTCCACAAGTGTACCTCGTAACATGCGCACACGCGCGTGCACACACAAACACACACATGCGTGCACAAATATTCTTTTAAAAAAGAATAGCTGGGCATGATGTCACAAGCCTTTAATCCCAGCACTCAGGAGACAGAGGTAGGAGGGTTGCTATGAGTTCAAGGCCACCCTGAGACTACATAGTGAATTCCAGGTCAGCCTAGACTAGAGTGAAAATCTACCTCGAAAAAACAAACAATAAATAAATAATAGAAATAAATAAAAAGAAGAATCTTCCTAACAGCTTTGCTTATGAGAGTCAAGACTGGAAATTTCTCGTGTGTCCTCGGCAGGTGACTAGAGGAGAGGGTGGCGCAGGTGTACAATGGAATGCTATTCAGCAATGAGGAAAGAGCCACTGACACAGACAAAAGTGGGTCGGCTCAGACGCGGTGCTGAAAGAGGACAGACACAAAGGCGCAGCCAGTCGGGTCTGCCCTGTGAAGTGGAGAGAAGCCGAGCTAATATGCAGTGGAAACAGAGAACGCACTTCCTCTTAGAACCATGGCTGGGGATGCCTCCACAGATCTCTAGCATCTTGGGCTGGGGTCAAGCTTGTATATGCATCCTGCAGACCCACATGGGAGGGGCACTCACTATCTGTACATGTGCCCTAGGAAAGCCCCAAGGGGCTGGGTCGATGGCTCAGTGGGTGGTAGCAGCTGCTGCCCAAGCCCTGCACACATGGGACACACACATCTGCACACATGTGTGTATACACCACAAGCATAGAAACACATACTACATTACACACCCCAAAACCTGAAAAGAAAGCCTAGTTTCAAAGAGAACTGTGCAGAACTATTTAACTTTTCAGTTATTTCCCGGTGGTGTCAGAGCTCAGTATATTGTCTCAAGCGCAGCCCAGGCTGCCCCAGTGCTGGCCGACGTGGAGGGCCTGGCCACGCCTGCAGCGGTCCTCACCCAGCTGGTAGCCCAATTGTTGGGCGGGAGGGAGCTGAAGGCCTTCTCTTTAAATCTACTGGGAGAAGCAGATGGGTGCCCCAAAAGATGCCAGGAAGATGGGATGCCAGTATGCAGATGGCAGCAAGCACAGGGAAAGATGCTCACATCCATAACCACCAGGGAAATGCAAATCAAAACCACAGAGAGACACCAGACCGAGCCCTTCAGACGGATGGCAAGGATCAAGAATGATAAACATAGAAAGTAAGTCTGTCGAGAAACTGCAGCCCCTTTGTACTGCTGATGGGCATGCAAGATGAGGTCGACGCAGGGGGAACAGCATGGCACTTCCTCAAATAATTAGAATATTAGAGCTGGGCGTGGTGGTGCACAACTTTAGTCCCAGCACTTGGGAGGCTGAGATAGGAGAATTGCTGTGATTCAAGGCAACCCAGAGACTACACAGTGAATTCCAGGTTGGCCTGGGCTAGAGTGAAACCCTACCTCAAAAAAAATAAATAAATAAATTAGAATATCATATAATCTGGCACTTCCATTTCTGGGTGCAGAGACCCAGCATTAATAGCAGGGTCCAAACACACATTTGTGCAGCCGCGCTCATAGCAGCATATTTCGCACTAGCTCAGTTGTAGAAATGACACATGTCCCCGAAGGGAAAATGCAGAGGTAAAAGATAGGCTGTCCATGCAATGGGAGGCCACCTAGCCGTGAGTGTACGCTGACATACACGGCAGCATGGGGAGCCTCTGAGACATGATGCCAGTCACAAAAGATACAAATTATATGATTCCACTTACAGATCCCCAGAGCAGTCAAGTCATAGAGACAGAAAATGCAACAAAGGGTGCAGAGGCTGGGGACAGATGTGAAGTTCATATTTAATGGGGAAAATGCTTCAGTTCTGCAGGATGTAAAGAGTTCAGGAGGTAGGTAATGGTGGTGATGGCTTCACAAAAGCACAAAGGTACCTAATGCCACTGAAAGGTGCACAAAGGTGACATTTTTATATTATGTTTATATCACAGTTAAAAAATGTCCATCCTTTTTAAGCCCATCATGTAATGGAATCCCTCTGCCACTGAAGACAGCGAGAGGTAGTGGCCTTCTCTGTACCCCCAGGCAACCTCTACTGATCCAGCTACAGACAGGCCCAGTCCCCACCCTCTCTTCAGACAGACTCAGGACCCATGCTAGGATCAAAGGTAGGCATGACTGGAAAAGATGAAAAATCTTGAGTCTAGCAGCTCAAAAAGAAAAACAATTCCACTTGAGCTGACTTCCTGGCTTACTTCCAGAATGTTCTTCTCCCCCTAGGATTTTAATTTAAATGTTAAAGAAAAACAGCCAGGAGATCATTAACGTTGGATCACAGGGCAGAGCTCCTGCAGGTTCCCAAAGCCATGCTCCCTGAGGATTCTTCTCCCTGGATAGTCCTCAGATCCCCAAGGAACAGAGCAGAAAGCCCGCCACTTCCATCCAGGCTTCCCAGTGCTTCTCCAAGCCCAGGTGCAAAATGTTTTATCCTGGCTGCCAGAGCACAGAGCTCCTTCCCTGTGCTCCACCACTGGATAACCTGGGAAGTTTCATGGCTCAGATGCCAGCCTAGGGTCACCTGGGTGAGAGGCTGTGAGCCACAAGGGCTCAAGACATCTGAATCACACAAAGGCCAAGGCCGTGGCACTGTCAGCAAGGGGGGAAATAAACTGCAGGGCTGGGAAGAGGCTCAGCAGTTAAAGGCACTTGCCTACAAAGTCTAATGGCCCAGGTTTCATTCCCCAGTGCCCATCTAAAGCCAGACACACAAAATGGGGCACACTTTTGGAGTATGTTTGCAGTGACAAGAGGCCTGTACTCTTTCTATCCTCTCTCTCCCTCTCCTCAAATAAATTAATTTTTTTCCTTTGTTTGTTGTTTGTTTGTTTTAAGGTAGGGTCTTACTCTAGCCCAGGCTAACCTGGAATTCACTTTGTAGTCCCAGGCTGACCTTAAACTCATAATGATCCTCCTACCTCTGCCTCCTGAGTGCTGGGACTAAAGGCCTGTGCCACCATGCTCAGCAATTAGCCAGGCGTGGTGGTGCACGCCGTGAGTTTGAGGCCACCCTGAGAGTACAAAGTGGATTCCAGGTCAACCTGGGCTAAAGTGAGACCATATCCCCCAAAAAATCAAACAAAAAGAGCTGGGCTGGAGGGATGGCTTAGCAGTTAAGGTGTTTGCTTGCAAAGCCAAAGGACCCAGTTTGTATTCCCCAGGACCCACATTAGCCAGATGCATAAGGGGGCACATGCAGCTGGAGTTTGTTTGCAGTGGCTGGAGGCCCTAGTGTGCCTATTCTCTCTCTCTCTCTCTTTCTCTGTGAAATAAATGAATGAATAAAAATAAAATATTTTTAAAATTTTTTTAAAGTAAATAAGCTGTCAAAAAGTTAGACTTAGTGGTGCAGTTGAGGCAGGACAAACCTGGGTTGCATATAGAATTTGAAGAGGAGCCTGGCGTCGTGGCGCACTCCTTTAATCCCAGCACTTGGCAGGCAAAGTTATGAGGGTTGCTGTGAGTTTGAGGCTACCCTGAGACTACATAGTGAATTCCAGGTTAGCCTGGGCTAGAGGGAGACCCTACCTCAGAAAAAAAAAAGAGTTTGAACTTGTGATAGTTAAGTTTGTGTTAACTTGATCTGTTTAGGAATCCACAGACATTCCTCACAAGTGGGTCTCTGAGGTTGCTTCCAGGAAGGATTAACTAAAGGAGACACACAGAACCCATGAAGGTCCATGAGATACCTTCCATAGTCACCCCACAGACTCATGAGTGGGGGAGGGGGTGAGCAGCAGGAGCCTGTGGGAGGGCAGATAGAGCAGCACAGCGAATAGGCTCGGTTTCCATGGAGACATCTACTGTATAGCACTGCACTTATAGTGATCGACACTAGGAATATTATAAACTTAGTGTACTGGCTACTTTTCTAATCCCTGTGGCCAAATACATGATCAGAAGTAACAAGAGAGACTTCTGCTGGGAATGGGGCCAGGCTACGACATATAAGCCCCAGTGACCCACTCCCTCCAGGGAGACCCCACCTCCTAAGGGCTCCACCACCTCTCAAAACAGCACCATCAGCTGGAGACCAAGAGTTTAAACCCATGATCCTATGCGAGACACTTCACACCCAAACTATAACTTAGAATCTGTAGGAAGGTAGACTTCTTGCTAAGTGCTCTCATCCACTGCAATAAAGTAGAAAACAGACCAGAAGTGGGAAGAGACCCCGTTTTAGGGTTGTAGCTGGAGGCTAAGGCCACGGGCTTTCTCCATCCCAACACACAGAAGCAATCACAGCAGGGCTCAGCAAGTCTGCCACCAAGGTGCCTTTTCCCCTTTCTCATAAAAGTTTTGTATTGGGTTTTTGTTTGTTTGCTTAGTTTTGGTTTATTTATTTATTATAGAAGGAGGGGGGAGAGAGAGAGAGAGAGATAGAAGGAGAGAGAGAGAATGAATGCACCAGAGCCTCTAGCCACTGCAAAGGAACTCTAGACACATGCACCAGCATATGCATCTGGCTTAGGTGGGTCCTGGGGAATCAAACCTGGGTCCTTAGGCTTCACAGACAAGCACCTTAACTGCTAAACCATCTCTCCAGCCCCTTGATTTTGGTATTTTGAGGCAGGGTCTCACTCTGTAGAACAGCCTGTCCAGAAGGCATTGTGTAGCCCAGCCTGAACTAGAGCAGTCCTCCAGCCTCAGCCTTCCTAGTGCTGGAATTAGAGGTGTGAGCCCCGTGCTCAGCAGCAGCTTTCATTGTTATACCACTTTTCAGTCTCCCAGATCTTGCGAATATCATGAACTCTAACTTTTGGTACTCAGACCCCAGATCTAGAGCTGGCTAACTAAACTGCCACCAACTACCACCAAAGGTTAGATCCTGGATGTCAGCTCCCTACACCATGAGAAAAGTGAGACACAGGGCTGCAGGGACATGCTTGTGACTGGTTCTTTGTGCTATGAGAACTGAACCCGCCAGCCATCCTTATCTTTTTCTTTACAAATTGGGATTTTTTAAATATTTTATTTTTTTATTTATTTGAGAGGAAGAGCAGCTAGAGACAAAGAGAATGGGTGCGCCAGACCCTCCGCCACTGCAAATGAACACTGCAGACACGTGCAACACCTTATGCATCTGGCTTTATGTGCGTACTGTGGAATTGAACTTGGGTCCTTTGGCTTTGCTGGCAAGCACCTTAACTGCTAAGCCATCTCTCCAGCTGGTATATTTATAGCTGGAATATCTCCATCTGGAATATTTATTTACTTATTTATTTTTGAGCTGAGAGTTACAGCATACACCTGTAATACAAGCCCTCAGGAGACTGAGGCAGGAGGATCACCATGCTCAGTGGCTTAAGTATTTGCTGCACAAACATGAGGACCTGAGTTTGGATCCCTAGCACCCATGTAAAAATGCCAGGCATTGTGGCACACACTTGTAATCCCAGCACTGGGGGTATGGAAACAGGATGATGCTTAGGGCTTATTGGTTAGCTAGTCTAACCAACTTCATGAGCAAGGCCCTGTCTCAAAAAAATAACATGGAAAGCCGGTGCACATCTTTAATTCCAGCATGGGCGAGGATGAAGTAAGAGAATTGCCATGAGTTGGAAGCCAGCTTGGGGCTACAGAACAAGTTCCAAGTCAGCCTGGGCTAGAATGAGACCCTTGAAAAAACCCAGAGCAAAAAATTAACATGGAACTCTCCATGAGGAAGACACCTGACACCAACCTCTAACCTCCATGCACACACATGTGTACCCACATGCACACACACATACATGTACACACCTAGACACATGGTACACACATGCATAAGTGCATCCACACACATACCAACCCATGTATACAAGCCAAACACCCACATACACAAGCAAAAATATATAAAACAGGGCTGGAGAGATGGCTTAGCAGTTAAGGTGCTTATCTGTAAAGCCAAAGCACCCAAGTTCAATTCCCCAGGACCTATGTAAACCTGATGAACAGAGTGGCACATGCATCTGGAGTTTTTTTGCAGTGGCTGAAGACCCTGGTGCACCCATTCTCTCTCTCTCTCTCTTTCACTCTCTCTCTCTCTCTCTTTCTCAAATAAATTAAATAACATTTAAAATAAATAAATAAATAAAACAAGGCTGGAGTGATGACTCAGCAGTTAAAGGTGTTTGCTTGCAAAGGCTGATGGCCTGGGTTCAATTTCCCTGTACCCACATAAAGCCAGATGCACTAAGTGGCACATGTGTCCAGAGTTTGTTTGCAGTGGTAGAAGGCCCATACTCACGCTCTCTGTCTGCCTCTTTCTCTATATATCTCTCTCAAATAAATAAATAAAATATTTTAAATAAAACAATGCCCCAAGACAAGAAACTTAAACACTTCGGTTTGCTTGGAATACCTGTCTAAAATCCAAAATCTATTCTCAATCAACTTCCACTAAAACTCATTATTGCAAAACTCCTTTCTTTTTAAAAATATTTTTAAATTTTATTTATTTATTTGAGAGAGAGAAAGAGGCAGAGGGCGCACCAGGGCCTCCAGCCACTGCAAAGGAACTCCAGACGCATGCGCCCTCTTGGGCATCTGGCTTACGTGGGTCCTGGATAGTCGATCCTTGGGCTTTCAGGCAAAGGCCTTTAAACGGCTAAGCCATCTCTCCAGCCCAAAACTCCTTTCTTTCTAATCATTTTTATTTGAAGAAATGAGTCCTGGTGAGAGGTGAGGCTCTGGCCAGTTGTAAATTGTCAGACCAGTTGATCCCATGATTCCTCGCAGCCATGGAACCTCGCTTGCAGGCCACTAGAGGAGGCGGGCGCTGAAGCCACAGGCCCCAGGCGTGGCCAGCGCTCTCTCCTCAAAGCTCCTGGGTGGCTTCCTGGTTCCTCTGCCAGTCCTCCGTCCTCCTCAAGGCCTATTTACAAAAATAAAAGCACCACCTTCCACTGTAGGAAGATGCTCAGGTCAAGGGGTGTGAATTCACAGACCTCCATCTGCTTGTGGAGAGGCCCAGGAAGGCCAGGTGTCCTGCTTTTGACCGAGCACCTCCTCACTCCTCACCACAGCCGCCCGGGCTTCTCCCTGCGTCTCCCGCTCCCTCCCAGGCTGGCTTGCTCCGGACAACCAAGGCCAGAGGCATAGCTGCTGCCCTGCCAGTGAGTGCCCAGGTCTGTTGAGTCACCAAGGCTTCCTGTATGGGCAGCAGCCTGCAAAAGCGCCTTTATGGCACCTAGCTACAAAAGCAGGTCATGGTCAAAAATCCTGACTGCTATTAACAAAATGATAACCCTGATGACTTCTCACGAGAGGCGAAAGGGGTATGCAGGGTTTTGTTTGTTTGTTTTTCTTCCTAGGAAAGCTGCCCGGGTCGGCGCTCCCCACCGACTCTGGAACTCAAGCAAACAAGCCCGTGATCCCACGGCCTTCCGCATCCCACAGCGACGCGGCCGCCCCAGAAAGGGTCCATGGGCACTTCAAAAGCCAGGCATCAAAAGAAAACATCTAAATACTGAATAGCCCGGCGCCGGCGTCTTGGTCCCGAAGGAGGCTCGGTGGAGGTGCTGCGCGGTGAGCGGCGGCGGCGCACCTGCGCGCCCCCACCGATCGCTGCACGCGGCGTCACGGGCAGCGCCCGAGGCCTGCGCGGCCGGGGACTCCGGTGCCGGCGATCCACAGCTCGCGTCGCGCACCCGAGAAGGGCCCGGCCCAGGCAGGGCGTCCACGCCGCAGGAGACGCCACCGCCGCCAACCTGCGCTGTCCACGCCACCTCCCGGCCCCGTCACCGGCGCCACCCCTGCCAGTCCGGGCATCTCCACGCGACTCCGCTCACGCCGGCCGGCGCTTCCCGCGCCGCCCTGGGCATCGCCACCCTGCCCCATGCCCGTGCACCTGCGCTCTCCACACCAGCCCTGCGGTCACCGGCGCCGTTCCTGAGGCCCTGATCTCCGCCACCCCGGGTCGCCCGGGCTCCATCGCCTGCGCCATCCCCGCCACCGGAGAGACGCAGCGTGCCAGGCGCAGGCTGAGCGCGCCCAGTTCCCACCCTGCGGGCCGCGGGGCTCGCGGGTCCCGGACGGCGCGGCGGCTCACCGAGGCTCCCCGCGGGCTCTGGGCGGGCGGGCTCCGGGCGGCGTCCCCCGGGCTCGGCCATTGCAGCGGCGCTGCGGCGGGCGGGGACCGCGCGTCACCGCGGGCGGCGCCGCGACACCCAGCCCTCCCCGCTCCGCTCCAACGACGCCCGCCCACGGCTGCCCAGGTTTGCTCCTCTTACTCCTTAAGATAAGACACCGACACCACGGGGCCGAAAATGACCCTGGCGAGGCGGAGGACCTGCAGGCGGGTGGGGAGGCCAAAGCCAGCCGCGTCCAGCCTGGCCTGCCCGCCAGCGAGGCCCACGGCTTACCAGGGACTATCCAAGGCAAGAGTCACTCACCCTCTTTTCACGCTGGAAGTGAGCAGCCGCAAGCGGCTCCCGAGAGCTGCACGTGGGTGTTCCAACCGTTAACTCTTGGTCTCCCAGGTCCAAGCACTGCCTTCCACCTTCTGGATGGCAGAGAAATGCTTTCCGAGCCTCCCCAGAAAACAAGTAATATCATTTGCTGTCTCAGTGCTACAATGCCATCCTGTCCACGTCCGTCTCCACCCACACCCCACACCGGGGATGGAACCTAGGGCCTCTGATACGCTAGGCAAAAACTGTGCGGCTGAGCCACTTCCCTAATCCCCTCCCTCCCTCTCCGTCCCTCCCTCCTTTCTAAAAATTGAGACATTAAGGCTGGAGAGATGGTTCAGTGGTTAAGGGCACTTGCCTGCAAAGCCTAAGGACCCAGGTTTGATTCTCCAGGTCCCACGTTAGTCAGATGCACATCGTGGCGCATGTATCTGGAGTTCGTTTGCAGTGGCTAGAGGCCCTGACGCGGCCATTCTCTCTCTCCCTCTGTCTCTAATAAATAACTTTTTGAAAAAAAAATTTTTTTTAATTGCCGGGCCTGGTGGGGCACGGCTTTAATCCCAGCACTTGGGAGGCAGAGGTAGGAGGATCGCCATGAGTTCGAGGTCATCCTAAGACTAGTGAATTCCAGGTCAGCCTGCGCTACAGCAAGACCCTACCTCAAAAACAATTTTTTTAATTGAGACATTAAAATTATTAGCCTCTGGGGCTGGAGAGATGGCTCAACGGTTAAGGTACTTGCCTGCAAAGCCCAAGTTTGATTCCCCAGTACCCACATAACGCCATATGTACAGTTGGCCCATTTGTCTGGAGTTTGTTTGCAGTCGCTTGAGACCCTGCGGTGCCCATTCCCTCCCCTTCCATGTATATATATGATCTTTCTCTCAAATAAATAATAAAATTAAAATAAATGGTCTCACTGCATAGCACTGGCTAGTGGGGAATTCATTATGTACGCTAGGCTGACCTCAAATATACAATGATCCTCCTGCCTCTGCCTCTGCCTCTACAGTGGTGGGATTACAGCCCTAGGTCACACCAAGTTCACTCCCCCCACCCCTAGGTAGGGTCTCACTGTAGCCCAAACTGACCTGGAATTCACTCTGTAGTCTCAGGGTGGCCTTGAACTCATGGCGATCCTCTTACCTCTGCCTCCCGGTGCTGGGATTCAAGGCATGCGCCACCACACCTGGCTTAAGTTCATTTTTTAAAACTAGGTCTCACTAATTTGCCCAGACTGGTCTTGAACTTGCAATCTTCCTGCCTCAGCCTCCCAAAACCTGAGATGACAGGTCCACTCCACCATGTTGGATTCCTTTTGTTTTCCTTCTCTTTCTTCTGTCCTTCCTTCCTTTTTCCCCCTCCTTTCCCTGTTCTTAAATGTGTTCTGTGGCTGGCTGTGGTGGCTGCAGTCCTAGCATAGGAAGCTGCAGCCGGAGTATTACCTCGAGCTACAGATCAGCCTGAGCTACATGTCAAGTTCTACTCTTAATTACTAATGTTATTTCTCAGATAACACATTGCACTCCACACAATAATCACACACACACACACACACACACACACACACACACTCACACTCATGCAGGCTACAGAATGACTAAGAAGGGAAGAAAGAGGCTGCCAGTTCAGAAGCGCTGTCATGGAGAGAGCTGATACGGGCATGGGAAAAAGTCTATAGGGAATCAGATAAGAAGCCTTACAAACCTATGGACACAGAGATGTCAGATGCAGGCCTGGATGACAGGCCACTAAAGGGTCACTTTGAAGTGGGCTGGATGTCATGGGCAGGGGAAACAGGACAGAAGCAGAGGTTCTTTGTCATGGCTGTTTTCTGGACAAGGCTTTGGACAAATGACTTCTCAGTGTGTTTGCCACATTTCAGGCCCTTCTGTAGTCCAAGTGGAGGGATTCCATCAGTGTGTTGATAAGCTAATGAGCCTGGCTTTTCTGATACAATTTGATACATCTTCAAGCATTATTATTGATTGGTATAAATAATTTATCAGTTTGGGCCTCCTGGTGTCCTCGCAGATGTTGACAGTTTGCAAGAATTAAAAACAAACAAACAAAATGCTGGCAAGCCAGGTGTAGTGGCGCAAGCCTTTAATCCCAGCACTTGGGAGGCAGAGATAGGAAGACTGCCATGAGTTCAAGGCCACGCTGAGAATACAGAGTGAATTCTACATCAGCCTGGGCTAGAGTGAGACCCTACCTAGAAAAACAAAAACAACAACAACAAAAGAGACGGGCATGGTGGTGCATGCCTTTAATCCCAGCATTAGGGAGGCTGAGGTAGGAGGATAGCCATGAGTTTGAGGCCACCCTGAGAATACATAGTGAATTACAGGTCAGCCTGGGATAGAGTGAGACCCTACCTCGAAAAAAAAATGTTGGGGACTGGAGAGAGGGCTTAGTGGTTAAGGCGCTTTCCTGCAAAGCCAAAGGACCCAGGTTCAATTCCCCAGGACCCACATAAGCCAGATATACAATGTGGCACATGCATCTGGAGTTCATTTGCAGTGGATAAAGGCCCTAGCACCCCCATATTCTCTCTCTCTCTCTCTCCCTGCCTCTGTCTCTAATAAATTAAAAAAATAAAAATAAAAAATGTACTTAATAGGGGTACTTAATAGGATGGTATTGTATATATGTAAGTAGAATAATGGATTAATGGGGGTGAAAAGGCCCAAAATGAGGTCAAGGGAAGAGACTGAGTAAAGGAAAGGTGGAGGGAGGGCTAATCAAAATCTAAGAGGGTATAAATAAATCATATAGAAACCTACGTTTTTGAACAATGGAACACTCAGGAGCCATAGATTGTTGCTAGAAAATTTTCAGTGCCAGGGATGGGATACCTTCCAGTGAGTTGTTGGCCAGGGAGGTCCCTGATGCCCCAAAACATTATAGGTCATTGCCGAGGCCCTTGGTTTCCCACCAGGAATAGATGGTAAGACCCTATTGCTGAAGACTCCACATACTTAGGCTGCAAGGCCATTGAGAAATCCTGCTGGAACTGAGCTGAAAACCTCCTCCATGTAGACCAGCTGACAGAAAGCTGGAAGAAGCCATCCTGCATGCAGTTCAGTGGGAGAAAGAGAAATCACCAGTGAAGATACTCAACAGTGGACACTGCAAGCCTTATATTTGGCCAGCCAGGCCAAATGAGCCAGCGGGTGCAATAGTGGCACATGTGTTATGGGGGAAACCAACTGCCCTCTAATAGACTGGAGGCCCACTCCATGCCTCTGTCTCTAATAAATTAAAAAAATAAAAATAAAAAAATGGACGGAGGGAATACAACCCTGAAAACCTTCAACAGCGGTAGTCATGAGCCCTAGAGGTGTAACGAATGCTGCTGTCTGGCTAAATGTATATACTATGCCCATCAAATTTTACAGTAAGCACTTCTCTTAATGTTCATGCCCATATATTAATGATACTCTCACTTTTGGTAGAGAACCTTCTCTTTTCAGATGGCAGTGACCTTGTGATGACTCAGAAGGCATCATGGTGCTGGGAAGAAGTGACAGGAGTGCTCAGTACTGCAATATCTCTATCACACCTTCCAAACCTCAGGGTCCATTGCAGAAGAGATGGCAGAAAGAATGTAAGAGCCAAAGGAAGGGTAGGACTCCTTACAACGTGCTCCCCCCAGACACAAAATGGCCTGGATATCCATGACCTCACAGTGCCTGACACTACCTACACAAGACCATCATAATAGGAGGAAAAGATCATGACATCAAAATAAGAGACTGATTGAGAGGGGGCGGAGATATGATGGAGAATGGAGTTTCAAAGGGCAAAGTGAATAAAAAAATTTGAAAAAAAATGTAATGTCAACATATATCTTTTTTAATTTTTAAAATATTTTTTAAATTTTTATATATTTTATTCATTTATTAGAGACAGAGAGAGAGGCAGAGAGAGAGAGAGAGAATGGGCACACCAGGGCCTCTAGCCAGTGCAAATGAACTCCAGACACATGTGTCACCTTGTGCATCTGGCTTAAGTGGGTCCTGAGGAATTGAACCTGGGTCCTTTGGCTTTGTAGGATAATGCCTTAACCGCTGAGCCCTCCCTCCAGCCCTCAAGGTAAATCTTTATGAGATGACTGAACAGCAGTGAGAGTGACAAAGAAAGAGAGCTGAAGTTGAAGATGAATCAGTGGCAATAACCTGGCATGTATGACAAAGTAGGGAGATCAGAGAACACATAAACTGACACTTGGGACTAGTAAAGGAGGGGAGCATGGGTAAGAAAGGGTATTTGAGAGCTGCAGAGATAGCTCAGCAGTTAAGGGTTAGCCTGCAATGCTTAACAACCTGGGTTCAATTTCCCATAACCCACATAAAGCCAGATGCACAAAGTGGTGCATGCATCTGGACTTCGTTTGCAGTGGCTAGAGGCCCTGGCACACCCATATTCATTCTCCCTCTCTCTCCTTGCAGATAAATAAATAAAATATTTTTTAAAAAAAGAAAAGAGCCAGGTGTGGTGGTACATACCTTTGATCCCTGCACTTGGGAGGCAGAGGTTGGAGAATCACTGTGAGTTCAAGGCCACTCTGAGAACTACATAGTAAATTCCAGGTAAGCCTGGGCTAGAGTGAGACCCTACCTCGAAAAACCAAAAGCAAAAAAAACAAGATATTTGGGGCTGGAGAGATGGCTTAGCGGTTACGGAATTTGCCTGCAAAGCAAAATGACCCAGGTTTGATTCCCAAGACCCACGTTAGCCAGATGCACAAGAGGGTGCATGTGTCTGGAGTTTGTTTGCAGTGGCTGGAGATCCTAGAATGCCCATTCTCTCCCTTTCTCTCTCTCCTTCCCTCCCTCCCTCTTTCTCTGTCAAATAAGTAAATAAAAATAAAATAAAATTTTAAAAATGTTAAAAAGATATTTGAACAAATAAGGCTTAAAATGGCCAATTTGGAAAGTAAGGCAAAGTAAAAATTCTTGAAAGCAGCCAATGAGAAAGCAATGAGCATATTTAGGAAACCAACAATTTGTTACTTCAGAAAATACTCCAGTGCTCAGAAAGCTGAGACAGGAGGATCATTGTGAGTTCAAGGCTATCCTGGGCTACATAACAGGAGGAAGAGCAAGTGTTATAAATCAATATCCGTAGAATAGGAGTGAGACATTCTCAGAGAAGAAAAACAACACATTTGTTGACAGCTGGTCTGCTGAAGATGGGAAATGTCACAGGAAGCAGTCAGCTCAACTTAGAATAGGAAGAGTGCATTTATGAACAAAGGCACATTACAAAGTTCAAAAATAGCTTGAGGGTTGAAGAGATGACTTAGTGGTTAAGCACTTGCCTGTGAAGCCTATGGACCACAGTTCGAGGCTCGATTCCCCAGGACCCACGTTAGCCAGATACACAAGGGGGCACATGCGTCTGGAGTTCGTTTGCGGTGGCTGGAGGCCCTGGCAAATAAATAAATAAAAATAAAAACAAAACAAAACATACCAAAACCTTTGGGACACAATGAAGGCAGTCCTAAGAGGGAAATGTATAGCTTTTAAGTGCCCATATTAAGAAATTAGAAAGGTCTCAAGTAAACAACCTAATGCTTCACCTTAAAGCCTTGGAAAAAGAACAAGGCAAACCCAAAATCAGTAGATGGGAAAAATAGTAAAGATTAGGGCAGAAATTAATGAAATAAAAACCAAAAAAAAAAAATCCCAAGAATCAATGAAACAAAGAGTTGGTTCTTCAAAAGGATAAACAAGATTGATAAACCCTTAGCAAACCTGACCAAAAGAGAGAAGAGACACAAATTAATAAAATTAGAGATGAAAAAGGCAGCATCACAACAGATACCAGAGAAATTCAAAATATCATAGGGACACACTATAAAAACACATATTGCACTGAGTATGAAAATCTGAAAGAAATGGATGATTTTCTTGATTTATATGGCCAACCTAAATTAAATCAAGATTATATTAATCACTTAAATAGACCTATAACCAGTATGCAGATCCAAGCAGTTATCAAAAATATCCCAACTAAAAAAAGTCCAGGCCCAGATGGATTCACTGGTGAATTTTACTAGACCTTCAGGGAAAAACTAACACCATTGCTTCTTAAGCTTTTCCATAAAATAGAAAAAGAAGGAATCCTACCAAACTCCTTCTATGAAGCCAGCATTACTCTGATACCAAAACCAGGCAAAGATAGAACAAAAAAAGAAAATTACAGACCAAACTCCCTCATGAGTATAGATGCAAAAATTCTCAACAAAATATTGGCAAACAGAATACAAGAATATATCAGATATCCATGACCTCACAGTGCCTGACAATACCTACACAAGACCATCATAATAGGAGAAAAAGGTCATGACATCAAAATAAAAGAGGGAGTGATTGAGATGGGCAGAATGGAGTTTCAAAGGGGAAAGTGGAGGGAGGGAGGGTATTACCATGGGACATTTTTTATAATCATGGAACTTGTTAATAAAAAACAAAAAAAGAATATATCAGAAAGATCATTCACCCCCACCAACTAGGCTTTATTCCCAGAGATGCAGGGATGATTCAACATATGCAAATTGATAAATGTAATACATTATATAAATGGACTGAAGGACAAAAATCACATGATCATCTCATTAGATGCAGAGAAAGCATTTGACAAGATCCAACATTGCTTCATGATAAAAGTCCTACAGAGACTGGGAATAGAAGGAACATACCTCAATGTAATAAAGGCTATTTATGACAAGCCTACAGCCAACATATTACTAAATGGGGAAAAATTGGAAGCTTTTCCACTAAAATCAGGAACAAGACAAGGGAGTCCACTGTCCCCACTTTATTTAATATAGTACTGGAAGTCTTAGCCATAGCAATAAGGCAAGAGATGCACATAAAAGGGATACAAATTGGAAAGGAAGAGATCAAGTTATCATTATTTGCAGATGACATGATTCTATATATAAAAGACCCTAAAGACTCTACCAGCAAACTGTTAGAGCTGATAAACACCTACAGCCATGTAGCAGGACACAAAATAAACACACAGAAATCAGTAGCCTTCCTATATGCTAACAACAAACACACAGAGGATGAAATCAGAGAATCACTCCCATTCACAACTGCATCAAAAAATAAATAAATAAATGAAATGAATGAAAACTTTAAAACACTCAAGTGACAAATTTCAGAAGACACTAGGAAATGGAAAAACATCCCTTGTTCTTGGATTGGAAGAATCAATATTGTTAAAATGGCAATCTTACCAAAAGCAATCTATACATTTAATGCAATCTCCATCAAAATTCCAATGACATTCTTCACAGAAATGGAAAAAACAATGCAAAAATTCATTTAGAATCACAAAAAAATCTTGAATATCTAAAACAATACTGAACAACAAAAATAAGGCTGGTGGTATCACCATACCTGATTTTAACCTATACTACAGAGCCATAGTAACAAAAACAGCATGGGACTGGCACAAAAGCAGACTTGTAGATCAATGGAACAGAATAGAGGACCCAGATATAAGTCCAGGTAGCTATAGCCACCTGATATTTGATAAAAATGCAAAAAATACTCATTGGAGAAAAGAGAGCCTCTTCAGCAAATGGTGCTGGGAAAGCTGGATATGTATCTGTAGAAGGATGACAATAGATTCTTCTTTCTCTCCATGCACAAGAATTAAGTCCAAATGGATTAAAGACCTTAACATCAGACATGAAACTCTGAAAGTGCTGGAGGAAAAAGTAGGGAAAACCCTTCAACATATTGGTCTTGGCAAAGACTTTCTGAATATAACCCCAATGCCTCAGGCAACAAAGATTTTGTACAACAAAGGACACTGTGAGTAAAGCAAAGAGGGAACCTACCAAATAGGAAAAAATCTTTGCCAGCTATACATCTGATAGAGGATTAATATCTAGGATATACAAAGAACCCAAAAATTAAGTAATAATAAATCAAACAAGCCATTTAAAAAATGGGCCATGGAATTAAACAGTTCTCAAAAGAAGAAATATGGATGGCATATAAACATTTTAAAACTGGTCTACCTCCCTAGTCATCAGGGAAACGCAGATTAAAACTACATTGTTGACAGCTGGTCTGCTGAAGATGGGAAATGTCACAGGAAGCAGTCAGCTCAACTTAGAATAGGAAGAGTGCATTTATGAACAAAGGCACATTACAAAGTTCAAAAATAGCTTGAGGGTTGAAGAGATGACTTAGTGGTTAAGCACTTGCCTGTGAAGCCTATGGACCACAGTTCGAGGCTCGATTCCCCAGGACCCACGTTAGCCAGATACACAAGGGGGCACATGCGTGAGATTCCATCTCACTCCTGTCAGATTGGCTACCATCATGAAAACAAATGACCATAAATGTTGGTGAGGATGTGGAAAAAGAGGAACCCTTCTACACTGTTGGTGGGAATGCAATCTGGTCCACTGATTGTGGAAATCAGTGTGGAGGTTCCTAAGACATCTAAAAATAAATCTACCATATGACCCAGCTATAGCACTCCTAGGCATATATCCTGAGGACTCACCTCACTACCTTAGAGATACTTGCTCAACCATGTCTTTTTCTTTTTTTTTTTTTTTTTTTTTTTTTTTTTTTTTTTTTTTTTTGGTTTTTTTGAGGTAGGGTCTCACTCTAGCCCAGGCTGACCTGGAATTCACTATGGAGTCTCAGGGTGGCCTTGAACTCATGGCAATCCTCCTACCTCTACCACCCGAGTGCTGGGATTAAAGGCGTGCGCCACCACACCTGGCTCTCAACTATGTTGGGTTTTTTTTGGTTTTTTTTTTTTTTTTTTTTTTTTCGAGGTAGGGTCTCACTCTAGCCCAGGCTGACCTGGAATTCACTATGGAGTCTCAGGGTGGCCTCGAACTCGCGGCGATCCTCCTACCTCTGCCTCCCGAGTGCTGGGATTAAAGGCGTGCGCCACCACGCCCGGCTCAACTATGTTTATTGCCACTTAATTCACAATAGCTGGGACATGGAACCAGCCTAGATGTCCCTCAACAGATGAGTAGATAGTGAAGATATGGCACATTTATACAATGGAGTTCTACTCAGCAGTAAAGAAAAATGGAGTTATGAAATTTGCAGGAATATGGATGCATCTGGAAAGGATTATACTAAGTGAGGTAACCCAGGGCCAGAAAGCCAAGCATTACATGTTCTCTCTCATATGTGGATCCTAGCTACAGATGACTGGACTTCTGTATGAGTAGGAAGAAAACTCAGCAGCAAAGGCCAGTAAGCTAGAAAAGAGATATAAAAGGAAGAGAAAGGAAGGGAAGGGGATACTTAATAGGATGGTATTGTATATATGTAAGTAGAAGAATAGATTAATGGGGGTGAAAAAGCCAAAGTGAGGACAGGGGAAGAGATTGAGTAAAGGAAAGGTGGAGGGAGGGCTATTCAAAATCTAAGAGGATATAAATACATCATATGTAAAGCTACTTTTTTGGACAATGGAACACTCAGGAACTGTAGATTGTTGCTAGAAATTTTTCAGTGCCAGGGATGGGATACCTTCCAGTGAGTTGTTGGCCAGGGAGGACCCTGATGCCCCAAAACATTATAGGCCATTGCTGAGGCCCTTGGTTTCCCACCAGGAATAGATGGTGAGACCCTATTGCTGAAGACTCCACATACTTGGGCTGCAAGGCCACTGAAAAATCCTGCTGGAACTGAACTGATAACCTCCTCCATGTTGACCAGCTGACAGAAAGCTGGAGGAAGCCATTCTTCATGCAGCTCAATGGGAGAAAGAGAAATCACCAGTGAAGATACTCAACAGTGGACACTGCAAGCCTTATAATTGGCCAGCCAGGCCAAATGAGCCAACGGGTGCAATAGTGGCACATCTGTCATGGTGGAAACCAACTGCCCTCTAATTGGACTGGAGGCCCGCTCCATGGGAGGGAATACATCCCTGACACTGAAAACTTAAAACAGGGTAGTCATGAGCCCTAGAGGTATAACATCTATTGCTTTCTGGCTAAATGTATATACTATGCTCATCAAACTACCCAGTAAGCATGTCTCTTAATGTTCATACCCATGTATTAATGCTACTCTCACTTTTAATAGAGAACCTTCTCTTTTCAGATGGCAGTGACCTTGGGACGACTCAGAAGGCATCATGGTGCTGGAAAGAAGTGACCACAGTGCTCAGTACGGTAATATCTCTATCACACCTTCCAAGCCTCAGGGTCTACTGTGAAAAAGGTGGCGGAAAGAATATAAAAGGCAAAGGAAGGGTAGGACTCCTTACAACGTGCTCCTCCCAGAAACAAAATGGCCTGAATATCCATGACCTCACAGTACTGACACTACCTACACAAGACCATCTTAATAAGAGGAAAAGATCATGACATCAAGATAAAAGAGAGACTGACTGAGAAGGGGAGGGGATATGATGGAGAATGGAGTTTCAAAGGGGAAAGCGAAGGGAGGGAGGTCGTTACCATGGGATATTGTTTATAATCATGGGAGTTGTTAATAAAAAAATCAACAAAAAAGTAAAAACAAAAAATTTTATTAAAAAAATAGTTTGACAGGGCTGGAGAGATGCCTTAGCAGTTAAGGTGCTTGCCTGTAAAGCCAAAGGTCCCAGGTTCAATTCCCCAGGACCCATGTAAGCCAGATGCACAAGGTGGTGCATGTGTCTGGAGTTCATTTGCAGACCTGGTGTTTCTCTCTCTCAAATAAATAAATAAAAATATTTTTAAAATATTATTGGTCTAGAAAGATGTCTCAGTGGTTAAAGGTGCTTGCTTGCAAAGCCCACTGGCCCAGGTTTGATTTACCAGTACCTATATAAAGACAGATGCACAAAATGGTGTATGCATCTGGAGTTCGTCTGTAGTGACTAGAGGCCCTGGTGTGCTCATTCTAACTCTCCCCATCTCTGCTTGCAAATAAATAATAAATAAAAACATTATTAAATGAACGGAGATGTAAACCCTAACCATATATTAGTTCTGAGCCGTATTATCAGGCTTGCTCTAAGGGACACATCTAGAAAGCTGCTCCAATAACAAGTTTTCCAGCACAAGCAGATTTGGTGACTATCAGTCATCTTCCAGACAAGTCTAAAAAATTCAAGGCATTAAAATCACACAAAGCAGATGGGTGTGGTGGTGCATGCCTTTAATCCAGCACTCAGGAGGAGAGGCAGGAGGATCACTGTGAGTTTGAGGCCACCCTGAGACTCCGTAGTGAATTCCAGATCAGCCTGAGCTAGAGTGAGACCCTACCTTGAAAAACCAAAAGCAAACAAACGACGACAACAACAAAAATCACACAAAGCATAATGTCCTGCCATACTGTAATTGAGCTAAAAATCAGTTATAACAAGATAACTAGAATATAGCCATATGTTTGAAAATTAAAAATACCCTGAACAGCCTATTTTCGTCAAGCAATAAGGCAGGATATGTTAGAAAGTACTTTTATTTTATTTATTTTGGTTTTTTTTTTGGAGGGCAGTGTTCAGGCTGAATTGGAACTCACTCTGTAATTCCAGGCTGGCCTCGAACTCACAGAGATCCTCCTACCTCTGCCTTCCAAGTGCTGAGATTAAAGAGTTACAGAGCCAAGGTGCTGGTTGATATCATGTGCATGCACACTGAACATCCAGAGGGAAGCTGGACATGGTGGCACACACCTGTAATTCTAGCACCTATGAGGCTGAGGCAGGAGGATGACCCTGATTTCAGGCTGGGCTACATAGTAAGTTGAGGCCCGGCTTTGCTACACAGTGAAACTGTCTCAAAATACCCAAAACAGAGATGTTGCCTCAGCTACATAGTCAGTTAAAGACAGCCCGGGCTACATGAGACCCAGTCAGAATAGCAGTCATAAGAACATAAAGCCAAGCATAAACGCTGGTGAGGCTGTGGACAAAAGGGAGCCCAGTTAGGGTGACTGGACCCTCAAGGTAAAAAGGCAGGAAAGTTTGCACTTGGCTAGACGTCAAAGATGATCTGACTTCCTATTTCTCGCCTAGTTCCCAAGACCTGTTTTTCCACAAACAACCAGAACCCCTCCTGGGAGGCAGGTCTTTCATAGGATTTAAACACTGTAGTTGGTCAAGTTCAGGCCCTGGAACTTGGTGTCAGGGCTAGCCTCTTCCTGAGACAGCCCCTAGCCCTAACCAACCAGCTGTCCCTCTGGTTCACCTGAGCCAGAAGACAGCCTACCACCATAAGCTTGCAAATACCTTTGCAAGGTGAGGGCAGGCTCTCTGACCACTTGGGAACTTCAAGCCATGGGTGAGTTTTTTTCCCTCAGCTGGGCCAGGGCCCAGGCCTAGCCAGGTTGAGCCAAAAGGAGAGCCCCCCAGCCCTTACTCTCCACATGGATCCTTTGTCCCCTCCAGCTCCCCACATAGCAGGAGCTTTCAACTCAACATATCACAGAGATACTGGCATGCCAATGTTTACTGTAGCAATATTCATAACAGCTAAATTATGGAGCCAACATAAAAGTTTACTAACAAATAAGGAAAATGTGGTATATGGCCACCATAGAATTTTTTCAGCCATAAAGAATAACTATAGCCAGGCATGATGGCTCATGCCTATAATCTTATCACTGCAGGGGTTGGGGACAGAGGGCTGAGGTAAAAGGATCTCCAGGGTTCCAGGGCAGCCTGGGCTATCCCCTACCTCAAAAGAAACCACCACCCCCAAAAAGAAAAAAAAATGCAAAAAAAAAAAAACCCAACATGTCATTTGATGGAAAAATGGGTGAAACTGGAGTTAATGATAGTAAGTGTGGTAGTTTGAATGGATGGCCCCCAATATATTCAAGATTTTAAGCCAGGAATGATGGTGCACACCTTTAATCCCAGCACTCTGGAGGCAGAGGTAGGAGGATTGCCATGAGTTCAAAGCAACCCTGAGACTCCATAGTGAATTCCAGGTCAGCCTGAGCTAGAGTAAGACCTTATCTCAAAAAAAAAAAAGAAAGAAAGAAAGGAAGGAAGGAAGAAATTTACTAAAGTTTGTAATTTAGATCTACAGCCACCTGGCTGGAGGACGCATCACTGTGAGTGGATTCCAGGGCCCACCCCTAAGGTGTGGGGTGGGATTGGAATTCCAGACTGACAATATGCCAAGTGGAGCTTTGCCTGGAGTTCCAGAAGGGTGCTTACTTGTTTGTGTGGTGTTTGGGTTTTGGCTAGGAGCTTTCCTCTCTCTGCCTGAACCTGTGAAAGCAGGCCAGCTTCTTCTGCCATTATGGAACTTCCCCTGGGTTTGTAAGCTTCAAATAAACTCCATCTTCCATAACTGTGCCTGGTTTGGAGGTTCATCCCAACAATGTGTGGCTGCCTAGTACAGAAATGGTGCTGAGGAGTGGGATAGAGCTGAGATGAACCTGACCCTGTGGATTTTGGTCATTTTGAACTTGTGTGCTGGAGGAATGGGAAACTTGGTACTTGCACCTGAAGACGCCTTCTCGAGTGATAAACCAAGTTTTATGGACTATTTTGATGAAAGTTTGAAAATGCTAAGTGCAGAGAAAATTCTATTTAAGGACTTGGCTTATGAACTTTCTAAGGGGAAGGAAAGATTGAGGGGTCTTTGTTGGAACTGGGCTACTGGCAACAAGGGCTGGCTGCATTTTACTTCCCAGGCCCGGAGTTTGCTCAAGGTTAAATTTGTAATGGACTGATGTGCTTGGCAAAAGATATGGGACTGAGATTTTAAGTTGAAAACCTCAAGCAAGTTCAAAATTACTGACACAAAGACTGGTTGCTGAAGCTGCTATTGTCAAACACATTAGGGGCCTTAAGGAAATGGCCCATCTGCTCTACATTAAAGTGATAGAAAGGATGCCTGAGGAAAGACTATGTTAGACATGCAAACTCTTTTGCAAAAGAGTTACCTGGGGAAGGAACCTGCTCTTCAAGGTTATGACTTATTTCATCACAAATTAAGAATATGGCCAGTAAGCTAGAAAAGAGATATAAAGGGAAGGGAAAGGAAGGGAGGGGGTACTTAATACTTAAAGGGAGGATGGTATTGTATATATCTAAGTAGAATAATAGATTGATGGGGGTGCAAAGGCCCAAAATGAGGTCAGGGGAAGAGATTGAGTAAAGGAAAGGTGGAGGGAGGGCTAATCAAAATCTAAGAGGATATAAATAAATCATATGTAAACCTACTTCTTTGGACAATGGAACACTCAGGAGCCATAGATTGTTGTTAGAAAATTTTCAGTGCCAAGGATGGGACACCTTCCAGTGAGTTGTTGGCCAGGGAGGTCCCTGATGCCTCCAAAACATTATAGGCCATTGCCAAGGCCCTTGGTTTCCCACCAGGAATAGATGGTGAGACCCTATTGCTGAAGACTCCACATACTTGGGCTGCAAGGCCATTGAGAAATCCTGCTGGAACTGAGCTGATAACCTCCTCCATGTAGACCAGCTGACAGAAAGTTGGAAGAAGCCATTCTACATGTAGTTCAATGGGAGAAAGAGAAATCACCAGTGAAGACACTCAACAGTGGACACTGCAAGCCTTATAATTGGCCAGCCAGGCCAAATGAGCCAATGGGTGCAATAGTGGCATGTCTGTCATGGTGGAAACCAGCTGCCCTCCAATTGGACTGGAGGCCCGCTCCATGGGGGGGAATACATCCCTGATACTGAAAACTTAAAACAGGGGTAGTCATGAGCCCTAGGGGTGTAATATCTGGTGATGTCTGGGAAAATGTATATACTATGCTTATCAAACTGCCCAGTAAGCACTTCTCTTAATATTCATACCCTTATATTAACACTACCCTCACTTTGGGTAGAGAATCTTCTCTTTTCAGTTGGCAGTGACCTTGGGATGACTCAAAAGGTATCATAGTGCCAGAAAGAAGTGACTGGAGTACTGAGTAACATCTCGATCACACCTTCCAAGGCTCAGCGTCTAATGCGGAAGAGGTGGAGGAAAGAATGTAAGAGCCAAAGGAAGGGTAGGACTCCTTACAAAGTGCTCCCTCCAGACATAAAATGGCCAAGATATCCATAACCTCATAGTGCCTGACATGACCTACACAAGATGATCACAAGAGGAGGAAAAGATCATGACATCAAAATAAAAGAGAGAATGATTGAGATGGGGAGGGGATATGATGGAGAATGGAATTTCAAAGGGGAAAGTTGGGGGAGGGAGGGTATTACCATGGGATATTTTTTATAATCATGGAAAATGTTAATAAAAATTGAGAAAAAATAAAAAATAAAAAAAGAATATGGCCAGTAAGCTAGAAAAGAGATATAAAGGGAAGGGAAAGGAAGAGAGTGGATACTTAATAGGATGGTATTATATATATGTAAGTAGAATAATAGATTAATGGGGGTGAAAAGGCCCAAAATGAGGTCAAGGGACGAGATTGAGTAAAGGAAAGGTGGAGGGAGGGCTATTCAAAATCTAAGAAGATATAAATACATCATATGTAAACCTATTTTTTTGTGGACAATGGAACACTCAGAAGCTGCAGATTGTTGCTAGAAAATTTTCAGTGCCAGGGATGGGATACCTTCCAGTGAGTTGTTGGCCAGGGAGGTCCCTGATGCCCCCAAAACATTATAGGCCATTGATGAGGCCCTTGGTTTCCCACCAGGAATAGATGGTAATAGATGCTGAAGATTCCACATACTTGGGCTGCAAGACCACTGAGAAATCCTGCTGGAACTGAGCTGATAACCTCCTTCATGTAGACCAGCTGACAGAAAGCTGGAAGAAGCCATCCTGCGTGCAGTTCAATGGGAGAAAGAGAAATCACCAGTAAAGATACTCAACAGTGGACACTGCAAGCCTTATATTTTGCCAGCCAAGGCAAATGAGCCAACGGGTACAATAGTAGCACGTCTGTCATGGTGGAAACCAACTGCCCTCTAATTGGACTAGAGTCCCACTCCATGAGAGGGAATATGTCCCTGATACTGAAAACTTAAAACAGGGGTAGTCATGAATCCTAGGGGTGTAATGTCTGGTGCTGTCTGGCTAAACATATATACTATGCTTATCAAACTGCACAGTAAGCACTTCTCTTAATGTTCATGCCCATATATTAATGATTACTCTCACTTTTGGTAGAGAACCTTCTCTTTTCAGATGGCAGTGACCTTGGGATGACTCAGAAGGCATCATAGTGCTGGGAAGAAGTGACAGGAGTGTTCAGCACTGAAATATCTCTATCACACCTTCCAAACCTCAGGGTCCATTGCAGAAAAGGTGGTGGAAAGAATGTAAGAGCCAAAGGAAGGGTAGGGCTCCTTACAACGTGCTCCCCCCAGACACAAAATAGCCTGGATATCCATGACTTCACAGTGCCTGACACTACCTACACAAGACCATCATAAGAGGAGGAAAAGATCATGACATCACAATAAAAGAGAGACTGATTGAGAGGGGGAGGGGATATGATGGAGAATGGAGTTTCAAAGGGGAAATTGGGGGAGGGGAGGGTATTACCAGGGGATATTTTTTATAATCATGGAATTGTCAATAAAAATTTGAAAAACAAAAGAATATGGCTGTGTCCTGCACACCTGGTATTGGTTTTAGAAACATGAAAAATGCATGGAGTGGGTCATGAAGTGCCCACATGTTCCAGGAGCCACTGCTGAGATGTAGCACAAGTCAGGGTATGATGACCCTGGTAAGCTGGCAAGGCCATTGGAAGATGGACTGTGCTTTGCACGGAGACCTAAAGATGTTTCTGATATACCAGGACTGTACAAGGGCTACCATGGAGGCTGTTGGCCTGGAATGGGAGTTTTCCCTGGCTGCTCAGTCCAACTGGATGAGAGGAATTGAAAACTCCGGAGATTCCTCACTGGTCACTGGTTATGATCTCAGACTTGAACTGCAGATGTTTGATGTTTACTTGATGGTTATTGAGTTTGCATTTTTCTACTCACTCTTTGTTATGGCTTGTAATAGTGGAAATGTTTACTCTGTGCCTTTATACTGAAAGTATGTAAATTGTTGGGTTCCCCTGCCCCCAGGTGGTAGGGTTTCATTGCAGCTCAGGCTGACCTGGAATTCACTATGTAGTCTCAGGGTGGCCTCAAACTCATGGGGATCCTCCTACCTCTGCCTCCCAAGTGCTGGGATTAAAAGTGTGCACCACCATGCCCAGAGTACAATTTGTTTTGGTTTTACAGGACTCATACCTAAGAGATATCTTAAATCTCAGATGAGACTTGGGCCTTAAAACTATCTTCAGGGCTGGAGAGATGGCTTAGCAGTTAAGCACTTGCCTATGAAGCCTAAGGACCCTGGTTCGAGGCTTAATTTCCCAGGACCCACGTTAGCCAGATGCACAAGGGGGCGCACGCGTCTGGAGTTTGTTTGCAGTGGCTGGAAGCCCTGGCGTGCCCATTCTCTCTCTCTATCTGCCTCTTTCTCTCTCTGTCTGTCACTCTCAAATAAATAAAAATAAAAAAGCTATCTTCAGTTGGTAAAGACTATATAGACCTTTGAAATTGGACTGAATACAATTTACAACAAGATGGTCATGAATCTATTGGGGGCCAGTGGTGAAACGGTAGTTTGAATGGATGGCCACCAATATATTCAGGATTTTATTAAAGTTTATAATTTAGACCTGCAGCTACCTGGTTGGAGGAGGCATCAGTGTGGGTGGATCCCAGGGCCTAGCCCTAAGGTGTAGGGTTGGATTGGAATTCCAGTCTAACAATATGGCAGATGTGGGAGCTTTGCCTGGAGTTCCAGAAGGGTGCTTGCTTCTTTCTGTGGCGTTTGGGTTTTGGCTAGGAGCTTTCCTCTCTCTGCCTGGACCTGTGAAAGCAGGCCAGCTTCTTCTGCCATTATGGAACTTCCCCTGGGTTTGTAAGCTTCAAATAAACTTCTTCCATAACTGTGCCTGGTTTGGAGGTTCATCCCAACAATATGTGACTGTCTACTACAGTAAGTGAATTGTCTGCCCTAGAAAGACAAATACTGTATATTTTTTTTTCATTTGCAGTTCCTAGATTTTATATAGATGCAGATATGCATACAAGTATATATGTATACATGACATGAAAGTGGAATTTAAACTGTCTAGGGGAACAAAGGGGCCTAATAAGAGTTTACAGGGGAATGAGAAAGGGAGGTTAAGGGGGTGTATTAGTCAAGGTTCTCTAGAGCAACAGAACCAACATAATGAATTATATTAAAAGGGAAATTATTGGATTAGATTACAGCAGTCCAATAGCAATTGCAGGCCCAAGAATCAAGGAACCCATTAGCTGCTCAGTGCACGTGGCCAGATGCCTCAGCAGTCCCAATCTGGCACTGAAGGCCTGGAGGCTTCCTGAGGAGCCACTGGTCTTCAATTCACACTGGTCTTCAATGGCTGCTGGTCTTCAGTCTGCACTGGAAGGCAGCAAGTGTGGTCCGACAGCCAAGTGGAAGGAAGGGGCTCTTTTCACTCAGCGCTTCCTTATATAAAGCCCCCGTCTGAGAAAGGCCACTCACTGTGGGGGAAGGGCTTATTCTGGGGGAAGGACTTCCTCCTTCAGTTATTCCTTCCTGGAAGCAACCCTAGAGACTCACCCAAAAGGAATGTCTGTGGACTACTACACAGATCTAGTTGGGAACAACTTAACCATCCCAGGGGGCGTGGAGGGAAGTAAGCTCAAAGCACATGATATGCTTGTATGAAAGTTCCTATGTAACCAAACACCAATGTACAATGAATGTAACCAAAGGGAAAACAAATACATTTAAACAAACAAACAAATAAATATAGACATGAGGGCCAATTACATTCAGGTTTGCATTGCTGACAGAAAACATCCAACCAAGAGCAGCTTGTGGGGAAAAAAAGGGGTGAAGGGAGTTATTTTGGCTTGTAGACTTGAGGGGAAGCTCTATGATGGCAGGGGCAAATGATGGCATGAGTAGAGGGTGGACATCACCTCCCGAGCAATATGAGATGGACAACAGCAATAGGAAAGTATACCAAACACTGGCAAGGGGAAGCTGGCTATAACACCTGTAAGCCCACCTCCAACAATACACTGCCTCCAGGATGCTTCAATCAGATTGCTACCAGAGGGGAACCTAAGCATTCAGAATACATAAGTTTATGGGGACACCTGAATCAAACCACCACATTCCACTCCTGGCACCCATAAACTGACAACCATACATGATGTAAAATACAATGTATTCAGTCCAACTTTAAAGTCCCTTTATTTTTTGTCAATTCCAGTGACGTTCAAACAACTCCATAGTCTAAGATCTTTTCACTGAGCCATAATGCCAAAAAGAAAATGAAAAAAAAAAATCCATAATGGCACAGAATAAACATTCACACTTCAAAAGATGGCATTAAGTATAGCAAAGAAATAGTCAACCAATACAAGATTTAAGCAGGGCAAACATCAAACTATGTAGCTCCAAGTCCAACAACTCTAACCAGAGACAAGTCTCCAAGTCAATTCTGACCAGTGACAAGTCTCAGGAGTTCCAATTCCACCCCTCCAGCTAGGCTATTCACAGTCCTAGAAAACTTCATCTGGTCCCAGTAGTTCTCCTTGGCAGCCATCCCATAGTCCTGGATATCCATTGGGTCTCCACTGCAACCCAGAGTTCATCTTATGGCTCCATTGAGTTCCACACAGAAAATTCAACAAGCCTGCTTCACATTGCCCATGGCCCTTTCCAAAATACAAAACTGTGTTGCAAATTCAATGACCCTCTCTTTCCTGCATTTGATATACTCCATAATACTAGGTGGGCTACCAACTTGTTAACCCAGGGGTGAATAAAGGAATAAAGCAGACTTTGAAGAACAGGATACTCCTTCAACTGCAGGCCCTTTAAAAAGAGTTTACATTCTTACTGTTGTCCCAATGCAGGTCAGCTGGCCCAATCTCAATGCTTATAATGTCTTATGAGACAATTGCAGCTGAATGAGCAGCAGTTTCAATCCAAATATTTCATTTTTTTCTGTGCCACACCAGTCCATTTCTGTGCAATGCAACCCTGCACAAGTTCTCAGGACATGGGCATAACAGCAAGCCTCTCACACAAACATCCCAGTCCAGGCAAAGCTCTTTCTCACCCTCATAAGCCAAGCCTCACAGTCCTTAGTTCTTACTGCATTCAGGTCTTTCAACTTTCACCAGAATAGTCCATCAAGCTGTACTTATGGCACCGCAAGGAATCTCTTAGGCCAGTGTTTCAAATCCTTCCACATTCCTCCCTCAAATCAGTTCCAATTGACCAGAACCACAGTTAGGTTTTTAGCAGCATCAACCCCACTTCTGGCACCAATTTAACTGTTGCAGTCAGCTTCATGTTGCTGGCAGAAAACACCCAACCAAGAGCAGCTTGTGGGAGGAAAGGGTTTATTTTGGCTTATACACTCAAGGGGAAGCTCTATGATGGCAGGAGAAATTGATGGCATGAGCAGAGAGTGAACATCACCTCCTGGCTAACATCAGGTGGTGTGGTGGTTTGATTCAGGTGTCCCCCATAAACTTAGGTGTTCTGAATGCTAGGTTCCCAGCTGATGGAGATTTGGGAATTAATGTCTCCTGCAGGGAGTGTATTGTTGGGGGTGGGCTTATGGGTGTTATAGCCAGTTTCCCCATGCCAGTGTGTGGCACACTCTCCTGTTGCTGTGGTCTACCTTATGTTGGCCAGGGGGTGATTTCCACTCTCTGCTCATGCCATCATTTTCTCCTGCCATCATGGAGCTTCCCGCTCAAGGCAGTAAGCCAAAATAAACCTCTTTTACCCACAAGATGCTCTTGGTTGGGTGATTTCTACCAGCAATGAGAACCTGACTACAACAGGTAGACATCAGCATCAGGAGAGCGTGCCAAACACTGGCAAGGGGGAAGCTGGCTATGACACCCATAAGCCCACCCCCAACAATACACTGCCTCCAGGAGGTTCCACTTCCCATTGCCACAAGCTGGGGACCTCACATTCAGGCCATTTCAGTTTATGGGGGATACCTGAATCAAACTACCACAGAGCCTGACTCAAAATAAATAAATAAATAAAATTCATGTCTTTCTTACAAGTAATCATCATTAGTTCTGGAAATATATTTCACCCTCAACTCTAGTTTGTTACCTAGCAATATAGCTACACCAGCTTTGGGGCAGGAGTGTTGGCATGCTTTTAGCCCCTCCCAATTCCTGGAAAAATAACAAACCAACCCCAAACGAAAAAAAAAAAAAAAAAGGAAGAACTAATAAATGCAAGACAGAAATCAAACAAAGTGGAAGAAACCTACAATAAAGTCACTAAACTAAGCCAAAGTCTTCTTTGAAAGTACTCGTACAATTCACAAATCTCAGAATAATTTACTGAAAAGTACTAGATACTTAAAAATAAGAGATTTTATAAATTTAGTGCCAATGTATTTGAAAATTTAAAATAAAATGGAAAAAACCTGGAAATATGACAAAATTAATTTGAAAAAATAGATTTTTAAAGACATTCAATCAGTAATGACAAATCTTCCCTCACATAGAACTCTTAAGCACAGATGGCCTTTTTGGCAACTTCTACCACTCCAACATGCAGGAGCACAAGATGAAAATCTTTTCTTTTTGGCGGGGTTGGGGGAGGCATGTTTTGGACACTGAGCTCTGTCTGTAGCCCAGACTGGCCTCTAACTCTCTCAGCCTGGAGTGCTGGGATTACAGGCATAAGCCTCCATGTCTGACTGAAAGGTGAAAGGCTACACAGACTGTTCCAGTGTTGGTCCTGGGAGTAGGCTGAGGTGGTTGACTGGAGGAGGCTCCTTTTCCTCTAGGTTTTGTGCTTAGTTTTGCTTTCCAGGGCCAGGCAAGTGCTCTTCACTGAGACACATGCCTCCCTCGCAGCCTGGTATTTCTCTCTGAACGTATCTGGTTACTTGGCTTCCAGAGTGTGTATCTCTCCCCTCGTCCAGACACAGCGCCCAAGATGAACGAATGCAAGTGCTGCTGCATTGGCTCTTTACCTGCCGTCCCCCCCTCCACCTGCATTTCTTGATCCCCTGTCCCTCCATCCCCTGTTCTTATCGCTGTACCCTCCCATCCCCTACTCCGCCCCGCCTTCTCCCCATCCCCTATCCCTTCATTCTAATGGAACCCTGAGTAACTGACTCTAAGTTGAGTCAGAAACAGGAGGAAGAATGTTCCTTTCCATGTGGAGACCATGTTCTAAGGTCCTGAGGCCACAGAATATTGGAGGAAATGGAATTTGAGTATTGTGTGTGGAACAGAACACTGTACAGACACACACATACACACACACACTCCATTTAATGTTTTTTTTTTTTTAATTCATTTATTTGCAAGCAGAGAGAATGGGTGGATGGGCACACCAGGGCCTCTAGCCTCTTCAAATGAGCTCCAGATGCTTGCACCACTCTGTGCATCTGGCTTTATGTGGATACTAGGTAACTGAACCTGGGTCATTAGGGTATGCAAGCAAGTGCATTAACTGCTGAGCCATCTCTTCAGCCCCTTGATGAGGTGGGGTTTTTTTTTGGGGGGGGGTCAAGGTAGAGTCTCACTCTAGTCCAGGCTGACCTGGAATTCACTATGTAGTCTCAGGGTGGCCTCGAATTCATGGCAATCCTCCTACCTCTGCCTGCCAAGTGCTGGGATTAAAGGCAGGCACCACCACGCCCAGTCCTCAGTGAATTTTGATAGCATGTGCCTGTGTAACCCACACACCTACCAATAGGACACCTTCCCAGCGAGCTCCCAAAAGCTTTTTCAAGTCTGTCTCTGCCCTGCTGTCACTGATCATCTTAGAAACAGTGTAGCCTGAAACTTCGCATACCTGTCTTCAGTATCTGCAGAGAATCTGTGTATCTGCAGTTGCTGCAGTCCCTGGGATTACATACTGAGTACAGGTTAACCAGAGCTATGCCACCTGTGGCCGCACAGCTGGCAGGTGTGGAGGGCTAACGTGGACTGGCACGCTAGGCTGCCACGTATCCACTGCCGGAAGTGGTTCAGAAGTGAGCTGTCCCCAGAGGCTTCAGCGGAGGAAGCAGGCCGTTGGTGAGTGCACAGCCGGGTGGGCTAGCTGGAGAAAGGAGGTCTCCAGAGGTGCGCCTCACCTCCGAGGCTTTGTCTTGTCCTGGGCCCTCTCCGCCTCTTCTCTCTTCCCCCTCTACCTCCTCTCTACCCCCTCTCCTGCTTACTTCCTCCCTCCCCTCCCCTCTTCTCTTCCCTTTTCTTCTCTCTCCTTTGTCTTTCCTCTCCTTGGGGTGAGAAGCTCACCACCCCCCCACCCCCCCACCCCCCCAACCCCCACCCCCCCCCTCACCCCCGCCTCCATAGTGACTCACCTCTCTGCAGACCCAAGACAGTAGTGCAGCCCGCTGCCCGGGAGCCAGAATGACCCTTCCTCCTTGTGAGACGCCTGCCTGGGCATTTCGACTATCACACTAGATACCACGAATCCACAGTGGTCTGTTTGTTCTCGGGTTGAGGGACACTGAGGAACACTTCAGTTTGAGTGTGTTAGGCACATTCTTGGACACAGCTTCCAGGCACGTCCTGTGTTACTTTTGGGTGTTTGCATCTTGGACAGCAGAGGGCGTCAGTGAGCCAACAGTGGCCACCTTAGACGGGAGCTCAGATTTTCCCAGGAGGGAAGCCTCTGAGGGCCAACACCTGGTAACTACTTCTCAGTATCAAAGCCCCAGAAATGTAATGAACAATATGAGGGGATTTTGACAGCCATGGTAAGTTTTTACATGTGTGTGGTGTTGTTTGTATGTGTTTGTATGTCTGTGGGTACATGTGTGTATGTGTGAGCTTGGGCCAAGGGAGTGTCTTCCTACACGGAGGCTGCCTCTGGTATAGGCCCCTGATGGCACTCTTCCAGGTCTGCTCAGACTGAACTTTTTGGAGAGTCATTGTTTGGGCTGCTGTGACTCCTTGCTGTCCCTACTACCCATGTTTCTCACACCAGATCTCAGGGAGACATTGCATACACAGGGTCACCCTGCCACTCGTGGGGTCTGTGGCTAGAAGCCTCTGAGGTGCCTTTTGAGTTAGGCTGTTAGAAAGGACAACTACAGCCAGTGGGTTTCATATCAAGAATTTAATGCCGGGCTGGAGAGATGGCTTAGCGGATAAGTGCTTGCTTGTGAAGCTTAAGGACCCCGGTTCGAGGCTCGATTCTCCAGGACTCATGTAAGCCAGATGCACAAGGTGGCGCCTGCATATGGAGTTCGTTTGCAGTGACTGGAGGCCCTGGCGCACCCATTCTCTGTCTCTTTGTCTGTCTGTTGCTCTTAAATAAATAAATAAATAAATAAATAAATAAATTTAATCCCATTTCTCACAGTGTGGTCTTCAGAATCACAGAAAGCTTGATTATTATTAACTATTTATTGATAAAAGTCCCCTCCGGTCTCCATCAGTCTGTAGGTCTGAGGGGCCTGGAAGTTGGTCATCTGAACACTGGCCAGGCAGTGGCACTGCTGCTCTGGGTGCCGGGCAGGTGTGTTGGGGGCAGCCTAAGGGATGCAATGCTAGCAATGGTAAGTTGTGCCATAGGCACCTCGTGTGGGTCCCAGGGAGGCGGTCAGTGAAGTCCTGGCTGGTGTTTTCTAGGGTGGCTATGTGTCCAAGGAAGGGGTATTTGGGAAATCCCTGTAGTGCTTAATTTTGTTGGAAAGCTAGAATTACCCTAAAAATGGAAGGTTTTTTTTTGTTTGTTTGTTTGTTTGTTTTTGTTTTTTTTCAGGGTAGGGTCACACTCTAGCTCAGGCTGACCAGGAATTCACTATGTAGTCTCAGGGTGGCCTCAAACTCATGGTGATCCTCCTACCTCTGCCTCCTGAGTGCTGGGATTAAAGGCATGCGCCACGGCACCCAGCCTGAAGTTTGTTTTTAATGCAAGTGAATCCTGCACCAGACATGGTGTCACACACCTGGAACCTACCCCGTGGAGGGTGAGACAGAAGGAGTGAAAGTTCATGCATAGCCAGTCCAAAAAAAAACCTCAAAACAACCCCAGTGACTGATGCTGTCACAATGCATAACCTACAATGCCATGGAGAATATGAGCCACCCCACTGAAATGAGCCCTCAGTGGAATGGGGGCAGGGAGGAGGGAAAGGATGGTGCCAACACATGATGTGTCCATACAAAAAATATATGTACATTTAGTTTTTGAGGCAAGCCCAACAGACTGGCCTTTTTTAATGTGTGTGACAGAGAAAGAACTGGCACTGCAGGTCCTCCAGCCACTGCAGTTGAACTCCAGATGCGTGTGCCACCTTGTGCACATGTGCAACCATGCTCACTTGCATCACTTTTTGTGTCTGGCTTACGTGGGCCCTGGAGAGTTGAACATTGGTCCTTGGGCTTCACAAGCAAGTGCCTTAACTGCTAAGCCATCTCTCCAGCCCCAAAGTATGTTCTTTTCTATCTTATTTTATTTTATTTTTGAGAGAGACAGTGAGACAGAGAAAAAGGCAGAGAAAGAGAATGGGTGCACCAGGGCCTTTCAGCCACTGTGAATGAAGTCCAGATGCACGTGCCCCCTTGTGTGCATGTGTGACATTGCATGCCTGCACCACTTTATGTCTGGCTATGTGGGACTTGGAGATTCGAACATGCGTTCTTAGGGTTTGCAGGCTAGCACCTTAACTGCTAAGCCATCTCTCCAGCCCTGCAAAGTATATTCTTAAAAAAATAAAAGCCATCCTGGGCATGAGGGGTCACACCTGTGATCCCAGCAGATAGGAGAATCAGAAGTTCAAGGTCTCCTCAGCATACATGAGCTACTTGAGACCCTATTTAAAAAAATCCCCAAACAAACAAACAAACAAACAAAAAATTGTGTGTAGTACATGCCTGTAATACAGCAGCACTTAAGAGATGGAGACAAAAGGATCAGAAGTTCAAAGTCAGCCTCAGATACATAGTGAGTCTGTGGCCAGCCTGTGCTACAGGAGATCCTGTTTCAAAAAGAAAAACTACAAAAACATACAAACAAGCCAGGTGTGGAGGCCACACCAGTGATTCCATCCCTGGAGGCAGAGGTAGGAGAAGTGCTGTGAGCTGGTTGCCAGCCTGGCTACAGAGTAAGATCCACGTCAGTCCAGGCTAAAGCAAGACACTGCCTTGAAAAATCCAACAGAGAGCCAGGTGTGGTGGTGATCCAGGTGCACGCCTTTAATCCCAGCAATTTGGAGGCAGAGGTAAGAGGATCACCAGGAGTTCGAGGCCATGCTGAGACTACATAGTGAATTCCAGGTCAGCCTGAGCTAGAGTGAAACCCTACCTCCAAAACAGCAACAAGAAAAAGAAAGAAAGAAAGAAAGAAAGAAAGAAAGAAAGAAAGAAAGAAAGAAAGAAAGGAAGGAAGGAAGGAAGGAAGGAAGGAAGGAAGGAAGGAAGGAAGGAAAGGAAAATCCAACAAGCACATACACAAAACCAACCAAACAAGCATAAAAAGGAATTACAGGAACTTGCCCCAAGAGGGCAAGGTTAACTACAGTGCTTCATGCAGAGGAGAAAGCAGACACAAAGTGAGTAAGACCCTAACATGAAGTATTCCTCCCTACCTCCTCCTGCACCTTCCTTCCCCATGAGAGCCATTTCTGCATAAAATAGTCTCTCCTGCCCATGGTCACCAAGTGGCCACACACAGGGGATTTGTGCTGTGACAAACTGGCTGCCTGAGAGAGATGCTGTTGGACACGTTCACCCTGAGACAGACAGGCTGCTGGCACGTTGGTCCTGTCTCCTGACTAGTTACTCCACACTGTCATTCTGCAATGGAGTAATCGCCTCATGTACCCAAGGGCAAATGAATGCAGCTACCACAGCACAGCTCTCCATGGCCCTCAGGGTGCTGTCCAGCCTTGGCGCAGCTGTGCCTGACTCTAGGAGCCGCTTCCTGTTTTGAAGGTTCTCTGGCAAGCGCCATCCAGGCTCTCATAGAACACCCTTTCCTTCCCCAGGGCTCCTGGTCTATAGCCAACTGGGACATTGCACAAGTACAAACTTGGGACCTAAAGTGTGTGCGTGTGTGCGCATATTGTTTACAATTCTAAGGATTTCATCACACCAACGCCTAAAAATAGCTTGGCATGGCTTTGACAGGGCTGTGAATTCCTGGAAAAGTGGATGTTTTCCTGGGGGAGGGAGGGAGCCAGAACAGAGCGGCCAGTACAGCCTGTTGCCTGCATAGGCGAGTCCTGCCAGAAAAATGGGAGACTCTCAGAGGGCTCCCTGAGCACCCCTACTCCTCCCACTACCCACGTCAGTGCCATACCCACACCAGGTGATTACAGCCTGCAGGCTGCACTCATTTCTGTAACTCTACCACACCCCCACCTACCTTTACAGATCTGTAACTAAGAAACTAATTTCCTTTATTATTCCTTGACATCTCATCACTCTCCTTGAAGTCATATCAGTCATTTCTGCCACTTTCAGATCCTTCACTATGACCCCTTTTGGCATTTGAGCCTCAGGATGACAATTAAGCCCTATCCAGGGTGACCATCCAAACCCACAGCCTTCTTTTGGCTCTGCATCCAGGAAAACCGTAGCATGCCAGAAGGCTGCCCTTCCCTGTCTTGGTCAGTCCTCCTTACTCAATCCAAGCCATCGTCGCTTTGGACATGAGAGGTGACCATAGCTGACCATCCCTCTTGGCCCACTTGCAAGCAGGGATTTAAGAGGCTCCACAGCCTAGTGCCGAGCACTCCCAAACTCCCACTCTGCTTTTCCAGCTTAGCCCTAGGCAGGTTCAGCAGCCCCAGGCCCACTTCTCCGGAAAGGCCCAGAAGCCGTCTCTCACCCCCCATGAAGACAGGCATGTGTTTCTTACTCATACTCAGCTCTCTGTGTCAAAAGGGCAGGACCAGAGCTGGAGAGATGGCTTAGCAGTTAAGGTGTTTGCCAGCAAAGTCAAAGCACCCAGGTTCTATTCCCCAGTACCCACGTAAAGCCAGATGCATGAGGTGGTGCCTGCATCTGGAGTTTGTTTGCAGAGGCTGGAGGCCCTAGCATGCCCATCTCTCTATATAAATCTGCCTCTGCCTCTCTTTCAAAAAAATTTAAATAAATAGGGGCTGGAGAGATGGCTTAGCGCTTAAGTTGTTTGCCTGCAAAGCCAAAGGATCCCCATTCGATTCTCCAGGACCCATGTAAGCGAGATGCACAAGGGGGTGCATGAATCTAAAGTTCATTTGCAGTGACTGGAGGCCCTGGCATTCCCATTCTGTCTCTCTCTCTCTGCCTCTTTCTCTCAAATAAATAAAATAAAAATTTAAAAATTTAAGTAAGTAAATAATATCAAAATGAAAAAGGACAGGACTATGTTCTTCCTTCTTCCTGTGTCATGACATGAAGAAGGCTAGAGGGAAATGTGTCCAGGACCAGGTACCAAGTGTCCATACCCCTAGGGGTCATGGGGAAGATAACTGGGGGTATAATGGTCTAAGTGGGGTCAGAGAAAGGACTGATTAAAGAAAGTATGAGAGGAAGGTTAATCAAAATTTAAGATGTTATGAATAAGTCATATGGAAACCTACTTCTTTGGATTATGGCATACCCAGAAGCCATAGATTGTTACTAGAAAAATTTCAGTGCCAGGGATAGAATACCTTCCAGTGAATTATTGGCCAGGGAGGTCCATGATGCCCCCAAACATTATAGGCCATTACCAAGACTCTTGGTTGCCCACCAGAACTAGATTCCAATACTTGGGCTGCATGTCTCTGAGAAAGCAAGCTAGAGCTGAATTAGAAGCCTCCTGCCTGTTGACCAGCTGATGGAAACTGGAAAAAGCTATGCTGCATGCAACTTTATGGGAGAGAGTAGTCATCAGCAGTGAAAACAGTGGACACTGCAAGCCTATAAATCGGCCAGCCAGGCCAAATGAGCCAATGGGTACAATAGTGGCATGTCTGTTATGGGGAAACCAACCACTCTCTACTTGGACTTGAAGCCTGCTACACAGGAGGGCATACATACATGCCTGATACCGAAATCTAGTCAAAAGCCTATGGCAGGGAAGCTCATTAGCCCTAGGGAAGTAATGCCTGCTGTTGTCTGACTAAAAACATTTATCTTGTTCACCAAACTGTCCTGTGAGCACCTTTTTAAAAAGTGTTATACCCATATATTAATACTACTCTCATTTTTGTTTAGAGAAGCTTCTCTTTTCAGATGGCAGTGACCACTGGGATGACTCAAAGTCATCACCTCACTAAGAAGTGACAGTGGAGTGTTCAGCAATGAGACTTCTCTATCACACCTTCCAAGGCTCAGTGTCCGTAGTAGAAGAGGTGGCAGAAAGCAGGTGGGAGGGTAGGACTGCTTACAGTGCAACCTTTAAAAATTTTTTTTCTATTAACAGCTTCCATGATTGTATGCAACATCCTATGGTAATGCCCTCCTTCCCCCCACTTTCCCCTTTGAAACTCCATTCTCCATCATATCCCCTCCCCCTCTCAATCAGTCTCTCTTTTATTTTGATGTCATGATCTTTTCCTCCTATTATGATGGTTTTGTGTAGGTAGTGTCAGGCACTGTGAGGACATGAATCACAAGGCCATTTTGTGTCTAGAAGATTGCATTGTAATGTAAGAGCCAAAGGAAGGGTAGGACTCCTTACAACGTGCTCCTCCCAGACACAAAATGGCCTGGATATCCATGACCTCACAGTGCCTGACACTACCTACATAAGACCTTCATAATAGGAGCAAAAGACGATGACATCAACATATAAGACTAATGGAAAGGGAAGAGGATTTGATGGAGGGTGGATTAGAGAGGGGGGAAATGAGGTGGCAGAGGGAATTGTCATGGTTTATTGTCTATAATTATGGAAGTTGTCAATAAAAGTTTTTTTAAGGGGGACTGAAGAGATTACTCAGTGGTTAAGGCACTTGCTTGTAAAGCCTAAGGACTCTGGTTTGATCTGTTGTACCCACCTAAAGCCAGAGGCACAAGGTGGTGCACACGTCTAAAGCTTGTTTACAATGGCTATAGGCCCTGGCATGCCCATTCTCTCTCCCTCATAAAATAAATAAATAACTGTTTAAGGGCTGGAGAGATACCTCAGAGGTTAAAGGTGTTTGCTTGCATAGGTTAATGGACTGCCTTTGATTCCCCAGTATCCATGTAAAGCCGAATGCTCAAAATAGCACATGTGTCTGAATTTGTTTGAAGAGGCAGATGGCCCTGACTTGCCCATACTTTCTTTCTCTCTCAAATAAATACAAACGTGTTTTAAAATAAAGTTTCAATACAGGTTTTAACGGAGGAGAGAGAAAAAACACAGTACATATCCAAGCCGTGAATGAAGACTTTTCAAGAGAGAGAGACACTGGTTTGCACTTATATTGTAACATCTAGATCCACAATGTATTTTTAAAATTTTTTTTTGAGGTGAGATCTCACTCTAGCCCCGGCTGACCTGGAACTTATTCTGTAGCCCAGGTTGGCCTTGAACTAATGGTATTCCTCTTACCTTAGTCTTCTACGTGCTGGAATTACAGACATGTGCCACCATGCCCCGCTCCACTCACCCATTATTTTTTTGGGAATTTAAAAAAGTGTATGTGTGTATGTGTGCACATGCATGTGTGTTTGGGGGGAGTGCTTCATGGTACTGCCAGACACTATGACTTTCTTTGAGGTTTTTGTGGGTGGACTAGGAATGGAATCCAGGCAGGCTTTGCAAGCAAGTACCTTTAGTGCCTGAGGCATCTTCTCAGTCCCTATTGAGCATTTTATACATGAACAAACTGTAATTTGATCATAATCTTCTCAGTGCTCTCTTTGTCCCTCCTTCCCCATCTGCATTTCACTGAACGCTTCAGTCCAAGTAGTCCTTCTGTTTTGATTTTTAAGGAGAAAGTTTATTTTGGTTCATGATTTGAGGGGATACTGCCAGTGGAAGGCAACTGGTCACACTGTACCAACAGCCAGGGAGCAGAGAGAGAAATCCTGGTGCTCTACTCACTTTATCTTTTCCTTTTTTCTTTTTAATGTTTTCATTTGCAAGGGGAGAGAGAGAGGGGGGAGGGGAGGGAGGGAAGGAGGGAGAGGGGAGACAAAGACAGACAGAAAGAAAGAGAGAGTATGTGTGTGTGTGTGTGCATTATTGGTGATGGTGGAAGCCAGGGCCTAGAGCATGCTTGGTTAACAGTCTATATGACCAGATCCCCAGTCCTTGATTTTTATTGGTTTTATTTATTTATTTGGTTTTTCGAGGTAGGGTTTCACTCTAGTCCAGGTTGACCTAGAATTCACTATGGAGTCTCAGGGTAGCCTCAAACTCATGGTAATCCTCCTACCTCTGCCTCCCAAATGCTGGGATTAAACGCATGTGCCACTATGCCTGACATTATTTATTTATTTATTTTTATTTTTTCAATTTTTATTTATTTGACAGAGAGGAAGAGGGAGAGAGAGAATGGGCATACCAGGGCCTCTAGCCACTGCAGACAAACTCCAGATGCATGCACCACCTTGTGCATCTGGCTAACGTGGGTCCTGGGGAATCAAACCTGGGTCCTTTGGCTTTGCAGGCAAATACCTTAACCGCTAAGCCATCCCTCCAGCCCTATTTATTTAAATGTTTTTTGTTGTTTATTTTTATTTATTTATTTGAGAGCGACAGATAGAGAAAGAGGCAGATAGATAGAGAATGGGCGCTCCAGGACCTCCAGCTACTGCAAACGAACTCCAGATGCTTGGGGCCCCTGTGCATCTGGCTTATGTGGGACCTGGAGAATCAAGCCTTGAACCGGGATCCTTAGGATTCACAGGCAAGCGTTTAACCACTAAGCCATCTCTCCAGTCCCCTATTTTTTTTTTTTAAGATACTTTATTTGCTGGGCATGGTGGGGCATGCCTTTAATCCCAGCACTTAGGAGGCAGAGGTAGGAGGATTGCCATGAGTTTGAGGCCACCCTGAGACTACAGAGTGAATTCCAGGTCAGCCTGAGCTAGAGTGAGACCCCACCTCAAAACAAACACACAAACACACAAAAAACGATTTATTTATCTGACAGAGAAAGGGCACACCAGGGCCATCAGCCACTGCAAACAAACTCCAGACCTTGCGCATCTGGCTTATGTGGGTCCTGGGGATTTGAACCTGGATCCTTTGAATTTGCAGGCAAGTGCCTTCACCACTGAGCCATCTCTCCAGCCCCAGCCCTATTTATTTATTTTCAAGGAGAGAGAGAGAGAGATAATGGGCATGTGGTGTAGTCAGGGGTAGGTTGAGGATCTGCTGCTACTGCCTTTCCTTCTGGAAAGTGGGTGTGGCTCTTGAGCTCTGAGTTTGGGTGGAGGGAGGCAGGCCTGGGTACTCTGGTGTCTCAGTTCTACACTGATTGAGAGCCAGCGGATTCTGGCCCTGGTAGGGTTAGACATTGACAGCCAGCAACAACTTCATGATCTCTGTGGACCAACAAAGGATCCTTTCCCCTCTCCCAACTTACTGTGCTGTGTGTGTGTTTTAACATCAGAGGTCCATATTAAATCTTTAGCATGTGTGACCCTAGCAACAACAACAACAACAACAACACACACACACACACACACACACACAAATATTTAAAGATCCTGAGAGTGTTTGGCCTTGGCTGAGGAGAGATGGAAAGTTGTAGGTCAAGAGCTAAAATTATGGTCTCTCTATCCCAGAGCTAAGATGAGATAAAGGCAGCTTCTAAATCCAGGAGATCTCCCTGTTTACCGATGGCCCCACCTATGTATGCTGTAAACACAGGAGTTCTTGGCTTTCTTTCCAGTGACTATCAAAGTTCTTGTAATCTTGCAATTCTTGTAATTCCAACACTCTGGAGGCTGAGGCAAGAGGAGTGTCATGAGTTGGAGGCCAAGCTGGGAGTCATAGCTTAAAAAAAAATCATGGTTTTTCTGTGGTGGAATTTGTCAGACTTACTTACTTCTTTTTTGCTGGCTTATGACCATTCATATATATGTGTATTCGTATATATATTCATATATAGCCGGGTGTGGTGGGTTTCCAGACCCCATTTCTCTCCCAGAACTGTACCAAGAGAAACACAGTCTTCAAGTGTGGCACCTCTGTGCAGGGTACAGGGAAAAAGCTGAATCCTCTCACATGCTAGGCCACTGATGGCCTGTCTGTTGTGCCCTATAGTGCATCATTCACCATTACTATTGCAACGAAGTGTCTGAGATTTTGTTTTTTGGGGGGCCTAGAACTCTTAAGTTCCCAGCCTTCAGAGGCGGAGGCAGGCGGATCGACATGAGTTCAAGGCCAGCCTGGTCTACATAGCGAGTTTAGGAGGCCTGAGCTAGAGTGGCAGCCCCGCACTGGCAGCACATATAGTAAAACTGGAAAGATACAGAGCAGATTAGCACGGCCCCTGCACGAGGATGACACGCAAATTCCCCAGCCGTTCCACATCTAAAACCAACAACAGCAAATAAACCACCTGAGCTGGGCTGGAGACGGCTTAATGGTTAAGGTTCGACTTCCCGGGACCCTCCTTGCACAAGGGGCACACGCATCTGGAGTTCGTTGCAGGCCTTGGCGGGCCCATTCTCTCTCTGTCTGTCTCTCTATTTCTGTTTGCAAGTAAATAAATAAAAATTATTAAAAACAAAACAAAACAGGACAAAACCCGAGCTGCGACGCGATCGCAGGACCCCACCCCCTCAGGTCGCCTGGCGCCGGGCCGGCTGCGCCCCGTCCCGCCTCCCCGCGCGCACCCCGCGCCGCGTCCTTCCTGCGCACTGGAGCCTCGGCCCCGCCCGTAAGCCGCGCCCTGCGCACGCGCCGCACGTGCCGCACGCGTCCGGCGTCCCGCGCCGTGCGAGGTCCCGCCCGTCCGCCAATGGGCGCCGCCGGCGGCAGGCCCCGCCCCTCCCCGCCCCGCCCCCCGGCCGCCCGTGAGTCTCTCGGCCGCGCGGCCTGCGCTCAGTGCAGCGCTCGGCCCGCGGCGCGCTCCCCGCCTCGCCGCCGCCCAGGCCTACTGCAGCCGGACGCGGCCCGGTCGAGCGGTCCTCGGCGCCATGTCGCAGATGGGGGCCCCGGGGCTGCCGGACGAGAACCTCCAGGGTGAGGCCGCCGTGTGGCGGGTCGCGGGAAGCCGGGCGGTGGGCGCGCTTGGCCGGCGTGGAGGCGGGGGCTCGGGGCGGCTGGGATCGCGGCGGGCTCTGCCTTCGTAGTCCAGGGCAGAGTGGTCGGCCGCGGTAGCGCAGGCTGGCCTCGAACTCTCGGCAGTCCTCTCGCCTCAGGTTTCTGGGTAGTTGAGATTACAGGCCTTCCGTACCGAGCTGGTTCACACAAGGTTGCAAGTTGAGTTTTATGTGCTTTGATCCTAATAATTATGGCTGTAGTGTCTCACGATTTCTTTTACCTCTGCACTGGGGGCTGAACCTATGTTCTCAACATGGTAGGTAGGTGTTCAAACGCTGAGGAACACTGCCAGCCCTGATTATTTGAGGCAGGCTCTCATTAAGTTGCCCAGGCTGGCCTTGAACTTGATCTTCGTGCCTGCCTCCAGAGCAGCGGGGAGACAGGTGTGCTCCGCCAGGTTAGCTTTCTGACTTAAAGGAGGTGGAAGCAGGGAGCAGAGGAGTTACCTGATCTTAGGGCATCTAGGCAGCTTTTTCTCAGTGTAGGAGATGAGCTAAAAGAAATGCCGGCTCCGGCTAGGACTGCAGCTCGGTGATAGAGTGCCCACATGGCATGGTGAGGCCCTAGTTTGATACCCAGTACCAAGGGGTGGGGGGGGGGGGAAGAAGCACAAAAGACTCTGAAGGGCTCTTATTCCAGTTCTGCTTCAGGTTCATTCCAAGATGAAGCTTTAAGAGCTGGGCGAGGTGACACCTGCACAGGGGAGGCTGAGGGCAACTTCACGGCCAGGCTGCATTACATACCTAGGCTAGTCACTGGGACATAGCAAGACCTTGACCTCCTGTACTACCCCCCCCCCCCTTTAAAACCCCTCACAAACACTTGGCATCCAGGCTTCACCTGCACTTAATGCTGCCGACAGTTGCTGTCTGTCTGCCCAGCAGTTGTTTGTTCTGGATCTGCGCGAACACTCTTCAGAGGCTCAAGGCCAGTGACATTGTTCTTCACATGGCTGTCCAAATGGTGGGTCTGAGTGCAAAGCCCAGGCATGTCCTGGCCACTGTAAAGCTACTCCTTAGCCTTAATCTGTGGTCCCCAGAAGTGGAGGAGGAGCCTGGTGACCTTTGTATTCTCTGAGGCAAGAGTTCACATAGCTGAATGAGCCTGTAAAGAAACTGGCAGGACTGATGTAGTGCCTTTAGGATTTATTTCTTTATTTACTTGAGAGACAGAATAGGCCACTAGTGCAAAGGACCTCCAGACCTTCCTGTGCCACCTTGTGCATCTGGTCTACTGGGTAAGGTTTAGGATTCACAGGCAAGTGCCCAAGGCCATCTCTCCAGCCCATGCCCTTAGTGAGCTGCCACTTTATTACTCAAAATTTTAAGATTTTCCTGGACAGGATTTAGTCTAGTTCATGTGGAATCTGCATTTAAAACTACAAGCACTTTTTTTTTTTTTTTTTGCTTTTGTCGAGGTTGGGGGTTCTCACTGTAGCCCAGGCTGACCTGGAACTCACTATGTAGCACCAGGATAGCCTCAAACTCAAAACATCTACCTCCTCAGCCTCCTGAGTGCTCGGATTACAGGCATACACCAGCACGCCCAGCTACAACCACATTTTAAAGATGCTGTAATTCCGCAGTTTTAATCTCAAATGCCCGAAGTTCCTCTTCTGAAGTAGATTCATCTTTCTCTCCAACAGTGTGTATTTCATCTTTGGAGGGGTCTGCGCTCCTGAGTTAGTTCCTCTCTGACACCTATCTACCTACCACATATATATACATCACACTGCTGAGTCATTGGCAGAGCCGTCTGTTCAAGAGTTAGGGAGTTTTGTTTTTGTTTTGCTTATTCTATAAAAAGATGGTTACACTGTGTGGAAACTCAGGGTAAGGATTTGGGCCATGGTCTGAGTGTACGTGCAGCTGGGCACTTGCTTTCCTTCTAACCCTAGTAGGAGGGGCCCCTTGAGTCACGTGGGCATAGCCACCGCCCTGTGAAACGTGAATCCAGCTTGGTTCTGAGCTGAGGCAGCACTTACTGACTGCTCTGGTCTGATTTGGTTGCCTCTTGTTTACCTCGGAGCTGAGAACTGGGGAAGCCTTGGAAGCCAGACAGTGAGACGGAACAGTAAACATCTCTTTGTACCCACTGGGGCCAGATGTTTTCCTGAGGTGCTGACCACGAGATTGATTGGTTCTGTTCCCTCTGTACCCAGTGAAACTAGCCCTGTACTTGTATTCAGCCTTCTTTCTCTTCTTTGGTACATCGTTCTAAAATGCTGGAGGGAGATGAGCTTTTTTGTGTGAGGATACTGCTGTCTTACTTGCTGAAGGGTGGCACTTCCCTGAAGGTCCCACCGTCCATAGCTCTCAGTAAAGTGCTCTCTGGTTCTAATCAAATGGTTCTGAGATTGCAGGCAACCCACCATGGGCAAACTTGGATGAGGAGGAAAACATTTGTATTTCTTTTGGAGAAGAATTACAGGATGTGCAGTTTTAAAGTGAAGGGGTTTCAGACATTTGGTTCTAGTCAAACTCCCATGTTTTACAGATAGTCACAGTGAAATCTAGAAGCTAATGGAAAAATAAAGCTGACTGTGACAGTTAAACCGTCAGGTGCTCTATTAAGTACCAGGGAGACCTGGAGCCAAATGACACAGAATGTACTAGACAGGTACAGCCCAGTAAAGGGCAGAGAGGCAAACTCTTAGAAGCCTGTATCCTAGCGAGGCATGATGGGCTTGGGTGGTGGAGCCAGGAGGATCAGGAGTTTGGCTACATAGCAAGTTCAGGGCCAGCCTGGGCTACGTGAAAACTTGTCTCTAAAAATTAAACCAGAACCATCAATTAATTTAATTTATTCATTTGAGAGAGAGAGAATGGGCATGCCAGGGCCTGCAGCCACTGCAACCGAACTCCAGATGCATGTGCCACCTTGTGTAGCTGGCGTATGTAGGTCCTAGGGAATCAAACCTGGGTCCTTTGGCTTTGTAGACAAAGGCCTTAACCGCTAAGCCATCTCTCCAGCCCAGAATCATCAATTAGAAGAGGAAGCCATCCGGGCATGGTGGCTCACGCCTTTAATCCCAGCATTTGGGAGGCAGAGGTAGGAGGATCACCTTGAGTTCAAGGCCACCCTGAGACTACATAGTGAATTCCAGGTCAGTCTGGGCTAGAGGGAGACCCTACCTCAAAAAACAAAAAGGAGGAAGCCAGTAACTTGGATTATCTACCAGGCTGACTACTCAAAATTGTTTGCCAGTCAAATCTCCTCCTTTCCAAAATTAACCCAAGAAGCTGTTAAGTGTTCAAACAGCAATTTCTCCTGGCTTGCTTCTAGCGAAGTACTTTGTGATTTGGGGACACTAATTCCCTCCCAATGTCACAGCTTCACTTTGAAGGGCTTTCTCATGTCATGCACCATCTTGCATCCCTTCTGCTCTGACATCCATGCTCCTGTCTAGAGTCTGTTTGGATGTCTGCCTCTGTAGGTGGATCATTTTAATCCTGGTCTATAATCTCACTGCCAAGGCCTTTTTTGTATTTTTCTCTGAGCTCCAATTTAGCATTTTCAGATTGGGCTGGGGCTCAGCTTTTGTTGAAGAGTGGAAAAGTGCCACACATGAGTGCATAGCCAGGGCTGAGGTCCCCTGCTCCCATGAGAGTGGGGCACATATATTTCTCTCCATAGCCAGGGCTGAGCCCCCCTCCCCCTTCCTCCATGGAGGAGAGCAGCTTTGAGGACAAGAGACCCTACATTGGGTTCTGCTGCCTGTAGTTAGTGTTGGGCCATGGAAGTCTACATTTGCGTGTGTAGAGGATAGTGAGGCTGGGGGCTATAGAACCAATGTGGAAGGCAGGCCTGGGGGTGGAGGACACCTGTAATCTCAGCATTCCAGAGGCCACCTGAGGCAGGAGGATCTTTGTTTTTTTGGGGGTAGGGTCTCGCTCTAGCTCAGGCTGACCTGGAATTCACTATGTACTCAGGAGGAGTTTCTTTCATTTACTGTTTTTTTTGTAGCCCAGGCTGGCCCCTAACTCTGCCGGTGACCTCAAACTTCTTATTCTCCTGCCTTCCCCTCCTGAGTCCTGGGATTACAGATGTATGCACCCCCTCCACATCTTTCTTATTTAAAAAGGCAGCCTGGGGCTGGGAGATGGCTCAGAGTTAAAGGCGCTTGCTTGCAAAACCTGCTGGCCTGGGTTCAATTCCCCAGTACCCACATAAAGCTAGCTGCACAAAGTGGCACATTTATCTGGAGTTTGTTTGCAGCAGCAAGAGGCACTGGTGTGTTCATTCTGTGCAGGAAGAGTAGGTCAGGAGCGTTTCTTACTTTCCAGGAAGTACATTCCCGCTGGCTCTAGTCAGTACAGACTGTCCTTAGTAACCATTCCTTCAGGTACAGCTTTTGGGCCCATGAGTTTCTGCTACAGACCACTGAGAGTGGGAACAAAATGCAGGGGAAAAAAGGTGCTTTTGACTCATGTAGGTGATTTTTATTTTATTTTATTTTTCTTTATTTGAGAGAGAGAATGAGAATGGGCGCTCCAGGGCCTCCAGCCACTGCAAACAATCTCCAGATGTGTGTGCCCCCTTGTGCATCTGGCTTACGTGGGTCCTGGGGAACTGAACCTGGGTCCTTTGGCTTTGCAGGCAAGTGCCTTAACCACTAAGCCATTTCTCCAGCCCAATTTTTTTTTTCTGGGATTAAAGGCATGTGCCACCACTCCTGGCCCATGTAGGTGTTTTCATTTCTTTATTTATTTGACAGAAAAAGAGGGTGAGAGAGAGAGGGAGAGAAAGAGTGCGCCAGGGCCGTCAGCCACTGCAAACGAACTCCAGACGTGTGTGCCCCCTTGTGCATCTGGCTAACATGGGTCCTGGGGAATAGAATCTGGGTTCTTTGGCTTTGCAGGCAAACATCTTAACTGCCAAGCCTGCATGTAGGTGTTTTTTTTAAAGGCTTTGCTGTGATTTGAATGTGTCTTTTCTAGAACCCATGTGTTGCCAGTGTAATTGTACAGAGAGGTGAGATTATCAGGACTGCTGTATTGTGAAGGGCTTGGTGGAGGGAGTTGGTTTTCCTTTGCCTTTCTGCCATGCAAGGAAGCAGCAAGAGCATCGTCCATTCAGTGTGGCTGCTGGATTTCCCTCCACAACGAAGTCAGCTTCACACATCACTCCGTGTGTAGTGTACTTTCTTTTCTTTTCTTTTCTTTTTTTTTCTTCTTTTCTTTTTTTTTTTGTTTTTCGAGGTAGGGTTTCACTCTGGCCCAGGCTGACCTGGAATTTACTATGGAGTCTCAGGGTGGCCTCGAACTCACAGTGATCCTCCTACCTCTGCCTCCTGAATGCTGGGATAAAAGGCGTGCGCCACCACGTCCGGCTCTGTAGTGTACTTTCATAGCCACATAGACAAGACACAAATACTGGTCTCTGTCCAGTTTTGGGTTGCCTCCTTATGTAATAATGCACATGTGGCCATGACCTAGTTCCTGGCACAAGCTCCTAGCCCGTTGAGATAACCTAAGTGATGAGTGCTCTTATGTTGTTTGGAACAGTCCTCTTCTGTACCTCAGGCTGCTTCTCCTGCCCCACCTTCCAAGTGCTGGGATTGCAGATTTTAGTGGACGCTTCCAGCTAGGGGTGTCTTGCTATTCAGTTTTTGTAAGGAGTCCCTTGGAGTTCATTTATGTTTATGCTAGTGGGGTGACTCACTGGGGACCCAAGACAGCCTCAGGTTAGGAGCTGGTTACCAGAAAGGCCTAATGAGTTATCAGGGGCTAGAAACTCAGAACTACTAGGAAGGGAAGGGGGGGAGGTGAAGGTTGTGGTTGTTTAAAGGAACAAATAGCTTTTGCACTGGAAGATTCCTGGGGCCTCTAAGAAGATAGCAGCCAGGTGGAGTCCCCTCTTTCCCTGCCTTGTGTATTCCTTCTACCCTGCTGCTTCCAAAGTACGTCACAAATAAATAGCTGTTTTCCTGAGTTTTGTGAATTGTAACAAATGATTGAATTTGAGGGAGTCATGGAGGCTCCTAAAATTGTTCCTTTTTTTTTTTTTTTTGGTCTTTTTAAAATCCCTGAATTTGTAATTGATCAGGAGAAGTGTGGGTATCCTGCAGTCTGTCTGCAGCTGTTTTCTGATGTGGACAGATCAGGAGTGTGGGTAACCTGCACTCGATGCGGGCTCTTGTAGGGCTGAGCCTTTAGTTAGTGGGGTCTGACACACCTTCTGGGTCGACGGTGTCAGAATTGAATTGAATTGTTGCACATCCTTAGTAATGGAACTTCCCCCTCCCAAATCTCTGCTTCTGTCAGACACCAGAAAAGATCAAGGCAACATGTAAGCTTCTCAGATGCCTTGAGCCTGCGTAGACTCTGATGCAGATTGAGCCTATGGAAATGGAGCTGCCCAGAACGGGCTGTGCTACTTTTCTGGCTCAGTCTTGCTGGCTGGCTAAATGCTATTGTTCTGGAGAAAGTCTCACACTGTAAACCTTAGTGCTCTTGAACTCCCAGCGATCCTCCTACCTGAGTGCTGGGATTACAGATAATGGGCTGTCACACTTGGCTTCTGGAAGCTCAGTGAAGGAAGGGGCCAGTGAAGGACTCAGATTTGAGCTGATGCCTCTGTGCCAACACTGGTACCTCTTGGCAGTGTAAGAGTGGGCAGGATACATCCAAGGACCAAACTCCAAAGTGGGTAGAAGTTCCAGCTCTGCCCTGTTTTGTTTCTCTTCAGGCTCCTGGGTAGAATTGCACTTTAGCAATGGGAACGGCAGCAGTGTTCCAGCCTCCGTTTCTATTTATAATGGTGACATGGAAAAAATACTGCTGGATGCCCAGCATGAGTCTGGACGGAGTAGCTCCAAGAGTTCCCACTGTGACAGGTAGGTCTGCCTGAGGGTCTGTACTGGCTGACGTCCGTAGCTGTACCTGCCTCTGTAGCCTTTGGAATGGGTGGCGTGGCTTCTGCAGCAGGGCTCACAAGGAGCTTTGCCACTGGGCGGAAGGAAATGATCTGGGGTTTAGTGTGGAAGGACCATATTAAGACTAGGAAGCAGGGCTGGAGACATGGCTTAGCTTACTTGTGAAAGCCTAAGGACACAGGTTCGATTTCCTAGGTACCCACATAAGGCAGATGCACAAGGTGACACATGAGTCTTGTGTTCGTTTGCAGTGGCTACAGCCCTGGTGTGTTCATTCTCTCTCTCAAATAAAACTTAAGAAAACATTTCAGATTTCAATCAATAAATATAATTATTTAAACAGAAAAAAAAGAGCTGGAGAGATGGCTTAGCAGTTAAGGCGTTTGCCTGCAAAGCCAAAGGACCCAGGTTCGATTCCCCAGGACCCATGTGAGCCAGATGCACAAGGTGGCACACGCACCTGGAGTTTGTTTGCAGCAGCTAGAAGCCCTGGCACACTCATTTTCTTTACTTTTTTTTTTTTCAAGGTAGAGTGTTGTTGTAGCCCAGGCTGACCTGTAGTTCTCTATGGAGTTTCAGCGTGGCCTCGAACTCATGGTGATCCTCCTACCTCTGCTTCCCGAGTGCTGGGATTAAAGGCGTGCGCCTCCACGCCCTGCCCATTTTCTCTCTATCTGCCTCTCTTTCTCTCTCAAAAATAAAAAAAAAAAAATTTAAAAACCAAAAAACTAGGGAGCAAACCACAAGACCTCCTTGTTCTGGCCGTCGTACGTGCCAGCCTTGTGAGTGGGCACCAGGTCTGAGGTGCCTGAGCTGTGCTGTGTGAGGGCTGCACGTTCCCGGCAGCAGCATGAGGGCTGAGTCCAGGTACGGAGCTGACTCAGTGATGGAGGGTCAGGGGCTCCCTAGTGCTGTGCATCCGGGGCGGGGAGCCAGCCACTTGTTGCTGGCTGTCCCTTTCTAATTCCCCAGAGAGCTGGCTGGCAGACTCCTGCTGTCTTGAGCTGAAAAGACTGAGAAATAGTTTGGCCTTGCTCTAATGCTGGGCAGAAGAGAAGAGGCCCTCCCTCCTGGCTTTAGAGAAGAGTTGGTCCTTCCTGGGGATTTATGCTGACGGTGGAAAGCTAACATAACATAATGGTCTGTTTTTCTGTTTGATCAAGCCCTCCTCGCTCACAGACACCACAAGATACTAACAGAGCTTCTGAAATGGACACACACAGCATTGGAGAAAAAAACAGCTCTCAGGTGAGTGCAGGAATGGTGGGGGGCTGTTTGGACAGCAAACCCTCTCTTGCGACTGAAGTCTGGCTTTCTGGGTGTGCCCCTTGCCCCACCCCCCAAAAAACTCTTTGGGTGGGAACATCCCTCAAACATGGTCTTCACAGTAAGCTAGCCAGAGACGGCATGGTGGGGACTTGCAAGTGGGGGCTCTCCTGCCATATGGGACATCCAGGGACTCAGGAAGGAAAGTGAGATCTCTGGTGCCTGCAGCCAGGAGATGGAAGGAACAAGTGGTCTGTGGGACTGTGACTGTGAGCTGGCTGTTGGGAAGAGAGAGAGCCAGAGTGAGTGAGCCAGGGGTCACCTGTGCAGCTGCTCAGTGCCCAGTGCCCTCCCACTACATGTGGGTACACTGACCATGAATCTGGTGTTTTCCTCATTAACCTTTGTAATTGTCTGAAAGACATCCCAGGCTTTCCCTAGTTATTAGCAGTTCACCAGCCTGGTGACAGCCATATGACATCACTTTTCTAATTTTATTATTTATTATTTATTTAGTTATTTGAGAGCGATAGAAAGAGGCAAAGAGAGAGAGAATGGGTGTGCCAAGGCTTCCAGCCACTGCAAACAAACTCGTGCGCCCCCTTGTGCATCTGGCTAACATGGGTCCTGGGGAATTGGGCCTTGAACCAGGGTCCTTAGGCTTCACAGGCAAGCGCTTAACCGCTAAGCCATCTCTCCAGCCCAAGTTTTCTAATTTTAATTCAGGAGATAGTTATTGGCTTACATATAGGGAGGGCTCCTAGCATTGTTGTGGGGCCTCAAAACTCCCTAAGGGCATGAAGTGTGGCTGGGCTATTGCCTTAGTTTATCTTGTTCTTTTCCGTACCCTTCCCAACATAGAATTTTGGAGTTGTGGTCAGTAGTATCTTGTGTCTAGTGGTGTTGTACACCTTGTATATTTGATATGTGCTGTTCACTGACAATAGGGAGATAGAACAGTAGAATTTTCTCCTGTAATGAGTTGTAGGGCTGTTTAGGAAGCAAGACCCTTACATATGGTATTAGCCTTGCTACTTCCCATGTTAGTTTTTCTCAAGGGAAATAATTGTTCTTGCTATCCCAGACTTCCAGGCCTCAGTCAGGGTTCAGCAGGGGTTCTGGAGGCCCTGGCTATGTTCAGTTTGCTTTCAGACGTGGTGGTGGTGGGGGGTGTTCATGTTTATCTTTGCATCCATGTACATGCCTTTAATCTCAGCACTTGGGAGGCAGAGAATCACTGAGTTCAAGGCCACCCTGAGACTACATAGTGGATTCCAGGTCAGCCTGGGCTAGAGCAAAACCCTACCTAGAAAAAAAGAAGAAAAAGTTTTTTTTTTTTTTTTTTCCCTGAGCATGGTGGCACATGCCTTTAATCTCAGCACTTGAGGGGCAGAGGTAGGAGGATAGCTGTGAGTTTGAGGCCAGTCTGGTAAGTCTGGTACTACAGAATGGAGTTCCAGGTTAGTCTTTGGTAGTGAGACCTTACCTCGAAAAAACAGCAGAACAAAAAAATTTTTTTAATTAGGTTTTTAAAGTTATTTGATGCATGCATGCATCATTTTGTGCATCTGGCTTAATGTGGGTATTGGGGAATTGAACCCCAGTCATTAAGCTTTTCAGGCAACTGCCTTAACCGCTGAGCCATCTCTCCAGGCCTCCTTTTTGTTTTAAAAGCATCTTTTAAACTTACTGGCTATGTAGTGTATTTCACTTCCTTAGTCATACCTGTTGTAACCTTAGATACTACTTTCTTTTTCTCTTTTGCTTCTTTTTTAGGTTGATAGTGACATAAAATAATGACTGTGCCTTAAAGAATATAAGGACATAAATTATTCTGAGTTAAAAAGGAGTGATCATGGCCCAAGAACATGAATTCAAAATACCCTTAATAACATGTTCTACTGTGGTAGAAGTTTCACAAACTTTCATAGTCACAGAGTAAAAGAAATCCATAAATCAGTACACTTACTTGATCCCAGAAGGCAAGCTTTCCCACATAGGGTGTCAGCATGAAGCTCGTTAGACATGAATGCCATCCCCACCTCCAGGAGGATGGATGGAGCAGAACCATTCTATATAAGTGAAACATTGCCTCACACAAGCAACTCAGTTTGAAAGTTCTGAACTTACCTTTCATGTAGCAAAAGAAAATTGCCTGGCGGGATTCCTGAGAGACATGTTGCCATCATGCCCAAGTGCCTAGTTACTGATCTTAAGGCGTGGGTAATATAGGCAGGCCACAGTAAAGTACAGTAAAGAAGGGAGGGGAAACCAGAGGTGATGAAACCTTACAGTGAGGCTAGAAGTCTGCTAATCTCAGCCGTGTGTTGAAGAGACTTACCTGTCAGGAGAGTGTTCGGCCAGATACGAAAGATAAGGTCATTGAGGTAATTGGCTATTAAAGGGCCTAGGTACTACTATCTTTACTGTGACCAGCACTGCAGTCAGTCTTGGTCCTCTGGTAACACTATTCCAGTAGAATTTGTTCTTGGCTGGGAGTGGTTGAGATTAGGTTTACTCTAGCTCAGACTAGCCTCAGATTCATAGCAGTCTTCCTGCCTCTGCCTCCCAAGTGCTTGGATTATAGGTGTTCACCAGAATACCCAGCTAAGACTGCTATTTTGCAGCACAGCCAGTTGAGCAACATCACCAGCCTTTAAACCTAGTAACTTGACAACTGGCTTGTCCTTAAAGGAGTAGCATGTGCCAAGGCTACATCAGACGTAATTCAGGTGAAGCGCCGGCTCACCTGCTTGGAACTGCTTGTGGATGAGGATCCCGGGATTGAACTTGTCTCTAGGGTTCTGTGTTGACCTTACTGGCCTGCTTCCTATGATAGGCTCATCTGCTTTAATACTTACTTTGTCTCAGTCTGAGGAAGATTATATTGAGAGAAGGAAAGAAGTTGAAAACATCTTGAAGAAAAATTCAGACTGGATTTGGGATTGGTCAAGCCGGCCAGAAAATATCCCCCCCAAGTAAGTCTGTCTTCAGTGGGTGGGAGCTCCCTTTTACAGAGGACACGCTGACCATGCAGTGCTTCTATCATCCCAGGGAGTTCCTTTTTAAACACCCGAAGCGCACAGCTACTCTCAGCATGAGAAACACAAGTGTCATGAAGAAGGGGGGTATCTTCTCGGCAGAATTTCTGAAGGTTTTCCTGCCGTCTCTGCTGCTCTCTCATCTGCTGGCTATTGGATTGGGGTAGGTGATTCATCATGTGACTCCTGGCATGGAGGGCCTTGGGGTGATTCTAGGTTTCAGTAATGTGTCTTTATTTTTTTTTTTTTAATTGAAATACAGATCATAAGTTAGAGCTTGGTACACTTCCACAAATCTAGCCCTGCAGTCGCTGCCTAGGTCAAGAAATGAGGAGCCATCTGCCTTGGAAGGACTCCCCTGCCTGCTTCTGCCCTTGTGTGTAGACCAGTGTCAGTCCCATGGAATAGTGGGAGTGCATGGTGCCACCTCTGTTGTGCATGTCTGCACTAAGTAACCCGGAATATAGACCAGGGCGTGGGTGCAGCTGTGAGTTCCCAAGACCTAAGCAGTGTTGAGGGGCCAGAGCTGCTCTTTGACGCTTGTCCCTGCCCTCTGTCCTGATGGGCAATGACTTCATCAGGTCCTGTGTGCAGTCGTGTTCTGTGGCTGCACTTGAACTCCTGCCTTCCGTTGGTGGGGTCACATATGTGGCACAGGTCCCTGCGGTGTCCGGTCAGCTGTTTCCCCAGGAGCTGCTCATGACTTGGGCTCTTCAGAGCATGGAGGCCTCGCAGGTCACATTCACACCCATAATTCCATCTGCCTGTGGAAATGGCTTCCTGAGTATGAGGGCTCCTCAAAGTCCTCTTGTCCTAAAATAGACTCCTCCCTTAGTGTGCTGGCCTGGAATCCTGTCTCTCCCAGTCCCTTTATTTGTGGCTCTTAGCTAGTGTGTTCGAGAGTCAGGGTCCCAGCCCTCCTGTCCTCTTGTGGGAAGGGGCTTCATTACTCCTGGGCTGGGCTTCCAATTGGTGGTCATAGGCTAACAGTGAAGCCTGCCCTGGTGCTAGGCAGCACTATTGGGTCAGTTTATAAATAATGAAGGGCTGCATTAGTTGTGCCCAGCAATCACATTTGAGAGTCAAGTGTCCAGCTGATTCTTTTCTTTTTTTTTTTTTTTGCATTGCTGGTGATTGATCTCAGGGTCTTGTGTGTTGGACAAGCCTTCCGATAAACTCCACCCTAGCTAGTACCTTGCTCTGTACTTGTATTTAGTTCATTGCACTTTTAGAACATACTTGGGCTTTTAAAAAGTAGACCATTATAAAACACATTTGATGACAAAAATACTTGGTTTTTTGGTTTTTAACACTAGGCAGATAGTCACTCCCAAGGAATTCAGTAATACTTTTTTGTTCGCTTGTTTGTTTTTTGTTTTTGAGGTAGGGTCTCACTCTAGCCCAGGCAGACCTGGGATTCACTCTGTAGTCTCAGGGTGGCCTCGAACTCATGGGGATCCTCCTACCTCTGCCTCCCAAGTGCTGGGGCTAAAGGTGTGCGCCACCACACCCGGTGCCTGATTAAGTATGAAGTAGCTAGCCCCTTCCATAAACTGTGAGCACAGTGAGCTGTCCTGTTGTTGCTGTGATGGGGAACTGAGACCTCACTAACTGCTTCCTCCTGTTCAGGGTCTATATCGGAAGGCGTCTGACACCCTCCACCAGCACTGTTTGATGACAGATCTAGCGTGCTCGCGTAGCAGGGCTTCTGGAGCTTGTGGACTGCTACTGAAGAGCTCCCGTGACCGCTGGGGCGGCAGCACGGCTTGTGATTACCTGTTCTGCAAATGCCGCACTCCTGATTTAGTAAGATGATAGACACTGAAGTCAGGGCCTGTAATTAGACTGATGGGATCAGGGATCAATTAATAGCATGTCAGACAGACCTACTATAAGCATTTGGTAGTAAATTTTCTTTGAGTATTAGATATAAATAGTATAAATAACCTTATGTAACAGCGATGATGTACGTAGTATTTAAAAATGATCTGTAAGTAATCTTCATTCAGTTCACTCTTTATCCTTCCAAAGAAGAGTAGCATTAATATGACCTTAAGAGGTTTGTTCAAAAGGAATATTGTGGCCTTATAATCACGTGACACAGAAAATATTACCTGTTTAAATGGGCACAGGTCTTCTTAAACAACTAAATGAATTGTTAACTTGTGAGCAGAAACCGAGGCCCATCTGTGAACTCACTGTATAGTCCCCACACTGTAGATTTCGCTTTGCAGAACGTGGACTGCAGTCTGCCTGTCACTTCAGGCAGTCAGCTTTGCGTGACTGGCACTGTCTCCTCGTCTTCATCATTTGGAGGGCTGGGTCACATCTCATTGTCTATGCTCAACTTTTGTGTGCTCTTAAATCAGCTTTATTGTAAGCAAATCTATGCCTACTTTAGAAGACTGGAAATAGAAAAAATAAACCTTTGCCAAATCCTTTGCAGATTGCTGAATTTACAGAGGAGTTAAAACCATGTATCCAGAGCTTCTTTGAAACTAGACCACTCCCCTGGGTCTTGTATTCTCTTCCATAGCATGACATTTTTAAAGACTGCCTCTTTGATATGCTGTATATATACTGTTGTATTTGTTCCACTTTTCCACACTTAGTTCAAGTGTACTAAAATAAATGGAACATTTTAACTGTTAAACATCTGTTCATATTTGATTGATGGTCTTGGAAACAAGCTTATAGCCCTTTCGTTTGTAGAAAGCTGGTTGGATGACACCGAAAGTCCTTACATAGTTTATCCTTAGAGAGTCTGAACCATACTGCGGCATGGTTGCACTTTTTTGGTTTTTTTCGAGGTAGAGTCGCACTCTAGCTCAGGCTGACCTGGAATTCACTATGTAGTTTCAGAGTGGCCTCGAACTCACGGTGATCCTCCTACCTCTGCCTCCAAGTGCTGGGATTAAAGGTGTGCGCCACCATGCCCGGCTCTTTTTTTTTTTTTTTTTTTTAAAGGTAGGGTCTTCCTCTAGCCCAGGCTCACCTGGAATTTATTGTGAAGTCTCAGAGTGGCCTCGAACTCAACAATGGTCCTCCTACCTCTGCTTCCCAAGTGCTGAGATTAAAGACTTGTGCCACCATACCTGGCTGCTAAATATTTATTTGAGAGAAAGAGGCAGATAGAGAATGGCCACACTAGGGCCTTAAGCTGCTGCAGATGAGCTCCAGATGCATGTACCACCTTGTGGTAACTTATATGGTCCTGGGGAATTGAACCTGGGGCCTTTGGCTTGGTAGGCAAGTGCCTTAACCGCTAAGCCATCTCTCCAGCCCAAGAGAAAAGGTTTTAAAATAAAGAGAAAGTACCCATGTTGATGCCCATTTTACTCCCTTAAGACTGTTACTCCTAGGAAACACTGTAGAGCAGGAGATCCTCGTTTCCAGTATATTAACTACACTTATGTCTTTTTCTAAAAACAATATCCAAGCTCCTTAGCAGCACCTCGCTGGGCCTGGCTGGCAGCTGGACTCTCACTGCAGACCCCTCAGCTTGCATGTGTGACGTCTGCTTGAGAGCTGATGGCACTGCTGTACCCTGCACAGGAAGTGGCCACTTCCAACTTGGCATCCACTGTGCTGCTGCTAATGCATCTCCACCATTGTTGTCTTGTAAGAACATGGTTCACAGAAGCTCTTAAAATTTTTTGGGAGCCAGTAATGGTGGCACATGCCTTTTATCCTAGCACTTGGGAGGCAGAGATAGAATTGCCTTGAGTTTAAGGCAACCTTGAGACCACATGGTCCAGGTCAGCCTGGGCTGGGGGGTTGGCTTGGTGGGTTAAGAGCACTTGCTACACAAAGTTGAGGTCCTAAATTCAATCTCCAGTACCCACATAAGCCAGGTGTGGCCCTTGTGCTGAGGGGACAGATAGGAGGATGGTTGGGGGGTTCTCTGGTCAGCCAGGCTAACCAAACACCAACAAGCTCCATGTGCAGTAAGAGCAATAGAGAATACTCAATGTCCATCTCTGGCCTCCACACATGTGCACAAGGTGTGTCTAAGTTTACATGGGGAAGGGTAGATGAGGAGGGGAACAGGGCAGGCTGGACCTGCCCACTCCCTGAGGAGTCCCCGGGGACAGCTAGGCCTTTGCTCTTGGGGGAGTTCTGCTTACCTGGAGCCAGTGATGGCCTTCCATGCCTGCCTGGCTTTCTCCGGTTGTTTTGCAGTGTGAACAGGAGGCTTCTGCCATGTAGAGACTCCAGCGGAGCTTTCGCTGGGCCTCCTCTGGGAGACTGGATGCCTTCTGTGCATTCATGAAGTCTACTGAAAAAAAAAGTTCTTTTTTGACTTTGACTTTCAGATTCCATCTCCAGTCAAGATGGCAATCATCAATCAATCAAATGAGGGCTGGAGAGATGACTCAGCAATTAAGGCGCTTGCCTGCAAAGCCTAAGGACCCAGGTTTCATTTTCCAGTACCCACATAAACACAAGATGTCACATGCAGTCTGGAGTTGGTTTGCAGTGGCTAGAGCCCTTGTCTCTATTCTCTCTTTCTGCCTGTCTCTCAAAACAATCATGACAATATATGCTGGTGAGGCTGTGGGGAAAAAGGAACCCTTATCCACTGCTGGTGGGAGTACAAACTTGTACAACTACTATGGAAATCGGTATGGAGACTCCTGAAAAACAAAAATAGATCTTCCATCTTAGCCAGCTCCTCAAATCCTGGGCATTGTGAACTGAAGTTGTGGGGAAGCTCTGCACCTGTCTAAATTAAGGCTGAGTGGACGGCTAGATCTCTCAGAGATGGAACTTGCCACTTCAAAGCCAAATTACTTGGGCTACCTTTTTTTTGTTTGTTTGTTTTAAACTTGGGCTACTTTTAACCCCTAGTCACCCATTTGTTGCCCACCTCTGGGTCTGACCTAACATCCTGCTGACTATCAGTTGATCAGGTGTGAGCTTTTGGAATGTATGAATAGAGCCCCAGCTTCCACCAACCCCAGGGCTAAGCATGTCATCAGATAGCATCTGAAGCCTAAGGTAATTTACTCCCTTTGTTGTAGCCCTCCCCCCTGACAGTTAATGTATTTGGAAAGCAGTCTTAGTTCATGACTTTCCTTTGTTCTGTAACTAAAAATTTCATGAAACCATTAACACATTGGAATATACAGTTTGGGGTAACCTAAGTCTGTGTTCCTGGGCCATTGCCATTCATATTTGTCTCCAAAATAAACTATTTCTTACCCCTTTGGAGGTGAGAGCTGTGTCTTGCTTCAACATTATGTGCACTAAAGACTCCACTGTATACAGATACACTTGTTCAGCCATGTGTCTCGCTGTTCTAGTCACAACAGCTAGTGACTGGAATCAGTCCAGATGCCCATCAGCTAATGAATGGATAATGAAGATGTGGTACAGATACACAATGGAATTCTACTCAGCAGTTAAGGAAAAAAGCAATAATGAAATTCGCAAGAAAATGGATGGACTTGGAAAACAATCATTCTGTGCAAGATCACACAGGCTCAGAAAGACAAACGCTGCATGCTCTCTCATATGCAGTTCTTGAATCTGGAAGCTGAGTCAATGGTAGTAAGCACCAGGACTATGGGCATGGAGTTAGAAAGAGACCAGAGGACAGTAGAAATTAGGAGAAATGAGAGGAAGGCATACCTGACAGGCTAGCTGAGGGACAGAATATCTAGGGGGTAGGAGGGCTAGGGAGAAGGGAGGGTGGGAAGGGAATTACACAAAATTGAAAACGACTATTAACGGGCTGGAGAGATGGCTTAGCGGTAAGGCATTTGCCTGCAAAGCCAAAGGATCCTGGTTCTATTCTCCAGAATCCATGTAAGCCAGATGCATGAGGGGGCACATGCTTCGGGTGCTCATTTGCAGTGGCCAGAGGCCCTGGGATGCCCATTCTCTCTCTCTCTGTCTCAAATAAATAAAATATATTTTAGAAGAAAAAAAACTATTAGTACTGTAACAGGGTACTGGGGGTCCAGTAAAGTCTTTGAATTTCAAACCCTGTTTTTTTTTTTTTTTTGCTTTTGGTTTTTGGCTTTTCGAGGTAGGATCTCTTTCTATAGCCTAGGCTGACCGGGAATTTACTATGTAGTCTCAGGGTGGCCTCAAACTCACTGTGATCCACCTAACCCTGCCCCCCAAGTGCTGGGATTAAAAGTGTGTGCAACTATGCTGGCTATTTTTAATACTTTTTTTTTTTTTTGGTTTTTCGAGGTAGGGTCTCACTCTAGCTCAGGCTGACCTGGAATTCACTATGTTGTCTAAGGGTGACCTCAAACTCACAGTGATTCTCCTACCTCTGCCTCCCAAGTGCTGAGATTAAAGGGATGCGCCACCATACCCAGCTATGTATAATAGTCTTTTAGAGTGTCCTTTAAATTTATTCTGGAGGTAGCCAGGGCCAAAGTTTGGTACCATAGAGCCACTGGGTGTCAGTAGGGGCTGTATAATATATTTTTGACCTTAGGATTTGTTCCCCCTTCCTATGGGAGCCTGGAATATGGTCTTCACCTGATCTGTGAATGTTTGAGGCAAAAGGTTTGTTATTGTTTTGAAGGTAATCTTTGGTTTTATTACCTTAAATGTAGGGATCTTAACCGTTGTTGATATTTGAGAGAGAGAGATCATTTACTTGATGTCTTATTACATTTGGTTTTACCCTGATTTGTACTTTAGGTAAATCTGTTTGTCTTACATAAGGAGTTTGTAACCTGATCAAATACCTTGATTTAGTTATCTTTTTTGTCTTTTTTCTGTCCAGTGAAATGTTTTATGTGACAGGTGACTTTAGGTGCTTAAAAGAGTTACTAGAAAGAGAACCAAAGTTATATGTTGTCATTTTCTTTTTTTTGTGAGAGACAGTTGGCCATTTTGTCTTTGGACAGGGTCTGTGGGGTACATGGCTTAAATTTGTATGGTCTGAGATAAAGGAGGCACCATCCCTTTTTTAAAAAAGATTTTATTTTTATTTATTTATGAGAGAGAGAGAATGGGCATGCCAGAGCCTCTACCCACTGCAAACGAACTCCAGATGCATGTGCCACCATGTGCATCTGGCTTACGTGGGACCTGGAGAATTGAACCTGGATCCTTAAGGCTTTGCAAGCATGTGCCTTAACCGCTAAGCCATCTCTTCAGCCCGACACCATCCCTTTTTTAGAGTTTGGCTTATCATAAGTTTGATTTTTTTAATTTAATTTTTACTTGAGAGAGAATGAACTCCAGATGCATGCACCACCTTGTGCATCTGGCTTACATGGGTCCTAAGGAATCAAACCTGGGTCCTTTGGCTTCACAGGCACATGCCTTAGCTGCTAAGCCATCTCTCCAGCCCCTTGTCATAACTTTAAATAACATATAACACTAAGAAAGAGCAAGAAGAAATGACAGAGAGCTAAATATCCTGACATTTTATTTTGAAGTTGTTTGTTTTTACCTAGGAAATTTATTTTACCCATTTGTAATATACAAGGTGATAGGATTCTGTCTGTTTCTAACTCGTGAGATCTCTAAGGAATGAATGTGAATTAATTTGTGTTTGTGACTTTGTGACCCGCTTAGCAGAGAACATCACTGGTGTCTACTGTAAGCTGAATTTAGAGGAAGTAAAAAGAGTATTTTGAGACTGGGTCTCACATAGAACAGGCTGGGCCTCTAATCTAACCCACTGTGTAGCTGAGGATGCTCTTGAACTCTTGAACCTTCTCCTTTAATCTCTGCCCAAATACTGGGAGTACAATGTGGGGGAGAAAATCTGTGTTTAGATCCCCATGTGTACCAGGTCTGGCGGCACACACATGTAACCCAAATACTTGGGAGGCAAACGCAGAAGAACTGCTAACAGGACAGCTTGGTCTGCACAGTAAAGTTTCAGGCCCTGATACAGAGCAAGATCCCACCTGCCTCCCTCACATCTCCTGTTGATACTTACTCTTCTGATCCTGTCCCTGGCCCAGAAAGCACTATGTTCAGCAAGGATGTCACAGCAAAACATTGTCAGAATCTAAACAGGAAATCAAAGTCTGAGAGGAAGTAATGACAGCTATTCCAAGTTTGACTATAAACAAAGCCAAAAGATTGAAAACCATAGGATTCTTAACCCCCATTGGAAGGGCAGAATCTCAAATGGAATTGTACTCAGTAGGTGGTGGCAGCAGGGGCATCCTACATTTGAGATTGCCCTGATCTGCCTGGAAACACAGCACAGGGGAGTGAAGAGGATCCAACCAGTGTCAGAAGGGAGACCTGTATGTGCACACAGGTAGCTGCCATCGAAGGATTCCAGATTTTTTTCTTTGAAGTAGGGTCTCACTGTAGCCCAGGCTGACCTGGAATTCACTCTATAGTCTCTGGTGGCTTGGAACTCACAAGGCAACCCTCCCACCTCTGCCTACAAGTGCTGGGATTGAAGGCACAGGCAACCACGCCCATCTTTCACATCCTTTTTTTTTTTTTTTTTTTTTTTGCATTCCAGATCTTAACCAGCACTGCCATAAACTCCACAGGGGACAGTGCTCAGCTGAGGAAACCCTGTAGACCCAGGCCTTGGGGCAACAAAGCTCATGCCAAGGGAGCTCTGAGCACGCAGGATGAGCCAGCACACCTGGTCATTTCCGCTGCTCCCTGGTGGGGAAAAGGCTGGCTCTGTTAGTGCAAAATACATATATATATAATTTTAAAGATGGAAAAATTTGGGCTGTGCCTGGTGGCATATGCAGAGGTAGGAGGACTGTTGTGAATTTGAGGTCAGCCTGGGATAGAGACCTTGCCTCAAAACAAACAAAAAAAAGATACAAAAGTTTGTCCAAATACAGTGTAAATCCATTTAAACATTTTAGAATTTATTAAAGTTTTTGTTCAGAATAGTTGGCATTTACAGCTAGGCCAACACTTGAGTAACTTCCAATCTCAGATGTTGTCAACTGTAGGACAACCAATATAGTGTAAAAATTACTTTTAAGAGACATTTTTTGGTTCTCGACTGTTAACTCAGTGAGAAGACATTTTTTTGAGAAGTGAGTGGCATTCTGACAGCACCAAGGGTGAGAAGCGTTCTGGCCTTGCACATCTGCACCATTAGTAGTCAAAATGCACCCTGATCATTTCAGCAGTGACTAGCTCACATGAAATCCCGTGGAAGGAAGCTTTCATCATTGGTAGGGGTACTCTTTGTAATTTTTGTTAGGAAATTTTGATTTCTGATAGCCAAAACTTATAAAAGAAACAACCCAGGGACTAGTAATATCACATCCTACCTAAGGTTAATTCTGCTTGCTGAAATGCAGCTTGAAATTTACCATGCATAGAATTTTAGCAACGTTTAAAGTACTTTTTAGAAGCATGAGTGTGTTCAATTACAACTCTGAGGCTACTTTAAGCCAGGTGTTAGTTAATGTCATTCCAGGACTTTTATTCTCCCTTGCCATTTTCTCTCAGACGTGGACTCAGTGATAGCCTGTCCCAGTTGTTACCCAGAGGAGCAGATGAGACTGTTTCTGGAGAAACAAGTGGCAACTTGGGAGTTATTTTAGAATCTGAGGTCCTGCACAAATTCCACCATCCCTCCCAATTTATTCTGAAGAATAAAATCTGCAGTTTCATGATATGAAGCAAATAAACAGACGGTACTTTTTTGGGATTAAAAACACTTTATAGTGTGCTGTTTTTATTAAGTGGCTACACCAGACGGTGTAATGGCAGATACAGCGGGCGAAGAAAGCTGCCTGAGTCCGCTCGGGTGTATACACACCAACGGAGCAGCAGTCCACCTGGGCTAAGGAGCATGGACAATGGCCACACCATGTCCAAGTAAAGGCCCAGGGATGGGAGAGAGGGAAGTGCTGGAGAGATTTAACAAGACCTTTTCTCTCAGATGTTAGTTTTTGGTCTATAAATTGGAAAGGAAGGCTCAGACTGAAATAAATACATTGATTCTGAATAATGGCCTCTATTGAGCAATGTCCACCTACTGCCTCGAGCAGGCTTTCCTCTCGAGCAGCAGCATCCGTCTCTCCCGGGCTGAAGGCAGAGCCAATGCCAGGACTCCAGCGGAGGCTTCCTCTCTCCTGTGTCTATGAAGGAAGTAGGAAGTGTCTCACCGTTCTTAATGGAGAAGACAGCCCCTGTCCTTTGACAGAAAAACGACTGGTTTAACTATGCAAGACAAGACTTGGTCCTCCAACTAGATTCTTTAGTTGATTTTGTCTTGGAATATATACAAGTTATTGGTGGCAGCTACAGCAATAATGTTCTCCACAGGGTGCCAGGCTGTGTGGAGTATCTTCTTATTGAAGTCCAGACTGTCCACGCTAATCTCGTCTTTCTTTCTCTTACCACCTGTACACACTTTCCGGGGCTTGAGGCTGGCTCGGGGTTTGCTGTTCTCTCTCGAGGCTTCCAGGGTGACATCCCTCCGACTGTTTCTATCAAACATTCTGAAGAAGTTGTTGTAAGACCCCGTCATAATAGCACTGTTCAAAAGAACAAAAGAAGCAACTCTGAGCACTGGCAGAACAAGCAGCAAACACAAGGCCCTCTCCTCCCACAGCTCCTGGGCAGACACCAGCCCCAATCTCCATATACCAAGTTCTCTCCACAAATAAGCAATGTGGTCAGAAAAGAACCTGGACTTTATGTATACTCATGGCCAAGTAAGAGGGGGTGGGGAGAGAGAATATAAATATAGGGACGTAAGGGCTGTGCAAATGAACTCCAGATACACATGCCACTCTCTGAATATGGATTTATGTGGGTACTGGGGAATTGAGCACAGGCCAGCAGGCTTTGCAAGCAAGTACTTTTAAATTACTGAGCCATCTTCCCAGCCCCTGGTTCAAAATTTCATTAATGCATTTTTGGAAAAAGAACCCTCATGCCAGGGTGGACACATAGCTCAGCAAGAGTTCCTGATCTTCTCCGCTCTCACACACAGCAATACAAAGATCCTGGCCAGGTGTGGTGGCACAAGCCTTTTGATCCCAGCACCTGGGAGGCAGAGGTAGAATTGCCATGAGTGAGGTCACCTTGAGACTACATAGTGAATTGCAGGTCAGCCTGGGCCAGAGTAAGCCCCTACCTTGAAAAACCAAAAAACAAAAAAATAAAGACCCATGTCTGTCCTGAAAGGTAGAGCCTCCTGTCATCCTTGCCGAGGTCTAAGTCATACAATCACATGTTCATGTCCCAGATAATTGCCATATTCTCCAAGGTAGCTTCCCTCATATCATATCACTGCTTTTTAAGTTCAACAAGACTCTAAGCCAGGTGTGGTAGTGCACACTTGTAATTCCAACACTTGGGAAGTTGATGTGGGTGGATCTTTCATTCCAATCTTGAAAAAAGTATGTTCAAGCCCAGGCAAGTTTTGCTGCTGCTGTTGTTTTGTTGAACAGGGTCTCAGGTAGTAATGGCTGGCCTTGAACTATGCACTGGAGAATGACCTTGACTCATCTCCCGTTCAAAGTGCTGAGATTACAGGTGTGTGCCACTGCTGCCGTGTCTGGCTGAGGCAAGCCTAGGCTACCTGAAGGCTCCGTTGAAAAAGAAACAACAAAATGTTTTACAATATCCCAACTCCCTGGTGAGGTGAGACCAAAACCTTGCCTCACATGCCCCTGGTCCTCTGTAAGGACAACCCATCATGCCACCTCACCACTGCATGGTTAGTGGTCTTTACAAGGTCTAGGTGCCAATCTGTAAAGCTGGTTCCCAGACACCTGCAAATGTTTTAGCTTATCTAGTTAACCTCATCTAAGACTCGGGAAAAATCACAGCCATCACTGTTGCTTCAAACCTCAACACATATTAAGTGGCCTTGGAGGGGCTGCAGACGTGCACTGGGCTTTACGGTGGGCGAGCATCCGACCAAGTCTGCAGGTGAGGCTGCCCTGACTGGACCCTCTCCAAGTACATCGCCACATGTAATACAGTGCTTACTGTCCATCCAGGACAGTGGATGGAGTATGCTAGCTGGAAGCTGGAAGCCCAACAGCGACTGCAACTATTGTGCAGAACCAGCAGCCAACTGATGGCATTTCTCAGGAAGAAATTTTTTTCTTCTTCTGAGGTAGGGTTTTGCTCTAGTCCAGGTTGACCTGGAATTCAGTAGTCTCAGGCTGGCCAAGAACTCATGGTGGTCCATCTACCTCTGCCTTCGAAGTGCTGGGGTTAAAGGTATGTACCACATGCATGGCTTAATTTTTTTTTTGGGGGGGGGGCTGTTTCGCGATAGGGTCTCACTGTGACCTAGGATGACCTGGAATTGACTATGTACTTTCAGGGTGGACTTGAACTCATGGTGATCCTCCTACCTCTGCCTCCTCAGCACTGGCCTAACAGTTTTTGAGAGAGGGTGTCTTACTGAACTTAGACCGATTTGGCTAGATAGGCCAGCCAGGGAGTCCCCAGGGAGTCCCTGTCCCTGCCTCCCAGTGCTGATTAGAAGCACTCGCTCTGTCCAGCTTCTACATGGGTTTTGAGGATTCAAACTCAGGTCCTCACGTTTATGTGGAAAGCACCTGTAGCCAGCTGAGGCAGAATCACACGGGCACCTGGTGTACATCAGACCTGCCCCGGGTCAGGGAAGAGAACCAAGCCTGGAGCTGGACCACGGTGATGAAGTGTTTCACACCAGCAAGGCCAGGCAGTGACCCCACTGCGCCTGCTCTGTTGCGTGAAGCCGCTGGTCAAGAAGAGACTGAGCAAAAGCACTGTGTGCCTGGACGTTCCTGGGGAGCTAACAGGTTCTACAACATTTTTTTTTTTTTCAGACATATCAAAGGGTATAAAGACTAGTTCAGTAACTGCCCACTCACCATAAGCCATCAGTGAGGGACAACCTCCAGCAAGATGATCTTACATTAAATCAAGTAAGATTCCAGTAGTTATACTTTTAATAGTTGGGTTTCTTAAAATTCTGTAGTGCTGGGTCTGGAGGGATGGCTTAGCTGTTAAGGCATTTGCCTGCAAAGCCAGAGGATCCCAGTTTGACTCTCCAGGACCCATGTAAGCCAGATGCACAAGGGGGCAACACGCCATCTAGAGTTCATTTGCAGTGGCTGGAGGCCCTGGTGCGCCCATTCTCTCCCTCCCTCTCTGCCTCTTTCTCTGAAGTAAATAAATAAAAATATTTTTAAAAATTCTGGTGTGATTAGGACTTTGCACAAGTAAACGTTTTACCACTTAGTTACACTGCCAGCCCATTTCTGGATTTTTTTTTTTTTTTTTTTTTGGTTATTTGGAGATAGGGTCTTGCTCTACCCTATGCAGTCTCTCTGGGCAGCCTCAAATGCACAGTGATCCTCCTACCTCTGCCTTTTTAAGTGCTGGGATTACAGACATGCCACCACGCCCAGCCCAATTCTGGATTCTTAAGCTGCCATGCGTAGTAAGGTCCTAAGATGTCAAGTCCTCTCTTGTGAGATCCCTCTGAGATACATGCTGTTCTATTTCATTGGCTCTCATTGCTGCTTAGCACTATAATCCAGTTGTGTTCCATCTGAGTGAGCAATTGTTTATTCAGGTTAGGTTTTCTTTTATCAAGGTGGGGTCTCACTCTAGCTCAGGTGACCTGGACTTCACTATGTCGTCTCAGGGTGGCCTCGAACTCAAGATCCTCCTACCTCTGTCCGCAGAGTGCTGGGATTAACAGTGTGCCCCCCACACCTGCTCACTTCGTTTCTGAATGTGCAAGATCCTCCAGCTCACGCGGTGCAGCCCACAGCACCAAAGCCAGAGCGGGGCGAGGGGCTGCGCTTCCTCCGATTCTCCACTCTGTAAAGTGAGTTGCTGCCACGCTCCTAACTTAGAAATCTTTATATATTCTGGATACTCCCTCTGGTTATTTTTGGCATAGCTGAATTCTGTTTATCTCCTGAGTCTAAGGTTTTGGAGCACTGTTTCAGAAGCCTTTCTGTCTCTAGACCTCCCAAAGATGGGCCCCCGGAATTCCTTCAGGCCTGTAAACATCCACACTTCTTTCTGGCATGGTGTGGGGAGGGCTCTGGTTTTGTCCTCTTGGCATGTTACCCAGGACCAGTCAGTCAACTCAGTCGGGGCTGTGGGGCCACAAAGCACCAACTTTTCTTGCAGCTTCCTGCCACCCTGGCTCAGCTGCAGAACCTCTCTTGCTACAGCAATTCCGCAGTGACTTCCTTCCGCTCTGAGCCACAAGCTTGCTGATAGATACAAGCATTTTCCACCTGAAAACGCCTTTTATTCAGTGTGCTTTTTTCCTGCGTGCGGGTAAAGAGCTGTGTGGTACACATGTGCGTGGAGGCCCGATGCTGTCGAGTGGTGCCCTCACTTCTTCACCTTGCTTTTATGTTAGGGTCTCTTACTGAACCCTAGAGAAGCTGACCAGCAAGCCCTGGGATCCTCCTATTCTACCTCCCCAGCACTGGGATTACAGGTGCACTCCACCACATCTGCCAGTTGACATGGGTGCTGGCAGCTGAGCTCAGGGACATCATCTTTGAGTGGGAAGCACTTTATTCACTGAGCTATCTTCTCAGTTTCTTGTGTGCTTTCAAAGTGAATGTATCTTTTGTTTTTCTTAAAACAAATTTTTTTTGAGATAAGGTCTCTTAGCCCTGGCTGGCCTCCAGAGTGCCGAGACTGCACCCCATGGCTGTCTCTCAGCACACAGCCTTAGCTGACAGCAGCTTTCTTTCACACACTGAGCTGCTCGTACGGCAGCCGCTGGATCCCCAAGGGGGCATGTGGTTGGCTCACAGCAAGGCTTGCTTCCCATGCTGCAGCACATGCCTTCAGCAGGTGAGTGGGGTCAAGAAGGATCTGCCTTTAGGAATGGGCTAATGGTTTCCTTGAGATGGGCTAGCTCTCCTGAAGACAGATTGTCTTGGGGTTCTGGATTAGTCACTATGGAAGCAGGGTGTTGTGAGTGTTCCTTACCTTCCCCTCCCTCGCATCATGTGACGAAGCCATTATGACGTCCTCACCAGACACTGGTTGGATGGGGCCACTCCATCTTGGACTTTTGGTAAACTGGAAGCTTAGTAAACCTCTTCTTTGATAAAAATCAGCTAGCTTCCATTACAGCAACACAATGCAGACTAAAGGGAGGCGTCTGCTGTGGCTCTGGAGAAGTCTATTCTGCCTCAACATCCACTTTGTATACTTTCCATAGAATTTGTTTCCTATGCCACATTTTTTTTTTTTTTTTTTTTTTTTTTTTTTTTTTTTGGAGGTAGGGTCTCACTGTAGTCCAAGCTGACCTGGAATTCACTATGTAGTCTCAGGGTGGCCTCGAACTTACAGCGATGCACCTACCTCTGCTTCCCAAGTGCTGGTATTAAAGGCGTGCACCACCATGCCCGGCTTACCTATGCCACTTTTAAGATCATTTCTCTGCTTCTGGTGCCCTGAAATTTCATCATCACATGGATGTGGTCAACTCTATGAATTATGCAGTGGGTTTCTGTGCTTCCTGAATTTTGGTATCAGTCTCTGATAAATTGCAGAAAACCCTGGGATATTATGACTTTTTAAAAAAATATTTTTATCAGCTGGTCTACATGGAAGAGGTTTTCAGCTCAGCTCCAGCAGGATCTGTCAATGACCTTGCAACTCAAGTATGTGGAGTCTTCAGCAAGGGTCTTACCATTTATTTCTGCACTTGTAGGCACTTCTCTCTACTGGTCACATGCTCCCCTCCGTGCTTTATAACTTGTGCAGACAGGTCTAGGTGTGCAGTGCAAGCCTCAGCCTCCAGTGCCGGGTGGTTACTGGCCAGGGCCACCACACCTCTAGGCTCTTAGCCTTTCCTGTTTCCCACGCACGCCTCCCCGGGCTATAAGCTGGACACATGAGCTTCCTGGAGTCCACTAACTCAAGACCTCCAGTAAACTAGCATCGCTGCTGAACTCCCACATGGATACTGACCTGCTATGCCTCCCATTTCTACTTTTTATAAACTTCTTAGGTCATTTTTAGGTTCCCTGTTTGGATTTCTGGTTCCTTTTTACCCTACATTTGAATTCTTTGAAGTTATGCTTGATGTGGTAGTATACACCTATAATTACAGCACCCAGGAGGCTGAGGCAGGATTGTCTGACGTCAGCCTGGGCTACATAGTGAATTCCAGACCAGCCAGAACTACATAGGAAAACCCTGTCAGAAGAAAAGAAAAAAATAAAGTTTTTATAAAATTGGTTGTCTCTGTTGTCCATGATGGCTTTTTTATTTTTGAGGCAGGGTCTCACTCTAGCCCAGGTTAGCCTCAACTTCACAGCAGTATTCCTACCTTAGCCTCCCTGAGTGCTGGGATTAAAAGTATATGCCACCATGCCTGGGTGCCCCTGTAGTGGCGTTTTCCTCTATCTTGATAAAACTTCCTTTGTGAATTACTTAATTGGTTTTGCACCTGGAGATTATGAGAGTAAGGAGTCTGGAGCAGCCACCATGACCGTGAAAGCCTTGCATGTTAAGTTCCTGAGAAGTGAGAAACGAAGCGCAAGCCTGAAGTGTGATGTCATCTTTAATGGCAGCCTCACCGTCTCTGCTGCCTGCACGTCACCCTGGTAACCTGTGCCAGCAGGAACCTGCTACAGCCTGCGGAGGTCAGTCCTCAGCCACTGTATCAAACACTCTAGGCCGCCATGCTAGTCTCTGAGCAGGCTCAAGGTGGTCTGTCTCAGGAGACTCAGCTCTCTACCCCTGTGAGTGTACAGCATGAAGCTTGCAATGTCATGTGGCTGGGAGAGAAATGAACCTCATACCTTTGCAAGAGTGGGCAGTGTTTAATATTAAAACAAACAAAATCTTCCTCTTCATTTCTGGCCCTTGTCTGTGAGCTCAACTATTATCTGAAGTATTTATTGCAACACAGGCAGCATTTGCAGGTGTTTACAGAGATTGTTTTGAGACAGGATCTCACTATATGCCAGGCTGGCCTTGAACTGATGGTTCTGCTGCCTGAGACTCCCAGGTGTTAGGATTTTTTTTTTTTTTTTTGAGGTAGGGTCTCTAGTCCAGGCTGACCCGGAATTCACTATGTGGTCTCAGGGTGGCCTTGAACTCATGGCGATCCTATCTCTGATCCTATCTCTGCCTCCAGAGTGCTGAGATTAAAGGTGTGCAGCGCCACACCCAGCCCCCAGGTGTTATGATTTTAAGTATTCACCACCACACCTGGCCTGTAGGTGTTCACGCAGAAGGATTCAGTCAGTCAAATTCGGAACAGGCTGAGAAAGATGTAAGACAAGCTGCTTCTACCATCCGAAATGTCATTTCTTCTAGGATATCAAAAACTTCTTTCTCAGTGATACTAAAAATAGTATTGTTTTAAAGAATGTGCACCAAATACATTATGGAGGGCCGTGAGACTACCACTCTGCACTGAACCAGCACTTCAGGAGTTGTTCTGAAGGCATGGCGTGACTCAAGAGTTGTTCCTTCTACCTCTGAATGGTGGCCAATTGGACTAGGGAGTGACTTCCCTGTTCATTCCTTTCACTCATCTGGATGCAATAAAAAACAAAGTGACCCTTCACTGAGCACTCTGCAGACATGGTTATGTCTAAATGCAGATGCAGTCAGCATGGTGAGAAACTGGCAGTGGCCATGCAACTGCAGGAGGCGGCTCTGGAGCGTGACACCAATGGGCTCCATCTTGCAAAGCTGAGGAATCTGAGACTTCCCTCGGCAAAGCCGGAAGGTCTTTCAGTGACTTCCTAGAATGCCTGCTGCCCGACAATCTGCACTACTGCTCTCTTTCTTGAATTTTTTTAGAATTATTAAGTATTCTGTTTGCTTATTTTTGCTTTCATATTCCCCTTCTCAGTAGTAATAGGGGAATCCAATTCAGATGTGTTTATACAGTCACCAGTGATTAAACAGGAAAATAATGTTTCTGCAGAAATTTCTGAGGCTGTAATGTTTAAACAGGTAAACAGATTATGGATCCTGAAACTACAACTATTTTGAATGTACAAAGTTTCTCAACACCACAAATATATATTCCACCTAATGAGACGTGTTCCTCGCAATGCTATGTCACATGCCTTACCAATTGTTCCCAAGAAACACTACTTACAAGAAAATTCTTGTTGTCAAGATGATTACAGGAGTTAATGGACACATTTCCTGAACCTACTGATGACTTACTAGAAAAGGAGCCTGAAATGCTGGGGAGCAAAAGCAAACATCTTTCAAATAATCGGGTTGGGCCCACGCAAGGAAGTAAAGCAGAATATGTAACTTTCAGAATTGACAATAGAGTTGGGTGGGCTCCTAAAGGAAAGACATTGCTGCAATACACTGGTTGGATAGATCAACCTTTACCATATACAGGGACATACATTAATGGAGTAAGGATTTGGAAAGATGGGAAAAGAGTTAAATATTAAAATCTTCCGGGGCTGGAGAGATGGCTTAGCGGTTAAGTGCTTGCCTGTGAAGCCTAAGGACCCCGGTTCGAGGCTCGATTCTCCAGGACCCACGTTAGCCAGATGCACAAGGGGGCGCATGCGTCTGGAGTTCGTTTGCAGTGGTTGGAGGCCTTTCTCTATCTGCCTCTTTATCTCTCTGCCTGTCACTCAAATAAATAAATAAAAATTTAAAAATATCTTCCTTTTATGGAGAGACTTCCAAGGTCAGGACAAAGCTGTAAAATGGAACAACAAAAAAAGGTCACAGACAATTAAATCAGTACTGGATTAGAAATAGAGAAATGTACTGTTATTCAGGCTGCAAGATAATATATGTAGAGTGGCTAACACAGCCCTTTCTGAGGTCAAAAATGTCTATCACCTTATAGACGCAAGAGCTACCTGCCAGGGCTCTTGGCTAGTTTCCATGAGTCTAGGTAAGATATTAACCAGCTTACAATCTTTGACTTTCTAGTTTAAGATGTTATCAGAATGTCTATGGGGCAAGAGGTTTGTGAGCTAAGCAGAAGCAGGGGAAACCAAGGGAAAGGAGGAATATTGTGCAAGATTTCTTTGAGAATAGAAGCCACATTAATAAGTTGCTATGTTTTGCTTGCAAAAAAATATAATGTATAAATAAGGAAGCAGAGTTTTGCTCTGCGTCCAATGTGCTTCACCTGAACTCCTGGTCCACATCATTTCCTCACAACGCCGACTCCACACGTCCCCTTCGAGTTCTACATCCCTGCTGAGGCTGGACCTCGGCAAGAAACATGCTCAGAGGCCGGGTTCTCCCCTGGATACATTTTCAAACACTCAAAAGACCCAGACAGCCATCAGCATTCTTTCTGCAGCTATGGACTACAGTGCCCTCCTTGGTAGCACATGGGCACAAACCTGAGGGTCCCTCTGGAGATCCTGAGGGAACCTGCAGCTCTGGACACTAGCAGGCTCACCTGTCCGAACCATTCCAACAACACTCGAACTTGTCAAAGATGCAGTCATTCTCATAGAGGGAGCAGAGCTTGCTTCGCAGATACTCATGCACTTGGTGGGTCTCCACAGGTCTGCCTTCCATGTTGAGGTCCCAGACCTTCACTGACAGATAGTCTCTGGTCATCATGTACCGACCACTGTGGCTAAACTTGACGTCAGATATGGACGAGATAATTTCTGAGAAGAAGGACCTACTGCTGGGGTCTTCGGGCTCTTCAAAAACTGAAAAACAAAGTAAGCACTTCAGGTGGTCATGACAAAATCATCCTGGCGCCCAGCAGGACGTGGGCTCCATGGAGACCTCAGAGGGCTCAGCCCTCTGAATACTACTGGACTTAGCACTCTCGCTTCTCTGACTTTCTGCTCCTTCAACTTCTGGGGCCAAAACTCACAGTTGAGATATTCCAGCACCAGTGCCCCTGAGAGAGACCTCAAATTCAGACTTTGGGGCACAATGTCATGGGCCAGGCCCTGTGGGCTTCAGCACGTTGGTGTGATATAGGATCACGACTGCAGCAGTCTGCTCCTTCATGGCATTGGCCTGGGACCCCGATGTTCTGCCTGTCCTCCAACATCACAAGAATATTCGTGGGAATGCAGGCATGGCACTCTGGGCCTCTCAGGAAGTGCCTGCTCTGTGGAAGGCCAAAGGTGAAGAAGTCCACTGGACTGACCACCTCGACCGGACAACATTGCAGACTGCAGGATATGCCTCAATGTCTCCTTCACTCTTCTCCGCTGGCTCGGCGTGAGAAGTTAGCCTAAGCATAGCTAGTGCAAACACCAAGCGTTTACTCAAAAACTAAAGGACTTTGCTGACAAGTATACTATTTTTGGAATCTAAAACTGTTTACATGGGCTAGACACAGAACTTTTCCTCTTCACTGCAGGAAATCTCACAAGAGCAGAATTCTAAGACTTGAATCTTGACAGGACTTCCGAGGGGGCACCAGCTGGTTCTGACTGGGAATGACTTCATCGAGGACAAGAGCTGGAGGCTGGGCCACTTTTGGACAGCGCAGCTACGCCTGCTGGCTTTCCCAGAGGGTGTGCTAGGGCAGTATGATAAAGCAATGCAGACCATGAGTTGCTATTTGGGTTTTTATTTGAAGCAAGGCTTCTCTGTAGCCTAGGGATTTGGAACTCACTGAAGCCCCAGTCTAGCCTCAACCTCATGGCAATTGTCCTAGCTCAGCCTTTAGAGTGCTGGAATTAAAGGTGTGCACCACGACACTCAGCTCACAGTTGTCGTTAAGATAAGCTCTCAAACTCTTAGCCTCAAGTGATCCTCCTGCCTCAGCCTCCTGAGGAGCTGGGACTCCAGGTATGCAACTGTGCCTGGAAGGCCTGTTCTTTAAGCTGAAGATGAAAATAAAGGTGAGACTTTCCTCACCCAGAAGGCATTTCAAGGCCATTGGATTGAGACCCGGGGACCTGGCTCCAATTCACACTCTCCATAATCAGCACCCCTCCAACAGCTGATAAGGACACAGATGGAATGCACGCTGGTGGCTGTGGCCCAAGTCTTGGCACATAAAGGAAGAGGCCATAGTGGTGCTTCTGCCAGACCAGGCTCAGGGAGAACTTGGGAGAGATGCTGAGCTCAGGCTGCCAGAGGGAGACAGCCAGTGTCCAGAACACTTGCCCCATGGTGGCCCCTGAGAGCGTGCCTAGCCCTCTCATACAAGAACAGGCCTCTGTCCATACAAATGGCTAGTTTCTAGAAAGCAAAGGAATTTACAGAAGACTCACACTTGGAGTGCCTGTCACAAAGAGCAGAGGAGCGCATGTCACACAGGCGGATGGTTCCCTTGCTACTGCTGTAGACAAACACATTGCACTGGTGAGGGTGGAACTCGGCAGCAGTGATGACTTCTGTCAGCTCCTCCATGTTAGCAGGCTTGATGTCCACGATGTCTGGAGTGTGATGTTAAGGCACAGTACTCAGCTGACTGGGTTAGCTACTCCACACACGTGAAGTGCAATGAGACAACATTCAGGGCAGCTGACCACACAAGCTGTTCCCAAAGCAGCAGAGAGAAGCTTTGGGTGGATGCATTACTCAGACTGCAAGGCTGGGCCTGCCCAAGGGCGATGCAGAGACTCGTCCCCTGCTCGCCCCACCGCTCCCCACATCCTACCACCTCTGATGGTAAATGAGACAAGGCACACTGAATGACACCCATAAGCAAGGCAAACAGTGCCACTACCCATGACCCCTCAGTATCCACAGGTAATTCTGAACCCAGAAATACTGGCAAATTCCCAAAGATTCTTCTTCTCTAGTTACCTGATTAAGCAAGCTTGTGCAGCTGCAGGATGATGGCAGCAGAGCAGGTCATCAGTCAGAAGTGGGACCAACAGAAAACACAGCAAGGGTGAGATCTCTCTCAAGGACAGTGTGCAATGGCCAGGGGCAGATTCCCACCCAGGGGAAACAAGGTGATACACAGCTTCAGTGCCGCTTTGGTAAGAAGCCCAGAGCAGTCCTCAAGGTACCCAGAGTGAGGCTGCAGAGCTGAGTGAAGGAGATGAGCAGGGACAGGGCAGCAACTGAGCCAAGGAGACGCGTTCGTTCTCACATGTATTTCAACACCATCCTGACCCCGCCACATTTTGTAGTCTAGCACCTATTATTTGCAAATTCAGAAGAAAAAACATGCAACCCTGAGTTTTTAAATATTCCTTCACTTCAATTTGCTTCTGAATGAATCAGGGATACAGGTCAGTCCCCTTAGAGAATGCCTGCATTTAGAAAGCCAGACTCAGGTACAGGGGCATAGATGCTGACGTGATTCAACAGTCATCCCAGAAAGGATACTGAAGCTTCTATCTGTGATTTCTAAATGCCATAGGTTAATTCTCAGGTCATCTGCAGAGAGATATGTTTCATGATCACTATTGACTGAAATGGAATTTATGTGATACGTGTGAGCATTTGCAAAAATCCGTCGTGGACTTGCTTCTACCATAAGGTCCATGGGCTTCAGTATTGGAACCTAAAAATGGAAGGAGATGGGAATTCAAACCAAAGGCACAGCATATGACTTGCCTATCACTTGTAGCAGGTAACAGGGGTATGAGCCGGAAGTGCTGGTGCACACTATAAGTCCCAGCACTCGGGAGGCAGAGGTAGGAAGACCGCCATGAGTTTGAGGCCACCCTGAGACTATGTAGTGAATTCCAGGTCAGCCTGAGCTAGAGTGAGACCCTACCTTGATAAACCCCCCAAAAAGGTGGGGGGGGAGAGGTAAGAATGGGGCTGGCTGGAGAGATGGCTCAGTGGGTTAGGGCACTTGCCTGCACAACCTAACAACTCAGGTTCAATTTTCCAGTACCCATGTAAAGCCAGATGCAAAAAGTGGCACATGCATCTAGAGTTCGTTTGCAGTGGCTAGAGGCCCTGGCATGCACATACTTTTTTTCTTTCTCCCTCTGTTATCTCTCTGCTTGCAAATAAATAACATTTTTTAAAAGGGATCAATTGGGGTTTTCTAAAGGCAACACCCCCCAACCACTGAGCAGAGCTGTGACAACAGGTATAAGGTGGAAAACTGCTCCAAGCCTTTTCTCCTTGCTTCCATTATGGAGGTAACATGATCTTACTGAAAAGAAGATGACCTGCTCCTTATTAATAGCCTCAAGGTCACTCTCCTGTTCTATCTCCTGGTGAACAAGAAAGGGATAGCAACACCTTGGAGGGCATGAGACCCACTTGTCCATCCTTACAGCTGGGCACACAAACCTCTACTCTCACTGCACTACTGGTCTGGTCTTCTTGTCAATAACAAGCTGTGGGATCAGTAACCTCAGACAGGGGTAAACACACCTTCCATGACTTTCTGCTGCCTCTACCTAATCAAGTAGAGGGACCCATAATTCTAACAGAAAGATAACTTTTAAATAAACCTCTTTTCCAGCACTAAAATAATTTAAGAGGAAAAACCCGTAAGAACATTTCTGACTATTGCTTGGGTAAGGTCCAATGGTTCACTCCAAGTTCCAAGCAGCAAAACTCAAATATGGACCAAGACCATGGCAGAGTTGCTAGGTCTATGACTGTACCCTCTCACCAGGGCCAATGTGAAAAACTCACTTTTCAGATGTTTCACATTGTCAACCAATTAGTTTTTTTAAATAAAAATTTTTATAATATTTTACTTACTTGAGAAAGGGAGGCAGAGGTAGAGGCAAGGCAGATAAGACTGGGCACGCCAGGGCTTCCTAGCCACTGCAAACAAACTCCAGACAAATGTGCCACCTTGTGCTTCTGGTTTTACATGGGTACTGGGAAATCAAACCTGTGTCCTTTGGCTTCTCCAGCTCTAGAGTGTTTTTTTTTTTTTTTAAAGTTTTTATTTATTTGCAAGCAGAGATTTTTTTTAAAAAAAGCTTTTACTTTATTATTTTAATGAGAGAGAAAGGCAGAGAGAGAGAGAGAGAGGGAGAGAGAGAGAAAGGCAAATAGAGAGTGCGAATGGGCGCGCCAGGGCCTTCAGCCATTGCAAATGAACTCCAGATATATGTACCACCTTGTGCATCTGGCTTACACGGGTCCTGGGGAATTGAACCTGGGTCTTTTGGCTTTGCAGACAAGTGCCTTAACTGCTAAGCCATCTCTCCAGCACAGCAAGCAGAGATTTTATCTATATATGAATGAATGGGAGCACCAAGGCTCCAACCACTACAAATGACTCCAGATAACATGTGTCACTTTGTGCATCTGGCTTTACATGGGTATTGGGCAATCATCCTGGTCCATCAGGCTTTACAATCAAGGGCCATGAACCAGCCATCTCTTCAGCCCTACGGTGGTTTTATTTAGGTTACCTTATCAAAAAAGACTGGAGGGATGGCTAAGTAGTCAAACCTGGAAAGATGGTCCAGTTTGTTTGCAAAGCCTGATGGTACAGGTTCAATTTCTCAGCACCCATATAAAGCCAGATGCACAAAGTGCTGCACGCACCTGCACCTGGAGTTTGTTTTCAGTGGTATGAGGTACTAGCACACCTATACTTTCACTTTCTCTTTGCCTCTTTCTGTCTCTCAAATAAACAAACAAATGAATAAATGACAAAAAAAATGTATTTTTAAAAGGGGACTGGAAGCTGGGCATGGTAGCCTATGCCTTTAATCTCAGTACTCTGGAGGCTGAGGTAGGAGGATCACTGTAAGTTCAAGGCCAGCCTGAGACTATATAGCGAATTCCAGGTCAGCTTGGAGTACAGTGAGACTCTACCTTGGAAAAACCAAAAAGGACTGAAATAAAGCCAACACTGGACCCAATTAATAAGAACTTGAGAGCATTTCAAACTAAGCATGTGACCTTCTGGGATGTACAGGGGTCTGACTGAGAAGGGCTGTGTATGTGCAGGGGCTGGGCTGGTGGCAAGAGGGAGGAGCAGCACCAGAGCAGGTTTTTTTCTACTCACTCACTGACAACTTCTACCACAGGAGCATCAAAACTAATTCTCAGATGCAAACACAGCAGTTTTACAATAGAACATCTGAGCTCCTCTGAACTAGATCTGAGCATACTACATTTCCTCTCTGGTCTTCATGATGTCACTGGAAACTGGCAAAATGAGTCTAAGAAATTAGAGGCAGACTGGCCTTGGGATGCTCGTCCCAGCCGCACCCATTGTCTATGTGTTAGTGGCAGGGACATCCCTCACTGGGCCATCACAATCCTTTTGCTTCCTCAAAGCAATGTGACAGGAGATCACTTGCACTCAAGTGACACCCTAGGAAGCATGTCAGGCCAAGGCTGTCATGCACCCTTCCCAGTAGGAACCAGGGGGCTGCTTTGCAGTGAGCTTGCCAAGGAGTCTTCCCTCAATGAAGTGTTCAAGAGCTTCAACCTCAATGACAAATCTGACAGCCACCCACTTTTGAAACCCCAGCTGCACTCCTTGGGGCAGGTGGCTTTCTCTGGGACATGCTTACCCAGGTGTGCCCACTGAGCCGGAGCTGGCATTTCCTGTGTTTACCAGACTAATGTGGGCACAAGTCTGGCTTGCTTAGTCCCTGTAACACACTTCATTGAACTCAATACATTATACTGAGGCCAATTCTAAGATACTGAAATTTCAAGTTTTTTCAAGTTTTCCCCAATTCCATTGATGCTAAAAAGTGTGTGTGTGGGGGGGAATCCCTAGTTTTTTTTGAACCCTACGTATTAGACCTAATGACATTACACACTGCACCCAGCATCAAAGAGAAAGAGAGAAGCATTTAACCATTAAAGGTATGATACTTGGGCTGGGAAGATGGCTTAGCAGTTAAGGTGCTTGCCTGCAAAGCCTAAGGACACAGGTTCAATTCCCCAGTACCCAGTAAGCCAGATGCAAAGTGGCACACATGGCTGGAGTTCTTTTGCAGTGGCTAGAGGCCCTAGTAGCGTCTATTCTCTCTTTCTCTCTCTCAAATAAATGTTTTTAAAATGTTATGATGTTCAGGACTGACAGGTGGAAAATTCTGCAAGAGCAGAGGGCCACCACTTCCCCTGCACCACCACTGTGTCTTGCTGGTCCACCATCCATCCTGCCGCCTGCCTAACTCCACCAGGAAGTGCTCTGTACTCCCTGAGCTTCTCCATGGATCCAAGCACAGCTCTTCTCTTGCTATCGCCACATTTCTAAAGATGAAGTGACTTCTGCCTTGGGGACAATCTGAGGAACCCTATTTTAAACACACACAATGACCTAGCAAGATGGGTACAGATGCCATTCCTAAGTCAAAGGCAGAAACTACCACATGGCACTTAGCCCACAGAACACTGTTTCTGAAGTTTCTGAAGCAGTGAGAAGGAGAAAGAAAAGGCAGTGTGTACCCGCAGTGCTGTAACTCTAAAGGGGTCTCGAAGCCGTCCATCTTCATCCTTCAGGTTGTAACCCTCTGCTCTCTTATCCCGTTCACTTATTTTCCATAATTTAATAGTTTTATCTGAAAATAAAAATATCATGTATATTAAAAGAAAAACCACAAGTAACATGCATTACTATTATTTGATGATTGTGCTGTTGGCCCTATGTTGCTGTCTAAGCTGGGAGTACCTGAACATGAGTATTTTCAATTATAGCTGAACATTTATTGTATAATAAGAGATGTAGACCTACACACACAAAGCAATATCAGCTTTCTTTGCAGGATTTTGAATTTTTAACTTATCACTGTTCACCCTAGCTGACAAGGCTTAAAGCAAAAACAGTATCTACAATTACTTAAAATAACAAAAAACCTGGGCTGGAGAGATGGTTTAGTGGTTAAGGCACTTGCCTGCAAAGCCAAAGGACCCAGGTTAGATTCCCCAGTACCCACATAAAGCCAGGTGCACAAGGTGGCACATGTATAGGGTTCATCTGCAGTGGCTAGAGGCCCTGGCACGCCCATCCTCTTTCTCTATAAATAATACATACACAAGAAACTTGGGGTTGGAGAGATGACTCAGCAGTTAAAGCACTTGCCTGCAAACCCTAAGAACCCAGGTTCAATTCCCCAAGCACAAGGTGGCACATGCGTCTGGAGTTTGTATGCAGTGGCTGGAGGCCCTGCCATACCCATTCTCCCTCTCTCCCTGCTTGCAAATATCTAGAAAAGAAACCAGGCTGGGCATAGTGTTGCACACCTTTAATCCCAGCACTTGGGAGGTTGATGTAGGAGGACTGCCATGAATTCGAGGTCAGCCTGATGCCACAGAGTGAGTTCAAGGTTAGCCTGGGCTAGAGTGAGACTCTCTCCAAAAATTCAAAATGAATCTAGCTACATGAAGTTAGACATAAAACATTAAATTTTTTTTTTGTTATTTTTATTTGTTTATTTGAGAGCGACAGACAGAGAGAGAAAGAGGCAGATAGAGAGAGGGAGAGAGAATGGGCGCGCCAGGGCCTCCAGCCACTGCAAACGAATTCCAGATGCATGCACCCCCTTGTGCATCTGGCTAATGTGGGTCCTGGGGAGACGAGCCTCGAACCAGGGTCCTTAGGCTTCACAGGCAAGCACTTAACCACTAAGCCATCTCTCTAGCCCCTAGACATAAAACATTAAGCAAAATAACCACTTAAAGAAAACAACAACTTCTTACCATTTGTAGAGAGCAGAAAGTGAGCAGCGTTCTGCTGTGGTAACCACCTGATTTTATTTATTTTTTCCTCAATTTCTAGACTTTTCAAATAGTCAAATTCTGGTTCATGACTTTGAAAGGTACTGTAAACATTATATTCTCCCCTAGAATGGGGGCGACTTTTATTCTGTAAGGAAATTAGACAGCCATTTTAGTGAAGGAGGCACAATACAAAGAAAATTTTGGTACCACTGAGCCAAATTCCAAAGGACCATACTTATATTTTAAAAAACATTATTTATTTGAGAAAGAGAGAGAATGAATGGGCACACCAGGGCCTCCAGCCACTACAAACAAACTCCAGATGCATGTACCACTTTGTGCATCTGGCTTTCATGGGTACTGGGGAATCAAACCTAGGTCCTCAGGTTTTGCAGACAAGCTCTAACCACTAAGCAATCTCTCCAGCCCAACCACACTTATGCTGGCTCAAAAAATTCTCAAGTAGGTGCAGCTTACACTTAATGTACTTGGAGGGGAAAAGAGAGTATTTTGCAATACTTTGATTCTACATCTAGGTGTCTTCTCTAGGCAGGGTCTGGAGAATGAACATGGCCTGTTGAGGGTGAGCAGTTTGCAGGAACAGAAACACAACTGGGCTTGCTTGTGGATAAAGTGTGTTCTCTCTCAATTAACGTTTTAGGTTAGCAAACAAAGCAATGGGCTTCATCATGGCGTTTTATGTATGTGTCATACTCTGTTCTCATTGTTCCCCTCCCCCACTGCCCTTCTCTCCAACAGATCCCTTTCTTTCCCTAGCTTTCTGCACTTTCCCATCATGTGTTCTATTTTCATTGCCCATTGTGGTGGTTTCAATGCAAAAAACCGACTCAGGTATTTTTTTCTTTTTGAGGCAAGCCCAACATACAGGACTTTTTTCTTTTTTTTTTTTTCTTTTTAATGTGAGTGTGACAGCAAGAGGGAGGGAGGAAGGGAGAGAACTGGCACGCCAGGGCCTCCAGATGCATGTGCCATCTTGTGCGCATGTGCGACCTTGCGTCACCTTGTGTGTCTGGCTTATAGGGAATCTGAAGAGTCGAACATGAGTCCTTAGGCTTCGCAGGTAAGTGTCTTAACCACTAAGCCATGTCTCCAGCCCAACTCAGGTATTTTTGATTAAGTTTCTTAGTTTTCAGCAGGTGGATCTCTGGGAGGAGGTGTGTCCCTGGGGTTGGATCTCAAGTCCAGCACTAAGGTGTGTTGAAAGCCAGCTCCAGCAATAGCTGCTGATTCTCTCTTTCTCTCCGCTATGGATGTATGATAAAGTGAGCCAGCTTCTTCTACCACGGTGAAGCTTCCCCTAGAATCTCTAAGCCTGAAACAAACCCTTTCCTCTCAGCTACTTCTGGCCAGGTATTTGTCCAGCAATGAGAAAGTAATGTCCACTGTCCGTTAAGTCTCTTCCTCTACTCTCATGATCTTTCTAGCTTCCATCATATGACTCCTGTGTATAAACACACACGCACACACGTGCACACACAATGCAATGCCCACCGTCCTTTAAGTCTCTCCCTCTACTATCATGATCTTTCTAGCTTTCGTCATGACTTCCGTGTATAAACACATGCACACACACACAATGCAATGCTCACCGTCCATTAAGCCTCTCCCTCTACTCTCATGATCTTTCTAACTTGTCATATGACTCCCACGTATAAACACACACACAGTGCAATGCCCACCGTCCATTAAGTCTCTTCCTCTACTCTCATGATCTTTCTAGCTTTCGTCATATGACTCCCATGTATAAACACACACACAATGCAATGCCCACCATCCTTTAAGTCTCTCCCTTTTCTCTCATGGTCTTTCTAGCTTTCGTCATATGACTACCGTGTATAAACACACGTGCACACACACGATTTTAAATCTGGGTTTCTCAAGCCTTTCTGAGCCTGGCTTATCTCCCTTAACACAATTTTCCTGGCTGTCCCCATTTTCATGTAAATGTCACGACTTCATCTTTCTTTGCAGCTGGATCTGCTCTTGTTGCTTCTGCACGACTTGCAGGGTTGGAGGCAACTGTCTTGGGAACTGGAACTTGCTGAGTGTGCTGCTGACCGGCTGTGGGGGGCAGCAGCAGGCAAGAACAGGGCCCCACAAGGACACACCCCACAAGGCCAGTGCAAGATAGAGCTACAGAAGGACATCTAGAGTAGCATGCTGCTTACGTGAATTTCAAACAAAAGCAATTCTGTGTATTGCAGTAGAGGTAGAAAAACATGCTTGGGAAAGTATATACCATCTGCAAAGGAATGACAATTCCACGAGGGCCAGAGGCTGTCAGATGAGATGGCAGAAACTAGAAGGATGAAACAGAGTACAACTTGGGGGGGGGAGTCACAGGCACTGAGTAATTTTTTACTTTAAATCTTATGTTTCAGAACTTCAGTGTGTGCATGCAGGAAACTAACTAAACAAATCTTTATGTCAAGGTGCTTCTTTGTAGTTCTGAATTAAGATGAAAGATTCTGAGGAGACTTCCGCAAAAAGTAATTATTTCCCCTACATTAAGTGAGTTCTGGGCCCTGCAGAGCCCTTGAGCTCAGCAAACACTGCAAGAGCTGGAAATCCCTCCACGGCATGGTGATGAGAGGTCAGTGTTCTTCAATAGTTTTCTCTCTCCAAGACTTCCTTCCCTCCAAAACCCTGATTATCCAGCAACAAACAATTCTGAGTTAGAAAGGAGAAAACTAAAAATGGAAGCATTTCTCCAAGGACATGTCTGGGGAACCAAGTTAGTTACATGCTCAAGACATCCACCTGCCAGAAGAAACCAGGAAACTCCAAAGTTAGCCAGTTGCTCTGCTGGGAAAGCAAGGCTGCTCAACTCCCCAGCTCCAATGCCAGAATGGCTTGCACCGTCCACAAGGTGAAGGTTGGAGGTGTCTGGACAGCCTTGGGTCCCCATAGAGAGAGAGACAACCTGCCTGGTGCAGAGACGAGGCTTGGGTGCAGGCTGATGGAAGCCTGGGGGAACTGAGGTAGGAGTAGAACTATTAAAAGACCCAAAAGTCTCTTCAAATAAGGGGAAAAATGACTTTACTTCTTGAATACAAACATTAAGTCCTATTTATACATCTACCAGTGGATAGATTATGTTTTGGTTTGCTTTGCTGGTTTTCTTTTGACCCCAGTGGTATAATGTACTGAATGATTACAGCTCCACATGATTTTCCTTTGACTCTATTCCACCACTGGACTTCTCCTTGGAAGTGTTTTGCCACATTGTCAGTAAATAACCATAAACACACCTATCTGAAATGATTCAAAAGATCTCACCCTCATAAACAAGCTACAAATGGATGCTGTGGTGGTTTTGATTCAGGTGTCCCCCATAAACTTAGGTGTTCTGAGTGAAATTTGAGATTTAACAACACCTGGAGAGAGTGGATTGTTCGGGGCAGGCTTATGGGTGCTATAGCCAGTTTCCCCTTGCCAGTGTTTGGCATACTCTCCTGTTGCTATGGTCTACCTTAGGTTGGCCAGGGGGTGATGTCCACCCTCTGCTCATGCCATTGTTTTCCCCTGCCATCATGGAGCTTCTCCTCAAGCCTATAAGCCAAAATAAGCCTCTTTTTCCTACCAGCTGCTCTTGGTTGGGTGATTTCTACCAGCAATGTGAACCTGACTGTAACAGTAAAGTGGTACCAAGAGTGGGGTTGCTACTAGACACCTGACTGTGTGGGTTCGGCCTTTTGGAGCTGATTTTCAAGAGGAATGTGGAAGGATTTGAAACCTTGGCCTAAGAGATGCCTTGCAGTGCTGTAAGTACAGCCTGATTGACTATGATGGTCAGAGTTGCAAGACCTGAATGCAGTAAGAACTATGGACTGTGAGGTTTGGCTTATGAGGGTGAGAAAGAGCTTTGCTTGGACTGGGCTAGAGGCAGTTTGTGTGAAAAGCCTGCAGTTATGCCTGTGTCCTGAGAAGCTGTGCAGGGTTGCTTTGCACAGAAATGAACTGGTGTGAGCAGAGGAACATGGCACAGAAAGAAAAATTTTGGGGTGAACTGCTGCCCATTCAGCTGCAATTGAGGGATTACAACCTTTGAGATTGGGCCAGCTGACCTGCACTAGGGTAACAGGAAGAATGTAGACTCTTTTAAAGGGCCTGAGTGCTCAAGGAGTGTCCTGTTCTTCAAAGTCTGCTTCATTCCCCCCTGGATTAACAAGTTGGCACCCTACCTGGTATTGTGGAGTATAAGAAATGCAGGAAATAGAGGGTCATTGAGTTTGCAACATGGTCTTTTGTTTTGGAAATGGCCATGGCAGTGTGAAGCAGGTTTGCTGTATGCATGCGTGCATGGAGACCCCTTGGAGCCATGAGGATGAACCATGGATTGCAGTGGAGACCCAGTGGAGATGCTGGGACCACAAGATAGCTGCCAAGGAAAGCTGCCGGCCCCCGATGAAGTTTTCCAGGACTGTGAGTAGCCTAGCTGGAGGGGTGGAACTGGAACTCCAGAGACTTGTTGCTAGTTAGAATTATCAGACTTGGAGACTTGTCACTGGCTAGAGTTGTTGGACTTGAAGCTACCGAGTTTGATGTTTGCCTTGGTTGTTTTAAATCTTGTATTGGTTGAGTATTTCTTTGTTATGCCCAATGCCATCTTTTGCAGTGTGAATGTTTATTCTGTGCCATTATGGGTCTCAGGAGAATTCTTTTGTATTATGGCTCAGTTAAAAGACCTTGGACTATGAAGATGTATGAACTTCATTGGAATTGCTAAAAACTATGGGGACTTTTAAAGTTGGACTGAATGCATTGTATTTTATATCATATATGGGTATCAGTTTATGGGGGTCAGGGACGGAATGTAGTAGATTCAAGTGTGCCCCATAAACTTAGGTGTTCTGAATGCTGGGTTCCCAACTGATGAAGATTTAGGAATTAACACTTCCTGGAGAGAAAGTATTGTTGGGGGCGGGCTTGTGGGTGTTACTGCCAATTTCTCCATGCTAGTGTTTGGCACACTCTCCTGTTGCTATTGTTCCCCTTATGTTGGCCAGGGGGTGATGTCCACCCTCTGCTCATGTCGTTCTCCCTGCCATCATGGAGCTTCCCCTCAAGCCTGTAGGACAAAATAAACCTCTTTTCCTCCACAAGCTGCTCTTGGGTGGGTGATTTCTACCAGCAAAGTGAACCTGACTGCAACAGATGCTCTCCTGCCGCAATCATAGGGTTATGTGGTTCTTCTAGGCAGAGACTATGCCATAAAGGCAAGATATAAATTCTACAGATGGTTCAGTAACTAAGCACTTGTGGCTTCACTGTGAAAGGCTGGGAGGGCTGGAGACAGCCTCAATTCGACTTGCCTGAACCCGTATGAAAGTCTGGATGTGACCTACACATCCATAACCCGTCACAGGCGTGGGGACTAGAGAACTGCTGTAGCTGACCCTCAGAAGGAAGTATTTGGGTGAGCAATAGAGAAGGGCGCCTTGAGTTCTCTCCTCCTCTGGATTTGGCATACACATATATGCATGTGTGTACACAAACACATACACACACACTCTCTCTCTCTGATGGGATAACTCTCTAGGGCCAATAGGATGGAGTATTGGTGAAGTCCTTCGTGAAGGCCTTACACAAAAGCTGCAAGAAAAAAAACACTATCAAAGCTAAGCCAAGGGCTGGAAGGATGGCTGAGTGGTTAAGGTGTTTGCCTGCAAAGCCAAAGGACCCAGGTTTGATTCCCCAGGACCCATGTTAACCAGATGCACAAGGGGGCGCATGCATTTGGATTTCGTCTGTAGTGGCTGGAGGCCCTGGCATGCTCATTCTCTCTCTCCCTCTTTCTCTGTCAAACAAATAAATAAAAATATATATATAAAAAAAGAGAAAGAAAAGAAAACTAAGCTGAGAGTAATGGCAAACACCTTTAATCCCAGCACACAGGAGGCAGAGGCAGAAGGATCACTGTGAGTTTGAGGCTACCCTGAGACTACATAGTGTATTCTAGTCAGCCTGGGCTACAGCAAGACCCTACTTTGAAAAACAAAACAACAGGAAAAAACAACAACAACAACAACAAAACAGCTGAATCAAGGCTGGAGAGATGGTTCAGTGGTTAAGATGCAAAGTCTAATAACCTGGGTTTGATTCCCCAGTACCCATGTAAAGACAGATGTACAAAGTAGCACACGTATCTAGAGTTCTTTTGCAGTGGCAAGAGGTCCTGGCAAGCCAGTTCTCTCTCTCCTTGCAAATGAATAAGTAAATAAGTAACTGGCTTCCACTTCCAGCTTTGAAATGTCTCCCTGCTCTGGCTGCTCCTCCCTTCAAAGTGCACTCTTTGTTCATAGGTCCTTTGTCTGCTGATATCCATGTAAGTCTCTGTCCAATGTCTTGCTCTGGGACACAAGGACCCAGAATTCCTCTGGAGGAACTCTCCAAACCCCAATAGCCACTATATATCATTCCCAGTGCCCAATTCTTTGTGTGAAGAAATGTTCCCTTCCTTCCAAAAGAGGAATGCCCTAAAACCAACCCTGATATGTCACCTGTGGCTCCATCCCCATGGACAGTGAAGCCTCTAGGCTTTTAGGACACAGTGTTGCTTATCTAGGGTCTATGCCCACCTTGGCTCTGTAGCAAGTGCTGCAGACAAGACAGCTGAACAGGGTGTGTGTGCCTCAGACTGTCACTGTCAAATGAAAACAAAGACATTCTAAGCACCCTGACTCATCTGCTCCCTCGGAGCCAGTGTGCAGGGTGACAAGTCTCCCTCCACTCCAGGTCAATGCACTGCCAACTTAGGTGACCACGGTGGGGAGCAGATCTCTTGTCGCCTCTAAAGTCGTGTCTGGAATAAGAATCTGCACAGCTAACCCAACAGGACTGAATGTAAAGGAAATCTGACACTGAGGAGAGAACTCTGCTTTTCCGGAAAAGTGATGTGCACAGGGTTAAGGATGCTGTTTTATTTGTGGGGTGTAATTACTGACCTCTTGTTCCCGCTGAAAAATAACAACTCTGCCACCCTTGTCTCCTGTTGCAAGAAGATCTCCAGAGTAGTTAAACTCAACAGTTGAGATGATGTCAGCTGTCAAAAAAAGACAGAAGCAATCACACTATTATGGTCGGGAGGAACATAAAAAAAATCAAACTTCACAGCAAATGTATGTGTTTCTTGGTCACTTCTTGGATCTGGGATAGAGAGCCCATCAGCACACGTAGATTCACAAGCGTGACTCCATTGACCCAACGCTTGGTCTCTGGAGCACCTTACCTAGACTGGGTTGTCTTGATTTAAGGATATAGAATAGAAAAATTTTTAATTAATTTCTATTAATTTTATTTTATTAAAAATATCCTATTACAGAGAGAGAAAAAGAGAGAGAGAGACAGACACAGACAGCGTGCGTATGGGCATGTCAGGACCTCTTGCAGCTGCAAACAAACTCCAGACACATATGCCACTTTGTGCATCTGGCTTTACATACGTATGGACCATTAGGCTTTGCAAGCAAGTGCCTTTAACTGCTAAGCCATCTCTTCAGCTCCTAGAGTTAATTTGTTTTTTTTTTGTTTGTTTGTTTTTTTCAAGGTAGGGTTTCACTCTAGTCCAGGCTGACCTGGAATTCACTCTGTATTCTCAGGGTGGCCTCGAACTCACGGCAATCCTCCCACCTCTGCCTCCGAGTGCTGGGATTAAAGGCATGCACCACCATTCCCGGCAGAGATTTTTTTTAAATATTTTATTTATTTGCGAGAGAAAGAGGGATAGAGAAAGAGGCAGTTAGACAGAGAAAGAATGGGTGCTCCAGGGCTTCCTGCCATTGTGAACAAACTCTAGATGCATGCACCACTTTGTGTATCTGGCTTTGCATTGGTATTGGGGAATTCAACCCAGTTGTTAGGCTTTGTAGAAAAGTGCCTTAACCACTGAGCCATCCCTCCAGCCTCTCAAAAATCATTTATTTTTGTTTATTTATTTATTTATTTGACAGAGAAAGAGAGAGAGAGAATGGGCGTGCCAGGGCCTCCAGCCACTGCAAATGAACTCCAGATGCTTGCGCCCCCTTGTGATCTGGCTAATGTGGGTCCTGGGGAATCAAACCTGGATCCTTTGACTTTGCAGGCAAACACCTTAATTGCTAAGCCATCCTGCCAGCCCCCAAAAATTAATTTTTAAAGGAAAACAAAATAGAGAAAAAAATACCTGGGTGGTTCTAGAAAAATGTTGCCTTAATTTAAAGTGCATGTCTAATATTAAATGAGTCTTACATGGTAATAATACATATATTTTAATATTCTACACAGAAATTTGTACAAGTTCTATTTCACTGCCAATGTACCTTTAACACAACACCATCATGCAGTGAGACACCACAAGGTTCACAGGAGTTCACCAGAGGTAAAGACCATGGGTTCAAAGAATAACAAAGCAAGGCTGAAGTCGTGCAGTGCCCTTAGACAGGCACCTTTTCTTATTTATGCGCGGACTACCACCAGACCAGGGAAAGGGCCCACAACGGACCGTGGGGGAGCAGGTCTCATGACTGGTTCAGGCAGCACACCACACTCCAGAGAGCTGACTCCCTGCACTCCTCTAGGACAGTAGTCAATGTTCCAGTGCTATAGGTTGACTGCCAGGTGCAGCTGAGGCCCAGTGTCTATTACTAAGTTGGAAGTTTGTAGAGATACAACTGTCACAAGCAACCTTCCTACCAATAAGTAGTGGAATTGAAAGCTCAGACTGCAGAAGAGTGCCCTTAAATAGCCACACTGGGATATAATTTTTAAAAATTAATTATTTGCATGTATTAGGGCCTCTTGCTGTTGCAAATGAATGCCAGATGCTTGTGCCACTTTTAATATCCAGCTTATGTTGGTGGCTTGGGAGTTAAACCGTGGAAGACAGGATTTGTAAGCAAACATCTTTAACTGCTCACCTGTTCACCAGGTCCTTGCTGACATCTGAGCCAGCTGACTACAGGGCACTGCTGGTCGACTCCACTGAGGAGACTGCCTTTTCTCCAAGGACATCAGTGGGATGTGGAACAAGGACAGGATGCTTCCCGTTTCCTTTTTACGTGGATCTTGAACTTCTGATCTGATTAGTCACACACCACCATGCATAATTGGGCTACTTCTTATGGGAAACCCCTTTCCCCTGAAGATTAAAACCAGGGCCTCATACACACTAGGCAAGCGATGAACCACTGAACTACACCCTAGCCAATCACTTTTAAACACTTTTAAATTACTCAACAATAACTAACTTGCTTAAATGAAGCTAATGTTTTCACTACTGGATGAAGAGCCTAAATCTGTGTCATGTATACCCAGAGGAGAGGCATCATTACAAAACTAATGGTGTTTTAGATGTCAGAAACTTTCAAACTTAATTAAAATGAACTGAATCTTTTACAAGAGAAATTCCCAAGACTGCCAGGGTGAGAAGTCTTTCATTAAGCAGCAAAGTATGTTCAGGCCCAGGTTAGAGCCGCTCTCTGTCAAACCTGGGCAAGCTCACAGAACAACATAAACCTTGACTAAGTGTGAGCCAAGCTACAGAACCAGGGAACAGACTGCTGTACAAAGCGACAGGTGAAAGCAACATGCACTGAAGCAGGGCTGAGTTATTTCCAGACTGCCGCAGACTTGGTCAAGGTCACTCTTCGACCACAGAGCTGGCTTACAGCACAGTCAGCGCCTCCTGGTTGTGCCACGCAGCACTGGGTCTGCTCAGCCAACCTGTGGCACAGAGGGGACACTAGGCTCTTCACTGGAAGGTGGCTGTTGCAGAGTCCTGCTGTTTAGATCACTGTGGTGCTGGGACAGTCCCCAGCTATTCTGAGCAATCTTAGACTTCCACCCCAACAAAATGTCAGAAGGGAATGGAAGGCATTTATGTGAGTGAGGGGGCTTGAACCGCTTCTGTGAGGAGGATGAGAGGGAAAGGACACAGAGCCTTATAACCTAAGTGCTCAGCTCTGCCATGGACATGCAGGAAGTCAGCTTAGGAATGCAGGTGCTCAGAACTCCACTGATCCCGTTAGAACATCCTACTACTCTTAAAAATTTTTTTAAAATTTATTTGCAAGCAGAGAGAGAGAGAGAGAGGAAGGGAGGGAGGGAGGGAGGGAGGGAGGGGAGGGGAGGGGAGGGGAGAGGAGAGGAGAGGAGACAGACTGCTGCAAATGAACTCCAGATGCATGCACCACTTTGTGTATCTGGTTTTATGTGGGTACTGGGGAATCAAACCTGGGTCATTAGGCTTTGCAAGCAAGCATCTTATCCACTGAGGCGTCTCTCCATCCCGCCACTACTCTTGTTTCTTGTTCCAGAGATGCTGGCTTCCAGGTTAGCATTCCTACCATCCTAGCTCAACTCAGAGAACTGCTTTTGTACTCACAGTAGCTCCACTCTAAGACATAATTCATAGCTCAGGATCTGCAGACATGTGAGAAAATTAATGAAATAAAGGAACTTGGAGGAGACAGAGACGGTGCATCAACAAGGGTCACAACTGACCAGTAACGTCTTGGAGAGCCTCCACCTAACGATGCTCCCACCAGCAGCACAGGGAGCACAACCCTTGCATAACTTAGGTGGGTGAACTCGCAAGCAGACCTGGGAAGCAGCTCCCATCACAGCATCCAGCAGGGTCCTCAATGAAGAGCTACCTACTTCTAGATGCTTGGAAAGGGGAAGCAGTGCTACCCGAAATGCAATGCAAGCCCTCTTCTAAAGCAAGGAGCGAAAAGAACTGACAGTGGGGAGGAAGAAGCCACCAGAGGGCGTTCAGGCACCAATCTTCAAGTTCTGAGAGAAATGAAGAAAATGGATCAAAGGGCTGGAACAAGCCTCCTGGGCAAATGTCAAGTGCACCAACACAACCAAGGCCTGGACCCAGAATGAGGACATCTACACTGGGATAGAGGGTACCCCAACCATTCCCAGAGGAGACACAAGGGCCAGACACAAAGAACGGATGTCTCACACAGCGATGATGGAATACTACCAATCATCTTTGAAATTCTGAGCAAAAACAATCCCAAGTCAATATTTCAATCAAGGTTGATTAAGGCTTCAAAGAATAAAACTGAGAGATGAAAAAACAAGAAGGGAAAGCAGGGAACTAACCTCTAAGAACTGGAGGAGGAAGTATTTGATGTGAGCCACATGTCCAGCAGACCTGAGGGCTGCGAGGGTAGCAGACTGGAGGAGACCCAGCCTGTAGCTGCAAGAATTGGTCTATGGGGAGGAAGAGGACAAGGTCAACGTACAGAGAACTAATCTTACGAAGAAATTAAGCAATCACTAGCTCCAGGAAAAATAAAAACTTTTTGAAAAAGAAAGTATGCAAGTTAGTTCAGTCATGAAAAAACATTTCCCTGTAACAATACTGATGTCACAAACGCTTGCTGGCCAACTGTTTCTGGGGATGCCTGTGGGCTAAAGGTAATGTTTCTGAAAAGCTATCAGCTACTACACTAGGAAGGTAGCACTTACTGCTCAAAATTAGGAGTCAGAAAGCATGGGAGAACAGCAGGTGTGAGAAACCACCAACACAGACAGTGGGCTGGGAGGGTTAAGACACTGCCAGGAAGTAGAGAAGACACAGGCCCAGCACAAGGACAGGCTATTAGCTGCAAGGAAACAGAAGAGGCAGAACTGGTTTGGGTGAGCAGAGGAAGAAAATTCTTAAGAAAGGAGACAGCATGCTTTCTCTTTCAGTCCAACAGAAGGCAGGCATGGCTCAGAGAACACTGTCCTCATGAGACTTCCCAGGATATGAATGAAGTATGAAGTGTAGCAAAGGATGGTTCAGTAGAGAGCTGCAATTGGCCAGGGGAAGCTGGTTGGTCAACTAGGCTTAGGGTGAAAGCAGAGGGTGTGGTGACCATGTGAGCAGGGGTGGCTGCCCTGTCTTAGTTCATCTGTGCTACAGGAGAACAGAATGGAACAGTCCACAGTAAACAGATGACAGACATGTACCACTAGCCAGGCTTTCTAAAATTGTCTTCTAATCCACATCACCCAAGGCTCTGTTCAGAGAAACACATAAATGGCTGGACGTGATGGCATATGCCTAGGTTAAAACAGCAATTTTCCCCAAACTGCTTTACAATATCAAGGGACATACAATACTTATCAAAATGCCAGCCCTAATCCTACGCCCTGCAGATGGTAGCAAGCTGATCCTAAAATGTACCTGGAAATACAAATCAAAAACAGTCAAGGCAATCTTTTTTAAAAAATTATTTAATTGAGAAAGAGAGAGAGAGAGAAACAGGCAGACAGGGAGAGAATGGGCACACCAGGACTTGCCTCTAGCTACTACAAACGAACTTCAGCTGCATATGCCACCTTGTGCATCTGGCTTATGTGGGTACTGGGAAATCGAACCTAGGTCCTTAGGCTTTGCAGGCAATTGCATTAACTGCTAAGCCCTATCTTCAGCACAGCAATCTTTCTTTTAAGTAAGTTTGTTTGTTTATTTATGAAATGGAAAGAAAGAAGTATGGGCAAGCCAGGGCCTCCTGCCATAACAAATGAACTCCAGATGCATATGCCACTTTGATGGCACATGCCCTTAATCCCAGCACTCAGGAGGCAGAGGTAGGAGGATCTGTGCATCTGATTTGTGCATCTGGCTTTATGTGGGTCCTGGGATATTGAACTCAGGCCATAAGCCTTTGCAAGCAACTGCCTTTAAACACTGAGCCATCTCTCCAGACTGCAATTTTTAACAATTCCCAACACCCACATTTTAAAGGCATATGCAAAAAGTGGTGCATGCATTTCATGTTCATTTGTAGTAAATGGCAAGACACTGGCACACACACAAACATGCACACGAAAATTATTTTTAAAAAATTTTAAAAGACGCTGGATGTGGTGGTGCACGCCTTTAATCCCAGTGGGGGGGGGGAGGGGCAGAGGTAGGAGGATCACCTTGAGTTCGAGGTCATCCTAAGACTATATAGTGAATTCCAGGTCAGCCTGAGCTAGAGTGAGGCCCTACCTCGAAAAACCAAAAATAAGTAAATAAAAAAGAACACAACTGAAGGACTCATATTTCTGGATTTCAGAACTTAGTATAAAGCTACAAGAATCATGTAACTGGCATAAGGACAGTCTTCTGTCTATGGTCAAGTGATTTTTCAACAAGACTGTCATGACAACTCAAAAAGGAAAATGGGGAATTGAAGCCAGGCCATCAATCTTTGCAAGCAAGTGCCTATAAGCACGGACCATTTTCCCACCTCTTTTTTTTTTTTTTTTTTTTTTGGAGGTAGAATTTCACTCTAGCTCAGGTTGACCTGGAATTCACTATGTAGTCTCAGGGTGGACTCAAACTCACAGCGATCCTCCTATCTCTGCCTCCTGAGTACTGGGATTAAAGGCATGTGCCATCATGCCCAGCTTAAAATGAATTGTTTAAATGTATGAAAACCTTAAACATAAGAGCACAAGTCACAAAACTTAGAAGAAAACAGGATCCAAATCTCTGTGCCCAGGGACTAGGCAACTATTAAGTCATTTATATATAACACTAGATGCTCAAGCAACAAAAGATAAATTCAAAAGATGTAATCAAAATAGCCGGGCATGGTGGTGCACACCTTTGGTCCCAGCACTTGGGAGGCAAAGGCAGTATGAGGGGGAGGGGGTTAGAGTTAGGATGACTGAACCCCTGAAGGTGAAAAGCACAAGGAAGTTTGTACTTGCTAGAAATGCAAGACAACTCACTTCTTATCTCTAGCCTAGTCCCCTAGACCTGTTTTTCCACAAACAATGAGGACCCCTCCTGGGAGGGAGGTTTTTCATAGAACTTAAACACTGTAGTTGGTCAAGTTCAGGCACAGCTGGGAGGCCCCTAGACCTCTCTAGCTCCTTGAACGTTCTGTTCTTTTCTCTCCTCTTTCCATACTTCTTTCCAGGCCCTCCGCGTGGGATCTCTAGCCACGTAGGTATCTTTCCTTGGCTCTGTACTTCCCTCATTATAGTAATTTAATAATTGTCCTTCTCAGTCTTCTTTTTTCATTCAGTTCTTCGATTAGAAACGAACCTAGGGTTTGGGGTTCAAGGACTTTCTTGGAGCCCTAGCACCCCATTACAGTAGGAGGATCACTGTGAGTTCAACACCAGCCTGGGATTACAGAGTGAGCTCCTGGTCAGCCTGGACTACAGTGAGACCCTGCCTCAAAACAAACAAGAAAGAAGGAAAAACGAGGACAGGGACGGACAACGTAGTTCACGATCATCTTTGGCTATAAAATGAGTTCAAGCCTGCCGGGCGTGGTGGCGCACGCCTTTAATCCCAGCACTCGGGAGGCAGAGGTAGGAGGATCGCTGAGAGTTCGAGGCCACCCTGAGAGTACAGAGTGAATTCCAGGTCAGCCTAAGCTAGAGTGAGACCCTACCTCGAAAAACAAAAAAAAAAAAAAAAAAAAATGAGTTCAAGCCTAGCTCTGTCTCCAAAACAATACTGTGTCTTCGGGATGAAGCTCCTCGTCATGCACATAATGTTCAGACACTTTCCCTTCTGTAAACTGAAGGGTCCAGAGATGCACGAGACTTATTAACTAACTCATTTATTTGCCAGCACACATGGGGTGTGTGTGTGTGTGTGTGTGTGTGCTAGGGCCTCCATCTGCTGCAAATGAACTCCAGATTCATGCATTACTTTCTGCATCCAGCTTCACGTAGGTACTGGGGATTCGAACTTGGATCATTTGGCTTTGCAGGCAAGCTCCTTAACCACTAAGCCATCTCTCCAGCCCATGACTTTTAATTATTTTTAAATTTTTATTTTGGTTTTTCGAGGTAAGGTCTTACTGTAGCCCAGGCTGATGTAGAATTCACTATGTAGTCTCAGGGTGGCCTGAAACTCATGGTAACCCTCCTACCTCTGCCTCCCAAGTGCTAGATTAAAGGTATGAGCCACCACACCCAGTCTGACAGCTTTTTGGATTGACTATTTTTCAGGATGGGGAGAGTGAAACAGCATAAAATATTTTGTACAAGTAGGATTTTCCTTGAAGATAGTGATTATATCTGATGGGTTTTAATGGCAGGGGATAAATTTGGCTTCCTAAAGTTTGAAATCTCCTGACCTAAATCAAATTATTTACTTTTATTTATTGATTTATTTTTGTGTGTTCACCAGGGTCTCTTGCTGCTGCAAATAAATGCCTGTCCAGTTTTATGTGGGTGGCTGAGGAACTGAACCTCAGGCCAGCAGACTTTCAATTGCTAAGCCATTTCTCACACTCTGATATAAAAAATTCTCAAGAGGGCTGGAGAGATGGCTTAGCGGTTAAGCGCTTCCCTGTGAAGCCTAAGGACCCCAGTTCGAGGCTTGATTCCCCAGGACCCACGTTAGCCAGATGCACAAGGGGGCGCACGCATCTGGAGTTTGTTTGCAGTGGCTGGAGGCCCTGCCGCACCCATTCTGTCTATCTGCCTCTTTCTCTCTTGTCTGTTGCTCTCAAATAAATAAATAAACAAAAAAAATTTTTTTTTAAAATTCTCGAGAGACTTGGAAAATAGTTTAGTTGGTAAAGTACTTGCCTTGCAAGCATGAGGACCTGAATTTGTTCCCCGGTACCCACATAAAAAAGCAAAGTATAGCAGGGTGTACTAGCACTGGGGAGGCGATGAGAGAAGGATCCTTAGAGCTTGATGAACAGCTAGCTAGTCTAGCTTACGTGGTGAACTCAGGCCAATAAGAGATCCTGTGTCAAATTAAAAAAAAAAAAAGTTAGCCGGGCGTGGTGGTGCACACCTTTTAATTCCAGCACTCGGGAGGCAGAGGCAGGAGGATCACCGTGAGCTCAAGGCCATCCTGAGACTACATAGTGAGTCAGCCTGGACTAGAGTGAAACCCTACCTCGAAAAACCAAAAACAGTTGTCCATCTTTGGACTGAGGTTGTCCTATGGCTTTTATATACATGGAAAACGGAATTCTTGTCCAGCATGGTGGCAGCACGCCTGTAATCAGTATTAATTCTTAATAACTCAACAATAAAACGGTAAGTCAAACTGGGGATATATATAGTTCAGTTGGCACAGTGCTTGCATAACATGCTGGCTTTGATCCTCAGCATGGCACACACCACGCCTGGGGGTGTACACCTGTAATCTAAGCACGAAGGAGGTGGAGGCAGGAAGACCAGAAACTCAAGGTCATCTTCAGCTACATAGCAAGTTCAAGGTCAGCCTGGGCAACATGAAACATAGCCTCCCAAAAAGATAAGTTAGGATGCGCAAAGATTTGAATAGCTATTCCTTCAAAGATATACAAATAAGTACAGGAGGGACTTCTCATGATCAATGATCACCAGGGAAGTGAAAATCAAAATAAGGTATTTCGAGCTGGAGAGATGGCTTAGCCATTAAGGCACCTGGCTGTGAGCCTGTGAAGCCTAAGGACCCAGGTTTGATTGGCACAGGTGTCTGGAGTTCGTCTGCAGTGGGCACACCCATTCTCTCTTTCTCTATCTGCCTCTCTCTCAAACAAATAAATAAAATATTTTTTAAAAAAGAAGTTATTTCCCAACTCTTAGAATTAGGCTAAAGGGAGACAATAACAAGGACTGACGAAGACGTAGAGAAATCAGAACCTACACATACTGATGGTGGGAATGTAGAACACTGCAACTGCTTTAAAAACAGGAAGGCAGGTCTTCAACAGTGTTACCTCCATCACTCCAGACCAAGCCGTAAGGCACGCCCTCACAAAAAGCTGTACGGGAACATTCACAGCAGCATTACTGCTAGCGGCCCGTACACTGACAGCCCATGCGTTTGAATGGATGGATGGACCAACCTGGCATGAATACATTTGACTAAATGCAACAAGGCAGACATCAAGAGCTGCATCATGATTCCATTTACTCCAGAACAGGAAAACCCACAGAAACAGGAAGTAGTTCAGTGGTTGCTGTGAGAGGGAAAGAGAATAGGGAATGAGGAACTACTGTAGGGTTTCTTCTGGGATTAGGAAAAACCAGACAGTTGCAAACTCTGAACATACTGTAAAATCAGCCATCCACATACTTAAAAGGGATGAGCGCTATGCTAAGTGAGTTATAGCTCAATAAAGCTGTCATAGACAAAAACGACCATAAAAACAAAAGAAGCAAGTTATAAAAAGTGCCTAGTACCCTGTAACATCCTGGAACATACTCTAAACGCTCACTACATTAATTTCATCTCCTAAACAAAAATCTGTCACAAATTTGTTTTCAAATTTCAAAGTACTTTAAATTTATTTTCCTATTTAAACTTAAAGGTCTTGACATCTCCATTTCCTTCACCATGTTCATGAAGGGATAATGGTGACAGGGTAGACAGGCACCTGCTGTCTTGTTGGGAAGGCTAGGTTCACACCATCTATCACCAGAAATTGGCTTACCTAAGGTCAGATTTCAAATTTTAGAAATCCAAATTTACCCTCTACCATTAAAGCTTATCAGATCTAATCACTATCTTCAAGAAAAATACTACTTACATAAAATATTTCATGCTATTTCACTCTCCATCCTGAAAACTAAGAAACTCTAAGAGCATCAACCCAAAAGGCTATCAGAACAGGTGTGGTAGTGCACACCTTTAGTCCCAGCACTTGACAGGCAGAGGTAGGAGGATGACTGTGAGTTCAAGGCCAGCCTGGGATTACAGAGTGAGTTCCAGGATAGCCTGGGCTACAGTGAGACCCTACCTTGAAAGAAAAAGGGTAAATAAAAAGAAGCCACAAAGGTCACCCTGACTTACTCTAATTCTAACCCTTTTCTCAAATGTTAAAGTGTTTGTTAAAACGTTATGTGAACCACACATAAAATTTATTGCTTAATTTCATGCTCAGAAATTTTCTTTAACAAAACTGAAATTGTGAACCATAGTAGAGTCTGATCTATAGGCAAAGCAAAATAACCACCCGCATGCTCAGTGTTTTTGCTATGCAGCCACTCAACATTCTTACCACATTCCTTGAACATTAGAAAACAAAAGCTTTCTAATCTGAGTACTCCTTTCGACCCTATGGCTCTTATATCCCATAACCCCATGGTGATACTAGCAACCCCACTGGAGAGGGCCTTCATGGAATGGGGGCAGGAAGGGGAATGGTACCAACACATAGTTTGTCCATACAAAACTTCTTAATTAAAACAAAACAAAACAAAACAAAGCAAAACAACGTTGCAGCCTGTGGTGGTGGTGCATGCCTTTAATCTCAGCACTGAGGAGGCAGACAGGAGGATCACTGTGAGTTCCAGGTCAGCCTGGGCTAAAATGAGACACTATATATATATATATATATCCAAAAAACAAAAATAGAACCAGTTTTGTAGTGTTGCACGCCTTTAAACCCAGCACTCAGGAGGCAGAGGTAGGAGGATCAGTCTAAGTTCGAGGCCACCCTGAGACTACATAGTGAATTCCAGGTCGGTGAACTAGGATGAAACCCTACCCTCAAAAACAGAAAGGAAGGAAGGAAGAAAAACAGGGGCTGGAGAGATGACTTAGTAGTTAAGGTGCTTGCCTACAAAGCCAAAGGACCCAAGTTCAATTCCCCAGGACCCATGTAAACCAATGCACAAGGTGGTACAGGCACCTGGAGTTTGTTTGCAGGAGCTAGAGGCCCTCGTGTGCCCATTCTCTCTCTCAGATCAATAAATAAAAATTAAAGAACAAAACAAAAACATACTTTCTGACTAAATACCATCCTGTCCAAATCTCTGATCCCTTACTGTAACCAGAGTACTTTTTTTTTTTGTCTTTTCTTTTTTCGGTTTTACGAGGTAGGGTCCCACTGTAGTAGCCCAACTGACCTGGAACTCACAGCAATACTGCTTCTGCCTCGAGTGCCAGGATTAAAGGCTCCCCGGCCCCCTGCCCCCATTAAAGCAGGGTTTCATGCCAACTCACTCTATCCCTTTATCTCTGGCTGGCCTGGAACTCAAGTGTTCTCATACATCAACATCCCAAGCTTGGGATTATAGGAATGGGCCACCATACCCACCTTAATTTTCTGTTTGTTCTTTTTTATTGTTGTTTTTTTTTTTTTTTTTTTCCTTTTTCCCCAGGTAGGGTCTCACTCTAGCCCATGCTGACCTGGAATTCACTATATTGTCCCAGGCTGGCCTTGAACTCACAGCAATCCTCCTATCTCTGCCCCCCAAGTGTTGGAATCAACGGCATGTGCCACCATTCTTGGCTAAATTTCCTTTTTCAAATAAAAGTCTGGGGCCGAGGAGATGGCTTAGCTTTTAAGGTGCTTGCCCATGAAGCCTAAGGACCCAGATTAAATTCCCCAGTGCCCACGTAAACCAGATGCACAAGGTGATCCATATGTCTGGAGTTCATTTGCAGTGGCTAGAGGCCTCAGCATGCCCATTCTCTCTATCTGCCTCCTTCACTCTCCCTCTCAAGAAAATAAATAAGCATTTTATTAAAAACACAAGTCTGAGACAGGCGTGGTGGTGCATGCCTTTAATCCTAGCACTTGGAAGGCAGAGGTAGGATTGCTGTGAGTTCGAGGCCACCATGAACTCCATAGTGAATTCCAGGTCAGCCTCGGCTAGAGTGAGACCCTACCTCGAAAAACCAAAAAACGCAAGTTTGATCATACAATTCTGAACCCTTCCCGCTCTCAGGGAAGAACTATACCCCAGCCCCATGAAGTCCCCCCACTCAGTGAAGGACTACACCCCCGTGAACCCTCCCCACTCTCAGTGAAGGACTACACCCCATGAACCCTCCCCTCTCAGTGAAGGACTACACCCCATGAACCCTCCCCTCTCAGTGAAGGACTACACCCTGTGAACCCTCCCCTCTCAGTGAAGGACTACACCCCCATGAACCCTCCCCGCTCTCAGTGAAGGACTACACCCCCATGAACCCTCCCCTCTCAGTGAAGGACTACACCCCCATGAACCCTCCCCTCTCAGTGAAGGACTACACCCCCATGAACCCTCCTCGCTCTCAGTGAAGGACTACACCCTGTGAACCCTCCCCTCTCAGTGAAGGACTACACCCTGTGAACCCTCCCCTCTCTGTGAAGGACTACACCCCCATGAACCCTCCCCTCTCAGTGAAGGACTACACCCTGTGAACCCTCCCCACTTTTAGTGAAGGACTACACCCTGTGAACCCTCCCCACTCTCAGTGAAGGACTACACCCCCATGAACCCTCCTCGCTCTCAGTGAAGAAGGACTACACCCCCACGAACCTCCCCTCTCTGTGAAGGACTTTACCTGTGAACCCTCCCCACTCTCAGTGAAGGACTACACCCCCACTAACCCTCCCCACTCTCAGTGAAGGACTACACCCCCATGAACCCTCCCCACTCTCAGTGAAGGACTACACCCCCATGAACCCTCCCCACTCTCAGTGAAGGACTACACCCCCATGAACCCTCCCCACTCTCAGTGAAGGACTACACCCCCATGAACCCTCCCCACTCTCAGTGAAGGACTACACCCCCATGAACCCTCCTCGCTCTCAGTGAAGGACTACACCCCCATGAACCCTCCCCTCTCTGTGAAGGACTTTACCTGTGAACCCTCCCCACTCTCAGTGAAGGACTACACCCCCACTAACCCTCCCCTCTCAGTGAAGGACTACACCCCCATGAACCCTCCCCTCTCTCAGTGAAGGACTACACCCCCATGAACCCTCCTCGCTCTCAGTGAAGGACTACACCCCCATGAACCCTCCCCACTCTCAGTGAAGGACTACACCCCCATGAACCCTCCTCGCTCTCAGTGAAGGACTACACCCCCATGAACCCTCCCCTCTCTGTGAAGGACTTTACCTGTGAACCCTCCCCACTCTCAGTGAAGGACTACACCCCCACTAACCCTCCCCTCTCAGTGAAGGACTACACCCCCATGAACCCTCCCCTCTCAGTGAAGGACTACACCCCCATGAACCCTCCCCTCTCAGTGAAGGACTACACCCCGTGAACCCTTCCCACTCTCAGTGAAGGACTACACCCCGTGAACCCTTCCCACTCTCAGTGAAGGACTACACCCCCATGAACCCTCCCCTCTCAGTGAAGGACTACACCCCCATGAACCTCCCCTCTCTGTGAAGGACTACACCCTGTGAACCCTCCCCACTCTCAGTGAAGGACTACACCCCCATGAACCCTCCCCTCTCAGTGAAGGACTACACCCCCATGAACCCTCCCCTCTCAGTGAAGGACTACACCCCGTGAACCCTTCCCACTCTCAGTGAAGGACTACACCCCGTGAACCCTTCCCACTCTCAGTGAAGGACTACACCCCATGAACCCTCCCCTCTCAGTGAAGGACTACACCCTGTGAACCCTTCCCACTCTCAGTGAAGGACTACACCCCATGAACCCTCCCCATTCTCAGTGAAGGACTACACCCCATGAACCCTCCCCTCTCAGTGAAGGACTACAGCCCATGAACCCTTCCCACTCTCACTGAAGGACTACACCCTGTGAACCCTCCCCGCTCTCAGTGAAGGACTACACCCTGTGAACCTTCCCACTCTCAGTGAAGGACTACACCCCCATGAACCCTCCCCGCTCTCAGTGAAGGACTACACCCTGTGAACCTTCCCACTCTCAGTGAAGGACTACACCCCCATGAACCCTCCCCTCTCAGTGAAGGACTACACCCTGTGAACCCTCCTCGCTCTCAGTGAAGGACTACACCCCCATGAACCCTCCCCTCTCAGTGAAGGACTACACCCTGTGAACCCTCCCCACTCTCAGTGAAGGACTACACCCCCATGAACCCTCCCCTCTCAGTGAAGGACTACAACCCCATGAAACCTTCCCACTCTCAGTGAAGGACTACACCCCCATGAACCCTCTCCGCTCTCAGTGAAGGACTACACCCCCATGAACCCTCCCCTCTCTCAGTGAAGGACTACACCCCCATGAACCCTCCTCGCTCTCAGTGAAGGACTACACCCCCATGAACCCTCCCCTCTCTCAGTGAAGGACTACACCCTGTGAACCCTCCCCGCTCTCAGTGAAGGACTACACCCCCATGAACCCTCCCCTCTCAGTGAAGGACTACACCCCCATGAACCCTCCCCTCTCAGTGAAGGACTACACCCTGTGAACCCTCCCCACTCTCAGTGAAGGACTACACCCCCATGAACCCTCCCCGCTCTCAGTGAAGGACTACACCCTGTGAACCCTCCCCTCTCAGTGAAGGACTACACCCTGTGAACCCTCCCCACTCTCAGTGAAGGACTACACCCCATGAACCCTCCCCGCTCTCAGTGAAGGACTACACCCTGTGAACCCTCCCTACTCTCAGTGAAGGACTACACCCTGTGAACCCTCCTCGCTCTCAGTGAAGGACTACACCCCTGTGAACCCTCCCCTCTCAGTGAAGGACTACACCCCTGTGAACCCTCCCCACTCTCAGTGAAGGACTACACCCTGTGAACCCTCCCGCTCTCAGTGAAGGACTACACCCTGAACCCTCCCACTCTCAGTGAAGGACTACACCCTGTGAACCCTCCCCACTCTCAGTGAAGGACTACACCCTGTGAACCCTCCCCACTCTCAGTGAAGGACTACACCCCCATGAACCCTCCCCACTCTCAGTGAAGGACTACACCCTGTGAACCCTCCCCACTCTCAGTGAAGGACTACACCCTGTGAACCTTCCCCTCTCAGTGAAGGACTACACCCCCATGAACCCTCCCCTCTCAGTGAAGGACTACACCCTGTGAACCCTCCCCGCTCTCAGTGAAGGACTACACCCTGTGAACCCTCCCCTCTCAGTGAAGGACTACACCCCCATGAACCCTCCCCTCTCAGTGAATTTGTGGAGCCTGTGTCTACTGCTGCTAACATCAGCTTTCCTGCCTGTAACATCTTTAAAGATCGGAATAAAGAGATACCACCAGTGAAAATACTCAACAGTGGACACTGCAAGCCTTATAATTGGCCAGCCAGGCCAAATGAGCCAACGGGTGCAATAGTGGCACATCTGTCATGGTGGAAACCAACTGCCCTCCAATTGGGGGGGGAATACATCCCTGATCTGAAAACTTTAAAACAGGGGTAGTCATGAACCCTAGGGGTGTAACATCTGCTGATGTCTGAATAAATGTATATACTATGCTTATCAAACTGCCCAGTAAGCACTTTTCTTAGTATTTATACCCTTATATTAACGCTACTCTCACTTTGGGTAAAGAATCTTCTCTTTTCAGATGGCAGTGACCTTGGGATGACTCAGAAGGTATCATAGTGCTGGAAAGAAGTGACTAGAGTACTGAGTAACATCTCGATCACACCTTCCAAGGCTCAGCGTCTAATGCGGAAGAGGTGGCGGAAAGAATGTAAGAACCAAAGGAAGGGTAGGTCTCCTTACAACGTGCTCCCTCCAGACATAAAATGGCCTGGATATCCATGACCTCATAGTGCCTGACACTACCTACACAAGACCATCATAAGAGGAGGAAAAGATCACGACATCAAAATAAAAGAAAGAATGATTGAGATGGGGAGGGGATATGATGGAGAATGGAATTTCAAAGGGGAAAGTGGGGGAGGGAGGGTAGTACCATGGGATATTTTTTATAATCATGGAAAATGTTAATAAAAATTGAGAAAAGGAGCCGGGCGTGGTGGCGCACGCCTTTAATCCCAGCACTCGGGAGGCAGAGGTAGGAGGATTGCCGTGAGTTCGAGGCCACCCTGAGACTCCATAGTGAATTCCAGGTCAGCATGGGCTAGAGCGATACCCTACCTCGAAAAAACAAAAACAAACAAAAAAAAAAAATTGAGAAAGGAAAAAAAAAATAAAGATCGGAATAGCCCCAGGTACCAAGGTTCCCAAAGGAACAAGGGGTGGCAGCACCAGACCATGTGGCAAAAGAGACATTCAGTTCAGGCTGAACCCTGGAGACCTCATGGAAAGGTAAAAAGCTCCTGATTTCTCAAATCTCAGACCCCAAGGAACAACTGGACTTGAGGGCCCCTCCCCCTGCCCCACCGAGTTTCTCTGTGAGACTCCATTTCCTTTATGCACTCCAACAAGCAACTGTGACACCAAAGCAGGGTGGGGATGTTAGCTGAGGATTCAACTTTTATTTAAAATGTCTGCCAAGTATAAGCTGAAGGCAACACTTTTCACTAAACCTTTCTTTGTTCTGGAAATTTTTCATTAAAAATATCTGCATGTGAGCTGGGCATGGTGGTGCACGCCTTTAATCCCAGCACTTGGGAGGCAGAGGTAGGAGGATCGCCATGGGTTCAAGGGCACCCTGAGACTATACAGTGAATTCCAGGTCAGCCTAAGCTACAGTGAGACCCTACCTCGAAAAATCAGAAAAAAAAAAAAAAAATCTGCATGTGGATTTATTTTAGAGTGGAGGAGCAAAAATTTAAGCTATTCAATTTCAAATGCAGTAAATAGATAATTCTAACCAAAGACAGATGCTGTCTATACTCAGTAACTTCTGGAGAGTGTGAAAGAATCCTGGAACCAGAAGCCTTCACAGCCAGTCATTAGAGCAGGACCAGCAAGCTACTCCCTTAAGACAACTCCTGGTGGTCAAGCCCACTCACTCTGCTGGGCTGTAGCTCCTCTGCGGCGGACAAGCTCTGCAGGGGCAGCACAGGTTGCAAAGTCTCACCGATTTCCCAATTGTCCCTTTAAAGTAAGTGCTCTATTTCAGCCTTTCTTATCTTACTGCCTTCAGGAACCTTCAGCCCACCACCAGCTTGCACACCTGCACAAGTGCCTGGTTCCAGCCCTTATTAAATAATCTCAGTGATTGCTTCTGGGAACCGTGCCTCCACTCTCACCCCAGCACCAGCCATTCTCCAAGGACCAGAATGACCATTGTAAACTTGCAACATTCATGTCATTCCTCTGCCTGGGACCTTGAAGCTCACAAACTCTCAGATCACAACACAAAAGCCTTGGCATTGCTTCAAGGCTGTGGTAACCCCACTGGCTGGACTGGCCTCCTGCCTCACTGGGCTGCCCATCTGTCATGTCAAGAGAACCAGGCTCAGCCCTCATGGTGCTTCTCCAGTCTCCACCCCAGCCCTCTTCACCCGCAGCATTCTTCTCCCGCCTTCCTCTTCTTATGCTCATCATCCCTACAGCACGCTGTTACAGTGGTCACGCCTCTCCTGTGCCCTCTGCATGCCCTGTCCTGCTATGGGTACAGTGTCCTACCTGCTGTCTACCTGTCCATCTAAGCTGCATCTCTCTTCCATCACCAGCACGGGCAGCCCTTCCGTCCCCTTGGCTCGGCTCCCTGGAACAGCAGAGTCAGGTCCTTTACGAGTCTTCTCACACAGCATCACAACTGTTATCCCTCCTGTGTCCTGCCAGAGCTTTCTGGCTTTTCTGGAATGTCCTCTCCAACTCTGCAATGGTCACAAGTAAAGTACCCACTTTCAGATGGGGAAACAGAAGGGAAGTCTCCTGTCAATCTGACACAAAGCTAGAAACAGGGTTTGTCCCTGAATCCCTCTGCACAATGCCTGACTTTCTACATCCTAACTGGCAGCACACACAGAGACAAGCCGAACACATGAAGCAGGACACAGCCAGTGCCAAGAATGCTATTCCAAGTGAAGGAACAGTTCAGAGTTGGAGACTGAGTATAAGAGCATTACAGCAGAGCTCTACCCACGAGGTAAAGTTTGAGATGGAATGAGAAGGATTAGAGGAATGCAAAGAACAGAAAGAAAGCAAAAGAAATATTCCAGGATGGAAAGAAACAGGAGCAAAGACAAAGAGATAGCAACAGTCACACAGGTAACAGTGGAAAAGCCAAGATGCTGCGTCCAGCAGACAGGATGTTACATTATACCAGTAGAGGGGTGAGGAACAATCTAGAAACTATTTTTGTGTTTAAATGCAGCTAAAACCAAATGCAAACACTTTAAAATCAGCTAACAACTGAAGCAGCACTATGCCAGCTACGCTATGTACACACACACCATGACCTCTTGCGTGGGTGCCTGGGGAATCGAACCCAGGCTGGCAGGCTATGTAAATAGGCGTTTTTAACCACTGAGCTACCTCCCCAGCCCCACACTGTTTGGTCTCAAAAATATTGCAGTGTGGGCTGGAGAGATGGCTTAGTGGTAAGGCATTTGCAGGCAAAGCCAAAGGACCAAGGCTCAATTCCCCAGCACCCATGTAAGTCAGCTGCCTAAGGTGGAGCATGTGTCTGGAGTTTGTTTACACTGGCTAGAGGCCCTAACATGCCCACTCTTCCCCCCATATAAATAAATAAAATATTTTAAAATATCATGTAGTGTAATTTCTAGACAAGCAATTGAGACTCAGCAGGGGCCTTCACAACTTGGTAAGCTATACACATACTGAACCCAGGACCTTCCATTAAAAAGACTTTCAGGGTTGCAAAGATGGATCAGCAGTTAAGGTGCTTGTCTTCAGAGCATAATGACCATAGACAGTGGCATGAGGCCCTGGTGCACCTATCCCCTCTGCCTGTCTCTCTGTGCTTGCAAATAAATAATAAATAAAAATGTAAAAAAAAAACTTTCAGAATAAAGGTGTGAAGACATCAAGTGCCTGACTTAATGCAACGGCCAACCTTGCACAGTACATCTGACGTGTACAGCGATCAGGCCAGCCACTGAACTTCAAAGACAGTAAGTGTGGCTGGGCTTAGTAAGGAGTAACTGCGTCGATCTCATGAACTGCGTGTCTCAGCTCTCCTTGGAAGCTCTCCTGAGTTAGACTCAAACATGTTAACATGGATCACTTGCTTCTTTGAGCTCGCTCTTCCTGAGACACTTTCCTGCTGGACTTTATCAACCAAGTGCACAGGTAAAGACAGGAAGTAGAAAGCGTACAACAAGAGTGCAGAAAATTAAACTGGAAAAACCGAGATAACCAAATACTGAGTGTCATTCAGACTTAAAACTCATGATAAATACTCAATGCTCATTTTCTATATGCGGATTTAAACATCATACACTACCAACTGTTGAAAAAACCCAGTACATTCCAAATACCTCATTCCACTGACTATAAGAAATCATTTGCCCCATTTTACTCAATGAAACAAGGTAACTTCTGACTCGTGCCCAAGCTCCCCTCATTTTGTTACCTTCTTCCCTTTTACAATGTGTTTTCTTTCAAAATACCACACTGCCCCTAAGGAGGGCTTATCCTACCAGACTCACCCAACCAGCTTGCTCCCTTAAATAACTCCCAAGATGCACCGTGGATTTGAACAGACAGACTGTTAGCCTGATCTAGAATTGCTTCATTAGGAAAAAAGGTTGCAGTCACATTCAAAGCAACAGATAGTTCATGGACTAAAATGATCACAACAAAAATCAGCAAATAAAGTCATGACAGTTAAAACTATTAGTTCTGAACAAAAGAATCAGCTTTTATCAAGTTACACCAAGCAGGCTCTAGAAAATCAGGTTCAGCAAAGGACTCTCCCTCTGCCAGCACCTCCTTGCCTGTCCATTGGAAAAGCAACGAACAGAGACCACCACCATGCATAGGTCCAACTAGCAGTTACTTCTTGTCTCTGATGCCTACTTGACTGTGGAATGCCCAGAAAATACCCCCCTGGAACCCCACTACTGTTCTTGTATTTTGTGATCCCTCTCCCGTTAAAAGTCATGGAATTCTCCTTTGTTGTCAAAGGCATTTTTCAGTCAATCCCAGGCGGGACTCCCTAGGCCTAGCCACAGCATGTAACTTGGGCAGCACAGCAGACATAGGCTTTGGAGCCAGGTGGCTTAACTGTAAAAGTGGTTCTGCTCTAGAGGAGCTGGACACATGCCTTGTTCAAGCATCTGAAATGGGAAGAAGAGTAGTTCCTGCCTCTATGCACACAAAGCATTCGACAATGTTAGCTGTCACTGCCCTCTGGCTGGGTTCTTTGCAAGGCCCAGGAAAGGCAGTGACAGCTGGCCTCCAGGCTGGAGTTGCTCAGTCTACCAAGGACAGACAAGCAGTGTTCATCCATGGAAGCACGCTCAAGGAGAGGCAGCAGGGGCTGGGTGAAGGTCACTGGGCACCATGCACTGAGAGGCAGCAGGGGCTGGATGAAGGTCACTGGGCACCATGCACTGAGAGGCAGCAGGGGCTGGGTGAAGGTCACTGGGCACCATATGCACGCTGCACAGATCCTCAGCAACTCCCAAAGCAGTCACCAGCAGAAGCTAAGCATTTGGAAGTCCCCTGGCCTCACTACTTTGACTTGCTTGCCTAGCCCACTCTCCAGCAGGGGCAGAGAGCCTGTGGCCACTGTCAGAAGCCTCTGCTTCTGGTCACCAGCAGGACAATTACTGATCTTGTGAGCCCAGCTCATACCACCTGTAGGGAGATGGGACTCAATGGCTGGAGGGAAAACCTTGACTCTTAAGAGGACGGCTGATCTGACCAACAGCAACAGCCGATTTAAAAAAAAAGAAAAACGCCATCAAAAGATGCACAGCTCAGTATCTGCATCGATCGATCAGGGGTTACTAGTTTTAAAAGCTCCATGAAAATGAAAAAAAAAAAAAAAAAAAAAGCCTGTTCTCATCTTTTTCAGTCTGGCCTCAAGTGAGGAACGGATTCTCCCAGTTCAATCCCTTACACCTCTGACTGCCCATGCCAGGGAAAATAGAAGATAGGTCAGGATGCAGGGCTGTGTGGGATTCTGCAGAACTGAACAAAAAGCTTCACAAGTGACAAGTTGTAACAGGTGAATTTATCTACCTTAGGCTCTAAAATCCAAGCACCAGCATACAAAATAAGGCCCATGAAATCATCTCATCTCCTCATTACCTCTCAGCAGCCTTTCCTCTTGAAGTCTGAGTTGGGTAGATCATGATTCTTGTGCTGTGCAAGACCTTTCTTACCATCCACTCTACCTTAACTTACCAAATCAAGACATCACTACAGTGACCTGACAAGATGATGAGGTTAAAAATGTCTTAGTCTGGGACAGCTAATTATGTCCAAGGAGCATGTGAATGAGAAGAGAAAGTCCTGAATACATATAATTAAAAAGAAAAATACAGGTAATTACTACAAAGTAATTATTACCAAAAAAAGAGACAACCTGAAAACTGAAATTTTAGATGTATTCAAAATTTTACTTAAGATAGGGATTTAAGCCAGGCATGGTGTGTACTCGAGAGGCAGAGGTGGACGATTGCTGTGAGTTTAAGGCCACTGAGACTACATTACATAGTGAATTTCAAGTCAGCTTGGGCTAGAGAGAGACCCTACCTTGAAAAACCAAAAAGATAGGTATTTACAACTGCAAAAAGTTCCAATCAGTATAACACAAAATATTTCTGTCAAAATTTGGGCATCCACCTCCCTACCCCTACACAATGTTTGCTTTTGCTTTGCTCTGACAAAAATCATACTTAGGAGGCCGAACTGTCTTCTTGGCATGCACAAAGCAAGAGAGTAATATACTTTATGTCAAAATAGAAGAAACAAAATCAATAAACCATTTACGTCACATAAAAAAAAATCACATAGCTTCAATCTCAAGCCATACACCTCTGCAAATTTCAGAGAGCAGTTTCATTCACTGAATGACCTAAGCTGGGTTTGTCACCTATAGCCACAGAACTTCAGATAGTCTCAAGGGCCATGTCAAGCCAGAAACAGCCAGAAGAGAGGAAGAAAAAGGTTATGCAGGGCCCAGGTGGAAGAACCAGAACAGGATGTCTGAGAGAGGTTGTAAGAAAGGTGTATTTGGTGCCCAGGCACACCACAGTAAAAGAACGTGAAGGGGCTGAGTTGGAATACTGTCTGCCTAACTAGCAAAACCATAGGTTTAATCCCAACACCACCTAAACCAGGTGTGGTGATACACACCTGTCATTCCAATACTGGGGAGGTGGAGGCAGGAGAATAACAAGTTCAAGGTCATCCTAAACCTGGGTGACTTGAGCCCATTTTCAAGATGAATGAAACAAGGGCTGGGGACACAGCTCAGTGGTTTAAGGTGCTTGCCTGCAAAGGCTGACAGCCCCATTTTCAATTCCCATAAAGCTAGAGAGGCAATCGCTTACAACGATAAGGGACAGGAGACACTGGCATACGTGCATGCATGGAAAAGACAAAGCAGAGACACCTGGATGTTCAAGAATAAAGTCTGGCCAGGTGTGGTGGCACTCGACCTTAATCCCAAGCACTCAAGAGGTAGGGGTGGGAGGATCACTGTGAGTTCGAGGCCAGCCTGAGACTAGTGTGTGTTCCAGGTCAGCCTAGGCTAGAGTGGGACCCTACCTCAAAACAAGCAAAAAGAATAAAGTCTGAAGAGAAATGGAGACATTTGTAACCCTAGCACTCAGGGGCCAAAGCAAAATGACTGCCCAACCAGGCATGGTGGCGAGCACCTTTAATCCAAGCAGAGGTAGGAGGATTACTATGAGTTCGAGGCCAGCCTGGGCTAGAGCCAGACCTTACCTGGAAAAATTCAAGGCTAGCCTGGGTTACACAGCAAGACCCTATCTTAACAAAACAACAAAATGAATGAATAAAGCTTATAGGAGTGACTTTAAATAGTACCATGGAGTGCGAGAAAGCACTCACAGGGAAATACAACTGCAGAGCCAAGGGGACCCTCGGATCACACTGCAGCATCTCCAGCTCAAGACCAAGACACTGAGGCAAAGGGCTGACCATGGCCTGGCCTGGGACCAGGACAGGGGCTACGACAACACCCTGGTCCACGCAGGAGGACACCCTCCACAAACCCCGGGGCCGGCCAGCAGTGTGCACAGTCTGTCTCCCCCCTCCACGGACCCAGGGCCGGCACCGTGCACGGTCCGTCTCCCCCTCCACGGACCCGGGACAGCACCGTGCACGGCCCGTCTCGCCCTCCATGGACCCGGGGCCGGCACGGTGCACGGTCCGTCTCGCCATCCACGGACCCGGGACAGCACCATGCACGGCCCGTCTCGCCCTCCACGGACCCGGGACAGCAGCGTGCACGGTCCGTCTCGCCCTCCACGGACCCGGGGCCGGCAGCGTGCACGGCCCGTCTCCCCCTCCACGGACCCGGGACAGCAGCGTGCACGGTCCTTCTCGCCCTCCATGGACCCGGGACGGCAGCGTGCACGGTCCTTCTCGCCCTCCACGGACCCGGGGCCGGCACCGTGCACGGTCCGTCTCCCCCTCCACGGTCCCGGGGCCGGCACCGTGCACGGTCCTTCTCGCCCTCCACGGACCCGGAGCCGGCAGCGTGCACGGTCCTTCTCGCCCTCCACGGACCTGGGGCCGGCAGCGTGCACGGTCCGTCTCCCCCTCCACGGACCCGGGGCCAGCACCGTGCACGGTCCTTCTCGCCCTCCACGGACCCGGAGCCGGCAGCGTGCACGGTCCTTCTCGCCCTCCACGGACCCGGGGCCGGCAGCGTGCACGGTCCGTCTCGCCCTCCACGGACCCGGGGCCGGCACCGTGCACGGTCCGTCTCGCCCTCCACGGACCTGGGGCCGGCAGCGTGCACGGTCCTTCTCGCCCTCCACGGACCCGGGGCCGGCACCGTGCACGGTCCTTCTCGCCCTCCACGGACCCGGGGCCGGCACCGTGCACGATCCGTCTCGCCCTCCACGGACCCGGGGCCGGCAGCGTGCACGGTCCGTCTCCCCCTCCACGGACCCAGAGCCGGCACCGTGCACGGTCCGTCTCGCCCTCCACGGACCCGGGGCCGGCAGCGTGCACGGTCCTTCTCGCCCTCCACGGACCCGGGACCGGCACCGTGCACGGTCCGTCTCGCCCTCCACGGACCCGGGGCCGGCACCGTGCACGGTCCGTCTCCTCCGTCCGCCCCCAAGCTTGACCTTGCGCCGGGAGCCTCACCTTCCGCCACGTCCTCGTCGACTGCGCCCTTCACCTGCGAGAAGCACCACTGGAAGTCGTTGCCGCCCGCGGGGCAGCCGCCGCCGCCGGCTCCTGCAACACAACGGGCGGTCAGGACAGCCCCGCCCGCCCGCTCGCAGCCCGCCCGCCGCCCTCCCGCTAGCGCGCGGCCCTCACCAGCCATGGCCGTGGCCGCGGCGCGGGACGGCGCCTGCCCTGCCCAGCCCAGCGCGGCCCACCCGAGGCGCCCGCCGAGCGCTCAGCCCGGCCGCCGCCGCCTCCGCCGGGGAGGGATTTTTTTCCCCCTTTTCAAAATGGCGCCCAATGCCCGTCGCCCCTCAGGATGACGTCACCCCTCCGCCTTCTCCGACGCCCAGTGCCGCGGGGGCTGCCGGGGGCGCACGGGGCGCTGACCGCGCCTGCGCGAGCCGCCCTGACCCCGAGCCGGCGCCGCCCCGGGTCGAAGGTGAGGGCGCCTCAGGGCGAGGGTGTAGCCGGGCCGGAAGACGTGGGCAGGCTTCCCGGGCAACGGACGGCCGAGCGTCCGGTAAGCGTCCGGTGACCCGCCGCCGCCGGCCGCCCGCGTCTTCGCTGGCCGCAGACCCGCCTCGGCGGCCCGCTGGACTCCGCCGGCGACTTCCCCGCCCCCTCCAAGTCCTGAGCCAATGGGATTGCGGAGTCTCCGCGCAGCAGCCTATGGCGCGCGGCGCCGCGGCGACCCTGTCGCCCGCGTCCCCTTTTCTGCGCAGCTGGCCCAGGCGCCGCTTCGGGCCCGATCCGGAGTTGTCCGAAGCCGCCTAGCCCTCCGCTGTGGGCGCGCGCCTCTTGCCTTCAGCGCGGAGTCGCTCGTGGCTGCGATGTACCCGAAATCCCAACTTCTTTGAGGCGAGTTGCGAAGTAGCAGTGAGCGTGTCGCACCGCTAGAGGGCAGTTGTCCCGAGCCGGAGCGGTGTCCACTCCAAAGGCGACCCGGCCAGCTCTGGCCCTCACACCTAGCACTGCCACCTCGGGGGGCGTAGATGAACACAGCCGACTGAGCATAATAAGCGCTGGTAGAGCTTATTTTTCAGCCAGGAAGAGACAATAAGGCAAAAATATGGGATAAGTTAGGTGGGGCAGAGAAAAACTGAGAGTGAAGGAGGGCACAGGAGCAGGAGAGCTGCGTCAGTTGTAGAAGACGTCCAGGAGACAAGGAGTGCGCCTCAGACGACGACTGCCACAGCTGCCAGCGGAAAAACAGCCGCCGCTGCTTCTGCTTCTCTCTCTCTCTCCCTCCCTCCCTCCCTCTCTTCCTCCCTCTCTCTCTGTGCCCCTCTCCTCCAGCCTCTTGCTGTTTAGCCAGGCTGGCCTCTAGTGCTGGGGTTACAATCATGTGTTGCAGCCGGGCGTGGTGGTGCACGCCTTTAATCCCAGCACTTGAGAAGCAGAGGTAGGAAGATTGCTGTGAGTTTGAGGCCAGCCTTAGACTACATACTGAATTCTAAATCAGCCTGGGCTAAAGTGAAACCCTAACTCGAGAAACCAAAAGCAAACATGTGTTGCCACACGCCCAGCTTGCTGATGGTTGAAGTGGCAGCTCGAAGCTGTAGGAGGAGCAGAGTGAGTGGAGAATGGAGGCAGGCTGCTCACAAGAATGGAGGCAGAGAGGTAACGGCAGGAAGACAGAGCAGGAAGCAAGTGCCATGATATGGACTCTGATGAGATAAGCCTTGAGCACGGGAGTTATGATGGACTGGCTCTTAAGTAGGGTCTCTGGGTTGCTCAGCTGAGAACAGCCAGCGTTACCTACCCAAGAAAGGAAACAGATGAATAGGAGGATTTGGGTGGTCCAGCAAAGTGATGCAGGTGGAGCGGCAGTGGTATGGTGGTGGGTGGTGAGGATGTGCCAGACTTCAGAGGTAAGAACTTGGAAGGCAGGGCCTCCAGGGTTACAGATAGAATGAATGCAGTGTCAGAAAAAAGGGAGGCTTAAATAACTGAGCCCAGGGCTTGGAGAACCCGAAGGGATGGGTTTCCAGGTCTCAAGTAGTAAGACATTCTGTGAAAGACAACTAGATGCAGCTGAGTGATGGTACTGTTGAGTTGAGCCGCATCCTTGCTGACTTTCTGCCTGCAGGATCTGTGTCTGACAGAGTCTTCAAGTCTTCATCTGTAACACTGGCTCCTCTACTTCTACTCCACATGTGTAGTTTTCCTTCATGTCATCTGAAGCTCTGTTATTGCATGTTAAGGACTGTTAGGTCTTCTTGGGGAATTGACACTTCTTCCATTAAGTAATGACCTGTTTATTTTTTATCTACTTCCTTCACTTCAAGTTAGCTCTGTCTAAAATTTATATAGCTGTTCCCTCCTTTTGTTTTTCATCCCTTTACTATGAATCTGTCTTTATATTTAAAATAGGATTCTTAGGCTGGGTATACTCAATGATAGAGCACTTGTCTAGCATATACCAAGTTTTGGGCTCCATTCTTTTAAAAAAATATTTTCATTTATTTGCAAGCAGAGACAGAGGTGGAGAGGGAAGAGAAGAGAGAGAATGGGCATACCAGGACCTCCAGCCACTGCAAATGAATTCCAGATACATGCACCATTTTCTGCATCTGGCTTCATGTGGGTACTGGGGAATCAAACCCAGGTTGTTAGGCTTTGCAGCCAGTAGCCTTAACCTCTGAGCAATCTCTCCAAACCCATGTTGGTTCTTGCAGACATATAGGCTCTATCTTATTGCTGATGTGTTTAGACCATTGATGTTTAAAGTGATTGTTGATCTAATTGGGTTAATGTGTACCATGTATACCACAATTCCCTATTTGTGGTCCTTATCCATTGTTTCTTTTTTTAAAAAAATCTCTCTCTCTGTGAGAACTACAAAGGCTGTGTTGTGAGTTTATTTGTGTGTATGTATGTATCCACATTTCAATGAAGATATTGAAACATACTCTCCATGACCATTACCTGGAGACCACATAAGCTCACCAAGGCTTCCAGCAACAGGACTGTTCCCTGTGGGTGGGGTAGGGATTTATTTTGGCTCATAGTTTCAGTCCATCATGGCAGCAAGGGCGTGATAGAGGTGAACTGCTCAAGTGGAGAAGAGAGAGAGAGACCATGAATGAGACTGTGAGTCTGCCTTATCATGTCTAATGCAGTTCAGCACGAACGTCAGTAAGCCGCTATAGGTTCCATGTGGCCACACCTGCCCACTGGGCCTTATGTGTAATTGCACAGTTTGGCTGCAACACAGGTCTCCTTACTCTGGCCAGCAGCTCCTACATTGATAGGCACCTTTTCTGAGGACATCCCAAGTCCAGGAAGGTGGACGGGACATTAGACCTGCATTTGTGTTTTATGAATAGATATCGGGAACTTACATTACAAGCCCAGAATGGTCCCTTGGGAATGCAGGACCTTCAGTTCTGTTACATTTACCCTGCACCCTGCAGAGCTCTGCTAATGTCATAGGCTCAGTACTCCATGAATTTCCCCTCTGGGCTGAGAGGACAAAACGTGTGTTCTGCAGACTCACTAGCAGGGCAAGTGCTGGGCTGGCTGAAGTCCTGGTGTGGGGCAGGCAACTTTCAAAGTTGCTGCTCAACTTCAGGGAACCAGCCCTGTTTCTGGGCATCTTGGTCAGTGTGTGAGATGGTCTTCATGCAGTGACCATGGAAAGCATGTCTTTTATTTTTTTGTCCAAAACAATAAACTTTTATTGGGTAGTATTTTTTTCTCTTTTTCTGTTATTTTTCTTTTCATTTTTTTAAAAAAAAATTTGTTTATTTTTATTTATTTGAGAGTGACAGAGAGAGAGAGAGAGAATGGGCGTGCTAGGGCCTCCAGCCACTGCAAACAAACCCCAGACACATGCACCCCTATGTGCATCTGGGCTATGTGGGTCCTGGGGAATCGAGCCTCGAACCGGGGTCCTTAGGCTTCACAGGCAAGCGTTAACCACTAAACAATCTCTCCAGCCCTCATTTTTTTTTTATTAACAACTTCCATGTTTATAAAAAAATCCCATGGTAATACCCTCCCCCCTCCCACTTTCGCCTTTGAAACTCCATTCTCCATCATATCCCCTCCACCTCTCAATCAGTCTCTCTTATTTTAATGTCATATCTTTTCCTCCTCTTATGATGGTCTTGTGTAGATAGTGTCAGGCACTGTGAGGTCATGGATATCCAGGCCATTTTGTGTCTGGGGGGGAGCACGTTGTAAGGAGTCCTACCCTTCCTTTGGCTCTTACATTCTTTTCACCACCTCTTCCACAATAGACCTTGAGCCTTGGAAGGTGTGATAAAGATATTGCAGTGCTGAGTACTCCTGTCACTTCTTTCCAGCACCATGATGCCTTCTGAGTCATCCCAAGGTCACTGCCATCTGAAAAGAGATTCTATGCCAAAAGTGAGAGTAGCATTAATATAAGGGTATGAACATTAAGAGAAGTGCTTACTGTGCAGTTAGATAAGCATAGCATATACACTTGGCCAGGCAGCAGCAGATGTTACATGCCTAGGGCTCATGACTACCCCTGTTTTAAGTTTTCGGTATCAGGGTTGTATTCCCTCCCATGGAGCGGGCCTCCAGTCCAGTTAGAGGGCAGTTGGTTTCCACCATGACAGACGTGCCACTATTGCACTCGTTGGCTCATTTGGTCTGGCTGGCCAAATGTAAGGCTTGCAGTGTCCACTGTTAATTATCTTCACAGGTGATTTCTCTTTCTTCCATTGAACTGCATGCAGAATGGCTTCTTCCAACTTTCTGTCAGCTGGTCTACATGGAGGAGATTATCAGCTCAGTTCCAGCAGGATTTCTCAGTGGCCTTGCAACCCAAGTATGTGGAGTCTTCAGCAATAGGGTCTTACCATCTATTCCTGGTGGGAAACCTAGGACCTCCCTCGGCAATGGTCTGTAATGTTTTGGGGGCATCAGGGACCTCATTGGAAGGTATCCCATCCCTGGCATGAAAATTTTCTAGCAACAATTTACGGCTCCTGAGTGTTCCATTGTCCATAAAAGTAGGTTTCCATATGATTTATTTATATCCTCCTAGATTTTGATTAGCCCTCCCTCCACCTTTCCTTTACTCAATCTCTTCCCCTGACCTCACTTTGGGCCTTGAAAAGCATGTCTTAATGTCCTTCTAGAAATGTGGACGTGTGTGTGTAACAAAACACAATCTTTGTAAATCTGCAGAATTAAAAGTTGTTCTGCTGTCTATCGTTTGTGCTATAATGTCATCCTAAGAGAGAACTGGAGCCATGTCAATGTTCTAAGGTGATCTACACTGACCCTCACTTGTGCATGACCCTTACGGTTCCCGGGGGGGGGGGGGCATTGTGGTGGCAGCTCCTCTTTGCTCCTCTTCTCTCTGTGCTGCTCTCAGGGCCTCAGCACCTGGGTTTCAATGAATGCACAGTGTTCCTGATCTTTCTTCATCTCCCTTCCCCCTCCCGGCTCCCTCCTTGGGATCTACCTCTTCCTCTTGAATCCCTGTCCTCCAATTGAGCATGGGGTCAGCACCCTCCTGTAGTATACTTGTGTGGTCAGGAGTGTTTGAATTTTTACTGGAGGCTCAGCTCAACACAAGTAGCTGGTGTCTTGCCTGCTAAAGCTGAGGCTGTGAGCCACCCCTGTATAAAGCCCTGAAGAACATGATAGTCAAAGGTGGCAAAGCCCAGGTCCTTCTATAACTCTCCATAGGAAGCTCTTGGATCTTCCTAATGTGCTCTGCAAAATTTCATAGCCTATCAGATTTCAGTCATATATCAGCCTAGGTTCTTCCATCCAAGAGGTCTCCTGCCTTGTGATTATGAACTATAAATTGAGAAAACCAAGAGAACACTGTGACTGTGAAATGTGACCGAGTAACAGCAGAACATGATTACTTCTTGGACAAGAGACTGTTTCTAGTGTAAATAGGGAGAAGGGCTGCAGAGGTCTTTGTGTGAGGTTTCTGGAGAAAAGGGCCAGGGAGGGGCGCTGAGGTGGTGGGAGGTGATGCCAGAGGACTCCTTACAGCTGTAGGGGAGATAGGGAGCACCTGCTCAAACCCTGAGAGGATGCACTGGGGATAGGCTGAGCTGGGAGGTGCTGAGCCTGTGGTCATAGGCACTTGAAGGAAGGAGAATTCTGAGACTGCAGAACTGGGGTCTAAGCCATGTTTTTTTTTTTTTTTTTTTTTTGTGGTTCTGGTTCTACCTTTGCTCTCTTATATTAACTAGTATTTGAGTGTTGTTTGCTGTTTTCCAGGTTCCTTATATGTGTGTTTTTCTTTCTCTTCGGCATGGAGGATTCTTTCAAGTATTTTGTGTAGAGCTGGTTTTGTCTTCAAATACTCCTTTAGCCTGCTTTTGTCATGGAATGTCCTTATTTCTCCATCTATTTGAATGGATAGTTTTGCAGGATAAAGTAGTCTTGGTTGACAGTTGTTATCTTTCAGAGTTTGGAATACTTCACTCCAAGCCCTTCTGGCTTTGAAAGTTTGTGTTGAGTAATCTGCTGTGATCCTGATGGGCTTGCCTTTGTAGGTAACTTGATTTTTCTCTCTAACTGCTTTCAATATTTTTTCTTTGGATTGTGTGTTTGGTAGTTTGATTATAATATGGCGAGGAGAGGTTCTTTCCAGGTTTTGTCTGGCTGGTGTTCTAAATGCTTCCTGTATCTGCATTGGCACCTCTTTCCCAATTTGGGGGAAGTTTTCTTCTATGATTTTGTTGAAGATGCCTACTATACCTTTGGATTGAAATTCTTCTCCTTCTACTATACCCTGAATTCTTATATTTGATCTTTTCATAGTGTCCCGAATATCTTGAAATTCCCATTCATACTTTTCTATTAGTTTGTCTTTCTCTTTGTTGGATTGTATTAGATCTGCCATCTGGTCTTCTAGCTTAGATATTCTGTCCTCTCCTTCATCCATTCTACTGGTGAGATTTTCTACAGAGTTTTTTATTTCATTAACTGTGTTCTTCATTGCTAGTAATTCTGACTGGTTTTTCTTCATTATTTCTATTTCCTTATTTATGTCTTGTATTGATTTCTTTATTTCGTTAAATTGGTGTCCTGTATCTTCTCTGATTCCTTTGATTTCTTCTTTGAGTTCATTGAACATATTTACAATCATTCTTTTGAAATCTTTCTCAGGCATTTTCTCTAACTCGTTTTCACTAGAGGTCATTTCTGAAGCATTGATGCTTTTTGGTGGATTTATATTGCCTTGGTTTTTGGTGTTTCTTGTGTTATAATGTATATATTTTTGCATCTTGGATTAAGTTACTGCTTAGATTTTCCAGTTAGCTGGGTATCCTTTGCTGTATCTATTGATCTGATATTGTATATCTTCTATGTAGGAGATTAAGATGTTAGGTGTGGCTCTTACCACTCTCAGAGTATCTAGACACGTGGTCTTAGGGGTTAAGTTTGCCTGCTATGGGGGTATTCAAATAGGTTGAGTGGAATAAAATACAGGTATATTCTAAAATTTAACTAAACCCTATACACATTCAGTCAAGAACAGCACCGAGCATTTATGCAAGATTAGGTATTATAAAAACCAGATCCTCTATCAACAAAGAAGTTAAGATTTCTGGTCTGTTGAGGGATCCAAGTCAGCTTGTGACCAGGTGAGACCCTTCCCTGGTTCAATCCCAGTTACCTCTTTGGATGCTTTTGGTCTCGGTCAAGTTGCTGGCTGGGATGTTGGGCCGCTGTTCTGCTTTCTGGAACTGGGTACTGGCTTTTCCTGTGGGGCAAACCAAGCCTGGCAACTGTGGCCCTGCAGATTGGCGCCCCTGATGCTGGATCCCCGCTGCTGCCGCTGGAGCTGCCGCTGCTGGGACCACTGCTGCTGGATCCGCCACTGGAGATGCCGCTGCTGGGTCTGCCCCCGCTGATCCGCTGGAGCTGCCGCTGCTGGGTCCTCCGCCTCTGATCCGCTGGTGCTGCCGCTGCGGGATCCACCTCTGCCGCTGAAGCCGCTGGAGCCTCCGCTGCTGGATTCGCTGCCCTGAAGCCGCTGTGGCCGGTACCGGAGCAGCTGATGGTGTTTTTGGGGCTGGAGTCACGGCTTCCACCGCCGCTTCCGGCTTCCACCGCCGCTTCCGCTGCCAGGGTCTGAGCCGCCGCTGTTGGATCCCGAGTCGCCACTGCCGGAGCCCGTGATGCAGCTGCCGGTGCCCGTGCTGCCGCTGCCGCTGCCAGAGTCTGAATCGCCGCTACCGGGTCCGAGGTGCCGCTGCCGGAGCCCAAGTCGCCGCTACCGGGTCCCGAGCTGCCGCTGCCGGAGCTGCTTCGGCCTGCCCGTGTGTGCTCTGGATATCTCCTACTTCTCCGCTGCTGTTTTAATCTCTTATACACCTCCCTTGTGTATTTTGCTGGGTTTTCTTTGGCTTTTTCTCCCCTAGGCTGCTTAGGCGTGGTTCCTATGCCGCCATCTTGACCGGAAGTCCTAAGCCATGTTAATAAGACCCCTGGAGGGTATGGGGATGCCAACAAAACCTGGGCAGCTCAATATTCCTATCTGACAAATGGTAGTTGCTTTAAACAACATGTGAAGCACTTAGGAGAGAGAGATGAGGAAACTATTTCCCATGGTTCAACTAAATGGATAGAATTTTGTAAATAATCTCTAATAATTGGGATAAGCAATGTGTGCTGGGAAACCAACTCTCAAGGAAGAAGAGGGAAAGGCGGAGAGGAGGACAAGAAAGGGGGAGGAGGTGGGAAAGAGAAGGGGGGGATGGGGAAGAAGGAAGAGGTGGGGAGGAGGGAGAGGACCAGGAAGAGGAGATGGGATGGGAGGAGGAGGGAGAGGAAGGAGTAGTCACAGCCTCTGTTGCCCACACTGCCTTATCAACTCCCACAGTATAAATATTCACACCATAGCCAAACTCAAGCTACCAACGTACGGTCATTGGCGGTGCAGTTGGGTAGAGGCCCCCATTCACAGTTGGTTTTCCAAGCTGGCACAATCAGCTTTGGTACAACCCATCCTGGGCATCCCAAAAGTGTGCTGCTGTGTGCACCCACCCCAGCTGCAGCCCTGTTTCACAGCAGCATTGTGGCAGGGAGCCAAGACTGAGGAGCCAGGCAGGCTCTGGCTCCATTCCCCCAACCCTGTGAGTTTACTTCGCCAAGCCTCAGCCATCAAGATGTAGCCGCACATTGGAGTGGGCACTCTGCCATCATTATGGTTGAAGTTGGTAATTACAGCTCTGAGGAATGGCTGACTGATGGCTTCGCACAGAGCAGTGAGGAGCAGAGTTCCATGTTGCTGTGACACTGGCAAGAGAAGGAGCTTCGGCTGAACCTTTCAGTATATGGGAGTGTGAAGGAAGTAGACTATGCCTGCTGGGGTAGCACAGGGGCCTGCTCCTTGGGAGGGGTGCCAGCCCATGCTTCCTAGATAAACACAGGCAAGTGATGTCTGCGGCCAGGTGTTGCCTCTGTTCCGCTCGTCCCCCATGTTGTGGTAGTTTAAAGGTGATAGTTTGAATGTTTGGCTCATTTTCATTTTTTTTTTTTTTTTTTTTTACAGAGAGAAGTAAGTTCTCTAATGTCTCTTTAAAATTTATTTGAGAGAGAGAGAGCGCGAACCCACACCAGGGCCTTCAACTGCTACAAGTGAACTCCAGACGTGTGCACCCCCTTGTGTGCATGTGCGACATTGCATACTTGTATCACTGTGAGTCTGGCTTATGTGGGTCCTGGAGATTCGAACATGAGTTCTTAGGTGTTGCAGGCAGGTGCCTTAATCACTAAATCATCTCTCCAGCTCTCAATCATTTCTTTTTCAAGGTAGGGTCTTGCTCTAGCCCAGGATGATCTGGAATTCACCTGGTAGTTTCAGGGTGGCCTTGAACTCACGGCAACCCTCCTTCCTCGGTCTCCCAAGTGCTGGGATTAAATGTGTGCAGCACCATACCTGGCTTAAGTTTTTTTTTTCTGTTTTTGTTTTTCTGAGGTAGGGTCTCACCCTAGCCCAAGCTAACTTGGGAGTCACTATGTAGGCTCAGGGTGGTCTCAAACTCACAGTGATCCTCCTGCCTTTGCCTTCCAAGTTCTGGGATAAAAGGTGTGCACCATCACACCTGGCTTCTCGATCATTTTTGACTAAAACCCCAACTTGAGCCCCTAGCAGGCAGATTCCTGCTAGAGGGGGAATGCCACTGGGGGTGGGTCTGATTACAGCCCGAAGGCGTGGAGAGCAGTTTGAGCACTGCTGGGTTGATTTTGCAGTGCTGGCTGGTGGTGACGTGTCTCTGCTTGGATATTTTTGTTTTGTTTTTGACGTAGGGTCTCACTATAGCCAAGGCTGACCTGGAACTCACTCTGTAGTCCCAGGCTGGCCTCAACTCACAGCAATCTCCCTACCTCTGCCTCCTGAGTGCTGGAATTAAAGGGATGTGTCATTATGCCCTCGCTGTTGAGGTCACGTTTGCATTGCAGGTAGAAATCACCCAAGCAAGAGCAACTTGTAGGAAAACAGGTTTATTTTGTCTTATAGGCTTGAGGGGAGGCTCTGTGACAGCAGGGGGAAACGATGGCATGAGCAGAGGGTGGACATCACCCCCTGGCCCACATAAGGTGGACCATCGAAACAGGACAGTGTGCCAAACACTGGGTGAGGAAACTGGCTATAACATCCATAAGCCCGCCCCCAACAATACACTCCCTCCAGGAGATATTAATTCCCAAATCTCCATCAGTTGGGAACCTAGCATCCAGACCACCTAAGTTTGTGGGGGAAACCTGAATCAAACCACCACATTCCTCCCCTGACCCCCATGAACTGATACCTATACATGATATAAAATACAATGCATTCAGTCCAACTTTAAAAGTCCCCATAGTTGTTATCAATCCCAATGATGTTCAAACATCCCCATAGTCCAAGATCTTTTAACTGAGCCATAATACCAACCCCCAAATCCATAATGGCACAGAATAAACATTCACACTGCAAAAGATGGCATTGGGCATAGCAAAGAAATACTCAAGCAATACATGATTTAAAACAACCAGGGCAAACATCAAACTGTAGCTCCAAGTCCAACAACTCTAGTTAGTGACAAATCACCAAGTCTGATCATTTTAACCAGCAGCAAAAGTCCCTGGTATTCCAATCCTGCCCCTCCAGCTTGGCTACTCACAGTCGTGGTAAACTTCATCGGGGCCAGCAGCTTTCCTTAGCAGCCATCTCGTGGTCCCAGCAGCTCCACTGGGTCTCCACTGCAATCCATGGTTCATCCTCATGGCTCCATGGGGGTCTCCATACAGGCATCCAGCAAACCTGCTTCACACTGCCCATGACCATTTCTAAAACAAGACCGTGTTACAAACTTAATGACCCTCTCTTTGCTGCATTTCTTATACTCCATAATACCAGGTAGGATTCCAATCTGTTAATCCAGGGGGGAATAAAGCAGATTTTGAAAAATAGGATACTCCTTCAGCACTCAGGCCCTTTCAAAAGAGTCTACATTCTTCCTGTTGCCCCAGTGCAGGTCAGATGGCCCAATCTCAATAGTTGTAATCTCTCAAACAATTTGCAGGTGAGTGCGCAGCAGTTTAGGCCCAAAGATTTCATTTTTTCTGTGCCAGATCCCTCTGCTCACACCTGTTCTTTTCTACACAAAGCAACCCTGCACAACTTCTCAGGACAGGGGCATAACTAGTCTTTTCACATAAACTGCCTCTAGCCCAGTCCAAGCAAAGCTCTTTCTCACCCTCATAAGCCAAACCTCACAGTCCATAGTTCTTACTGCATTCAGGTCTTGCAACTCTGACCAGAATAGTCCATTAAGCTGTACTTACAGCACTGCAAGGCATCTCTTAGGCCAAGGTTTCAAATCCTTCCACATTCCTCTTGAAAATCAGCTCTAAAAGGCCAAAGCCACACAGTCACATGTCTAGCAGCAATCCCACTCTTGGTACCACTTTTTACTGTTACAGTCAGGTTCTCATTGCTGGTAGAAATCACCCAACCAAGAGCAGCTTATAGGAAAAAGAGGCTTAATTTGGCTTACAGGCTTGAGGGGAAGCTCCACCATGGCAGGGGTAAATGATGGCATGAGCAGAGGGCGGACATCACTCTCTGGCCCACATAATGTGGACATCAGGAAAAGGAGAATGTGCCAAACACTGCCATGGGGAAACTGGCTAAAATTCTCCATAAGCCCACCACCAACAATACACTTCCTCCAGGAGACATTAATTCCCAAATCTCTATCAGCTGGGAACCTAGCAGTCAGAAGAACCAAGTTTATGGGGGACACCTGAATCAAACCATCATATCAGCCAAAGAGAGGGAATGGACACACTAGGACTTCTTGCCACTTGATTCTAGATGCATGTTCCACTTTGTGCATCTGAATTTACATGGGTACTTGGGAATTGGACTTTGGCCATCAGGCTTTGCAAGCAAGTACTTTTAGCCACTGAGTCATCTCTCCAGCCAGTCTTCCCCTCTTGAAACCTGCAAAAAGATCCCCTCCCCAGGAAGCTTCTCCAGAAACCCATTAGGAGGCAGACTGTATTCAGAGGCTCCTGGACGGATCAGCACAGGATAGGAAATGGTGGCTGGTAGGAGCCCCTTGGTATGGGAATGTGAGACTGCCAGTCACTGTTGGTTGCAGGCAGCCTGAGGACTTGGCAGAGGACACTGAGTTCTGGCTCCTGTGCTTCCCAGGACCACAGTGTTCCTGGCTCTCTCTGGACTGGGTGAAGGGTGCTTTAAGGTTAAGAAAGTCAGAGTAGAACTAGATCTGGTTTCAAAACCCATGGAGCTTTGGGAGGCGTTCTGCACATCCAGCAGGCTGTCCCATGAGGTGATGCATGCCATACCTCTGTGGGGTGAAACAAAGCCAGGCTGGGCAGGGGTTAAGTGTGACCATGTTGGACTGTGTTCAAATTTTAATTTTTCTCATTTTGAAAAGAATTTATATACCTTAAGCACACGTGAGGACTTGGCTAGTGTCCAAGGAGGCAAAGGAAGAATTGTATGAACTTAAGTTGAGGGGCTCAGTCCTAAACCCTCACCCTTCCTTCCTGTATGCACTATGGAGGTGGTGCCTAGGACTGGGGGGCCTGGGACCTAGGGATCCACCTCCAACTTCCAGAAGGCAAGTGGGGGCTTTTCACTAGGACCTCAGACCCTGGAGTTCAAGCCTTTGGAGGACAGTGGAAGGCACAAGGGTCACTGAATGGGTTGCCTGCATCTATCTCTCTCTGTCTCCTTCTTTCTTTCTTTCTTTTTTTTTTTTCGAGGTAGGGTCTCACTCTAGTTCAGGCTGACATGGAATTCACTATGTAGTCTCAGGGTGGCCTTGAACTCACAGCGATCCTCCTACCTCTGCCTCCTGACTTCTTTCTTTCGAGAGGAGGAGAGGAGAGGAGAGGGGAGGGGAGGGAGAAAATGGGCTTTCCAGGGTCTCTTACCTCTGCAAATGAACTCCAGATGCATGCCCTACTTTGTACATCTAGCATTACATGGAGTTCGGACCTGGGACATCAGGCTTTGCAAGCATGAACCTTTAGCCACTGAACCATCTCTTCAGGCCCAGGCTTTCTTCTCAGGTCTGAAGTGATGTGTCCTGGACCCTGGGTGCTCTAGGTGCCCTGCATTTGGGATATCCATGGGTATCTACCACTTTGTGTGGTGCCTGGCCTCCGATGCAGTTCCGCCTTGTTCTGTGGGGACTGTTGTGTGCCTCCCCCCACGAACCCCACTTCATGCCTCTTCTGCATCTCATCCTGGGTGGCACCCTGGCCTTGAACAGCTGTTGGTCAGACACCAGGGTTCAGCATGGGCAGAGACTGGTTGTATGAGCAAGTAACCAAAAAGCTTCAGACATGCTGCTCTTGTCTTCTCCAATGCCCTGGCAGACAAGGTGTGATCCTGAGAGGTCTGGGATGATTTCAGGGGACTGAGCGCCAACCAAGAGTCTTGGGTCAGAGGCAGAGGACCCTGAGACTACAGGGTGTCAGGGTGTATGGCTGTCCATAGGCTTCCCACCAAACACTGCACACTTCACTGTGGGTCTGTTGGGAGTGGGAGTATCAGTGACAACAGTTCTACTGTCCCTGGGGTCTCAGGCTTCAGCAGAAGCCCGTGACACCAGCCACCAGCTGTGACACCAACTAAACAGAGTACAGATGAATTGTGCTTACAAATATCTTCCTCTGATGCACAGTGGTTGCTAATAGTATTTAAGGATTTTCAGTACAATGATTACATTACAGACCAAATGTGTGCTGTGTGGGAGTGAGGGGTGTTCCTGCTGTCTGATGCCCCTCCTCCTGCCGACCCACTGTATAACCCTCTGTTTTGTAGAGGACTCCTCCTCTAAGAACTCTCCTGTTTCTCCAGTTTATTCTCTTGAACACACATGCACTTGGCTCAAGTGTCTGGTGGAGTCTCTGGGAACTGGCCATCTCTGCCAGTTACCCTACAAGGCCAGCACAGACCAAGTGTTGGAGCATCGCATACAGAAATGGGAAACTGAAGAGTGGAGGGCACAGGTCCATCTGGTGGAAAGGGTGACCCTGTTGGGACAGCTGGAACACACGTGTCCTCTCTGAGGTACACTGCCCATTCAGGCTTACTCAGCTAGAAGGAACAATGGGTCGTCTTTTTTTTTTAATTAAAAAAAATTGTTTGTTTATTTTTAATGATTTTTTTGTTTTTATTTATTTATTTGAGGGAGAGAGACAATGGGCACGCCAGCCACTGCAAACTCCAGACGCATGTGCCCCCTTGTGCATCTGGCTTATGTGGGTCCTGGGGAATTGAACTGAGGTCTTTTGGCTTTGCAGGCAAATGTTTTAACTGCTAAGCCATCTCTCCAGCCCCATTGTTTGTTTATTTTTATTTATTTATTTGAGAGCAACAGACACAGAGAGAAAGGGGCAGAGAGAGAGAGAGAGAGAGAGAGAGAGAGGGCCTCCAGCCACTGCAAATGAACTCCAGATGCATGTGCCACCTTGTTCATCTGGCTTACATGGGTCCTGGGGAATCGAGCCTTGAACTGGGGTCCATAGGCTTCACAGACAAGTGCTTAACTGCTAAGCCATCTCTCCAGTCCTGCAGTGGGTCTTCTTAAGAGCCCCACCTTCCAGCAGAGTATATGGAAGCTTCCAGAAGTCTCTGCATTAGGGCTGGCCACAGGAGGCTAGAAGGGGAAGGTACCTCTGTTTTATGCTCTTTCTTTTCCTACTTACCTCCCTCCTCTGTCCCTCCTTCCTTCCTCTCCTCCTGCTCTCTTCTCATCCTTCTTTTGAGTGTGGTAGGTATGATGTGTTTATGGTGTGTGTGTGTGTGTGTCTGTGTGTATACACGTGCACAGAAGCCAGAGGAGCAGGTAAGCTGTCCTCTTCTATTACTCTTCTGCCTTATTTCCTGAGACAGTCTCTCAGCCAGGAGCTCACTGTTTTTTGGTCAGACTGGCTGCCCAGCGAGCCTCAGCAGTTCTCGCTCTCTGCTCCCCTCAGTGCTGGGGTTAAAGGCATGCATTGCCAAGCCCCAAGCTTGTTTTTTTTTTATTGACAACTTCCATAATTGTAGACAATAACCCATGGTAATATTCTCCGTCCCCCAACTTTCCCCTTTGAAATTCCATTCTCCATCATATCCCCTCCCCATCTCAGTCAGTCTCTCTTTTGTTTTGATGTCATGATCTTTTCCTCCTCTTATGATGGTCTTGTGTAGGTAGTGTCAGGCACTATGAGGTCATGGATACCCAGGCCATTTTATGTCTGGAGGGAGCACGTTGTAAGGAGTCCTACCCTTCCTTTGGCTCTTACATTTTTTCCACCACCTCTTCTGCAATGGACCCTGAGCCTTGGAAGGTATGATAGAGATATTTCAGTGCTGAGCATTCCTCTGTCACTTCTTCTCAGCACCATGGTGCCTTCTGAGTCATCCCAAGGTCACTGCCATCTAAAAAGAGAAGGTTCTCTAACCAAAAGTGAGAGTAGCATTAATATATGGGTATAAGCATTAAGAGAAGTGCTTACTGGGCAGTTTGGTGAGCATAGTATATACATTTAGTCAGACACCAGCAGACGTTACACCCCTAGGGCTCATGACTACCCCTGTTGTAGGTTTTCAGTATCAAGGATGCATTCCCTCCTATGGAGCAGACCTCTAGTCAAATTAGAGGGCAGTTGGTTTCCCCCACAACAGACATGCCACTATTGCACCCGTTGGCTCATTTGGCCTGGCTGGCCAAATATAAGGCTTTCAGTGTCCACTGTTGAGTATCTTCACTGGTGATTTCTCTGTCTCCCATTGAACTGCATGCAGGATGGCTTCCAGCTTTCTGTCAGCTGGTCTACATGGAGGAAGCTATCAGCTCAGCTCCAGCAGGATTTCTCAGTGACCTTGCAGCCCAAGTATGTGGAGTCTTCAGCAATAGGGTCTTACCATTTATTTCTGGGGGGAAACCAAGAGGCCTGTTGTTTTTTAAGGCTGGGTCTCCCTCTATTCCAGCCTGATTTGGAATTCACTCCATAGTCCAGACTGGCCTCAAACTCACATTTACCTCTTACCTCAGCCTCCCTGGGATTAAAAATTCTGGAATTAAAGGTATAAGCTACTATGCCTAGCAGCTATGCCCAGTTTTTCCATGGGTGCTGAGGATCAAACTCCAGTCCTCATACTAGTGCAGCAATGATCTGACCCACAGGACCCTCCGCCTAGCCACCTTCCCTCTGACCCATGGGACCCTACCCCTAGTGACCTCTCTAACCCACAGGACCTTCCCCTAGGTACCTTCCCTCTGACCCTCCCCTAGGCACCTTCCATTCCCCCTGCTCCCTCCTTCCTTACTTCCTCCTTCCTTCCTTCCTTTCTTCCTCCCTCCCTCCCTCTCTTCTTCCCTTCCTTCTTTCCTTCCTTCATTCCTTCCTCCCTTCTCTCCCCTCTCCCTACCTTCCCCCTTCTCTTCCCTTTCCTTTCCTTTTCCTCCCTCCTCTCCTTTCTTCCTTCCTCTCCCCTCTCCTCTACTGTTTTCCTTCCTTCCTCCCTCCTCCTTCCTTCCTTCCTTCCTTCCTAACTTCCTTCCTCCAAGCTTCAAGCTTCTAAGCAACTCGGGGCTGGTCAGACCTGGGGAAGAAGGCAGAAGAGTGCAGGGGGAGTCTTGGTTGAGTGAGGAGCTGCTTTGGGACAGATTGGGGCTCCTAGTCCAGTTGTCAGTTTCCCTCACTGCCCCTTCATGCTGGAAGCTATGATCTGCTTTTTGCCAGACTGAAGATGTTTCTGAAATCTTTAGGGTGTCAAGAAAAAGTGCAAAGTATATTATAGAGTATGTACTCTCTGGACTTGCTAGATGTTCCTTGTAGCTTTGCATATCATTGGTAGGTCATAGGTTATCTTTCAATGCTGACCCTTGCCCCCAGCATCCTGCAAAGTAGTGGAGGTGGAGCTGATTCTCAGTTTTCAGTATCCATGAGCTGGGATCAGGAGAGAACACTGGTTGGATCACTTGGACCAGCCAAGGAGCTCTCACTGCCTGCCTGTTACCCAGTGTGGTGTGACACTTGCCCCCCTCCCCCATTGAGGGGACCCTTTTATATTAGTACTGTCTTCTGGTTCCCACAGCATTGCCCCTTCTATTTATTTTTTTAAAATTGACTTTATTAAGACATGATTTCTATATAGTGAAATGTGCACATTTAAAGTTTTTAACTTCTTTTGTTTATTTGAGAGCAACAGACACAGAAAGAGAGAGAGAGAGAGAGAGAGAGAGAGAGAGAAATGGGTGCACCAGGGCCTCCAACCACTGCAAATGAACTCCAGATGTGTGTGCCCCCTTGTGCATCTGGCTAGCATGGGTCCTGGAGAATTGAGCCTCAAACCGGGGTCCTTAGGCTTCTCAGGCAAGCGCTTAACTGCTAAGCCATCTCTCCAGCCCTAAAGATTTTTTAAAAAATACTTTATTATTTATTTATTTATTTGAGAGAGAGAGAGAGAGAGAGAGAGAGAGAGGCAGGCAGATAGAGAATGGGTGCTCCAGGGCCTCTAGCTACTGCAAACAAACTCCACAGGCGGTGTGCGGCCCCATGTGCATCTGGCTTATGTGGGTCTTGGGGAATCAAACCTGCATCTTTTGGCTTTGCAGGCAAACGCCTTAACCACTAAGCCAATTCCCCAACCCTGTTCATTCCACTTCTGAAGGGAAGGCAGATGTAGAAGCAGAGGGCTGTACCCTGCTGTCCTGTCTGAAAATTGTCAGGAGCAATATAGTCATCCACACCCTTAGAGAGAATAGAGGGAGGCTATATCAGTTACTTTCTCATTACTGAGACTAAATACCCAAATATAAGCAGCTTATGTAAGGAAAGGGTTATTTCCAGCTTAGTTTTGAGAAGTTTCATATGGCAGGGAAAGCACAGCAGGAGCAGATAGTCAAGCACCAATCCCACAGTAGCATGGAGGAAGCAGAGAGTGAGCTGATACCCAGGCACCAATCCCACAGCATCAGGGATGAAGTAGAGAGTGAGCTAGCATCCAGGCACCAATCCCACAGCATCAGGGATGAAGTAGAGAGTGAGCTAACATCCAGGCACCAATCCCACAGCATCAGGGAGGAATCAGAGAGTGAATTGACAGCTAGGCACCAATTCTACAGTAGCAGGGAGGAAGTAGAGAGTGAACTGACAGCCAGGCAACAACAACAATCCCAGAGCAGCAGGGAGGAAGCAGAGAGTGACTGAGAGCCATGCACCAATCCAACAGTAGCAGGAGGAGGGAGAGAGTGAGCTGACAGCCAGGCACAAATCCCACAACAGCAGGGAGGAATCAGAGAGTGAGCTGACAGCCAGACACCAATCCAACAGCAGCAGGAGGAAGGAGAGAGTGAGCTGACAGACAGGCACCAATCCCACAGCAGCAGGGAGTCAGGAGAGAGTGATCTGACAGCCAGGCACCAATCCCACAGCAGCAGGGAGTCAGGAGAGAGTGAGCTGACAACCAGGCACCAATCCCACAGCAGCAGGGAGTCAGGAGAGAGTGAGCTGACAGCCACGCACCAATCCCACAGCAGCAGGGAGGCAGGAGAGAGTGAGCTGACAACCAGGGACTGTAGGGTACTGCCAGGCACAGGCTGGAGCTTTCACTAGAGGGGCCTGAGCTGCCAGGCATGGCTAACAACCCCTGGGCTACAGGAGACCACTCCCTCTCCAAGCCCAGCACATCTGAATTTAAGCTTTGCCCATAGCCCTGTGAGATTTGGCCAATTTCCTAGGAAACCCCTTATTAGCCAGCAGCCTTCACACAGTCCTGAGACCCTAGATCAGGTCAACTCCTCCTGCCATTGCCTACATGCTAGAATGAATGTCCCCATATGCTAATTAGGCATCATAAATGAACTTGGTACGTCCAATCCCTTTAGGGTCCTCCACCCCACCCTCAAATGCTCATAAACCCATTTCGCTGACAATAAACTGAGAGAGATGTTCACCAAAACTGCTTCTGAGAGTCCTTTACTTTCATGTGCTCACCCACCCCGGTTGCCTGGGTGCCTTTGGGGGGACGGTGTGTGTACCCTGGAGCAAGGACCTAGGAACCCACAGCAGGCACCTGAACAGGGACCCTATGAGATGGACAGCGTAGGTGAGTGCTCTCCCAGAGGTACTGGGAGACATCAGCCCATGCAGCCTTGCCTCCACATTTTTGAGGGCTGGGTGGTTTCTCTTTTACCTCCTTTATTTTTGGTTTGAACCATTGCATGGGACCAGACATGACGAACTAGCAACTGAAGTCTCTTGGCCGAGGCCACTCTTCAGTATTGACTGAAGGCCAGCCATCCTCTGTTTGGACCCTGACAGCCCATTGGGTGTTGGCAAAAATCCTCTATCTATTTCTCTTTCCTCCATTAGATGGAAACTATTTTTCTCTTTTTCCTCCTTTAATATTGTCTCCCACCAAAAGGAATCGCAGATTCGTAGAGTATGAGCTCTTCTGAAAGTTATGGGAATTAAGCTTTCCCAGAGGGAGCCAGGCTCCTTTTGAGAAGTCCTCTAGATCACTCCCTGGATGATTTATGGGTATCCATGTGGCTCAGTCACGTGGACCCGCATAGTTTATCTAGCTAGGAAACAAAAAGTTCCGGAAGGAAATTTCCCCTCATTCCCTTTTAAGCATCCAAACTGCAAGCCAGCTTTGCAAGCACTCCAAAGTGGTTTGAGTCAGAGTCAGGTGGTAGGCTCACACATGCTTAGACAATGGTGCGTGTAGGGACCATGTCTCCACCTTCTCTCCCAGAGGTCCCCCATGGGCCCCTTCCTTCTTCAGCAGCCTCCTGGCAGTCTGGAGGCCCCCTCTTTTCCCAATGGTCCCAGGGCCCCACCCTGCCTTCTTTCCCCTTCAGGTAGCCGGACTCGGACTCCAGCTGTCGTCTCAGCCAGTCTCAGCCATTACCTCCACATGTACTACACGGAACTCCCAGCGAGTGCCTGTGGAGCAGGGTGGGGCTGAAGCCAGGCAGGGCTGATCTAAGGTGTATGCAAGCCCCATCCAGCCACAGCAGTGCTAACACCAAGAAGCAGCAAGAAAGAAAAAACAAGGTCACATTTAACTAAAGCCTATGGTGAACTGAAGTTTTGTGTAAGGAATGTCATACTGACTTCTGGTTAAGATGGTGGCATAGGAACCACACCAAAGCAGCCTAGGGGAGAAAAAGCCAAAAATAAACCAGCAAAATATACTCTTCAACTAAAAAGTGGGGTGTATAAGAAATTAAAATGGCAGCAGAGAAGTAGGAGAGATCCAGAGCCCACAGAGGCAGGAGGAAGCGGATCCAGCAGCAGCAGCACTAGGTCCATGGGGCCACAGCTGCCAGGCTTGGCTTGAGCCACATGAAAAGCCAGGAGAGGGGATTTTCCACTCACACAAGAGCTCTTCCCAAACTCAAGAAATGTGGAGAATCACAGTGAACAATGGAGGAGCAGATCATGAGGTAGAGGATCACATGGATCAGTGAGAGAACTAGAGCCACCATCGACAGCCTCCCCTCCCCCACCGCAAGTGCAAGTGCCAGAAAGTACCAGAGATCAACAGAAGAGAGATCACAGCACCCAGCACCAATGATCAGAACAGTGATCCAATGACCCAGCCAGCCTACTTGAACCCACAGTGCACCAAAGAGGGGCCCAAGCAGGAGTGTAGCATAACTGAGACCAAAATCATCCCAAAAGGTAACTGGGATTACACCAGGTTAGCACCTGCCAAATAAACCTGGTATGTAGGCCTGAACCAGAAATGCTAATTGCACCTTCCATATCAGGATAAATTATATGTTAAATCTGATAGATGGTCAAGTTTACCATTCTTAAATAAGCTATATTTGGGGCTTGTTATTTGTTGCTTCTTGATTTATACTGGCTTTGTTTCCTCTTCTGTTATACATTAGGGAAGGGTCTCACTTGGTCACAAGCTGACTTGGAACCCTCAGCAGACCAGAAATCTTAACCTCCTTGTTGTCAGGATTAAGGGTGTGGGGCACCACACACCTTAAGGGACAGTTAGAGGATCTGGTTGTCATAATACCTACTCTTGTATAAATACACTATGCTGTTTTTCATTGAAAGTGTACATTGTTTAGTTAAATTTTAGAATCTGCTTGTATTTTGTTCCACTCAGCCTGCTTGAATACTCACATAGCAGGCAAACCCAACACCTAGGGTCACTTTTGTAGATACTGTGAGAGTGTTCAGAGCCATACTAGCACCTTAAGCTCCTACCCTGAAGATAGATAACATCAGATTGATTGATACATCTAATAATACTGCAGCTAACTAGAAAATCCAAGCATTAAATTAATCCAAGATGCAAAAATATACATTATAACACAAGAAACACCAAAAATCAAGACAATATAAATTCACCAAAAAGTATTAATGCATCAGAAATGACCTCCAGTGAGAATGAGTTAGAGGAAATGCCTGAGAAAGATTTCCAAAGAATGATTATAAATATGCTCAAAGAAGTCAAAGAAGAAATCAAAGGAATGAAAGAGGAAATCAAAGGAATCAAAGAAAACACAGGACACCAATTTAATGAAATAAAGAGGTCAATACAAGACATAAATAAGGAAATAGAAATAATAAAGAAAAAACAGTCAGAATTACTAGTAATGAAGAACACAGTTGATGAAATAAAAAACTCTGTAGAAAATCTCACCAGTAGAATGGATGAAGGAGAGGACAGAATATCTAAGCTAGAAGACCAGGTGGCAGATCTAATACAGTCCAACAAAGAGAACGACAAACTAATAGGAAAGTATGAATGGGAATTTCAAGATATTCGGGACACTATGAAAAGATCAAACATAAGAATTCAGGGTATAATAGAAGGTGAAGAATTTCACTCCAAAGGCATAGTAGGCATCTTCAACAAAATCATAGAAGAAAACTTCCCCCAAACAGAGAAAGAGGTACCAATGCAGTTACAGGAATCCTTTAGAACACCAACCAGACAAAACCTGGAAAGAACCTCTCCTTGCCACAGTATAATTAAACTACCAAACACACAAACCAAAGAAAAAATATTGAAAGCTGTTAGAGAGAAAAATCAAGTTACCAACAGTGGCAAGCCCATCAGGATTACAGCAGGTTACTCAACACAAACTTTAAAAGCCAGAAGGGCTTGGAGTGATGTATTCCAAGTTCTGAAAGATAACAACTGTCAACCAAGGTTACTTTATCCTGCAAAACTATCCATTTCTTTATCCTGCAAAACTATCCATTCAAATAGACAGAAATAAGGACATTCCACAACAAAAGCAGGCTAAAGGAATATTTGAAGACAAAACCAGCTCTACAGAAAATACTTGAAAGAATCCTCCATGCTGAAGAGAAAGAAAAGCTCAATATAAGGAACCTGGAAAAAAACAAACAATACTCAAATTCTAGATAACACAAGAGAGCAAAGGTAAAACCAGAAGAACTACAAAAAAAAATGGCAAGAATGAATACATACCTTTCAATAATATCTCTTTTAAAAAAATTTTTTGTTTATTTTTATTTGTTTATTTGAGAGAGACAGAGAGAGAGAGAATGGGTGCGCCAGGGCCTCCAGCCACTGCAAACAAATTCTAGAGGCGTGCATCCCCTTGTACATCTGGCTTACGTGGGTCCTGGGGAATCAAGCCTTGAACTGGGGTCCTTAGGCTTCACAGACAAGTGCTTAACCACTAAGCAATCTCTCCAGCCCCTCAATAATATCTCTTAAGATCAATGGCCTCAATGCCCCAACCAAAAGACATAGGTTTTCAGACTGGGTTAAAAAGCACGATCCTTCAATTTGTTGCCTCCAAGAAACTCACCTTTCTACAAAGGATGGACACTATCTTAGGGTGAAAGGTTGGAAAATGGTGTTTCAAGCAAATGGGCCTAGAAATCAAGCAGGGGTTGCTATCCTAATAACTGCAAGGTAGACTTCAGTCCAACATTAGTTAAGAAAGGAAAAGAAGGTCACGTTATATTGATTAAAGACACTCCAACATGAGGACATTACAATCCTAAACATATATGCACCTAACATGGGGGCTCCCAAATTCATCAAACAAATGCTATTAGAACTAAGGTCACAGATAACACCAAACAGTGGTAGTGGGTGACTTCAACACCCCGCTCTCATCAATTGACAGGTCACCCTGGGAAAAAATAAACAGAGAGGCATCTAGATTAAATGAGGTCATAGAAGAAATGGACCTAACAGATATATCCAGGACATTTCATCCAAATGCTGCAGAATATACATTCTTTTCAGCAGCACATGGAACATTCTCTAAAATAGACCATATATTAGGACACAAAGCAAATCGTAACAAATACAGGAAAATTGAAATAATTCCTTGCATTCTATCTGACCACAATGGAATCAAACTACAAATTAATAGCAAGAAAAGCTATAGAGCATACACAAAATCATAGAAATTAAGCAACACACTACTAAATGATGAAGGCATCAATGAAGAAATCAAGAAGGAAATCAAAAAATTCATAGAGTCAAATGATAATGAGAACATAACATACCAAAACCTTTGGGACACAATGAAGGCCGTCCTAAGAAGTAAATTTATAGCTTTAAGTGCCTATGTTAAGAAATTAGAAAGGTCACAAGTAAATGACCTAATGCTTCATCTTAAAGCCTTGGAAAAAGAAGATCAAGGCAAACTGAAAATCAGTAGATGGGAAGAAATAATAAAGATTAGGGCAGAAATTAATGAAATAGAAACCAAAAAAAAAAAAAAAAATCCAAAGAATCAATGAAACAAAAAGTTGGTTCTTTGAAAGGACAAACAAGATTGATAAACCCTTAGCAAATCTGACCAAAAGAAAGAGAGAAGAGACACAAGTTAATAAAATTAGAGATGAAAAAGGCAACATCACAAAAGATACCAGAGAAATTTTTAAAAATCATAGGGACATACTATAAAAACATTTACTCCACTAAGTATGAAAATCTGAAAGAAATGGAGGATTTACTTGATTTTTATGACCTACCTAAATTAAATCAAGATGAGTTTAATCACTTAAATAGACCTAAAACAAGTATGGAGATCCAAGCAGTAACCCAGGCCCAGAAAGCCAAGTGTCACATGTTCTCTCTCATATGTGGATCCTAGCTACAGATAATTGGACTTCTGAGTGAGCAGAAAGAAAACTCAGTAGCAGAGGCCAGTAAACTAGAAAAGAGATATAAAGGGAAGAGAAAGGAAGGGAGGAGGGTACTTAATAGGATGGTATTGTATATATGTAAGTATAAGAATAGATTAATGGTGGTGAAAAGGCCCAAAGTGAGGTCAGGGGAAGAGATTGAGTAAAGGAAAGGTGGAGGGAGGGTTAATCAAAATCTAAGAGGATATAAATAAATCATATGGAAACCTACTTTTTTGGACAATGGAACACTCAGGAGCCATAGATAGTTGCTAGAAAATTTTCAGTGCCAGGGATGGGATCCCTTCCAGTGAGTTGTTGACCAAGGAGGTCCCTGATACCCCCAAAACATTATAGGCCATTTCCGATGCCCATGGTTTCCCACCAGGAATAGATGGTAAGACCCTATTGCTGAAGACTCCACATACTTGGGCTTCAAGGCCACTGAAAAATCCTGGTGGAGCTGAGCTGATAACCTCCTTCATGCAGACCAGCTGAGAGAAAGCTGGAAGAAGCCATTCTGCATGCAGTTCAATGGAAGAAAGACAAATCACCAGTGAAAATACTCAACAGTGGACACTGCAAGCCTTATTTTTGGCCATCCAGGCCAAATGAGCCAATGGGTGCAATAGTGGCACATCTGTCATGGTGGAAACCATCCGCCTTCTAATTGGACTTGAGGCCTGATACTGAAAACTTAAAACAAGGGTAGTTATAAGACCTAGGTGTGTAACGTCTGCTGCTGTCTGGCTAAACGTATATACTATGCTTATCAAACTGCCCAGTAAGTACTTCTCTTAATGTTCATACCGTTATATTAATGCTACTCTCACTTTTGGTAGAGAACCTTCTCTTTTCAGATGGCAGTGACCTTGGGATGACTCAGAAGGCATCATGGTGCTGGAAGGAAGTGACCAGAGTGCTCAGTACTGTAATATCTCTATCACACCTTCCAAGGCTCACGTTCTAATGCGGAAGAGGTGGCAGAAAGATTGTAAGAGCCAAAGGAAGCATAAGGCTCCTTACAATGTGCTCCCTCCAGACAGAAAATGGCCTGGATATCCATGACCTCACAGTGCCTGACACTACCTACACAAGACCATCATAAGAGAAGGAAAAGATCATGACATCAAAATAAGAGAGTCTGATTGAGATGGGGGAGGGATATGATGGAGAATGGAGTTTCAAAAGGGAAAGTTTGGGGAGGGAGGGTATTACCATGGGATATATATATTTTTATAATCATAGAAGTTGTTAATAAAAGTTTGCAAAAACTGTCATACTTTGTTACATGATATCATAAATGTAACTACTGAGTTTATGTTCTAGGTCAACTTCAACTTATGTAGAGGATTAATGAACACAACAGGATTCTCTCTGAAGTGGTAACTTATAATTTGTCAGGTATTTTTAAATAATAATTTAAAAAAGATTGTAATATCCTTTTACTTAAAAGGAGGAGGTAACTGACCTGACTCTAGGCCAGCCTGTCTCAAGATAGCAACAAAATTTGCTTAGTGACTCTTAATATAATACTGTCAGTAAAATCATTCCCAAATGTGTTATTGGCATTAATGACATAAAATTGTCTTTAGACTACTTGCTTGTCAGTGAGTAATAGGATTAATCAATTTGGTGTAGTTTTTCTTAAAAGCATTATAAGATAGATGGTTACTTACGGGGTGAGATGAATTGATTGAAGGAACTGGGAAGGAATTTTTCAATGTTGGGACATAAAATGCTTGTTAAAATGCTTTTTGAGTGGTACTTAGATCAAAATGTTAAAGTTGTAAATAAAGATGTGCGTATGTAGGAAAGACTTTTCAGGCTAAACCTAAACACCATGCCTAAAGTTAAGAGATTTTTCAACTGTCTACAAACTCTTAAGGAATGAAAAACTAATTTCCAGACTAAGGTATGTTAGAATAGCTTACGTAAGCTTTATCAAATTTAAGTCATGGGTTAAAACATAAAATTGTTTTATGTTAGTAAATTCTATAATAAAGAAAAAGAACTATAGATGTCAAAAGGGTCATTTTCAAATCTGAAATATATAAATAAGTTCTGAGACCAAAAATATATTTGTACAGCCCTAATGACACCCAGTGCCTCTCTATTTTCAAGGTTAAATGTGGTGCATATGTTTCTGATAACTCTGATAATATCGCATCTGTTTTACAAGCCATGTTGAATACTACTGTACAATTTAATGAACATTTCTGGAAGAAAATCTCAGCCAGCTCATCCTCAGATGGTCCTGAGATGATCCAAGCTTGTCTACCTGGATTCCCTTGACCTCAAAAAAGACCAGTTTGCTGTGTGCTCACTTTTCATTAACTCCTTACTTTTATTCTTGCTCCCCAATGCTCTCTTCCAAGACTATCTTCCTGCACTGTGGGGTCCATTAGAATAGTTCCCCTCTCTGGGAGAGACTCACTAACTGCAACAAGTCACCACTTCGTGTCCCATTCAGCATGAAGTAGTAAGGACCCCAAGTCTTCGTCCTTTGCCATCTAATAGCAGTTAGAGTGTCTTCTCATGAGAGGGAGAAATAAAGAAGGATAGATTTAGGGTGACTGAACCCATGATAGTAAAAAGGATAAGAAAAATTTTTCTTATCTCTTGCCCAGTTCCAAAGAACTGTCTTTCCCTGTGTGCTCTGTGTCCCTGGCTCTACAAAGAACAGGCCTCACACTCTTTGATGCCAGTCAAGTTATGTCTCTCTGCTTGTCCAGCTCTAAGCCAACCCCACTGCAGCAGGCAGGCAGGAGAAAGTGAGCTGACAGCCAGGGACCAATCCCACAGTAGCAGGGTGAAGCAGAGTGAGCTGACCGCCAGACACCAATCCCACAGTAGCAGGGTGAAGCAGAGTGAGCTGACCGCCAGACACCAATCCCACAGCAGCAGGGGGAAGGAGAGAGTGAGCTGACCGCCAGACACCAATCCCACAGTAGCAGGGTGAAGCAGAGTGAGCTGACCACCAGACATCAATCCCACAGCAGCAGGGGGAAGGAGAGAGTGAGCTGACCGCCAGACACCAATCCCACAGTAGCAGGGTGAAGCAGAGTGAGCTGACCGCCAGACACCAATCCCACAGCAGCAGGGTGAAGCAGAGTGAGCTGACCACCAGACACCAATCCCACAGTAGCAGGGTGAAGCAGAGTGAGGTGACCGCCAGACACCAATCCCACAGTAGCAGGGAGGAAGCACAGAGTGAGCTGACCGCCAGACACCAATCCCACAGCAGCAGGGGGAAGCACAGAGTGAGCTGACCGCCAGACACCAATCCCACAGCAGCAGGGTGAAGCAGAGTGAGCTGACCGCCAGACACCAATCCCACAGCAGCAGGGTGAAGCAGAGTGAGCTGACCGCCAGACATCAATCCCACAGCAGCAGGGAGGAAGCACAGAGTGAGCTGACCGCCAGACACCAATCCCACAGCAGCAGGGTGAAGCAGAGTGAGCTGACCGCCAGACACCAATCCCACAGCAGCAGGGGGAAGCAGAGTGAGCTGACCGCCAGACACCAATCCCACAGCAGCAGGGGGAAGGAGAGAGTGAGCTGACCACCAGACACCAATCCCACAGCAGCAGGGTGAAGCAGAGTGAGCTGACCACCAGACACCAATCCCACAGCAGCAGGGTGAAGCAGAGTGAGCTGACCGCCAGACACCAATCCCACAGCAGCAGGGGGAAGGAGAGAGTGAGCTGACCGCCAGACACCAATCCCACAGCAGCAGGGTGAAGCAGAGTGAGCTGACCACCAGACACCAATCCCACAGCAGCAGGGTGAAGCAGAGTGAGCTGACCACCAGACACCAATCCCACAGCAGCAGGGTGAAGCAGAGTGAGCTGACCGCCAGACACCAATCCCACAGCAGCAGGGGGAAGGAGAGAGTGAGCTGACCGCCAGACACCAATCCCACAGCAGCAGGGGGAAGGAGAGAGTGAGCTGACCGCCAGACACCAATCCCACAGCAGCAGGGGGAAGCACAGAGTGAGCTGACCGCCAGACACCAATCCCACAGTAGCAGGGGGAAGCACAGAGTGAGCTGACCGCCAGACACCAATCCCACAGCAGCAGGGGGAAGGAGAGAGTGAGCTGACCGCCAGACACCAATCCCACAGTAGCAGGGGGAAGGAGAGAGTGAGCTGACCGCCAGACACCAATCCCACAGCAGCAGGGTGAAGCAGAGTGAGCTGACCACCAGACACCAATCCCACAGCAGCAGGGTGAAGCAGAGTGAGCTGACCGCCAGACACCAATCCCACAGCAGCAGGGTGAAGCAGAGTGAGCTGACCACCAGACACCAATCCCACAGCAGCAGGGTGAAGCAGAGTGAGCTGACCGCCAGACACCAATCCCACAGCAGCAGCGTGAAGCAGAGTGAGCTGACCGCCAGACACCAATCCCACAGCAGCAGGGGGAAGGAGAGAGTGAGCTGACTGCCAGACACCAATCCCACAGCAGCAGGGGGAAGCAGAGAGTGAGCTGACCACCAGACACCAATCCCACAGCAGCAGGGGGAAGGAGAGAGTGAGCTGACCGCCAGACACCAATCCCACAGCAGCAGGGGGTAGGAGAGAGTGAGCTGACCACCAGACACCAATCCCACAGCAGCAGGGGGAAGGAGAGTGAGCTGACCACCAGACACCAATCCCACAGCAGCAGGGGGAAGCAGAGTGAGCTGACCGCCAGACACCAATCCCACAGCAGCAGGGTGAAGCAGAGTGAGCTGACAGCCAGACACCAATCCCACATCAGCAGGGAGGAATTAGAGAGTGAGCTGAGTACAGTAAGCAGGGCTGGGCCATTAGGTCCCAGGTCCACCCTAGTGACACTCCACCTCCAGCCAGGCCCCACCTTCCAGAGGCTGCACCAGCTGGTATTTGGTGTGAGGCTTTATCAGAAAGACCTGCGGCTATCGGGGACAGCTTACATTCAGACCACCACAGAGGCCAGGCTCATGGCTGCACACAGGGATAACATCTCAATTTTGCAGTTTTGAGCAACAGGGCAAGGTCATAGATTCCCAAAGAGCAGAGTGTACACTACTGTGTGCCACAGACAGTGGGTCTGTGAGAGGTTGGAATGAACCATTGGGAAAATATTTTCATCCTAAATTTCATACATGCCCACATATGTGCATTTTACATATTTTTGGAACACTGCCAGCTATTTGAAGATTTTTATGTTTAACTCAGATATTAAAAGTGAGTAAACACTTGCTCATTTAAGTGCTTTTTTAAAAAAAGAAATAATTTACAGATGAGGATAACTTCATTCAAAAATAAAAATATAACGTCACTATCTTTAGGCTACGGCTTTGTTCTGTAAACGATCAAAATTAAGGCAGCTCTTAAGCGGCATGGAACCAGCAGGGCAGCAGAAGGCAGGGCGCTGAAAGCACAGAGCCAGCTCAGCCTCTTGTGATTCTTCTTCTCTGAGAGCCTATTTGAGCTTAAATCATCCGCAAAATGTCGCGACTTCCCCCATTTATCTTAGTAACGTAGGAGTTCTGTATACTGAGAAAAAGGTCTTTGTACATCAAGGCTCCTTAACAATGCGAGCTGTCTCATCTCGGGGGAGGAAATGTCAGCTTGATGGATGAAATCCAGGGGTGAGGGCTGCTCCTCCAAGCAGGTTCGGGTGCACCTGCCTCTCTCTCTTGCCTTGGCTCTGATTCTGAGTCGAAGCCCTTGTCGGGGTACCTTCATATTAATGCTGGCTATCTGCAGGATGAATCACCCTTGGGGGCCTGCCACAGCCTGGAGTAGAACCCACATTGAGCTCGTGACTCACTGGAAGGAGCCCCAGTGACTGGAAATGCAAGAGGGCGTCTTGGAAACCCCGCCCAAGGCTGGCCCATGGTCCTCTCCTCTGGGCCTAGCGTAGTGGAAGAAGACAGTGGCTCTGTGGACCTACATTAATGTGGGTGTCCAGCTGGAGAAGCACTCCCCTTCTATTGCACCCTCAGAGAGGAGCTTGGGTTGGTGATCAAAGCATCAGCTGGGCCAGTGCGGGCTGGGGACACCCTCATAGCCAGGTTAGGGCGCTGGGAAGCCCAGACACATGGTCTGGAATCATGGCCTCTACTTCCGCAGAGGACCTTAGGTGATTGCCTCTACCTGTCTTTACTGCTACCTTTCTTCTTTCCTTCATTTTCTTTCTCATCCCCTTCCCTGCCCCTCCCTTCATTCCCTCTCTCTCCTCACTTTCCCCCCGGAGGCATGCAGCTCAGGCTTTGTGTAGCTGAGGATGACTTTGAACTTCTGACTCTCCAAAGTGCTGGGATTGAGGTGAAGCACCACCCCAGGCCGCCTCCAAGTGCCCTTCTAGGCGACTCTGTACCCTCATCCTTACTACGTGAAGGGCTCCTGCTCTGCCTGCCAGGAGTTTTGAGGTCAAAAGAAAATAAAGACAAGCGCTCTAAAAATCTCACATGTGACTTCAGTGACACTATTTATACTATTGTGCTTCAGCGAGGTGGGAAGTATTTATGGGCGCCTGTCCCTCCTGTGAAGAAAACAGCCTCAGGAAGCTCTACGCACTGGACCCAGCTCCTCACCTACAAGCTGCATCTAGCCGAGTTGGCAGATGGCGCTTTCTTCTTCAGGATGCTGCTGCCCTCTGCTGGTCAATCCCGGAAAAGCCGCTCAGTGGGCATCTTGGTCCTCCAGGAAGAAGAGAGGCTGGAAGGTTCTATGTCCACAAAAGCGACCTAGAAGCCGAAGTCCCGGCGGTCTTGGTATAACCGGTTTCTTTGAGAGCAAAGCATCCTTAGCTCTTAGATGGTCAACTCAGAAACTAGGGCACTGAGCTCACATCCATCACCAAAGCTCTACTGGGCCAGTGACTCCAGGTGTCTAATTTTTTTGTTTTTATTTTTTGAGGTATGGTCTCAATACTGTCTTAGGCTGGGCTCAAACTCACAGCAATCCTCCTACCTCTGCCTTCCAAGTGCTTGAATTAAAGGTGTGTGCCACCATGCCCTACTCCAGGAGTTTTTATCTAGCAGAAATCAAAGACTGAATCTCATGTGTAATGAAGGATGAGTTTTAAAGGAGGAACTTTATTATAAAGAGAAACACAGTGTAGAGAAGAATCTTGTATTAAGTAAGAAGTGAAAGAGGCTGGCTGTGGTGGCTCACGCCTTTAATTCCAGCGCTCCGGAGGCAGAGGTAGGAGGATTAACATGAGTTTGAGGCCAGCCTGAGCCTGCATAGTGAATTTCAGATTAGCTGGGCTAGAGTGAGACCCTACCTCAAAAAACAAAACAAAAAAGGTGAAAAAAGGGGCTGGGAGATGGCTCTGTGGCTAAAGGCACTTGCTTGCAAAGCCTGCTGGCCAGGGTTCAGTTTCCCAGCACTCACATAAAAAGCTGCTTGCAGGCCAGACCCATGTAGCAAGAGACCCTATGTCAAAGAAGGACGGCGCACAGACAACTGCTCTGAAGGCCACACAAGTGCACCCCCATAAATAAATAAGAAAAAGAAGTGAAGTAGAAAGCTGTCTGCATCAGTAGAGGGGACCGGAACAGGGTGCCATTGGGCACTCTGGATCAGGGGCTCTTAGGTTCTGAGGACAAGCCTGTCCTTCGCCCATATGGAAACTAGACATCAAGCTGCAACAAACTTGACTGGTGAAGTTTAGATGTATATGGAGGACTTTGATTTGGGTGGTGGGTCAGGGAGAAGAGCACAGACTCAGACTCCACCAAAAGTCTCAAGGGGTGGGGGGCTTCATGGGGTCCAGCTGGAGCCTGCCAAGACTGGCTTTGTCATTTTTCTCAGTCATTCTCTTATTTTGTCTGGTCACCCTGGCTGTCTCATACCCAACTATGAGTCCTCTTGCTTTTCTTCAGTGTTCCTTACTTGACTGTTTCAACCCTGAGGTTCACCTTAACAGTTATATTTAACACCACACACACACATAATTGGTTTTTCAAGGTAGGGTCTCACTCTAGCTCAGGTGTACCTAGAATTCACTATGTAGTCTCAGGGTGGCCTTGAACTCATGGCGATCCTCCTACCTTTGCCTCTCGAGTGCTGGGACTAAAGACGTGTGCTACCATACCTGGCTTAACAGTTATATTTCTAAGGCAAGGACAAAAGAAAAAAAATTGTTGCCAAGGAGTGGCTGAACTGCAGCCAAGGGCACGTTGACTCTCAAGGACCTTCTTTTTAATTAATTAATTAATTGTGTGTGTGTGTGTGTGTGTGTGTGAGAGAGAGAGAGAGAGAGAGAGAGAAAGAGAGAGAGAGGGAGAAAGAGAGGCGAGAAGAGGAGCGTATGGGCGTACTAGGATCTCTTGTTGCTGTAACTGAACTCCAGATGCATGTACCACTTTGTGCATCTAGCTTTATGTGGGTACTGGGGAATTGAACCTGGGCCAGCAGGCTTTGTATGTAAGCACCTTTGACCACTAAGCTATCTCTGCAGCTCTTTATCATGAGGTTTAGCACTCCTTACATGAGTGGGCAGCCGTGATTTAATATATAGATCACACAACATCACACACAACGTGTACACACACACGTGACATGTGCATGGAGTGTGACCATGTTCACATTGATATGATTTAATATGTAGATCACATACCATCACACAACATGTACACATATATGACATGTGCATGGAGTGTGACCATGTTCACACTGATATGATTTGATAAATAGATCACATAACATCACACACAATGTGTACACACACATGTGGCATGTGCACGGCATGTGACCAGTGTTCACAGTGATATGGTTTAATATACAGATAACATCACACACAACATGTGCACACACATGTGACATGGGCATGGAGTGTGACCATGTTCACACTGATATTATTTAATATACAGATCACACAAATCACACACAACATGTGCACACACATGTGGCATGGGCATGGAATGTGACCCAGTCTCAAAATAAAAAGTGAAAGAGAGGGGCTGGGACACTGATCAGTAAGCATGAGGACCTGAATTTGATCCCCTGTGTCCACATATAAAGACCAGGTGTGATGGTACTGGCCTATAATCCCAGTGCTGGGAGGCAGAGGAGGAACCTGGGGCTCACCGGCCAGCTACTCTAGCCTAATTGGTGAGCTGCAGGGCAGTGAGAGGCTCTTTCCCAAAGGAGGTGGACGTCATTTCTGAGGATGATGCCTGAGGTTGTCCTCTGGCCTCACTATGCATGAACGTACATTTGAACACACATATACATGAATACACACACATGCACATTACAAAAGAATAGAGGGAGCTGGGCGTGGTGGCGCACGCCTTTAGTCCCAGCACTTGGGAGGCAGAGGTAGAAGGATCGTTGTGAGTTCGATGCCACCCTGAGACTACACAGTGAATTCCAGGTCAGCCTTAGCTAGAGTGAGACCCTACCTTGAAAAACTGAAAACAACAACAAAAAAAACCTAAAAAAAAAAAAAAGAATAAAGGGGCTGGGGAGATGGTTCAGTGGTTAAGGCACTTGCTCACAGAACCATAAAGTCAGATGTACAAAGTGGTATGCATCTCAAGTCTGTTTGCAGTGACTAGAGAAAAATGCACCTATTCTCTCCCTCTTTCTGCCTTGTTCCCTCTCTCAAATAAATAAACAATTAATTAATTAAAAAAAGAATAGAAGCCAGGTGTGGTTGCGCATGCCTTTAATCCCAGCACTTGGGAGGCAGAGGTAGGGGGATCACCATGAGTTCAAGGCCAGCCTTGAGACTACATAGTGAATTGCAGGTCAGCCTGGGCTAGAATGAAACCCTACCTCAAAAAACAAAAACAAAAACAAAAAATACAATAGAGGGCTGGAGAGATGGCATAGCTGTTAAAGTGCTTGCTTGCAAAGCCTAAGGACCCATGCTCGACACTCCAGACCCTGCATTAGCCAGATGCCAAAGGTAAGGCAAGTGAAGGTGGCACATGCCCACTAGGTGGCACAAACGCCTGGAGTTCCATTGCAGTGGTGAGGCCCTGGTGTGCCAATTCTCTCTCTCTCTCTGTGTCACTCTTTTGCTCTCTCTAAAATAAATAAACAAACAAACACATAAATGGATAGGAAGGTTAGTCTGGGCTACAGAAAGACCCTACCTTGAAAAAGAAAACAAGGCTGGGTGTGGCACACGCCTTTAATCCCAGCACTTGGGAGGCAGAGGTAGGAGGATCACCATGAGTTTGAGACCACCCTGAGACTACATAGTGAATTCCAGGTCAGCCTGAGCTAGAATGAGACCCTACCTTGAAAAACCAAACCAAATCAACAACACCAACAAAAGAAACAATAACAGAATAGAAAGAGTGCTGGAGATACAGCTCAGTAGTAGAGTGCTTGCCTGTCGTGCTTGGCACCCTAAATTCAATGTTAAAGACAAAAATACAATACAACGTAACAAAACAAACAACTCTGCTCTGTGGCGATCTTACTGTTTTCCCCTGAGACTCCATGAAGCATAGGTCACCTACAAATCTTGCTCAGATTTGAGTCACCCACGTGGCTGTAGTCTCCCTCACACCTCTCTGCATACCATCTGTCCTCAGGGTAATGTTGCCATGCTGCTTGTCCAGGCTGGTTATGACCCCCACATTTCCCAAATGTACCAGCAGGATCTCAGTGGGACAAAGGTTTTTCAGGTGATCAAGGTGAGGGTCTTGAGAAGAGATCGCTTTGGGTTATCTTGACACGGGGCCTGCAGGAATATTACCAGAGGAAGCTTCTGGAGGAACAGTGTCTTGCAGCTCAGTTTTCTTTATTATCATATGGTTTCTTCCCTGCCCACTTCGTTGCTGGCCGACCCAAACACCGGAGGTGCAGGTCATGCAGTGACAGTGCCTGAAAGGGAGCGCCCTTTCCGTGGGCCATGGCACCTGCCTCACGGGACAACGCTCCGCACCCTGGAGACCCCATGTTGAGAAACTCCTCTACTCTCACCACGCTTTCTTGGTAGGAGTGTCAGAGTTCAGGACTTCCCTGGGATATAGAAAAGCCAGGACCGTCCTGGGTAGGCATGTGGACCCGGATCCTTCCCTATCTGTGCCATGTGCACCCTTCTAGGAGACATGGGCTGGTGGCCTCAGGTGTTCCCACAAGTCCAGGTTGGAGAGAAGATGCTGGCAGGAAGCAAATGCAGTCAGAGCTGCTAGAAGAGACTGTGGCCACAGGGCGGTGCTCTTGTGCTGCATTTAAGGGGACTTCCCCTCTCCCCAATAACCTTTTTCCCCCTGGTGATAGAGTCTCACTCTAACCCAGGCTGACCTGGAATTCACTATATAGTCTCAGGATGGCCTTGAACTCATAGCTATTCTCCTACCTCTGCCTCCTGAGTGCTGGTATTAAAGGCATGGGCTACCAAGCCTGGCTAATAACTAATTTTTTGTTGGATCTTTGCTGACTTGTCTGCAAAGTTCAACAAGAGGACATCTGGGTGGTTGTTAGAAGTCACCAGGACTTTCAGGCTCTTTTCTTCTTCCTTCTCCTCTCCTGCTCCTCACCTAACTTGCCCTGTTCCGGAAGTGGGGAAGTGGGGGCAGGTGTCTGTCCTCTGGAAAAAGAAAAGACACAGATACCATTTCTCATCAGCTGCATGCTTAATCTTTCTGCTGAGTTGGCCAAAGTGAGACGTTTTATGTTGGGGCCGAATCGGGGACCTTGAGTGTTCTGGGAAAGTGCTCTCCCACTGAGCTCCAACCTTCAAGGGAGCACTACTGAAACATTCCATTTGGGGCTGGAGAGATGGCTCAGCAGTTAAGGCACTTAACCTGCCTGCAAACCCTAAGGACCTGAGTTTGATTCCCCAGTACCAGTAGCACATGTGTCTAGAGTTCATTTGCAGTGCCTAGAGGCCCTGGCATACCCATTCTCTCTCTTTTTCTCTTCCTCTCTTCTCTTTGTCTCTCTCTTTGCTTGTAAAATAAAGTAAAATGAAAATATTCCATTTTGAATAGAACATGGTTTTCTCTTGAGTTCTATGACAGAAAAAAAATCTGTCCTTAGTGGGTGTTGCAGTCTGGTTTGCATTGCTGGTAGAAATCACCCAACCAAGAGCAGCTCCTGGGAAAAAGAGGTTTATTTTGGCTTACAGGCTCGAGGGGAAGCTCCATGATGGTAGGGGAAAACGATGGCATGAGCAGAGGGTGGACATCACCTCCTGGCCAACAAGGTGGACAATAGCAACAGGGGAGTGTGCCAAACACTGGCAAGTAGAAAATGGCTATAACATCCATAAGCCCACCCCCAACAATACACCGCCTCCAGGAGGCTTTAATTTCCAATTGCCATCAGCTGGGAACCTAGCATTCAGAACATCTAAGTTTATGGGGGACATCTGAATCAAACCACTACAGTGGGTCTCCAAAAAGTTTTGTGATAATAAGTTTAGAACCTATCTTTTATATGCCAAAGAATTGAGTCAGTTAAGAGGATAGAAGTTTGCCAAATGGTGAGTGTAATTTCAGGTATAACCACCACAGTTCTCATAGCCTGTAGCTCTGCAGAGAGCTGTCAAAACAGGCCTGGGCCCTTCACTGGGCGGAGACTGTGGGTATGACGGAGGTCTGATGGCAGAAGATGCCTTGCAGGGGGATTCACTACCAGCTGAGCACTTCCAGGGTGAGGCTGAGGTGGGCAGACACTGCATGGTGATTCTAACACAGCAGGAGATGAAGCCACATTCTACTCAGTGGGACACAGAAGGAGCCAGCAGGAGGAGCCAGGCCAGGAGAGTTCCCCTTGTGGGCCTTGTTTCCCTTGAGCCCCTCTGCTTTCGTCCTGAATGACTGGCTCAGAGCCCTGGGTCTGAACACCTGGTCCTTACCTTTGGCTTGGCATTTGGGTCTCTCTGTCTCTGAATTTTCACTCAAGCTCCTGGACTCTGGGAAGTTCTTCTCATGAAAACTGACTTCCTCTCTTTTTGTGGCCACTTGCTGAGTGTATCCGAGCCTAGAGCAACCTCCAACTTCAAAGGGAGCCCTTAGGGAGTGCCTGTAGGTGCAGTGGAAGAGATAACCAGGCTGTAGTGGGAGCTGCTGTGAGCTGGTTCACAATGAACCCTAGCCCCTCAGGGATTCTGCTCAGCACTGCCAGGGACCAGGGCTGGGCCGTGCTTGGAGTAAAGAGGAGCAAAGCCAGTGTCCTAGAATTGACATCACTGGCCTCACAAGTCTACTTGCTGTGTGGTCATCTCTGCACAGATGGTGCCACAGAGTAGGATCCCAAGGTACTGTCACCGTGCTTGTGGTCCAGGTACACTGGCAAGCCTGGGCACAACAGCTGCTTGCCCTGTCTGCTGCATATGCTGTAGGAAGCTAAGCCAGGGCCCAATTCTCTTCCTTAGGCTAGTCAAATGGACATCATATGAGTTATAGGGGGCAGTAATGGGATTGTTGAGGCTAGCAAGTGTCACCTCCCCAAGACCTCATTGTAGCAGGGACAGACTTTGGCTTGAGGCCTGGGAGCCTCTGGGAGGTCAGGAATTTGTTTGTCATTCAGACAGTTTCCGGATGGATTAAGAAGATCCCAGTTTAGATCCTAGGCTGGGGAGAATCTGGGGTGTTGGAGGCACTCGTGGAAGTGGGGAGGATCATGGATGTGTGGCTGGAAGAGGCTGAGGGTAGAGTTCAGTGACACCTGGAGCCCTACTGGGACACTCCAAGAAAGCTGTGAGCCCAGATTTGGAGCATGGGCACAGCTGTGGCCTCACAGAGACTGGGCTCCAAGGAGCTGTTGCAGAAGAAAGATTTGCAACAATGACACAGGGGCCACAAGAGCTAGAGTGGCTGGATTGGATTCAGAAACCACCCGGTCAGGGAGTGAGGATGGGAGGCCCTGAAGGCGGTCCTGGAAAGATATTTGGAAAACAGAGGGAAGGGACTGTGATCACCTGTGACTTTGCAGTGTAGATTTTTACAGCACTAGAGGGTTGGGGACATCACAGGTTCTCTGAAGATGGTAAGTGTGCTCAGAGAAGCCTGGGTGGTGGTCAGGGGGAACTGAACACCATTTAGGGTATCATAGAGACCTGCAGCCTCTCTAGGGTTTGTCATTAGTCCTGGCTGTTTGAAAGATGCCAAGAAGTGCACATGTGTTGGGCTGAAGAATGAAATCCTGTTCTTTTTTTAAAAAAGTTATTTATTTGGGAGAACATGTAAAGCACATGTGCACGCGCGCATGAGAGAGAGAGAGAGAAAGAGAGAGAGAGAGAGAGGATGTGCCAGGGCCTTCAGACATTGCAAATGAACTCTAGACATGTGCACCACTTTGTGGGTCTGGCTGTACATGGTTACTTGGGAATCAATCCCAGGCTGCCAGGCTTTGCACACAATCACCTTTGACTACTGAGCCATATCTTCAGTCCCTATTTAAAAAAATTACTTATATATTTATTTGAGGGAGAGAGATGGAAAGAAAGAGAGAGAGAGAGAGAGAGAGAGAAATAGAGATAGCGAATGAGAATGGGCATACAAGGGTCTTCTGCCACTGTAAATGGCCACTGTACGTGCACCGCCTTGTGCATCTGGCTTTATTTAGGTACTGCGTTGTCAGGCTTTGTAAGCAAGCACCTATAACAGCTGAACCCTGAAGTCCTGTTCTTAATTCTAAAACTCACAAGACTCCATGTCATCCTCCTTTTAATACTGTTCACCCTGAACTCCTGAGCCTGCACCAGATCAGCTCTGTTCACATCCCTTTCTGGACCCCCTGCATCACTAGGTTGGTAGGCAGTCCCCTAGTGTGCCCTCATTCTCCCACAGAAGTCAGCTCCTCTCTTGCCTAGCTATGTCCCTATGTTTCCCCAGGGCCTGGGACCTGGTAGCTGGCCAGCAAACCTCTGCAGGACACAACGGTAGACCCTGTGGGGATTCTGAGTCCTGGGACTGTGCTGGAGCTAGGCAACACCTTTCTTGGTTGACTGGCCAGGCCACCTGATTGACTTGGTTAGAAGTGGCCTGTGAGAAACCAGAAATAACCAATGTCCACACGGAGGACACATAAACCCCTCCCCCTGGGTGCTTTACTGCTAGAGAAGTCTCCCTGTGTTTGAGACTATTAACTTGTTGAATTCTACTACCTCTCTTGATTATCTGATATTATAAACATGCAGACTTCAGATGGGCTTCCGGATACTTCTATCATCTTATCTGAAGATTCACTTCTCTTTCATTGTGTGTTGAATATTGCAATACTTGTCATTTCAAACTAATATACCAGAGTCAGGAGGAGAATAATTTACTTGGAAAAATGAGACTCCGTAAATAACATAAACAACAATAAATGGGCAATCTGACTGCATTTACAGAGTATTGAGGACTACAGTGCCAGCCTAGAACAGTGCATGTTATTGTCATTAATTAGCAATAAAGGACATGTGTCGGGAAAATGGCTTAGTAAAGTGCTTGCCTCCCAAGTGTGAGGACCAGAGTTTGGATTCCAAGAACCCATATACAAAGCTGGGTGCAGCAATGTGTACCTGAAATCCAAGTGATGGCAGATGGGAGAAGACAGGTGGATCATTGGAAGTACCTGGCCGGCCAGCTAGCCTGGCCTATGTGGCAGAGCTTCTGGCTAATGAGACCTTGTTTTTTTTTTTTTTTTTTAAAGAGCCGATCATGGTGGTGCATGCCTTTAATCCCAGCACTTGAGGGGCAGAGGTAGGAGGATCACCATGAGTTCAAGGCCACCCTGAGACTACATAGTGAATTCCAGGTCAGCCTGGACTAGAGTGAAACCCTACCTAAAACAAACAAAACAAAAACAAACAAACAACAACAAGAAGGTGGAAGGCAGGCTGGGGAATATAGCTCATTCATAGAGTCCTTGCCTAGCATGCATGAAGCCCTGGGTTTGATCCCCAGAATTGTATAAACTGAGTGTGGTGGCATCTGCCTCCCAGGACTTGGGAGATGGAGGCAGGAAGATCAAGAGTCCAAGGTTACCCTCGGATGCATAAAATTCGAGGCCAGGAAACTATCTCAAAAAAAGTGGGGTTTTCAGTTAAGATGGCAGTGTAGGAGCTTAGGGGAGAAAAAAAAAAAAGAAAAAAAATCCCAACCCAGTAAAATACATGCTTCTATTAAAAAGTGAAGGTGTATAGGAAATTATCCACCACAGTAGAGAAGTAGGTGAGATCTGGATCTTCTAGAGAATGCAGGCGCAGCTCCAGCAGCGGTGGACCAGGTCTGTCCGGCTGCAGTAGCCAGGCTCTGCCTTAGCCACAGGAACAGCCAAGTGAGGGGATTTTCCACTCACACCAGCCTCCTTACAAACGTGAGAAACATGAAGGGGAGGATGGTAGACACCAGCAGAGCAGCTAGTGAAGAAGAGGATCGTGAGGACCAGTGGGACAACTTTAGCCACCATCCACAGCCTCTTCTCCAAAACAGTCAGTGCAAGTGCCAACAAGCACCAGAGACCTGGGGAAGGGAATTCACCTACACAGCATCCAGTACAGGCTATCACAGCAATGACCCACTGACCCAGCCAGCTTTCCTGAGCCCACAGCATAGAAAAGAGGAAACCAAGTGGGTGCACAGCATAGCTGAGACCAAAGCCATCCCAAAAGATAACTGGGATTGCATCAAAAGTATTAATTGCACCTTCCATGTCAGGGTAAATTATGTGTTAAATCTGATGGATGGTCAGATTTGCCATTCTTCAATAAGCTATATTTTGGGTTTGTCATTTGTTGTTTCCTGATTTATAGTGCCTTTCTCTCTTCTTCTGTCATTTACTGGGGCAGGGTCTTACTTAGTCACAAGCTGAGATTGGAACCAATCACAGACCAGAAATCTCAGCCTCCCAGTTGACAGGATTAAGGGTGTGGGGCAACACACATTCTTAGGGACTTTGACTTTGTTAGAGGATCTGTTTGTTGTAATACCTACTCTTACATAAATACTTTGTGCTGGTTTTTATTGAATGTGTATATTGTTCAGTTAAATTTTGGAATTTGCCTGTATTTTGTTCCACCCACCCTACTAGAATACTCCCATAGCAGGCAAACCCAACACCTAGGGTCACTTTTGTAGTTACTCTGAGAGTCTTTTAAGAGCTGTACCTAGCACCTTAAGCTCTTACCCTCAAGATATATAACATCAGATTGATTGGTACATCTAAGAATACTGCAGATAATTAGAAAACCCAAGCATCCAATTAATCCAAGATGCAAAAATCTCTACATTATAATACAAGAAACACAAAAAATCAAGACTCTATAATTCTACCAAAAATTATAAATCCATCAGAAACAACCTTCACTGAGAATGATTTAGAGAAAATGCCTGAGAAAGATTTCAAAAGAATGATTATAAATATGCTCAAAGAAATCAATCATGTGGGGCTGAAGAGATGGCTTATGCAATTAAGGCACTTGCTGAGAAGCTTAAGGGCCCAGGTTTGACTTCTCAGAACCCACATAAGCCAGATGCACATGATGGCACATACATTTGGAGCTATTTTTTTTTTTTTATTAGTCAGTTCTGTATTCAGCAAATACAGTCAGTTTGGTACCATTATTAGGCTCATCCGTGACCTACCCCCTCCCCTTGGCCTCTCCTTGTTGAGGTCTACGGGTCATGCATTGTGGAGTTAGCCCACAGTTATGGGTAAGCTAAATGTCTCTGCATATCATGACCCAACATGTGACTCTGACATTCTTTCCGCCCCCTCTTCCACAAAATTTCCCTGAGCCATGTTGGGTTCATTTTTGGTCTGCTTCAGTGATGAGGTGTTGAGGGCCTCTGAGGCTCTGGCTCTCTGATTTGGTAGGAGTTGATTTTTCTCTATGCTGATCTCCTTCCCCCTTGTGCTGGTGTCCGGTTCATCAGGAAAACAGCCCCCTTGCTTGTTTCTCGAAGTTTTCTTAGTTTCAGCCGGGGCCCTTTTGAGGTATGATGGGGTGGCTCTCTCCTTAGGGTCTACATCTATCTGAAAAAGAGAAGCAGATTCTCCAACGGAGAGTAAGTTAGCACCAGGACAAATGAGATAACCCTTACTTTTTTTTTTTTATAGAGAATTTAATAGGTGTAGGCCCTCTTGTAGCCCACAATTGATAGTAGCTTGATACTGGAGAGTGGGCTTATGTTTGGATATGGTTCTGACTTGTTTCCCAGCTCCAGCTATGGGTCCCATACCAGTGAGGGGATCAGTTAGCCAAATTGAGAGCAGTTGGTTCCCCACCATGGCTGTGTGCCACCACTGCCCTTGTGTGGGCATCACAATAAGTTATTTGCTGCTAAGTAGGTTAGACCATGCGTTGCTTCGATAGATATTGGTCAATTTCCCCAGTCGCCCATATAGCACCTTCTGGCACTAGACGCGCTGACTGTCTGGGGACTGACTCTCATCCAACTTCCAGCCATGCCATTCTAATTTGCATGTCAATCACATGAGGTATCTTCAGCAGTAGGGTCTTACCACTAACCTTTGGTGGGTCATCAAGTACTCTGACAGAAATCTGTCTGTCTTTTAGGAAACCTTGTAGGTCTCTCTGATCAAAAGCTCATTGTGGATGATAGCCCCATGCTGGTTCTGGGAGTTACAGGTCAGTGCCCACTAAGAAAATGAGGAAAAAGATAACTAATATACAAGAGTTAGAGATAAGAGAGAGAGAGACAGGGAGAGGGGAAGTGAGGGAGGGAAGATGTAGGAGATTAAGGTTAGTCTTAATCTTACCCTCTCCAGTGTCTTGTGGTTCAGGTGTTCCCTGTAAGGGCCTGGTGAAGGATCAGCCATTTGGTCTATCTTTTAGTAAGTAGAAGATTATGGTACCATTGCCGTTTGGGTCTAGATTTGTGTTTCCCACCCCTTTGATGCCCTCCCCTCCCTCCCCTTCCATCCTAGTGTCTAATCTAGGAGATGCTAGCTGGGTATGTAAGGTATCTTCGGTAGATTCAGGTTAGGTGCTGTAGATGAGTGAGACTATGTGGCGATTTTTTTTCTGTGATTGGGTAAGTTCACTGAGAATGATCTGTTCCAGGTTCAACCATTTTTCCTCAAATTTCATTGTGTCATTTTTTCTTACTGCTGTATAGAATTCCATTGTGTAGATATACCACATCTTAGTTATCCATTCTTCTAGTGATGGACATCTGGGTTGATTCCAGCTCTTAGCTATTACAAATTGAGCCGCTATAAACATGGTTGAGCAAATCTCTTTAGTCTGTGGTTTGAAGGTTTTAGGGTAGATGCCCAGTAAGGGAATAACTGGGTCTGTTGGTATCTCTATACTCAGCTTTTTCAGAAGTCTCCATACTGCTTTCCAAAGTGGTTGTACCATCCTACATTCCCACCAACAGTGGATGAGTGTTCCTACTTCTCCACATCCTCGCCAGCATTTATTTTTTTTTTGATTTTTTGATGCTTGCTATCCTTATTGGGGTAAGGTGGAATCTCATAGTTGTTTTAATTTGCATTTCTCTGATGATTAGGGATGATGAACATTTTCTTAAGTGTATGTTTGCCATTTCTATTTCTTCCTCTGTGAACTGCCTGTTCAGCTCTTTGCCCCATCTTGTGAGTGGGGTGTTTGACTTCTTACTGTTTAGATTTTTGAGTTCTTTGTGGATTCTAGAGATTAGTCCTCTATCAGTTGAATAACCCACAAATATTTTCTCCCATTCTGTGGGTAATCTATTGGCTTTGCTAATTGTATGCTTGTCTGTAAAGAAACTCCTCAGCTTCATGTGGTCCCATTGGTTGAGTGATGGTTTAAGTTCATGAGCTACTGGGGTTTTGTTCAGGAAGTCTTTTTCCATTCCTATATCATGGAAAGTACTTCCTAAATTTTCTTCCAGTAGTATTCGAGTTTCTGGTCTTATATTGAGGTCTTTGATCCATTTGGACTTGAGTGTAGTGCATGGTGAAATGTGTGGGTCAAGTTTTAGTTTCCTGCATATGGTTATCCAGTTTGTCCAGCACCATTTGTTGAAGATGCTGTCTTTTTTCCAGCGTATATTGTTTGGGCCTTTATCAAATATCAAGTAGCTATAGTTGCTTGACCCAAAGTCCGGGTCCTCAAGTCTATTCCATTGATCTATAGTCCTGTTTTTATGCCAGTACCATGCTGTTTTTATTACTATGGCTTTGTAATATAGCTTTAGATCAGGTATGGTGATGCCTATTTGGAACTAATTTGCAGTGGCTAGAGGCCCTGGTGTGCCCATTCTCTCTTTCTCTCTCTCTCCTTTTTTTTTTTTTTTTTTGGTTTTTCAAGGTAGGGTCTCAGTCTAGCTCAGGCTGACCTGGAATTAACTATGTAGTTTCAGGGTGGCCTCGAACTCATGGTGATCCTCCTACCTTTGCCTCCCAAGTGCTGGGATTAAAGGCGTGCACCACCATGCCTGGCTCTGATCTTATTTATTTATTTATTCACCAGAGAAAGAGAAAGAGAAGCCGGGCATGGTAGCACACACCTTTAATCTCAGCACTTGGGAGGCAGAGGTAGGAGGATCACTGTGAGTTCGAGGCCACCCTGAGACTACATAGTTAATTCCAGGTCAACCTGAGCTAGAGTGAGACCCTACCTTGAAAAACAAAAACAAAAAACAAAACAAAACAAAAAAAAAATCAAAGAGGAAATCAAAGGGTTCAAAGAAGACACAGGAAACCAATTTAATGAAATAAGGTGGTCAATGCAAGAGATGAATAAGGAAATAGAAGCAATAAAGTAAAACCAGTCAGAAATGCTACCAATAAAAAGCACAGTAAGTCAAATAAAAGACTCTATAGAAAGTCTCTGCAGTAGAATGGATGAAGGAGAGAAGAAAATATCTAAACCAGAAGACCAGGTGACAGATCTAAAATAGTCCAACAAAGATAAAGACAAGCTAATAGGAAGGCATGAATGGGCATTTCAAGATATTTGGGGCACTATGAAAAGATCAAATATAAGAATTCAGGGTATATAGAAGGAGAAGAATTTCACCCCAAAGGCATAGTAGGCAGTTTCAGCAAAATCATAAAAGAAAAATTTCCCGAAATTGGGAAAGAGATGCTAATGCAGATACAGGAAGCCTCTAGAACACCGACCAGACAAAACCTGGAAAGAACATTCCTCGCTACATTATAATTAAATTACAAAACACACAAACCAAAGAAAATATATTGAAAGAAGTTAGAGAAAAAGCAAGTCACTTATAAAGGCAAGCCCATCAGGGTAATAGCAGATTACTCAACACAAACTTTAAAAGCCAGAAGGGTTTGGAATGATGTATTCCAAGTTCTAAAAGATAATAAATGTCAACCAAGATTACTTTACCCAGCAAAGCTATCCATCCAAATTGATCGAGAAATAAGGACATTCAACAACAAATACAAGCTAAAGGAATATTTGGCAACTAAGCCAGCTCTACAGAAAATGCTTAAATGGATCCTCCACACTGAAGAGAAAAGAAAGCATACATATGAGAAAACAGGGAAAAATAAATCATACTCAAAAAACATTTAAAACAAGAGAGTAAAAGGAAAACTGGGAAGCACTACAAAACAAGAAGAATGGTGAGAATAAACACATACCTTTCAATAATAACTCTTAATATCAATGGCCTCAATGCCTCAACCAAAAGACACAGGCTTATAGATTGGATTAAAAGGAGGATCCTTCTGTTTGTTGCCTCCAAGAAACTTATCTCTCCATAAAAGACAGACACTGTCTTAGGGTGAAAAGATGGAAAATGGTATTCCTAGTAAATGGGCCTAGCAAACAAGCAGGTGTTGCTATCCTGAGATCTGACAGAATAGACTTCAAACTAACATTAGTGAGAAAGATAAAGATGGTCACTTTATATTGATTAAAGGAAAAAGTCAAAAGGAAGACATTACAATTCTAACCATATATGCACCTAACATGGGTGCTTCCAATTTCATCACAAACAGTACTGGACTTAAGGCCACAGATAACACCAAACACAATTGTAGTGGGTGACTTCAATACCCTACTCTCATCTATTGACAGGTCACTCCAGCAAAAAATAAACAGAGAAACATCTGGATTAAACCATGTCGTAGAACAAATGGACCTAACAGATATCTACAGAACATTCCATCCAAATGCTGCAGAATGCAGTCTTCTCAGCAGCACATGGAAGATTCCCTAAAATAGTCCATATATTAAGACACAAAGCAAATCTTAACAAATACAAGAAAACTGAAATAGAGCCTTGTTGTCCGTCTTTTTCTCCCGTTCGCGGACACCTTGCCGTTCCCGTTGGCCTCCGGCCCGCGGTGCTGACCCCCAACACCATGCCTTCAATTAAGTTGCAAAGTTCTGATGGAGAGATATTTGAAGTTGATGTAGAAATTGCCAAGCAGTCTGTGACCATCCAAACCATGTTGGAAGATTTGGGAATGGATGATGAAGGAGATGACGACCCAGTTCCCCTAACGAATGTTAATGCAGCAGTACTAAAAGAGTCCATTCAGTGGTGCACCCACCATAAGGACGGCCCTCCTCCTCCTGAGGACGATGAGAAAAAAGAGAAGTGGACAGATGACATCCCTGTGTGGGACCAAGAATTCCTGAAAGTTGACCAAGGAACACTTTTTGAACTTATTCTGGCTGCAAACTACTTAGACATCAAAGGTTTGCTGGATGTTACATGCAAGACTGTTGCCAATATGATTAAGGGGAAGACTCCTGAGGAGATCCACAAAACCTTCAATATCAAAAATGACTTCACCGAAGAGGAGGAGGCCCAGGTGTGCAAAGAGAACCAGTGGTGTGAAGAGAAATAAAAGGTTGTGCCTGACACTGTAACACTATAAGGATTGTTCCAAATACTAGTTGCACTGCTCTGTTTATAACGTTAATATTAGACAAACAGTAGGGAAATGCAGCAGCAAATCAATTGTATTAGCATAATAGTGTCCTCCTTGCATGTGTAGTCTGAGTACAGATTCCAAGTTAAAGGCGGAGTTCCTTCAAGTGTGAGCGAAAGTTGTCTTTCTTTACTCTCAATAAAACTGAGCTATGGGTTCTCTGGAGAGAGTGGCATGTTGGGCTTTTTCTGTGTTCTGTAAAACGATTTCTGCCTGGTTCATTGTCCAGTTAACTTCAGTGAACTTTTCAGAATTGCCATTGTAAATAAAACAACTTATGAGAGGGGTTTTGTAATAGAAAAACTAGGATCTTTATTCAAGAGTTGGAAACTGGAAGCAGGCAACTTGAAGTCAATGCTCTGACTGGAGCTGTCAGGATGTCTCCAGCCTCCTGAGCCAAGCAGAACACGGCTCTTGATTAGCTAGTGTGCAGCTGGGCTCTCTTCACTGAACCTGAGGACTGGGGTTTGGTTTTTCTTTCCTTATTATTTTTTTGGGGGTGGATTTTTTTTAAATTTTAATCACAGCTTTGAATATGTTGCCTAGAGACTTAGTTATTACCCAGTCTGTGATTTTGTGGGGAACTGTAACTAGACAATTTGTTAGGTTTCAATTAAAAAAAAACACTTAAAAAAAAGAAAACTGAAATAATTCCTTGTACTCTATCTGATCACAATGGGATTAAACTACAAATCAGCAACAAGAAAAACTACTGAGTACACAGAAATGCATGGAGACTAACCAGTACAGTATTGAATGAAATGGGTCATTGAAGACATCAAACAAGAAATCAAAAAATTCATAGAATCAAATAATAATGAGAATACAACATACCAAAACTTTTGGGACGCAATGAAGGCCATCCTAAGGAGAACTTTATAGCTTTAAGTGCCTATATTAAGAAATTCGGAACTTCACATGTAAACAACTTAACACTTCACCTTAAGTCCTTGGCAAAAGAAGAATATGGCAAACCAAATATCAGTAGATGGGAAGAAATAATAAAGATTAGGGCAGAAATTAATGAAATAGCAATCCCCCCCCAAAAAAAAATCCAAGCCAGGCGTGGTGGCACACACCTTTAATCCCAGCACTTGGGAGGCAGAGGTAGGAGGATTGCCGAGAGTTCAAGGCCACCCTGAGACTCCATAGTGAATTCCAGGTCAGCCTGGACTAAAGTGAGACCCTACTTTGAAAAACCAAAAAAAAAAAAAAAAAAGTCCAAATCCAAAGAATCAATGAAACAAAGAGTTGGTTCTTTGAAAGGGTAAACAAGATTGATAAATCCTTAGCAAATCTGACCAAAAGAAAGAGAGAAGAGACACAAATTTAAAAACATTAGAGATGAAAAAGGCACCATTACAACAGATACCAAAGATATTCAGAAAATCCTAAGGACATACTTTTGTTTTATTGACAACTTCTATACTTACAAACAATAAACCATGATATTTTTCCTCCATCCCCCACTTTCCCCTTCACAACTCTGCTCTCCATCATATCCCCTCCCTCTCTCCATTTGATGTCATCATCTTTTTCTCCTATTATGAGGGTCTTGTGTAGGTATTGCTAGGCACTGTGAGGTCATGGATATTGAGGCCAATTTCTGTCTGGGCAGTTGCATTGTAAGGAGTCATAACCTTCCTTTGGCTCTTACATTCTTTCTGCCACCTCTTCCACAGTGCACCCTGAGCCTTGGAGGGTGTCATAGAGATGTTTCAGTGCTGGACATTCCTCCGTCCATTCTTCTCAGCACTATGTTGCCTTTTGGGTCATCCCAGTGGTCATTGCTATCTGAAAAGAGAAGCTTCTCTAACCAGAAGTGAGAGTAGCATTAATATATGAATATTAACATTAAGTGTATTGCTTTCAGAGTAGTTTGGTGAGAATAATATATACATTTATCCAGAAAAGAGCAGGCTTTATGCCCCTAAGGCTCATGACTTCCCTGCCATAGGCTTTTGATTAGGTTTTCAGTACCTGGCATGTATTCCCTCCCATAGAGTGGGCCTTCAGTCCAATTAGAGATAAGTTGGTTTCCCCCAGAGCAGATATGCCACTATTGTACTGGCACAAAGACAGACACATAGATCAGCGGAACAGAATAGAGGACCCAGATGTTAATCCAGGCAACCAGAGCCATCTGATTTTAGACAAAAAAGCAAAAAAAAAAAAAAAAATTCATTGCAGAAAAGGCGGTGCTGGGAAAACTGGATATCTATATATAGAAGGATGAAAATAGATCCTTGTCTTTCTCCATGCACAAGAATCAAGTCCAAATGGACCAGGGACCTTAATTTCAGACCTGAAACTCTGAAATTGCTTGAGGAAAAGGTAGGGGAAACCCTTCAATATATTGGCATAGGTAATGACTTTCTGAATATAAGCCCAATTTCTCAGAAAGTAAAACCACTAATCAACCACTAGGATCTCATGAAATTACAAAGCTTTTGTGTAGCAAAGACACTGTGAATACAGCAAAGAGACAGCCTACAGAATGGGAGAAAGTCTTTGCCAGCTATACATCTGACAGAGGACAAATATCCAGAATATACAAAGAACTAAAGAAACTAAACAATAAGAAATAAAACAAACCAATTAAAAAATGGGCTATGGAACTAAATAGAGAGTTCTCAAAAGAAGAAATACAGATGGCATATAAACATCTAAAAAAGTGTTTGGCATCCTTAGCCATCAGGGAAATACAAGTTAAAACTACTTTGAGATTCCATCTCACGCCTGTCACAATGGCTATCATCATGAAAACAAATGACAATAAATGTTGGCGAGAATGCGGAACCCTTCTACACTGTTGGTGGGAATGTAGTTTGGTGAAAATCAGTGTGTAGGTTCTTGAGACAACTAAAAGTAGATTTACCATATGACCTAGCTATAGTACTCCTAGGCATATATCCTAAGGTGTCTTCTCAGTATGTCAGAGATACTTGCACAACCATGCTTATTGCTGTTCTATTCACAATAGCTAGGAAATGGAACCAGCCTAGATGTCCCTCCACAGATGAATAAAGATGTGGTACATTTATACACTGGAGTTCTATTCAGCAATAAAGAAAAATGAAGTTATATAATTTGCAGGGAACTGGATGGGACTGGAAAGGATTATACTAAGTGAGGTAACCCAGGCCCAGAAAGCCAGACATCACATGTTCTCTCTCATATGTGGATCCTAGCTACAAATGTATAGACTGTGTGTGAGCTGGAACCAAAAATTGGTAGCAAAGGCCAGAAAGCTAGAAAAAGGATATAAGGGAGGGAAGAGAGAGAAGGACTTAAGGGGATGGTATTGTGTATATGTAAGTAGAAAAGATTACAGGGAGGGAAAAGGCCTAAGAGGGGCCAAGGGAAGAGATTGAGTAAAAGAAGGGTCAATCAAAACTCAATATATTCTGAATAAGACACACGAAAGCTTACTTTTTTGGATAATGGCACACCCAAAAGCCATAGATTGTTACTACTAAATTTTCAGTGCCAGGGATGGGATACCTTCCAGTGAGTTGTTGGCCAAGGAGGTCCATGTTGCCTCCAAAACATTACAGGCTTTTGCCAAGGTCCTTGGTTTCCCACCAGAAACAGATGGTAAGACCCTATTGCTGAAGACTTCACATGCCTGGGTGGCAAATTCACTGAGAAATTAACTGGGGCTGAGCTGAAAGTCTTCTCCCTGTAGATTAGCTGATGGAAATCTGGAAAAAGCTGCACTGCATGCAGCCCTATGGGAGACAGAAGTCATCAGCAGTGAAAACAGTGGACACTGGAAGCATCACTTTGGTCAGACAGGCCAAATGACTGAATGGGTGCAATAGTGGCATGTCTGCTTTGGGGGAAACCAACTGCTTTCTAATTGGACTGGAGGCCCACTCTATGGGAGGGAATACATGCCTGATACTGAAAACCTAATCAAAAGCCTATGGCGGGGAGATCATGAGCCTTAGGGGTGTAAAGCCTGCTCTTGTCTGGATAAACGCATATATTATGCTCACCAAACTTCCCAGTAAGCACTACACTTAATGTTCATGCCCATATATTAATGCTACTCTCACTTTTTGTTAGAGAAGCTTCTCTTTTCAGATGGTGGTGACCACTAGGATGACCCAAAAGACAACGTGGTGCTGTTAAGAAGTGATGGAGGAGTGTCCAGCACTGAAAGAGCTCACACCCTCTAAGGCTCAGGGTCCATTGCTAAGAGTTGGTGGAAAGAATGTAACAGCCAAAGGAAGGGTATGACTCCTTACAATGCAATTGTCTAGATAGAAATTGGCCTCGATATCCATGACCTCTTATTGCCTAGCAATACCTTTGCAAAACCCTCATAATAGGAGGAAAAGACAATGACATCAAAATAAAAGAAAAATTAATGGAGAGAAGGAGGGGATATGATGGAGAGCAGAGTTGTGAAGGGGAAAGTGGGGGAGGGGAGAATTATCATGGTTTATTGTCTGTAAGTATAGAAGTTGTCAATTAAACAATTATACATTAAAAGAAAAGAAAAACAAAAAAGAACTGGTGAACCTTTCTGTGCTAATCAGGCATTGCTCTTGATTCCTGTGGTAACTTCAAAGGGAAACCAACACAATGCCCAGAGCCCGTGACATCCTGCAGATGAAGGAGGGGGATGTCCTTAAACTCCTTGCAGCAAGAACCCACTTAGGTGCCACCCACCTTGATTTCCATGTGAAGCAGTCCAGCTACAAGAGGAAGAGTGATGGCATCTGCATCCCAAATCTGAGGAGGCTCATGCCATTGTTGCCATGGAGAAGCCTGCCGATGTTGGTGTTATCTCCTCCAGGATCACCAGCCAGCGTGCTGTGGTGAACTTACCACGGCCACAGGAGCCACTGTTGTCACTCGCCGCTTCACCCCTGGGACCTTCAGGCCACTGAGAAGGCTGTGACCAAGAAGAGTTTCAGGGTGAAGGGTTAGAAATGGCCTGTGAGCACCCAGAAACATCACCCACTCCCGAGTTCACAATGAGTCCCTCCTCTATTTTGATGTCAGTCTCCCTTTCTTTATTCATGACAACATTTTTTTTTTGGCAAATATATAGCTTTAATAAGTAATCAATAATAATGATAACAACAATAATAAATTTCTTTCACAGTAGTCATTCCCAGAGGTATGTGGAAATCTAAGTGGGTAAGCTAAAACAAAAAAATTGAAAACTATGGTGATGAGCTTCACGTTTAAATGCAGCGTATGATTCATTATATATTCATTCATTTATCAAATAAATATATGCCTACAATATGTCAAATACTGGAAATATGCCTGATAAGAAGTTGGGCATCTTTCTATTTAGATAGAACTTAGAGAGACAAGCATCCATGAGAACATTTTGATAGGATTAATATTATACAGGTCTTGTGAAGGTAATGACAGCTGTGAGGATTCAGGCATCCTTCTAAGAGCCACGTCTTCTGCTGGTAACTGATCCTGGGCCTGATCACCAGCCTCTCACAGCGGTGTCCTACGTCGACCTGCCTACCATTGCTTGTGAAGATTCAGGCATCCTTCTGAGAGCCATGTCTTCTGGTGGTGATTGACCCCCCGGCCTGACCACCAGCCTCTCACAGAGGTGTTCCTACGTCGACCTAACTACCATTGCTTGGTGTGACACAGAGTCTCCTCTGTGCTACGTGGACATTGCCATCCCGTGCAAAAACAAGGGAGCTCACTCGGTGGGTCTGATGGGGTGGGTGCTGGCCCAGGAAGTCCTGTGCAGGCATGCCACCATCTCCTGTGAGCGCCCCTGGAGGTCATGCCTGATCTCTACTTCTACGGAGATCCCAAGGAGAGTTTATATATAATTTCTAGGTAAGGACTAGAGATTGAAGAGTAGCAGACCGCCACTGAGAAGGCGTGACCAAGAAGAGTTTCAGGGCGAATGGACTGTACCCACTCCTGAGTTCACTGCTGCCCAGCATGAGGTGGTGGACTGGTCCAAAGGTGCTTAGGTGCCCTCTGTGCCTATCCAGCAGTTCCCAACGGAAGACTGGAGTGCCTGGCCAGCCACTGAGGACTGGCCTGCAGCTCCCACCGCACAGACCACAGAGTGGGTGGGGATGTCCCCTGAATGGTCCTAAGCTGTTCTGCAGACTCAGGAAAGGTGGAAATAAACCATTTCTAAAAGTCAAAGAAAGGCGGAAGGTGAATGTTGCAGTACTTGTCAATGACACCCGAGGACTGATAGTGAGCTGTCCTCTCACCTGCACGTGTGGTCTGCGGTGGCTTGGAGGACGAGGAGGCTCCAAGGCTCCCGTCCCCACGGACGGCTTTCTGCCCATGCTGGCTGCAGTTGTGTACCGACGCTTGCTTCAGGTTTCGGGGAGGAGGGGAGGTGCCAGCGTGGGAGTGCACGCCCCCACGGCCCTTGCTGGGTAGTCATCCCACCTGGCCTGGAGTCAGGCCTGCGTGGACTCCCCGGGTGCTCTCAGGCGAGTTGCCGAGAGTTTGATTAGTCTGCCTGTAGCAGGGAGCTCCTGCAGGTGACGGGGGTGGGACCTGCCTGTGCATAGGTGTGTGTAATCCTGGGTCTTCTTCCTGCAAGGCTGGAGGACGCTCTGGTCAGGGTTTGTGTGCCTGCTTTCTTCCTTTGTTGTGTGACGTGTATCTGTGTGTGTGCTTGTGCACATATGTGCCTATGCTTGTGGAAGCCAGAGGGAGCTGGGCGTTGAATGTCTGTACCAATTGCTCTCCACCTTATTTTTTGAGACAAGGTGTTTTACTAAAATTAGAACTCACTGATTTGGCTAGACTACTGTAATGGGTAATCTGTGGTTGTCAACTTGACATGATTTAGAATCAAAATGGAACAAAACTCTGGTCATGCCTACTAGGAATTTCCTAGATTAGACTAGTTGAAAAGGGAGGACCCACCCTAACAGTGGGCAGTGCCACCTCACGGCTGGGTTGAGGTGGGAGGATCAACCCTAACAGTGGGCAGTGCCACCTCATGGCTGGGTGAGGTGGGAGGATCAACCCTAACAGTGGGCAGTGCCACCCCCATGGGTGTGTTGAGGTGGGAGGATCAACCCTAACAGTGGGCAGTGCCACCCCATGGGTGTGTTGAGGTGGGAGGACCCACCCTAACAGTGGGCAGTGCCACCTCATGGCTGGGTGAGGTGGGAGGATCAATCCTAACAGTGGGCAGTGCCACCCCATGGCTGGGTCCTTGACTGCATACTAAGGACAAAGCTATCTGCTGTGATAGTGTAATTCTAGCTTTCAGTTCTTTCCCCTTTCAACTGTAAGCTGAAAATCAATCCGCGTCTTTCTTAAGCTGGGTCTGCTTGGGTGTTTTTCCCAACAGTGAGAGTAACTGGTACAACTGCCTAGCCAGCCGGCCTCAGGAATCCCCCCATCTCTGTCACTCTGCTACTAGGATTATAGGTGCTCATCACTATGATGGGTGGATGATGGGGTCTGAACTTAGGTCTTTGTGCCAGTGCACGAAGTCCCCCGCTTGTTTTCCTTTAGTGCAGGGGTTGGACCTAAGCTTTGTACATGTTACGCAGGTATTCTACCGCTGGACTACAGCCCCAGCCTCTTTATTGACAATTCACCCCCACCCCCACCCACACCCATACCCACATTTTCCCATGGAATCCGTTCTTCTTTCCAATGAGCCCCTCCTCTATTGTGATGTCAGTTCTCGCTTTTCATCCATGACAACATTTGATAGGGTTAGTACTACGCAGTTCTTGTACAGGCAATGACAGCAGCTGTGGGTCATGACACAATAGCCCCTTTGTGTCTGGAAGACAGTATTGCAAAGCACGCCTCCTCATCCTTTGGCTCTTCCATTCTTTCTGCCACCCCTTCTACAATGGTCCCCGAGTCTTAAAGGCAGTAATAGAGATGCTTCATTTAGTGTTAAACACTCCACTGTCACTTCTTCTCAGCAATTTGATGAGTTTTAAGTCTCTCCAGTAGACACCAATGTCAAAAAAGAAAAGTTTCTCTAACTAACAGTTGCAGCAGCCCTAGTATGTGGGCATAAACACAAATATTTAGAGGGCAATTTGGTGAGCATAATACACCCGTTTAGCCCAACAACTGTAGTAGCCTTTCCCCCTAGGGCTTATGACCTTCTCAGCCATCAGTTTTTGACTAGGTTTTCTGTACCAGGCACAAATCCCTTACATGAAGGAGGCTTCAAATCCTATCTGAGAGCAGTTGGTTAACCCCCATAACAGACATGCCGCTATTGCACCAGAGGGCACATGCTGCTATTGCACATCTTGCCTGGTTGGCCAGTTGTGTAGCTTTCAGGGTCCCCTGCTGGTTAAGACTATTGACGACTTTTCTCCTCCAAGGGGCTACATAGCACTTTCTTTCCTTAAAAAAAAACATTTTATTTTTATTTATTTATTTGAGAGAGAGAGAGCGAGAGAGAGAGAGAGAGAGAGAGAGAGAGAGAGAGAGAGAGAGAGAGGGAGAGAGAGAGAGAGGGAGAGAAACATGCAGATACATAGTGAGGGAGGGAGGAAGAGAAAGATTATATCTATCTATCTATCTATCTATCTATCTATCTATCTATCTATCTATCTATCTAATCTATCTATCTATCTATCGAGAGACAATGGGTGCATGGGTGCACCAGGGCATCTAGCCACTGCAAATGAACTCCAACTCCAGACGTATGTGCCACTTTGTGCATCTGGCTATACGGGGGTACTGGGAAACCTAATCTGGTTCCTTTGGCTTTGCAGGAAAATGCTTTAACCACTAAGAAATCTTTCCAGCCTATCTTTTTTTTTTTTTTTTGGTTTTCTGAGGTAGGGTCTCACTCTAGCTCAGATTGACCTGGAATTCACTATGTAGTCTCAGGGTGGCCTTAGACTCATGGTGATCCTCCTACCTCTGCATCCCGAGTGCTGGGATTAAAAACATGTGCCACCATGCCCGGCTTTTTAAAATATTTTTATTTATTTATTGGCAAGCAGAGAGAGATACAGAGAAGATATTCAGACAGAGAATGGGCATGACAGGACCCCCAGGACTGCTGCAAATGAACTTCAGACACATGTGACATTATGTGCATCTGACTTTACATGAATACTGGAGAATCAAACCCAGGTTGTTTGCAAGCACCTTCACTTCCGAGTCATCTCTTCAGCCCTACCTAGCACTTTCTAGCACTGATGGCAGCCAGTCAGTAGGGAGGAGTTCAGTTACCCCCCTTTTTATCCTAGGGTCTCACTCTGGCCCAGGCAGACCTGGAATTCATTATGTAGTCTCAGGGTGGCCTCAAACTCACAGTGATCCTCCTACCTCTGCCTCCCAAGTGCTAGGATTAAAGACATACACCACCATGTCTGGCCAATCCTTTTTTTTCCTTAATTTTAAAAAAAAAAACTTTGTTATGGGCTGGAAAAATGGTTTAGCGGTTAAGTGCTTGCCTGTGAAGCCTAAGGACCCTGGTTCAAGGCTCGATTCCCCAGGACCCATGTTAGCCAGATGCACAAGAGAGCGCACGCATCTGGAGTTCGTTTGCAGTGGCTGGAGGCCCTGGCGCGCCCATTCTCCCTCTCTCTTTATCTGCCTCTTTCTCTCTCCGTCACTCTCAAATAAATAAATAAAAATAAACAAAAAACTTAAAAAGCTTTTTTTATTATTGACAACCTCAATAAATATAAACAAACCATGATTGTAGTTTCCTCTCACCACCCTCTCTTTAACCCCCTTTCCAAATTTCTCCTCCAATTGAATCCCTTCTTATTTCCAACTAGTCTCTCTTCTTCTGTTTTTTGTATTTTTAATTTTTTTTATTATTATTAACAACATGTTTCATATGGATGCATCCTGTGTTGGTACCCTCTTTTCCCTCATCCCTGCCCCCATTCTGTTAGGGACCCTCCTCAGTGGGGTTGTAGGTATTCCCCATGGGGTTGTGGTTTATGTGTTGTGGGAGCAGCAGTCAGTTACTCTGGGGGGAAGGGAATGTCTCTGGGCATGATGTCTCAAGCTGTGGTTCTTACAATCTTTCTATCCCCTCTTCCACAAAATTCCCTGAGCTGTGGTGGGTGAGTTTTAAGTCTACTTCAGTGATGAGCTCTTAGAGTCTCTGGATCTCTGCTTTGGTAGGTGGTAAGTATCCTCAGCATCTGTCTCCTTCACCCTGGCGCTGATTGTCAGGTTCACTATGGAAGCAGCACTCTTGCTCATCTCCCCAATTCCTCCTTTTTTAAATTGTTTTTTATATTTAAAATATTTTTATTTATTTATTAGGAGAGAGAGAGAGAGAGAGAGAGAGAGAGAGAGAGAGAGAGGAGAGAAGAGAAGAGAAGAGGAGAGGAGAGGAAGGAGAGGAGAGGAGAGGATGCATCTGGCTTTTCGTGGGTACTGGGGAATAGAACCTGGGCCAACAGGCTTTGCAGGCAAGTTTCTTTAACTGCTGAGCCATCTCTCTCATCCCCATCAACTTCTTATATTGAGACAGATCCTTACCAAGTTGTCCAGGCTGGCCTGGTGGTGGAATCTACTCCAGGGCCTCTCGTAGGCTGGGTTGGCTCTTTTGCATTAAGCTACCACACCCCAGCCTAACTCTGGCCAGGGTCTGACACATGCTAGGTTTAGTAGTTACTTCTCTCATTGCTATGACAAGATGCCTGACAAAAACAACCTGGAAGGAAGGAAGGGAGGGAGGAAGGAAAGAAGGGAGAAAGGAAGAGAGGCTTTATTTTAGCTGATGGGTTGAGGGTGTAGTTTATCATGGCAGGGAACTCCGGTGGCAGAAGCTTGAGGCCGCTGACCATATTGAGTCTGACCAGGAGCTGCAGCAGGAGATGAATGCTCGATCTTTCCATTTTATTCATGTAGGATCTCAGCCCATGGAATGGTGCCACCCGGTGGGTCTTCCCTCTTCAGTTAATTCTCTTGGTTCACACCTTCACAGACTCATACACTTGTAATCCCAGCACTTGGAAGTAGAGGCAGGAGGATCAGGAGTTCAAGGTCATCCTTGGATACACAGTGAGTTTGAGGTTAGCCTGAGCAATATCAGACCCTGTCTTAAAAACAAACTACTGGAGCTGGGCGTGGTGGCGCATGCCTTTAATCCCAGCACTTGGGAGGCAGACGTAGGAGGATAGTGGGGAGTTCGAGGCTACCCTGAGACTACTACATAGTGAATTCTAGGTCAGCCTGGGTTAGAGTGAAACCCTACCTCTGAAAAACCAAACAACAACAACAATGACAACAAAAAAGAACAAAGTGCTGGGCTGGAGAGATGGCTTAGCGGTTAAGGCACTTGCCTGTGAAGCCTAAGGACCCAGGTTCGATTCCCCAGAACCTATGTAAGCCAGATGCACAAGTGGCACATGCATCTGGAGTTTTTTTGCAGTGGCTAGAGGCTCTGGCGTGTACATTATCTCCCCCCCACCTGCCCTTTTCGTTCTCTCTCTCAAATAAATTTAAAAAATACAAACCAAACAAAAACAAAAACACAATGTAAAGCTGCCTCTTGAGAAAGTTCAAGTGTACACACAAGAAAGCAACTCTGCTACTGGGTGTGTGTGCACGCCTTTAATCCCAGCACTGGGGAGGCAGGAGGATCGCCATGAGTTTGAGGCCACCCTGACACTACATAGTGAATTCCAGGTCAGCTTGGGCTACAGTGAGACCCTACCTTGAAAAATGAAAAATGGAAAAAAAAAGCAACTCTGTGGGCAAGTGAGATGTAAGCTTCCTCCTGAATGTGATCTTAGGGCCTCTGCCAAGTCCCCTGTCCTCCTTCCTCCCAGGGCCCCACCTGGCCTCACGTTTGTCACCACAAATGAAACATGCTAGTTCTGGACAGCATTCAAATGCTCATCAGTTCTGACTCTTAAAATATTTAAGTTCACAGCAGGTCAATTTTCCCCCTTAAACGAGCTAAAATCCAGTGTTGATTTATTTAGTCTGCTCAACATAATTGCGAGGTAAGGTCTTAAATACAGCTTATTTGCAGTTTTAATGGGGTACAAAAAAGGAAACTTTCAGCTGAGATAAAATTCTGGCATAATAATAAAAGCAATTATGAAGGCTTTAGGAGGTGAAAAGTCAATTCTAGGCCTTAAATGGATGATGTTGGAGGTTTAATTAGTAAACATGGATTTGTGGCATCTGAGAGTACTCGGCAGGGCACAGCAGAGACAGTCTCTCCAGGCAGCCTGATGAAGCCATTTACTGGGAAACCAGCCTGGTGGATACCTAATTTGTTGCTTCCACATGGGGACCATCCCAGGAGCCTGAAAGGGGCCCTGAGCTGGAGGGTCTCCCTCATGGGTCACTTCCTGCTGCTTGATTGCTCAGTGCCTTATGGCTGCAGAGGAGACTTGAAACCACCCAGTCTTCAAGTGATTTGATTCCCAGGCTATGAGCATGTGCCCTGGAGATCAAAGCAGGGCTTGACCCCTAGGAGAGCTTGTGAACGGACTTCTTGCTAGCAAAGCATGCTCTGTCTCTGTTCAGTGCATGCTGCTAGCCACACATGGCTGTTGAGTACTTGACATGTGGCCCAAGAGACTAAACATCACATTTTATTTAATTGTAATATATCTCAATCAAAATGTAGCAGTCACAAGTATGTAGTGGTTACCACTGGGAATTGCTTCTAGCAGGAGACAAGGAGCTAGAAGTGTCTTTTTCTTTCTTTCTTCTTCTTTTTTATTTAAAATATTTTATTTTTATTTATTTATTTGACAGAGAGAAAGAGGGAGAAAGGGAGAGGGAGGGAGGGAGGGAGGGAGGGAGAGAGAGAGAGAGAGAGAGAATGGGTGCACCAGGGCTCCAGCCACTGCAAATGAACTCCAGATGCGTGTGCCCTATTGTGTATCTGGTTTATGTGGGTCTTGGGGAATTGAACCTGGGTCCTTTGGCTTTGCAGACAAATGCCTTAACTGCTAAGCCATCCCTCCAGCCCCCCCTTTTTAACAGATGAGCAAGGAGCTTTTAGGGCATCTGGCCTGGCTTCTTCCTCCAAGGAAGGCCCCAGGCCATTGCTGTGCCTGCTGGGAGAATCCCAGCGTCAAGAGTGTGGTCTAGGCCACCATTGTGCACGCTGGGAGAATTGGGCTACCTTGAAGTTCCCAGGTGAGGCTAAGGTGTGGATGACCACCATCTACCACCACATCCATGGTGACAAGCCCATCCTTTTCACCTCCCCTTCTCTGGTTCTTCCAGTGAATCAGCTTCCCATCTCCATTAATGTACATTTAGATCAAATTCATCTTTTTAAAAATGTATTTTTTTTTATTACGGACATACTTGGTATGGATACAACATGTGTTGGTACCATCCTTTCTCTTGTCCCTACCCCCATTTCTCTGGGGTCCTCCTCAGTGGGGTTGTAGGTATTCCCCATGGGGTTGTGGTTTATGTGTTGTGGGAGCAGCAGTCAGTTACTCTGGGGGGAAGGGAATGTCTCTGGGCATGATGTCTCAAGCTGTGGTTCTTACAATCTTTCTATCCCCTCTTCCACAAAATTCCCTGAGCTGTGGTGGGTGAGTTTTAAGTCTACTTCAGTGATGAGCTCTTAGAGTCTCTGGATCTCTGCTTTGGTAGGTGGTAAGTATCCTCAGCATCTGTCTCCTTCACCCTGGCGCTGATTGTCAGGTTCACTATGGAAGCAGCACTCTTGCTCATCTCCCCAATTCCTCCTTTTTTTAAATTGTTTTTTATATTTAAAATATTTTTATTTATTTATTAGGAGAGAGAGAGAGAGAGAGAGAGAAGAGGAGAGGAGAGGAGAGGAGAGGAGAGGAGAGGAGAGGAGAGGAGAGGAGAGGAGAGGATGCATCTGGCTTTTCGTGGGTACTGGGGAATAGAACCTGGGCCAACAGGCTTTGCAGGCAAGTTTCTTTAACTGCTGAGCCATCTCTCTCATCCCCATCAACTTCTTATATTGAGACAGATCCTTACCAAGTTGTCCAGGCTGGCCTGGTGGTGGAATCTACTCCAGGGCCTCTCGTAGGCTGGGTTGGCTCTTTTGCATTAAGCTACCACACCCCAGCCTAACTCTGGCCAGGGTCTGACACATGCTAGGTTTAGTAGTTACTTCTCTCATTGCTATGACAAGATGCCTGACAAAAACAACCTGGAAGGAAGGAAGGGAGGGAGGAAGGAAAGAAGGGAGAAAGGAAGAGAGGCTTTATTTTAGCTGATGGGTTGAGGGTGTAGTTTATCATGGCAGGGAACTCCGGTGGCAGAAGCTTGAGGCCGCTGACCATATTGAGTCTGACCAGGAGCTGCAGCAGGAGATGAATGCTCGATCTTTCCATTTTATTCATGTAGGATCTCAGCCCATGGAATGGTGCCACCCGGTGGGTCTTCCCTCTTCAGTTAATTCTCTTGGTTCACACCTTCACAGACTCATACACTTGTAATCCCAGCACTTGGAAGTAGAGGCAGGAGGATCAGGAGTTCAAGGTCATCCTTGGATACACAGTGAGTTTGAGGTTAGCCTGAGCAATATCAGACCCTGTCTTAAAAACAAACTACTGGAGCTGGGCGTGGTGGCGCATGCCTTTAATCCCAGCACTTGGGAGGCAGAGTAGGAGGATAGTGGGGAGTTCGAGGCTACCCTGAGACTACTACATAGTGAATTCTAGGTCAGCCTGGGTTAGAGTGAAACCCTACCTCTGAAAAACCAAACAACAACAACAATGACAACAAAAAAGAACAAAGTGCTGGGCTGGAGAGATGGCTTAGCGGTTAAGGCACTTGCCTGTGAAGCCTAAGGACCCAGGTTCGATTCCCCAGAACCTATGTAAGCCAGATGCACAAGTGGCACATGCATCTGGAGTTTTTTTGCAGTGGCTAGAGGCTCTGGCGTGTACATTATCTCCCCCCCACCTGCCCTTTTCGTTCTCTCTCTCAAATAAATTTAAAAAATACAAACCAAACAAAAACAAAAACACAATGTAAAGCTGCCTCTTGAGAAAGTTCAAGTGTACACACAAGAAAGCAACTCTGCTACTGGGTGTGTGTGCACGCCTTTAATCCCAGCACTGGGGAGGCAGGAGGATCGCCATGAGTTTGAGGCCACCCTGACACTACATAGTGAATTCCAGGTCAGCTTGGGCTACAGTGAGACCCTACCTTGAAAAATGAAAAATGGAAAAAAAAAAGCAACTCTGTGGGCAAGTGAGATGTAAGCTTCCTCCTGAATGTGATCTTAGGGCCTCTGCCAAGTCCCCTGTCCTCCTTCCTCCCAGGGCTCCGCCTGGCCTCACGTTTGTCACCACAAATGAAACATGCTAGTTCTGGACAGCATTCAAATGCTCATCAGTTCTGACTCTTAAAATATTTAAGTTCACAGCAGGTCAATTTTCCCCCTTAAACGAGCTAAAATCCAGTGTTGATTTATTTAGTCTGCTCAACATAATTGCGAGGTAAGGTCTTAAATACAGCTTATTTGCACTTTTAATGGGGTACAAAAAGGAAACTTTCAGCTGAGATAAAATTCTGGCATAATAATAAAAGCAATTATGAAGGCTTTAGGAGGTGAAAAGTCAATTCTAGGCCTTAAATGGATGATGTTGGAGGTTTAATTAGTAAACATGGATTTGTGGCATCTGAGAGTACTCGGCAGGGCACAGCAGAGACAGTCTCTCCAGGCAGCCTGATGAAGCCATTTACTGGGAAACCAGCCTGGTGGATACCTAATTTGTTGCTTCCACATGGGGACCATCCCAGGAGCCTGAAAGGGGCCCTGAGCTGGAGGGTCTCCCTCATGGGTCACTTCCTGCTGCTTGATTGCTCAGTGCCTTATGGCTGCAGAGGAGACTTGAAACCACCCAGTCTTCAAGTGATTTGATTCCCAGGCTATGAGCATGTGCCCTGGAGATCAAAGCAGGGCTTGACCCCTAGGAGAGCTTGTGAACGGACTTCTTGCTAGCAAAGCATGCTCTGTCTCTGTTCAGTGCATGCTGCTAGCCACACATGGCTGTTGAGTACTTGACATGTGGCCCAAGAGACTAAACATCACATTTTATTTAATTGTAATATATCTCAATCAAAATGTAGCAGTCACAAGTATGTAGTGGTTACCACTGGGAATTGCTTCTAGCAGGAGACAAGGAGCTAGAAGTGTCTTTCCTTTCTTTCTTCTTCTTTTTTATTTAAAATATTTTATTTTTATTTATTTATTTGACAGAGAGAAAGAGGGAGAAAGGGAGGGAGGGAGGGAGGGAGAGAGAGAGAGAGAGAGAGAGAGAGAGAGAGAGAATGGGTGCACCAGGGCTCCAGCCACTGCAAATGAACTCCAGATGCGTGTGCCCTATTGTGTATCTGGTTTATGTGGGTCTTGGGGAATTGAACCTGGGTCCTTTGGCTTTGCAGACAAATGCCTTAACTGCTAAGCCATCCCTCCAGCTCCCCCCTTTTTAACAGATGAGCAAGGAGCTTTTAGGGCATCTGGCCTGGCTTCTTCCTCCAAGGAAGGTCCAGGCCATTGCTGTGCCTGCTGGGAGAATCCCAGCGTCAAGAGTGTGGTCTCGACCACCACTGTGCATGCTGGGAGAATTGGGCTACCTTGAAGTTCCCAGGTGAGGCTAAGGTGTGGATGACCACCATCTACCACCACATCCATGGTGACAAGCCCATCCTTTTCACCTCCCCTTCTCTGGTTCTTCCAGTGAATCAGCTTCCCATCTCCATTAATGTACATTTAGATCAAATTCATCTTTTTAAAAATGTATTTTTTTTTATTACGGACATACTTGGTATGGATACAACATGTGTTGGTACCATCCTTTCTCTTGTCCCTACCCCCATTTCTCTGGGGTCCTCCTCAGTGGGGTTGCTGGTATGCCCCATGGGGTTGTGGGTTATGTGTTGTGAAAGCAACAGGGAGATATTGGGGAGGGGGCAATGCCTCTGGGTATGGTGTCCCAACGTGTGGCTCTTACAAACTTTCTGACCCCGCTTCCTCAAAATTCCTTGAGCAGTGGCGGGTGAGTTTTAATTCTGCTTCAGTGATGAGCTCTTAGGAGCCTCTGGATCTCTGCTTTGGTTATGTGTTAAGTTCATCTTGATTACTATGACAATCTGGAGATGAAATGGTTCTCCAAGGCTCCTGTGCTGAGCTCAGTGGCCAGCAGGTGGAGCAATTGAGAGGCGCTCATATCAGGAGGGTGTTGCTTTCATCCTGGACAAATTCACTGACGCGCTCAGAACCCAGCGCATCAGTAACAGATGAGGCCTGGGTGGATACAGCTTGCCCTTGGTCTCCCTCTGCTTCCTGGCCATCAGGTGACGAGCCCCTGTGCTCAGCCCCATGCTCCCCCTCAGTTCAGAGAGAACGAAGCGAGGAGATGAAACCATGAGCCAAATATGCCTTTCCTTCTCTACATTGTCTGAAGTATCTTTGTCACATTGACAGAAACCTGACCAATATGCTAGTCACTGGTGACTTGTGACCCCCATTTGTCCTCAGTTGAGAGACCTGGAGCCATTTCTTCCCAAGCCCTGAAAGCAGCAGCTGTTGACCAGGGCAGGACTTAATTCCTTCTGGTGAAGTTCAAGGACTCAAAGTCTGCTCCAAGGCCTCAGCTGCTAACAGCTTATATTTTTATTTTTTAACTTTTTTATTGACAACTTCCATAAGCATAGACAAACCATGTTAATCTCTTCCCTTCCCACTATCCCTGTTTTCCTCCTCCAAAATCCACCCTCCACTGATCCCTTCTTTCTTTTTTTTTTATTTATTTATTTATTTATTCATTTGAGAGAGGGAAAGAGGGGGGGGGGAGAGAGAGAGAGAGAGGGAGAGGGAGAGGGAGAGAATGGGTGCATCAGGGCTTCCAGCCACTGTAAAAGAACTCCAGATACATGCACCATCTTGTGCATCTGGCTTACCTGGTCCTGGGGAATCGAACTGAGGTCCTTTGGCTTTGCAGGCAAGCGCCTTAACTGCTAAGCCATCTCTCCAGCCCCCTTCTTTCTTTTTAGAAACATTTTTATTAATATTTTATTTTATTTTATTTATTAGAGAGAGAGGGAAAGAGGTAGATAGATAGATAGAGAACTCCAGATGTGAGTGCCACCTTATGTGCATGTGCAACCTTAACCATTTGCATTACCTTGTGTGTCTGGCTTATGTGGGATCTGGAGAGTCTTTAGGCTTCAAAGGCAAGCACCTTACTCGCTAAGCCATCTCACCAGCCCTCTAGTGCTATTTATTTTCAAGGTAGGGTTTCACTCTAGCTCAGGCTGTCCTGGAATTCACTATGTAGTCTCAGGGTGTCCTCAAACTCATGGTGATCCTCCTACTTATGCCTCCTGAATGCTTAAAGGCATTAAAGGGATTAAAGGCATGTGCCATCACCCCTGGCTCTAGCCCTGTTTTTAAAATATTAAAAAAGTATTTTTAAGTGAGAGTGACCCCCCCCCCCATAGAGACAGAGAAAGAATGGGCATGCTAAGGCTTCTAGCTGCTGCAAACGAATTCCAGATGCATGCACCACTTTGTGCATCTGGCTTTAAATACATACTAGGGAATCAAACCTGGCTTGGTAGGCCTTGTAGGCAAGTACCTTAACCATTGAGCAATCTCTTTGTCCCCTTTAATATTTTTTATTTATTTGAGAGAGAGAGAGAGATAGGAATAGGGAGAAAGAAAGAGAGAGAGAAACAGAGAGAGAGAGAGAGAGAGAGAGAGAGAGAGAATAGATTGATTTACCTGGGTTCTGGGCGATTGAATCCAGGCTGTCAAGCTTTGCAAGCATGTACTTTTATCCACTGAGTCATCTCTCCAGCCCCCTATTTACAAGCTACCTCACTTATGGTTGTTCAATATTTCTTATAGCATTTTTAATAGTGTTATGGCAACAGGATAACTCCATTTTGCTTTTCTACCTGCCATTTGCCTGTCAATGGACACTTGAGCTCTCCCACTTTTTGTGAATGCTGACACTGTGGACACAGGCTTACAGATAAATGGCTGAATCTCTGCTCTCAAGCCTGCTTTATATTCCAGTAGTAGAAATGTAACCCAGGCCCTATGCATGCCAGGCAAAGCGTTCTATCACTGAGCTCCATCCCTGGTCCTGCTTTCAATTCTTTTTCTTTTTTTCCTTGATTTTTTATTTTTTTAGGTAGGGTCTCGCTTTAGCCCAGGCTGACCTGGAATTCACTCTGTAGTCGCAGACTAGCCTCAAACTTCTTCTTACGTCTACCTTTGGAGTGCTGGGATTAAAGGTGTGCACCATCATGTGCGACATGTCCAATTCTTTAGAGCATCTATCCGGAGACAGAATTGCTGGATCATAGAGTAATTGTATTTTGAAGTTTTGGGGGCATGGCTACATTGTTTTCCACAGTGGCTGTACCACTTCACTTCCTCAGTAGTGCACAAGATTCCCTTTCCCCACGCTCCCACCCACGGTTGCCGTTCCCCACCTTTCAGCAGCCATCTGGCGGTGGGAGGCGGTGCCATGCTGCGGTTTGATTTCCATTTCCATGGGCCTCACTCGTGCAGTGACGGGACATTTGCACGTCTTCTTTGGCAGGTGATGTATTCAGGTCCTTTGCCCATATTCGAATTGATTTGATTTTGATGTTGCTGACCTACCTTGAACTTTGAACTCACTCTGAAGCCCACACTGCAGTACTTACACCTGCACGAAGGAAGGGCCAAGCTTGCTCGCAGAGTGCATTTGTGTCCCTAGCACCCACTTAGGCCAGATGCACAAACTGGCACATGCATTTGGAGTTCATTTGTAGTGGGAAGAGGCCTGGTACACCCATTCTCTCTGTCTCTCTCTCTTCTTCTCTCTGTGTCTGTGTTTCTCTTTCTCTCTCACAAATAAAGTAATTTTTACAAAGGCCATTATTAAAAAAAACAAAAGCAATGACAGCCAGGGTGCTCATACAGGTCAGAAAAATCAGGGAGCTTAGCCTGGGGCTATGGACGGCAAAGGTGCTTTGGGGCCCATTAAACCAGCTGTGGGCTAATGAGATGGCCTCAGTGTGGTCATAAGAGATACCAGAGAAGGGCTCCTTGGCACTGTCTTCAGGGAAAGCTCCTTGCACTGTCCCAAACTTCAAGAAGAGAATTCAGCTGATAGGACAGGATTCATTAGTGTCCTTTAGCTGCAGGGAAGATCAAATTCCACCCTAATTATTTGCAAAAGTGAGTTTCCAACCCTCCCTTGTGAAAATGACTAGCTTTCAATGACTGGCCTGGGAGGCCTCCCCCTGTGTACAGTCCAGGGGTGTTTTGGTAGTGTCTGCCCAGGTCTGTCTGAAGCGGGGGCACCTTGGCCTGGAGGTGTCATGAAGATGGTGATCCGGGGTCATTGTTTAATCAGAGAGTGACTGAGGAGCTAATACCAGCTCTAGGAATAGGATTTAATGAGGGGAGAAAAGGCAGGAATTAATGCAGAGGTCAGCAAAAGATGTGGAATTGCATGGAATTTTTAATGAGCTCAGTGTCCCAATCTGCTCTGCTCAGGAGCGCTTCGCAATTAGACTGTGGATGGTTAACCTGGTGAGAAATAACAACAATGCTAGCACTTGTTTAGTTCTTGGCAATTGACAAAGTCCTCTTGCACACTTGGTTGGATTTGTGTGGTCTTGGCAATCCTGGACACAGAGGTCTTCTACGGCCTGGATCCGAGGACCAGGCGGCATTCTTGGTCAGCCGTGCCTCACTGCACCACAACCAGCATCCTTGGCTTTGCTGAGCCTCGCAGAAACAAGCAGGTGGGCTGGGCTCACCCAGGCCACTCAGAAGAGGAGGAGACAGAACAGTGGCTGGCCTCTCCGTCTGCTGTGCCCAGGGCTCATGGCAGGTGAGTGGTTGGACATTACTGCTGGTGGAGTTTTAAAATATTTTATTTATTTATTTATTTATTTATTTATTTATTTGAGAAAGAGAATGAGGCAGAGGGAGAGAGAGAGAGAGAGAGAGAGAAAACGGCGGGCATTCCAGGGCCTCCAGCCGTTGCACTGGGGAATCAAACTGAGGTCCTTTAGCTTTGCAGACAAGTGCCTTAACCACTAAGCAATCTCTCCAGCCCTGGTGGTGTTTTTCGCTGTCCCTTTCAGGCATCAGGAGGAGCCCTCAATGGGACGAGAGACTCAGGATGCCTGGGGCACACCTTGCAGGCAGATGGGGCTGGGACAGCAATATTATCCCTTCTGCTGGGCCTCAGCTGTCCATCCAGAAGCAAGGCTGTGCAGTTCATCCTGAGCCCTAGTGTCCATCCCAGCAGAGCCTGGTGCTTGCTTCATTCTAGCTAGCATGTTTGCCGACAGGAGTGTGGGAAGTCCCAAACTGGTGGCTTGCAGGCACCAGCCCCCAGAAGCCCAGGCAGCCCAGGTAAGAGCCCTGTTGACAGCAGTCTTGCTCTAGCTGGCCTGGGTCAGGGTTTCTGTGGTCTCCCGAGTCAGGGAGTGCTTTTCACCCCTGACTTAGACAGGAGCTCTTCATTCTGCTCTGCCTTAGGTGACTGTCCAGCATTTGGAGAGGGTCCATCTGGGATGCAGAGGGACGGACCAGCATTTGGGTTTGACGTGATAAACAAGTGAGGGTGACTCTGGGTCAACCTTAGAGCAGAGCTCCACATTGCTTAAGGAGAAGTGCCGGCCCAGGGCCAGGACATGGAGAGTTGCACCCAAGGTTCCCGTTTGCGCTCCACCTTAGTTTTTGAGGTAGGGTCTCTCATGGAACCCACAGCTCACTGATTTGGCTGGTCAGAAAGCACCAGAGGGGTTCCTGTTTCTGCTTCACCAATGCTGGAATTATAGACCTATGCCACTAGGGCCATATGTTTCTGTGGGTGCTGGGGATTCAAACACAGGTCTCATGTATGTGAAACAAGCAATTTATCCACCGAGCTATCTCCCTAGTGCCATGATATTTTGAGATGAGAATCTTTAACCTTGTATCTTCACCTCCTTCTGCCCTAGCCAAGTACCAAGGTAGTGACCATGTAGAGGAGCCAGGTCCTGGCCATTGTAGTGACCAGCAAGCACTGGGCCAGATACATGTCAGCAGGCTCTCTGTTGGCCACCGGCAGCAGGAGGAGGTCACTTGTCTTTTGCTAAGTCCAAGGGCCGGAAGAGCAGTGGGGCAGTGTTGAGCTCATGGAAGGACCAAGATAGCAGAAGAGACCCCGAGGACTGGCTCGGGACCGATGTGCAGGCAGAGAGGCTCATAGAAATCAGAGAAACGCCTTACGGTGTTTACTGGTTGATTATAGAGGATGCAACTCAGAAACGCCCACATGGGGGCCAGTGTGGAATGCCCCATGCTTGATCCAGGCACACCCCTCCCAGTACCTCAATACAGTCACAGTCCTGGAAGCTCATCAATGTCTCCCTAAAGCCCAGGTGTGCTGCCTATTCAACTGACCCCTTCACCCCCTGGCGCACACCCCCGAGGCTCCTGACAATCGCTGACCTGCTTTCTGTCTCTACAGTTCTGGTTTTCCAGAATGCTATGTGTGATGGTTAGTATTACCAACTCGATAGCATTTGGGATCACCTAGAAGACGAAGTCCTGAACATGTGCGTGAGGGAGTCTAGACTGGGAAGACCCAACCTGACTGTGGGTGCCACTATTCCAGGAGCTGGAGTCCCGGGCAGAATAAAAAGGAGAACACTGAGCACGAGCATTCATTACTCTCTGCTTCCTGACAGAGGATTGAATTGAGCAAAGCATCCTGCTCCTGCAACCTGCTCCTCCACCACGATGGACTGCACCTCTTCAACTACAAGCTGAGGTAAATCCTTCCTCTGCAAACCTGCTCCTCCACCACGATGGACTGCACCTCTTCAACTACAAGCTGAGGTAAATCCTCCCTCTGCTAAGTTGCTTCTTGTTAGATATTTTGTCACAGCATCAGGGGAAGTAGCTAACGTATAACGTTGGCAGCGGAAGTGGGGTTGTTACTGTGATGAACCTGAGAAGACCGTGTGCAGCCTGTTCAGACTGGATTCTCAGCAACATGCTTTTAGTATTCCTCTGTCTTCACATGTTTGTCAGCTCATTTCTTATTCATTAAATAGTTCATTTTTGTGTGTGGGTATGTGTGGGGTACATGTGCCACGGCACACTGTAGAGGTCAGAGAACAACTTCCAGGTGTCTGTGCTCTACCTTTTTTGAGACAGGGTCTCTTGTTCCTGCAAACAAACTATTCAGTTGCAAAGGAATATCAGACTACTTTGGCTTCTCCTGGCTCCACCTTCCATTGTTGTAGGTGCATTGGGATCACAGATGCATGTGGCCCCTCGCATCTAGCCTTATGTGGGTGTTGGGGAATTGAACCTAGGCAGGCAGGCTATGTGAGCAAGCACCTTTAATCACCGAGCCATCTCCTCAACTCCATTAATGGATCATTTCTTCTTCCTTTTTTAAAATACTAAACTGCTAAGAATAAATACTACAATTGATCTTAGCCAAGAGGCAGAGAAATGATAAGGTTAATCACAACTTAAGATGTTGGGGCTGGAGAGATGACTTAGCGGTTCAGGCGCTTGACTGCCAAGCCTAAGGACCCAGGTTTGATTGCCCACGTAGCCAGATGCACAAGGTGGTGTATATATCTGGAGTTTGTTTGCAGTGGCTAGAGGCCCTGACTTGCCAATTCTCTCTACCTGCCCCCTCTCTGAAATAAATAAAATATCAAAAAATTAAGATATTATGAACAAGCCATATGGAAACCTACTGTTTTTGGATAATGGTGCACCCAGAAGCCATAGATTGTTACTAGAAAAATTTCAGTGCCAGGGATGGGATACCTTCCAGTGAGTTGTTGACCAGAGAGGTTCCTAATGCCCCAAAACATTACAGACTGTTACCAAGGCTTTTGGTAGAAATAGATGGTAAGACCCTATTGATGAAGGTTCCATACGCTTGGGTTGCAAGGTCACTGGAAAACCAAGCTGGGGCTGAGCTGAAAACCTCCTTGTAGACAAGCTGACAGAAAGTTGGAAAAGGCTGTGCTGCATGCAGCCCTATGGGTGAGAGAAGTCATCAGTGGTGATAACAGTGGACATTGCAAACCCTAAGTTTGGTCAGCCAGGCCAAATGAACTAGCTGGTGCAATAGTGGCATGTCTGTTACTGGAGGAAACCAGCTGTACTCTTATTGGTCTGGAGGCCTGCTCCATGGGATGGAATACATGCCTGGCACTGAAAACCTAGTGAAAAGCCTTTGGCAGGGGAGGTAATGAGCCTTAGAGGTGTAACACCTGCTGTTATCTGGATAAGTATATATATTGTGCTCACTAAACTGCCCTTTAAGTACTTTTATGAACATTCATACCCATACATTAATGCTACTCTCTTTTGGTTAGAGACACTTTTCTTTTCAAATGGTGATGACCACTGGGATGACTTAAAAGGCATCATAGTGCTGAGAAAAAGTGACAGAGGAGTGTTCATCACTGAGACATCTCTGTTATACCTTCCAAGGCTCAGGGTCCATTGTGGAAAAGGTTGTGGAAAGAATGTAAAAGCCAAAGGAAGAGTAGGACTGTTTACAATGCAATCTTCCAGACACAAAATGGCCTGGATATCCATCACCTTGCAGTGCCTGGCCCTACCTACACAAGACCCTCATAAGAAGAGGAAAATATGCCGGGCGTGGTGGAGCATGCCTTTAATCCCAGCACTTGGGAGGCAGAGGTAGGTGGATCGCTGTGAGTTCGACGCCACCCTGAAATTACATAGTGAATTCCAGGTCAGCCTGGGCAAAAAAAAAAAAAAAAAAAAAAAAAAAAGAAGAGGAAAATATGACATCAAATAAAAAAGAGACTAATTAAGAGGGGGAAGGAATATGATGGAAGGTGGATTTGTGAAGGGGAAAGTGGAGGAGGGGAAGGAATTATCATGGTTTATTGTCTATAACTATGGAAATTGTCAATAAAAACAAAAAAAGACCCTTACTGCTCACAATTGGCTAATAAATATTTGCATGTAATAAATATATCATGTATTTAGGTTTATAGATACCATCTTGACAACGATTTTTTAAACGAATAAAACATTCAAGAAAAACAATATATAATGTTCTTCAAGGCAAGGCCTCACTTCAGCCTAGGCCACCTGGAACTCATTCTGTAGTCCCAGGCTGGCCTTGAACACACAGGAATCTTTCTACACCTGCCTCCCAAGTGCTGGGATTAAAGAAGTACTCTACCATGCCTGACAAATATATTAATTTAAATATAAATAAATATAATAAAATGTTTTTATTATATTTATGAGATAAAGAGAGAGATGGGGGAAATGGGCATGCCAGGGCCTCTTGCCACTGCAAATGAGCTCTAGACTCATGGCCCTACTTTGTACATTGGCTTTCCATGGATATTGTGGAATCAAACCCGAGACTGTCAGACTTTGCAAGCAAGTGCTCCTTAACCACCTCTCCAGTCCTCCACAACCTTCTTAAGTAGTGCTCCCCATTGGAGATTAAGTATTCAAATACTTGAGCTTATGGGAGACCACCCCAGTTATAGATCTTCTCTAGTGACTAAATTCTTGCACACTACATGTATGTCTGTGAACAATGTGAATTAATGTTATTTTATTGTGATGTAATCACACATTAAAAAATCCACTTGGGCTGGAGAGATGGCTTGGCAGTTAAGGCACATGGCTGTGAAGCCTAAGAACCCAGGTTCAATTCTCCATGTCCCACGTAAGCTAGGTGCACATGGGGGTGCATGTATCTGGAGTTAGTGTGCAGTGGCTAGAGGTCCTGGTGTACCCATTCTCACACACACTCTCTTTCCCCCACCCCTCTTTTTGTCTCTAATAAATAAATAAATAAAAATAAATCTTAAAAAATAAAGGCAGCTTCTGTTAAACAAATCCACTCTTTTTTTTCCCAAAAATATTTTTATTTATTTATTTACAAGAAGAGAGAGATAGGAGAGACAAATAGAGAGAATGGGCATGCCAGTTGGGCCTTCAAATGCTGCAAATGGACTACAGATGCATGCACCACTTTGTGCATCTGGCTTTATGTGGGTACTGGGGAATCCAACTCAGATCCTTAGGCTTTGCAGGCAAGTGCCTTAACCACTGAGCAATCTCTCCAGCTCCAAAATCCACTCTTTGCTGTGTGCAATCCATTGTTTTCTTAGGACATCCACAAGTTTATGTGAACATCAGTAGTAATCCCAGGACATTTTCAATACTACCGAAAGAAGCATTGTTAGAAGCAATCCATTTTAAGCTCAGTTTTTGGTCAAAGGTGTAGGATCTGTGTGGGTCAGCTTTTGCTTATGGGCATCTGCTTGTTCCAGTGCTGTTCCCTGAGAACACTGTCCTTATACCTTTTCTGTGTATGTGTGTGAGTGCATGGTCATGTGAGTGTATGTGTGTGCATGGTCATATGAGTGTGTGTGCATGGTCATATGAGTGTGTGTGTGTGTACGGTCATATGAGTGTGTGTGCACGATCATATGAGTGTGTGTGCATGTGCATGGTCACATGGGTGTGTGTGTGCACAGTCATATGAGTGGTATGTATGCGTGTGTGCATGGTCACATGAGTGTGTGTGTGTGTGCAAGGTCATATGAGTGTGTGGAGAGTGTGGGTGCAGCTGTCTCGTGGTGAGCATGTGGAGATAAGAGAACACTTTTTGGTGTTGGTCCATGCCTTACACCTTATTTTGAGGCAAGATCTCTTATTGTTCATCACTGCATTTGTCAGGCTTGCTGGCCTGTGAGCTTCTGGTTGGTTCTCCTGTCTGACTCTCTAGATACGCTGGGATTACAGATGCCAGGTACAGCAGCTGGCTTCAGAGCACTCAGACACTCCTGCTTGTGTGGCAAGTGCTTTATTACTGAGCCATCTCACTGATCCAAGTAGACCATTCACTCTTAAAGTGACTTTGACATGTCTGAAACTGTCTTCTTATTGCATTATTCTGCTTGCTTTCTCCTACCTTTCTTGTCTTCCATGGTTTTAATTGAACATTTTGTATGATCATTTTATCTTTTCTCTTAGCATATCAATACTTCCTTAAATTTTTTTTGTTGTTGGATTTCCAGTTAAGACTGTGATGTAATAGCCACGCCAAAGCAGCCTAGGGGGATAAATAAGCAAAAACCAACCAACCAACCAACCAACCAATAAAAAAACCCCACAATACATGCTTCTACCAAAAAGTGAAGGTGTATAAGAAATTATCAACCACAGCAGAGAAGCAGGAGAGACCCAGAGCTTCTGAAGTTGTACTGGAGTTGCACTGGAGTACACAGCAGCCAGAATTGTCTCCCACTGTGGCACTGGCAGTCCCGGTCCTCCGGAAAAAGCTACACTGCACCCACCTTGCCTGAGTCACAGGAGCAGCACCACAGTGAAGGGACCCTCCATTCACACTAGCCTCCTTGCAAATTCAAAAACCTGAAGGAGAAGACATCAGGGACCAGTTGAGGGGCTTCTGTGGAACAGGATTATGGGTGCCAGCTACACAGCTCCAGTACAATTTCAGATACCCTCCAAAGCCTCGCCTCCCCCAACCGCCAGTGCCAGGAGATCTGGGAAAGGGAATTCAGCCACACAGCATCCAACACAGCTGATCAGAACAGTGGATCCACCAACCTAGCCAGCTTAGCCAAGCCTACAGTGCAGTAAAGAGGGACTCAAGTGGGCACTCAGCATAAGTGAGGCTGGAAGCCATTCCAAAAGGTAACGACCTACTTACAATGGGTCAATACCTGCCCCAAAGCCTGGTATACAGGTCTGCACTAGAAGCACTAATTGTACCTCCCATGTCAGGGCAGACTATATATTAGATTTGATTGATGGTTGGCTTTGCTATTTTTAAATAAGCTGTATTTTAAGGTTGTCTTTTGTTGATTCTTGATTTACATTGCCTTTGTATTTTTCTTCTGTCATTCATGGGGGCAGGGTCTCACTTGGCCCCAGGCTGGCTGGAACCCATTACAGACCAGAAATCTCAGCCTCCCAATAGACAGGATTAAGGGTATGGGGCAACACACATCCTTGGGGACTTTGACTTTGTTAGATATCTGTTTGTTTTAATCCCCACTCTTACATAGATATTCTGTTCTAGTTTTTACTGAGTGTCTATATTGCTCAGTTGAATTTTAGAATTTGCCTGTATTTTGCTTCACTCAGCCTACTAGAATACTTGCATAGCAGGAAAACCAAACATCTAGGGTCACTTCTGCTATTACTCTGTGAGTAATATGAGATCCACACCTGGCACCTTAAATTCCTATCTTGAAGATGTATAATGTCAGATTTGCACATCTAAGAATACTGCAGATAATTAGAAAACCCAAGCATCAAATTAACTCAAGGTGCAAAAATCTCTACGCTATAATACAAGAAACTCAAAAAATCAAGACAACACAATTCCACCAAAAATTATAAATCCATCAGAAGTCACCTTCAGTGAGACTTATTTAGATGAAATGCCTTCCAAAAATTTCAAAAGAATAATTGTAGCTATGTTCAAAGAAATTAAAGAAGAAAATAGCTGGGTGTAGTGGCACATGCCTTTAATTTCAGCACTTGGGATGTAGAGGTAGGAGGATGACTGTGAGTTTGAGGCCACCCTGAGAATACATAGTGAATGCCAGGTGAGCCTGAGGTCGAGTGAGACCGTGTCTCAAAACAAAACAAAACGAAACAAAGCAAAACAAAACAAAACAAAAGAAAAACTCCTGAAGGAGGACACAGGATACCAACTTAATGAAATAAGGAGGTCAACACAAAACATGAATAAGGAAATAGAAATACTGAAGCAAAACCAATCAGAAATACTAGAAATGAAAAACACAGTAAGTTAAATAAAACCTCTGTAGAAAGTCCCATCCATAGACTGGATCAAGGAGAGGACAGAATATATAAACTGGAAGACCAAATGGCAGATATAATACAGTCCTTCAGACAGTAAGACAAACTAATAGGAAGGCATAAATGGGAATTTTAAGACATTCAGGACACTATGAAGAGATTAAACATAAGAATCTAGGGTGAGCTGGATGTGGTGGCCCATGCCTTTAAACCCAGCAGGAGGCAGAGGTAGGAGGATCGCTGTGAGCTCGAGACCACCCAGAGACTACATAGTGAATCCCAGGTCAGCCTGAGCCAGAGGGAGAAAAAAAAAAAAAAAAGAATTCAGAGCATATGAGGAGAAGGATTTCACTTTAAAGGTGTTTTCAACAAAATCGTAGAATAAAATTTCTTACAAATAGGGAAAGAGATGCCAACACAGTTACAGGAAGCCTTTAGGACACCAAAAAGACAAAACCAAGAAAGAACCTCTCTTTGTCATACAATTAAACTACTAGATACACAAGCCAAAGAAAATATATTGAAACCAGTTAGAGAAAGGAAAGCACACACATGGGGAAACAGAAAAAAGAAAACAATACTCAAATAATAGTTAATACAAGACAGTATAGGAAAAACAGGAACCACTACAAAACATGAAGAATGGCAACACCTAGGATTATTCCTGCAGTTGGATTGGGGTACAAGAGCTACACCTGGCACCTTAAACTCATATCCTGAAAGTATATAAATGTGGATCACCACATCTAAGAACACTGCAGATAAGTAGAAAACCCAAGCATCAAATCAATTCAGCATGCAAAAATCACTACATTATAATACAAGAAACACAAAGAATCAAAACAATACAATCCCACCCAAAATTATACATCCATCAGAAATGATCACCAATGAGACTGTTTTAGATGAAATACCTAACACAGACTAAAAAACGATTATATCTATACTATACTCGAAGAAATCAGAGGAATCAAAGAAGGAGGGATGCCTGCAAAGCCAAAGGACCTAAGTTTGATTCTCCAGGATCCATGTTAGCCAGATGCACAAGGGGGTGCACATGTTTGGAGTTCGTTTGCAGTGGCTGGAGGACCTGGAGTGCCCATTCATTCTCTCTCTCCCTCTTTCTCTGTCAAATGAATAACTAAATAAAAATAAAAAAAAATTCAAAAAAAAAAAAAAAGAAATTAGAGAGTTCACAAGTAAACAATTTAACCTTAAGGCCTTGGAAAAAGAAGAACAAGACAAACCAAAAATCACTAGATGGAAGAAATAATAAAGATTAGGGCAGAAATTAATGAAATAGAAACCAAAAAAAAAAAAAAATGCAGAGAATCAATGAAACAAAGACTTGGTTCTTTGAAAGGATAAACAAGATTGATGAATCCTTAGCAAATTTGAACAGAAAAAAGAGAGAAGAGACAAAAATTAATAAAATTAGAGATGAAAAAGGCACCATTACAACAGATACCAAAGAAATTCAGAAAATCCTAAGGACATATTTTAAGAATATACATGCCTCTAAGTTTAAAAACCTGAAAGAAATGGATGATTTCCTTGATTCATATGACCTACCAAAATTAAATCAAGATGAGATAAACCATTTAAATAGACCTATAACAAGTATAGAGATACAAGCAGTTATAAAAAGTCTCCCAACTAAAAAATGTCCAGGCCCAGATGGATTCACTGGTGAATTTTACACGACCTTCATGGAAGAACTAACACCACTGCTTCTCAAATTTTCCCATAAAATAGAAAAGGAAGGAATTCTACTGAATTCCTTCTATGAAGCCAGCATCACCCCATACCAAAACCAGACAAAGATAGAACAAAAGAGGAAAATAACAGACCAATCTCTGTCATTAACATAGATGAAAAAATTCTGAACAAAATATTCGCAAACCAAATACAAGAATATATTAGAAAGATTATTTACCCTGACCAAGTTGGCTTTATCTCAGAGATGCAGGGATGGTTCAACATACACAAATCAATAAATGTAATATATCATATAAATGGTCTGGAGGACAAAAATCACATGATCATCTCAATAGATGCAGAAAAGGCATTTGACAAAATCCAACATCCCTTCATTGTAAAAGTATTACAGAAACTGGGAATAGAAGGAATATATTGCAACATAATAAAAGCTATTTCTGACAAATCTACAGCCAACATAATACTAAATGGGGAAAAACTTGAAGCTTTTCCACTCAATTCAGGAATAAGACAAGGGTGTTCTCTGTTCTCACTTTTACTTAATATAGTACTGAAAGTCTTAGCTGTGGCAATAAGTCAAGAGACACTCATAAAAGGGATAAAAATTGGAAAGTACTAGATTAAATTATCATTACTTGCACATAATATGATTCTATACATAAAGGACTCTAAAGACTCTCCCAGCAAACTGTTAGAGCTGATAAACACCTTTAGCAATGTAGCAGGATACAAAATAAACACACAGAAATCAGTAGCTTTCCTATATACTAACACCAATCATGTAGAGGATAAAATCAGGGAATCACTCCCATTCACAGTTGTCTCAACAACAAAGTACCTTGTAATAAAGTTAATCAAGGAAGTGAGGGATCTCTACAATGAAAACTTTAAAACACTCAAGTGAGAAATTGCAGAAGACACAAGGAAATGGAAAGACATCTCATGTTCATGGATTGGAAGAATCAATATTGTAAAAATGTCAGTCTTACCAAAAGCAATCTATAAATTTAATGCAATCCCCATAAAATTCCAATGGCATTCTTCACAGAAATAGAAAAAAATAATCCTGAAATTCATTTGGAAGCACAAAAAACCCTGAATAGCCAAAACAATTTTGAGCAACAAAAATAAGGCTGGTGGTATCACCATACCTGATTTTAAGCTACATTACAAAGTCATAGTACAAAAACAGCATGATATTGGCACAAAGACAGACATGTAGAACAATAGAACAGAATAGAGGAGCCGGATGTTAATTCAGGCAGCTACAGTCATCTGAGTTTTGACAAAAATGCCAAAAATATTCGCTGGAGAAAAGACAGCCACTTCAACAACTGGTGCTTGGAAAACTGGATATCTATAGGTAGAAGGATGAGAATAGATCCTTGTCTTTCTCCATGCACAAGAATCAAGACCAAGTGAATCAGGAACCTTAATATCAGACCTGAAACTCTGAAATTGCTAGAGGAAAAGGTAGGGGGAGCCCTTGAACATATTGGCATAGGCAATGACTTTCTGAATATAACCCCAATTGCGCAGGCAATAAAACCACTAATCAACCATTGGGATCTCATGAAATTACAAAGTTTTTTTGTACAGCAAAGGACACTGTGAATAGAGCAAAGAGACAACCTACAGAATGGGAGACAATTGGGCTGGAGGGATGGCTTAGCAATTAAGGTGTTTGCCTGCAAAGCAAAAGGACCCAGGCTTGATTCCCCAGGACCCACGTTAGCCAGATGCACAAAGGGGTGCACATGGCTGGAGTTTGTTTGCAGTGCTGGAGGCCCTAGTGTGCCCATTCTCTCATTCTCTCTAAGTGAGGTAATCCAGGCCCAGAAAGCCAAACATCACAGGTTCTCTCTCATATGTGCATCTTAGCTATGAATGTATAGATTTGTATGTGAGCTGGAACAAAAATCGGTAGCAGAGGCCAGTAAGCTAGAAAAAGGCTATAAGGGAGTGAGGTGAGGGAAGGACTTAAGGGGTTGGGATTGTATATATGTAAGTAGAAGAACAGACTACAGGGAGGAGAAAGGCCTACATGAGGCCAGGGGAAGAGACTGTGTAAAAGAAGGGTTGGGCGGGGGGTCAATCAAATTTAAGATATTTTGAATAAGACATATGAAAACCCACTTTTTGGAATAATGGCACATCCAGAAGCCCTAGATTGTTACTAGAAAATTTTAAGTGCCAGGTATGGGGTACCTTCCAGTGAGTTGTTGGCCAGGGAGGTCCCTGTTGCCTCCAAAACATTACAGACTATTGCCAAGGTCCTTGGTTTCCCACTAGAAATAGATGGTAAGACCTATTGCTGAAGACTTCACATGCCTGAGTAGCAAAGTCACTGAGAAATCAAGGTGGTGCTGAGCAGAAAACCTTCTCCCTGTAGACCAGCCAACTGAAAGCTGGAAAAATCTGCACTGTATGCAGTCCTATGGGAGACAGACATCATCAGTGGTGAAAACTGTGAATACCGGAAGTCTTAGGTTTAGCCAGACAGGCCAAATGACTGAATGGGTGCAATAGTGGCATGTCAGTTCTGGGGGAAACCAGCTGCTCTCTAATTGTACTGAAGGCCTGCTCTGTGGGAGGGAATACATGCCTGGTACTGAAAACCTAATCCAAATCCTATGGCAGGGGAGGTCATGAGCTTTAGGGGTATAAAGCCTGATCTTGTCTGTATAAACATATATATTATTCTCACCAAACTTCCCTGAAAGCACTACACTTAATGTTCATATTTCTGGTGGTTTGATCAGATGTCCCCCATAAACTTAGGTGTTCTGAATGCTAGGTTCCCAGCTGATGGAGATTTGGGAATTAATGCCTCCTGGAGGGAGTGTATTGTTGGGGGTGGGCTTATGGGTGTTATAGCCAGTTTCCCCTTGCCAGTGTTTGGCACACTCTCCTGTTCCTATTGTCCACCTTATTTTGGCCAGGGAGTGATGTCCACCCTCTGCTCATGCCATTGTTTTCCCTGCCATCATGGAGCTTCCTCTTGAGCCTGAAAGCCAAAATAAACCTCTTTTTCCCAGAAGCAGTGTGAACCTGACTGTAACAGTAAAGTGGTACCGAGGAGTGGGGTTGCTGCTAGACATCTGACTTTGTGGCTTTGGCCTTTTGGAGCTGATTTTTAAGAGGAATGTGGAAGGATTTGAAATCTTGGCCTAAGAGATGCCTTGCAGTGCTGTAAGTACAGCTTGATGGACTATTCTGGTCAGAGTTGAAAGACTTGAATGCAGTAAGAACTATGGACTGTGAGGTTTGGCTTATGAGAGTGAGAAAGAACTTTGCTTGGACTGGGCCAGCAGTTTGTGTGGGAAGCTTGCTGTTATGCCCGTGTCCTGAGAAGTTGTGCAGGGTTGCTTTGTGCAGAAATGAACTGGGGTGAGCAGAGGGATATGGCAGAGAAAGAAAAATCTTTGGGTGAACTGCTGCCCATTCAACTGCAATTGAGAGATTACAACCTTTGAGATTGGGCCAGCTGACCTGCACTGGGGCAACATGAAGAATGTAGACTTTTTGAAGGGGCCTGAGTGCTCAAGAAGTGTCCTGTTCTTCAAAGTCTGCTTTATTCCCCCCTGGATTAACAAATTGGCACCCTACCTGGTATTATGGAGTATAAGACGTACAGGAAAGAGAGGGTCATTGAGTTTGCAACATGGTCTTGTGGTTTGGAAATGGCCATGGCAGTGTGAAGCAGGTTTGTTGGATGCCTGCATGGAAACCCCGTGGGGCCATGAGGATGAATTGTAGATTACAGTGGAGACCAAGTGGAGATGCCGGGACCATGAGATGGCTGGTAAGGAAAGCTACCAGCCCGGATGAAGTTTTCCAGGATTGTGAGTAGCCTAGCTGGAGGGGTGGAATTGGAATGCCAGAGACTTGTTGCCAGTTAGAATTATTGGACTTGGAGATTTGTCACTAGCTAGAGTTGTTGGACTTGGAGTTCAGTTTGATGTTTGCATGGTTGTTTTAAATCTTGTATTGGCTGAAATTTTTTTTTTCTATGCCCAATGCCATCTTCCGCAGTGTGAATGTTTATTCTGTGCCATTATGGGTTTTTTTGAAGTTAGTTTTCGGTATTATGGCTCAGCTAAAAGATCATGGACTATGGGGATGTATGAACATCATTGGAATTGATAAAAACTATGGGGACTTTTAAAGTTAGATGAATGCATTGCATTTTACATCATGGTTATCAGTTTATGGGGCCAGGGGTGGAATGTGGTGGTTTGATCAGGTGTCCCCCATAAACTTAGGTCCCAGCTGATGGAGATTTGCTTCCTGGAGGCAGTGTGTTGTTGGGGGCAGGCTTATGGGTGTTATAGCCAGTTTCCCCTTGCCAGTGTTTGGCATACTCTCCTGTTGCTATGGTCCACCTTATGTTGGTCAGGGGGTGATGTCCACCCTCTGCTCATGCCATTGTTTTCCCCTGACATAATGGAGCTTCCCCCTCGAGCCTGAAAACCAAAATAAACATCTTTTTCCCAGAAGCTGCTCTTGGTTGGGTGGTTTCTATCAGCAATGTGAACCTGACTGCAACAATATTAATATATTAATGCTACTCTCACTTCTGGTTAGAAGAAGTTAGAGAAGCTTCTCTTTTCAGATGGCAATGACCACTGGGATGACCCAAAAGGCAACATAGTGCTGAGGAGCAGGGCTGGAGGAGTGTCCAGCACTGAAACATCTCATACCCTCCAAGGCTCAGGGTCCATTGCAGAAGAGGTGGTGGAAAGAATGTAAGAGCCAAAGAAGGTTATGACTCCTTACAATGCAATTGCCCAGACAGAAATTGGCCTGAATATTTATGATCTTGCAGTGCCTAGCAATACCTACACAGGACCCTCATAATAGGAGAAAAAGATGATGACATCAAATTAAAAGAGGCCAATGGAGAGAGGGAGGGGATATGATGGAGAGCAGAGTTGTGAAGGGGAAAGTGGGGGAGGGGAGGGAAATATCATAGTTTATTGTCTGTAAGTATAGAAGTTTTCAAGAAAAACAATACAAATTAAGGGCTGGAGTGATGCCTTAGCAGTTAAGGCACTTGCCTGCAAAGCCAAAGGACCTAGCTTTGACTCCCCAGGACCTACATAAGCCAGATGCACAAGGGGGCGCATGCATCTGGAGTTTGTTCGCAATGGGTGGAGGCCCTGGTACGCCCATTCTCTCTCTCTACCTGCCTATTTCTGTATCTCTCTCTCTACCTGCCTATTTCTGTATCTCTCTCTCTCTCTCCCCCCTCTCAAATAAGTGCATAAAAATAAAATATTTAAAAAACCACAAATATAAAAAAAGAAAAAAAAGACAATAAATGCTGGTGAGAATGCATAAACAGAGAAAGCCCTCTACATCATTGATGGGAATGTAAACTGGTACAGCAGGGAAATGGATGGATCTGGATCTGAAAAGTATTATACTAAATGAGGTGATCCAGATCCAGAAAGCCAAATGCTGCATGTTCTCTCTCATATGTGGATCCATATGTGTCTTAGAGTTAAAATCTGTAGCAGAGACCACTAAGCTAGAAAGGGTCTATAAGGGAGGGAGGAGAGAAGAGGAGTTAAGGAGATGGTGTTTTACATATGTAAGCACATGAACAGATTACTGGGGGTGGAATGGCCTAAGTGAAGTCAGTGGAAGAGATTGAGTAAAGGAAGGGTGGGCAGAGGGTTAATCAAAATCTAAGATGTTATGAATAAGCCGTATGGAAACCTAGTGAAAAGCCTTTGGCAGGGGAGGTCATGAGCCCTAGAGGTGTAACACCTGCTGTTGTTGCACTAAATGTATATATTATGCTCACCAAAGTGCCCTGTAAGCATTTCTCTTAATGTTCATACCCATATATTAATGCTACTGTCACTTTTGGTTAGAGAAGCTTCTCTTTTCAGATGGTAGGGACCACTAGGATGATCCAAAAGGTTCCATAGTGCTGAGAAGATTGGACGGAGGAGTGCTCAGCACTGAAACATCTCTATCACACCCTCCAAGTCTCAGGATCCATTGTGGAAGAGGTGGTGGAAAGAATGTAAGAGCCAAAGGAAGGGTAGGGCTGCTTACAATGCAATCATTCAGACACAAATTTGCCTTAATATCCATGACCTCTCAGTGCCCAGTACTACCTACATAAGACCCTCATAATAGGAGAAAAATATTATAATCTCAAAATAAAAGAGAGACTAATTGGTGGGGAGTATGATGGAGGGTGGAGTTGTGAAGGGGAAATGGGGGAGGGGAGGGAATTATCATGGTTTACTTCCTATAATTATGGGAGTTGTCAATAAAAATGTTTTTAACATTTACATAGGATTTACAACATGCGCTTTGAACTAACAACACAATCCCGCTTTACACAGCTCTGCTAGCTTGTGCAGTGTTCCCCAGCTCCTCCCTCTTCTTGCTCCAGTGGCGCCTTCACTCGTGGCCCTCAACAGCCCTCACCCCTGGGCTGCCGTCGCCAGATGAGCTGCTGATGCTGGGTGTGAGCAGTTATCTTCTCTGTTCACTGAGAACAAGAAAAAGAAACCATTTCATTTTATCGTCATTGAGTCCCCCCGACATTCTACATTCTATTCATCTATCTATCTATCTATCTATCTATCTATCTATCTATCTATCTATCTATCTATCTATCAATCATCTATCTATTTATCTATTTTCTGTCATCTATCTACTTATTTATCTTGCATGGAAAGCTGTATTGATCTCAATCAAGGACTGAGTGGGATATAGGACGTTCCAGATCTAAGAACGGAGGTGAAACCAAGACCCTTATGTTTAGGTGGCCAAGTTCCACCACAATGCGCACATTAAACAGGACTTGGAAAGAGATGGAGGATCATGATCCCAGGTGGATAGGGTAATGATAGCAAAACAACAATACCTACCTACGAATGTTTGGCTGACATCAGCTGGATTAAAATCCTAGAGAAGTTGTTTCTACTTTCTTCTTCTCTACCTCCTTCTCCTTTTGTTTTGTTTAGTTTGGGTCAGGGTCTCACTCTAGCTCAGGCTGACCTGGAACTCACTCTGGAGCTACAGGCTGGCTTTGAACTCATAGCAGTCCTCCTACTTTAGAGTGCTGGAACTAAAGGTGTGCACCACCATACCAGCTCCGCATTCCTTTACGAAATAAACAGAGTGATGCTTAAATTCACATGGAAGAATAATGTCTAAAAATAGCAGAGAATGATTTAAGAGTATTGAGCCAGGCAGGAATCCCATGTGATCATATATTTAAAATTTAACATAGCCCGTGGAGCTGTGGCTATGTGGGCTTGGCTCAGGAGTGCTTGGGAAGACAGCAAGGCCATGGGCCTGACTAATGTGGCACTTAGGGCAGGTTGGCAGAAGCCATGGCTTGTTTGGCATCAGGTGCCTGTAGGGAGAGAAACCTAAGATCCTGTGTAAATCCTGTGCCATGTATAAAAATCAACTCCACATGGAATAAAGCTTCGAATATATATATATATATATATATATATATATATATGTATGTATATATATATATATATGTATGTATATATATATATATACATATATATATATATATATATATATATATATATATATATATATATAACACAACTGTATCCTGAGGACAGGAGTGAGCTTCTCTCTTAAGAAGGGACGTCCGTGAGCCACAGGGGAAATGAGACTATCCTTGGAGTTATAGCTTTCTCCTTTCTATTTGCTTCTGGTGTATTGTGAATATTTAAACAATGAGTTTAAACAAAAAGGGAATGGCCTTTGTAGGAAAGAGTTTCTACACCTTGATAAAATCACTGATTAATCAGACTGCCCTGCATGGCTTCTGAGAAGGGAATCTCAGAGCCTGGGCTTCTGTGAGAGTGCAGACGCCATTGAGAATGTCTTCCTATGGCCCATCCCCTCAGAAGGCAGACTTGTGACACAACTGGGTCTTATCTGTTACTCTCGGTGACTCCAGCCCAGAAGTGAAATCTGCAGGAACTTTTCCAATGGGTGCAGGGCAATCACTTACGACAGCCTTTCTTCTCTTTGTCCTTATCTTACTTATTCAATTTCTTTCCTTCCTCCCTTCCTTCTGCTCTTTCTTCCTCTTTTCCTTCCTTTCATATTTTGCAATCCTGGGGATAGAACCCGGGTCTCACATATGGTAGGCAAGTACTCTACAATAAGCCATATCCCTAGTACTTACAACTGTGCGTATGTTCATGTGTGTAGTGTGGGCATGTGTGCTCCACAGTGCCCACGTGGAGGGGGGAGGACAACTTTCAGGTGTCAGTCTTTATGTTCCAGCTCACTGGGGACACAGTCCCTCTGCTGTTCACCACTCTGTTCACCAGGCCAGCTGGCTGTCAGCCTCTTGCTGTTTCTCCTTCCTCTGCCTCCCATCTCACATAGTGTGCTGGGATTACAAATGTTAGTGCTACAGCGTCTGGTAGTATGTGGGTTCTTGGGATCCAAATGCAGGTACTCAACTCCCCAGTTTTTTTGAGTGTCTTCCTAAGCTGCTCAGGCTGGCTTTGAACTTGTGATGCCTCTGGAGTGGCTGGGATGACAGACATGTGCTAGCAGGCCTGGCTGCTTATTTAGTCTACCTCATTGCGGAGAGGGAGGTCAGGAGCTGGGTGTGGTGATGGGGCTCCTTCTGCAGCCAGCTAAAACTGCCTCTCCTCCAGACTATACATCTGGCAGATAAACTGTGGCATGAGGGCATGGGAGGGGCACCAGTCCCTGTACCTTACACCAGGTCTCTGAGACAGTGGCTTCTTTTAGATGGGGGCTGCCCATTCTAGGTGGTTGGAAGGTCACGCCTGGCCTTCCAGTGCTGTGCCTGGCATGCTCCCACAACACAGTGGGGGCCACACATGGCACAAAGGGAGGTCTGTGTCGTCAGGGCTGTGTGCTTGTCTCTCAGGGCTGCTCAACAAAGAACCACAAGTGAGACTTAAAAACAGCAGTTCATTCTGTCATGGTCCAGGGCCCCCAGTGCATAAGGTGCTGCTGAGGTGGCTGAGGCTGCCCTCTTGTGCCGCCCTCCCCAGAGGACACTGGGAATGGGCTCTTGATGGAAGAATGCTTTGGTCCCTGCACAGTGACCGGGCTCTGGAGGGAGAGGCACTCCCTGAGATAGTGTTGTGTGGCAAATTTCCTCCACCTTGAAAGGTGTAAACAACCATTGCCAGCTTCATCCAAAGCAGTTGAGTCTACTCACAAGAGAAGGCATGGGGGTCACCCTGCCTCCACCTGGGGTTCAGGCATCCCCCTGTGCCAGCTGTACACAATAAATGCATGAGGTCTTGTGACCTCAAGGGGGAGGTCGAGTATAAAGAGGATAAAAGGTCAAGAAAGAGTGAGCCCCTTTGAAGTGGTGTCTCTGGAGTCTCCATGCTCTGTAAGTAAGCCCTCACCCTGAAGCTGAGGGAGGAGCATCTATGGGGGTAACTCCAATATAGTGAGCTCCATTGAAGTGCTGCTTTGGAGGTATCATACTCCTGGACGGGACAAGAAGCTTCTGGAAGCAGCCACAGGGAAGCCACCATTCAGGGTAGTGGCTGCTCTGGGGTCTGTAAGAAAGTCCTCATCTTGTGGCTGAGGGAGGATCACCCAAGGAGTAATCTTGGCCCAGGAAGCACCTTCAAAGTAGCTGCTTTGGGGGCTCCATGTTCCTATGAATAACCCCTCTCCATGCTCTGTAAGTGACCCCCAATAAACTGATTGGTTCACCGAACTGGTCTTGGTGTAATTGTACTTTGGTCTGCCATCTGAGCCATGACAGCCAAGCACGATCCTACTCAGAGCTTGGGTGGCCGCACTCTGGGGCTCAGGCCTGCTCTCTGTGGCTGCCTCCTGACATTCTGAATGGACCTCAGACACAGCTGGAGGCTGCCCCGCAACTTGACGGCTGGCACTGGAAGCTGGTGTCAAGTGCTGCTGAGTGTGGCACTGTGACAAACAGGTGAATATTGCTCAGCTTCCCAGTTCAAGGTGACTTGCGTGGCTGTGATGGATCACAGTGTGCCCTCAGTGCTGGGTGCCAATGCCAGCTTGTCCTCTTTAGCCTCAGAAACCAAGGCTACGTGGCCGTTTACCTGTGGGCGCATGGAGGCACACACGAGGTGCAGCCACCCTCAGTGACACACAGGCAGCCCAGCTTCCTCAAGGACACCAAGGACGGTCCCTCTGTACTCCTGGGAATGAGCACAACCTCTGAGTCCACATGCTGCTTATTGGGTGGCTTCTGGTTCTGGCCCTGCTGCTCCCAGCTTTTCAGTTGCTGGCTGCAGATCCTTGTCACTGCCCAGCCCGGCAGCAGGCAAACAGCCTCTTGGACACTTTGTTTTTCCAGAAGAAAGTTCCACCTGCTGCCTGTGAGGACAGAAGGAGGCCCTGGGACAGGAGGACACTGGGACCACAGCAGGTGTGGGTGAAGGTCCGAGGTCTTTACTTGTATCTAACTCATCTCATATTGTAAACATCCACTGGGTCCTTGATGTGACCTATCTGGGGCATCTTGATATGGCCTGTCCTCAGCCCATGGATTGTCTCTCTCATCCCCACTGAGGGCCAGGGCAGGGGTTCTTTGTGCTCACTGCCAGTGCCTCCTCCACCTATTGTCTGGCCTGCCCCTGAAGGGCCATTGTATGGCCTTTGGCCCTGTGTGCTCAGTCCAAGCTGTGACTTCTTAGGGGGTTTCTGTGAGGCTTAAAGGCATTGATTCATTAGCCCTAAAAATTATATATTTCTTTCTTTTATTTTTTTTGAGATTGGGTCTCACTGTAGCCCAGCCTGGCCTTGAACTCACAGCAATCCTCTCCCTTTTGCCTCCTAAGTGCTGGTATTGAAGGTGTGGACTACCATGCCCAAGTAAAAAAAAATATGTTTCTGGGTTTAACTGACTAGAGTAGTTGGGAACTCAATGAAAGCAGGAAAACCCCACCTTCCACCAGCTGGTTTTCACATGCAGTTTTAATGTAGTATAATGTAGGTATTATTTTATATCCCTTTTCCTATTCACTGACTGACTTACTTACTTGTTCATTTGAGACAAGGTCCAATGCATCCCATGTTGGCCTTGACCTCACTATGCAGTTGAGAATGACCCTGAACTCCTGACCCTGCTGCCTTCACCTCCTGGGTATTGGGATTACAGGTGTACACAGCCATTCCCGGTTTATGTGACACTAGCTGGGGACCAGACACAAGGCTTGTACATGCCAGGCAAGTATTCTACAAATTGAGCTGCATTCCCAGATCCTTTTCTTAAATTACAGAAAAATTACATTTTTTCGTGGCTGCTGGGGATTGCATCCTGAGCCAGGCACATGCTAGGTAAACACTCTACTGCTGAGCTATACCCACAGTATACATTTGATAGAATTTTTAATGGCATCCTAATCTGTGCTATCAAATGGCAACTTTGAGTTCCTTCTCTTGTTTCCAAGGTCCCCCAGTACAAGCAACTTTTCATGCATTGTGAATATTGTATAAGTATTGTGAATAGTTTATATATGTTCGTGGGTCAGTCCAGGGACCTGGCTACCAGTTTCTTTCTTTCTTTTTTTTCTTTTTTTCTTTATTAGTTAGTTTTGTATTCAGCAAATACAGTCAGTTTGGTACCATTATTAGGCTCATCTGTGACCTACCCCTCCCCTTGGCCCCTCCTTGTTGAGGTATATGGGTCATGCATTGTGGAGTTAGCCCACAGTTATGGGTAAGATAAAAATGTCTCTGCATATCATGACCCAACATGTGACTCTGACATTCTTTCCACCCCCTCTTCCGCAAAATTTCCCTGAGCCATGTTGGGTTCATTTTTAGTCTGCTTCAGTGATGAGGTGTTGGGGGCTTCTGAGGCTCTGGCTCTCTGATTTGGTAGGAGTTGATTTTTCTCTGTGTTGATCTCCTTCCCCTTTGTGCTGGTATCCGGTTCATCAGGAAAACAGCCCCCTTGCTTGTTTCGCCAATTTTTCTTAGTTTCAGCCAGGGCCCTTTTGAGGTATGATGGGGTGGTTCTCTCCTTAGTATCTACATCTATCTGAAAAAGAGAAGCAGATTCTCCAACGGAGAATAAGTTAGCACCAGGACAAATGAGATAACCCTTACTTTTTTTTTTTATAGATAATTTAATAGGTGTAGGCCCTCTTGTAGCCCATGATTGATGGTAGCTTGATATTGGAGAGTGGGCTTATGTTTGGATATGGTTCTGACTTGTTTCCCAGCTCCAGCTATGGGTCCCATACCACTGAGGGGATCAGTTAGCCAAATTGAGAGCAGTTGGTTCCCCACCATGGCTGTGTGCCACTACTGCACTTGTGTGGGCATCACAACAAGTTATTTGCTGCTAAGTAGGTTAGACCATGAGTTGCTTGGACAGATATTGGTCATTTTCCCCCAGTCGCCCATGTAGCACCTTCTGGCACTAGACACGCTGACTGTCTGGGGACTGACTCTCTTCCAACTTCCAGCCATGCCATTCTATTTTGCATGTCAACCACATAAGGTGTCTTCAGCAGTAGGGTCTTACCACTAATCTTTGGTGGGTCATCAAGTACTCTGACAGAAATCTGTCTGTCTTTTAGTAAACCTTGTAGGTCTCTCTGATCAAAAGCTCATTGTGGATGATAGCTCCACGCTGGTTCTGGAGTTACAGGTCAGTGCCCACTAAGAAAAGGAGGAAAAAGATAACTAATATACAAGAGTTAGAGAGAAGAGAGAGAGAGAAGGGGAGGAAGAGGGAGGGAGGGAAGATGTAGAAGATTAAGGTTAGTCTTGATCCTACCCCCTCCAGTGTCTTATGGTTCAAGTGTTCCCTGTAAGGGCCTGGTAAAGGATCAACCATTTGGTCTGTCTTTTAGTAAGTAGAAAATTATGGTACCATTGCTGTTTGGGTCTAGATTTGTGTTTCCCACCCCTTTGATGCCCTCCCCTCCCTCCCCTTCCATCCTAGTGTCTAGTCCAGGAGATGCTTGCTGAGTACGTAAGATATCTTGGGTAGATTCCGGTTAGGGGCTGTAGATGAGTGAGACCATGTGGCGATTTTTTTTCTGTGATTGGGTAAGTTCACTGAGAATGATCTGTTCCAGGTTCAACCATTTTTCCTCAAATTTCATTGTGTCATTTTTTCTTACTGCTGTATAGAATTCCATTGTGTAGATATACAACATCTTAGTTATCCATTCTTCTAGTGATGGACATCTGGGTTGATTCCAGCTCTTAGCTATGACAAATTGAGCCGCTATAAACATGGTTGAGCAAATCTCTCTAGCCTGTGGTTTGGAGGTTTTAGGGTAGATCCCCAGTAAGGAAATAACTGGGTCTGTTAGTATCTTTATACTCAGCTTTTTCAGAAGTTACCATATTGCTTTCCAAAGTGGTTGTACCATCATTTATTTTTATTTGATTTTTTGATGTTTGCTGTCCTTATTGGGGTAAGGTGGAATCTCATAGTTGTTTTAATTTGCATTTCTCTGATTATTAGGGATGATGAACATTTTCTTAAGTGTATGTTTGCCATTTGTATTTCTTCCTCTGTGAACTGCCTGTTCAGCTCTTTGCCCCATTTTGTGAGTGGGGTGTTTGACTTCTTACTGTTTAGGTTTTTGAGTTCTTTGTAGATTCTAGAGATTAGGCCTCTATCAGTTGGATAACCCGTGAATATTTTCTCCCATTCTGTGGGTAATCTATTGGCTTTGCTTATTGTATGCTTGTCTGTAAAGAAACTCTTCAGCTTCATGTGATCCCATTGGTTGAGTGACGCTTTAAGTTCATGAGCTACTGGGGTTTTGTTCAGGAAGTCTTTTTCCATTCCTATATCGTGGAAAGTACCTCCTAAATTTTCTTCCAGTAGTATTCGAGTTTCTTGTCTTATATTGAGATCTTTGATCCATTTGGACTTGAGTGTAGTGCATGGGGAAATGTGTGGATCAAGTTTCAGTTTCCTGCATATGGTTATCAAGTTTGTCCAGCACCATTTGTTGAAGATGCTGTCTTTTTTCCAGCCTATATTGTTTGGGCCTTTATCGAATATCAAGTAGCTATAGTTGCTTGACCCAAAGTCCGGGTCCTCAAGTCTATTCCATTGGTCTATACTCCTGTTTTTATGCCAGTACCATGCTGTTTTTATTACTATGGCTTTGTAATATAGCTTTAGATCAGGTATGGTGATGCCTCCAGAGGTATTTCTTTTGCTGAGGATATGCTTGGAAATGCGAGGCCTTCTGCCTTTCCATATGAAATTTGAGATCATTTTTTCTATCTCTGTGAAGAACACTGTAGGGATTTTAATTGGAATTGCATTAAATCTATATATTGCCTTTGGTAGGATTGCCATCTTCACAATGTTAATTCTGCCTATCCAGGAGCATGGGAGGTCTTTCCATTTTTTCAAGTCCTCCTCAATTTCTTTTTTGAGTGTTTGTATGTTTTTGTTGTATAGATCTTTCACTTCCTTGGTTAACGTTATTCCAAGGTATTTTATTTTTTTGTTGCTATTGAAAATGGGACTATGTCCTTTTTTTTCTTTCTCTGTATCTTTGTCATTTGCATAAAGGAAGGCTACTGAGTTTTGTGCATTGATTTTGTAACCTGCTACTTTGCTATAGGAGTTAATCATCTCCAGGAGTTTTGGGATGGAGTCTCTCAGGTCTCTTACATATATAAACATGTCATCAGCAAATAAAGCTAACTTAACTTCTTCCTTTCCAAATTGTATCCCTTTTATTTCCTTCTCCTGTCTTATTGCTTGAGCTAGGACTTCCAGTACTATATTGAAAAGCAGAGGTGAGAGTGGACAACCCTGTCTTGTTCCTGATCTTAATGGGAATTCCTCCAGTCTCTCTCCATTAAGTATTATTTGGGCCTTCGGAGCTTTGTATATTGCCTTTATTAGGTTAAGATATGAACCAACCATGCCAATTCTCTCCAATGTTTTGATCATGAAGTGATGTTGTATCTTGTCAAAGGCCTTTTCTGCATCTATCGAAATGATCATGTGGTTTTTATGTTTAACCTTGTTTACGTGGTGTATTACATTGACAGATTTCCGTATGTTGAACCACCCCTGTGTTCCTGGGATGAATCCCACTTGGTCAAAGTGGATAATGCTTTTGATGTGTTGTTGGATTCGGTTTGCGAGGATTTTGTTTAGGATCTTTACATCTAAATTCATCAGGGAAATAGGCCAGTAGTTTTCTTTTCTTGTGGCATCTCTGCCTGGTTTTGGAATTAGGGTGATGCTAGCTTCATAAAAGGAGTTGCGTAGCTTTCTCTGTTCACCAATTGTGTGGCACAGTTTGAGGAAGATTGGTTTGAGTTCTTCCATGAAGGTTTGATAGAATTCAGCTGAGAAGCCATCTGGTCCTGGACTCTTCTTTTTGGGGAGATTTTTTTTTATTACTTTTTCAATCTCCATGAGTGTGATGGGTTGATTGAAGTGATTAGTCTGCTCTGTGTTTAGCTTTGGTAGATGGTGTGCGTCCAGGAATTTATCCATTTCCTCCACATATCCAGTTTTGTGGAGTAGAGGTTTTTGAAATAAGTCCTGATGATTCTCCCAATTTCACTTATGTCTGTTGTGATCTCTCCTTTTTCATTTTGAATTTTGTTAATTTGAATCTTCTCCTTTTTTTGCTTGATCAGATTGGCTAGGGGTTTGTCAATCTTGTTTATTTTTTCAAAAAACCAGCTCTTTGTTTTGTCAATTGTCTTAATTGTTTCCTTGGTTTACAGTTCATTGGTTTCTGCTCTGATTTTAATTATTTCTTTCCTTCTGGAGCTGTTTGGGTTGGATTTTTCTTGTTTCTCCAGTGCCTTTAGGTGGATGGTTAGGTTATTGATTTGGGACCTTTCTGTCTTTTTTATGAAGGCATTGAGTGCTATGAACTTTCCCCTGAGGAATGCCTTCATTTTGTCCCATAAGTTTTGGTATGATGTGTTCTCATTGTCATTCAGTTCCAGAAATTTTGCAATTTCATTTTTTATTTCATCATTTATTTATTGTTTAAAAGTGTGCTGTTCAGTTTCCAGGTGCCGTTGGGATTCTTGGTGGGTCTTTTGTTGTTGATTTCTAGCAATATAGCATTGTGATCTGATATCATGCAGGGAATCATGTCAATCTTCCTAAATATGTGGAGGCAGTCTTTGTGACCCAGTATATGGTCTATTTTAGAGAATGTTCCATGGGCTGCTGAGAAGAATGTGTAGTCTGTGGATTTGGGATGGAAAGTTCTGTAGATATCCGTTAGATCTAAGTGATCTATGGTTTTGTTGAGCTCTCTTACTTCCCTGTTGAGTTTCTGTTTGGATGATCTTTCTATTACTGATAATGGTGTATTGAAGTCCCCAACTACGATGGTGTTGGTGGTTATTTCTGTTTTATTGTCAAGTAGGTTTTGTTTTATGAACTGTGGTGCCCCTGTGTTTGGTGTATACAGATTTATGATTGTAATATCCTCTTGATGGATCATTCCCTTGATAAGTAGGAAGTGGCCTTCTTTGTCTTTTTTGATTATTTTGCTTTGAAGTCTATTTTATCTGATATTAATATAGCTACGCCTGCTTGTTTCTTACTCCCATTTGCTTGGAATATTGTTTTCCACCCTTTCACCCTGAGGAGGTGTCTGTCTTTAGTGGTGAGGTGGGTTTCTTGAAGGCAACAGATTGAGGGGTCTAATTTTTTGATCCATTCTGTTAGCTTGTGTCTCTTTATGGGTGAATTCAGGCCATTAATAATTAGGGTAATGACTGTGAGATTTGATTTGATGCCTGCCATATTGTGATGGTAATTGTGGGTTGGTGTTTACAGGGACTTTGAAGTTTTTTTGTGCCTACTGTGAGTTTGGTTGTTGTTATCTGTTTCTTGTAGGCATTTGAGGTTATTATTTGTTTCTTCTCTGGAGAATTTCCTGAAGTACTCTCTGTAGGTTTGGTTTTGTGTTCATATAATTGTAGAGCTGAGTTTTGTCGTGGAATGTTTTTCTTTCACCATCTATTATGAAGGATACTTTTGCTGGGTAGAGTAGTTTGGGTTGGAAGCCATAGGTTCTTAGACTTTGCAGTGTTTCATTCCAGGCCCTTCTAGCTTTCAGGGTTTCCATTGAGAAGTCTGAAGTAATTCTGATGGGGTTACCTTTGAAGGTGGTGTGCTGTTTTTCCCTAGCTGCTACCAGTTTCTTAAATCCTACTTGAATTTGAGATTTGTCTGTACTTTAGTACAACATAATAGTGAGGTAGGTTCCTGCAGAGACCCTAGAAAGTGGGAGAGAAAGGGAAACCTCATGTGGTTGGACCAGGAGACTGTAAGGTGGCTGTCCTTGTGGGCAGGGTGGGTTGAGACAGGAGGGGATTATCATGCAGGAATTAACTTGTTGATAGTCACTCATTATTGCAGTCAGGTTGGCATCGCTGGCAGAAATCACCCAACCAAGAGCAGCTTGCAGAGAAATAAAGTTTATTTTGGCTTACAGGCTTGAGGGGAAGCTCCATGATGGCAGGGGAAAATGGCAGCATGCGCAGAGGGTGGACATCTCCTCACCAATATCAGATGGACAACAGAAACAGGAGAGTGTGCCAAACATTGGCAAGGGGAAACTGGCTATAACATCTATAAGCCTGCCCCCAACAAAACACTGCCTCCACTGGGTATTAATTCCCAAATCCTTCAGCTGGGAACCCAGCATTCAGAACACCTAAGTGTATGGGGGACACCTGACTCAAACCACCACACTCACTTTCCATTCCTCTTCCATCCATTGCCTGCTTGTGGGGAGGATGGGGCAGAGCTGTGGGGGAAGCCTTCGAGTGTGGGGATGAGGGGGTGGGTGGGGTGAGGCTTGGAAGCACATGTGGATCTATATCTGCATTGGCTTCATGGGGTGTGGAGACATGTCTGGGCCCAAGCTCCTGCAGCCTGCGGGAGACCTGGGTGATCAAAGGGGTCTGTCTGCCTGACTCACTCTTGTGGGGTGGGTCTGGGGTGCCCACCTTGTGGTCGGTCCTCTGTACCAGAAGGGAAAGGGCACCCCATGGGCTGACCACCTCCATTGTTGGCAGTGTGAACAGCCGCGCTGTTCTCTTTGGTAGAGACAGAGGGCAGTGTACCAATGTGTATCTTAGGCCTCTTAGCGCCTCTCCAGAGTTAGGAGCCTTGGACACACAGAGTGACTCCAGTTTATCAACTAATGGTTATCAAAGTTGGGTGACCCAGGTGTGCCCCAGGTCCTGAGAAGGGCCCTGGCAAAGGAAGAGACGGGCTGAGATGGAATATGCAGTTCTGGGGCACTTGGGGACAGTGTGCAGGCACATTTTGGCAAACTCATGAAGAATGGTGCTTGCTTCTTGTCCTCAGCTGGCAAGGTTGTATTTAAGTATTTATTTATTTAAGATTGACATGGTCTCATATGGCTTACAGTGGCCTCAACCTCACTATGTAGCTGAGGGTGATCTGAACTAACATCTGATTCTCCTGCCTGCACCTCCTGACTACAGTGACCCGCTAGGGCCACTCCTCCTGATGGCATGCTGTGCAGGGGCGGACCTGGCCACACTAGACAAGTGCGCTCCCAGCTGAGCTCGGTCTCCAGCTCAAGACTGCGGTTTCTGAGCATTCTCTTCCTTTGCCTGAGACCAGACCCCGTTCTCTAGCACCTGGCAAGCTGCAAAGGGGCCCTGGAGGACATGGGCCTAGAGTCAGGTCCAGGTCGAAGAGCGATGGTGCCTCACGTGAGGCATTTTCTCAAAGGCGTCAATTAACACATTCTAGAAATAGCTTTTGGTTGGACTGAGGAGTTGGCATAGGGGTTAAAGGTGCTTGCTTGCAATGCTGCCAGCCCAAGCTGGATTCTCCAGCACCCATGTATGTAACGCTGGACGTAAAGTGGCACGTACGTCAGTAATTCCAAAGCACCCGTGACAATGGGAAGTGGATCCAAGATGACCCAGAAGGTCACAGGCCAGCCAGACTGATGCATGAGGTGGCATGTCCCCACACCTCATGAATGAGAGACCCTGTTTCGAAGAAGGAAGGAGAGGGCAAACACTTTGAGCTTGTCCTTAGATCTCCACATGTATGCTGTGGCATGCCTACGCCCATGTGCACACGCACGCGCGCGCACACACACACACACACACACACACACACTCGGTTGCAAAAGTCATGTCTTATAATTGTAACAGACAGAAAAGGAAAATACTGAGAGAGTGTGAAGTTTGCCTCAATGCCACCCAGGGGCACACTAATGCTGTGAGTTGTTTAAATCACCTTCGGTGCTCTGGCATGAGAAGCAGGCTGGTCAGCTGACACCGAGATCTGCATGCTTATCCTGAGGATCCCTTTCTGAAGTGGGGTTGTGGAGTCAGAAGCAAGTGTAGGCTAGGGGTACTTTTGAGTGCATCACACTGGGATCTGCAGAGCGAGGCTCTGCCACTGAGACACTGACCCTGCAGATGCTTAGTGAGGATAGACGTTCCTGATCCACTGTGAGCTCTGAGTGGGCTCCTGGGCCACATGATGCTTGTAGACACATTATCACCCTGTCATTAAGGTTTCAGTGACCAATGAATCTGGGGCTAAGCAGAGAAGATTGATCACCACCTCAGCCCCAAGAGCTGTGCCTGAAAAGGCAACAGTATGATGTTGGAGCGATGACAGGGAGTGGAGAGCCCTATTGAGTGATTTTGAGGGCTTCCCCCATTGAAGTGACTCTGATAACCTCCTATACAATGGCAAGTGTACTTAAGGTTGTAAAGGCTCTTGGGACAGACGCTCTCCCTGTCCCCAGGATGTTGTGAAACTACAGGGTTGTTTGTATTTGTGTGGTTGGATGTTTCGGCGGTATTTTTTGTTTTTGTTAAGTAGGGTCTTGCTCTAGCTCAAGTTGAGTCTCAGACTGGCCTCAAACTCACAGTGATCCTCCTACTTCAGCCTCCTGAGTGCTGGGATTAAAGGTGTGCACCACCATGCCCAGGGGTTGTGTGGAGAGAGAGAGAGAGGGAGAGAGAGAGAGAGAGAGAGAGAGAGAGAGAGAGAGAGAGAGAATATGAGACTGGGTGTGCCAGCGCCTGTAGCCACTGCAAACAAAACTGCAAACATATGCTCCACCTTGTGCTCCTGGCTCGGTATGGGTACTGGGGAATTGAACTTCGTCATTAGGCTTTGCAGGCAAGTGCCTTAGCTTCTGAGCCAGCTTTCCAGCTGCTTTGTACAAGATGGTTTAGACGTCTTTGTGATGCCCATTCTGCTTATCATATTTGTCTTTTTTTTTTTTTGTAAATCAAAGTGCTATAAGTGCAGATTTGTAAAAGTTGTGTAGTAACCTAAGGCAATAAATAGGCCAATATCCTAGGTCCTTTTCCAGCCAGCACCTTTCTTTCTGCCTGAGGGACAAGCCTGTTTGGATTCTTTCTTCTGTGTTTTCAGGGTCTCTGTGCTTTATTTCTGTGTGCATGTGTGTGCCTGCATGCATGTTTGTATTTGTGCATGTGCACACATGTGTGCATGCATATATGGGAACATATGTGTGGAAACCAAAGGGTCAGATGGTTTTCTTAGGAATACAGTTCACCTTTTTGAGACAGGATCTCTCATTGGTCTGGAGTTTGCCCCAGGATCCTTCTGTCTCCACCTCCCCAGCTCTGGGGTTATGGGTATGTGCTACCATGTCTGGCATTTAATGTGGGTGCTTTGGCTCAAACTCAGGTCCTCATTATTGCAAGGCAAACACTTTGCCCACTGAGCTACCTCCTTGGCCCCTGGTGTTTTGTATTTGGTCGAGGCATCCTTTCTGACTCATCTGGCTTTCTGCTTCACCCCTGCCCCTCTGCCATCCTCCTCAGACATCAGGTCCTGTGTTCTTGGACTCCCTCCCTCCCACCCTCACTTTGCTTTCATTCCTTTTTTTTTTTTTTTTTTTTGAGATAGGGTCTGACCTGGAATTTACTCTGTAGTCTCAGGGTGACCTTGAATTCACAGTGATCTTCCTGCCTCTGCCTCCCTACTGCTGGGATTAAAAAAGGTGTGCCCCATCACGCCCAGCACATTCACAGCAAATCTTCTAGTGCTTTCTAATTAAGCAGGTGAGCTAGTGGACCCATGTGTGTGTGACATCACACACACAGGAAGCTTCCCACATTTGCTCCAGGCTAGCTCTGGGAAGAACTTTGTACTGAGTTATCCATGGGGTGGGGAAGGATAACCACTGAGCTTCATCCTCTGGCCCTTCCTGCTCCCAATATGGTTCAGCCTTCATTCCAGAACAAGGGTGACAGCCGCCTCTGTCCCATATTTGCTCAGGTAACACATTCCTAACTGACCCTCCATGTGGTTTTGAGCATTTACGTGGCATGTGTACTTCTCAAAGATGGGGTGTTTTCTTCTACAAACAGATCTGGTTTCCAAAGTGGTCTCTGGAGCCTGCTAAGTCTCCTGTGTTAGACTGGGAAAGGAAGGTGAGGGTGGGCCCTCTGTACCTGGGTGCTCAGGAATGCACAACACCTGCAAGCTTGAGAGGGCTGAGTGTTCTTGCCCCACCCAGGTCCCACTGGAAAGAGCCAACTGTGACATCTCTTGGTGTCCTTAGGCACTGAGAAGTCTGTCACCTCAGCTACTCCCAGCCTTAACCCAAGAAGACAATCCTCCTCTGTCCAGGCTTGTCATTTGGCATCCAATGCAGGAAGTCAGTGTGACAGCCAGGTTATCTACAGGAGAGAAACCTGCTTGTAAAGGAAGATGAGGGGGGCAGCAGATCTATTTACTCTGTAGTCATTTAAATATAAATTGTTCTCCACAAGCTAATATGGTTAACACTGGATGTCTAGCTGGTGATGTTGTGCTAGAAGGTTGTAGAACCTTTAGGAGGTGGAGCCATGCTGGAGGAAGTGTGCCACTGGGGGCGGGCCTTGAGGTTTTCTAGCCCAGTCCCACTTGCTCTTTCTGTCTTCTGCTGCTCCTTCCCTGTGGATGTGACAATGTGACACTGGCTTCCTGCTCCTGCCATGCTTTCCGTGCCATCATGGACTCTGAGACGATAAGCTGAACTACACCCTCTTCCTTTCATGAGCTGCTTCTGTACTGGAATTCTGTCCCAGCAATGAGGAGATAACTGATACGTACTTGGATCCCTGTGCTGTTTTGTTTTTCCTAGACAGGGTCTTGCTATGAAGTTCAGGCTGGCCGTGAACTTGAGATTTTCTCACCTCAACCTCCTGAGTGCTTAGTCTGCAGGTGTGTCCCACCAGGCCCAGCGCCTGAGCTTTTGAGAGTGTGCATTTTGAAAGTACTTGATTAATTTGCCTTTGGCAGGTGTAGCAGACAGTTTCAGGTTCACTGAAATGAATTTACAGACCAGGCACAGTTATGGAGGAAGGGATTTATTTAAGTTTACAGATCCAGGGGAAGTTCCACAATGGCAGAAGAAGCTGGCCTGACTTCACAGGTCCAAGGAGAGAGAGAGAGAGAGAGAGAGAGAGAGAAGCACAAGCCTAAAAGCCAAAAGCCACACAGCACAGCACACTTCAGGAACTCCAGCTAGGCACACTTTGAATATCTTTAGATTGAAATCTGAAACCCACCACCACACCTTAAGATCTGCCCAGCAACACTGCCTCAGTGGCTGCAGATGCAAACTACAAACGAATAAGGCACTGAATATATTGGGGGCCATCTATTCAAACTACCACAGCAGGGGTATTGGCCTCTGAAGAACACATCCCCTGCTTAGGAACTTGAAAGCCCAAGGCGTGGAATGAGGTGAGGTCCCTGCACAGCATAGTGCTGGCCAGGACAGGGTCAAGGAGAGGGGTAATGCAGTTGGCCTGGCCCACAGTCAGTTCCCCCCTCCGCATTTCTAGTACCTCCCACAGGATTTGCTGCAGAGGGGACAAAGTGCAGATTAAAGCATGGAAAAGCCATTATTTTGTCCAAGATTTAGAATTCAAATGAAATGGCTACCTCTGGTGCTCTTCTGCGTGTGAACCTCTTACCTACTGGTGAGTCTAAAACTGTCTCAGCCATTCCCCTTTCCCTGGCTGACATAGGTTCGGAATCACTCTTTTGCCTGAATCTGGAGAACGTGCCTGGGGCCTGAGGGACCCACATTTTGTGATGGAATTAGGTAAGTATTTTAAGCAGTGCCTTAACCACTGAGCAATCTCTCCAGCCCTAGGTAAACTTTTTAGAACAAGACAGCATGCCTAGAGGAGAGTGAGGAGGTGACTAGGACCCTGTAGGAGGGGTTGAAGGCAGGAGGCTTGCCACACCCTGAAAGCAGCTCTTGTGAGGTCCCCACAGTGGGGTGGCCTTTGTTTCACCTGTCAGATGAAATCCAGAGGCCCAGGTGACTCTTGTCCTCTCTTCTTGCCTGTCGGTGGGCATACCAGGGAATGACAAGGAGGTGTTTAGGGGTCTCTGCTAGATTTGGGATGCAGGCTGGACACAGCTGTGTCAGGCAAGCAACCTGTGCTGGATACCTGGGTCTGAGTGAGGACCGGCTCTTCGCTGGTGGCACGCATCTTGAGTCCTAACTCTCCCACAGAGCTTAGCTGCTTCCTGAGGTTTTACTTGGTGAGATTCAGTGTTGTAAATAAACAGAGTTTAATTCCCGAGGTCAGAGCCAGGGTGCTAGTTGTCCTCTGCTCCTGCATAGCTGTGCTTCATAGGTCTTTCTCCTCAGCAGCCCAAGCTCGCTTTGACTCCTTGCGGGTGGAAATGACTCCATTTAAACAAAGTGCAGTGTTCAGGAGTACGATGCAAAACCTTCTTTAGGATGGGCTGGGGTGCTAAGGGAGAGCTAGGGTCACAGGCCCACATTACTGGCTGTGCCCACACCTACACACATGTGCATATATTATATACAACACACACAAAAAACAGAAAAAGGCTAGGCTTACTGTTTGTATAATGCAAGCACACAGATGCAATTCTGCTAAATTATACATCTGTGGATATATGCATAGAGATAATTAGAAGCTTAGGTTGCCATTTTTTTTTCTGTTTTTGAGGTAGGGTTTTGCTCTAGACTAAGCTGAACTGGAATTTAGTGTGTAGTCTCAAGGTGGCTTCAAACTCACAGAAATCCTACCTCTGCCTCCTAAGTGGTAGGATTAAAGGCGAGGGTCACCACGCCTGGCTGCCATTGGATTTTATATCTCAGTCAATCAAGGGTGAAGCTGAGGCCTGTGCCTGGCTGAGTGAGGCTGACCGCTTCTCTCCAGGTCCAGACGGTACCTGGGGTCCCCGCAGCACTGTGTCACTGGGGCCCAGCCATAGCCTTGGGAGCTCCTGTCACACTGCGGCCTTGAGCATAACCACAGCTGTTCCAGGACTCAACGAGCTGCCAAGAGGCTGTGATCAGAGCAGCCAGAGGGCACGTGGGCATGTGAGGGTGGTGGCAACTCCAGCCCACAGGAGTCCTGTTCAAGGCTTTGGTGGCAGGAGGTAGAATTCCGTGTCTAGGAGTCCCAGGAGCACAGCAGCTGCCTGGACGGAAAGGATAACAGGGCGGAGCCAGGCTGAGAGACAGAAAGCTGGCTTCCGTTACCGGATGCTTAAACAAAAACTTATGAAAGAATAAAGCTATACAACATAAAACAAAACTGCTCTCATTGACGAGTAATTAAATGCTTAAACATTTAAATTATCCACAGCTTATGCGTATCAAATTGTGAGTAGCCTTAAGGCTGTAAAAACACGCGTCTCTCAAGCTTCCCAGATGTTTCATGGCGGTGCGATGTGGCAGATCTCAAGTTGTCAATTAAACCCTCACGATGGAATGGCACCACACATGCGAACATTAACTCCAGAGAGTGGCGGAGCCCGGCTGCATCAAGATTTCCATTATTAAGAAAGTAAATCTTCCTCTGCTAGAATAAAGACGTAAATACCACCTTTTATTTATTTTTTTTTTTTTGCTGGAAAAATGATGTGGGAAGATGGCCTCCAGAGATTGCCTGTCAAACACCCTTGAAGAAACATCTCGCTGTGTTATTGCAATAAACGTTCTCTAAATTGAACGCCAGCTGAGGCTGCTCGGCTGGGAGCTGCACCCGTCCTCCTCTCCTCTCCCATGCTGAACCGAGGCAGAACTTCAGCGGCGACGGGCTTGTCAGTGTGGAACTGCCTAGGGCTGTGCAGGAAGGGGCGGAAAAGGGGCAGAAGCCCACCAAGGAGGCCGTGAGGCCGTGCAGCTGCCTGGGAACAGAGGAGCGTTCGGAACACCTTCGTGGTAGCGAGCAGAGCCACGACGCTGCCTTCTGAGCCAGGCTGGCCCGGGGCAGCAGGTGGACGCTGGGAAAACCCTCCCTCTTTGGCACACGGGACCAGGATGTGCCTGCTGAGGTTGCTTCTCTGGCTCTCGCCCAAAGTGTTGCACCTCCAGGGTGGAAGGAAAAACACAGCGGTTGCTGTTATAGGCAGTGTTTCAGCAGCAGCAGCCTAACAAATTGCCCTGCCTTCAGCAATTTATTTTGGTGCGTGTGTGTACCATACGTATGTATGTGCAGATGCCATGACCTGTGGGCAAACATGCGGAGGCCAGAGGAGTGTCAGGCAGCTCCTTCTGTTGCTCAACCATGCGTTTTTTTTTTTTTTTTTTTTTTTTTTTTTGAGACTAGCCTCGCACTGATTCTAGAATTTTCCATTTTTGTGAGCCCAAGTGATTCTCTGGTCTCCGCTCACCAAAGGACCAGGATTACAAAAGTGCATAGTCACACCCAGCTGTTGGGGGGTGTTCGAGAATTAGACTCCGGAGTTCTCAGGCTCTCATGCTTGCATGGGATGTGTTTTTGTCTGCAGAGCCCTCTCTCCAGCTCCAGCAGTCTTTTATGATATATTTTTTTCTTTTTTCTTTTTTCTTCTTCTTATTTTTTTTTACAGTCAGTTTGGTACCATTATTAGGCTCATCCATGACCTACCCCTCCCCTTAGCCCCTCCTTGTTGAGGTATACGGGTCATGCATTGTGGAGTTAGCCCACAGTTATGGGTAAGCTAAATGTCTCTGCATATCATGACCCAACATGTAGCTCTGACATTCTTTCCGCCCCCTCTTCCGCAAAATTTCCCTGAGCCATGTTGGGTCTGCTTCAGTGATGAGGTGTTGGGGGCCTCTGAGGCTCTGGCTCTCTGATTTGGTGGGAGTTGATTTTTCTCTGTGCTGATCTCCTTCCCCCTTGTGCTGGTATCCGGTTCATCAGGAAAACAGCGCCCTTGCTTGTTTCTCCAATTTTTCTTAGTTTCAGCCAGGGCCCTTTTGAGGTATGATGGGGTGGCTCTCTCCTTAGGATCTACATCTATCCTTAATATCTTGCCTTTCTTTCCCCGGGATTTGCAGCGCAGCTAGGCGGTCGCCATCTTGGCCGGAAGTCTTTTATGATGTTTTGTGGTTCACATGACCAGGAGTGTGCGCGGGTGCATGTGTGTGGTGGAGATGGCGTGCCTCCATCTGCCGGGTCTGGAATCCGTTCTGGGAAGACTTGATACCCAGGACTGCTGATGAGAGGACACGCACGGTTCTGCCACGGGGAACACTCTCACTCCGCGGCTCAAGTATGAATGTCCCAGTGAACAGGTGACAGCAACATAATCTTATATGCCACAGCATCAGAAGTCACCCTGTCACCTCTGGCTTCTCAGTGTGGCCCTGGGGTGGAAGGGGCTTTGGGAAACACAGCTCCACTTTCCTAGACAGCCCTGGTGACCTGGAAACCTGTTCTCAGTGTCTGGCGGCAGTCTGGGGCCCTTTCGTTTAGACACCAGGGTCAGCCCTAATCAACCACCTGCGACAGTCTCTTTCTCTCTCTCTCTTTTTTTTTTCCTGGCAAGTGTTGTTTTATTTTCCAAACAATTTATTGAAATGTGCCAAGAGTACACAGGCAGCACGAATGTATGAACAGGGGGAAAAAATCACATTTACAATAATTTTTTAAAAGTGAAGGTTAATCCTGGGAGATATTGGGTTGGCTCTCAGGGCTTCCGTATTCACACTGGTGAAACGAATAACAATATGTTTTGGGAGGCGTGAGTGACACCATATTTGAAGCCCCTGCTGGCATTTCCCCACAAACAGTGGCTTCATGAGTGAGGGGCAGCCCATGTCACAGGGTCTTCAATTTGATTTGTGCTTTGATATCTCAAGGGATCTCTGGAGAGGAAGCAGCTGTGCCAGCTAAGGCTGGTATGGGAGGGTAAGTGCCAACTCACAGGGCAGGGCAGAGTTGTGCAAACTGTGTCCTGTGCTGGCAGACCTCTTCTCACCCAGGATCACCCCAGAATGGCTGGGAGAATATGCACACATCTACGATGAAGTCCAAGGCCATGGTTTAAGTTACTGGCCTCCGGCCTTGCAGGGGGGCTGCCCATCAATCAGGACAGATGTGGCATGGTTCATCCTGGCCAGCAGCTCTGCAAATTACTATGAAGCACAGTGCTTGCCAAGACTGCCAGCCACCTGGATGAGAGCCTTAGGGGACCTGGCAGGAGGAGAGGCGGAGCAGCTGTGCTGACCTGTGTCCAGACACCAGGCTTGCCTGCATGGCAGTCGGTCAGCATTCCCCCCACCCCCGGTATCTTACATGTGTGTGTGTGCACGCGTGTGTACATGCCATGGTGGGTGTGGCAGTCAGAGGACAATCTCAAATGTCGGTCCTCACCTTCTACCATGTGTGAGGCAGGGTCTTTGTTTTCCACTTCTTGTTTGCCAGGCTAGCTGGCCCGCGAGCTTCTGTTCTCCTGTCTCTGCCTTCCATCCCACTGTAGGCTTGCTGGGGTGACAGACGGGTGCTAACTCATCCTGCTTTTCCACGTGGATGCTGGGGCTGTGCACTCTGCTCCTCAGGCTTGAGCAGTAAGAACCATGTTCCCAGCCTCAGCCAGGCATCAGTCTGCAGCAAAATGGGGTCACTGGTGGCTGTGGTCTGTAGTGTGACCTGGTACCAAGGGATAGGCTCTGGCCATCTGGGCATAGGCACATCATGTCCCTGTCTTGGCAGGGGGGAGCAGGGAGCTTGTGAGGCTGAGAAATGTCATGAAGGGGAGTCTGTGCTGGCCCCATGCCTGACACAGTATTGGGTCTTCTCAATAGTGGTGTCAATGGTGTATGGTTTTCCCCAAGATAAGTGTGTGCTTCTGTGTTCACAGCCAGGGGAGTATCGTACACCCGGAGGGCCTGGCATGCCCAAGGGGTAGGGATGCTGGAAGGGACAGCTGTGTAAAGCTTGTTGCTCCTCCAGGCCCTGTTCTGGGTCCTGGCTCGTAACAGTGCTGTGGACTAAGTCAGTCAGCCTCGCTCAGGGTACCTGCGCTTGTGAGGCCACCGGCCGACCTTTCCCAGGGCTGATGGTGGCAAGCAATACTTCTGCATGCACACAGGCTACAGCCTTTGCCCAAGGGCAGGGTGGAGCCCAGACCTGTGGAAGTGGGAGGGTGGGGGCTGGAAAGGCAGTGGCTTCTAGAAGAGGGGCGACTTCAGCTACAAGGGAAGCATAGAGTGTGGTGAGTGAGCATAAGGGCGTGTGTGCATGTGTTTATGGGCTGCAGGGGCCAAGTCCCCTAGGGCTGCCTGTGATCTAGGCAGAGCTGCTGGTGGTGGCCGACTTGTGGCAGGAAGGTTGGCCATGCCCTGGCGTCCTGCTCCCCCAGCTGGCTTCAGAGACCAGGGAGCCTGAGCTAAAGCGCACAATGGTTGAGGTTCCTGCTGCAAAGTGCCCCTCTGCCAGTAGACTGCAGAAGGTCTTTTAGCCAAACCAGGAAGGAGTTGCATTGGGTAGGGGTGGCCAGGAGCTGGGGAGTCCATAGGAGCTGTTACCCAGGGTGTTCTTCTCCTGAAAGTGTGAGCTGAGGAAAGCCGGTATGTGAGGTATGAGAGTGAGTTCAGAAAGCCGGCGTCCTCCACTGGAGGAGCTATGCTTTACACATTTGGCCTTCCTCCTGACACACTTCACCAAAGCTCATAAATCCAGTTCATTGTGAAAACAGCCAAGAAGTGGCCCAGCGCACTCTGCCCCGGCCCCAGCTGAAACCACGGAGGAACTGGGGAAATGAGCAAGAGTGCTGCTTTCTTAGTGAATCTGATACCAGTACAAGGGTGAAGGAGATAGATAGACACTGAGGACACTCAACACCTACCGAACCAGAGATCCAGAGGCTCCTAAGAGCCCATCACTGAAGTAGACTTAAAACGAACCCAACATGGCTCAGGGAATTTTGTGGAAGGGGGGCAGAGAGATTGTTAGAGCCTTAAATTGGGACATTTTGCATAGAGACATTGCCTCTCCCCTGCCAACAATGCATGACCCACAATCTCCATGGGGTTGAGCTGCATCCCCAACGAGGAAAGCCTCTTCAGAAAAGGGGCAGGGAGGAGGGAAAGGATGGTACCAACATGATGTTCACCTACAAAATATGTCTATATCTAATGAAAATAAAAATCAACCCTCCCAAAGCAAACAAACAAACAAAAAACCAGCCAAGAAGAAGAAGGAATGCATCGCTGCACCAAGGGGAGTGGGCACCTGAGGCGTTGTGACTGCGCCGCTCACCACGGCTGGTGGGCACTTCCCTGCAGGGACACGTCTGGGGACATGGAGACAGTGGAGTGGCCCTGTGGCAGGAAGTCCTGAATGCATAGCTGTCCACATGGCCCAGGAGAGCAGTTCCCAGCAAAGTGCAGGGCAGCCCTGTGCCTGTGACACCAGCCACAAAACTTTGGCAAGGCATCTACGTGAATCTTTTGCCGTTAAAAAACACCAGGCCGAGAGCTGGGCGTGGTGGCACATGCCTTTAATCCCAGAACTTGGGATGCAGAGGTAGGATGATCACCGTGAGTTCAAGGCCACCCCGAGACTACATACTATATAGTGAGTTCCAGGTCAGCCTGGGCTAGAGTGAGAAGATATCTCTGTCTTGATTCTAATCTTTTACCCTGAAGTATCATTTCTATGTATCTATGTATCTATGTATCTATGCATCTATGTATGTATGTATCTATCTATGTATCTATCTATGTATCTATGTATCTGTGTATCTATGTATCTATGTATCTATGTATCTATGTATGTATCTATGTATGTATCTATCTATCTATCTACCTACCTACCTACCTACCTACCTACCTATCATTCTTGTCTATCTATAATCTATTATCATTTTTTTTTGTCAATGGCTCTTTATCAGGTAAGGATAGTATTTTTCTCTACTGAGAATAAAAGTGTTGAAATATGCCAAATGTTTTGTCTTAATCTACGTGATTAAATGGCTCTTATTTTTCATTGTATTAATGTGGTGGTGTGATTCAGTTGTCCCCCATAAACTTAGGTGTTCTGAATGCTAGGCTTCCAGCTCATGGAGATTGGGGAATTAACACCTCCAGGAGGCAGTGTATTGTTGGGGGCGGGCTTATGGGTGTTATAGCCAGTTTCCCCATGCCAGCATTTAGCACAATCTCCTGTTGCTATTGTCCACCTTATGTTGGCCAGGGGGTGATGTCCACCCTCTGCTCATGCCGTCATTTTCCCTGTCATCATGGAGCATCTCCTTGAGCCTGTAAGCCAAAATAAACCTCTTTTTCCCACAAGCTGCTCTTGGTTGGGTGATTTCTACCAGCAATGCAGACCTGACTGCAACAGTTAATATGGCGGGCTCCATCGAGTAATTAATGTGTGTTGAAGCCACTGCTTCTGAAAGAGACTGTTGACTATGACACTACTTCTTCCTTAAATGTTTGATGGAATACTCCAAGGAAGCCACTTCAATTGGGAGTTTACTATTTTGGAAAGACCTCTTCCTAAAAATCAATTTCTTTAGTATATTTAGGATAATTCAGATGACTGGTTTCTCCCTGAGTGAGCTGTGGTCATCTGTGCTCTTAAAGGAGCTAGTTCATCTTATATGTCACTGAATGTGAGTGTGGAGTTGTCTGTGTGCACTGATTTATGGTCCTGTAGTGTATGAGTCTCTGAAGTCCACAGTGATCCCTTCTCCATTTCTAAAAATGGGAGCCTGTGTCTTTGTTCATTTTTTTCTTATTCAGATTGACTAAAAGTTTATCAGGTTTTTTTTTTTTTTTTTTTTTTTTTTTTTTTTGAGGTAGGGTCTCGCTCTAGCCCAGGCTGACCTGGAATTCACTGTGGAGTCTCAGGGTGGCCTCGAACTCATGGCAATCCTTCTACCTCTGCCTCCGAGTGCTGGGATTAAAGGTGTGTGCCATCACACCCGGCTTATTGTGTGTGTTTTTTTTCTTTTTTAAATAAAGGATCAACTTTTGGCCGTTTTTTTTTTTTTTTTTTGGTTTTCGAGGTTTCGAGGTAGGGTTTCACTGTAGCCCAGGCTGACCTGGAATTCACTCTGTAGTCTCAGGCTGGCCTTGAACTCATGGCGATCCTCCTACCTCTGCCTGCCAAGTGCTGAGATTAAAAGTGTGTACCACCACACTCGGCTTGACTTTTGACTTTTTAAAAAATAGTCTCTGCTTTTGAAATCATTGGTTTCTTATCTATTTTTCATCATTCCTGCTTACTCTGGATTCATTGTGTTCCCCATTTTTCTAGTTTCCTAAAGTGGAGGCTTAGACTAAATTGAGTGTTTTATTTTTATTTTCTAATATATGAATTTAATGCTATAGGATTTTTTAAACACCCTTTCAGCTGCATTTCACAAGTTTTAATATGTTGCACATTCATTTTAATTTAATAAGGTATTTTTAAACTATATATTGTTTAAAAATATATTATATACATAAATATATAAAATATATATACCATATATTCACACACACATATATGTATGTACACACACACACACACACATATATACATATACATATATATTTGCAAGCAAAAAGAGATCGCGAGAAGAGAGATACAGAGAATGGGCATGTCAGGGCCTCCAGCCACCACAAACTCCAGACACATGTGCCACCCTGTGCATCTGGTTTTATGTAGGTACTGAGGAATCAAACTTGGGTCATTAGGCTTTGTAGGCAAGTGCCTTAACCATGGAGCCGTCGCTCCAGTTCTAGCAAAGTATTTTTAAATCTCCTTTGAGACTTCCTCTTTGATCCATGGGTTATTTTCGAATAATATTACTTGATTTCTATATATGTAGAAAGTTTCTAGGTATCTGTCTACTGAGTTCCATTCTAACCCTATGGTAAGAGAATATCACTGCGTGATTTCTATTGCTATAAGTGTGGCATGGCTGCTTTATGATCCAGAACATGTTTACCTTGGGAACTATTTATTTGTTTTATTTATTTGAGAGAGAGAGAGAGAGAAAGAGAGAGGAAGAGGCAGATAGAGAGAAAGAGAGAATGGGCACACCAGGGCCTCTGGCCACTACAAACAAACTCCAGATGCATGTGTCCTCTTGTGCATCTGGCTTACGTGAGTCCTGGGGAATCAAACTGGGGTCTTTAGGCTTCACAGGCAAATGCCTTAACCATTAAGTCATTTCCCCAGCCCTTGGGAAATATTTTATGTCACTCAAAAAATTGTCTTCTGCTGTTACTGGCTGGAGTGTTCAGCTGGGTCAGTGGGCTGATGGTGCTGCTTAGGTTTCCCCCTTGGCTGACTTTTATCCACTTGTTGTATCTATCATGATGCTGAAATCTCCAAATACAATGTGGAACTTCCCTATTTTTTCCTCTTAGTTAAATAAGGTTGTTTTTCATGTATTTTACATGTGCTAAGTATATATACACTTAGTATTGTTATGTCATATTGGTAAATTGAACTCTGTATTATGTGATATCCCTTATTGGTCTCTGGTAATTGTTCTTATGATGAGTTATGTTTTTGTAAAATTTATTTATTTACTTGTGATAGATAAATATAGAGAAAATATGGGTGTGTCAGGGCTTATTGCTGTTGTAAAGGAACTCCTGACACATGAGTCACATTGTGCACCTGGTTTTATGTGAGCACTGTGGAATCGAATCCAGATCAGCAGGCTTTGCAAGCAAGTACCTTTAATGGCAGAACAATGTCTCCAACCCTCTGAATTCTATTCTACATGATTTTTAACATAGTCACTCCAGTTGGTACCTGATTTGTGTTTTAATCACATGCCTTTCCTATCCTTCTCTTTTAGTCTATGAATATACAGTTAAAGGTATACTAACAGGGCTAAGGACATCGTTCAGTGATAGAGATTTGCTTAGTTTGCGAGGCTCCATTCACACAGAAAAATAGTGGACTTCAAGATGGCATATGTTCAGATCTTTAAAAATATAAACAGTGTATTTATTCTTCTGAGGCAGGGTCTCATTCTAGCTCAGCTGACCTGACTCTTACTCTGTAGCCCATGCTGGCCTCAAACTCATGGTGATCCTCCTACCTCAGCCCTCAGCCTCCTGAGTGATGGGCTTATGGGAGTGAGCCACATTGCCCAGCAAGTATTTGTCTTTTAATTAGTCTTTTAAAATATTTATTTATTTAATTTATTTATTTGCAAGGAGGGAGGGAAGAAGGGAGGGAGGGAGGGAGAGAGAGAGAGAGAGAGAGAGAGAGAGAATGGGGATACCAGGGTCTCTAGCCCCTGCAAATGAACTCCAGATGCATGTACCACTTCATGCATCTGGCTTTATGTGGGTACTGGGGAATTGAACTCTAGTCCTTAGGTTTTTCAGGTAAACACCTTAATTGCTGAGCCATCTCTCCAGACCTAATTGGTATTTTTTAATTAAATAATTTTATTAAAAATTTACATAATCTCCTCCTAGCATCTTCCTTTGTTCTGTCTCCCCCTCACTGAACCCTGTCTTCTTTCCAACTATTCCCTGTTGTATTTTTTTTATTTATTTTTTTATTTATTTGAGAGCGACAGAGAGAGAAAGAGGCAGATAGAGAGAGGGAGAGAGAATGGGCGCGTCAGGGCCTCCAGCCACTGCAAACGAATTCCAGACACGTGCGCCCCCTTGTGCATCTGGCTAACGTGGGTCCTGGGGAATCGAGCCTTGAACCAGGGTCCTTAGGCTTCACAGGCAAGCGCTTAACTGCTAAGCCATCTCTCCAGCCCGCCCTGTTGTATTTTGATATCATTTTATTTAACTTATTTATTTGAGAGAGTGAGTGAGAGAGAGAAAGAGAATGATAGAGAAAGAGAGAATGGGTGCCCACCAGGGCCTCTAGCCACTGCAAATGAACTCCAAACGCATGTGCCACCTTGTGTATCTGGCTTTATGTGGGTACTGGAAATTGAACTTGGGTCCTTAGGCTTTACAGGCAAGTGCCTTAACCACTAAGTGACTTAGCCAAAAGTGACTTAACCACTAAGCAATCTCTACAGCCCTTAATGTCTTGGTTTGCCTTCCTCCATGATCCATGACAACATGTCGATGGGCCCAATATTCCGCATGTCTTATGCAGTGCTGCATGTGTGGTCATGAATGCAATGACAACTTTTCGTGTAGAAGAGAGTCTTACGAAGTGTTCATCCTCATCCTTTGGCTCTTATATTCTTCCCACCACCTCTTCTTCAGTGGTCCTTGAGCCTTGGAGGTGTGATAGATATGTCTCATTTGGTGCTAAACACTCCCATGTTACTTCTTCTCAGCACTTTGAGGAGTTTTGAGTCTTCCCACTGCCATCTGGAAATAGAATGTTCTCTAATCAAAAGCGAGAGTGGCATTAATATATAAGTGTAAACATAAGTATTTAGAGAGCAATTTGGTGAGCATATGTAACCACTGTAGTAGCTTCCTCTCCTAGGGCTTCCCAGCCATAAGCTTCTGACTAGGCTTTCAGGATCAGTCAGGCATGAACTTCCCTTGGAGTGGGTCTCAAATCCAGTCTGAGAGCAGCTGGTCACCCCGTAACAGATGTGCTACTACTGCACAACTTGCCTTGCTGGTCAGTTGTACAGCTTGCAGGGTCCATTACTGGCTAAGACTGTTGATCACTTTTCTCCCCAAGTAGACTATATAACACTTTCCAGAACTATGACAACTAGTCAGTAAGGAGGAGGCATCCATCTTAGTTCTAGCTTGATTTCTCAGTGTTCTGAAACTGAAGCTCATGGTGTCTGCAGCAATAGGGTCTTATCATCAAGCTCTGGTGGCCAACCAGAGCCTAGGCAATAGCCTGTAGTGTTCTGGGGCTCCAGGAGCCTCTTTGATCAAGTCACTGGGAGGCATCTTACCCCTGTCAATTGGTATTTTTGACCATTTAGTTTCCTTTCCTTTTCTTTTTTAAAAAGATTTTATTTTTATTTATTTATTAGAGTAAGAGAGAGAGAGAAAGAGATAGAGAGATAGAGAGACAGAGAGACAGTGACAGAGAAAGCATGCTAGGGCTTCTTGTCACTGTAAATAAATTCCAGACTCATGTACCATTTTGTACAGCTGGCTTTACATGGGTACTGGGGAATCCAACCTGGGCTGTCAGGCTTTGCAAGCAAGAGCCTTTAACTGATGAGCCATCTCTCTAGACCCTATTTTTCTTTAACATAATAATTGACATGGTTTAACCTTGATCTTTCATGCATGCTGCTTATTTATTCTAGTTGTTCTTCAAGGTAGGGCCTTGCTCTATACAGGCTGACCTGGGATTCACTATATAGTCTTAGGCTGGCCTCAAAGTCACAGCGATCCTCATACCTCTGCCTTCCAAGTGCTGGGATCAAAGGTGTGCGCCACCACGCCTGGCTTTACTGTTTTTCTGTTTCCACTTCTGCTTTTTTGAGTAACTAAAAAAATTTATTTGTATATTAATTCATTTTAAATTATGCTTATGTATACAATTTTAAGTGATAGACCTAGGGATTAAAATATACATGCTTATCATCTCAAAAAGCATCCTAAAAATTAACATTTTATGACCTCAAGCAACACATGGAAACCTCATAGATATATAATTCACTTAACTTTCCCATTTTGCCTTGTGGTTTTCTTATGTATTATATTATTTACAAAGCAACATTTTAATCACACATATTTGTTTTAATCATACATATTTTAAGAAAGACATGATGATAAAACATCCTATTATGCACATTTAGCTATACCATAATCTGTAGTTCTCCATTGGTTCCTGAAGTTCCACTCTTACATCTTGTCTTACCTCCCTTTTACCTGCAGAACTCCCTTTAATATTTAAAAATAATATTAAATTTGTTGATTAATTTATGGTGGCACTGGAGATTGAACCTAAATCCTCACACATGCTCGGCAAATGTTCTACTACTGAACAACAATCTCTGCAAGCATTTTTTTTTTTTTTACGCCAGGTCTCCTGATGATGAATTCTTCCCATTTTCTTTCCTTTAAAAATGCCTTTATTGAGTCTTAATCCCTGAAGGATATTTTCTCTGGATATAGAATCCTAGTGCACTTCAGCACTGTAGCATGTGTATCTCCTGGCCTCGGGCCTCTCGTGAGAAATCTGCCATCACTCTGCTTGTTACTCCACTATATGCAGTGTGTCAGTTTTCTCTGAGCGCTGTAGAATGATTTCTTTTTCTAATTTTTGATTTTCAGTGGCTGGGAATTTTTTTTGTTCATTCAATCAGAGATTTAGTAATATTGGTGAATCTTTTTTGTAAATGTTTTTGTTTATTAGCAAGCAGAGAGAGACAGAGATAGAGAGAGAAGAGAGACAGAGAGAATTGGCATGTCAGAGCCTCTAGCTGCAAACAAACTCCAGATACATGTGCCCCTTTGTGCATTTGGCTTTATGTGGGTATTAGGGAATTGAACCTGGGTTGCAGGCAAGCACCTTCATTGCTGAACCATCTTTCTGGCCCCAAAGTTTTTCCTTTTGTCCAATTTGAGACATGTAAAATAATCATTTTATCAAATGTATATGTATTTGCATTCAGATATAGTCACATTCTGGACCTTCAATGACATGTTAGACTTCTGATATGTGTTTGAGAGGTCCTGAGATTTTTGTCATTTTTGCTTTTCATCCTTCTCTTTGTTCATATTGGGAAATTTCTTCTGACCTACTCTCATATGTACCCACCATTCTGCTCTTCCTCCATCTGGTGGGTTCTTATGTCAATGATTATACTATAAGTTCTAAAATTTCTACTCAGTTCTTTTGTTTTTCTGCCAACCATTTCTGTCTCTTTCTGTTATTTTCATAAGAGTTAATCCTCATGTCATGAAAAGTGATTGAGAAGGTCTGTTTTACAACCTTTAGTAATTCTAAGATTTTTGGGAGTATTGATATTAACACTCCTTTTCTTTTAGAAAATTTTTATTTATTTATTGGGAGAGAGCTAGACTGAGAGCAAGAGCAAGAGCAAGCGAGAGAGAGAGAGAGAGAAAGAGAATATATGATAATGGGTATGCCAGGGCCTCTTGCCGCTTCAGAAGAACTCCAGATGTATGTGCCACCTTGTGCATATGGCTTTATGTGAGTACTGGGGAATGGAACCCAGGCCATCAAGCTTTGCAAGTAAGTACCTTTGACCACTGAGCCATTTCTCCAGCCCTTCATATTTTATTTTTGTTTGCAGCTGAATAAAATTCCACTGTGTATATGTACTACATTTTTTTTTTGATTCTTTGAGGTAGGGTCTCACTGTAGCCCAGGCTGACCTGGAATTCACTATGTAGTCTCAGGGTGGCCTAGAACTCATGGTGATCCTCCTACCCCTGCCTCCCGAGTGCTGGGATTAAAGACGTGCGCCACCACCCCCGGCTTATGTACCACATTTTCATTGTTCATTTGTCAGTCAGAGGACATCAAGGTTGGTTCTACTTCTTTGCTGTTGTGAATAGAGCAGCAATAAACATGGATGAGTGACTATCTCTGGGGGAGGATGTAGAGTTCTTTATTCTGATATGGGGCCAAATGTCTGGGATACGTCAGTGATATTCCCTCAGCAGAAATTTCTCTCAGATGGAAGCAGAGTCTTTGCACTGACCTGGTCCTTGGAAGATGGTCAGAAAATATCTAAGCATTGAAAATGGATTTCAGATAAGATAGGGTGCAGGCAACCTGACAAATGCTAACTGCATTGGAGCTTGACAGATGGCTTCAAAACTCTTCTTTGTCCATCCCAGATACATGACTACTTTGTACAGCACAGATGCCCATCCTCCCCCCCCCCGCTACCAAGCCTCCCTCGATCCTGCCACTGGTTCTGAAACACATGCTCCAAGGCTGAGGGAGGAGATGGAAAGTGAGACGCTTTCCTGAGACTAGGGACACAGACAGTTGTCCTGCTTCAGCTGTTATGTGAGGTCCATAAGACCTGGAAGCTGGACAGCAGCATTTGGCCCTGGACCAGCAGGTGGGCCTTGCCTTATTTTGGCCCGTCTCTGGAGTGCCCATCACCAGCTCTGCAATCACCCCAAGGAGCTCCCAGAGCAGCCGCGCCTGGTGCTCAGATTCTCCTATGAGATCTGCTCCTTCCCAGGAGCTGCCAAGGGAGAATGGGAAATGGCACTCAGTAACTGAGCCTCTTAGGCTTTATTTCGTGTCCTTCCCCGCCCCACAGGGCGGTTCTGCTCCTGTTGGAGGTTCAGGAAGCTGCCTCTGCTATTCATAAGGCCCAATACCCACATCTCTTGTGGTCCACTCCTCAGTGCAGAAGCCATTAGCGAGGCAGTTCCCATTGTTAGACATGAAAGGGAGAAAAGAAGTTCAAGAGCAAGGCATGTTTGAAACCATGGTGACAGAGAAGTCAGAGGCTGTGAAGGCAGCAACGTGATTGGGGTGCAGAGCATCACACACACAGCCTGTCTCAGCCAGCACACATCCTCAATGCAAGGGCATCGTGGACCAAGCCCCTGCTGAGCCCAGATGGGGCTAGGAAAGGGATGACCCAGGAAGTTCAGTGCATCTGGCTGCAAGTGCAGGCGAGGACACCTCAGGGAAGGGTCACAGCCAATGACAGTGGATGGGGTGCACACACATTCTTTATAACATTCGGATGACATCAGCTTGTTCAAAGGAATTTTGTCAAATCAACTGTGGTGGTGCAGGCTTGTAATCCCAGCACTTGAGAGGTGGAGATGGAAGGATCATGAGTTCAAGGCTTGCCTGGGCTACAGAACAAGACCCTGGCTCAGGGGAAAAAGGAAGAAGAAAGGGTCATGGTAGGAATCTGGTTGATTTACTTGGGTCAAATCAAAGCCAGTAAACATGACAAGTTTTCAGAACGATGGAACACGAGAAGCTACCACCTCCTCTCTGAGAGGACTTGGCACACAACACCATCTGTTCTACTCATGGCTGAGAGCTCAGCATAGCAGGTCAAGTGCAGTATGGAACCTGTGAACCCAAGAACCCCAGGATGTGATGGCAGCTAAACGGGAGCCGAAAATAAAGCACAAAGTGGCTACCATCAGGAAAACAAATGACACATTCTGGTGAGGAGGTGGGCCAAAGGGACTCATTCATTGTTGCTGGAGTGTGGGCTGGTGCAGCCGCCTTGGAGATCAGCAAGGAAACTTCTTGGGAGCACTAAAGTGCAGAATCTGCCTTCGCTGTCCTTTCTGCAACAGAAGCTCTGGCTCCTGAAGTACTTCTGGATGGCTGGCTGTTCACTCGAGGCCAGGCTCTCCTGCCCTCCCCCTGCCTGGTGGGGTTTCTCTTCCCTCTCCTTCCTTGCCCAGGCTCTGTGGCCCCATATACCCTCCATATGCCCTGGAGGAAGGAGGCTTGATCGAGCTACCTTCTCATTGCTAGGATTAAAACACCTGACAAAAACCAGTTTAAGGGAGGAAGGGTTTATTTCAGCTCACAGTTCCACATTACCATGCGTCATGTGGGGAAGGCATGGCTGCAGGATCCTGGGGCAGCTGCTCACATTCAGCACAGCGAGGAGGCAGAGAGAGATGAATGCCGGTGCTCAGCTCTCTCCTTTCATACAGTCCAGGTTTGTAGCCCACAGAATGGTGTTGCTCACAGTTAACGTGGGTCTTCCCATCTCAGTTAACCTAATTAAGATGACCCCTCACTGATAGGCACAGAGGCTGGCCTAACCTACATAATTCTTCACTGGTATTCCAGGCCCAATCAAGATGACAGTCAACAAAAGCCGTCACTAAGTGCTCCCTAGCCTCCCACAGCAAGCTCTCTGGTGCCTCCAGCTTCCTGCTTTGGCAAGGGTGCAGACAGTCCTGAGCTCTGATTAGGGAGCTTCACTGTAGGAGGGAGTGAGGCTAGGTAGCAAGTGTCTCAGAGTGGCTATAGAAACTTGCTCAGAAGTCTTCTGCTACAATAGAAATGAACAATACACCATGTAGCATGAATCCTGCTCTCCTAGGAGCCTGGAACTGTTGTTCAGTCAGGGATGTGCTCAGGAGAATCTGAGCTGAAGAAATGCTGTCTCCTGCCCCAGCCTTTCATTAGGAGGAACTTCAGGCTCTTGGATGAGACAGAAGCTCCTGGAGTCCACTGAGGCTGACCTTTGCCGTCTTTGCTTTCTGCTTGAGCGGACATATGCCTTTTCCTTCTGTTGAGATGCTTGAAGGTGGCCCACAGCAAGACTCCATCTTAAATATACTTCTCGTGTCTTCTGAAAATGACAGCTTCTCCCAGGGAATCCAAATGTTGTTATTAACAGTTATATCCAACAGGTGGGCTGTTCCTAGATTGCTCTGCTGGGCAAACACGTTTCTTAGGGATATTTACATGGAACTAGGACCCAGCAGAGGTTGGTTGTGTTCATTTTATTTGTCATCTGTCACTTTGGTCTCTTCAGTCTTCATGCTTTTCTGGTGATTTGGGCTTTCTGTAGCCTGCTCATTGATGGCAGCTGTGTAGGGACCTTTCTTGTCTTTAAAGCCATGCTTTTCCTGGGGTCTCTGAATTGAGGTTTGTAGATGGAGCTGAATCTCTCCTGGATTATTTCCTAAGGTGGCGTAGCAGGTAGGGACTGTCCCTCCTCTCCCTTCCACTATCCTGTAGCTCCCTCCACTCTGCCATCCATCCTTGCTTCTGTCTTATTCCTTGTCTTCTCCATTGGCTTCCAGGTTGCCCCTCCCCCTGGCCAAACTGATGTTCCTTCTTAGTCCAAGAGTGACACTAGGTGTTGAAGGTCATCCTCAGGCTAAAGCTGCTCAGACTTCCCAGATTTCTGCTGCAGAGTAACAGCCAGAGATGGCTGATGTGTGACTTGTCCTCCTTCTGGGGAGTCCTCTCACAGGGCAATGTCCAGGGTGAGGGGATACAATACTTGTGACTACGGAGCATGGCCAGGGCAGCAGGTGTTGCCCAGAATGAAGAGATAAAGGACTCAGGCTAACTTCTACTCCATTCTGGTGGCAATAATCTTTCCACTTGTTCTGTGTTCCTAGTAATCAGCTAAAATGGACTTGAACTTGTTGTCTTGGGAGGACAGCTTCATTCACACATCAAGAGACCTGTCGCAGGGTACTCAGGGATTGACGTGCATTCACCAGTCTCTCTGTATCTGAGAATGACTGCACTTTAATTCCCCCGTAGCGACCCACTGCCTTGGTGTGGGTGTGATGGGTTCTTTAACTCAACTTGACCACATACAGGATCTGAGTCACCTCTGCAGAGCAGCCCCTGCAACTCGACTTCAGGTTCGAAATCTCATCTGGCTTAGTTCCTTTCTCCATTGTAGACTCTTTCCTGCTTCTTATTTCTGTGTTTGCAAGGTAGAAATAATTTTCAGGAGGAGTGTTGCATTCAGGTTTGCATTGCTGGTAGAAATCACCCAACCAAGAGCAGCTTGTGGGGAAAAAGAGTTTTATTTTGGCTTACAGGCTCGAGGGGAAGCTCCATGATGACAGGGAAAATGACAGCATGAGCAGAGGGTGGACATCACCCCCTGATCAACATAAGGTGGACAATAGCAACAGGAGAGTGTGCCAAACACTGGCATGGGGAAACTGGCTATAACATCCATAAGCCCGCCCCCAACAATACACCACCTCCAGGAGGCATTCATTCCTAAATCTCCATCAGCTGGAAACCTAGCATTCAGAACACCTAAGTTTATGGGGGACATCTGAATTAAACCACCACATTCCACCCTGGCCCCTGTAAACTGATAACCATCTATGATGTAAAATGCAGTGCATCATCCAGCTTTAAAAGTACCCATAGATTTTTTCAAAAATTTTTTATTAACAATTTCCATGATTATAAAAAATATCCCATGGTAATACCCTCCCCCCCCCCCACTTTCCCCTTTGAAACTCCATTCTCCATCATATCTCCTCCCCCTCTCAATCAGTCTCAGTTATTATGATGGTCTTATGTAGGTAGTGTCAGGAACTGTGAGGTCATGGATATACAGGCCATATTGTGTCTGGGGGTAACACATTGTAAGGAGCCCTACCCTTTCTTTGGCTCTTACATTCTTTCCGCCACCTCTTCTGCAATAGACCCTGAGCCTTGGAAGGTGTGATAGAGATATTGCAGTACTGAACACTCTGGTCACTTCTTTCCAGCACCATGATGCCTTCTGAGTCATCCCAAGGTCACTGCCATCTGAAAAGAGAAGATTCTCTACCAAAAGTGAGAGTAGCATTAATATAACGGTATGAACATTAAGAGAACTGTTTACTGGGCAGTTTGATAAGCATAGTATATACGTTTAGCCAGACAGCAGCAGACGTTACACCCCTAGGGCTCATGACTACCCCTGTTTTAAGTTTTCAGTATCAGGGATGTATTCCCTCCCATGAAGCGGGCCTCCATCCAATTAGAGGGCAGTTGGTTTCCACCATGACAGATATGCCACTATTGCACCCGTTGGCTCATTTGGCCTGGCTGGTAAAATATAAGACTTGTAGTGTCCACTGTTGAGTATCTTCAAAAGTCGCCATAGTTTGTTATCAACTCCAATGATGTTCATGCATTCCCATAGTCCAAGATCTTCTAACTGAGCCATAATACCAAAAAAATCACCCCCAAACCCATAATGGCACAGAATAAACATTCACACTGCAAAAGATGGCATTGGCCATAGCAAAGAAACATTCAGCCAATACAAGACTTGAAACAACCAGGGCAAGCATCCAAATCTGTAGTTTCAAGTCCAACAACTCTACTCAATGACAAATCTCCAAGTCTGATAATTCTAACCAGCAACAAATCTCTGGAGTTCCAATTCCACCTCTCCATCTAGGCCACTCACAGTCCTGGAAAACTTCATCCGGGCCGGCAGCTTTCCTTAGCAGCCATCTCGTGGTCCCGGCATCTCCACTGGGTCTCCACTGCAATCCATGGCTCATCCTTATGGCTCCATTGGGTGTCCATGCAGGCATCCAGCAAACATGCTTCACACTGCCCATGACCGTTTACAAAACACAAGACCGTGTTGCAAGCTCAATGACCCTCTCTTTCCTGCATTTCTTATACTACACAATACCAGATAGGGTGCTAATTTGTTAATCCAGGGGGGAATAAAGCAGACTTTGAAGAACAGGACACTCCTTGAGCACTCAGGCGCCTTCAAAAGAGTCTACATTCTTTCTGTTGCCCCAGTGCAGGTCAGCTGGCCCAATGTCAAAGGTTGTAATCTCTCAATTGCAGTTGAATGGGCAGCAGTTCACCCAAAGATTTTTTTTTCCTGTGCATATCCCTCTGCTCACAGAAGTTCATTTCTATGCAAAGCAGCCCTGCACAATTTCTCTTGACATGGGCATAACAGCAAGCTTTTCACACAAATTGCCTCTAGCCCAGTCCAAGCAAAGCTCTTTCTCACCCTCATAAGCCAAACCTCACAGTCCATAGTTCTTACTGCATTCAGGTCTTTCAACTCTGAGCAGAATAGTCCATCAAGCTGTACTTATATCACTGCAAGGCATCTCTTAGGCCAAGTTTTCAAATACTTCCACATTCCTCTTGAAAATCAGCTCCAAAGGCCAAAGCCACACAGTCAGGTGTCTAGCAGCAAATCCATTCCTCGGTACCACTTTACTGTTGTAGTCAGGTTCGCACTGCTGGTAGCAATCACCCAACCAAGAGCAGCTTGTAGGGAAAAAGAGGTTTATTTTGGCTTACAGACTTGAGGGGAAGCCCCACAATGGTAGGGGAGAATGATGGCATGAGCGAAGGGTGGACATCACCCCCTGGCCAACATCCAGCGGATAATAGCAACAGGAGGGTATGCCAAACACTAGCAAGGGGACACTGGCTATAATGCCCATAAGCCCATCCCCAACAATACCATCTCCAGGAGGCATTAATTTACAAATCTCCATCAGCTGGGAACCTAGCATTCAGAACACCTAAGTTTATGGGGGACACCTGAATCAAACCACCACAAGGAGACCTCTGGCTTCTTGTTTTCCTGCTGTGCTTGAAGGAAATGTTGGTGGTTTTGGAACTACTGAACTGCCACATTTCTGAAATGAGCATAAGCCTTCAAATTTCTGTAAGTAAGCGTGCTCCTTCTGGACACCCAAGCAGCAGACACAGCTCCCTTGAATGTGGAGGCGGTCTGCAGAAGTATGCCAGTGTCACACGAGGACCCATGAATGCTGGTGCACAGGCCAAGGTGATTTCTGGAATGACCTCCATGTAAACCGTGCGTAGCGTGAGTTAGAAACTTCTTGGAGCACTTCATAAATGTCAACTCAACTGAGCCTCCCTCTGGTGAAGGCATTGTTGCATCTCCACGTTACAGAAGGTGAAACGGAGAGGCCAGAGTAGGGGTTCTAGATGGATTGCTGGCTGCCTCAGGAGGCCTTCTTCTCCTTGGGAGCTGCTCAGTGTGGGCCAGGCAGCCACAATGCTTTGTTAGCAACCTTGTCTTGGCTGACAGTAGCAATAATGACAGCAGCACTTTTGGACTGGTCGAAGGATGACTCCAGGTGGCTGGCGGCTCAGTTTGCACATACATAACCTGGAAGGACAAAGTTACCTGTGCTCAGAGGTTCCCACCTGCTCCCTGCAGGGAAGACAAAGGCAGGTCCCACTGGGGTCTTCACACTGGGCTCTTTCTGCCTCCCATTGATGCCAAGGTCATTGTGGGTTTGGGAGCCATGGGGAGAATGTGGAGATGGTGCCTGTGCAGCATGCGACATGTTTGGGGCAGGAGTGGCACTCTGGCCGGCGTGGCCCTCATGCTGTCCCTGCACATGGGCCACCTGCTGCTCACCTTGGCACTTACACACTTTGTCCGGTCACTTGGTTTCTAGTCCTTGTTGCTACAGTCATAAACGGAGATGAATGGCTCTGCTTTGTGGGACAATTGGTGGACGTCCCTCCTTGATGGGCCAGGAAGGGCATGCGTGTAAGGAAGGCTGGGGACTGTAAAGACCCCCACGAGCAGCTTACAGAGTCATGTCATGGATTCAGTCCTGATAAGTATTCAAATACTGTTTTTGCCTAAAAAAAGAAATCATTAGAAACCCTCAACATGACCAGTGAGGAAGAGGTGACAGAAAGAATGTAAGAGCCAAAGGAAGGGGAGGAGTGCTTACAATACTGTCTTCTAGACACCAAGTGGCCCTGGGATCATGACTTCACAGTGGCTGGTGTTGCCTCCACAAGACCTGCACAATAGGAGGGTGCAAATGATGACATCAAAACAGAAGAGAAGCTGGGTATGGTGGCACATGCCTTTAATCCTAGCACTTGGGAGGAGGCAGAGTTAGGAGGATTGCTGTGAGTTTGAGGCCACCCTGAGACTGCATAGTGAATTCCAGGTCAACCTAGGCTAGAGTGAGACCCTACCTGGAAAACAAACAAACAAACAAATAAACAAAACAAAACAAAACAACAACAACAAAAAAAATCCCAAAACAGAAGAGAGACTATTTAGAAAGAAGGGATTCAGTGGAGAAAAGTCCTGACAGAGGAAAAGGGAGGGCTATGGGAGGGGATTAGCATCATGGCATATTGGATATATATATGGAGGTTGTCAATAAAAAGTAAAAACAAAACAAAACAAAACAAAACAAAACAAAAAGCCCTTGACGTGGCTAAGCCCTCACAGGTCTCCCTTAGAGAGAAGTTCAGAGGAGGATCACATTCACATGGAGATAGAGAGATAGTGGTTGGAGACCAGAAATGAGAGAGAGAGAGAGAGAGAGAGAGAGACTAATGCTTGACCCATAGCAACAAGGCATGATGAGACCCTCAGCAAGCATTCTTTCCTCTCTTTTGGTTCAGTCCCAATATTCCAAAGCTCCATCATGTGGACTGGATTTGTTGTGTTGAGATATTAATACGGGAGAACCCTTCCTTTCAAGTACCGCACACTGCACACTGCTTGTCCTGTTCCTTATATCTTGGATAGCTAAGGTCAGTCCAGGTAAGTTGGGATGCAGATTGCAAGCATATAGAGCACACACTCTCTCCCCAGGCTGTTTATGGCAGAGGAGAGCAGTTTCCTGTCTGGATGTTTGGATGTTTGTGGGTTGTTTTCTGTGTCCTGGCAGTCTGGGAGCCCTGAAGGGCACAAGGCCACCTACCTTTTACTTTGCACTTCTCTTTGTGTGTGTGGCACAGATGGCCCCTCTCCATGAGGCAGCTGTAAGTCTATGGTGTGCTCAGATGCAGCCTGAGTGTGGGAATCACACAGATCTCTGGGGAAGGTCTGCCGGAGCGGGGATGCTCCTGGAGCGGCGAGTGGAGATGAAGTGGTGTGACCGAGGCTGATGTGTGGTGCCTGCCTGTGAACGGGCACTTGGATGACAGAGGCAGGAGGATCAGGAGTCTTCCTCAGCTACATGGCGGGTTCAAGGCCTGGACTACATGAGCTCCTGTCTCAAAAGATTTAAGAAAGGGCTGGAGAGAAGGCTCAGCAATTAAGGATCATGCCTGCAAAGCCTAATGACTCAAGTTCAACTTCCCAGTACCTATGTAAAGCCAGAGGTAAAAGAGGCACATGCATCTGGACTGCCTCTGCAGTGGCTTGAGGCCCCAGCATAGCCATTCTCTCAGTCTGTCTCTTCTCTCCCTCTCTGTTTGAAAATAAATAAATAAACATATTTTTTAAAAAGATTAAAAGAAACAGATGAGAGCTGGGTGTGGTAGCACATGCCTTTAATCCCAGCACTTGGGAGGCAGAGGTAGGATAATCACTGTGAGTTTGAGGCAGCCTGGGGCTACAGAGTGAGTTTTAGGTCAGTGTGGGCTAGAGCGAGACCCTGCCTCAAAAACAACCAACCAACCAAAAAGACGAGATGGCAGAACAGTGAACGCCCACTGCTTCGATGCCATGCTTTCCAACAAAGGGTTGGGGTGAGCCCAATGCTGGTGGCATATGGACACTGTGTCTACCCACTCCAGATGGCACTGTGTTGGAGGGGTCTACTGCTGCGGCCATTGCTTCAGGGTATGTGTCTGGACTAGCTCGTCGGTGAGCCCCAGGGATTCACCCATCTATTTCTCCCCAGCACTAGGATTACAGGTGCATGCCACAAATCAAGTATTTTAGTGGGTGTCGGGCATTGAACTCAGGTCTGCATGCTTGTGCGGCAAGACTGTTACCCAAGGCATCATCTCCCTCATCCGGGAGTGACTGCTGTTTTGTTTCAGTCTGTGATGACTTATGGTGGCGCTGGCCTGTACGCAGAACAGGAAGCCTGCTTAGCATCTTCTGCTCGGTGTGATTGCATTGACCTCAGGGGAGGGACAGGTTGTGCGCAGGCCGTGCAGATGCACTGCTTTTCTTAATGACATGCATTGATACCCAAGGGAGCGACTGGCAGAGAAACTAGTTATCCAGGCTTCCTGTTTGTTAGAGATTGTCTGCAAATGAGCAATGTGAACTTGTCACTTTGAGGAAAATAGATGACAGCTTTTGTTGCTAATGATGAAATTTGAACTTCAGGGAAAAAATTAGAGTTGTGGATAGGTGGTGTCTGCCACTGTGAGAGTGAGTGCCCCTCAGTACCCAGTAACTTTCTGGTGGTGACTTAACACACATCTTATCTTTCTTGTTTTTGGGACAAAATCCCGACAAAAATCCATTCGGGGAGGGAGGGTTTACGTATTTTACAGTTTCAGTACGGAACACCGTGTCCGGAGAGGTGTGCTGGTAGAAGCTCGAGGCACTTGGTCATATTTCGTTCATGGTCAGGAGCCGAGAGTAATAAATTCCGGTGTTGAACACCAGCTCTGTCCTTCTCACCCATTCCGGAAGCCCAGCCTGTGAGATGGTGCCTGCTAGTTAAGCTGGGTTTCCCACTTCAACTAACCTAAGCAACAGAGTCCCTCACAGGCGTGCCCAGAGGCTGACTTAATCTAGGCAATCCCTCACAGGTCCTCGTAGGTCCTGTCAAGTTGCCCGTAAAGCCAGACGTAAAAGGTGGCTTAAGTGCTGGTGTTTGTTTGCAGCAGCAGGGACCTTGGTGTGTCTGTATGTGTCTGAGGGATGATGTGCGGAGTGCGGGGAGCGGGGATGAAGCTGCAGGGTCCTGGCCTCTTGACTTCCAGGGTGAGGCTGCTTTGATTCCAGAGCACAAGTTTCTGGAGTAGTCTCACCATGGCTGTGGTGTCGGGCTCAGTGGTTTCTGGATGCTCACAGGTTCTGGATGTTACTCAGGATCACTCCTGTGAAGCATGCTGGGATCTTTCTGGGGAGGGTCAGCTTTCACTTGAGTTGAAGGGGTCTTCAGAGAGGGTATGGCTGTTTCTGCAGAAACGAGTGGGCAAGTGACAGGTGGCCTCGGCTTTGAAGTTGAGTTCTTTCTACCACTCAGGTGCACAAGGGTCTGCCTACAGTTAGGAAGTTTTAAGTAAGTCTCTCCATTCCTAATGTCCTGAGGTTTTATTTTCTGCTCACCTTATAATGAGGGTTTTGTGAATTCTGGCTCAGATGGAAGAGTGACGGTTTCTTGTGACACCCCTGAGGCACGTCTTCTGTTGAAAACTGCAGCTCACTGTCCTTTGTGCACATCTTCAAGGGTGACAGCTGGCTTCACGGAATTCATAGCACCTTCGTCCCTGCTTCACAGAAATTTTGGTTTTAAGAATCCTTTACTTTCTTGCCAAGTCATCACTGCATTTGAAGGTATATTTCAGCATTTTAAGTGGTCCTCAGGAGGAGGGTGAGCTGAAAATGGCCAATGGTGTCTCTCTAGTTGGGGATTTTTGCTTTCATTTTAGATAGAGGATGAATTCATATTCTGGGATTTTTAAAGGTGGTGTGTGTGTGTGGGGGGAGGAAATCACATATACCATGACTTTATTTAGTATATTTTCTAATCACCAGTTATGCCAAAAGTCAATAAATTAATACCAGGGGTCAGTTTCAGCTCATATACTTTTGTCCAAAAATTGGCTGCTGACCAGAAATTGGTTTTATTAATTTACCTAGCAACAGTTCCTCTACTTCCAATCCATCATCCATTGAATTTTAGCAAGTGTCTAGCGCTGAATAATCACCAGCTGTCCCTGGCACCCCGACTGTTATCTCTGTCCCCAGTTCCTGACTCTAGGCGACCAGAGCCCGCATTTTCTGCTTTTCTGCACTGTTCATCCCCCTCATCTGGTTCTTCCAACTGAACACTTGAGAGATTTATCCACAGCGCAACTTTGCCAGTAGCTCAGCTCATTTCATTTCTTTTTTGCTTGTATGCTGCACATGGATGTGTGCATGTGTGTGGGTGCATGTGTGTCCTCTGCCTGTGGAGGCCAGAGGACAAGCTTGGGTGCTGTTTCTCACTACACTGTTCCAGTTCCTTTAAGACAGGGTCTGTGTTGCTATGGAGATCACAAGTCAGCCAGACTGCAAGCCAGTGGGCCTCCTGTTCAGCACTGGGGTTGAAGGCGTGTGCCACCATGTCTGCAATTTTATTAAGTGTTTGTTTATTTTTATTTATTTATTTGAGAGAGAGAGAATGGTCATGCCAGGGCTTCCAGCCACTGCAAATAAACTCCAGATGCATGTGCCACCTTGTGCATCTGGCTTATGTGGGTCCTGGGGAATCGAGCCTCAAACTGGGTTCCTTAGGCTTCACAGGCAAGCGCTTAACTGCTAAGCCATCTCTCCAACCCCCATGTCTGGAATTTTATGTGGGTACTGGGAATTGGACTCAGGTTCTCCCACTTATGAGGATAATGTGTGACCAATTGAGTTATATTCCCAGTCCCATCATTTCTCTTAATTCTAACCAGTATGCCACTCTGTAGAAACCAAAACAAAAAAAACAACACACCCAGAGTTACTGCTTAGTACTAGTTGATGGACATTTTAATGTCAAAAATTTGGCCATTTATTTATATTTATAGCTATCTATTTTTGACAAAGTGTTAAAAATATACATTGAGGAAAAGGTAGCATCTTTAGCTAATGGTACTGGGAAAAGTGACATCCACATATGGAAGAATGAAACTAGATTCATATCTCTCACCCTGCACAAAATCCATTCAAAATGGACTAAAGGCATTAACTTGAGACCTGAAACTTCTAGAGAAAAACTAAGGCAAATACTTCAGGATACATGTATAGGAAAAAATTTCTAAGAAGGACTCCAATCGTTCAGGAAAAAAATTTCAAGTTTTAAAAAAATGGGATGCCATGAAGTTAAAAGGCTTCTGCATATAGCAAAGGAAGCAGTCAGCAAATTGAAGAGACAGCCTAGGAATTGAAGAAAACCTTTGACAGAAATATGACAGTGTATTAGTATACATTAATAAATAAAGAGCTCCAAAAAGTTAATCAAAGAATAATAATCTAATCAATAAACGAGAAAATGGTTTGAATAGACACTTATTAAGAGAGAAATACAAATACTCAATAAATATGTGAAAAAACCTGAACATCCTCAAGTATCAGGAAATGCAATTCTAAACCACACTGAGATTCCAGTTCACTACAGTTAGAATGTCTACCATCAAAAGAACAACAACAACAACAACAGCAACAAAAACAACAAATGCTGGTGAGGATGCGGAGAAAAAGAAACTCATACACTGCTAGTGGGAATGAAAGTTAGTCCAGACACTATGGAAATCAGTGTGAAGGTTCCTCAAAAAACAAAATAACTAACTACCATATAATCTAGCTGTTCCACTCCTGGGTATTTATCTAAAGGAAGTAAAGTCAGCATACAGCAGATCTCTGCTCACCCATGCTTATCACAGCACTGCTCATAGTAGGTAGCTATGAAGCCAGTCTAGATGCCATCAACGAGTGAATGTGTAAATCTCTCTCTCTCTCTCTCTCTCTCTCTATATATATATATATATATATATATATACACACACATATACAAATACAAGGGAGTATTCACTAGCCATAAAAAGAATAAACAGAAGGCTGAAGAGATGGCTTATCAGTTAAGGCATTTGCCTTCAAAACCTAATGACCCAGGTTCAACTCCCTAGTACCTACCTAAGGCCAGATGCACAAAGTGGCATATGTATCTGGAGTTTATTGGCAGTGGCTAGAGGCCCTGGTGTGCCCTTTATTTCTCTCTGTATGTCTCTGCTTATAAATAAATAAATAAATAAATAAATAATTTATAAAAAGAACAGGATCATATTTTTGCAGGAGAGTGGATGGAACTGAAGGTCATCATGTTAAGCAAAATCAGCCAGACTCAGAAAGACAAGTAATGCACTCTTTTCTTATACGTGGAAGTGAAAGAGATAGCTCAAAAACAGCAGATGGGTTTATTAGGGAAGGGACAAAGATGAGGGGAAAAGGACAGAGAGAGAAGGTAAGGGAGGGTAGGGATGATCGAAACATGATATGTAAATGTATAGAAATTCACTGTGAAGCCCATTATTCCATACAATTAATAGGAGTTGGTAATTATAATAAGATGGTCTAACTGTAACATTTGTACCTGGTCTAGACTAGTCAGTTTCTCCCTGAATCCAATTTTTAATTTTTTGGGGTTTTTTTTCAAGGTAGGGTCTCACTCTAGCTCAGGCTGACCTGGAATTCACAATGTAGTCTCAGGGTGGCCTCAAACTCATAGCAATCCTCCTACCTCTGCCTCCCGAGTGCTGGGACTAAAGGCGTGCGCCACCACGCCTGGCTCTCAGTTTTAATTTCTCATAAGGGCTAATGAGAGTTGCTGGCATGTTCACTTGAGACTCACGATTTGTTCAGGAAATGTTGATCTGAAGCAGGTAGATGAGGCCACCGGGCAACTCAGTGACAAAGGAGGCCCTGCAGTGCCAACCACCATCTCAAGTGTTAGGGGTGAGGGTGACAGTCCCATGCTGGTCCGTTCAGCCTCACTTATCTCCTCTGCCACTTCCATGGGGCATACCAGCTCTTCTAGCTATCGGGTATATGGGGGACCATAGGGCTAGACATCCACCATGGGCAGATGGGTGGGATGTCTATGTTGAACCCGGGCTGTCGACGTCATGACAGCTGTGTTTCTGCAGAGGAGTTCGTGTCAGCTTGTCACGGCCCTGGAACCCTCAGGCCCAAGGTGTTTGAAGGCAGCACAGATGCTAATGTTCTCAATGCCCCTTTTCTGCCATTGTGTGGAACCTATGAGGTGGTTGTTTTTATTTTATTTTATTTATTTATTAAAAACATTTTCATTGATTTATTTATTTGTAAGCAGAGGGAAACACACAGGAAGGGAAGGAGGGAGGACGTGGAGAGAGAGAGACAGAGGGAGAATGGGTGTGCCAGGGTCTCTAGCTGCTGCAAAGAAATTCCAGATGCACGCACCACTTTATGCACCTAGCTTTACATGGTTAATAGGGAATCAAACCGGGGTCATTAGGCCTTGCAGAGAAGTGCTTTTACTGGTGAGCCATCTCTTAAGCCGCATTTTTAAAAATTTTATTGTATGTATGTGCATGTATGTGTGTGTGCGTGTGTGTGTATGCATATGTGTGCATGGCCGCAAATGCCATGGGTCAGAGGGCACCCTTGGGATGTTGTTTCTGTCTTTCTACCTTTGAGATGGGATCTCCTTGGTTGTTTTTTGCCACTCTGAAGTCCAGTCCAACTCGCCCCAAGCTTCCTGGATTCTCCAGGCTCCTCTTTCCATTGCCACAGGTGCATTGGCAGTACAGATGTGTGCACCTCATCTGTACCCAGTGTTCTGTGGGTGCTGGGGATTGAACTTGGGTTGGCAGACTTGCAGGGAGAAAGCACCTTTAGCTGCTGAACCATCTCTTCAGCCTCTGGGGCAATGTGAGGTGTTTCTTAAACAGATTTGGTGTGTCCACTGGGAAATACTGCATCTCTAAGCATGGACCTGGCCATAGGTTCTCTTTGCTGCCTTCAATAGTGCTTGTGATGGGGCTCCTTATTCCTGCTCAGTGCTCATACATGCAGGGGTGCTGTGTCCCCTCAGGCTGTGATCTCGAGTGTAAGTACAATTTAAGAACAGGTCCTGGCAGCCAGGTGGACAGCCTTTGCCTTTGACTCATTACCCTTTTAATTAATTTTCCTTCCTCCTAAAAGAACTGCTGTTGAAGGGGTGTCCTGACCCATATAACTGTGATGTTAGCTCTTCCAAGTGTCACAAACAGAAGTGTGATAAATGCCCTGTAAAGGGTGATATCAAATAGACCACCATTATTGTCAGACTATGTTTAAATAAGCTTGTTTACAAAATCAATTGTGCTTGACACAAAGCAAATATTATCTTGGTGGGCAAAGTGGAAAGTAGTCACCTCATCCATGATTAATAAACGCCTCTAAACAGAGTTCTGAAACATGGCCTTCTGGGTGCTCACAGTGGGGACTTGGGCTTCTGAAACACTGCAATCTATCCACCTAGAGGATCCAGGTGGTGTCACCTTAGTCACTGAAGGAAGGCTCTCAAAGTCTCCTCTGGGACCATGACTCTGAGCTTAGCTTCTCTTAGGCACCAATGAGACCTGGTGAAGGATGGTCCTTTTCCTGATGCATCTTCATGTGATGATTCCAGAGCTTTCCTGGTATGAGACATGCTCTGCCTGTTACCCAAACTTCTGGAACACAGGGTGTATCATAGACTGATTATGAATTTGTCAGGACCTAGAATATGTAGATTAGGCTAGCCTCTGATTATGCCAGTGCAGATTATCCTGATTAGGCTAACTAAGGTGAGAAGATTCACCTTAACTATGGGGATGTTATTCCCTGGCCTGGGGTCCTGGGTTATGTACAGAAGGGAGAGCTGACTGCGCAGCAGCATTCATTGCTCTGCTTCCTTGCTCTGGCGAGATGTGACACAAGCTTCCTGTTCTGGCCTGCCATACCTTCCCCCACCATGATGAAGCTTCTCTGAAAACTGTAAGCCAAATACCTGTTTACTTCCACAAATTGTTTCAGGTTGGGTATGTTGTCTCAGAAATGAGAAAGTAACTTGTACACAGGGAAGGTGGGATTTTTTTTAAAGCTACTGTTTATTAAGGACTTTGTGAGTCCTACAAGCTAAACCTTCAAACCCAATACGAAGTGTGGCCATCACAATTCATCTAAGTGCACAAGGCACTCAGTTGGGAAAGGAATGCCTTTTGTGCAAAGGTGTTGAACAAATGAATATTTATATGTAAGAAACACAAAAATATCCAAATCTAGTCTTTTCATAATAAATAACATTCTATTCAAAATAGATCATAACCCTAAATTTGTGACCTAACACTAAAGTCCCATAAGAAAACAGGAGAGGGGCTAGAGAAATGGCTAAGTGGTTAAGGTTCTTGGCTGCAAAGCCTAATGGCCTGGGTCTGATTCCCAAGAACCCATGTAGAGTGAGATGCACAAGTTGGCACATGTGTCTGGAGTTTATTTGCAGTGCCTAGAAGCCCTGGTGTGCCCATTCTCTCTCTCTCTCTCTGTCTCTTTCTCTCTCTTAAGTAAATGAATACATAAAATATTTTAAAAAGAAAACAGGAGAGGACTTTCGTAAACTCAGGCTAAGCAAGAGTTTCTAGATTCAGCATTAAAAACACATGAGAAATTATGAGAGCTAGCAAATAGGAGTTCATTAAAATTATAAATTTTGCTCATCAAGGTACATTTATTTTTTTATTTTTTTTATTTTTATTTTTATTTATTTTTTATCAAGGTACATTTCTAAGAACACAAAAAGTGATAAACTTCTGGGCTGGAGAGATGGCTCAGCAGTTAAGACACTTGCCTGAAATGCCTATGAACCTGAGTTCGATTTCCCATAACCATGTAAAGCTAGATGCATAAGGTGGTGTATGTGTCTGGAATTCATTTGCAGTGGCTAGAGGCCCCTTGAATGCCCATTTTTTCTCTCTCTCTCTCTTTGACTCTTTCTCTTTCACTGTCTCTCAAATAAATAAAACCTATTTTAAAAATGGTAAATTTCTATCATGTATCTCTTGAGAACTCTTAGCCCGTAAGTACCCATAACATATAAAGCCCAACAAAACGCAACAGTAAGGAAACAACAGTTTTGGAGATGAGAGAAAGAGAGTGAGAGAAAAAGAGAGAAAGAGAGAGGTAGCTAATTATTGTCAAGGATGCAGGACAAAGAGAGCTCCCACACTACTGTAGGACTCTAAGACGGGGCATTAGAAGGTGGCTTACAGGTGAAACACGCACACACCTGACACAGAAGGGGCATGAGAATGCGGGTTACAAAGATGCCTCAAAGTGGCTGTTCAGGGCAACTATCTGATTTTCAACTTTTTTATTGTCAACTTCCAAACATATAACCAGTATGTCATGACCATAATCACCTCACACCACCCTCCCTTTTCCCACTCTCAAATCTCCCCTCCACTGAACCCCTTCTTTCCAGCTAGTCTCTCTCCATTTTTGTCATGGTTATTTTCCTCCCATTATGCAGGTCTTGTGCATTTGGCATCAGCCACTGAGGTCATCAATATCAAGGATACTTTGTCTCTGAAAGACAGTATTGGAAGAGCGCCTCCCCTTCCTTTGGCTCTTACATCCTTTCTGCCACCTCTTCCTCAATGGTCCCTGAGCCTTGAGGCATGTGATAGAGATGTCTCACTTAGTGACGAAGACTCCCCTGTCCCTTCTTCTCAGCACTTTGGTAAACTTTGGTCACCCCAGTGGTCACCACTATCTTTTTTTAAAAAAATGTTTTATTTATTTATTTGAGAGAGAGAAAGAGGCAGAGAGAGAATGCACATGGCAGGTCCTTCTGCCACTGCACATAGATTCCGGATGCATGCACCACTTTGTGAATCTGACTTTACATGGTCATTGGGGAATCAAACCCAGGCCACTGGGTTTTGCAAGCAAGTACCTTTAACCACTGAGCTGTCCCTCTAGTCCATCATCATTCTTTTAAAAAATATTTAATTTTTTTATTGACAATTTCCATAATTGTAGACAATATCCCATGGTAATTCTCTCCCTCTCCCTCGTTTCCCCTGTGAAATTCTACTCTCCATCATATCCCCTCCCCCTCTCAATCAGTTTCTCTTTTATTTTGATGTCATGATCTTTTCCTCCTATTATGATGGTTGTATGAGTCAGGGTTCTCTAGAGGAAGAGAACTGATAGAGTGAATTGTATTAAAAGGGGATTTATTGGATTAGTTTACAACAGTCCAACAATAGCAGATTATAGGCCTGAGAGTCAAGGAACCTGGTAGCTGCTCAGTCCATGAGGCTGGATGCCTCAGCAGTCCCAGTCCAGGATGGCACTGAAGGCCTGGAGGTGTCCTGGAGAGACATGCTGCCCTTCAGTCCATGCTGGTCTTTAGTCCACACTGGAAAGCAGCAAGTAGCAAGCAGCATAGGCAGCCAGGTGGGAGGGGAGGAGAAGGCCTTTCTTCCCAGAGTGTCTTTGATAAAGCCTCCCCTCTGAGAGGGACCACCCACTCTGGGGGAAGGATTCCTCCTTTGGTTAATCCTTCCTGAAAGCAACCTCAGAGACCCACTTATGAGCAATGTCTGTGGATTCCTAAACAGATCAAGTTGACACAAACTTAACCATAACAATGGTCTTGTGTAGGTAGTGTCAGGCACTGTGAGGCCATTTTGCGTCTGGAGGAGCTGATTGATTCCTTTGGCTCTTACATTCTTTCCTCCACCTCTTCTGCAATGGACCCTGAGCCTTGGAAGGTGTGATAGAGATATTTCAGTGCTGAGCACTCCTCTGTCACTTCTTTTCAGCAGCATGGTGCCTTCTGAGTCATCCCAAGGTCACTGCTATTTGAAAAGAAAAGCTTCTCTAACCAAAAGTGAGAGTAGCATTATATGGGTATGAACATTAAGAGAAGTGCTAAGCCGGGCGTGGTGGCGCACGCCTTTAATCCCAGCACTCGGGAGGCAGAGGTAGGAGGATCGCCGTGAGTTCGAGGCCACCCTGAGACTCCATAGTGAATTCCAGGTCAGCCTGGGCTAGAGTGAGACCCTACCTCGAAAAACCAAAAAAAAAAAAAAAAAAAAAAGAGAAGTGCTTAATGGGCAGTTTGGTGAGCATAGTATATACATTTAGCCAGACACCAGCAGACGTTACACTCATAGGGCTCATGACTACTGCTGTTGTAGATTTTCAGTATCAGGGATATATTCTATCCCATGGAGAGGGCCTCCAGTCCAATTAGAGGGCTGTTGGCTTCCCCCATAACAGACATGCCACTATTGCTCCCATAGACTCATTTGGCCTCACTGGTGAAATTTAAGTCTTGCAGTGTCTACTGTTGAGTACATGTACTGGTGATTTATCTCTTTCCCATTGAGCTTCATGCAGTCTAGCTTTTTCCAGCTTTCTGTCAACTGGTCTACATGGAGGAAGTTTTCAGTCCAGCCCCAGAAGGATTTCTCAGTGACCTTGCAGCCCAAGTATGTGGAGTCTTCAGCAATAGGGTCTTACTATCTATTCTTGGCGGGAAACCACGAGCCTTGGCCATGGCCTATAATGTTTTGGGGGTATTAGTGACCTCCCTGGCCAACAACTCACTGGAAGGTAGGTATCTCATCCCTGGCACTGAAAATTTTCTAGTAACAATATATGGCTTCTAAATGATTCATTGTCCAAAAAAGTAGGTTTCAATATAATTTATTTATATCCTGTTAGATTTTTAAAAAAATTTTTTTGTTAAATTTTATTTATTTGAATGTGACAGAAAGACACACACACACACACACACACACAGAGAGAGAGAGAGAGAGAGAGAGAGAGAGAGAGAGAGAGAGAGAGAGAATGGGCATGCCAGGGCTTCCAGCCACTGCTAACGAACTCCAGACACGTGTGCCCCCTTGTGCATCTGGCTAACGTGGGTCCTGGGGAATTGAGCCTCGAACTGGGGTCCTTAGGCTTCACAGGCAAGCGCTTAACTGCTAAGCCATATCTCCAGCCCAATATATCCTGTTAGATTTTGATTAGCCCTTCCACCATCTTTCCCTTACTCAATCACTTCCTCTGACCTTACTTAGGTCTTTTCACCCCCAATAATCTGTTCTTCTACTTACATATATACAATACCATCCTATTAAGTCCTCCCTCCCTTCCTTTCTATTCCTTTTATATCCCGTTTCTATCTTACTGGCCTCTCCTACTGAGTTTTATTTCTAGTCACATAGAAGTCCAATCATTTGTAGCTAGGATCTACATATGAGAGAGAACATGCATGATGTTTGGCTTTCCAGCCTGGGTTAACTCACGAAATATAATCCTTTCCAGATCCATCCATTTTCCTGCAAGTTTCATAATTACATTTGTCTTTACCACTGAGTAGAACTCCATTGTATAAATGTGCCATATCTTCATTATCCACTCATCAGTTGAGGGTCATCTAGGCTGGTTCCATTTCCTAGCTATTGTGAATAGAGTGGCAATAAACATGGTTGAGCAAGTATCTCTAAGGTAGTGAGAGATGAGTCCTTAGATATATGCCTAGGAGTGGTATAGCTGGGACATATAGTAAATCTATTTTTAGCTGTCTCAGGAACCTCCACACTGATTTCTACATGGCTGGACCAGATTGCATTCCCACCAATAGTGTAGAAGGGTTCCTCTTTTTCAGCATCCTTGCCAGTATTTATGGTCATTTGTTTTCATGATGATATCCAATCTGACAGGAGTGAGATGGAATCTCAATGAAGTTTTAATCTACATTTCCCTGATGGCTAGGGATGTAGAACGTTTTTTTTAGATGTTTATATGCCATCTGTATTTCTTTTTTTGAGAGCTCTCTATTTAGTTCCATAGCCCATTTTTTAATTGGGTTGTTTGATACCTTATTATTTAGGTTTTTCAGTTCTTTGTACAACCTGGACATTAATCCTTTGTCAGAGTTTCTGACAAAGATTTTCTCCCATTCTTGCTATATTAACAGTGTCCTTTACTGTACAAAAGCTTTGTAATTTCATGAGGTCCCAGTGGTTGATCTGTGTTTTTATTTCCTGAGCAATTGGGGTTGTATTCAGAAAGTCTTTGCCAAGACCAATATGTTGAAGGTTTCCCCTCCTTTTTCCTCTAGCACTTTCAGTTTCAGGCATCATCTTTTTTGATTATTGCCCATGCTGGAAACAACCCAAAGAATGCCAGCAACAGGGGATGGACAGATGAACTATAACTCTTGGTCCCCAGCACAGTGACATATGCTTGACCTTAGAAACTGAGCCTTTCCCTAGCCACCCTGTAATACAGAGGAGTGAACCCCTAATGTGCACAACTGTCTTGGTGACTCTCAGTGATGATACTGAAGACACACACATACCACCACTACCAGTCCAAGCAACAGCAATGACAACAGCAATATAAACATCGTTATTACCTCAATGGGAATAAGAAAGTTTATTCTGGGGTGGAAGCCGTGACTCCAGCCCCAAAAACACCATCAGCTGCTCCGGTACCAGCCACAGCGGCTTCAGGGCAGCGAATCCAGCAGCGGAGGCTCCAGCGGCTTCAGCGGCAGAGGTGGATCCCGCAGCGGCAGCACCAGCGGATCAGAGGCGGAGGACCCAGCAGCGGCAGCTCCAGCGGATCAGCGGGGGCAGACCCAGCAGCGGCATCTCCAGTGGCGGATCCAGCAGCAGTGGTCCCAGCAGCGGCAGCTCCAGCGGCAGCAGCGGGGATCCAGCATCAGGGGCGCCAATCTGCAGGGCCACAGTTGCCAGGCTTGGTTTGCCCTACAGGAGAAGCCAGTACCCAGTTCCAGAAAGCAGAACAGCGGCCCAACATCCCAGCCAGCAACTTGACTGAGACCAAAAGCATCCAAAGAGGTAACTGGGATTGAACCAGGGAAGGGTCTCACCTGGTCACAAGCTGACTTGGATCCCTCAACAGACCAGAAATCTTAACTTCTTTGTTGATAGAGGATCTGGTTTTTATAATACCTAATCTTGCATAAATGCTCGGTGCTGTTCTTGACTGAATGTGTATAGGGTTTAGTTAAATTTTAGAATATACCTGTATTTTATTCCACTCAACCTATTTGAATACTCCCATAGCAGGCAAACTTAACCCCTAGGACCACGTGTCTAGATACTCTGAGAGTGGTAAGAGCCACACCTAACATCTTAATCTCCTACATAGAAGATATACAATATCAGATCAATAGATACAGCAAAGGATACCCAGCTAACTGGAAAATCTAAGCAGTAACTTAATCCAAGATGCAAAAATATATACATTATAACACAAGAAACACCAAAAACCAAGGCAATATAAATCCACCAAAAAGCATCAATGCTTCAGAAATGACCTCTAGTGAAAACGAGTTAGAGAAAATGCCTGAGAAAGATTTCAAAAGAATGATTGTAAATATGTTCAATGAACTCAAAGAAGAAATCAAAGGAATCAGAGAAGATACAGGACACCAATTTAACGAAATAAAGAAATCAATACAAGACATAAATAAGGAAATAGAAATAATGAAGAAAAACCAGTCAGAATTACTAGCAATGAAGAACACAGTTAATGAAATAAAAAACTCTGTAGAAAATCTCACCAGTAGAATGGATGAAGGAGAGGACAGAATATCTAAGCTAGAAGACCAGGTGGCAGATCTAATACAATCCAACAAAGAGAAAGACAAACTAATAGAAAAGTATGAATGGGAATTTCAAGATATTCGGGACACTATGAAAAGATCAAATATAAGAATTCAGGGTATAGTAGAAGGAGAAGAATTTCAATCCAAAGGTATAGTAGGCATCTTCAACAAAATCATAGAAGAAAACTTCCCCCAAATCGGGAAAGAGGAGCCAATGCAGATACAGGAAGCATTTAGAACACCAGCCAGACAAAACCTGGAAAGAACCTCTCCTCACCATATTATAATCAAACTACCAAACACACAATCCAAAGAAAAAATATTGAAAGCAGTTAGAGAGAAAAATCAAGTTACCTACAAAGGCAAGCCCATCAGGATCACAGCAGATTACTCAACACAAACTTTCAAAGCCAGAAGGGCTTGGAGTGATGTATTCCAAACTCTGAAAGATAACAACTGTCAACCAAGGCTACTTTATCCTGCAAAACTATCCATTCAAATAGATGGAGAAATAAGGACATTCCATGACAAAAGCAGGCTAAAGGAGTATTTGAAGACAAAACCAGCTCTACACAAAATACTTGAAAGAATCCTCCATGCCGAAGAGAAAGAAAAACACACATATAAGGAACCTGGAAAACAACAAACAACACTCAAATACTAGTCAATATAAGAGAGCAAAGGTAGAACCAGAACCACACACACACACACAAAAAATGGCAAGCATAAATACACATCTTTCAATAATATCTCTTAATATCAATGGCCTCAATGCTCCAACCAAAAGACATAGATTTGCAGACTGGGTTAAAAAGCAGGACCCTACAATTTGTTGTCTCCAAGAAACTCACCTTTCTACAAAGGATGGACATTATCTTAGGGTGAAAGGTTGGAAAACGGTGTTTCAAGCAAATGGACCCAGAAAGCAAGCAGGGGTTGCTATCCTAATAGCTGACAAGGCAGACTTCACTCCAACATTAGTCAAGAAAGATAAGGAAGGTCACTTTATATTGATTAAGGGCACACTCCAACAGGAGGACATTACAATCCTAAACATATATGCACCTAACATGGGGGCTCCCAAATTCATCAAACAAACACTGTTAGAACTAAGGTCACAGATAACACCAAACACAGTGGTAGTTGGTGACTTTAACACCCCACTCTCATCAATTGACAGGTCATCCCGGGAAAAAATAAACAGAGAGGCATCTGGACTAAACGAGGTCATAGAAGGAATGGACCTAACAGACATATACAGGACATTTCATCCAAATGCTGCAGAATATACATTCTTTTCAGCAGCACATGGATCATTCTCTAAAATAGACCATATATTAGGACACAAAGCAAATCTTAACAAATTCAGGAAAATTGAAATAATTCCTTGCATTCTATCTGACCACAATGGAATCAAACTACAAATCAATAGCAAGAAAGGATATAGAGCATACACAAAATCATGGAAACTAAACAATACATTACTAAATGATGAATGGGTCAATGAAGAAATCAAGAAGGAAATCAAAAAATTTATAGAGTCAAACAATAATGAGAACACAACATACCAAAATCTCTGGGACACAATGAAGGCAGTTCTAAGAGGTAAATTTATAGCTTTAAGTGCCTATATTAAGAAATTAGAAAGGTCGCAAATAAATGACCTAATGCTTCACCTTAAAGCCTTGGAAAAAGAAGAACAAGGCAAACCAAAAATCAGTAGACGGGAAGAAATAATAAAGATTAGGGCAGAAATTAATGAAATAGAAACCAAAAAAACAATACAAAGAATTAATGAAACAAAGAGCTGGTTCTTTGAAAGGATAAACAAGATTGATAAACCCTTAGCAAATCTGACCAAAAGAAAGAGAGAAGAGACACAAATTAATAAAATTAGAGATGAAAAAGGTAACATCACGACAGATGCCAGAGAAATTCAAAAAATCATAGGGACATATTATAAAAACATATACTCCACAAAGTATGAAAATCTGAAAGAAATGGATGATTTCCTTGATTTATATGACCTACCTAAATTAAATCAAGATTAGATTAATCACTTAAATAGACCTATAACAAGCATGGAGATCCTAACAGTTATCAAAAATCTCCCAACTAAAAAAAGCCCAGGCCCAGATGGATTCACTGCTGAATTTTACCAGACCTTCAGGGAAGAGCTAACACCATTGCTTCTTAAGCTTTTCCATGAAATAGAAAAAGAAGGATTTCTACCAAACTCCTTCTATGAAGCCAGCATCACTCTGATACCAAAACCAGGCAAAGATAGAACAAAAAAGGAAAATTACAGACCAATCTCCCTCATGAACATAGATGCAAAAATTCTCAACAAAATATTGGCAAACAGAATACAAGAATACATTAGAAAGATCATTCACCCTGACCAAGTAGGCTTTATCCCAGAGATGCAGGGATGGTTCAACATACGCAAATCTATAAATGTTATACATTATATAAATGGGTTGAAGGACAAAAATCACATGATCATCTCACTAGACGCAGAGAAAGCATTCGACAAAATCCAACATCCCTTCATGATAAAAGTCCTACAGAGACTGGGAATAGAAGGAACATATCTCAATATAATAAAGGCTATTTATGATAAGCCTACAGCCAACATATTACTAAATGGGGAAAAACTGGATGCTTTTCCACTAAAATCAGGAACAAGACAAGGGTGTCCACTGTCCCCACTTTTATTTAATATAGTTCTGGAAGTCTTAGCCATAGCAATAAGGCAAGAGACATGCATAAAAGGGATACAAATCGGAAAGGAAGAGGTCAAGTTATCATTATTTGCAGATGACATGATTCTATATATAAAGGACCCTAAAGACTCTACTACCAAACTGTTAGAGCTGATAAAAACCTACAGTCATGTAGCAGGATACAAAATAAATACACAGAAATCAGTAGCCTTCATATATGCTAACAACAAACACACAGAGGATGAGATCAGAGAATCACTCCCATTCACAATTGCATCAAAAAAAATAAAGTACCTTGGAATAAACCTTACTAAGGAAGTAAAGAATCTATACAATGAGAACTTTAAAACACTCAAGCGAGAAATTGCAGAAGACACTAGGAAGTGGAAAAACATCCCTTGTTCCTGGATTGGAAGAATCAATATTGTGAAAATGGCAATCTTACCAAAAGCAATCTACACATTTAACGCAATCCCCATCAAAATTCCAAAGGCATTCTTCACGGAAATAGAAAAAACAATCCAAAAATTCATTTGGAATCACAAAAAACCTCGAATATCTAAAATAATACTGAGCAACAAAAATAAGGCTGGTGGTATCACCATACCTGATTTTAACCTATACTACAGAGCCATAGTAACAAAAACAGCATGGTACTGGCACAAAAGCAGACTCGTAGATCAATGGAACAGAATAGAGGACCCAAATGTAACCCCATGTAGTTATAGCCACCTGATATTTGATAAAAATGCCAAAAATACTCATTGGAGAAAAGACAGCCTCTTCAGCAAATGGTGTTGGGAAAACTGGATATATATCTGTAGAAGGATGAAAATAGATTCTTCTCTTTCTCCGTGCACAAGAATTAAGTCCAAATGGATTAAGGACCTTAACATCAGACCTGAAACTCTGAAACTGCTAGAGGAAAAAGTAGGGGAAACCCTTCAACATATTGGTCTTGGCAAAGACTTTCTGAATACAACCCCAATTGCTCAGGCAATAAAACCACAGATTAACCACTGGGACCTCATGAAAATACAAAGATTTTGCACTGCAAAGGACACGGTGAAGAAAGCAAAGAGGCAACCTACAGAATGGGAAAAAATCTTCACCAGCTATATATCTGATAGAGGATTAATATCTAAGATATACAAAGAACTCAAGAAGTTAAATAATAAGGAATCAAACAAACCAATCAAAAAATGGGAAATGGAGCTAAATAGAGAATTCTCAAAGGAAGAAATACGAATGGCATATACGCATCTAAAAAAATGTTCTACATCCCTAGTCATCAGGGAAATGCAGATTAAGACTACATTGAGATTCCATCTCACTCCTGTCAGATTGGCTACCATCATGAAAACAAATGATCATAAATGTTGGCGGGGATGTGGAAAAAGAGGAACCCTTCTACATTGTTGGTGGGAATGCAATCTGGTCCAGCCATTGTGGAAATCAGTGTGGAGGTTCCTAAAACAGCTAAAGATTGATCTACCATATGACCCAGCTATAGCTCTCCTAGGCATATATCCTAAGGACTCATCTCATTACCTTAGAGATACTTGCTCAACCATGTTTATTGCTGCTCAATTTATAATAGCTGGGAAATGGAACCAGCCTAGATGTCCCTCAACTGATGAGTGGATAATGAAGATATGGCACATTTATACAATGGAGTTTTACTCAGCAGTAAAGAGAAATGAAGTTATGAAATTTTCAGAAAAGTGGATGGATCTGGAAAGAATTATACTAAGTGAGGTAACCCAGGCCCAGAAAGCCAAGCGCCACATGTTCTCCCTCATATGTGGATCTTAGCTAGAGATGATTGGGCTTCTGTGTGAGAAGGAAAAAACTCAGTAGCAGAGGCCAGTAAGTTAAAAAAGGAGATAGAAAGGGAAGAGAAAGAAAGGGAGGAGGGCTTTTATTAGGTTGGTATTGTATATATGTAAGTAGAAAGATTGAGATGGGGAGGGGATATGATGGAGAATGGAATTTCAAAGGGGAAAGGGGGGAGGGTAATACCATGGGATTTTTTTTGTTATCATGGAAAATATTAATAAAAATGGAGAAAAAAATAAATAAACAAACAAAAATATTTAAAAAAAAAAAAGAAAGTTTATTCTGAGGCTGGAGACATGGTTTAGCAGTTAAGGCACTTGCCAGCAAATCGTAAGGACTCAGGTTCGATTCTCCAGGTCCCATGTAAACCAGATGTACATGGTAGTGCATGCATCTGGAGTTCTTTTGCAGCGGCTGGAGGCCCTGGAGCTTCCATTCTCTCCCCCCCTCTCTCTCTGTCCTCCTCTCTCTAATAAATAAATAAAAAAAATCTTTATTAAAAAAAGAAAGTTTATTCTGGAACCAAATATAAGTGTTCATGGCCCAGGGACACAGATTTAGGTGACCTCAAGTACTATTTTCTAGCATGGAAGTAGTTACATGAGATTTTATTAGTTACAGAACAAAAATGTCATAAGTCAAGGCATTTACCAAATTTACTGGAGGGAATTTCAGGTAGGCATCTTACGTCCAAGCACACGAGCAGACAGATAAAGCGGTTCTAATCATCTCAGGACACACCAGCTCCACAGAGAAGCCCATGGACGACAGAGGGCAGGGACAAGGCCCAGTTCTGAAGCAACTGGGAGTTGGTGTTTTATGCAAAAGTCTTAGTATTTTGTTGAGGTATAGGTAACCAATTAAGATTTCATATCTTGGGTTGGCGTGGAAAGTTCAGTTGAAGAGCACTTGCTGATGTGAGCAGAGCTGTATGCATCTGTAAAGAAGAGAAAAACGTGTGGCAAACCAAACCACCTCTCCTGCAAATGGAAATTAATCAAAGGACACACATATCAAGTACATTTTAGGGAAGAGGAACCTGATCACTGGGGATGGATGACCTCCCCTTCCAAAGTGACCTCTTTACCAGCCAGCAATGACATGAAGGTTCCAACTTCTACCTCAGGCAGCCTTGGAGGGATGATGCGCAGACTGAGGCAGCCCTGCCCATGCCCCAGCCCCACATGCAAGAGGAAACGCTGAGGCGCCTCAAGGTTGAGCCCAGCTCAAGGTTGTCTTGGACTCAGGTGCAGGAGTGGTGGCTTGCTAGCCAGTGGTTAATTTAGCACTGTGCTTCGTGTGCTATCTTTTGAGTCCTCATGGAATGGAGGTGATTGAGCAGCCAGGGCCCATGGCCCTGTGATGACCTCCCTGGTCTGAGGCTGAGAACTGAGGTGATCACTCCGATTTCTGGAGCCCAGAGGAGCTCTGGGCTGGGTTGATCGGGAGCTGGTCTCCTTTGTGGTTTGAGAAGCCTGCCCTTCCCCCACTGCCTGCTGCCTTGGCTTCGTGTTTAGCAAAACGACCATGGAGAGGACCCAGGGAAGGCGTTATCTCTGTGAGGACACAAAGCTGAAGCAAGTAGAAAAACATGGATTTTGTAAGCAAAATCTGCACTGATCATGTTTATTTTCTGCATGCTTAGGATGTGGTGGGGGTGGTGGTGTGTGAGGTGTGTGTGCAGATGCGCTGCAGGTGCGGAGAGCCAGAGGACAAGGCCAAGTGTCCTTCCTCTGTTGATCATCCAGGGGTTTCCCCGAGTTTCTGAACACGGAGCTGTGGTTTTTCAAGCCCTCGAGCTCCTCCAGTGCCTGCTTTCCATAGGACTGGGATTATAGATTTGCATCACCATGCGCAGTTGTGTGTATGTGGGTCCTGGACCTCTTCTTGCAGCAAGCACCCTTCCCTGTGAAGCCATCCTCACCCTGCTCTGGCCAGTTTTAATCATCTGATGCTGCAGTCCAGGCAGAACTGTATCCCTAGGGTGTAGTCTACACAATGGGTGACCTTTCCTAGGTATTACCTTGGCCTGCGTTTTGTTTGTTTTAAGAGAATTGAGTCAATTTTGCATGGATGAAATATGGCCATTCTCAAGTCATACATAATTCAAGCTTTCACAAAGGCAAGGCGTCAAGTGGATGGATGGGTCTGAGTTCACCTTCCTTGGTGGAACTAGCTGGGTAGAGCCATCAGTGTGCTGTACTGGGGTCATTGGTTGAGCCAGAAAGGCAGTGAACTGACCCTTGACATTCCCTCATTGTGAACAGCATTGCTTCGGAGACAGGGTGCATACCCACAGCTGCCAGCCTGGCACCCCCCAGGGTCTCCTTGAGCCAAAGGAGGGAGGGCCCATTCACACGCAAGCAAGCCTGTGAAGGCTGAGTGGCTGGGCAGTGATCTGTTGGCATGCTTGCATTCATTTCCTCCCTCTGGGATTTGGTACTCTGCCCCTTTGCTCCCCACCCATTAGCTCCTGTGGTATTGGCGCTGGGATTGCAAAGTCCAGCTCTAGCTTCTGTCTTTCAGGCTTTTCCACGAAGGGTCATGGTGGGGATCTGGGCTACGGAGCCTGGGGAAGTAGCTTGTCCTACCTATCAGTGCCACCCTGGCTCTTGTGCACCGTGCCTGTCAGCAGAGTCCTTTGAGATGCTCCCTGGCTGGAGCCCCTGTCTTCTTCAAGTCCCAGACTCCTGCTCTGCTTCCTGTTGTCTTTGAAGCTGCTTCCTTCAGTTGCTTTTGCCACTCAGTCCCCTGAGGCCCATTAAAACAATTCCCATGCTCAATTCTGTGTTAGAATGACTGAGGGACGAGGTTTTTAGAGACCCAACACTGAGCAAATAAAAGGGAAATGATACTGAGATATGACAGAAAGTTGGCGGAGGTTTTGAGACGTGTGGAGGAGAAGGGGAAGACCAGAATCACGCCAGGTTGGCTGGGAGCTATCAGCCAAGGCACATGGAAGAGAATCCCACAAGCTGGTACTGAGAGAGGGTAGCTTCAGGAGTGTGGTTGTTTATTGGTTGTTAACTTGACAGGATCTAGAATCATCTAGGAGACAAGTTTCTGGGTATGTCTGTCTGCAAGGGAATTTTCAGATTAGGTTAACTGAGGCGGGAAGACCCATCCTGAATGCGGGCATCACCATCTCATGGGCTGGGGTCTCAGGCTGAATAAAAAGGAGAAAGTGAGCTGAGTACCAGCACTCATCTCCCTCAACTTCCTGACCACAGAGCAGTGTGAGCCTTGGCCCCATTCTCTCCAGCTGCCATGTCTTCTCTGCCATGATGGACTGTGGGCAAAATTTACCCCCTTCCTCCTTAAGCTGCTCTAGTCAGGCATTTGGTCACAGAAATGAAAAAGTAAGTAATCTGGGAAGGCCGTGTGCATCAGGGCTTGTAGAGGCAATTCTGCATTCTGCATTTAGGAGCCACCTGCCCTTGTAGAGCAGAGCCCCCTGAGTGGGGCAGTTTGCTTCAACTGAACTTTGGGTGGAAAGGCAAGGGCTAACAAGGAATACTTATTGTGTCCCCCAAATTCACAGAACTTCAGTGTGACTTGTGTGAGATCTATAGGGAAGTGATTGAAGTAAAATGAGGTCCCATGGATAAGCCTCAATCTAATGTAACTGGTGTCCTTGTAAGAAGAGGGAATTAAGACACAGGCTATGTGAGGATGCAGGGAGAAGACCCATCTACAGCCAAGGGGAGGGCCTCAGGAGACCTTAGCCTTATCACACCTTGACCTTGGACAAAGACATATGGAAGCAGATTCATGCAGACCCTTAAGGACGATTCGGGATGGGTACGAGTGGCTGAGAGGAGGGAAGGAGAGAAGAGGAGGCTGTTGGAACCTGGGGAGACCAGGGCCCCAAGGAAGAGGTCCCACTGTCCTGATGAAGCCTGGCAGAGGAGTCAAGATTGATTGGTGGTACTCAGTGAACCTACTCAGATTTTCTTTTTAAAATATTTACAGCTTTTTAAAAATTGAAAGTATAATATGTGTTCATGGAAACAAATCTAAACTGAATAAAGGGCAAAGGGCATGGAGTAAAAAATGAGCATTATCCTCATTCGTATTCACGTTCCTGCCCAAAATATCAGATGCATGTAAGCATATGTGTGTGTGTGTGTCCCTTTTGTTAGGATGGGGAATGGTTGTGTATTATTTATATTGTCCTCTACTTTGCTCTTTCAACTTATGAAATATTTAAAACATAAAAGTAGGACATAATACCAAACACCCACACACTCTGAACTCAGCTTACAGAGCAAGACCTGATGAGCTCATGGGGTCTCCCTTGGTAGCACTGGTCATCCCCCAGCTGCCTCCCGGCTTGGAGTTCGGGTTTATCATCCCTATGCACACTGTAAGCAGTGTTAGTATTAAGAGTGTTAATGCTGTGTATGTGGTCATCTGCATACGTAAGTTTATTCTGCATTTCAAAAATATTTATTTATTTGAGAGAGAGAGAGAGAGAAGGAAGCAGAGAGAAAGAGAGAGAGAGAGAGAGAGAGAGAGAGAGAGAGAGAGAGAGAGGGAGAGAGAGAATGGGTGCATCAGGGCCTCTAGCCACTGCAAACAAACTCCAGATGCATGCACCACCATGTGCATCTGGTCTTACATGGGTACTGGGGAATCGAACCTAGGTTTTTAGGCTTTGCAGGGAAGCACCTTAACCACTGAGCTATGTCCCTAGCCCTATTCTGCATTTTTAAAAGTTTGCATACCACTGCTACTGTATTATATATATCACTGCAACTTGCTTTTCCTACCCAGCACCTTACTGTGTTTCTGAGATGTCCTCCTGTCACTCTTCCTGGCTTGCTGAGCTTCATGGCTGTGCTCCGCTTCTGATGCTAGGCCCTTAGGTTGCGAATCCTTTTTGATCACAAATTGCTCAGCTGGTGTGAGTCCAGTTGCCACCCACAAGGAAATACTGTCGGAGGCTGCAAGTTCTCTCGTGTGTCTTCTGGTCGTGGCTGTAGCTATAGACTTGCTCCATTAGTGGGGGAGGCGGGCTGCCCCCCAGTGGGACAAGTGCTGCTACGGGAAGAAGGGAGGCTTCTTGCTGCAATGGAGTGATGGCCAGGTCAGTGCGAAAGTGAATCTTGGGGTCATTAGGGTGGGTCAGAACAGAATCAGGCCCCCTAGGTGCTTATCCAGGGAGGTAACAACGCTTTGGAGGTGCTGGAGTTCAGGGTGTCCACTGGTAGGGGCCGATGCTGGCTAGGCCCTCCGGTTGGGGCAGAGGGGGCCGATGAGCCCCCCAGCATCCGGGGCCAGCTGTGAGGTATCTGCAGCTGTGAACACGAACCAAATCACACTCTAGAGCTTCTCTCCTCTTCTGCTGAACACTTCCAAATCTTGGACGTTGAGCTTTTTTTGTTCCTCATTTTGAAAGGTAGTACACAAGACGATGAGTTTCATTGGCGTTTTCATACATGTGTCATTGTGAGTTGTTTTAATTCATATCCCTCCCCACTACCTTCTCAGAGCCAGGGTCACACAAGCAGCATGGCCCTAGCACAAAACCACACGTAGACCAAAGGAGTTAAATGAGAATCCAGCAGTAAGCCTGTATGTCTGCAGCCATCTGATCTTGGACAGAGGTTTCCAAAACATACATCAGAAAAGACAGCAAACGGGAATTGGGAAAACTGGATATCCACATGTCAAAGACTAAGCTTCTCTTCACCAATCCTTTGGATTGTCGTTCTAAAACGACGTCGTCTTTTGCTGGTGTGTGTACGAGTGTGGTCTCTATTGCTCTTCGTGCTGGTCTGAAAGGCTGGGTGGATGTGGCTCTTCTGTCGCGGGCAGAGCTTCCTGCCTGCACGCGCTGCCACCTGTCCCCTGCGCTGAAGGACGGCTGGGCCCGTTCCAGGCTGGGCTGGGAGGAGTGACTGTGCTGGGGACATTTTCCAGACATTTTTATTCTTTGTATTCCAGGGAAAACCCCAAGAGTAGGACTGGACTTGAAAATGTCAGACCCTTCTCCAGAAACGTGGCACTGGCCCTGCCTTTTGCTGCTGTCTCTGACTGTCACTTAAGGCCATGTGTCTCCTCCCCAGACACCTGGACCCTTTAGCTTCTGGGAGGATGCAGGTCAGATGTGCGGTTATCCTGGCCAGCTAGACTAGCGTCCTGGAGCTGTGGGATCCCAGCTATCCATGTCGGCATTGGTCACTTGGTGGGACACACCAGGAGGAAGGCTGGGTAGGACTCCCCATCTACTCTGGTCAAAGAGTAACACATGGGGTCCCCAGTAATGACGGAGATCAACTCACCCACCAGTATTGTCGGTGGGACGAGACAGCTCTGAGTAGGAACATACGGTATCGGGGCATGCCTGGGACTGCGGCTGTGAATTTCAGCCTCTGCCCACAAAGCAGCCATCACCATGTGAGGGGGTGAAGCCTTATCACAGTGATTGCTTTAGCGCCCACACAGGGTTGTTTCATAATAGACTTGACACTTTCACATCTGTTTTGGGTTCAGAGTAAAACTAAAAGTGCGGAAAATGCCCCATAGGCTTCCCCCTCACCATGTGCATCGCCCCCTCCATTGTCAACATTCCTCACAGCGCCAGGGCATTTGGTGCCACCCATGAGATCCGTGAGCCCACAGTCAAGCTTAGCACCTCCCAGAGCACACAGCAGGGCTGGCTCTGTGCTTTGCATTGTGAATTTGCACCATGTCGCATGTCCCACACTGCGAACTACCTGAAACTCCTCTGCCCACCCTACTCCCTTCCCCGCCCCCACAGCCCTGGCGGCTTACTATCTGCACGGTTGGTTTCACCTTTTCCTGAACGTCACGCTCCTGCCTCCTGCAGCGTGAAGCCTGGTCATGCGCACTTACTTTTCTCCGCGTCACTGGCTTGTTAACTCCTTTCCTTAGAGCACTGGATGACATCCTGTAGCCTGGACGGACTGCAGTGTATTTACTCATTCTCCTGCTGAGGAACCTTGTCTGCTTTCTGGTTTGACATCATGAATGAAGCCACGGTGGGCATCCACACGCCGGTTTTTGAGTGGACGTATGCAAGGTTTTTGGGGTTTTCGTTGATAGACACAAAGCCCTGATATGTACGTGTTTCCCACTTGGCTTACAAGCAGACACTCCTCCAGTTGACAGAACTCAGACCCGGCTGGGGCGGGTATGTTTTGTAAGCCATGCAAAATCAAATCCAGGTAGTTTACCTGTCTGAGGAGTAACACTACTGGAAGGCAGATAGGACCCGGGAGAATCCCACATCTCAGGGGCTGGCTGCGGGCCCCAGAGTGCGTTCGGCCTAGGGAAGAGAGGAGTCCTTTTCTCACAGGCGCATCTCCCGTGGAAGGGGCAGGGATGGGTGGGGCGGGTGCACGCAGGGCATCTAGGTCTTGCTCACTGGCATGTACTTCCGGCTCAGAGGACCCAGGAACGAAGCGGCTGTGCCCTGTGTGGGTACGCGCTCTGCAGCGATGCCGAGGACCACGTGGAAACGGGGCGCCTCCTGTGCCTGCTCCACCACGGCAGCCCGCAGAACATTCGGGGGTGGAGCTGCGGCACGCGCCAGTGAATGCCTTTGGGTGGGTCTGGTCCCGCTTTTCAGGTCACTGTGAGTGAGCGTTTTTATGTGAGAGCACTCTGGCTCAGGAAGTGGCTCTTAGGCAGCGTGAGGAGATGAGATGTCCAAGGAAGCTCCATTTCCCCTGTGGCTTGAAACCTGGGGCTGAAGCGGCTCAGGGAACTGACTTCTGGGAGACGGTGCTCTCCTTCGTGTTTTTCTGCTGATTAAAAACAGTGCTCTTGCCGGGCGTGGTGGCGCACGCCTTTAATCCCAGCACTCGGGAGGCAGAGGTAGGAGGATTGCCGTGAGTTCGAGGCCACCCTGAGACTCCATAGTGAATTCCAGGTCAGCCTGGGCTAGAGTGAGACCCTACCTCGAAAAACCAAAAAAAAAAAAAAAAAAAAAAAAAAAAAAACAGTGCTCTTAGCCAGGCGTGGTGGCACACGCCTTTAATCCCAGCACTCAGGAGGCAGAAGTAGGAGGATTGCAGTGAGTTTGAGGCCACCCTGAGACTACATAGTGAACTCCAGGTCAACCTGGACCAGAGTGAGACCCTACCCAGAAAAACAAAACAAAAAACAAAACAGGGCTGGAGAGATGGCTTAGCGGTTAAGGGCTTGCCTGCGAAGCCTAAGGACCCCAGTTCGAAGCTCGATCCCCCGGGACCCACGTTAGCCAGATGCACAAGGGGGCGCACGCGTCTGGAGTTCGTTTGCAGTGGCTGGAGGCCTTGGCGCCCCCATTCTCTCTCTCTCTCTATCTGCCTTTCACTCTCTGTCTGTCACTCTCAAATAAATAAATAAAAAATAAACAAAAAATTAAAAAAACAAAACAACACAAAACAAAAACAAACACCCCCCCCCCAAAATGTGCTCTTGGGCTAGAGAGATGGCTTAGTGGCCAAAGTGCTTGCTTGCAAAGCCTAAGGACCCAGGTTCACTTCTCCAGTAGCCATGTAAGCCAGATGCACAAGTGGTGCATGTGTCAGTGCCTAGTGGCCCTAGAGTACCCTCCCTTCCTTCCTTCCTTCCTTCCTTCCTTCCTTCCTTCCTTCCTTCCTTCCTTCCTTCCTTCCTTCCCTCCCTCCTTCCCTTCCTTCCTTCCTTCCTTCCTTCCTTCCTTCCTTCCTTCCTTCCTTCCTTCCTTCCTTCCTTCCTTCCTTCCCCTCCCTCTGTCTCCGTCTTTAATAAACAAATCTTTCAGATAAATAATAAAAAGCAGAAAAAAAATTAAAACGTGCTCTTTCTAATTTTAAAACAGAACTAAAATGCATTATTTGCCATGACTATTTTCTACTACTTGGAGGATAGAATTTCTTCTTTTAGGGAACTTATTAAAACACCTAAGCGATTCAAATCACCGGTGGAATGGTTGGAAATTACTGTCAGCTCTGAGGATATAGGGTCTGTGAGTCCCAGCCACACAAAGACTGGATGTTGGAGGACGTTCATGGTTTTGGGTTGGTGGAAGCTGGGGTGGGGGTGTGTTTGTACATTTCAAAGGATTTCCCTAATAGGTTGTCCACAAAGAGGTGGACAGAAAATGAACACTTAAGGGGCTAAGATAGCCCAAGATAAATTGGCTGTGTATCTGCCACATTCTAACTCCTTATGATCATTGAAGTTTTAACTAGTCTTGACTTCTTTTTTAAAAATTATTTTTATTTTTATTTATTTATTTACTTGACAGAGAAAGAGAGAGAGAGAGAATGGGCATGCCAGGGCCTTGAGCCACTGCAGATGAACTCCAGATGACTGCACCCCCTCGTGCATCTGACTAACGTGGGTCCTGGTCAATCAAACCTGGGTCCTTTGGCTTTGCAGGCAAATGCCTTAACCTCTGAGCCATCACTCCAGCCCTTGACTACTTCTTCTTTTTTTTTTAAAAAAAATATATAATTATACTTTTTTTTTTTTCGAGGTAGGGTCGCACTTTGGCTCAGGCTGATCTGGAACTCACTATGTAATCTCAGGGTGGCCTCGAATTCACAGTGATCCTCCTACCTCTGCCTCCCAAGTGCTGGGATTAAAGGCGTGTGCCACCACACCTGGCTTAAAATATTTATTTATTTATTTATTTATTTGAGAGAGAGGGAGAGAGAGAAGGAGGGAGAGATTGGGCATGTCAGGGCTTCCAGCCACTGCAAACGAACTCCAGATGCATGTGCTACCTTGTGCATCTGGCTTACGTGGGAACTGGGGAATTGAACCTGGGTCTCTAGGCTTTGCAGGCAAGCGCCTTAACTGCTACTCCAGCCCAGGTCCCTTGACTTCTTCACACAGGTGGCACTTCTTTACAGGAGGCTGAGCTGGGAGACCCTTTCTGTGCAGTGTGGGGCTCTTTCCCTCTCACAACTCCACGTATCCTGGGAGAACTTGGTGATTTGATGGGCTGATGCTCTCCTTGCCTCTGTCTTCTTGCCCCCCCCCCCCCTGCTGCCCCACTGCTGGCCACAAGCAGCTCTTGTCAGCCCAGGCTCTGCATGTGCTGGAAGACCTAGGCTGGAGGGACTCGTGGACACCTCAATGCCTGGCATCCTTCTGATGCCTCCACAAAGTGCCTTCTGTGGAAGGTGTGGCCTGGTCCTACTGCCTGCCTGGGATGGTGTGTGCTTCCACACTACTGCACTGTCCTCTATCGCAGTAGCCTGGCCTCACACAGTCCCAGCACCACTGATACAAGAGGCCTGGAGAGCAGAGAGCTGTTCTTTTTGTCCTGGTCCACAGCACTCTTCCCAGTTCAGGGCAGGGCCACTGAAGCTGGAGACATCCGACAGCCACTTTTCCACGTGTCTGCAGCACCTCGTTCCCTTCTGACCCATCAAAACCTGAGAGATGTCCAAGACTGTGCACGGTTCCGTTAGGTTCTGGGTCCGGTGAAGAGGAAGACTTCTCTTGGGAAGTCTTGCTTGGGCACCTGTATTAGTCAGTTCTCTAGAGGATCAGAACCAATAGAATGAATTGTATTAAAAGGGAATATATTGGATTAGCTTGTGGCAGTCCAACAATAGCAGTCTGTAGGCCCGAGAGTCAAGGATCCCGGTAGCTGCTCAGTCCAGGAGGCTAGATGCCTCAGCAGTCCCAATCTAGCATTGAAGGTCTGGAGGCTTCCTGGAGAGCTGCTGGTCTTCAGTCCACACTGGTCATCAGTTCACCCTGGTCTTCAGTCCACCCTGGTCTTTAGTCCATCCTGGTCTTCAGTCCATCCTGGTCTTCAGTCCACCCTGGTCTTCAGTCCACGCTGCTCTTCAGCCCACTCTGGAAAGCAGCAGCTCTACGGACAGCCAGGTGGGAGGAGGGGATACTTTCCTTATCAGAGCTTCCTTACTAAAGCCCCCCTCTGAGAGGGGCTGCCCACTTTGGGGGAAGGGCATCCTCCTTCAGTTAATCCCTGGAAAGCCACCTCAGAGACCCATTTTTGAGGGATGTCTGTGGATTCCTAAGCAGATCAAGTTGACACAAAACCATCACAGCACTGTAACTTCCAACCCAAAAGAAACGTGGTGAAAGCATGGATGAGAACAGGACGGTTCTCTGTGGTCTGTCTTCACAGCGCTTTCCCACATGCTGGGCTGATGTACATGGACTGTGGCCGGAGAGATCCAGTCTTGCTGGAGTTCTGAGCAGCTGTAGGTGTGGGACTCAGCACAGTCAGCCCCTGACCTGGCTGAGGGCATCTGATGAGGACTGCTATAGTACTGGGGCCTCTCTGTCCTGCCAATGGCCAGGCACCACAATCACAGTGGAGCCCTCTGTCTGGCCAGCTCCACATGCCCCATGCTGTCCACATTCCTTGCTTTTCATATTGCTGCTGAATTCCATTTGCTTCCATATGCCTGCATCCATAATTTAACTCAAATGGCTTTAATCTTGGAGACCTGCCTGCCTGGTATGGTGAAATCTACAACGATGAATTAACCCCTTAATATAATGATCAGCCTGGTGGAATGTTCCTGTAGACTAGACAAGGACAAGTTTGGGGTAGGGAAAAAATGTTGAATTACATGCAAAACCACATGTCCCCAGAACACTGCTTACATGCTATGATGGCTAACATGGACCACAGAGGGACAGAAAGAAACTAAAATAATCCACAAAGAGTAATGTTTAATGCTATAACACGTCACCAAAAATTCAGTTTTTTAAGACAGCATTCATTTATTCTCTAACAGTTGTGGAGTTGAGAGAGCTGACTGGGTCTCACTGGGCTAGCACGTTCTAACCCTAGAGAGAGGATCTGCATCCAGCTGCTTGTACCTGCTGGAGGCCACAGCTCCCGATGGTCCCTGCTCCCCCTCATACTCAAGACTAGGGTCGAACACCTGCTGGTTTCCATGGCTTCCGGTGGTCCCTGGTTCCCCTCCATACTCAAGACTAGGATTGAACATCTGCTGGTTTCCACAGCTCCCCATGGTCCTTGGTCCCCTTCCATACTCGAGACTAGAGTTGAACATCTGCCAATTTCTGCTCACTCTTAACTATTCTGCCTGCCTCTGGCAAGGAGCCTGTTCTACCCTCCCAAGTGGTCCCGGCTCCTTGATCATAACTGCAATGTCCCTTTTCCTATGTAGAACATATCTGTGGGCTCTGGGTTTAGGCTGTGGACACCTCTATGGGCTGTTGTTCTGTGGACCACAAACCATATCTCCAAATCCAGCAGGGTGAACATGCAAGGAAGGCAGCCCCTCTATACAGGGATAGCCATGTGGGGGGGGGTGGCCCCTCTATACATGGATAGCCATGTGGGGGGGAAGCCCTTCTATACATGGATAGCCATGTGGGGGGTGGCCCTTCTATACAGGGATAGCCATGTGGGGGGTGGCCCCTCTATACAGGGATAGCCATGTGTGGGGGGTGGTCCCACTATACAGGGATAGCCATGTGGGGGGTGGCCCCTCTATACAGGGATAGCCATGTGGGGGGTGGCCCCTCTATACAGGGATAGCCATGTGGGGGGTGGCCCCTCTATACAGGGATAGCCATGTGGGGGGTGGCCCCTCTATACAGGGATAGCCATGTGGGGGGTGGCCCCACTATACAGGGATAGCCATGTGGGGGGCAGCCCCTCTATACAGGCATAGCCATGGGGGGGTGGCCCCACTATACAGGGATAGCCATGTGGGGGGTTGGTCCCTCTATATAGGGATAACCATGTGGGGGGCAGCCCCTGTGGGCAAGGGTGGACATACACGGGTTGGACATGTAGGAAGGGCAACTCCTGTGGGCAGGGGTGGGCATGTAGGGATGGGGCCCCTGTGGGCTTTGGAACAGAGGGAAAGCTATAGTGGGCATACTCACCCCAGCCCCTCCTGATAAAGTCCTGCTAGCCCCATCTTTTTAAAGATTTCTGATTATGAGCACACTGGAATCCTTGTGGTAGATTCTCCTTCTAAAACATTGTGTTTGGACATAATTATAGATTTAAATGTAATACTTCAAAATAGGCAGGGGAGCTGGCTTAGTTAGTAGAGTGCTTACTACGCAAGCATGAGGACCTGAGTGCCCATATACACACCCGTTTTGGTGGTGCATGCCTAAAATCCCCATGTTGGGAAGGCAGCAACAGGAGGATTTGTGGAACTTTCTGGCTAGCCCATCTAGCCTACTTGGCAAGCTTCAGATACAATGAGAGACCCTGTCTAAAAAAAAAAAAAAAAAAAAAAAAGAATGATTGAGGAGGACCTCTGATGCTGACTGCTGGCATCCATATATACATATGCCCCCCTCCACATGTGAACATGCATACACACATGCATGCATACTGCTGTAGATAGTTCCACATTGCTGGGATGAACATCCAAGCCAGACACGATTTATACGAGGAAATGAGTTTTATTTCAAGCTTATAGATCTGAAATGGGGTGTTAGGGGTTCAGGAAAGTCCTTGAACCCTGGATTTGTGTCTACTTTTAACCAAAGAATTAATAAAATAAGACTGAGAAGAATTGTAATTATTGTCATATTTGTTTAGCGAAGTACAGAACCAAGGGAAGGAAAATGAACACTCCCACGTGGCCTGACAGCTCGTGTGATGGGCCTGGAACAACTGTGGAGAGGACAGGAAAGAAAGTAGAAAGAGCCCCTGCCGTGGGGATGGCAGGAGGGGAAAAACCTCGGGTGGGAGTAGGGGTGAGGGGTCAGGCAGTCTCCCCTTGCCTCGGCCCAGCAGGAGAAACTCTTCAGAAGCTGGAAGTTCACCAGAGGTCAAGCAGGAGAGAGACAGAAAGAGAGAGGGAGAGAGAGAGAGAGAGCGAGCGAGCGAGCTTGCCCTCCCCTGGTAAAACGTGTTCATAACCTTATGATGGTGGGTTTCACCTTGTGGCTCAGGTGAGCCTCCGGATTGGTCTGGGCTACGTGCTGGCTCAGGCAGAGTCCAGCCATGATGCAAGCTCTGGGGCCTAAGCTTGATCAACCACAATGTTAGGATTAGATTTAAGTCCTGGGAATGACCTCCTTCCCAGGACGGGCCCAGGGTGTTTCTGGAAAAGCAGATCTTCTTTAGGCAAGAGGTAAGGAGTCAGATCATCCTTTGATCTCTATCAAAGTGGAGACTGCAAAGTTTTCCCAAAGACATTCCTGCTTCTTACTTTCAGGGGCCAGTCACCCTAACTGCTTCTCTACATCCGAGCAGAGAGAAAAACTATAGCAGGTAAGACACCAGGACCACACCCAAACGCAGCAAGCACAAAACCCCCAGCCAGCAGGACCTGGCTGAGCTCAGACTTCTTCATATGCTTTTGGACTGGAATCCAGATCTGCTTCCCCCTCCACCCCCCCCCCCCACCTTGACACCTTCGGCTGCACTCTAGGATCTGCCCCCGTGACACATCCTGCAGCCAGGCTGTTGGAGATCCAAGTTACAAGTTTAATTTTAATACCTTAGTCTGTGGAGGACATACATTCAAGCTACCATACACACCACACACAGTACACACGTACAAAGGTAAAAGAAATTAAGAGAAACAACACAGGGAGCCCCTGTGAGCTTCCTCCCAGTTGCCCCAGTGGTGAGACATCTGAGTCTGGAAAGAGGCCCTGGCCAGGGGGCCTGTCTAAGCTTCACCATTTTGATATGTATTTGTCTGCATGTGGGTTTGGTCCTGTGTGAGTCCATCCTAATGTGGACTTACATCACCACCTGTGACGTCAGCACACACAATGCGTCCAGCACAGGGACCCTGGCTACCCACTTCCTGCTTTCCTCCCTAAGCAGCTTGGTTCTTTCACGACGATTCTAAGAAACACTGAGGGAAGTACAGGGGCAACAAACAGCTGGCAGGCTAGGCTAAGTAGGATGTGGGGTTTGGATCCCTCTGTTTCATTGCTTCTATTGTGAGCATGTTATGTCAGAAACATAGATGAACATGCTAGTGACTTTCCACAGTGTTAGGATGTATGAAATAAAAGTAATTTCAGTAGTAGAAATGTGCCAGTATTTACTTATTTCTTGATTGTGTGTGTGTGTATTTATGGGCATACCAGGGTGTCTTGTCACTGCAAATGAATACCAGACACATGTGCAACGTTTTGTGTCTGGTTTTACATGGGTTCTGGGGCATTGTACATGGGCTGCCGGGCTTTGTAAGAAAGTGTCTTTAACCACTGACCCATTTCCTTAGTCCTCAAAGAGTTTTTCTTAGAAGAAAATGCTCCTTTCCAGTGGAAAGTCCCTTCCAAAAGGCTAATTCAAAGGGAAAGTGGGCCAGCTTGGGCTCTTGAGAAAGTTGTGGGTCTGCCCGCTGGCAGAGGGGGTGGTGAAGCTGTATCTATGCTGCCTGAACAGGTCTCCGGCATTCATCTCGGCCGCCTGAACGGGTCTCCTGCATGCATCTCAGCCTCCTGAATGGGTCTCCTGCACGCATCTGGGCCTCCTGAACGGGTCTCCCGCATGCATCTCGGCCTCCTGAACGGGTCTCCTGCACGCATCTCAGCCGCCTGAACGGGTCTCCCACACGCATCTCCGCCACCTGAACGGGTCTCCCGCACGCATCTCTGCTGCTGGTACCAGTCTTTCTCGTTTGCAAGCTTTGGTCTTCCCCAGACAGGCACAAAAGAACATCACAGAAGCTTGGGCAGGGGAAAGTGGACCTTGCTGAGGCTTGTTCTGTGCCATGGTGTGTGAGAAGCTCTCACAAGGAGACCCCTGTGCTCTCAGGCCTCCCCGGCCCAGCCTCAGTCTCCCACCTGTGCGGCCCTGTACTTGACTTAGTTCCAGATCTCCCTTCATCCCGACGTGATGGCTGCTGCTCACCCTCAAAGCTGCTCTCTTTACTGGGTGCTTTCAGAGGTGGTGGGGTGCTGCAAAACCACAGCACCTACTGTGGACTGATGGGGTCCGCACCCAACTACAGGTGGGCTCCTGGTGAGCAGGCATGCTTCCTACAGTGTGTCACCTACCCACCATGTGGCTTTTGCACCATGTTCTTTTCTTCCTCTAAATATTTGTGTTTATTTATGAGAGAGAGAGAGAGAGAGAGAATAGGCATGCCAAGGCTTCTTGCTACTGCAAATGAATTCCAGACACACGTGCCGTTTAGTGTGCATTGGGCTTTACATGGGCATTGGGAACTGAACCAGGACAGTCAGGCTTTGCAAGCAGTGCCTTTCACTGCTGAGCTGTCTCCCCAGCCTCCTCTTTGGCTTGGCATGTGACGGCCCTCTGCCTGGCTCACTGTTCCTACCAACGCTTTGCTGTACTGCTCTTTCTGTGTTTGGAGTTTCTCCTTGAACACTCCAAAGCGGCCTGTCCAGGCGCATGATCCTGTGCCACTGCCCTGGCCACACTCTGCTCTGACATTACGCTGGGCCCTTTCTTTTCACTTCCTGCCCAGCTGCCTTTGACGGAGGGCTCTCTCACTCAACCATGAGCTCCGCAGAAGAAGCGCAGAACCTGGGGCCACTTGCACCGCCCAGCTTGCAAAGTGTGTGTGTGTGTGTGGGGGGGGAGGGCTGCCTTAATAACTTGACGGGACTGCACCCTGGCTTTTGACCTTCTTTATCCTCCTCTCTGGACTCTGGCCTTATTATGTCATCTGCCATCCTTCACCCCATCTCTTCTCTTTCCTCATTCGCCACTGTCCTCCCTGGCTTCCCTTCTGGACCTGAGCCCTGACAGTTGACCTGGACAATCAGTGCATCAGCGCATGCAGCAAGCAAGCCTGGCTGGCACTCTGTGGGGACTTCCTGTGTAAAGCGGGATCTCAGACCCAGTGGAGCCAGGATGGCTCACGTGACTTGGCTGCCATGTTACTGCTGGGAAACGCCAGTGTTCATGGTAACTTCCAGCATTCAGAGACGGTAGATTACAGCTTCCATGACCACTAGAACTGCCCAGACATGGTCTAGCAGGCAGGGAAAAATAAGATTCTTGGAGATATTGGCGACTTGTTGGAAAAGTCCTACTTCGAATGTACCTGACCCTCCCATCCTAAGAAAGCTTGTCACCTCCCCTCTTTCACCTGCCTGAGAGGTACTGACAGGAAATCCTGTATCCTGGTTCCTGACTATCACTGGCCACTGAGTAAAGTCCTACCTCTTTGATCAAACAACCCCTGCTGTGATTATTAGCTCTGTTTTCTAGAAGGCTGAAGGATAGAGATTTGGCTTAGAAAAACTTGGATGACAAGCCTGATTGCCTCTTGGTGCCTGTGGGGAGCTGCCTACCTCGTTCCTGCCATCTTTCACCCCCCCAGCCTCTCAGAATTAGAATCCTGTTGATGCCTGGGGCTCTCTCTCACACTCATCCCTTCTGAAATTAAAAATGTTATAAAATAGATCAAACAGAGAGGAAAGAGATTGTAAAAATGTGCAGATTCAGCTAAGGAAAAGTACCGAGGTGAAAGCCATTTGTGGGTTTCACCCATGTGGCCACAGTCATCTTGCCAATGCGAACACCCAGGGCAGGACAGGAAGCCCCCATGTACCCTCCCCTCTCCTGGCTTCCTCTTCTTCTCTCACTCCCAGGTTTCCTGATGACATTCCCGTCTCGCTGCGTGCCTCACTGAACGCACTTTGCTCCTCTCTGAAGAGGCCATGGCTCTGTTTTGTTTGTTGCTGGCCTTGCATATGTGAGAGGCGTGTGTATTCGTCTGTGGTCTGTATTTGCTGACACTGGTTTTGGAGATTCATCTCGGAGGGAGGGTGTCACCATGCTCCACTCATCCCATGAAGGACTGGGCCAAGCAGGGCACTCGGCGCATTAACAGAATCTCAATCTAACCTCCCCTTGGCTTCCTGGTTCTTCTGATCTCTGTCAGAAGACTTCAAACAAGACATACAGCCTAGTGTAGAAGACGGGTAAGGTTTATCACAGAGCAATATGAGACACTTACAAGGGTGTGAGCTGATAATTGCCAAAGGGATCATGTGGAAAAAAACACTCTCAAGGGGTGGGAGTGGACAATGGCCAGAGAGACCATAGTGTGACCCATGTGTTTAGGCTGGCTCTACATACAATTTCCGAAGGTTTCTGGAACAAATGGCTTTCTGAGGGGCATTTCTTGCCCAGATTATTGTCAGACCCATTTGGATTAACTCTTAAGGGAGGGGACAATAGTATGCCTTTGTTCTTTACCAGAAAGTTCCTGCTAGATAGCAATCTTATAATCTTCCTTGGCTTGGGAGATCATGTCTTCACTCAGAGATATAACTCAGATCCCATTTTTTTTTGACAAAAAGCTATGCAAGGAGCACATTAAAAGAATTCAAGAGAGAAAAAAAAGGAATCTATTTGAGGTTTTTTTGTGCTTCCAAATTAATTTTTAGGATTGTTTTATAGCCAAAACAATTTTGAGCAACAAAAATAAGGCTGGTGGTATCACCATACCAAATTTTAAGCTATATTACAAAGTCATAGTAACAAAAACAGCATGGTATTGGCACAAAGACAGACATGTAGATAATGGAACAGAATAGAGGACCCAGATGTTAATCCAGGCAGCTATAGCTATCTGATTTTCGAAAAAAATGCCAAAATATTCATTGGAGAAAAGATAGCCTCTTCAACAAGTGATGCTGGGAAAACTGGATATCTATATATAGAAAGATGAAAATAGATCGTTGTCTTTCTTCATGCACAAGAATCAAATCCAAGTGGATCAGGGACCTTAATGTAGACCTGAAACTCTGAAACTGCTAGAGGAAAAAGTAGGGGAAACCCTTCAATATATTGGCATAGGCAATGGCTTTCTGAATATAACCCTCCGCCACACCCCCCTCCCCACAGTTGCTCAGGAAATAAAGCCACTAATCACCACTGGGATCTCATGAAATTACAGTTTTTTTTTATACAGCAAAGGACACTGTGAATGGAACAAAGAGACAATCTACAGAATGGGAGAAAAATCTTTGCCAACTATATATCTGACAGAGGATTAATATCCAGAATATATAAAGAACTCAAAAAACTAAACAAGAGCCGGGCGTGGTGGCGCACACCTTTAATCCCAGCACTCAGGAGGCAGAGGTAGGAGGATCACCGTGAGTTCAAGGCCACCCTGAGACTACATAGTGAATTCCAGGTCAGCCTGGGCTAGAGCGAGACCCTACCTCGAAAAACCAAAAAAAAAAAAAAAAAAAAAAAAAAAAACAAAAAAAACCTAAATAATAAGAAATCAAACAATCCAATTAAAGATGGGCTATAGAACTAAATAGAGAGTTCTCAAAGGAGGAAATACAGATGGCATATAAACATCTGAAAAAGTGTTTGTGGTAGTTTGAATAGAATAGATGGCCCCCAATATATTCAGTTGTTTATTAGTTTGTAGTTTGCATCTTTAGCCACCTGGCTGGAGGCAATGTCACTGGGTGGATCTTTAGGTGTGGTGGTGGGTTTCAGATTTCAACCTGAAGATATGCAAAGTGTGCCTAGCTGGAGTTCCTGAAGTGTTGTGTGGCTTTTGGCTTGTACTTCTCTCTCTCTGCCTGGTCCTGTGAAGGCAGGCCAGCTTCTTCTGCTATTATGGAACTTCCCATGGATCTGTAAGCTTCAATAAATGTCCCTTCCTCCATAACTGTGCTTGGTCTGGAAGTTCATCTCAGTGAACCTGAAGCTGTCTGATACAGTGTTCACATTCTTAGTCATCAGGGAAATGCAAATTAAAACTACTTAGAGATTCCATCTCACTCCTGTCAAAATGGCTAACATCAAGATAGCAAATGACAACAAATGTTGGTGAGGATGTGGAAAAAGGGTAACCCTTCTACACTGTTGGTGGGAATGTAGTCTAGTACTGCCATTGTGGAAATCAGTGTGAAGGTTCTTGAGACAGCTAAAAATAGATTTGCCATATGATACAGCTATGGCACTCCTAGGCATATATCCTACTGACTCTTCTCACTACCTTAGAGATACTTGCACAACCATGTTTATTGCTGCTCTATTCATAATAGCTAGGAAATGGAACCAGCCTAGATGTCCCTCAACAGCTGAATGGATAATAAAGATATGGCACATTTACACAATGGAGTTATACTCAGCAGTAAAGAAAAATGAAATTTGCAGGGAAATGGATGCATCTGGAAAGGATTATACTAAGTGAGGTAACTCAGGCCCAGAAAGCCAAACATTGCATGTTCTTTCTCATATGTGGATCCTAGCTACAAATGTTTAGATGTCTGTGTGAGCTGGAACCAAAAATTGGTAGCAGAGGCCAGTAAGCCAGAAAAAGGCTATAAGGGAGTGAAGAGAGGGAAGGCTTTAAGGGATGTTATTGTACATATGTAAGTAGAAGAACAGATTACAGGGAGTGGAATGGCCTAAGTAAGGCCAGGGGAAGAGATTGAGTAAAAGAAGGGTGGGGGAGGGTCAATCAAAACTCAAGATAAACTGGGTATGGTGACACATGCCTTTAATCCCAGCACTTGGGAGACAGAGGTAGGAGGATTGCAGTGAGTTCAAGGCCACCTGAGACTTCCAGATCAGCCTGGTCTAGAGTGAGACTCTACCTCGAAAAACAAAAACAACAACAACAAAAAAAAATTCAAGATATTCTGAAAAAGACATATGAAAGCCTACTTTTTTTGGATAATAGCACATTGAGAAGTCATAGATTGTTACTAGAAAATTTTCAGTGCTAGGGATGGGATAGTTTCCAGTGAGGAGTTGGCCAGGGAGGTCCCTGTTTCCTCCAAAACATTACAGGTTATTTGTAAGACTCTTGGTATCCCACCAGAAATAGATGGTAAGACCCTATTTCTGAAGACTCCACATGCCTGGGTGGCAAGGTCACTGAGAAATCAAGCTGGGGCTGAGATGAAAAGCTTCTCCCTGTAGACAAGCTGACAGGAAGCTGGAAAAAGCTACACTGCATGTCTGCTATGGGAGACAGAAGTCATCCATGGTGAAAACAGTGGACACTAGAAGCCTCAAGTTTGGCCAGGCAGGCCAAATGACAGAATGGGTGCAATAGTGTCATGTCTGTTCTAGGGGAGACCAACTGATCTCTACCTGGACTGGAGGCCTGCTCTATGGGAGGGAACACATGCCTGGTACTGAAAACCTAATCAAAAGCCTTTGGCAGGAGATCATGAGCCTTAGGGGTGTAAAGCCTGCTCTTGTCTGGCTAAATGCATATATTATGCTCACCAAACTGCCCTGTAAGCACTTCACTTAATGTTCATATTCATATATTAATGCTACTCTCACTCTTTGTTGGAGAAGCTTCTCTTTTCAGATGGCGATGACCACTGGGATGGCCCAAAAGGCACCATAGTGCTGAGAAGAAGTGACAGAGGAGTGCTCAGCACTGAAACATCTCTGTGACACCCTCCAAGGCTCAGGGTCCATTGTGGAAGAGGTGGTGGAAAGAATGTAAGAGCCAAAGGAAGGGTAGGACTCCTTACAGTGCAAATGTCCAGACAAAAATTGGCCTCGATATCCATGACGTCACAGTGCCTAGGAATACCCTCACAAGACCCTCATAATAGGAGGAAAAGAGGATGACATCAAACTAAAAGAGAGGCTAACAGAGAGAGGGAGGGAATATGATGGAGAGGGGAGTTGTGAAGGGGAAAGTGTGAGAGGGGAGGGAATTATCATGGTTTATTGTATGTAAGTATAGAAGTTGTCAATAAAAAATTATACATTAAAAATAAAAACATAAGCTAGGTGTGGTGGTGCATGCCTTTAATCCCAGCACTTGGTAGGCAGAGGTAGGAGGATCACCATGAGTTCAAGGCCACCCTGAGACTATATAGTTAATTCCAGGTCAGCCTGGACCAGAGTTAGCCTCTACCTCGAAAAACCAAAAATAGGGCTGGAGAGATGGCTTGGTGATTAAGCACTTGCCTGTGAAGCCTGAGGACCCCAGTTCGAGGCTCAATTCCCCAGGACCCACATAAGTCAGATGCATGAGGTGGCACATGTGTCTGGACTTCGTTTGCAGTGTCTGGACGTCCTGGTGTGCCCATTCCCTCTCTCTTTCTTTCTCTGCCTCTTTCTCTCTCTCTCACTCTCAAATAAATTTTAAAAAAAGACCAAAAATAAATAATAAATGAATAAATAAGTAAAATAAAAATAAAAACAAATATTAAAAAAAGAATCTATAAAGTAGCCTGACTGGGAGGAGATATCTTTCCCTTAATGGACCACCTCAAAACCCTGCTACTTCCAAGTTTCAAATTCTGGAGTGCAACAATTGCTCCCTATTTCCTTTACCTACATCCTAACTACTTACCTCACACACTCACCTGCAATGGTGGACTAGCTTGTCTCAGCCTCTGGCTGGTGTTCATGTGCATGAGGGTCTCTAGAGTTTTGACATCTCCCTTTGTAAATAAAGTTTTATTGGAACTTGGTCATGTCCATCCATTCACACCTTGTCAGTGAGAGTTGCTCCCACACTGATATAATGAGAAGCTGCTTCCTAGCTTAGACATTCTGAGCACAAAGCTTGTATCTGGCCAGTTACAGAAAACAAACAAACAAAAAAAAAAAAAAACAGCCAAATCTGCTGATCAGCTCTAGATAAGATGTTGAACACAGATGCTGGGTCTGAACACTGGTGCCCATTCAACTTCAGCAGAGCACATGCGAACAGGCTAGCGGTGCTAGACAGAAGGCTCATTCTGGGCAAGTCACCTGTATGCATCTGTCTGTACACACCAATCTGGATGTGAGAAGTGGCATCTGTGTGTAGACTTGGTTTTCTATTCCCTGATCCAGGTGATAACATGTGTCTATGGTAAAGCATATGTAGACAAGCATATTCTGTTTTCAAAGTCGTTGAGATATCTGAATGCACAGAAATGAGTATGTATATTAGTAAATAAAAACAACAATGAAGAAAATAAAATGGTACAGATAAGCAGTTGCTGTCTTGGAGGAAGTTAGATCCAAGTGTGTAGAACCAGGGGTTCTTATGGAAACAGGCTTCCTGGGCTCCTTTATGAAAACGTAACTGTTGCAGTTCCCTCCCCATTTGTGTTACCAGGACAAAACACCCGACCCAAATCAGTGAATGGGAGGAAAGGGTTTATTTTGGCTTACAGTCGCAAGGGGAAGCTTCATCATGGCAGGGAAGGGATGGCAGAGCAGAGGCTGGACGTCACCTTTGCCACAGCAGCCAGGCAGACAGCAGCAAGAGGATGAGCAAAGGGGACGCCCCTAGCCGCTCTCGTCATAAGGCTCCACCTCCCACACTGCCACCAGCTGCACGAGTTTGTGGGGACACTTGACTCAGAGCACCACGGTGACATCATCAGCCGCGTGATTGCCATGCCCGTGCTGTGTCAACATAGAGCACCACACCACGGTGACATCATCAGCCGCGTGATTGCCATGCCCATGCTGTGTCAACATAGAGCACCACACCACAGTGACATCATCAGCCACGTGATTGCCATGTCCGTGCTGTGTCAACACAGGTGGACGTATTTGTGTCTTCCCAATGTCAGAATTTACTGACTAATAATAAATTTACAAACAATGTTGGTTTCATCAGCTTAAATTTGACAAGTAGTCCTGATTTCCCTTGATGGCTGGTCAAGAGAAACACAGATTCTTTTATTCCAATCTTAACTACCAATGTTAACCCTCAGATTACACATTACATAGTAAATTAATCAGTCATTGAACCACCCTATCAATCAATCTAGTACTGATCATCTATCTATCTATCTATCTATCTATCTATCATCATCATCATTATCTATATATCGGTTCCAGAATGGATTCAAATGGTTAAAGATGCCTCAGCAGAGTTCAGAGAGTTTGAAGAGGGCTTATTAGTAGAGGCAGAAGTAGGAGGATGGCACAGACTCAAGGAGACTCTGGGGGGAGGGGCAGACAATGAAAGCTGTTGGATACCACTTCACATCAAGCCACAAGCTCAGCACTCTGTATTGGTTGTACTAGTTACTTTTGTACTGGTTACTTTTTGTTGCCATGACAAGATTCTTAAAAAAGGCAACTTGAGGAAAGAAGAGCTTCTATTGGCTCACTTTTTTTTTTCATTTTTATTTTTTATTTATTTATTTTTTTACAGTCAGTTTGGTACCATTATTAGGCTCATCCATGACCTACCCCTCCCCTTAGCCCCTCCTTGTTGAGGTATACGGGTCATGCATTGTGGAGTTAGCCCACAGTTATGGGTAAGCTAAATGTCTCTGCATATCATGACCCAACATGTGGCTCTGACATTCTTTCCGCCCCCTCTTCCACAAAATTTCCCTGTTGGCTCATTTTTGGGCACAGTGTATCATGGTAGGGAAGGCATGGAGACAAGAGCATTAGACAACTCGTCACACTGTGACCATAGTCAGGAAGCAGAGACAGATGGATGCTGGCACTCAGATCACTTTCACCTTTTATTCAGTCTGTGACCCCAGCCCATGGAATGTTGCCACCCATAGTTAAGGTGTGGACACACACATCTGTAACCCCAACCTTCAGGAGGCTGAGCCTGGGGGTAGACAGTTTAAGGCTAACCTGAGCTACATAGTGAGGTCCTATCCACAAAGACTAAATAACAGGGCAGCAGGACAGTGAGTTGGGGGTGAGCATGAACACAGGGATGTGTGGCCAGAGGCTTTGAAGGAACCCATTTTTCCCCATTGGAAAAGCCTTTCTCATCTGTCTCAGAGTGCAGAGACCAGTGAGGCTCCCGATATCCCCTAGCTCCGGTATGTAGGATGGCTGGATCTCCTGTTGGGGGATGGTTTTGTCCCCAGTACCTGCCTGATGTGGAAACAGTCTGTGTAGGTGCATCAGAGATGAAGGTGAAGTCATGCTAAGGAGCAGGTGAGCCATGCCCAGCGCCTTAGGACAGGGTGGCACTTCCCAGCCATACATGGCTCAGCTTTCCCGTCGTGCACTCCACCTGTACTTTCTCAAGTTTTCTCGTCAGAAGTGCACTTTCCTGGCCAGTTAATATTTAGATATCACACTTAGATTTTTTAAAAAAACTTTTATTGACAACCTCCACACATATAGACAATATACCATAATCATAAATCCTCTCCCTAACTTTCCATTTTCCCTCCCCCCAATTCCCCTCTCTACTGAATCTCTTATTCTTTCCAATTATTCTTTATTCTATTTTGATGTCATCATTTCTCCCTTCTATTATACAGGTCTTGTGTAGGTAGCATCAGGCAACGTGAGGTCATAAATACCATGGCCACTTTGTGTATACAAAGCACTCCTCCCCTTTTTTTGCTCTTACATTCTTCTCACCACCTCTTCTGCAATGGCTCCTGAGCCTTGGAGAGAGGGCGTGATACAGATACCTCAGTGCTGAGCACTTTACTGTCACTTCTTCTCAGCACATTGATGAGTTTTGAGTCTCCCCAGTGTTCACTGTTATCTGAAAAGAGAAGCTTCTCTAACCAAAAATGAGAGTAGCATTAATATAGGGGTATAAACAAGAATTTAGAAGGTAGTTTAGTGTGTATAATATATCCATTTAGTCAAGACAACAGCAGTAGTTTCCCCACTAGGGCTTATGATCTCCCAAACCATAGGCTTTTCATTTGATTTTCAGTGTCAGGCATGAATTCCCTCCTGTAGAGCAGGCCTTCAGTCCTATCAGATAGCAGTTAGTTTCCCTCTAACAGACATGCTACCATTGCAACAGTTGGTACATCTGGCATGGCTGTACAGCCAGAAAGCTTGCAGGGTCCATTACTGACTAATACCACTGACGACTTTTCTCCCCCAACAGGCTGCATAGCTCTTTTTGGAATCATGATAGAGGAGGCTTCCAGCTCAGCTCCAGCTTGATTTCTCAGTGACCTTCAACCCAGGCATGTGAACATCTAGATTTTGCTATAATTGTTTAATTATAAATATACTTTTCCAAAAGCCATAACTCTGTATTTTGATATGGATAACAGGAATATATATATATATATATATATATATATATATATATATATATATATATATATAGTTTTTTTGAGGTAGGGCTTCACGCAGCCCAGGCTGACCTGGAATTCACTGTGTATTCTCAGGTGGTCTTGAATTCATGGTGATAGTACTGGGACCAAGACATGCATCACCATGTCCAGCATATGTATATATTTGAGGTAAGGTCTCACTAGTTCAGGCTGACCTGGAACTCACTCTGTAGTCCCAGGCTAGCCTTAAACTGACTTCAATCCTCCTGCCTCTGCCTCCCAAGTGTTGGAATTAAAGATGTGTATTACCATGGCTGGCTCTTAAAATATTTCAATTAATTTATTTATTAGAGAGAGAGAGAGAGAGAGAAAGAAAGAAAGAGACAGAGAGAGGCAGAATGAATGGGTGGGAATGCCAGGGCCTCTTACCACTGTGAAGGATTTCAAGATGCACGTGCCACTTTGTGCATTTGGCTTTATGTGGGTCCTGGGGAATCAAACCTGGGCCATCAGGTTTCACATGCAGTACCTTTAAATGCTTAGCCACCTCCCCAGCCCAGAAATAGAAGTCTTGATAAGGACACACCTTGCCTTATAATGCATATAATCTGCTGCAGTTTAGTAGATTCTTTGGCTTTGAACTTTCAAATCTCTCTGTCTTTCCTCTGGCCCTCTGAGTGTTAGGCAAAGCAAGACTGTGTATGACATTCCATGTCTCATGGGGTGGGGACAGAGATGTCCACACACTGAACCAAGTTAGGACCTAACAATGACCAGGTGCCTGGAGAGCCTGAGAGGCTGAGGTGGATGGGCGTCCCTCCTTCTTTGCCTGCTCTTGTGGATGCCAAAGTTGCCAGGCAGGTGCAGGCCCTGCCTTAGGCATAGTAGTGGATTGGACGGCGGGCATGTAGCAAGTGTATGTGTGGAGGGAGGGCACGGGGTGGTGCGGCAAGCTGGGTCTTTGTCCCTTAGCTCCCTCTGTCAGCCTTTCCTTCTTGTAGCTTGAGCACGAATCCTGGGGTGGGGAAGACCCGGTAGTGCTTCTGTGGTGAGCAGAGGACAGAGGCTAGGGGATAAGTGAGTCTGGTGGGCACTTGGGCTCTGCTCTATTCTCAGAAGCAGTGCGCTTCTCCCCTTTGGCTACTGAAAAGCTTGCCGAGCAGGCGTGTGGCCTAGCGCAAGGGCTGTGCAGGCAGTGGTGTTCCGTCAACACCCACATGCAGTCATGTGTCGTGTCTGGGTGAGAGGTAGTTCCCTTTAGTCATCTGGTCCAGTGTGGTATAGGGTTAGCATCTACGTGAGGTACTCTAGCAGGGTTATTTAATAAGACAAGTCTTTGAAATATCACACCCCCACCGCAGGCATCCAATACATGCTCATTTCAATAAAGTAACTTCTATTGTGTGAAGAAACTAAATTAGGGTAGACTTTGAAGGTGTAATTCACTTTAAATTAAAAGGTTAAATTAGATCCTCAAACCATCTACGTATTTTCTAAAGCCCGTTTTCCTTTGTTTCTTGGTAGAGTTTCAAACTCAGTTTCTCCATTTGTTTTCTAATCAGTGCTGAACTCAGGTCTTTGGAGAATGAAGGAAGCCTTGCTCTTCAGAAATTGCCATGGGAAAACGAACAAAATTAGCATGAAAGTCCAGGTGATTCAATGAATATTCATGTGGACAAGTTAATCAGAGTCTGTTCATTATCTGAATTTCCATTCGAGGTGGGCTTGGACTATGAATAAAGATAGCAGAGCAATTGTGTTCACTTTCCCTCTGTGTGAGTGCTCTAGCCTCTGTCAACACTGGGTGTGGCAGAAATGGACTAAGCCAAACCCTGAGAGCACTGAGCCCCGAGAACGCTCTCTGCATCCCATGGGACCCTGCATTCTTACCTTATTCAGTTCTAAGTAGTGAGACAGCACAATTTTCCAGAAAGTTGCTCTTTATCCGTAATAATAATACAATGGCTTAAAGTGGTGGGGTGATGGTGGGTGTGGGTGTTGGAGGCCGCTGTGGCCCTGCTGGTTCACTACTTGCTTCTTGGGCCACCACTGGCCCCTGTAGGCTCATAGTAACAGCTTTGGGGTATGCGCATGGGTGGAGTGTCCTGTGGAGGGCAGCCTATGTCAAAGCTGCTTCTTGACGGTTAGAAATGGTGTGGGCTGAGGTGATGATATGAACTTATGTGGTCAGTGCCAGGCCCAAGTCAGGAAGTGTAGCCACACACGTTCATGAGAGAGTGTGTAACTACATCAGCAAGCGAGCAAGCAAGTGGGGTTCACATGAAACTGCTGTTCTCTCACAGCAGGGACAATGACGGAACGAGTGCAGAGTGCGTGGGAGCCGGGGTACGCTGTTGAACAATGCGAAACAACTCGTCGTAATGTTGGTAAACCAGGGGGCGATTTGTCAGTGTCGGGGGATTTAAGGAAGCACAAGCTCTCTGCCTGGCAGGTTCACCCCCAGAAATAAGTAGAATGCTAATTTAAAAACTTATAATAGTGGAAAATTAGAAACAATTAAATTATCAATACTGGCAAATGGGGTTAGTGATAATCTGGGATATCAATAGATTCGCTGACTGTAGACATTAAAAGCCACCCTGAATATTTTGAAAAGAGGATTGGGCAGTTGAAGGGGTGAAGTTCATTTCTGCTCTGGCACCTCAGGCTGGTAAGTGCCCAGAGGACGCTCCAGGAGGAAGCAGCTTCCCGGGCCCGGAAGCTCCTCCCTGGCATTCGTAAGGCAGTAGAGGCTGGCTCACCCTTCATGCCAGGGCACACAGGTAAAGAATGAGGTGGGCTTCACCAGTCCTCACAGGCACATTAAGGAAAACATGAATAAGAACAGGCACATTTGGTGCTTGAAACCAGACCAGCAGGCCCCTTGAACTGTCACCAGACTTCTCCCTGCAATGTTGACTGGGGAAGGGCTCTCCTTTCTCCACTGGGCTTTTCTGAGTCTTCACGATTTTCTCCCATGAGCATTTATTACTTCTGTAGCCCCTAACAAAAACAATCAATGTTATATTAGAGAAATGCTTTTGGGAGGTTGGGGGGGGGATAGCTCACTCAGTAAAGTGTTTGCCTCACAAGCACAAGGACCCAAGTTTGATCCCCAGAGTCCACGTAAAAACTCCAGGTGTGGTGGTGTGCACTTATAATCCCCAATCTGGGGAGGTGGAGACAGGATAATCCCCGGGGCTTGCTGGTCAGACAGTTGAGTTCTAGGCCAGTAAGAGATCCTGATTCAAGGGAGGTGGACAGTGTTCCTGAGGGGGACACTGAAGGTTCTTACCTGGTCTGCACATGCATGCACACACACATATGCCTGCACACACACAAACATACACACATATAAACTTGTACACACATGCACTAAAAAATACCCAGAAATATTTCAGCACATATTTCTCCTTTCTCATGTCCCTTTGTTTCTCAAAGGAGTGCCAGCCAGTGTGTATGTTTTGACGCCGCTTTACCGCCTTCTCCAGGTGCCCCTTGCCAGGGCCAGGGTGCAGCCTCTTTCCCTCAAAGCTCTCTTCTCCATTCTGTGCCTGGTTTTCACCATGCTGGGCCCAGCTTCTCCTGGCGGCTGTGAGAACCAAGAGCTCTGGGAGATTATAAAAGAGTAATGACCCAGTGACTTAAAAGATTTAGCAGCCGGGTTGTTACAGTCAGAGCAGAAGGGAGATTAATGAGGTACCAGCTTAACATATGTCTCAGGAAAAGAACAGCCATTTACTTTCTAACTCGGTGGAACTTGTACCTGTTCCCATTTTGCAAGAATATTTTGAAACACAGTTATTTTTGCCCCAAAAGCCAGCTGATTAAAATCAACCAATGGAGCTGATTGTGGTGGCACGCGCCTTTAATCCCGGCACTCAGAAGGCAGAGGTAGGAGATCGCCACGAGTTTGAGGCCACCCTGAGACTACATAGTGAATTCCAGATCAGTCTGGGCTAGAGCGAGACCCTACCTTGAAAAAAATGCAGCCCCAGGATAAAACATTCTTTCTAGCAGACACTTAGACTTTGGGGACCAGGAAACCAGGCCCTGCTTCTCAGCTCCCCTTCCTATTCTAGGGGTGATTCCATTGGCTGATTTATTTCTGTCTTCTTTCTTTCTGTGTTTTTTTTTTTTTTTTTCGGTTTTTCGAGGTAGAGTTTCCCTCTAGCCCAGGCTGACCTGGAATTTACTATGCAGTCTCAGAGTGGCCTTGAACTCATGGTGATCCTCTGCCTCCTGAGTGCTAGGATTAAAGGTGTGCGTCAACAAGTCTAGCTCTGGGGCTGCATTGTTCTTGTCAAAATTTATGTTTTTCTCCCTTTAATCCCTGTTGTCCATTAAAATACTTCTTTCTGTCTTATTTTTCCAATTTGATTCACTTGAAATTCACAGTTATTCCTATTGAGAATAAGAGCCTGGACTTTCCTGGCGTGGAAAGCAGACGTCGCGGAGTTTGTATCTGCGGCCGAGCGGTCGTTCCCTGCACCCCGATTCGCCCTCTCTGCCACAGGCCAGCGGCTGCGGCTGCCTTTCTGACCTGCTGCCCAGCGCAGACCACCACACACAGCACACTTCTTCTGGCCTGAGTCCCCTGTTCCTGTTCTTCTTTAGGATTCTTTGGCTCTCTGCAACTTTATAGTTTTGCATAAATTTTATTTTTTTAATTAGATTTATTTTTACCTGATACATAAAAAGATAAAAGTTGTCTATGTTAATGGGGGAACATGTTATGAATTTTAGAATAAGGGTTACAAGTTCTAAAAAGAATAACCTCTTGGATTGTTGATTGGAATTGCTACGAATTTATAGATTAACTGGGGGAGAATTGGCATCTTTATGTAAACCAGGTCACTCATTCATCCGCAGTACTGCACATCATTGTACTCACCTTTTTTTTTTTTTTTTTTTTTTTGCCTCCTTGAGTGTTTTACAATATTCTCTACAAGTATCTTGGGCAACTTATGTTAGATTTTATTTTAGATAACTTTTAACTTCTTTTCTCCCCCATGTCATTATAACTGGGATCTTTTATAAATCACATTTTCTAATTAGCTCTTGCTGATGTGTAACAAGGCTTTGATTTTTATATTGAGCTTGTAAGCAATATCCTTGCTGAACCTCCCTATTAGTTCTAATTATAAATTTTCTTTCATCCTTCTTTGGATGCAACAATTCAAATTTGCCAATAATTATCCAATCTTTTACAATCTGTACACTTCATTTATTTTAAATTAACATATCACTTTGGCAGAGACTCTGGTAGTGTGATGCTGACTGGGTTGGGACTTACTGAGTGTAGCAGTTGCCTTCTCATTGCTGGGACAAAATGCCTGATTAGAAGTAGCTTATGAGAGGAAAGGGTTTCTTTTGATCCATCGTTTTGAGAGGAAGTTTAAATCATGGTAGGAAAAGCATAGCAAGAGCAGATAGCATCACATCTTCACATCAGCAGGGAAGAGCGGACAGCACGTGGGGCCCGGATATAACCCCAAGGCCCACCCCAGTGACACTCTTCCTCCAGCAAGACTCCATCTCCTAAAGGCCCCACAAACTTCCTAAACAGTGCCACCAACTGGGGATCGAGTAATCAAACACCCAAGTCTATGGGGGGGGGGGGCGTATTTTACATTCAAGACACAACAGTGAGCATCCTGGGCAAACCAACTGAGTGGTCTCTGGAAGGACCTCTGTCCAGCCTTAAGGAGGTTTCAGTCAGGGAACGGAATGGAAGGTATGCCAGGCCGAGGAAGCCACGTTCAGAGGGCACCGAGCAGGATGCACCTTGGTGCAAAAGCTCTGTGGGGATTCTCACAGATGCATGAGAGGCATGGCCTCTGGGGATGGAGGGGAGTGGCGTAAGTGACCAGGGACCACAGCATATGAGACAAGGCCTATCTTTTGGTTGATGGGAGATCCTTATAGAGCTGTCGGATGGGAGAAGAGGGACGAGTGTCTTGAAATTAGCCTTATCAAGGTAAATCCATGCCATGAAAGCACAATTCCATGAGTCCCAACAACTATGTAGAGCCACCTAACACCTCAGCCATGATGCTGGCTGCTTCTATCACCCCACATGGACCCCTCTGAGCTCTGTTGTCCTCCTTTCTCTATCCAGTAGGCCCTGGAATTTGCCTTTTCTTACAAATGGAGTTCTTGAGTGTGCAGTCCTGAGTACAGGTCTTCTTCAACTTGACCTGATGCTTGTGAGGGTCACACTGTCGTGGCCTGCATCAGACGCCCATTCCTTCCGGCTAGTGGTTTTCCACTGTATGGTCAAACCACATGTGTTCAGTTTTTCACTTAGATGGGTTCTAGGTTGTGGCTATTACAAATAAGGCTCTTATAAAGAACTACAAGCTTGTCTTTGTGGCAGATATGTTTCATATCTCTGATACATTCCAGGGGAAAGTGGGATCACCAAGTTATAAGGTAAGTGCATATTTAATGTCATAAGAAATGTGAAAGTATTTTTGAAAAATGACTGTATTGCATTTCCTGCTTCCATAGCACATGAGGTCAGACAGGCTCTTGAAAGAAAGAAAAGAGAAGTGATACATCACATACAAGGGGCTCTCAATAAGATAATCAACATTTTTCTTATCAGAAACTTTGGAAGCCAAAGGGCAGGAGGATGAGAGACTTAAAGTACTAAAAGAAGAAAAGTATGTCAACCAAGAATCCAATGTGTAACAAAATTATATTTCAAAAGTGAGGAGAAATTAAGATATTTTCAAATAAAAGCTGATGGAGTTTGTTGCTACTAGAACTTCCTTGCAAGAAATGATCGTGTGCGGGTCCATCAGGCTGAAATAAAAGGACAGAGACAGTAATTCAATTACACATGAAGAAATAAAGATCATAATGAAAGCAAATGTATGGCAATTATAAAATCCAGTATTATTGTAACTTTAATTATAACATTTTGTGTTCTATGTAATTTAAGAAATGAATTCATTTAAAATAGTTATTAATTTTTGGTTTTAAAGACACAGTATATAAGAATACAACTTTTATAACATTCACAAATGAAAGCAGTGTTTTTGCATGCTAGGAAAGTTAAGATAGTATAAATGCAAATGAGAGAATTGGGACTTTATGATATTAGATGCAATACCCGTGACAACCATGAGGAAAACAGCTCTAGAAGATAGTCAATAGGAAATGAGAAAGGAGTTAAAATGTTCCACCACAAAATCAACTAAGGAAGGCACACATTTAAGAAATCAGGGATAAAAAGATATTATAACATGTGTAGGAGACAAATCATAAAATTATTAGCAATTCCTTCAAATATTAATGGATTGAGTTTCCCAGGCAAAAAAACAGAGATTTGAAGGCTGGGGATATGGCTCAGTGATAAAGTGTTTTTTGTGCAAACATGAAGATCTGAGTTGGTTCCCTTTTTTAAAGAACCTGGATTTGGATGCCCAGCACCAAGTAAAATTGCAGGGCATGGTGGTGGCTCATGGCTATAATCCCAGTGCTCGAGAGGTGGAGACGGGAGGATTCACAGGACTTGCTGATGAGCTTGACTTGGGGATCTCCGGGTTCAGCATGAGACTCTGTCTCAAAACTAACATAGAAAGTGACTGAGGAAGAACTGGGCATTGATCTCTGGCCTTCATATGCTTGGAGTGCAGAGCTTCTGTTCGATGAGAAAATAAGATGGATAGCAGTGACCAACCCAACCATATGAATGTACTTAATACCATTGAATTGTACCCTTAGAAGTAGTTGAAATGGGAGCATTTATAATATGTTTGTTTTAAATCAACGTATTTGACTTTATGTTATTTATTTATTTGCAAGTAGAGAGATACTGAGAGAGAAAGTAGAGACAGAGAGAATGGGCATGTCAGGGCCTCTGGCCATTGCAAAACTTCATGCTTATACCACTTCGTACATCTGGCTTTATGTGAGTATTGAGGAATTAAAGTCGGGTCATTAGCCTTTGCAGACAAGGGTCTTAGCCTTTGAGCCATCATCCCAGCCTGATATGTTTATTTTATATAAAAATTTAAAGGTAGACCTCTTGAGAAGCCCATGCTGCTTCTTCTTGGAGTATACTACTGTACTTCCCTTAAGTCTCTTGCTCTCTCTCTCTCTATATATATCTATCTCTGTGTCTGTGCTTAAATCTACATTAACACTTTTTTTGTGTGTTTGTTTTGTTTTTCGAGGTAAGGTCTCACTGTAGCTCAGGCTGACCTATAATTCACTATGTAGTCTCAGGGTGGCCTTGAACTCTTGGCGATCCTTCTACCTCTGCTTCCCAAGTGCTAGCATTAGAGGTGTGCACCACCATGCCGGGCTTAAAACTTTTTCTTTCTTAGTAAAACCCAACTTTAGTTCATTAAAAAAAAAATGAAAAAAGACACATCTGATAAAGGACATACCTAAAACAGATAAAAATCTTTGAAAACTAAACTACAAGTAAAGAAACAGTGAAGAGGGGATGTAAGAGTATAACTCAGGGACTGGGGAAATGGCTTAGTGGTTAAGGCATTTGCCTGTGAAGCCTAATGACCTGGGGGTTCGATTCCCCAGGGCCCACATAAGCCAGATGCACAAGGGAGCACATGTGTCTGGAGTTCGTTTGCAGTGGCTAGAGGCCCTGGCATACCCATTCTCTCTTTCCGTCTGCCTTTTCCTCTCTCTCTCAAATAAATAAACAAATTAAACAGTTTTTAAAAAGAGTATAACCCAGTGGGAGTATGACTAAGTTATAATATGTTCATGTATTAAAGTTTTCAATAAAAATGGGGCCAATATATTAATGTATTTATCATCAAGGAAGGTCTAGAATATCAAATAAGCAAATGCCAAGATGCTCCACATATTATCACAGAAATGGAAGTTCACACAATCCTAACACTGTACATCCACCTCAATGGTCAAAATGGAAACACGGACAACACCAAGTGCTGAGAAGGATGTGGGAGAACTGGAGTTCTCCTTCCTTGCTGTGGGAAGGCAGAGTGATGCAGCTACTTTGCAAAGCAGTTTGATCATTTCTTACCGAGCTGCATGTTGCCAGCCATATGCGCCATCTATTGCTCCCCTTGGTGTCTTCCCAAAGGAGTTGAAAGTTTATGTACACACAACAAGATGCTTGTGCAGCTTTATAATTGCCACAATTTGAAAGCAGCCAAGCTATCCTTCAGGTGGTGAACAGATAAATAAACTATGTACATAGAGAAAAGAGAATGTTATTTGTACTGAAAAAGTGAGCTATCAAGCCACGGAAAAGCAAAAAGAAGCTGAAATGCACATGGCTAAGTGCAATAAACTAACTTGAAGAGGCTACAAGCTATACCATTCGATGACATTCTGGAAAAGGCAATGCCATGGGCAGTAAGGAGATCAGTGGTTGCCAAGGGCCAGGGAGAGGATGAGGGGGAGGGCACTGGGGAATTTAAAAAGATATTTATTTTTACTTATTTGAAAGAGAGAAAGAGAGAGAGAGAGAGAGAAAGAGAGAGAGAGACACCCAAAAGAATGGGTGTGCCAAGGCCTCTAGCCACTGCAAACAAACTCCAGATGCATATGCCACCATGTGCATCTGGCTTACTTGGGCACTAAGTAATTGAACCTGGATCCTTAGGCTTTGCAGGCAAGCACCTTAACCTAAAAGCTATTTCTCCAGCCTAGGGGGAATTTTTAGGAACAGTATTATGCTTAGTCATGGTGAATTCATGTCATAATGTACATGTGAAAACCTCTAGCATATGTGACTATGACCTGAGCTACTGACTCTGGGTGTTAATAACCTTTGAATTTTTTGACTTCAGTAAATATACCACTCAGGAAGGGATGTTGGGGGCAATGTGTGTTTGGAGGAGTGCCTGGGAAATCTTTCAGTTATTCTTTTTTTGGGGGTGGTTGAGGTAGAGTATTGCTCTAGCTAAGGCTGACATAAAACTCACTATGTAGTCTCAGGGTGGCCTCGAATCCATGGCAATCCTCCTACGCCTGTTTCCTGAGTGCTGGGATTAGAGGCATGTACCACCAAGCCTGGCACTTTTCAGTTATTCTGTGGGCTTAAAAATGCTATTAATATTGAAATTCATTAATAAAAAAATCCCAGAAAAAGAGCATGTGAGTGAGCTGTTGGTCAGGGAGGCCCCCAAACAATGCAAGTATTGCCCAAACACTTGGTTACCCACCAGAACTAGATGTCAAGATCCCATTTCTGAAGACGCCATAAGCTACAGTCATAGGACACTGAGAAATCAAGCTGGTACTGAGATGGAAGCCAGCTCCTTGCTGGCTAGCTGTTACAGTGCTTGAATGGGATGTGGAAGCTGCTGGGGGAGAAAAGCTATCTACAGTCTAAACAAGCAGTAGATCCTGTAAGCTACAAAATCAACCAGCCAGGGGAGATGTACTTATGGGTGTAATAGTGGCTCATGCATTATAGGGGTAATCAACTGCTCTCTGATTGGTTATGAAGCCTGCTCAGTGGGAGAGAACTCATGCCTGCTACTGAGAACTAAGTCAAAAGCCTATGGCTTGGGGCTGGAGAGATGGCTTAGTGGTTAAGCATTTGCCTGTGAAGCCTAAGGACCCCTGTTTGAGGCTCGATTCCCCAGAACCCAGGTTAGCCAGATTCACAAGGGGGCACATGCATCTGGAGTTCGTTTGCAATGGCTGGAGGCCCTGGGTGCCCATTCTCTCTCTTTGCCTCTTTCTCTCTCTGTCTGTTGCTCTCAAATAAGTAAATAAAAATAAAAAAAAATGTAAAAAAAGCCTATGGCTTGGAAGGTTACAGATCCTAGAGGGAAGATTTCTCTGTTCTTTGTTCTTTGGCTAAAAGTAGATGCTATGCCCATCAAAAGTCTTGTAAATGTATGTGTTTATGCCCCCTGATAAATTCTCTTCTCACACTTGGTTAAGAACCTTCTTTTTACAGATGGTGATGAATACTAGGGAGACCCAAGACTCAACAAAATGACAAGAAAAGAAAGCTCAGTACTTAGCACTGGATGAGTCATCTCTATCCCCCGGCCCCCCACCACCATGGTTCAGGGAATATTGCAGGGAAAGAGGTTGAATGAATAGAAATTCTGCTCTCACTGCCAGCCAGAGAAACTTCTCTATGGAGACTCAAAACTCATCAAAGTTGAAAATAAAAGGCTATTAAATGAGATATCTGCAATGACCTCCAAAGCTCAGGAAATGTTATGGAAGAGGGTACAGAAGAATGTAAGAGCCACAGGCTGAGATGGAGTATTTTGGGGCACAATCCTGCCAACTCAACTGACTGGTGCATTCCTGACCTCACAGTGGTCACTGACACCCCCACAACACCTGAATTATTTTAGCCCATAAGCATTCTGACATGGAGGATGACAGGAGGGCAAAAGCCAGGGGACAACCAAACAGAGGAAGAACTACCTAGAAAGAGGAGGGTCCTTAGTGGACTGGAGGTGGGGGAGAGAGGACAAAAGAGGAGGGTAGGAACATGATCAAATCATAGTATGTTCATATACTGAAGTTCTAAATAAAAATAAAAATTAACAAAAGAGCATGTGAATTTCAGGAGGGATAATCTTGTAAAATAACTATAACCAGTCATCTGTCATGAGCACCCACCTCTGATGTCCTTTTCTGGGTGTCCTCCAGGTGGAGAGGCCTCCTGCCAGTACCTGGGTGGAGGGAGAAGTAGCTAAAATGCCTTATTTACACTCCATTTTTGCTTGATGACTGCCCTGTTTTTATTTTTTTTAGAGCTCCTGAAATAATGCAGACAAATTAATTACGATGACAAGCTGAATATGAATATTGCATTTCTTTTTTGGTAACCTGATTTGGGTAGACTGTGATTTGAATATACTGCATTTTAATTCCTGAAATACCCTTTAGGTCTGTGGGGGAGGGGAGTCTATCTTCAGGACACAGTGTGCTTCAGGCAAGTCGACTATTGGCCTCTAAGAAGCCCCAGGGGTGTGTTGAGGAGACCAGGGTCACTGTGTCTTCTCTACCTTCCCTTTGCTGGTCCCCAGGTGTAGTCACACATCCTGGAAGAAAGGGACAAGACAGAGCCATCAGCCTCCAGGGGCAAGGAATTTATCTATGACCCTGGAGGGTCAGTGTGGTTTGTGTGGAATAGAAGGTGGGAGTGGGGAGGACTCAAGTAATTCCATTTCTGCTTGCTGATTGGGTTTTAAAGCAGCCATAGCAGAGTGGAATGTGCTTGGTATAGCAGTGCACACAGTTGGAGAGGCGCACACTGGCTTGAACAGATTGGTGGGGGTCTTTCAGGTGTTACTGATGTGACAACTTCTCAGGCCAGCATCTGCCACACTGTGCTGCCTGTCCAGTGGAGGCAGCCTGCATTCCCTGCACGCCTCTCCTGGGGCTACATTGATGCTCCCCTCTGGCTACTGCTGCATTTAGCCCAAGGTAGCAAGGAGAGAGTGAAGGAGAAAGTCCCAGACTCAGTCTCTGCTCACATCTATGGGGCCACCTGATACTGGATACTCCTAGATTAGAGAGTTTATGGTAACAAGTCAATAATGTCTACTCAAATGATCACTGAAAAACACATGATAATATGATTTAATCTTAAAATATTTCTAACATAATACTAGAAAAATTATATTTCAGCTAATATTTGGTTATCTTGTTGTAGATGCATGCAAATATCTCCAGAACTATTAATATATACTTCCAGCTTTAGCTAATTAAAGAAATGGTTTTGGGAGGAACAGCCTCCTGATAATTTAATCACTGCTTGGTCTTTGAAGATAATTGTGATATTTGTTATTAAATTCCCTCTGATTTTCCAAGGAATGAGAAATCTGATATAATCCTTTACCACGTGAGCCAAAATTAAATTTTATTTAATTGTAAAAATGATTCTGATCTGAATAATGATAGCCCTGTGACAGGAGCTCCCCTCCCTCTGGAGGGGCCCCATGTTCCTTTGAGGACCTCCACTCTGGTTGCTGCAGACGTGGAGGGCACTGAGGCCAGCAAGACATGCAGATGAGCCGCAAGACAAGGAGCCTCATGGATAGGTTTTCTTGTGCATGTAACTTATGAACAATTTCCTCGTGAAGAATTTTAAAGGAGCAGTTATAATAGGATATTCATCATGGCATTTTTAGAAGTGAAAATGTGGACCAGTCCTAAGTGCACAACAGTAATAGGGCAGTCAAATAAAGGTCTATGCTCCTATCTTGCTTGTTCTCAGGAGGTTCCTTGGTTGTAAAGGAGGATCACAGTTAACTGCAATGTTAACTGTAAGGGATAAAACAGAAATTAAAATTAGGTATAATAGCATGACTCAAAAAAATCTGTAAGAGATGGGGTAGAGAGATGGCTCAAAGGTACTTGCTTGCAAAGCTTGACCATCCATACTCACTTTCCCACTACCAGCTAAAGCCAGATGCACAAAGTAGTGCATGTATATGGAGTTCATTTGCAGTGGCAAGAGGCCCTGGAGTGACCATTCCCTATTCTCCTCTTTCTCTGCTTGCAAATAAATAAAAATTGTTTAAAAAATCTGTAAGGGAAGAACTAAAAGCTGACACATTAAAATTGTTAAGCAAAGGGGACATGAGAGGGGCAAGAGAGGGGAGGATTTAAAGGAAGATATGTAAGTATAGGGGCAGAATACTGGGGGTGGGATGGTCTAGGTGGGGTCAGGGTGTCAGGGTAGTGGAATAGAGGAGAGGAAGAAGTAGGTGGAGGGTTAACCTAGAGATGGTATGAATAAGCCATATGGAAACCTACTTCTTGCTAGCTAAAAAAATACATGTTAAAAAAAGAGTGAGCAGAAGTACCCTGCGGAGGTGGATAATGCTGTTCCCAGAAGCCATAGATTGTTACAGAAAAACTTCAGTGCCATAGGTGGGATAAGGGAGGCCCCTAATGCCTGTAGAACATCAGGCTATTGCCAGGGTTCTTGCTTGCCCACCAGAACTAAATGGTAAGACCCTATTGCTGAAGACACTGCATGCTTGGGCTGCAGGACACTGACAAATCAAGCTGGGGCTGATCTGGAAGCTTCCTTCCTGTTGACTGTTGTAGTGCTGGAAAGTGCTGTGCAGCCTGCCAGGGGGTGAAAAGTCAGCAGTAGTCTTAACCAGAAGTGGACTCCTCAAGGTACACAACTGGCCACTCAGTCAAAATGTGCCAATTCGTGCAATGGTGGCATGTCTGTTATGGGGAAACCACCTGCTCTCTGATTGAATTTGAGCTCTGTTCATAGGAGGGAATTCATATTTGGTATTGAAAACCAAATCAGAAACCTATGGCTAGGGAGGTAATCAGGCCTAGGGGACAGCTAGTTCAGTTTGGTTAAATGAATATATTATGCCCACCAAATTATCCTCTAAGTTTTAATGCTTATGCCCCACATATTAGTGCTACTCTCACTTTTGGTTAGAGAAGCTTCTCTTTTCATATGGTAGTGACTCCTGGGGAGACTCAAACCTCATCAAAGTGCTAGGAAAAGTGACAGTGGAGTGTTCAGCACTAACGCATTTATCTCTATCACACCCTTCAAGGCTTACAAACCACTGTGGAAGAAGAGGTGGCAGAAAGAATGTGACAGCCAAAACACGGGAGGAGTGCTTTGGAATGCTATCTTACAGACACAAGTAGCCATCGCTCTCATGACCTCACAGTGACTGATGCTGCCTACACAAGACTTGCATAGTATTAGGGAAGAATGATGACATCAAAATGTAAGAGGAAGTAGTTGGAAAGAAGGGATTGAGTGGAGGAGTAACAGGGGAGTGGGGACACAAGGCAGCAAGTGGGAGGGGATTATGATCAGGGCACATTGTGTACATGCATAGAGATTGTCAATAAAACGTTAGAAGAAGTACTAAGGAGGTCCTCCTGAGGGACAGGATGACATGGATTGTACCTTCCTCCTGTCTGTGCTCCCCAGACCTTGCCTCCCACACAGCACACGTGCACTCAATCATTTCTTCTGGGTGAATGACTTGGGAAAGAACTCAGTCAGAAGGCATGTCATATGTCCCTGAATGTCAGTGGAGGGGCTGGATTCGGGGTTGGTTCATTTCCCACGGGGCCTGCTTTGAGGGAGGTGGGAGAAGCAAGGACATCTCCAGAGCCAAGCGAAAGTTGTGGACACAGCATTTGCTGCTCATGGCTATGAGGCTCATCCTGGCTCCATCTAGCCAAGATGTTCCACACCAGCCCCATCATGTGGGCACTCAGAAGGGCTGGGAACGCTGTAAAGTCATAGTAAGTCATGTGTTCTACATTCTAAATCTGTTAAAAAATATTTTTTTTATGTTTGTTCTGTATTCTAAACTTATACATATTTCATTTATTTATTCATTTGTTTAGGAGAGGGAAAGAGAGAGAGAGAGAGAGAGAGAGAGAGAGAGAGAGAGAGAGAGAGAGAGAGACAAAGAGAATGGGGAACACAGGGCCTTTAGCCACTGCAAATAAACTCCAGATGCATGCACCACCATGTATATGAGGCTTAGGTGGGTCCTAGGGAATCAAACCTGGGTTCTTAGGCTTCGTAGGCCAGTACCTTAACCACTAAGCAACCTCCAGTTCCTATGTATATTTCTTTTGCAGTAGATGATCATTTTGTGACAATATTTTTACTAGTAATTAGAAGTACATATTGTTGTCACCATCCACCTAGCACCCTTAGATAGAAGCATTCAACAGGCTGTGACTGCCAGTGTGAAGCCTGCACAAACCCCCAGTGTGAAGCCTGCACCGACCCCCAACCCCCCAGTGTGAAGCCTGCACTGACCCCCAGTGTGAAGCCTGCACCGACCCCCCAGTGTGAGGCCTGCACTGACCCCCACTGTGAAGCCTGCACTGACCCCCAGTGTGAGGCCTGCACTGACCCCCAGTGTGAGGCCTGCACTGATCCCCAGTGTGAAGCCTGCACCGACCCCCCACCCCCGTCCTATGCTAGGGCCCCTGGTGACAGTGACACCACTGAGGCTCCCAGTTCACAGTTTCCTGATGGCTGGCAAAGGGTTCATGCCATAGTAAACCCTGAGGGGTTAGCCTGAGCTTCAAACCAGGACTGCTTTCCATAGTCCCCTTTCTGCTCCAGTCTCTTGGACCAGGTCCCATTAGACCTTGGGGGAAGGGTGGAGTTCTGGCTGTCTTCTTGCATAAAAACCCACAGGTAGCCGGACATGGGGAGAGAGGCAAGCTAAGGAGGAAGTAGGGACTGAAAACATCAGCATGGTGCTGAGCCTTTTGGGACTATCTGAGGCTGTGAAGACACCTCAGTGGTGTCCACTTGGGAAGTCAAAAGAAGAAGACCGTTAACATTGTTATTGCTTGGAATGCTATCTTCCAGACACAAAGTGACTGTTACATTCATGACCTCACAGTCCTGATACTATGAACTCAAACCTGTGTAATATGAAGAGAAAAATAACATCAAAATAAAAGATGGAACTAGTTGGCTTCTGACCTGCCTTCTGGCCCAAGAGAGGCTCTGTGGTTGGTAACATACACACCGGACCCCAAGGCCAGGGTGGGAGGAAGGAGGTAAGCAGGTGGAGCCCAGGTGGTGGCAGATGGCACATAGGCAAAGTGGATCAGAGCTTGAGGGGCACTGGGTGGAGGGAGGGGGATGGGAAGATCTTCAGGGGTGCATAAAAAGAATCTCACCCAACTACTTTCCACACTGCTCTAGCTGGGACAGGAATGTCACCAAAGGCTCATGCGATGAAGGCTTGGTCCCCAGCTGTGCCTACTGAGAGGCGATTGGGTTCTGAGATCTAACAGGTGGGTGAACCAATTGGAAATGTCTCATTTATTTATTTTCCAGTGGGAGGAACTTAACCAGGGTCTTGAGCATGTAAAGCAAGTGTTGTACACTGAACCATATCTCCGGCCTCCCCGATGGAGTCTTAATCTCGTGGCATTATTGAGAGGTGATGTAAATTAGGAAGTGGGGCCAGGTTGGAGAAAGTAGGTCGCTAGGGAGGAGTGTCTTTGAAGGGCGAATCTTGCAGGTGGCACTTTGCTATCTCTTTCAACTTCTCAGCTGCCATGGGGTGAGCAGCCTCCTCTGTCATGAGCTCTCTGGTGGAGATCCTCTCCGCACCCAGACCCAGTCCACCATGGATGGAAACCTCGGAGGCTGTGAGCCCAAAGAAATGCTTCCTCCTTTAAAAATGGTTTCTCTCAGGTATCTGTCACAGTGACAGAATGTGACTACCAGGACTAGGGGGGTTGTCCAGTTGGTAAAGTGCTTCCCATACAATGATGAGGACCCAATGTTGATCCTTAGGATCTGTGTCAAAATACTGAGTGTGTGTGATGGCATGCACTTGTGATCCCAGTGCCGAGGAGACAGACATTGGAGGTTCCCTGAGATTTTCTGGCTGTCAGGTCTAGTCTAATCAGTGAGTCCCAGGACAACAAGAAAGAAAAGTAGATGCCATTTCTGAGGAATTACACCTGAGTTTGTTCTCTACCTTCCACACTCACCCACATAAAAATAGAAAGTGACACATGCCTGTTCTGCACCATGATATTCCTGGAGTTTGGGGAAGGAAGGGGACATTAAAAGGATAGGTGGAGAGGCTTGCCACAAGGGAAAGCAAGGTGAGCAAGATTTGCAAAACACTGAACTGAAACTTGGGTGTGCTCTGTGGCTCAGCGTCCCCCTCCCCGCCCCGCCGGGAACAGTGCATTTGAGGCCACACTTCTGCTTCTCCAGCTAAAACCATCTTCATCCCTCACCAAACTGAGAAAAAAGTTGCTTTTCCCTGCTATCATGACACTTTCATGAATACTTGTCGTATTATAGTTATAAATATATGTCTTTTCCTTGCCAGGCTGTGTTTTTTTTTTTTTTTTCTGGTAGGAATTGTATTTTGACTCCTGAGGGTTCAGTATCTGCCTGATGACCAGTCCAGCCATGTGATGGGCAACTGCTGCTGGAATGAGGGATCCATCTGAGAAGGGGATGATAGACAGGCAAGAGGAGGGACAGACTCCAGGGGTTAGAAGGGTCTAGGGGGACTGGGGTAAGGGAGGGAAGAGAGGGGCAGATATAATTAATGATAGCATAAGAACCTTCTCGGTTAATTAAAAGATCTCTGCCCCCCATGTCTCTCTCCTGCCAGCTTGGGCAAAAGCCCCTTGTAGGGGTGGAGAAAGATTTACCCTAAAACCATAGCTATTGCTGGAAAACGCAGTGTCCAAATTGGGTTATCCACATAGTGAGCTATTGGTCAGGTAGGCCCATGAGGCCCCCCCAATAATGCAGGCCATTGCCAAAGCACTTGGTTATCCATCAGAACTAAATGGTAAGACCCTATTGCTGAAAACACTGATACAGGATTTTGGAGTTCAGGAGGTGTTTCCCAAACTTGTGAGCTCCAATTTTGGGTCCATATCCCATTTTTAACAAAGAATTAATAATATGGACTCAATAAGGATAAATTATGAATTATTGAACTTATTTAGGGAAAAATCATAATTCATGAGGTTTATTTAGAGGAAACTGATATTTAGGAAAAGGCTGGCACGCGCGCGCGCGTGCGCGCACACGCACACACACACACACACACACACACACACACACACACGGAAGATGGGACATAGAAGCCTCTTCAAATAAAAGACCAGAGAGGATTAAGAAGTAGTGAAGGGGGTTGGAAAGATAAGGCACTTGCCGGCAAGGCCAAAGGACCCAGGTTAGACTCCCCAGGACCCACATAAAGCCGAATGCACAAGGTGGTGCATGTATCTGGAGTTTGTCTGCAGTGGCCAGAGGCCCTGGCACAGCCATTCTCTCCCTCCCTCTCTTTCCCTCTCTCTCATATAAATAAATAAAATATTTTAAAAAAGAAACAGGGAAGGACTCAGAGATCAAAGATAAATCTTACATATAATCAAAGCGAGAGGACACCCCAAAGCATGACGCAGACAGAAGGCAACAAGAAAAGTACCCAAGCCAAGGTAAGTGTTCTCTCCTTCTCGGCCAGGAGGGGAAGGCGGGGCTGGCCTTCCGCAGACATTCAGACCAGGCCACAGGGCAAAATGAGGAGGTAAGGTGGGGAAAGCCTGGGGAGAAAGGAGGACTTGACTGTGTGGGTAACCTCCTTTACAAGAATTGGACATCCAATCACGGTGAGCTGTGTCATCAGGTGTGTAAGCAGAGACCTGATTAGTTCAGATTCAAGTGGTTGCAGAGCTGACCCAGTAGCCAAGATCTGATTGGTTTATGCACTCAGAGGCTGACCCAGGAACCAACATCCTATTGGTTTGTGGGCACAGGGAGTTCCTGCTGGCCCTGTTGCTGGCAGCCATCTTGGAGAGATAGAGCAGATCCAAGTTTCAGTTTTGCCTAGATGGATAGAATGGAATCTCCTTGTTCCCTCTGTGGGCTTCTGTCCCTAACTGCTATGCCTGTTTCTCCTTAAACATTACAGGCTGTGGTCCTAGGACATTGAGAGATCATGCTGGAACTGAGATGGAAGCCAGCTCCAGGCTGGGTAGCTCTCATAGTGCTAGAAAGTTCTATGTGAGCTGGTGGGAATATTGGCCACCAACCTTGTGAAAAGCGGTGGATCCTGCAAGCTACAAAATCACCAACCAGGCAAGATATATACACTGGTACAACAGTGGAACACAGGTTATGATGGTAATCAACTGCTCTCTGATTGGATAGGAGGCCAATTCAGTGGGAGGGAATTCATACCTGGTACTGAGAACCAAGTCAGAAGCCCATGGCTTTGAAGGTTGTCGACCCTGGAGAGAAGCTTCTACTGTTCTTTGGCTAAAGCAGAGGTTATGCTTGACAAGAAGTCTTCTAAATGTCAGTTTATCCCCTTTGATTTTTACTGGTCAGACTCTTGGCTACAGAATCTGATTTTTTTAGGTGGAAGCAAATAACAGGGAGACTTAAGACCCATCAGTATGACAAGAAAAGTAAGCTGAGTGCCTAGTGTAAGAGGAGTCATCTCTATCACACCTGCCAGGCCCTGGGGAAGATTGCAGAGAAAACAGCAGATTCAATTTAAGTGTTGTTCTCACTGCCAGCCTGAGAACCTTTTCTGGGGAGATGGCAGTAGACACTGAGGAGACTCAAAACTCATCAAAGCAGAAAATCAGAGGCTGGTGAGAGCTCAATAAGAGACTTATAACACATCATCCAGTGCTCAGGGAACATTCCAGAAGAGGCAGAGGAAAGACTATAAGAGCCACAGGGTCAGAAGGTATACTCCAAGGAATTATCCCACCCCACATTGGTGTATTCATGACCCCAGACCCTCAGTGGACTGGGTTGGGTAAGAGGGAACATAAGAGTATAACCTGATGGGAATATGACCAATTTGTAAAATGTTCATATATTAAGGTTTTCAATAAAAACTACTGCTGGAACTAAGTGAATTGTGTTCAATAACTACATGTATTTTCCTATGAACAAATAAATATGAAGATATGTTTATGTTATGTAGGCATATATGTATATATAAAAGCACATTTCCTCTCAGTATACCACTTACACATTAAGCAGAGCAAATGAAGATCCATTTGGTGTCACTTGGAAAACGCTGTGGTTCATGGACACCAGTTCTTCTCCTGTGGCCAGAGCTGTTGGCTCTGCAAGCAGTCAAGCACGTGTTTCAACCTGTACCATGCTTCTGCGGGTGTGCAGGGGATTCCTGAATCAGCAGCGTGTTCATTTTCCTGGGGAGAGCCTCCCAATTTTATGACATTTTTAAAAACACCCATGACTTACATCAAGTTTATAAATCTTACTTGAGGCCTGAATTTGGATGAAACTTGTATGTAGAACTAACAATGAGTAAGTTCACATAGTTTACTATTTTCCCTTAAATAAATGAAAAAAATGTGTTTACTGCTACTGTCAACAGAACATGGCTATAGACATGCAGCAAGGCATGTGATCCCAGCACCACCACCTGGTGGCAGCATGATTTAAAAAAAATAGTTATATATTTTTATTTATTTATTTTCAAAAAGAGAGAGAAAGGGGGGTTGGTGTGTGGGGGCCTCTTGCTGCTGTAAATGAACTCCAGACGCATGTACTACTTTGTGTGTCTGGCTTTACATGGGTACTGGGCAGCCAAACCTCAGGCTGGCAGGCTTTACAAGCAAGTGCCTTTAGCTGCTGAACCATCTCCGTAGCTTGGCAACGTGTTTTAATCACAGATTTGTGCCTAAATTGGTGAAGATGGGGTGGGAGAAAATAACACTGCAAAGTTGAATACGTATACAATCATTGAGAGATGACCCCAGAGGACAACCCGCTTGAATGTTTTCTTTTGTTTTTAATATATTTTCTTTCTTTCTTTCTTTATTTGAGAGAGAGAAAGAGGCAGAGAGAGAGAGAGAGAGAGAGAGAGAGAGAGAGAGAGAGAGGGAGAGAGAGAGAGAGGGAGAGACAGAGAGAGAGAGAGAGAGAATGGGCATGCCAGGGCCTCCAGCCACTGCAAATGAACTCCAGATGCGTGCGCCCCCTTGTGCATCTGGCTAACATGGGTCCTGGAGAATCGAACCAGGGTCCTTTGGCTTTGCAGACAAACACCTTAACTGCTAAGCCAACTCTCCAGCCCTTGAATGTTTTCTTTACGTATACAATCATCAGATGACCCGAGAGGGCGACCCGCTTGAATGTTTTCTTTTTCTTTCCTTTTGCTCACTTGCTGGCTCTCAGGCATGGCCCGGGGAAAGGTGCAGCCTGGTTTGGAGCACTGGGTGGAGCTTGCTTGCTCCCCTCCTGGCCTGCAACACACAGGGTGAGCTGCCGGTGAGTCACTCTGCTCTCTTGGGCCTCAGTGGCCACTTCCACGGATGGGCTACCATGAAGATCACATCCCAGATGTGAGTTTCATGACCCTACAGAGGCTTGGGACCCAGAGCCTCCCAGGTTTGGTTCAATGACCCTAGGGCCCAGAGTTGTACACCTAAGGCAGCAAAGCTGCTATTTTAGATCAGGAGCTAAGGGACCTGTTCAATGAGTGTGGATGTGGAATGAGCCAGAGATGGAGGCCTGAAGCTGAGGAATGCTCTGAGCAGGGCTCAAAGCACCTCTACCCACTGGGGTTGTAGCGGGGTCTCCACTCACAGGCAGGACTGACCAGATGTACCTGTGGCTCCCAGGAGGTCTCAAGTGTCATGTGAGTCAAGGGCTGGGCTAGGCTGCATGAAGTGCATGCCTTGTGGTCTATCACCAATATGCTGTAGGCTGAACCTGGTGCCTTGGAGTCTGTGGCTCAGCTATAGGTTCACTGAATGAATTCCAGCAATGGTGGGTATTGTGGTTTGAATGTGAAATGCATTTCAACACATCATCCTCAGCTGATAGTGCTGTTTGGGAAGGTTGTGGAACCGTTAGGAAGTGGAGTCTTCTTTGAGCAAGTGGGTCACTGGGGGTGGGCCTAGAGATTTTTAAATTTTTAAGAATTTTTTTATTTTTTATTTCAGAGAGAGAGAGAGAGAGAGAATTGGTGTGCCAGGGCCTCCGCCACTGAGATAGAACTCCAGATGGTTGTGTCACCTAGTGGGCATGTGTGACCTTGCACTTGCCTCACCTTTGTGGGTCTGGCTTGCATGGGACCTGGCTGGAGAGATGGCTTATTGGTTACGGCACTTGCCTGCGAAGCCTAGGAACCCATGTCCGACTCTCCAGGGCTTAGAGGTTTTGTAGCCCAGCCCCACTTCCTGTTTGCTCTCTGCTTTCTGTCTGCACTGGAATCAACTCCGTTTCCTGCTCTTGCCTCCAGACCTCCCTGCCAGGAACCTTCCCCTCACACTGTCAGCCATTTCCTTAAGTTGCTTCTGAGAGGCACTTGTTCATGGCAAGAATGTCAGTGATGCAGCGGGAGATGCGTGCATCACAGCAACGCATCCCCTCTGCTGGGCAGACTGACTTTTGGTCACTCTTGCTTCGGGAGGAGGGTGCGTCCGGGTGAGATGTGAAGATGAGCTCGCTCGAGGAGACTGGTCACTCCTGGCGAGGGTGCCCCAGTCCAACTAGCTACAGATTTGAATGGGGCAAAATGGCTGATTCTCCCTTGAGGAGGCAGGAGTTTCCTCCTGTCTGAAGGGTTAATAAAGTTCTAAAGTTGCTGAGACAAATTGGCCCTGAAACAGAGGCTTGAAAATGAAGGTCAAATTCCTTGGTAACAAAAACACTTCCCCAGGCCTTGGGCCTGAAAAAGAAACACACGTTCAATGGGGAGCCACTGTTCTAAGAACACAATGACATGTTCATAACCTGAAGACAGTACAGCTTAACCTTAAAAGTGGTGACTAGCTCGTCAGCAAGGGAGATGACCTTGTTCCTATCTTGCTTTCCCTGACCCGCATCCTTGCTTCTGTTCTTCTCTCTCCTCATTTTGTATAAAAGTCAGTACAGTTGTAAAAGTACCATTGCTGCCTCCAACCTGAAAGAGGCCTCTGCAATCCTTCCCTGCCTGGTCCTACTCAAAGCAGTTGGTAGCTGTTGAGATGTGGCTTCACTTTCCTTTCGTGTCGCCCCAGTTGGTTCTGGTCCTGACTCAGATCCAACACTAACTGCCAGAGCTGTGACAGTGGTCCATTCCTCCCGACTGAAGACGTTAGCTCTCCTGAGAATCCAGCTGGCCCAAGACAGAGATTAAACCTTGAGCCAAATCTTTTTTTAAAAATTATTTTATTTGAGAGAGAGAGAATTGGCACACCAGGGCCTCTAGCCACTGTAAACGAACTCTAGACACTGGTGCCACCTTGTGTGTCTGGCTGTATGTGGGTACTAGGGAATTGAACCCAGGTCCCTAGGCTTTGCAGGGGAGCACCTTAATTGCTGAGCCATCTCTCCAGCCCACTGAAGCAAGTCTTGAACCCCTCCCCACTTTCAGACTGACAGGGTAATACAGACACCTGAGCAGTGGCTACAGAAGTACGGGACATTATTGGCATCCTTGGAAAGTTGGGGCTTGTGGAAAATACTAGCTGCTCCCTGCTGCTTCGTATTGTGATATGGGCAGATCTTCCTCAGGCAAGGGCCTTGTGCTCCATGCTACAGGACAGAGGAGACCCAAGTGATATGGTATCCTGATGTGAGAGGCCCAAGGAAGAAAGACAGAGACAGCAAGCTCACAGAAAGGCAGTACATCAATTACTTTTGTTATTACTGCAACAAAATACCTGACAAACTCAAGGGAAAAGGTTTTATTTTGGTTCCTAGTCCAGGGATCCGGTCCATCCCAGTGGGAAACATGGTGGCAGCGGCAGAGGGCGCTGGTCGCGTGGCTCCGCAGTCAGCCTGGGAGAGTAGCGAATGCTGGTGCTCAGCTCCGCTCTGCCTTCCATTCAGCGTGGGACTCCAGCCCATGGGACAGTGCCACCACAGTTAGGGTTGACCTTCCCATCTCAGTTAATCCAATCTAGAAACCCCCTCACAGAAGTGTCCAGAAGTTTGTCTCCTAGGAGGTTCTGGAAAAATCCTGTCAAGTTGACAATCCATATTAACCATCACAGGTAGGAAGTTCCCCTCTGATAAGAATCCTGACCGAAGAAGGTATTACAAAGGGATTGTGGTCAATTACATGATCTTCATGTGCGAACATGTTGACAAAAGTTAAAAACAGAACGAAACAAACCAAAATTTCAGGTTGATCAACATATGCTTCCTCCACCCTGGGAAAAATGAATGCACACACTGGCCATTTCGATGAGGCCCCAATTCTCTGCTGGAGAAGGGACGGCTTGGTTTCTAAGCCCATGTATTGCTGTCTGTGTCCCCACATCAAGCACAGAAAGTGTTGGCTGGCAATGCTGGAGAAAGGTGAATCATAGTATTGCCCCCCGCCACCCCCGCCAGTACTTCAAAGTCATCAGAAACAAACAGCACAGGGCGGGAGAGGGAGGGTAAGGTGCTTGCCACACAGCACAGCACAGAACGGGAAGACTTCCCCACGCCCACCCCTCAGGCCTTTCTTCCAAGGTGGGAGGCTCGCCTCCAGAGAGAGCTTGCCCTTCCTCATGACAACCTTCGCGTAACCTTGGGAAATGGATGAGCAGGCACGGCAGGCTCGCAGAGACCCAGCCATCGTCACCTGCCTTCTTGCGCCTACCTCTGAGGTTCTTAGTCGGGCAGTTCTGCTGCAGGGAGTCAGGGAACACCGCTTGTCACAGTTGGGAGGTGGTCTTGGCATGCAGTGGGTGGGACAGGGATCCTGCTAAGTCCCCCACTATGCAGGGTTAGGCCCCGTGGTGGAGGACACCCTGGCTCCAGATGTCCCTGTTCTAAGGCTGAGAGGAGTTGGATTTCCATGTTTTCTCTGGCCAGGCTGAGGGCGTGTCTTCATAGCGTGTCTTTCCTCAGGCAGTGCTGACAAAAGTGCCCATCTCTATGTTGAGTTCTAGTTTACACCTAACGTCCACCTGCCTGAGTCCCAGGATACAACCCTGGACAGGACTGCAATCCTTCCATTACAGCTTGGGACCTATCAGCTCTGGAGGCCAATAACTATCTTGGGACAAAGCAAGGCCTGCTGAGAGCTCGGTGGGACCTCTCCCGAGGATGTGCATAGTGTCCCTGGACACTGGCTGCAGGGCAGGGAGAAGTGACGGTGCTTCCCCCACCCAGGCGCCTGCCTGTTTTCCCATTCCTCCGCACCGCTCCTTGGCCAAGGATACTGTCTCCTCCTGGAAGGTGCCTGCCTCATCCAGGCCCGGTGTAGCCTGTTTTGGTGACCCAGGAACCACTTGTACTTCTCTGGCGAGTCTGAGGACCTCAATGTGCCGTGTGCTGGGGTGAGTCACATGCCCATTGGGGTGTGGAGACTCTTCCCTGTCAAGATGACAAAGCCAGGTGATGTCTCCCGGGGCTGCTCATTGCTCCTCTCATGTTGATGGATATGGCAGCCTCAGACCCCATGACGATAATCACAGGAGCAGCTATGTGATGTAGGGCATGTGTGTAGTTGTGTGTGCACATGTATGTGCATGGCGAGCCAGAGGATGACCTCAGACATCGTTCCTCAGAAATGTTGTCCACAATTGTTTTTTGAGATAGGGTCTCTCACTGGTCTGGAACTTGCCAGGTGGGCTAGATTGGCTGGCCGTCAAGCCTCAAGGGTCTGCCTGTCTCTGCCTCTCTAGCACTAGGATTCCAGGTGCATGCCACCAAAGCTGCCGTAATTACATGGCTCCTGAAGGTTGGACTCAGGTTCTCATGCATGTGAGGCAGGCACCTGACTGGGTGAACTCTCTGCCGAGCCCATCTTAACTTTATTTCTAATCCAAGCCTGCAGAGGGGGCGGGGCTGGCGGGGGTGGGAAGGGCGCAGGAATCCGTAGCTGGAGCTATAACTCCTGCAGCCCAATCTTCTGGAGCGCTGGAAGCGCCTCAGAACGTAGACCAGAGAGAATCACACGGCAATATATTTCCAAAGAAAGTTATTAAAATATTGACATTTCATCTGCAGAGGCGTATCCCTCAGCCATCCTCGAAACAGCCCTCAGACAGGGCTAATTTAATTAGGCTCCACCTGTACCTGCTTTGTATCAATCAGGTTCCTCCAGAGGGCACAGTGGGGTGTACTTTCAGCTGGGGAGGCTTCCTGGAATTGACTTCAAATTTCCAGTAGGCTTCTAAAGATGCTCTCTTCCTGAAAACAGATGAAGCGGGCTTGGCGCATGATGGAGCTGTGGTGCAGCGGCGGCTACCAGTGTCAGCGTTCGTAGCAGCGTGGGCCCCGGTACCGCGCCCACAGCGACTCTGAATGCAAACTGCATAGAGCTGTGGGGAATTTTTCTTCCTTTTCAAAATCTATCTTTGATGCCATAATTGGGGTCATTTGTCTTCCTGGGAGCCTGGTATCCTCCCCCAGTGCAGGTGAAACAAGCCAGGCTGAGCGTTTGATGGATCTGCAAAGGGAGCCAGTCTGCCAGTGGGTTCAGTCCCACAAGGCAGGGATGTCCACGTTATGGGGTGAGCCAGCTAGCATGGAAGTTCGTGCTTGTGCATGTGAGAGCATCGTATGTGTGCACATGTTCGCGGGAGAGCAAACGTTCTTCATGAGAGTTGTGCTTGATTTCAAATTGTACCCCCAACTGGCGGTGCTGCTCAGGGAGGTTGTGGCGTATTAGGCAGTGGGCCTACCTGGAGTGGCTTGTTGGGGTGCGCAAAAGTCGTAAGGATTCTAGCCCAGCCCTGCTTCCTAGTCCACGAGGTGTGAGCGAGCTGAGCTTCCTGCTGCGTGGACTGTGGATGTTCTCGTGCCTGCTCCACCGCGGTGGGCAGTGTTCTCCTCAGCTGTTGCAGTCAGGTTCGCATCGCTGGTAGAAATCACCCAACCAAGAGCAGCTTGTGGGAAAAAGAGGTTTATTGTGGCTTACAGGCTTGGCGGGGAAGCTCCATGATGACAGGGGAAAATGATCACATGAGCAGAGGGTAGACATCACCCCCTGGCCAACATAAGGTGGACAATGGCAACAGGAGTGTACCAAGAACTGGCATGGGGAAACTGGCTACAACACCCATAATCCCGCCCCCAACAATACACTGCCTCCAGGAGGCTTTAATTTCCAATTGTCATCAGCTGGGGGAGACTAGCATTCAGAGCACCTAAGTTTATGTGGGACACCTGACTCAAGCCACCACATCAACTATGAGTCCAAGTAAACCTCCTCTCCCCAGGTTGTTTCTGTCACGGAGTGTTGGCCACAGGGAAGAGGACCAACGAGCTCCATGGTTAACAGAACACCGCTGTCAAGAGAGGGGCTCGCGGGGCGTTGTGAAGTCAGAGCCTCAGGTTTCCGCTCGGAGCACGCTCCCGATCTGAGCCTGGCCACGGTGTGAGCTGGGCTGCTGCAGAGTCAGGGAGACCCTGCGCAGACAAGGATGCAGAAAGAAGGGAGAGGAGAAAAGTCACCAGCGCCTGGCAGCGGGCAGCGCAGGGCAGGGGACCCATGGGGAGGGTCGCCTCTACCAAGCTGAATGTCCCTGAAGGGAGAGGGGCTTGGTGCCTCCTGTTGTACCTATCCCAAGGTCGCTTGTGATCCTTGCTGTGCTTTTCTGTATCCCTCGAGCCCATCAGTTCCAGTGGGGGCATCTTCCAGTGCCACTGAGGGGCATAGGGCCCCTAGGCAGCTGCTGCTCTGTCCTGTGGGTGTGCAGAGGGAGGCTGTGCTCAGCCCCAGGGGACGGCCTACTCTTGACTTCTCAGGTCTGAGTGGGGAAGCTCTTAGGGCCTCTTCAGGAGCAAATTCCCTCCCCATATGCTTTCAGGGCTCATCCTATACCTCCCAGGACCCCCAGTGGGCGGTCATGCCTGACGGCAGGTCAGGCTGGCTGAGAGGACGTGCACGCCACTCCGGCTCTTGGGCTCCTCTGACTCTGGGTGTGCACCTCCTTGTCTCAGTTACAAATCCAGGATCTCACTGCCACGATGGATGACACTGTGCCCATTCTTCCTACAGGGGGTTCATGCAGGGAGCCAAAGTCAGGGATGGAGCAGACATATTCCAAGCCGAAGTCAGAATTCACCATTCCTTTTTTTTTTTTTTTTTTTTTGAGGTAAAGTCTCACTCTAGCACAGGCTGACCTAAAATTCACTGTGTAGTCTTAGGCTGACCTTGAACTCACAGCGCTCCTCCTATCTCCACCTCTTGAGTGCTGGGAATAAAGGTATGTGCCACTATGCCTGGCCCTAATTCTTTTAAAAAATATATAGTGCTTTATTAGAGAGCAAGTGAGTGAGCGAAGAAGAGAGAAAATGGGCATGCTGCAGAAAACCCTGGACACATGCACCACTGTGTGCATCTGGCTTTTCATGGGTACTGGAAAATCGAAATCAGGTTGGCAGGCTTTGCAACCAAGTGCCTTTAAGTGCTGAGTCATCTCTCCAGCCCTGTTACCTCCCATTCGTGATGCTGTTTAAGGCAGACTTCTGAACACAGACTGCACTGTGATCCGTTGTCAGACTGGAGGAGCTTTGCCCAATCCCAGGGGCAGAGGCAGCCATGACATCTCACGTGGCTAGCTGACAGTGCCTGGATTTGCAGGCAGGCAGGCAGAGCCAAGGGAGGCTGTCTTCCTCTGGGGCCATCTTGTGTGTGAGGTTCGGGACCCCAAGGCCCCCAGAAGCTCCAGGGTGACCAGACTGATTTCTTAGCTGGCTAACACTGTCCTGTGCTGACCTTAAGCCCCTGCTGGTTCTCTGACTCTCTGGCTTCTGGGCTGGGCACTGGCTTGTCTACAACCTCATGAACTGATGAACTCAGCCTCAACCTTGTGTGGTGTGACCTCGACCTTGGTCTGGTCCCTTTGGACACTGACCATGTGTATGTTTGTGGATGGCCATGTGGTGCCTCTCCCTACCCTATGTGAACTGAAGTCCCTGAAAAAGCCACACCTACATTGGAGAATCTTCACACCGACAGCCCGATTGGAACATAACCTGCCTACCCAGTGTTCCCATCAATATGTTTGGCAACGGCATTGATTTATGGCTTACTTTTTTTCTATGGCTATCAGAAGTTCGGGTAATCAATTCCACATGTCATTTGGGGTAAACTGAAACCATTCCTGTGCCATGGTCACTCACATTTGGCTCAGAATAAACAATCTCTCATTCCCTTTGGAGTGAGAGCTGTGTTTTGCCTTACCACCTGCATTCATACACGTAAGTGCCCAAGGCTAGGCACCATCTGCCCTGGTTCCTACGTCATCCCAGAAGCCCACTGCCCTTCCCCCTGCCAGGTTCCTCAGCCGCTGTCCTGTCCTTGTAAGAGGACATGTCAGCTCCAAACGCCTGGGCCTGGCAACCTCTGGCCAGGCTGATTCACAAGTTCTCAGGCCACACTCTCTCTGCCCCATCCTGCCTCATCCATCTGCTCTCCAGGTCGCATACTTTCCCTGCTCCCACTGCAGCTGATGTGTACTGAGCCCAGCCACTTCCTGCCTTCACACTCATGTCAAATGTTTTCTTCCTGGTAGCCCCTGACCTGCCCCTGGGCTCTTCCAGCTCCACAGCTCAGCCTTCCTGGCAGTGTGATGTCTCAAGATGACCCCTCTTCCTGTGAGTTCCACAGAAATCTCGGGCAATGTGAGCTTGGGCCTGGGGAGGACGGACTGCCCTTCAGTGACGGAAGAGCACAGAAGGCATGGCTTCCAGAACTCTGTGGACTCCAGGGGCAGTGTTGCAGTGGCTCCGGGGCCTAGCCCAGGCCACAGGCTACTGACACAGGGCTCTAGCTGGCTTCCCTGCTGCCCTTCCTTCACTAGTCTAAGTGTCCCCAAGGGGCCATTATGGATGATGTTAACACCATAAGGGAGACAAAAATTCTAAGTGTTACTTTGAGAAAAATGGTAATTTGGGCTTCACAGACAGAAATCATTCATTTTAGTGAATCAATGTGCTCTTGGAGGAGAGGCCGGCAGGCAGCCAGGCAGGGATCGATCTTGCTGATTGAGGGAGAGGCACTGGGTCAGGTGGATGGGTTTTGGAAAGGAGGCGGGGCTCCTATGGCCCACATTAGAAGACACAGCCTGGGGCGTGTTAGCACACCCGTAAAGTGCAATGAAGCTCAGAGCTGCTCCACCTTGAAGTCCATGTTTCATCACAGCACTCAGGATGTCAGCAGATTTTGTAGCAAATGCTCAATTAACATGGACTGGGTAGACGACTCAGTGGTTACGAGCACTTCCTGTGCAAGCATGGAGGCCCAAGGAGGCCATGAACAGCTGGGAATGGCCAGTGCTGTAAGGAGCAGAAAGCCCCAAATTGCCAGAGCACATGGAAAATGGCAAGCTCCAGGACCAGCAAGAGACCCCAGCTCAAATGAGAACGGAGGAAGAGCAATGGAGCAGGAAACTGGACGTTCTGCTCCACCTGTAGGCTGAGCCCACCCCTCTGCGGGCGAGTACAGGGGCTGCCGCAAGAGCAGTTCACTTGTATGCACCACACACCACACACCACACTGTACACACACAAGCAAAAATAAGTTTAGTTTATATCAAATGCCCTCTGTTTCTCTTTTTGAGCATGAAAAGGACCCAGTTCACAAACATTCTGTGTCATGTCCAGGCTCTGTCCTGGCCCCTGGTCTCCCAGGGAAAGCTTATTCCTGGGCTTTTGTGGGAACCAGGATAGAACTCAGCAGGGGGCTGACTTCACACATATTCATTTGTTTCTGGGGAGAGATAAAGTTGCCATATCCATTTAGATTTCAGAAATGAAATGTGTCATAAATCCCATTAGATGGCAATGAACGCACAAAGCAGCGTGCAGAGGGCTCTGAGTCCTGCACAGAGGACTCACTGGTCATGGGGGACCACTGCACAGTGGACTTCTAGCAGCCTGGATCTGACACTCTGTGGCCTCCAGTGAAGGTTGTGGGTCAGTGCTGACTGGCTCATTTACAAAGGCGACACACCACTCAGTATGCATCAACCTAACAGGCGTACTTCCTGTGTCAGGCTCAGCCCTAGCTGGACACTAGGTGAGGAGTGGCCCTGCCTCAGTATACCTCGGTGCTGCCTGTGGTCCCCAGACTCCCCTACCTGTTGTCCTCTAGTGAGTCTCGTGCCCCTTGAGCAGATTAGCCTGGGAGAGACACACTTATCACTCTACAAGGGCATCTGACATTGAAGTGGTTAAATAGAATTAAATCAGCTGAATCTGGGCCCTAGGGTGCAAATTCAATGATGGATGCCTGGGATGGGAGGCCAGTGAGCATGCCTGAGCCTCTCCAGTTTGCTAACCGGCCCTCAGGGCGCCCCCTGCTGGTCATTGTTGGTGGCCAGCCTGCAGGGGATTCCCTGCAGGCCTTGGATGCCTCATGGTAAGTTTGTTGTAAGACTTTTCTTTTAAATTTTGCCCATGTGTGTGCACGTGTGCAGATGTTCATGTATGTGTGCTCTGTGTGTGCATGCACAGATGTGCGTGTGGTGTAAGGAGCAGAGGGAGAATTATGTAGGGAATATGTGTGTAACAGAAGCCAGAGAACAACCTTGGGTGTAATTTATTTATTTATTTGCAAGCAGAGAGAGAGAGAGAGGGAGAGGGAGGGAGGGAGAGAGAGAGAGAGAGAGAGGGAGAGAATGGGTGTACTAGGGCCTCTGGCCACTGAGAATGAACTCCAAATGCCTGCGCCACTTTGTGCATCTAGCTTTATGTAGGTACTGGGGAATTGAACCTGGGTTTTTAGGTTTTGCAGGCATGTGCCTTAACTGCTGAGCTATCCCTCTAGTCCCCATTCACCTTTTTAGAGGCAGGGTCTGCCACTGGCCTGGAGCCTGACAAGTAGGCTAGATTGGCTGGCCAGTGAGCTCCAGAGAGCCTTCTGTCCCTGCCTCCCTAGTACTGGAATTACAGGGGCATGTCGCCATGCCCAGCTTCATAAAAGTGAGTTTGGGGATTGGATTCAGGTCCTCATACCTGCAAGGTAAGCACTTTGCCAACTGAGCTATCTCCCAAGCCCATGTTGCTTTTCTTAAATTGGTTTTCAAACAGGGATGATTTTAATATTAAACATTGCCTTTGTGTTGCTCTGCTTAGGGTAGCTCTGTGATTTCCTGTACTTACTAAAACATAAGAAGCGTTTCCATGCTGGGATGAAGTTCTGAGTACTCCAGGTACCCTCAGTGACTTGTGGCAGAGAGATAAATTCTCCATGGGGCATTCACCTCAGACTACCGGAACTAAGGAGGCTTCCAGAGATAATCTCACACATGACAGATGAAAGAGCTGGAGGGTTCGTTCCCATTTATTGCTTTGTTTAGTCATAAACCTGAAGATGGCTGAGGAAGGAAGGCAACAAGCCAGGCAGAGGCAGGACGAGCAGGCAGCCAGGTATTTACTGAGCAACCTTGTTTCTGCTCATGAGACGCCGAGAAGGGGCTCAATCTAGAGACTAAAGAGGGAATTAGAAGCACATCATGAGGACTGAGATGACCAGGATTTCATGACTGCTTTCTAACGCTGGCGCCTGAACTTTAGAAAGACAATACAGTATTGATGTATAGATCTGATGGGACCTGATAAGGCAAAACGGGGGAGTTTATTACCGACAGGATCAATACTAGTGTGCCGTGAAATACATATGAATTTTCCATGTGAATAGTGCCCATGTCTGGGGCATGTACTCTGCCGATCAGTCTAAGCTCCAGGTGACTTCTGAGATCCAGATAAGGGGAAGAGTGTGGATCCTCTGTGGCAGAAACAAGACAAAGAAGAAACCACCGAGAACATTCTCACTACTTTGTGAGGCTGAGGGTGATGTGAGTTAAGAATGCTCTTTTTTTTTTTGTTTTTTCAAGGTAGGGTCTCGCTCTAGCCCAGGCTGACCTGGAATTCACTACGAAGTCTCAGGGTGGCCTCGAACTCACAATAATCCTCCTACCTCTGCCTCCATACCCCAGCATGAATCCTGGCAGAGTGGCACTTAGTTAACTATTGACCTCAGGCACGGTGTAATGTGCACTGAGGAGAAAACTTACTTAGAAAGTTGCTTCCTTTCATGACCAGCATGTGCCTTTGAGGACGGCCATGGTCACTGCTGTGGGTTGTATGCATGTCCCCCAAAGGTCCATGTGTTAAGTGGAGACTTGGTCCCCAGCCTGTGACACTGCTGAGAGTGATGGAGCCTTTGAGAAGTGGGGACCACTGAGAGATCATTCGATCTTCAGGTCACTGGTAGTATGCTCTGGAAGGCGGTGCTGGGATCCTGGCCTCTCCTTCCTCTCTTTAACTTCTGGGTTTGCTCCTTCACGCACTGTCCACCCCGTGCCTCACTGCAGCCCAACCGATCATCGACCTAAACTTCCAAAGCTGTGACGTACTTAAGACTTTTCACTCTACAAACTGATTTTACTAGGCATTTGTTATGTGATCAAAGCTGACTGACAGTTACTGATCCCTTCTTCCTCCTGACTGTAGTCTGCTCCACACGCTACTGATGGTGACTGGGGACTTTGATCCCAGAACCTCATGTGAAGTGTGTTGTCCCATGGTCTCAGTGCTCTGGGGTCTCTGCTCCCATGCTCACTCTGGGGGAATCCATGGCCTTTCAGTGCTAGCTAGTGTCCTGATCATCCCCTTCTTAGCCATAAGCATCGCGGTCCCTATTCTCTTCACCCACCACCCAAGCCTTGCCACTCACCTCTTCCCATTGCCCTGCCCTTGCTGCCTTCTCAACACATCCTGGATCTGAGGTCTGAGGTCCTTCTGCTCTGGTGTCCCTATTCTCTGCCACGGGTCCCTCCCCTGTCTGTTGTCCGGCCTTTGCACCGAGGGTCTTTCCCTCCCCCTCTGCTGCATCCCTCGGCCTCCCTTCTGCTCAGGGTCTCGTGGGTGCAGCTGCTACAGATCTGTCCTAAGCTCTTCAGCTCCTGTCTGAGTTTTCACGCCCCAGGTATTAGGAGATGCAGTCGAGCTCATCAGGCATTGTGGTGCCTGCATTCCTGTGTACTTTGGATCCAAGGGCACCTGAGAAGAGTTTGGGCTGATATCCCAAAGATGGAAGGCCCAGGAGAAGAGTTGAGGTCTCCAGCCAACAGTCCGCAACTCAGCAGACATGGGAGGGAGACCTTCCCGGGTCCCCCAGGGCTGGTGGCAGATGTAGAAAGGAAGCAACCAGAGATGCCTGGCATGTCACAGGCCAGCAAGCTCAGAATCCTCTCTCTCTCTCTCTCTCTCTCTCTCTGTGTGTGTGTGTGTGTGTACGTGCACATACGTGCACACTACAGAGGAAACTGATACACATGGTGCGTGGTTAGCTTAGCCTTATCTGTCCCAAATAGCTCTGTTTCATTCATCATCATTCTAGACATTTCTAGAGCAGCATAGAATTCTGGGCTGACTGTCATCTATTCTGGGAGCTTTGAGGAAGCGTCTCTATTAGCTTTGCCCCCCTTGCTGCTGGGACTCAAGTCAACCTGGTTTTTGTTGGAGTCAACTCCCCCCCCCCACCCAATTTGGGAAGAGGAATGCTTTTAGTGTTTTTCATGGTCTTTGATATTTTCTAGTTTCATAGTGATGCACATGGGTGAAGACTTTGTGCTATTTATTGTGATTTGGATATGTCTTTCCACAGTTTTGGCAAATATTCAGCTGCCATCTCTTCAAACACGGCCTCTCCCTCACTTTTCTCTCTGCTTTCTTTAAAAACCTAAACCCACAATGAAGGGGTTTGGTTGAAGGTGGCAAAAGAAAATAATGGAACAATATGAATCCTCTTACTTAACACGTGCTCCTCTGTGACCTAGAATTTCCTCTTCCTGTCATGGTTCCCTCTCTGAACCGAATTTCAGACTTTGGACACACTCCATCTAATTTCTCTTAAACTCAGTTCAATATATTGCTGTCTCACTCTTAGTTTACTGAAGTATTATTTTTTAAAGCATCTTGTTCCCTTTTACTATATTTAAGCTTCATTCTTAAATGTCTTTTGAATTTTTAAAACATTAAAATTTCAGTATTACATGTCTGATATTTCCAAATATCTCCAGTCTCTGTGAATCTACCTTCTCTTTGCTCGCTGCTGATCGCGATACTTTATTCCTGAGCACATTGCTGGCAGTGCTCCTCTTGCCTCTTGGGAGCTCTTTGCAAGAAGCTTGGCTTGAAATCGTATTCCTGCTGAGAGGCTCTTTTCACCCCTCCCTCCCTCCCTCTCTAAGTTACTGTGGGGATGGGTCCCACATCTAGCTAGTCTAATATTGATCCTGAGGCCCACATAGATGACTGTGGGAACCATGGTCCCATGTGAGCTCCCCTGCACTGGTCCAGGCTTGAGGTAGACTGCTTTTCTTCCGTCCTGAGTTCTAGGTCTATTTCCTGCTCTTGTACTGTAGACCCAGCCACAGAACGCCTCACGGAAAGGCCCCGGGGAACCGTGGTCTCCAGCTTTTCCTGCTCCGATGCTAAAAGATGCTGACGAGTCCTCCTCACCGGTAGGCCTGCGAGGCTGCTGCGGGCAGGTGTCTCCCTGTGCCCCTCTCCTCTGGGGCACAGCCGCAGCCCCGGCTTCATTTCATTTCAGTTCTGTCCAATCATTGCCACCGTGTGCTCCCCCCAGCTTTCAGAGCCAGGCTGAAACAGAAGTCTTCCCTGGTGGCCCTTAGCACCTAGCGAACTTCCCGTTGTGCTTTCTACGCTCATTTCCAGTGGGAGGCGCTCACTTTGCTCGGGTCATTCTATCTTCTCCCCAGTTCCTCTGTCTCTGTAGGGGCTGTGCATGGCCCAGTTGAGTCTGTCTCCAGAAGGTAGTGTGGGTGACTGTCTCCCAGGTACAGCTGCCATCAGTGCTCTGGGCCCTTACTGATGGGTCCATGCGTTTTTTTCCGGACCCGCATGGGTGGCTGCACCCTTTGAGCAAGAGCCTGGGCTTGGGCTCCCCAGTGAAGGAGCTCTGTGCTTTCCTGGTGAGGCTTGTTCCGCTGGGAAGAGACCCTGATGTTGCTGGTGAGAACATGAGTCCTGTGTGTCAGTCTAAATCTCAGCTCTCTCACTTGATAACTGTAATCACTGGTAAATTATCTACTTGGAGCCAAATTCCTGTAAAATTCTGAAAAAATCAGTCAGCAAATATCTCCTGAGCAGCTCTACACTTGGGGCGCTGGTGCGCACTGCGGGTGACTGGCAAGAAGATGTCCCACTTTCATACCTGTGTCAGGTGACACAGGGATAGAGGTTTCTTACCAGTTGACCTTGACTTGGGGCCACTTTCTGTGATGGCCCAGGTGAGCCTGCAGAATACCATGGGATCCCAGGCGTGGGAGGAGAGGCGGGCAAGCAGGTCAATGTCCGCGAGGCAGGGCCTGCTGCACTTCTGCCTCTGAAGATGCGGGGAGGCCCGGGCTGGGGCGGCCCCTGGGAGCTGGAAAAAGGCTGGGGCTGACTCTTCCTCCATGTCAGGCCTGTAGATGCTGGCTCCAGGAGGAACGTGGCTTTGACAACACTTGATTTTAGCTCTGTGCAGCCCATTTCAGACTGGATCTCCAGCACTGCATGATAGTAATTTGGGCTGGTTCAAGTCACCAGCTTTGTGGAATATGTCAGAACCACTATGGTGAGCAGGGAGTACTGTGAGTGAGATCTGACATCAGGGTTCAAGTGCTCAGTGGCTGCTTCCTGTCTGCATGCAGCTGGCCAGCAGGGTCCCAGGAGCCTCTTTCTTCTGGGGTGCCCTTTCAGAGGGATACTTCCCACACTTCCTCTAGATACATGGAGGGCCTAAGGGGCAGTGTGCCCAAGTGCTGGGGACTGAAACTCAGCTGTGATGGCCAAGGGTCCCCCTCCTGAGACCTGGTCTCCTGTCCCAGGGTGACCAGCCTGATATGGATGTCTAATGTGAGTCATTGGTTTCCCAGTGTTCACACAAGAGACTGCTGGCAGGTGCTGCAGAGACCACTTCTGACCCTCTCAAAGAAGAATGCCCCAGCCCGTCAGCAAAGACCACACGTGCTGTGAGGCCCCGGAGCCTTTTCTTCAAGTACAGTTGATGGGTTCTGTTCACAGTACTGGGGTTACTCTGTCCATAGCATTGGGATAAACTTTGCTCACACCACTGGGGTCTACTCTGTTCACAGCCCTGGGCCAGTGCCATTAAGTTAGAATCACCCCTTTCTTTTCTGCCGAGGGCAGGAGGCTGCTTGTTCCTCTTCCAGAGAAGGATGCTGGCTTAAAGACATCTGTGCAGGTCAGTGTGGCGCAGGCAGCTGCTGAGAGACAGAGCTGTGCTCCACAGGATGCAGAAAGGGACAGTGCTGCCCTCGGTGTTCCTGTGCCCAGCCTGCTCTTTCCTACATAGGAACACGAGGGCCCAGGGGAACGTGAGCCCAAAGCCCCCCTGTGCCAGAACTAACCCACGCAGGCTTCTGGGTCCTGGCTACTCAGCGGTGTCTTCCTCTTGGATGTAGAGGGGGTCCATCTCACTGCATTTCTTTCCATTCCTGCTATGTGATTCCTTTTCATCCCCCTGATGTGGCAGCAGGCAGGCCTAAGCACCACTCTCCCTGAACTGCAGTGGAGAATATGACCCTGTTAGTCTCTCCTGTGGCACCACTGCCCTGTCAGAAGGAGCGTGCCCCTCAGACTGAACACACACACACACACGTGTGTGTGTCTGTGAGCCCCTCTGCCCCATGAAGAGACCGCTTCTTGCCTGTGTGCTAATTAACTTGGAAGTATGTGTGCGTGGCATTTCCATGTCTATGTGAGTGAGCTGTAAGCCACAGCTGGGAGGGGCCTGCAGGCACTGAGAATGTGCTCCCTGCACAGCTCACATGGAGTGTCTGGAATCACCAGATTCCACAGGGCTGAGCGCTGTGGTAGCCACAGGACGTGTTAGAACTCTTTTCACCGGTTGACTGAGTGGACTTAGAAGGACAGTCAGAAGGACTTCCAGGCTGTGCCAGCCCCTGGGCACCTTAGATCATCCCTTGGGCTCTGACACCTCTTGACCCTGCCCACCTTTCTCCCACAGCAGGTCAGGCTCTGAGACAGACATAGTGCCATCAGAATTCCCAAGGATAGACAGGCCCAGCTGCACATCTAGCCGAGTTTGGCTGACTCATCTTGAATTTAAAAAGTCTGAGAAGTTTTCTAGGGACAGAGAAAGGGGCTATATTCACGAGGTGTGTGGGCATCTGCCTTGGTGTTGCATTTTCTAACTCGGTGTTGATGGAGAACGAATTGTCATGCATGTACCCCAGATTTTCAGTGGTTTCAGAATAGCTCTGTGCAAGCAAAATACCATTCAAAACTTGCAGTGTGTCAGATACATTAAAGGAAATACAAGATTTGGGATTTTTGAATTTTGTTTCTTAAAAATATTTAATTATTTATTTATTTGACAGAGGGAGAGAGAGAATGGGCGTGCCAGGGCATCCAGCCACTGCCAACCAACTCCAGATGCGTGTGTCCCCTTGCACATCTGGCTAACATGGGTCCTGGGGAATTGAACCTGGGTCCTTTGGCTTTGCAGGCAAATACCTTAATCACTAAGCCATCTCTCCAGCCCGGATTTCTGAATTTTAAACTTTGCATCTGAAGCTGTAATTGAGATGGCCCTGTCCCCTGCTGTGCTGATGTGTCCTCAGCTGAGTCTTTGGAGAGATGAGGCCATTTCCCAGGACTGGTGCCCAGGGTGTTACCACAGGAATCTCTTCCCTCCCCTGCCTGGCCATATATGATGCTCTAATGTATTCACAGATGAGTTTTCAGAAGATTATTTATGAGACAGAGAGCAAGAGAGGGAGAGAGAATTTTTATTTATGAGAGAGAGAGACAATTAGTGCATCAGAGCCTCTAGCTGCTGTAAATGCACTCCAGACCCATGAGCTACCTTGTGTGCATGCACTGCCTGGTGCCTCTGGCTTACGTGGGTTATAGGAAGTCAAACTGTGTCCTTAGGCTTTGCAGGCAAGTGCCTTAACTGCTAAGCCATTTCTCCAGTTCCTCATAGATAATTTTTTAATTTTACTTAATTTAAAAAATTTTGTGTGGGTGTGTGATGTGTGTGTTTATGTGTAAATGTGGGCACATATGGGCCCCTGTGTGTTTGTGGAGATCAGAGGACAAAGGTTGGGTGTTGGTCCTCATATTTCACCTTTTTGAGGCAGAGTCTCTCTCTCTGTTGTTACTGTCATTAACTGCTGGGCTCACTCCAAACTTGTAAGCTCCTGTGTCTGCCTCCCATCTTGCTATCAGTATTCTGGAATTACAGAAACCTGCCATGACTTCTGACTTTTAACATTTTTTAAATTCATTTATGAGAGAGAAAGAGAGGAGCAGAAAGATAATGGGTGGCCAGGGCTTCTAGCCACTGCAAAGGAATGCCAGACACATGTACCACTGTGTGCATCTGACTATGCATGCATACTGGGGAATCAAACCCAGGTCCTCAGGCCTTTGCAGGCAAGTGCCTTAACTGCTGAGCATCTCTCAGCCTGGCTTCTGACATTTTTATGTGGAGTCTGAGGGCTGAACCTGGGCATTCAGGCTTGAGAGGCAAGCACTTTATCCATGAAGCCATCTTTCTAGCCCACTCATGTTTCTTTAAATGTGCCAAACCACTGAGCCCCATGAGTAGATTGTAACTAACACCATTAACAAAACAAAAATATACATGGTCCTCAAATATAAAACAAATTTCAAAGATTTTCTTTAACTCAACTAGTGAAACAAGTAAGATGGAAAAACCAGTTCCAAAGAAAAGCTGAGGGAGAAGGGTGAATGTGTGTGTGTGTCAAATTTCTTTATGAGTTATAATACAGCCCAGTCAAAGACAAGGCACAGATCAGTAAAACCCGATGACCCCACAGTGTTCAACATTTCCTGCTGCATTGAAAGGACACCCAGTAGCTTTTCTTCTACTCAAAGGTTTTCCTGACATGAGTTATACATACAAACTATGGATTGTGGTCGTAAGATGCACATAGGGGCCAGGAGAGAGGGGTTAGAAACGGGGGCCTGGGGAGATGCCTCAACTGGTGGAGTGCTTGCTGCCCAAGCATGAAGAGCTGAGTTTCATCCCCAGACCCTAAGTGAAAAGCAAGGTGTGGCTGTGCGTGGCTGTAAGCCCCCCCCCCCCCCCCCCCCCCCCCCGGTGCTGGGGGAGGCGGAGCCAGGACAACTGCTGGCCTCTCAGCCGGTCTAACAAAAACCCAGGCAAGCTCCAAATTCAGTGAGACCCTGTCTCAAGGAAATGTGGTGGGCAAGCAGTAGAGGAGCTCCACATGCATCTGCACACACTCGCATGTACAACAAACTGCTCACACCTACTATAAAACACACACTACACACACGGGCACACATCTGCACACACTCGCATGTATAGCAAACAGCTCACACATACTATAAAACACATACTGCACACAAAAGAGAGGCCAGAAACAAGAGAAGACAGGTAAGGTCAGAGACATACTCCAATGCCAAAGGACCAAGGTTTGATTCCCCAGGACCCACGTTAGCCAGATGCACAAGGGGCGCATGCGTCTGGAGTTCATTTGCAGTGGCTACAGGACTTGGTGCGCCCATTCTGTCTCTCTCTCTCTTTCTGTCAAATAAATAAAAATATTTTTAAAAAATTAAAGTGAGACTAATTGAAAGGGGATTTTATGGAGGCTGGATTGGGGGGGTGGGGGAGGGAATTATGGTTTATTGTCTATAATTATGGAAGCTGTCAATAAAAAAGTTAAATAAAATTTAAGAAACATGATTGCAGTCATAGCTTAGTGCTGGAGCACGGAAGGAAGGAAGGAAGCAAGGAAGGAAGGGAGGGAGGGTGGGATGGAGGGAGAGAGAATGAAAGGAAGCTTCAGATCCAGCTCATTGAAACAGCAAGAAGAGAGATTTGGGCCAGGTTGGGGCGGGGCAAGCTTTTCCCTGTCACCTGCTCCCCTGGGGAGGAGGTTAGGAAGCAGTTCCGGTTTCATACAAACTCTCCCCTTGGTTGGCAAGCTTTCCTGTAAGGATCGCTAGGATAAGTTTGGGTTTGGTGGTCCCTGAGCTCTATGCGGCACTCCCCTCGTGTCTTTTCCTCTCTGAAGATCTGCCTCTTCCACCGGCTGCCACCTGTGGGCTCTCACCGTCCAGACCTCCACCCTGGCCAGCACGCTGTGCCCATCTACAGCTCCTGTGCAGGACAAAGCCCACGGGCCAGTTCAGGGACCAGGTTGCCATGTGCCCATTCGCAGAACCGCCTCTTCCGGATGGAGTGATAAGGTACCCTTCAGGTTCTCCCCCACCCAGGATCTTCCACACACGCTCAGAGCTAGCTTCAGCCAGCACTTCTCAGTGGGTTCTCCCCAACCCAAGCTCTTCCTTCCACAACAGGTGAGAGCTAGCTCTAATCAACACTTCTCAGTGTCCCCAGAATCCCTCTTTGAGCAGAGTCTCCAGCCCAGCCATAATGTGGTCAGCCCAGGTGTGGGTGGCCAGAGTCACATTGTCTTTAGAGATCAGCGACCTTGAGGTGGTCACCATGGCTCCCTATCCCTTTGGCCTTGTACTCAACCTCTGTAACAGGGTGCTAAAACGTTCAGGGAAGTCCTTGAGCCCTAATCCCTAGGTTCGTGTCTACTTTTAAACAAGAAATTGAATAAAATAAGGCAGATAATTATTAACTTATATTTATTGAGGGAAGTACAGAACCAAGGGAAGGAGAATGAATACACCCACATGGCTTGAGAGCCCACGTGGCAGGCCTGGGAAAACCATGGGAGGACAGAAAAGAGAGTTCAAGGTGTAAGGATTAATAAGTCTGGGGTCCCAGCAGTCATTAGAGTCACAGAAATTACTGGGGCATGGTGGCCCTGGAACAGGCTTTAGCACCCAGGAAATTCTTTTGGGTTGTAAATAACTTCCCACCTGCAGGTTGCAGGTGTCATGCAAACCCACCATCATCAAGAACTAGTCAAAACCCGAGTCCTACCTGGGAAAGCAAGTGAACAAAGGAAGTGGCCCTGTCACACCCCTTTCCCTCTCCCTTCCCCCACTCTCTGCCCTGCTTGTCCTTCCCTGTAAATGTCCAGCTCAGATGCTTCTGAGTGCAGCAGCCTCGAACCTGCGGAATGGGGCTGGCTAGCCTTTGCTGTTCACCTGCTCTCCAATAAAGAGCAGCCTGCTGTTGTGCTTACACACTCTGTCTCTTATTTCTGCATTGCTCTAGTTGGTTCAGCCCTGACTCTGATCCAACGCAAAGAGCTCCTGCCATGGGCGGGGGGGGGGGGGACTAGAGGGGGGCAAAGAGCCCATGTGGAAAGTCAGGGCTGAGGGGAACTCATGAGCAGCTGGAGGTTCCCAAGTGCTCAGGCAGCTCAGAGACCTTGCCCTGCCCTCAAGGGCATTTATAACCTCATGGAGATGGGCCCTGCCTTTGGGCTCAGGTGAGCCCAGGGACAGCTGATCAGTTTGGGTTAGGGGCTGTCTCTGGAAGAGGCCAGCCAAGTTCTGGGGTCTAAGTTTGACCAACCACATTGTTAGAATTAGATTTAAATCCTAGGAGCGACCTCCCCCCTAGGAGGGGCCCAGGCTTTTTGTGGAACAGGTATTCTTTAGGCATCCTTTGATCTCTGGCAAGTGTAGACTTTAAGGATAGACCCGAAGACACTCTTGTTTCTTACTTTCAGGAACCCAGTCACCCTAACTGCCTAAAAGAGCTACGTGACCCCCCTCTCACCTCCAGGCCAAGTGGCAGTTAGCAGCCGTTTATACTTTTTGAGGAGATAACCAGATTGAACAAGTCAAAGAAACAAGACAAAGTGTCCTCCTTACAGAGTCTGGGGTATGTGTGTGTGCATGTGTGTTTGTTAGAGGGACGGGGATGGGGAGAGGGCACATGGAGTGATGGAGGAAGGGCTCAGTGCTCCTGCTAAGGAGTGTGGGTAGAGGTGTGAGTTACAAGGCGCTTTCTATTGCGATGCCATGTGATGGCAAGGCCAGGCATGGTTAGGATGACTGGGCCCCAAAGTAAAGGCAGGCATGTTTTGAGCCTGCCTTTGTAGTCTTCACTTTTCTAGCGATCAAAGGATGATCTGAAGAAAAATCTCTTCCCTAAAGGAGTTCCCTGGACCTGCTTTTCCATAAACAACCTAGCCATTCCCTGGGAGGGAGTTCCCCTTTCCTAGAACTTAAATCTGATCCCGGCATTGTGGTGGGTTAAGCTCAGCCCCCAAACTTGGCATCATAGCTGGCCTGTTCTTGAGCCAGCCTCTAGTCCAGACCAATCAGTTCTCTCTCAGGATCCCCTGGGTCTGAAGGTTAAGCCCACCACAATAAGGTAATAAACAGATGCTTACCAGGGATGGGGAGGCATGGCCTCTTTTTACCCATTCATCTCTCCGGCACTTCCAGGTCCTGTCAAGGCTCCCCTGACGCCTGTCCTCCACATGACAGAAGCTACATTTTCCTCTCTAAATCTAAATCCCTTTTCACATTTCTTCCAAGCCCATCATATGAACTCTCAGACCATGTGGGTGTATACATTTTCCTTCCCTTGGTTTTATACTTCCCTCAATGAATACAATCATTTAGTAATTAAACTTCCCAATGTTGTTTTATCCATATTTTTGGTTAAATACAGACACAAACTTAGGGTTTGGGGTTCAAAGACTTTCCTGAACTCCCAGCATCCAATTACAGCAGCTTGGGCCAATGACTGTGGGAGACTCAGGACCACAGCCAAGCCAGGCCTGTCACTCTGTAACCCATGTGCTACTGGAAAGCTGGGAGCAGCCTGGCCTCGGGAGTAGACACTGGGTCACCAGGTGAGGGCAGGCCTGCGCTGACCAAGATCCTCTGCCTAGATGGGTCTCCAGGACCCTTCCAGGCCGAATGCCCCAGGCCCAGTGGGAAGCTGCAGAGGTAACATCAGGTGGCAATGCTCCTGTCCTTCTAGCCATGGCTGGTCGGTGGGGGCTCTCTGCTCCTCCAGTTATCTCAGTAGCTGTTTTGCAGGGGACATCCTGAAAACGATCACTCAAGCATGTTAGCGTATCCAGCCCGCGCTTGCTGAGCACAGATGAGTCCACAGCAAGCGCAGCCAGGGCTGGGGCGTCAAGGTGACTCAGGCCACTGCCACTCTGCCCGCTCACCAGCCTGCAGCGGGGGAGGAGGGACACAGTGGTCTCCTGTTCTGGAAGGGAGTGACCTCTCCACAGAGATAGGGGGGTAGGCGCTAGTACCTGGATCCCTGGACTCCAGGAAGAGGGGTGCTTCAGCAAAGATGGAGGTGGTGGTCGTCGACGTGGAAAGAAGGCTGTCTCAAAGCTTCCCTGGTTCTGCACCCAGGGAGGCTGCTCAGTGGAAGGCCAGCCCAGCCACCTACCTGGCCTCCTCTCCAGAGCCCCTGTCTCACCCAGGCACATGGCTTTTTAGAAATATTTCACTTTTATTTATTTATTTATTTGACAGAGAAAGAGGGAGAGAAAGAGTGAGAGAATGCCAGGGCCTCCAGCCACTGCAAATGAACTCCAGAAACGTGTGCCCCTTTGTGCATCTGGCTAACGTGGGTCCTGGGGAATCAAACCTGGATCCTTTGGCTTTGCAAGCAAATGCCTTAACCACTAAGCCATCCCTCCAGCCCACAGATGGCTTTTGTCGAGGGGGTTGACTCCCCCATTCCCGGTGTCCTTCTCGCTTGTGTGCCCCAGAGAAGGTGAACCCATAGGCACGCTCTGTCTTTGGCTGAGTAAACTCAAGCTAGTGAGTTCCACTGCATGCCCTCAAATGTTTGCTTTGGAGCGGGCTCTGTGGCCTTCCCCGTGTGTGTGTGTGTGTGTGTGTGTGTGTGTGTGTGTGCCCCTCCCCCGCCAGCCTCAGCTCCAGCTGTTCCCTTTCTGCTTCTCTCTGACCGGTGTCAGGTGGGGACAGTGTCACAGACCCTGGAGGGTACTGCAGAGGGTGCATGGGTGCTGGGGCTGCACCGAGAGGCCGGGGAGGGGGTGGGCAGGAGCTCTGAGCCCTGGCCAGACAGCCCCGCCCTGGCAGCCTCGGAAGCTCGGCAGATGGTCGATCTCCTGTCCCTGAAGAACGGGAAGGTTTCTTCAGAACCATCATCAATATTTCAGGGCCTGAAAGAGGGACTTTGTCCCCTGCAGTGTCCTCAGGAAGCCCCTGGGCGACAAGGTCACTTTTGTTCTGAGTGTGTGTGCTCACTAGTCATATCCTTGCTCTCAGTGGAGGGGGTGACAGTGAGTGTGTGTGTATATGTGTGTATGGGGAATCATGAGTGTGTTATACAGCCCTGCAAATAGTCTGCCCTGTGTAACGGATAAATATGGGGTCCTGGGGTGCTTCCTGGAACTCCAAACTCAGAGTTCATATCTGCAAATTGACCAAAGAATTGGCGACCCCAGACTAAGAAAATGAGTTTCAAAACACAACGTTATATTCTGATACCACAGGGATGTGGGGAAGGGAAGGCAAATGGGGGAGGGAAGGGAAACACCCTGTGCTCCAGGAGACCGTGTAAACCAACATGGATCTTAGATGAAAAAAGAAAGGAAGAAAAGGGATTAAAAACATGTGCTTCCAAAAGATTGGAAGTAAAGACAGTGTGGTGGTTTGAGTCAGGTGTCCCACATAAACTTAGGTGTTCTGAATGCTAGTCTCCCCAGCTGATGGCAATTGGAAATCAAAGCCTCCTGGAGGCAGTGCATTGTTGGGGGTGGGCTTATGGGTATTATAGCCAGTTTCCCTGGCCAGTGTTAGGCACACTCTCCTGTTGCCATTGTCCACCTTATGTTTGCCGGGGGTTGCTGTCCACCCTCTGCTCATGCCATCTTTTTTTCCCTCAAGCTGCTCTTGGTCGGATGATTTCTGCCAGCAATGCAAACCTGACTGCAACAGTAAAGTTGGTACCGAGAGTGGTGTTGGCTTTTTGGAGCTGATTTTCAAGAGGAATGTGGAAGGATTTGAAACCTTAGCCTAAGAGATGCCTTGCAGTGCTGTGAGTGTAGCTTCATGTGGTCAGAGTTGAAAGACCCGAATGCAGTAGGAATTATGGACTGAGGTTTGGCTCGTGAGGGTGAGAAAGAGCTTTGCCTGGACTGGGCTAGAAGCAGTATATGACTCAGTTAACAGATCTTGGACTCTAGGAATGTTTGAATATCATTAGGATTGATAAAAACTATGGGGACTTTTAAAGATGGACTAAATGCATTGCATTTTACATCATGTATGGATATCAGTTTATGGGGGCCAGGGGCGGAATGTTTGATTCAGGTGTTCCCCATAAACTTAGGTGTTTTAAATGCTAAGTTCCCAGCTGATGGAGATTTGGGAATTAACACCTCCTGGAGGCAGTGTATTGTTGGAGGTGGGCTTATGGGTGTTATAGCCAGTTTCCCCTTGCCAGCACTTGGCACACTCTCCTGTTCCTGTTGTCCACCTTATGCTGGCCAGGTGGTGATGTCCACCCTCTGCTCATGCCATCATTTTCCCTGCCGTTGTGGAGCTTCCCCTCGAGCCTGTAAGCCAAAATAAACCTCTTTTTCCCACAAGCTGCTCTTGGTCGGGTGATTTCTGCCAGCAATGCAAACCCGACTGCAACAGTAATAAGACGTGTCCCTTCCCACCCTGGTGTCGGACATTGGCAGGCCCTGGGTTAAAGCAAACCTAAACTGTCTGATATGAAGCCCCCAGGCCTGCCAAGGTGGGAGAGACAAATCTCCCTGGCGTGGAATGTGTTGCTATAGCAGCCCTGGAGAGAAGAGCTACTTTAGAGATCCGGCTCAGCATGCCTGGCCACGCCAGCACCTGGGCATCCAGTGGGCCTGGGCCTGGGCTCAGGGGAGGAATCTACCCACTCATGGGCAGGGTCACTGCTCAAGAGAGAGCTGAGTGGGTGAGACAAGTGGTGACGCCTGCAACTGAAGCAGGTGGAGAGAGCGGGGACAGGCACGGCCAGCAAGGCTGTGACAAGGCCATCGGAAGATCCTCCCCAGCCAGCCAGATCTGCCCACTCTGGAACCCTCACAGCCTGGAAGCCCAGGGCGTGTGGCAGAGAACATCGAGGAAGGGAGTCACTGCTCGTCCCCTTCCAAAGCCACCTCCTTTGATCTTCCTTTGCAGCTGAGCCCCTCACATTTGCACCCCTCACAATCAGATGGATCTGTGACCATACTGCACCATTGGCCTCTGGCAGAATTTCACACCCCAAAAGCGAGCCTTGCTCTGGGGATGAAGTCCAACCTCAGGCCTATTTATCATGGTAGCTCCAGGCCCCAGCCTGCTGTCTCCTCAGGGCGCCTTGCACTGTGTCCCACTGGGACTATGACCCGCCTATAGAAGGTCCTTCTTTTCTGGGCCAAGCACTCCTGTCTTTTTCTCTTTCTCTTTCTCTTTCATGTGTGTGTGCATGTGGTGTACACATCTACGTGTACACGTTCTTGTGTGTGGTGTACATGTCTATGCGTGCATGTTCTTGTGTGTGTGCATGTTCTTTGTGTGTGTATACGTGTAGGTCGGAGGTCCATGTCAGGAACTTTCTCAATCACTCCCCACCTCACTTTTTTTTTTTTTTTTGTTTTTTCAAGGTAGGGTCTCACTCTAGCTCAGGCTGACCTGGAATTCACTATGTAATCTCAGCCTGGCCTTGAACTCACAGCAATCCTCCTACCTCTGCCTCCCAAGTGCTGGGTTTAAAGGTGTGCACCACCACGCCCGGAAACCTTATCTTTTGAGATGGTGTCTCTCACTGAACCTGGAACTCATCAGTTTGGCTAGACTAGATAGCAAGCCCCAGGGATCCTCCTGTGTCTGCAGCTCCAGTTATGAGGTTCAGGTGTGTGCTAGCATGCTTAGTTTTACATGGGTGCTGGGGATTCCAACTCGGGTCCTTATGCTTGCACAGGAAGCCTTTTGCCCATGGAGACATGTCTCCAGTTCAGCACTGCTGTTTTTCAGATCTCAGCCTTCTTGTGACTTCCTCCAAAGTCTCCTGTGAGGCCTGCGTGGTTGCACCTCTCTCAGGCCTCCTGGGCTCTTCTTTTGTCAACCGTGACGCTGCAGAGCAACCGCAGAGCTGCTGCTCCAGTCCTGCCACCCTCTGCTGCGGCCAGCACAGGGCTCTGCCTTCGGTTGCTTTAAAACATTTTATTTTCAAGGAGAGAAAGACAGAGTGAGCAAGTGAGAGAGAGCACACCAGGGCCTCCAGCCACTGCAAATGAACTCCAGATGCATGCACCATTTTGTGCATCTGGCTTATGTGGGTACTAGGGAGTTGAAGCTGGGTCATTAGGTTTTGCAGGCAAGTAACTGCTGAGCCATCTCTCCAGCCCCTTCTCAGATCCTCTTTAAGACCCTCTGTCCTCAGTTCCTGCCCCAGTGCTGAGGAGAGGGGTGCTGACTGAGCAGGAACGAGGCCATACAGCCCCCAGCATTTCTGCACAGGCTGGTCAGGCATCCACTCTCCTCTGAGATTCATAAACGTGGCTGCTCATTGACAGTCATCTGTCCTTAATGATCAGCTTAAAAGTTGCATCTACATCTGCGTTAGTATTTCACGTCTTTGAGTGAGGCTGTCTTTTTCTTATTTCTGACCCTTCGGGGCTGAAAGGGTATTGGCGACCACGTGTGGCAGTCAGCAGCAGACGTGTTCACTAAGTGCAGCCCTCACTGGTCTTAATGGGCTCTCAGCCATCTGGGCTTTGAGTTAAGGGAACGATAAACGCCCACAGCAGCGTGATCCACCCCGTCATTGTCCTGAGCATGGAGCTCCCTGGAAGAATCAGGCACGAGGGCTGGAATGAGGCCTCAGTACAGGTTTGACTTCTCCTTTGGGGGTGTCTTTGTGGTATATGGACATGTACGTGCAGATGTGCACACACTGTGTGTATGTGTGTGCAGGCCAGAGAAGGACAGCAGGCGTCCTCTATTGTTCCTTTGCTGCATGTCTCTGACAGAGAGTCTGTTACTGAAGGCAGAGCTCCGTGTTTCAGTTAGACTGGCTGGCCAGCGAGACCCCGGGGTCCTCCCATTTCCACTTCCCTCGTTTTTGGGTTACAGGTGTGTGTGGCCATGCTTGGCTTTCCATATGGGTGTTAGGGATTGAAATCGGCTGTCTCTGTGCACAGAGCAGGTGCTCTTCCTGCTGAGCCACCTCCCCGGCCATTACTGTATAATTTAATGCGAGCGGAGCGTAGAAATCTGCAGCTCATCCCTGCTCTGCATTCAGAAGGGCCCTGTGGCGCCCAGGCTCCTTTCTGTCTCCCAAGTGGCAGGCTGGGTGTCTGTGCGGTGAGACAAGCCCAAGCTCTCTGGGAAGCTGTGGGTATAAGAGGAGTCTGTGGATTCACTGTGAGGTGGCACATAGAAAGGGCTGCATGGGGATCTGCACTCCAGAGCGACAGTGGGAACATGTCACATGTGCCATTGACTCTTGGATCTAACCAAATGCGATGGGACTTTGAGTGGGCCTTCACCCATGTTGAATGGCTTTGAAATGGAATGTCTACCTTATGAAGTGTGGACATTGTTGAAAGGAAAGCAGAAGAGTCCAGCAGATATATCCTGGCAACTGCTTAAATGGAAGGAGGGACAGGAAGACTGGGAGATGATTTCCTTTCTGACCAAGGCAGGATCTCTGGAGCCAGGCTGTGGCTCCAGCTGCTAAGTGAACAGTCTGTGGCTGGATGGCACATGACACTCTGGGCTACTTTGCGGGGGTGCTCCTATGAGCCGTCTCGCCTGGCTGAGAACCAGAGACACACACTCCCAGGGCTCCATGGCTGGTTCAGCTGTGAGGCAGTGTTCTGTGTCTGTCCTTCTCGGGTTGTTTCCTGAGCCGTATCTGGTGGAGCAGGTACAGGGTCTGTGCCCCTCTCAGTGGGCTCAGAGCAAGTCTATTTCTGGCAGCCCCTCCTTGGCTCCCCTGAACTGGGCTGCCTAGTAGATGCCGGCCTGGCTTCATCTTCTCTTCAACCAGACTCAGCAGTGGTGGCTTCCAGAACAGGAGAATGGCAGGCGTGGGTGGGGTGGGGCTGGGGTGGATCCCACAACCTGCCAGCTGGCTGCCTCTGCAAACACTTGGTTCTCAGACCTCCAATGCCTCAAGGTGAGTTCTGGTGATGAGAATGGCACCTGGGGACTGACCCTGAGAGCAGAAAGCAGCTGCAGCCCTCCACTGTGGGAGGGCTGTCCCTGTGAGCTAGTGGGGGCATTCTTGGGGTGGGGCTCCGAGGAATCCACTGACAGGCACCAAAATGCACTCCACAGGGAAGGCTTATTCACAGTGCCCATGGTTGGGAAGTCCAGCCTTGACTCCATTTGCCTCTGTTGTTGGCTTGTGTTTCCATGGAAACCACCAGGGAGCTGAAGTACAGACATATAAAAGTTTTCAGCCGTCATTATTTTAAAGGATCTTGCTTCCTTCCTACCCACATTCCCATGGCTGTTTCTATGGAAACTGGAATAGAAACCACCAGAATGAGAGCGAGGCAAATTCTGGCCATTTCCCAAGGTTGTCCCCAGGCACAAGGAAAGAAAGGGGGAAGAACTGGGAAGTGGGGGCAGTGGAGGAAGGACCCATTCACCCAGTCAGGAGGCCTGGTCCACGGGCTGGGAACCTGGTTAGAGACAGTTTTGTCCATGTTGGGAGGAAGAGCCCCTGGAGGAAGGGCTTGGGATAGATAGCCCTGAATCTGTGTGTGTGTGTGTGTGTGTGTGTGTGTGTGTGTGTGTTGTGTACAAGCATCCATGTTTGCATGTGCATGTATGCATATGTGGGGGTGTGTGGAAGCCAGGGACTGAAGTTGGGTTGTCATTGATTGCTTTTCACCTTATTTGTTGAGACAAGGTCCTTAAACCAGGAGCTCACTGACTCAGCCAGACCAGCTTGACCTGGTGACCACCTGTCCCACCTCACCTCCCCAGCGTTGGCACTATAGGCAGGCTCTCATGCCCAGGTGTTCGTGCTTGCTTGGAAGTGCTTTACCCACAGAGCCATCTTGTCTCCAGCCCCACCCCTCATCTTTGATAACTGTTCTACCCTTGACTCTGTCTTTGGATAGGTGCCATCGGGCCAGAAAAAGAAGAAAAGTGCTTAAGCTGAAGTGGGCTCACCACTGTCTCCAGTCCCCACGTGAGGACTGCGGAAGCCTGGCACAGCCCTGCATCCAGTGAGGCACGGGAAAGAGCACAGCTCTTACCTGGGGTCAGGGAGGCCCAGCAGAAGGGAAGATCATGGCATGAGGTCTCATGTCTCTCATTCCCAGGTCCTCAGTTTGCAGGCTCACTGTCCCGGAGTAATGCTGCTGGTGAGAAGTTGGGCCAAGGACAGAGGAGCAATAGTTTCTTGTGGGCCTCCTGGGGCCTTTCAAAGGCTCTGCTGGGTGGAGCCAGGCAGCAGTGAGCCAGGAGCAGGCTTCCTATTGGTCCCTGAAGTCTATGGCTGGAGGGCTTATGGTCCTGTGCCTTACACATGTGTCCTCCCCAGAGGTATGCCTATCCCCATGGCTGAGAATGATGCTTTCCATATAATAAAGGTCTGTAGATGGGATTGAGTCAGGAATTGTGGAAGGAGATCACCTTGGGCTTGAAATGGAAGGAAGAAATAGATAATTCCACAGTAGTAGTTGTTTTCTTTTTAACAGCTTTATTGAGACATAACTCAATACCATAAATTCACTTGAAAGTAACTATACTGTGGTTCTCAGAGTATCCGCAGTTGTGAAGCCATCACACCTATCTACTTTTATAACCATCGCACCCACCAGAAACCTGAATCCACCATCAATCACTCCCAGCCGCTCTCTGAGCCAAGCCCTGGTGACCTCTGATTTGCATTCTGGGTCTGTGATTTGCTGATTGTGGACATTTCCATAAACAGCACCTCCTTGCCTCAGTCCTGACCCTGGGGTAAACCCTTCTGTCTCTCACCAACAAGCAGGACGTGTGCTGTGTGACTTCCACAGGGGCCCCTCTCTGGTGGGGCAGCCCCTCCCTGTGCCGAGTGGTCTCATCCAGGAAGGGGATGGGCGTCACCCAGGCCTGTCTGTGTCTACTGACATGTCCTTGTGGCCCTGTGCTTTATTTTATCAAGGTGATGTGTGTCACCAGCTGTCACGTGCTGAGGCAGGTGTATCTGCTTAGATCCCATTTGGCAATGGCGTGTGACCCTCCGGGTACATCCATGGGTGCCTCTCGCAGCTGCCCTGCTGATGGCTGTGTGTCTGTCTCGTTAGGGACATTGGTTTGTGGTGTCCTGGTCTTGGGAAGCCTTGTCTGTTTTGGCATGATGACATTCCTGACATGACAGGGCGCAGTGGGGCGGGCTCTCTCCCTCGTCTGCGTTTGGGAGCACACTGGGGAGGACCATTCCTGACATGACAGGGCGCAGTGGGGTGGACTCTCTCCCTCGTCTGCGTTTGGGAGCACACTGGGGAGGACCATTCCTGACATGACAGGGCGCAGTGGGGCGGGCTCTCTCCCTCGTCTGCGTTTGGGAGCACACTGGGGAGGACCATTCCTGACATGACAGGGCGCAGTGGGGTGGACTCTCTCCCTCGTCTGCGTTTGGGAGCACACTGGGGAGGACCATTCCTGACATGACAGGGCGCAGTGGGGCGGGCTCTCTCCCTCGTCTGCGTTTGGGAGCACACTGGGGAGGACCATTCCTGACATGACAGGGCGCAGTGGGGCGGGCTCTCTCCCTCGTCTGCGTTTGGGAGCACACTGGGGAGGACCATTCCTGACATGACAGGGCGCAGTGGGGCGGGCTCTCTCCCTCGTCTGCGTTTGGGAGCACACTGGGGAGGATCATTCCTGACATGACAGGGCGCAGTGGGGCAGGCTCTCTCCCTCGTCTGCGTTTGGGAGCACACTGGGGAGGACTCAAGTTAACATTTCTTAAGTATTTGGTTAAACATGCTAGTGAATCCAGATTTCCTTCTGCAAGATTTTAAATATTTTCATTTATGAGAGATAGAGATAGATGATAGATAGAGATATGATAGATAGATAGATAGATAGATAGATAGATAGATAGCGAGATAATATAGGTGTGCCAGGACCTCTTGCTGCTGGAAACAAACTCCAAACACATGACATAGGCTTTATGTGGGTCCTAGGGAATTGAGCCCAGTCTATCAGGCTTTGCAAGCAAGTGCCTTTAGCCACTGAGCCATCTCCCCAGCCCTGGGAAAGATTTTACATTATCTAATCAGTCTACTTACTGTCTATTCCAATTTTCTATTCTTTCTTGAATTCTTTTCAGTAGTTTGTATTATCCTGGGAATTTTCTGATGTTATCTAGTTTGTAATTTACTGACATACAATTGTTTATAGTATAACATTACCCTTTATACATTTATAAATTTTCTTTTTACTCTCCTTTCATTCCTGAAGTTAGTAAATTGAGGTTTTTTTTTTTCTTGATTCTGTCTAGGTAAAGGTGTTTTCCTTGCAAATAAGCAACAGTGGGTTATACATTTCAGATTTGCTGAAAGAATAGATTTTTAATCTTTTTGCCACATAACAAAGAAGAATTGGTGAGGTTACGGCTATGCTAATTATTATTAAAATAATAGTCTGGGTGAAGGTTTCTAGAATGTAGACCCAGATCAAAGCTTGCCCTCATGCCTGTGGGTCCGTTTAAGTTCAGAAAGCACGAAGGTGAAAGAACTTCGTTCTGGACCATGGGAAACACATCGAGGCGTAGGTGGAGAGTGCTCTGAGTTGGCATCCAGCAGAGGGAGGGGCAGTGGAGCCCGTCCTGGCACGCGATGTTGGCTGATGGCAAAACTAAGAATCCAGCTTATGGAGAATGTTGAGAATGGAGGGTCACATGACTGACGGAAGAAACACAATCAGGCAAGCTCTGAGGAGCAGCAGCCTTCAGTCGGGAGCCTCCTGGCTTCCTGCTGCCTGTGGGCCTCTGGGGCTCTGGGGCTGGGCAGCGCCCTGCAGTCCACACGCCCGTTGCACAGACACAGCCAGTGTGTAGGCGTGTCCTGCTTCCTCGATGGTCATGCCTCTGTTTAGAAACATTCTTTATATTTCTCTCTTATTTATTCTCCTCATAAACATACGGGTATAATTTCTCAATTAAAATAAATAAAGCACATGGGCTGGGAAGATACCTGTTAGCAAAGTGCTTGTCTTGCAGCACGAAGACCTGAGTTCCATCCACAGAGCCCACGTGAAATGAGCTGGGTGTCATGGTGTGCACCTGCGACCTCAGATCTGCAGACATGGAGACGGGTGAGTCCCTGGGGCTCTCTGGCCAGCTAGTCTAGTCTACTTGGAGAGCTCCAGCCAATGGAAGACCCCGTGTCAAAGGATGTGGGCAGTGCACCTGAGGATGAGGCCTAGGGTTCTCCTCTGACCCCTATACCCACCTGGCCACCCCCACCGTGGACATTTACAACACATGCAAACAGACTACACATGCATTAAAAACAAAAGGAAACAAAATGTGAAAACCAATCATTGTAAAGATGAACACCACCCTGATAGAGCTCAGACTGCCGTTACTCCGGGGCAGGTGCGGGGCATGTGAGGGGCCAGAGCCGGCCACGTGCTGATCTTGGTCTGATGCATTGATGCATGCAGTTTGTAAAAGTTCATCCTGCTGTTTGCTCATGATAAATACACACTGGGCCCAACAAGAGAGTCCATGAAGAAAATGAGTCAGTGAGTCCTCTTCAGGCTCACGTGGGCAGGGGTGGCTCTTCCTGACATGAGACACTCTTACCTGGAATGGGGCAGGAGCTATTTGGGGTGTTAATCCCTTCGAATTTGTTAGTTTAACTGTGGAGAGAGGGAGAGAGCTGTAGCCAGGTCTCCTGTGAAGAGAAGTTCAAGTTGCCTCTGAGTCCCTGCTCCAGGACCTATAGGTCCTACTGTGACCTGGCCTGCTCCTCCCAGGCCTGAGCTACTCCTTCCTGGGAGGGACAGTGTCTTGGCCAGCCAGTGTCTCAGCACTCAGCCCTTAGCAGGGGCTCAGTAGCTGTTGATGAATGCATGAATGCATGTGCACCGGGTGATGCAAACACAGCCTTGGAGTCCCTGCAGCCTGGCCCACAGCTTCCATGAGTGAAGAACCTTGTTCTTCCTCATTCTGTGCATTCTGAATACGGCCCTCACTGGTTTCAGAGGGAAGACAGAACATTCTTCCTTGGATGCCCTGTGGGTTGTTTCCAGAGTTGTAGTGCAAAAGCTCTGGTTCAGGGAGGCCTAACCAACCGGGCTTAGCCACCTGCCCCATGGGTAGCGGTGAGAGGCAGAGACAGATTTAATCAAGGTGCATGCCGGGAAGGGGAGCAGACAAAGGCGCCTTGTGGCCCTCAAGTCTGTCTTCAGAGCACTGGCATGAGCTTTAGGTAGGGAAGAATGGGGCAGAGGGCAGGAGGTGTGCGTGACTAAGCAGTTTTGGTTTATCTCAATCCTCGTTCTGCAAGGTGGTTTGGAGCAGTCTTTATCATTTGAGGAGACAATTCAGTTCCCATGAGATGGATGCTCCTGCTTGGGGGTAACCTCATGGTGGGGTGCTCTGCCAGGCTCCAATGTTCCTAGAAACCAAGGTGACTACAGAGTTAGGACAACTGGAATAAGACATTATAAAAGTTGATGTATTAAGATGCCCCAGTTATCCTGGTCTTTGTGCCTCCAATCTTGAAGCAGGTAGAGATGGCTGCCACCTGTGTCTAGACTTGCACTCCTTGAGTGACTGGCATATCTATATGAGTTAGGCAGGAGTGTGACCCAATGTGAAGAAGACAGACACAAAATGAAGGCAGAGATGCCAGACCTTCATCCTTCCTTTAGTTATCTCATGCGTCCAAGATGGAGTCAATGCTTAGCAAAGGCTCCTTCTGTGTCTGTTACACTGTGATGTCCTCAGGGTGCAGCTAGGCATGGGCTCACGTGGTCACAAGGTGGCTGCGCTTTGCACCACTGTCCTACATGTCTTGGGTGGGCTCTACATCTGCCTCCTTTCTGTCTTCAGCCCGAGCAACTGCACAGTGGACATGAGTCAGTGACAACAAACAGATCCAGAAATGGGCACAGAGGGGACGCCTCTCCTTCACTGCTCTGTGTTCAGCATGTCAGACAGCTGGGACGCCATGGCCCTAGGGGGACCATGATCTTCCTGGTCTGGCCTATTCCTGGCCTATTCCCTATGCAAGCATAGTCCAGAATTTGGTGTTGCTTCCAACATCTCTCCACATCTTGCTATAGAAGCCTCAAACACAGAGCCATGGGAGCAGAGGCCAGCTGGAGAGGTGGAACCCCCGGCCAAGGTGACCTCCCCTCTCCACTTTCCTTCACTCTGACATTTCCACACTGTGGGTGTATGGCTTCATCTCAATCTCAATGGCCTGCTTCCTGCCTGGTTAATATTTAAATATAAAAGCACTAAATGAATTTTTAAGGAGTAATTAAGCTTCTTTTATTTCTGCTTAAAGCCTTGAGGGATGGAGGGCCTTCTCTGAAAGCCTCGACCACCCTGCGTGGGGGCAGGGTTCAGCCTCCTCTTCAGAGTATTCCAAAGTCTTCCCTTCACTCTGTGCACCTCTGTTTCTCCCATCCTTGGCCAAGGATGCTCCTGCATTTTGGCAAGTTAACTGGGCACTGCAGACCTATTTATCCCCCAGCCCCAGAGCCTGCTGCCCTGAGCATCTCTCCTGAGTGACCAAGATCTCCTACTGCCCCATGGGCCAACCTGGCTCTGGCTGCTTGTATTAGTTACTCTACCCATCACTTACCAAGCACCCAACAGAAAGCATGTCAAGGAAGGAAGGCTTTATCTTGGCCTGCAGTATGGAGGGCAAACCTTCCATCGTGGAAAGAAGGCAAGGCAGAAAGAGAAGGGGGCTGACTGGTCACATTGCAGCCAGAAACAAGAAGCAGAGGATAGACAAGAAGTGGGGCCAGGCTATAACACCCCAAGCTCCACACTCCGTGGCCCATTTCCTCCAGCAAGACTCCGCAACCTTAAGGCTTTACCATCTCCAAATAGTGCCACAGGTTGAGGACCAAGCCTCCAACACATGGCCTTGGGAATCACTTGTTGCAGTCAGGTTCACATTGCTGGCAGAAAACATCCAACCAAGAGCAGCTTGTGGGGAAAAATGTTTATTTTGTCTTATAGATTTGAGAGGAATCTCCACAATGGCAGGGGAAAATGATGACATGAGAAGAGGGTGGACATTACCTCCTGGCCAACATTAGGTGGACAATAGCAACAGGAGAGTGTGCCAGACACTGGCAAGGGGAAACTGGTTATAACACCCATAAGCTCCCAACAATACACTGCCTCCAGGAGGTATTAATTGCCAAATCTCCATCAGCTGGGTCCTAGCATTCAGAACACCTAAGTTTATGGGGGGAACACCTGAATCAAACCACCACACTGCTCAAGGTCTAAGCCATAGGTCATTGTGTTTCATCTTTTTGGCTCTTTCCCTCTCCTTTTTCTTTATTTCCTTTCTTCTCTCATTCCTATATTTTTTCTGGTGCTGAGAATGGAACCTAGGGCCTCAGGCATGGCTCTGGCCTTATCTTCCTCTTACAAGGACCTTTATAAGGACATTGGATCTACTCAGGTCATCCAGATTAATCTCTTATCTCAAGACCCTCAGTTATATCTACAGAGTCTCTTTGGCCACATAAACAGAAACATGAACAGGCTCTGGGGATTAGGACATGGATTTATGTCTACCACTGTATTACTGTTTTCATCTGACTTTCACATTGATAAAGATTAGGAATAAGGCTGTTAGCACCCATAATTATAGACAAGAAACCATGAAAATTTCCTCCCCTCTCCCACTTCCTCACTCACAAATCCATCCTCCATCATATCCCCTCCCAATCAGTCTCTCTTTAATTTTGATGTCATCATCTTTTCCTCCTATTATGATGGTCTTTGTGTAGCTAGTGTCAGGCACTGTGAAGTCATGGATATCCAGGCCATTTTATGTCTGGAATAGTACATTGTAAGGAGTCTTACCCTTCCTTTGGCTGCTGCATTCTTTCTACCACCTCTTCTGCAATGGACCCTGAACCTTGGAAAGTGTGATAGAGATGTCTAAGTGCTGAGCACTCCTCTGTCACTTCTTCTCAGCATTATGATGCCTTTTGAGTCTTCCCAGTGTTCACCACCTTATGAAAATAGAAATTTCTCTAACCAAAAGCGAGAGCATTAATGTATGGGTATGTACTTTAAGAAAAGTGCTCACAGGGCAGTTTGGTGGGCATAATATATATGCATTTAGCCAGAAAAGAGCAGGCATTACTTCCCTAGGGCTCATGACCTCCCCTGTCATAGTAGCCTTCTTTTTTTATTAAATATTTTTATGATTATTTGTAACAAGACAGAGAAAAATAGAAAGAGAAAGAGAGAGAATGGTGTACCAAGGCTTCCTGCCACTGCAAACAAGCTCTAGACACATGTACTACTTTGTGCATGTGCCTTTATGTGGGTACTGGGGAATTGAACCTGGGCCACCAGGATTTGTAAGCAAGCGCCTTTAACCACTGAGCCATCTCCACAGCCCAAGGCAGTCTTCTTATGCAGGTGGTTAGTTAGGGACACAGGCCTAAAAGATCATAGATGCCACTGGCCATGGACAGACTAGGTGGCAACTCCAGACTGATCCAAGATGGCAAACAAGAAGAACTCCCTGGTTCTTCCTCCTTTATTCTTCCCAGACTCTTTCCTGTGCAGGCTCTTTCTGATTGTACACTGTCTTCCCTGACCCACCAACCAATCAAGGCCTTGTAGATGCATTTGGACTTGGCCAGTGAGGCTCATCCGGCTGGATACCGAACTATAAGAAAACCTGATCTGGGTTGCTATGAGGATTTCCTGTGTAGGACTCCTCCTAGCTTGAGAGCTTTTCTGCCTTACTTTGCTAAAATAAATTTTTCATAATTTACCCTTCTATGTGTCTACACTTGTCCCTTCTTTGCAAGTCATAAGAGAAGGGCTTGAGAGTCACTGGCTTTGGGGGGGGGGGCGTCTAGTGATCATTGAGTGTCCGCCACTCTAACCTCTAAGCTAAGCCCAAACAGAGCTGAAAAATGCTCAACACCAGTGACAATATGACTTTTCTAATTTTCTACAAATCTATCTGAATCGTATGGGAACAATTCTACCAAAATGTGTACTGTGTTGCCATAATCAAAAGTATTGGTTTAGGCGTGGTGGTGCATGCCTTTAATCCAAGCACTTGGGAGGCAGAGGTAGGAGGATTGCTGTGAGTTTGAGGCCACCCTGACACTACGTAGTTAATTTCAGGTCAGCCTGGATCAGAGTGAGACCTTACCTCGAAAAAACAACAACAAAAAAAGTATGTTATTTTATAAACTATTGATTTATTTATGTGACCATGTTTTCAACAACTTTATAAAATTCTTTATGAATTGTTAGTCTTTTCCCCTGTTTCACTGAATTTGGAGCCTGGGGCAAGGCTTCTCCCGCAGTCCCTGGTTCTGTGCTGCTGGGAGGCTGTGTGTGAGCTCTCACTGGGACAGGGCCTCTGGGACCTTGTTTAGGGATTTAATCGCTGCAGTTTTGCACTTCCTTTTGTGTTTCTTTCCTATGACTCCTATGTGAGTGACCTACCTAGGTGGGCAGGCAAGTGGGCGGGGCCTGGGAGGGCGGGGCCTGCACCCCTGACTGCTCAGGCCCCTCTTCATGACTGCCAGGGTCTCTGATCAGGGAGGAGCTGTGTTCTGAGCTCACTGCTGTGAGTTCGTCTTTTTGAGGCAGGAGAATAGGGAGTAGAGGTGGGAAGATCTAGAAGAAAGGCTGTAAACTGAGAGAGAGGAAAGAGGGACAGGGAAAGGAGGTGGAGAGAGGGGAAGGCTAACCAGATGTGGCAGGAGCCACTGGCCCAGTGCAGAAGCCCTGCAAAGGGTCTGAGGGTGACAGTGTGGTCTGCGGCCCATTGTAACAGCAAGGTGAGCTGGGTGGAGACTGAAGATGTTAACAAGACAGCAGTGCCTGGGGTTCACGTAACATCTGCAGCCTGTCCCAGAAAGCCTGGGCTCTTTGTAAATGAGCCCAAAGCCCTCACAACGCAACGCCAAATCCCCATCCTCTGTGCAGAGCTGCTGTTGCCCTTAGATATATAACCTTCCTCTCTCGGAAGTATCTCCCTCTCTAGTGTTGGAGACAGTGTCTCGTGTAGCCCATGTTGGTCTACAACTTGAACTCTCTATATAGCTGAGGATAGCTTTAAACATCTGATCCTTCTGCCCCTACAACTCCAGGACCACAGGATTACAGGTATGTATATCACACCCAGTTTTATGTGGTGCCAGGAGTTGAACCCAGGACTTTGTGTATTCTGGGCAAGCATTTTACCAACTGAGCTACATCGCCAGCCCCAGAAAAATACAGTTTTCAAATAAGTTGTCCCCGCTTCTGCACATGTATGCCCACCTGTCTCTTTGTCCAATTTCTTGGTCCAGGACACAAGGCCCTGAAATCCCTCTAGATGTGCCTGCTGAACTCCCATTTCCCCTAATATCACTTCAGCTTGATTCACACACCTGGCAGGGGGCACCTGCAGCCCAGGGAGGCGGAGGGGGGCTCCTTACACTTAGGTGTTTCTGTCAGGGTGCAGCAAGCCCAGGGAGTTGTCATAACCAAATCACTAGGCTGCAGGTCATAAAATATTGAGAACTATATCATGGAAGAGAAATTAAACCAATAATAAAAACAGCCTGGAGACCAGCAGCAGCTCTCTTATTTATGAGGACTGTCTTTTAGGGGAGCTCCTGGGTGGGTACAGGGATTGAGTCACCAGGCTGCCTTTCCTGAGTGGTCCTGTTGCTCAAGGCTGCCTCTCCCTAGTTCCTGTCAGAGCACAGTGTTTGTGTCACACGGACAGAAGAGGGGATGGCAGCTCTCACAGGCCCCATCCTGGGAGCAGCCATAGGCAGGAGCCTGCAGAGGTGCCCCCTTTCTCCTGTGTGCAGCTGGGGTGCCCCTGCCCCACCACGGGGTGCGCGGAGACCTGCGGCATCACTTCCAATGTGGAGGAGTTGGCTGGGTGGGGGGAGGGTGGCATCTTGCAGGACACTGGGGTTTCCTGGGACTTTTAGTATTTTATTTTGAATGTGACTGTCTCTGGAGCAGCTTGTCTGGAAATCTTGGCAGGGAGGGCAAGAGGACTGAAGTGCAGAGCGTGGGATGGAGGGTACTTGTGCAGCAGTGTCGGTACCCCCTCCTATTGATTCTCTGTTCCCGCTGCAAGCTCAGCTCCCTAATGGAAAGAGACATAGGCAATCCCTCTTTCAGACAAGGCTGGGCTGAGGAGTGACTTCCTGTGCTCTCTGGCTCTCATCCAGCTCCTGCTCCCACAGGCTGTGGTCCTTGGGGCAAGTCACACGATCTCCTGGTGCCTCTGTTTTCTGAAATGGAGGGGTTATGGTGTATGCTTATGAATGCACGAGTGCCTCACTGTATTTGAGCATGCATGCGTGTGTGACTGCTTATATGTGCACACACGCCTCACTCAGCATACACACACATACTGCTACATTCATGCACGTTCAGATACCCTCGTACACACAAGCCCACAGTACGCAATCAGATACCCACACCCACACCCCATATACATAGCACCCCCGTGCCCCCCTGTGCACACACACTCTGAACACTGAGGAGTCACCTTCCAGGTGAGCTTGGTGCCTGCTGAGCCCAGATTTCTTCTCATCCCCACAAGGCTGTGCCCACGACCTGGCATGCACTTGAGATGTCTGTCTGACACGTTACTCCAGGCAGAGCTTTGTGCTTCCAAAGTCCCCCAGGAGCAGTGGTTTGCTGCGCAGCGGCCTGTGATGGAGCTGAGTCACCAGGTGGCAAGTTCGTGTCGGCAGAACACCATCATCTACTTCAAACAAAAACAAACAAACAAGCAAATGCATGTGTGTGTGTGTGTGTGTGTGTGTGTGTGTGTGCGCTAGTGCACACACATAGTGCACATGCGTATGAAGGCCAGAGGAAGGTATGGCAGGCCTCCTCTGTCACTCTGTGGCTATTTCCCTGAGGCAGAGCCTCTCTGAACCTGGGTTTCCTCATTTTGGTTGCACTGGCTGATCAGGGAGCCCCAGGAGCCTCCCTGTCTCTATCTCCCAGTGCCGGTGGGTGGCTTTTTATGTGCATGCTGCAAGGTCAAACTCAGGTCTTCATGATTGTGTAACAAGAGCTCTAACCTGCTGAGCTCTCTTCCCAGACCCGAATTTATATTTTTAATTTGGAGTTTGTTGCTGTGATTGTTTTGCGCTTAATTTATTAATATGCTCTGTTTTTCAACTCAAATAAAAGCAAAAATTAGAGGCACGTGTGTCTAGTTGAATACTTGAACCAGTTAAACAGAATTATACTTAGTATTTCAGTCAACACTGAAGACTGAGAGGCTGCCCTATGCTCTCTGTGATCTACACTTGAAATATTTTCAAGAGTCCTTGGTCAGGACTCTGCAAACAAAGTCAGGCCACCGCAGCCCATTGCTTGTTGTCATAAATAAAGCTTTATTGGCACACATCCATGCCAGTACTTTGTCATGTGGCCAGCGCTGCTTTCCTCAGAGCTGGTGGCCAAGCTGTGTCCCCAAAAACTGCATGGCTGGAAACAGCATCTGTCCCCTCAGTAAGTCTGTGACACTCACATCCAATCAGCAGCTTTATATAACTACCTGAACAGCAGAATCCACTGATAAAATCCAAAATATGTCAGATCCCTCCCTGGCCCTGTGCAGACTTCTGACTGGAATTAGGGGTGGGTCAGTAGTCCCAGCCATGAGTCTTCTACAAGCCCCAGCTGGCTCAATGCTGCCTGCTGTCCTGGGCCCTGCAGGAGACAGGCTGCAGACACTCAGTCGATGGTGGGTGACTGACAGGTGACAGGACATGGGTCACCACACCTGTGTAAGGAGCAAGCACCTGTGACAGCACCAGGACCAGGCTGGAGGCCGCACTTGCAATGCCATGCCCAGTGGTTCTTGTCCTTCCGACTCCCCTAGGCCCGGTGGAGAGCCTGGCTTCCTGACTCCCTCGATCTTGTCATGGCTCAGGTGCATCATTTTATTCCTCTAACACATTCATGCCAGCAGCCACTCCCCAAACCTCTGGGAGATACCTCAGACACATTTACTCCAGTTTATTTTTATTTATTGCTTTTGTGTATGTGTTTTGTGTGTGTGCTTGTGTGTATGTATGTGTGCAGGTGCTCATGAATGTGTGCACACCTGAGTGGAAAGGCTGCTTTACTTTTTTGGGCACCTGTGCATGTGTGTGTGCCCTCATGTGTGGGTGTATGTGCATGTGTCTGTGCCCTTACAGTGCCCCCTGTACTCGCTGGTGGCTGAACATGCTCAACTGCGGTGGCTAGAGAAGAACGTCTGGTGAGCTGCTCCATTACTCCTCTACCCACTCTTGGTTTTCTTGTTTCTTTGCTTTTGTTTTTCAAGATAAGGTCTCACTGGGATCCACTATGTAGTCTCAGGGTGGCCTTGAACTCACAGTTATCCTCCTACCTCTGCTTCCCAAGTGCTGGGACTGAAGGCATATACCACTACACCTGACTCCTCTGCCCATTCTTTTTTTTTAAAAAAATGTATTTTATTTATTTATTTATTGCAGAGAGAGAGAGAGAGAGAGAGAGAGAGAGAGAGAGAGAGATGCAGACAGATAGAGACAGAATGGGTGTGCCAGGGCCTCCAGCCACTGCAAATGAATTCCAGACATAGGTACCACCTTGCACATCTGTCTCACATGGGTACTAGGGAACTATACCTGGGTCCCCAGGCTTTGTAGGCAAGTGCCTTGTCCCTCCAGCCCTCCTCTGCCCATTCTTACTTGAGTTGGAGTCTCTTACTGTTCCCAGAGCTTATATATTTTTTTCACAGTCTCTGGCAATTCCTGGGTCTTTCCTTCCCGGGGAGACTGGGATTACAGGTGTGCATGGCCATGCTAGCTGTTTATGTGCATTCTGGAGATTTGAATTCAGATTGTCTCTGGTCCCTTCAGGTCCTCATGCTTGCCTGGACAGCACACTTAACTGCAGAGCCATGTCTCCAGCCCAGCCACTTCATTTTCTGGGACAGGGTTTGTCACTGAACCAAGAGCTTGCCAATTCAGCTCGGCTAGCTAGCCAGCGTTGCCCTAGGAATCCCCCGTCTCCACCTCACCAGTGCTGGGATTTCAGGCTCAGACCATCATGCCCAGCACTGTCTGTGGGTACTGAGAAGCCAAACTCATGTCCTCATGTTTGTGTGGCACCCAGTCTACTCACTGAGCCATCTCCCCAGCCCTGTTCCCCAGTTTATGGATATTAATGTCAACATCGCTGAGACGCCTGGGATGAGGTTCAGGAGTTCACTTGTTCTTCCTTACAAAGAAGACTGCTGCATCCAAGCATGCAGAATATGTTTACCTGATAGCATGAGGCACATCTCCTGAGGTCAGGAGTTGCTCTACAAGCCTATGGCTGGAGACTTGCAGATACCAGGAGTCTGTCCCTGTCTACCATGGCCTCTCAATTCTCTCACACCTGCACAGAAAATGGCTTAGGACATGGCTGAGGCAATTCCTCAGAGCCATTATGGGATGTTGGCTAGTCCTGTCGACATAACTAAACTCCAGAGAGGAAGAAGGTGACACAGAGGGAGCTCTGAGGAGGAGAGGAGTGTCGGGTGGGAGGGAGGAAAGTTCTCGAGGCTGTGTTCTAGATAGAAGTCACCAGCCCTCCCTACCAGTCCACCAGCACCATCCACCATGGAGACAAATGCATTTGCCTCTAGTGCAGGATTATTTATTTCAGCATGGAAAGGGAGGGCATGGAGGAGTGAGAAGTGTAGTAATGGGAGACTGGAGTGGCGATTCATCATTTGATAAAGAGAGGTTCCCAAAGAATGCCACTGGGCGTCTGCAGGACTGGGGTGTCTGCAGAAGGGAGCCAGTGCAGGGCAGGCCCATGGCCCCAACCTCTTTCTTCCTTGGGGTTGGAGCTGCTGAGACCCATTCGTTCAGGGATTAGTAACTGAGGGGTGGGTAAAGGTTTATTCTCCCCACAGGGAACAGGAGCTGCAATTAGAAACTCAAGAAAACGCCAGCGATGGATACAAGCACCAGATGCTGCTTCTGCCCGCGTGCAGGCGCTGAGCGCAGGGCTTGCGGCACCACTGCGCCTCCAGGGCTCCTGGTGCGTGGGCGCAGGAGCTCGGCACATGTCGCTAGTGTGCATGAAGGGAGAGTGGAGGTAGGGCAAAACGAGAGAGAGAGAGAGAGAGAGAGAGAGAGACTATCACATCATTTACAGCTTCTGTAGGGTTAGGTGAGCACTGAAGTAAGGTGTCAAAGACAGGGAGAGGGAGAAGAGCAGACCTGAAATGTTGGAAACCCGCACCCTCAGTTTTTCATTGAAGGAGAAGACGCCTTCAAGCATGGAGAGAAAAGTTGGAATGAGCATGTTGTCAGGATTAGGAAGTACCTCTCCCCCTGATGCCCTGTCCCATGGGATGGAGCCTTCGGGACCCTTCCTAGTCCAGCTGAGAAGCCTAAGCCTGTCCAGTGCTGTGCATGCCATGAATACACCGCATGGGCATGTGTGTTTTCTTCTGGGCTGAGGATGGAACCCAGGGCTGCATGCACGCTGGGAAGTGCTCTGCCACTGAGCTCCTGCGCACACGCACCAGGAGCCCCGGAGGCGCAGTGGTGCCGCGAGCCCTGCGCTCAGCGCCTGCACGCGGGCAGAAGCAGCATCTGATGCTTGTATCCATCGCTGGCGTTTTCTTGAGTTTCTAATTGCAGCTCCTGTTCCCTGTGGGGAGAATAAACCTTTACCCACCCCTCAGTTACTAATCCCTGAACGAATGGGTCTCTACCACAATCCAGCGTGGCCTGTGTGTGGCAGGCATGTGTGTGCACAGAAGTGTGTATCCCGCACGTGTTTGTGCCGGCCAGAGGAGGGTGTTGGCGCTTTTCTACCGCTCTGCTTCCCGGCTTCCTGGAGATGGTCTCTCACTGAACACGGAGCGCACCTTTTCCCTGCTGCACTGACCAGGAAGCCCCAGTGATGCCCTGTCCCTGCTCCCGTCAGAGCAGGAGGATCGGCATTTTGAGTGGGTGCTCATGCTTGCGCTGCAGTGCGCTTACCCACCGAGCCGTCTCCCCGGCCCCTACATGTGTTCTTTGTCAGTGTCGCCCACCTCCCTAAACCTTTGCGGGGTGCCTCATGTTCCTCTGTGTACATAAGTACTCCTCTGGGGAGGGAGGTGCTGACCCTGGGGAGGGGGGTAGCACTCTTTGAGAGAGTCTGTGGGGGGCCAGCCCTGACCTCAGCTTGTCAGGACACTTCTCTTAGCCCCACAGAGACACGCCCAGGCTGTGCTGGCACAGGAAATGACCAAGGCAGGCGGTGTGTGCCCTGGCTCCCGGGCTTCTGCTTTACCTCAGCCAGCTGCTCTGAGCTGCGCTGTCCATATGCAGCCCGCTGTAGATGGTGCCCACAGACTCCGCCTGGCACCGTTAGACACCACTATTTTTCTTTTGGGAATCAGTAAATTTTCACTAATTTCCCCAAACATTACCAGAGTCTGTTTTCTTAAAGTACAGACATATACAGTATGTTCATCATTTTAAATATCATTGCCTTAATGGCTGGAAATGTTCTCTAGCTGTTTCTTCGAACTGTGAACAATTAGAGAATAGCACATTTCATTTCAGAAATAAGTACTGATAGTGATCTCCACAAACATCAGATGGTAGGATAATTAAATTAGGGTAATACACTAGTTCCTTTGCTAATCACTGACAATCCATAGTGGCTATAATAACAGTGATTTGTCATGTCAGACCTGCGGTGGAGTCCATAGTGATGGAGACAGGCTCAGCTAATGAACCCACAGATCGCATTCCTACAGATGAGCCAAAACACTGGCTTCTGTAGCATCTGGCTGGCAGAAGCTTGGCCCTCAGAGGCTCTGGCTGTCAGGTTGAGTCCATAGGGGAGCAGGGTGGGTGCCTGTGTGTACGTGTGTGCGTGCATGTGCGTGTCCATATCTCATGTGTTCCTCATGATGGCCTTGGGGTGTCATTGCCTTACTTTATGCATGCTGTGGGATGATTCAGTGGCCCTTCTGAACTCATGAGTCTGCAACATGTGACTTGTGCCCCACACTGTCCTGTCCAGCACACAGTAGGTGCTTGTGCTCAGGTTGCCCTGATAGAATCTGGACTTCCTCCATCTCTAATCCTAGCAGAGTAAGGACATGAAAGTGTGTACTGCTAGATAACAATATATCACAAAAGCTCTGTGACATTGGAGTAGGTGACTGGTTTTTGGGTATGAATCCCAAAGCACAGACAACAGCAGTGGAGACAGACAACGGGCATTATACTTAAAGGCTTCTTCTCAGCCAAAGAGCTTCAACAGAGCAGGACTCAGACACACCAGGGGAGGAAACATTTGTAACCACACTTCTGAAGAGGGGTTGGTACCCAGAGCTCAGTGGAAGAAAACAGCACAGTGGAGAAGTGAGTCAAGGCATGAGTACGTGCTTCTCAAAAGAAGACGTGGGGCTGTTCCACTGGTGCATGACAGATGGATTAAACCGCCACTCACTGGGAGACGTGAATTCACACCCACACGAGCTGTCGCTTCCAGGCTGTTACAATGTCTGCAATCAGAGAGATGACAGGTAAGTGCTGGTGAAAAGAGAACCCATGGACACCGTAGAATAGTATTATGAAAAATGGTATGGAGATTCCTCAAAAGGCTGAATATGAAATTATCTGAACTCCCCAGGCATTGCTGCAAACCTGTGTGCTAAAGAGCTCTCTGTGTGCTCATGTTCATAATATTCTCCCAAATAGTGGAGGTAACAGAACAGAACTGAGTGGCCATCAGTTGATGAATGGATTAAAAAGGTCCATACACACAGAACACCATTCAGCTACAGAGGAAAGAAATCTTGTCATTTACAGCAGCAAAACTGTAGCCTGAGGGCATATGATATATGGAGTATGCCAGGTATCCCAAGGCAAATACTACAGGCTGCTTAGGTAGAATCTGAAATCACCAAACAGAACAGAGAGTAGAATGGGGCTACCATGCTCTTGGGAGTGGGCTTGGGAAGACATTGTCAATGGCTACACAATTTCAGTGAGGTAGAAGGGATAGTTCAAACGCCATATGATATTCAATAGCAACATATGCTGACAAAAGGGAGGAAACCAAAGGAGACAAGTGAGTGAAGAGATCATGCTGATGAGTTGAGTCAACCCAGTTAGATATCAATCCTATAGCGTTAGTAAAGTTTCTATCAAAGTTCAAAGAATGTTCATTTTGTAGACATAACAAGCTTATCCTTAACTTATGTGAAAGGTTCAGGTCAGTGTGTAGCTAGAGCAATTTTGAAAAGGAGTGAGGTGGGAGGAATCAGTGTAATCAGTTTGGTGACTTCCGTAGCTGCATGAATCCAGGCAGGTGCCGGGGAGGGAGTAGACAGAGGGCTCAGTGAGGAGGAACAGAGAATTACATCCACGGCCACAGGAATCTGCCTTGATGTTGGGCACATATGCAAAAGCAATTTGATTGAAGGATTCCTTTGAACAAGTGAGCCTGGAGCAACTGGACATCCACAAGCACAAAATAACCCTTCATCTTAAGTCTCACACTTATACGAAAAGGAAATCAAAGTGGATCACAGACTCAGAAGGAAAACACGAACACCTAATGCCTTTCTTTTCAGAAGGTGAGGCAGAGCTGCTGGACTCGGCATTGAAAGAAGAGTTCATGGATGGAGAAAGCGACAAGTCAAAATGGAAAAGCCCTTTGTGAAACTTCACGTGGCCAGAACGCAAAGCTGTACACAGGGTGTAGATGTTGGCTACGTCCATGTCTAGCAGAGGACAGGGCGCTGGAATATACACAGCTCACTCTCCAATAGCGAATCCTGAGCAGTGGCACCAGCAGCCACGTCCTCCATAGAGGAGGATGCATGGATGGATGTTAGACAAGCTCAGGAGAGGGATTTAGCATGGTTAGCAGGAAAGGGGGAAGCATAGTGAAATCACACGGAGATCTCACTGGACTCCTATGGGAGCCACTGCAATGCAAATGTGACAGTGCTACATGCCAGGGAGGACAGAGGAGCTGACCGCTCAGACACTGCTGAGGGAATGTGGATGGGAGGCCTCATAAGAAAAGGGTTTGTCAGTAACTTCCACATGGCTGAGCCTTTATACTCTTGGGACTCTATCTCAGAGAAATGGAAGTTTATGGTCACTCAGACACCTGTGAGTGGTCATAACAGCTCCTATTTGAAGTACATGGTGCGTCTAGTGGGCAGAGTGAATCACAGGATCTCAGAAAGATAAGACACCTATAGACCAGATGAAGGTGGTAAAATGTGGCTGGGGCAAAGCAGAGGAGGGGCAGAGGGATGAAGAGGGAGGCAGGGATGGAAGGAGCCTGTGTGGTCAACAGGCCTGCATGACCACAGAGTGTGGAGTGCTCTTCAGCCATGAAGAAGAGTGGACTATTTTCACTCACAGCAAAGTGAACTGAGATGGAAGACATTATGTTAAGTGAAAAGAGCCAGACATAGATGGGCAAGACCCACACGTTCTTTCTCACCTGGGCCGTGTGTGACAAAGGGCTGGAGAGGCCACCCCAGCCACATACTTATTTGTGTGATGAGGAGTGCTGGGCTTCAGGGAGAGCCGAGCCTCAGAGATGAGGGAGGAAACTTCTGGCCCTCTCTCCATGCTGTGCAGGCACATGACCTACCCTAAATCAGTCTTTTCAGAACTGCTGTTGAGCCTCTCCTGGGCATCTTGCTCCGCTCTCCTCACATGAGAGGGAGGGCCCAAGGCCTCTTGATTTGACTCTGGTCCCACCATGTGCTGTGTTCCTACCCCTTCATCTTCACCATCCTGACCGCTCCCAACAGAGGTCACTGAAAATCCAGGAGGGATCCCTTGGTCCAGGTATACAGAGGGGACAGCTTGGTTTGCATGAATTCCCATCGCCCCCTGCCCCAGGTAAACACAGCTTGTCAGTGCCATCACCAATGGCACAGTAGTTGTGTGAACCCTGGATAAGGTGTACGAGTGTGTATGGGTGTGCCTGCATGTGCCTATGGACGTGTCTGTGTCTTCCCGTGTCTCTCTGTGTGAGTATAAGTGTGCACCTCTCTCTGTGTCTCCCTCTCTCTCTCCTGTCTTTCTCTCCTCTCTCTCTCTCTCTCTCTCTCTCTCTCTCTCTCTCTCTCTGTGCCTCTGTGTGTGTGGTGTAGTTATCTTATTGTTGAGAAAACACACCAGATGACCAAAAGCAGTTGATGGGAGGAAAGGGTTGACTTTGTCTTACAGTTTGAGGGGAAGCTTCATGATGGCAGGGGAATGCATGGCACAAGCAGAGGTTGGATATCACTTGTGCCACAGCAGGTGGAAAGCAGCAAGAGAGTGAGCTGAGTTCTGGCCAGGAGGAGCTGTCTATAATACTCTTAAATCTGCCTCCAGAAACACAGCCCCTCAAGCAAGGCTCCACCTCCCAAGTTGCCACTAGCTGGGGACCAACCACTGAAAACACATGTGTCTATAGAGGACCTCTGATTCAAACCACTGTATTGTGTGTGCCCATGTTTGTTCCTGTGTCTGTCTCTCTGTCACTGTATGAGTCTATTGTGCATCTGTGAGGTTTTCTCTTTTTTTCATGTGTGTGCCTCTCTGTGTCTCTGTGTGTGTGCCTGTGTGCACATGTGTGTTTCTCTATGTCTTTATGTGAGTATATATGTGTGCAAGTGTGTCTCTGTGTGCATGTCTTTATGTATGCCCGTGTGTATCTCTTTCTCTGTGTCTCTCTGACTTTCTGTGTGTCTGTGTATTTATGTGAGCCTGTGTGCCTGAGTGTGTCTTTGTGTGACTCTGTATGAGTGTGTGTCTCTCTGTTGCTCTGTGCCTTTCTGTGTCTCTCTGTGTTTCTATGCATCTCTCTGTCTGTGTGTGTGCTACTGTGAGCCTGTGTGTTTCTCTCTGCATGCGTGTCTGTGGTGTGATGTGTGTCGCAGCATTCTGAGCTCACACCAGTGTGTTGGGAGCATCACTCCCCACAGGGCTGGTCAGGTCACCTATGTGGGCATGTGTGAGCCTATGAGCAAATTCCCGATAACAAATGAAAGTGTAGAGTTTCCAAAGCAACCGCTGGCCACAAGGTAAAGATAGATTCTTTTGTGCCTGGCCTGTCACCATGTGCAGTGCAGAGCCCTCAGTTTCCACTGGGAAGAAGGCACCTGCCGTCCTCCTGGCTCTGCCTGCTGTAATGGAGGGGAGGTGTGGAGTGGCTGTGAGAGTACTCATTTACTTTTCCTGAGCATCACACTCTCAGGAAAAAATGTAACTATTTTATTTCTAGAACTGGCAGTATGAACACAGAATGCAGGGTGTGCTTTGATATTAAATGTTTTTTATCATGCATATTTTTCTACTGATAACTTTCGCTTTGACAACTCACTCATATGCAAGTATTAACGATGATTTTGACCCATATGGACAATGGCAAATTATCTTAAATGCATATTTGCATTCACTGTCTTGTAGGACAGATTATGGACATGTTTTCCAGTAATATTTGGCTCACACTAGTATGGTTACATGGACGGAGACTCCTGTGGTAATGTGAGGGTGTCACGCTGTAATCGTTGGTTATGGTACAGGGTGGTTTCATGTCATGCCAAATGGGAGGGGACTCTAGTTCTGAAATATTTGTTACTAGCTGCTAGCACCAGTCAGCTAATCATGTTATTACAGCAGCTGTGTAAAATTATGAGCTGCTTGCCAGTTGCCTTTGGAAATCAAAGTGTAAGGATGCCTTTGTAGCTCTCGTTTGCATATGTTTTGGACTGCACGATTGTGGAGGCGTGTGATCCCGCACCCTCTGCTGTCACGAGCAGCTTGCGCGAACCCTCCTGGCATCTGGGGTCTGACGCAGCCCTGCTTCCTGTGAGGTCAGGGTCCACAGACAGGATTTGAGGGTGTAGCCTGGAGCCCCACCTGCAGCACACATCTAGCTCTCTGCACAGGTGTGCTGCACACCTTACGTGTCTCCTCCTGTACAGCCCTGGTGTGCTATTTTTCCCGTCAGCTTCCATCTCCAAGGATTCCATTGACTTCCCGCTGTGGACGGCATCTCAGGCATTCTCTGCCCTGACCCACCCTTCATCATCTACTCACACCCACTTGCACTAGGGAAAGAGCCTTGGCTATACCGAGTTCTCCTAAGTCTTGCCTCTGCAGGCCCCACATCTGTACTTGCTTTCTGAGGTCTTGCTTCACCTTCCTCATCTGGCTCATCCTCTATCCCCTGGTGCTTGAGGGAGATTTGATTCCCAGTTGACTCGGCTCTCTCAGTGGATGCTCAGATGTTCCCTGTCTGTCCACGTCTATGGATCTGTTCTGGGCTTCAAGACCAAGCACATCATGGCAGAGATGTGCAGAGGGCTCCAGGCCGAAGCTGTCAGCCTGTGCTGTCAGACTTTGGAGATGCAGCACATGCTGCCTCATGCTTCCCAGTTGCTTTGTCTGGCCAGCAAGGCTGGCAATATCTAGACCAGAGCCAGCAGCAACGAGGGCTTGAATTCCAAAGCAAAGTAGATCCCACAGGTAGAGAGGTGGCTCCCAATTGTGCTTTGGCAAAAGCTGTAAGAGGGCATGCTTGAATTTGGCCTTCTCAGCAGAAGGGCTGAGTCATCTTACAGTTTCCCACCTATATTGCCCCATTCCCCAAGGTCCACAGGTTCTTTAGCAACTGAATAGAAACCAACGACTTCTGAAGATGTGCGGATTCTTTAGTTAAGTTCTGAGACCCCATTCTAGCGTTGTACATGGGCCATCATGCTCCTGTAGCTGTGGTCAGCCTTGGACCCCATACATGTCTGTCCCATGCTCTCATGGTTGTGGTCAGCCCTGTGCCCCATGCATGTCTGATTGTCTGTGGTCACCCTTGAGTCCGGTGCATGTCTATATGTCTGTGGTAAGCCCTGTGTCTCACACATGCCCATGGTCGTTCCTGGGTCCTGTGCATGCTCGTGGTCACACTGGGGTCCTTTGCACGTTTGTAGTCAGTCCTGGGTCCTGTGCATGCCTGTCTCATGCTCTTGTAGCCATGGTCAGCTTGGGGTCATTGTCTCTATGTAGCTAGTCATCCAGATACTTGGGCTCAACAGTTAAACAACTGTCACTTCTCTCCCCTGCAGTTCTGTAGGCAATTTGAGCTGGTCTCAGGTCACTTGGTGATTGCTGTCATTTGGCAGCTTGACAGCAGACAGCTGGCTGTCCAAGGTGATCCACACCCATGTCTGGCATGTGGTACTGAGCATTGATTATGTGGCCTTCTACCCCAAAACTGAGGTCTGTGCCCTTTGCTGGGGGAAGGACAACATAGTATTGTAGGGTGAGCTTGCATAACAGCCTGGCCCAGGAAAGGGAAGTGTCTTGTAGACAGGTCAGAACCTGCTTTGCCCTGTTTCTGCTTCGGTGGGGTTGTGGTTGTTCCAGAGGAGCTTGGAGAACCTGGAAGGAGGAAAGAGCAGCTCCTTCAAGGAGGGAGGGAGGCTGAAGTGAGAGTGAGAAGACACCCAGTGTAGACAAGGCCATGGACAGCAGGTGCTCTTGCTCTGAGACTGCATGCTGGGCCTCCTGGGAGGGAAACATGGACAATTCAGAATGCAGAATACTCTTGAGGCATCATCCCAAGGGAGGAACCACCCTATTGCTGACCCTGCACTGGAGAACATCCCATAGATGTGCAAAAGCAAGTGGACAGAGACAATCCAGATGCCACAGTGGGGCTGTTGGATGAGATGGTTTAGCCAAACAGTGGAACACTAGGCAGATATTAAAAGAAATACCCCTTTAGTGTTGACCAGTACACACAAGAGCAGCAATATCAGAATATTCAGATAAATGAAAAAAAAACGCCATAGATAATGCCACCTCTGTGCAATACATTATTGTATGTTCCCAACATCTGTGGGAAGAAAGCAGAGCAAACACTGGTAAACTCTAGTTACTCAAAGGCCAGAAGACCTGGGAATTGGGAGGATGTCCATTACCTGCTCCAGAAGGCATGGGCAGGTGGGAGCTGAGACCTCCTGGGCCAGTGATGTATTTGGGAGTGAGCCAGGAACTTGTATCCATGAGAGGAGAGGACAGAAGCAGAGAGGAGAGACGCATGAGGAGCTTGGCCTGATGGGACAAAACAAGGGACAAGTTTTCCATGAGCTGTCCTTAGAGAAGTCCAAGGTCCAGTGGAAGTCAAGATATGTGCTCAGGTTTGTTCGCTACTAGTGCCGGGCCACACGGGCTAAATGCATTGCCCCTAGTCACTGGGCCATTAGAGAGACAAATAATCATTGAGGACAGGGCAGCTAGGGACATCTTAATCTGGACTATACCTTAGGACTTAATTCGTACACTATGCTTGTCTTGAAGGTTCTGGTTTGGAGAGATGGAAGTGGGACCAGAGTCTGAAGGTCATGATGTCTGCAGCCACGTCTCAAATGTTCCACTCACAGTGACACTGTGAGCCTCAGCTCCATACACACAACCATAGCAAGTGACCCCCTGGCACAAGGACATGTGTGCACAGGTTTTTGTATTGTTCTCCACCAAACCTACTCTGGAGGTGCACTTGGGACCCTCAGTCTGAAGGCAGCCTTTTGGGCTTGGAAGCTGATACTCTGTGTGGGACTTGTGAGATCTGCTGAGTTGGAGTCTAGGGGCTTCAGGAACACAGGAAGCATTTCTCAAATGATTGTGACTTTCTGGCCTTGCAAGTCTTCAACTCACGTAGTGCTTGGAGCACCTACTCTGGCAGATTCATTGTTCCATGGTGGCTGGTTTTGCTGATGGGTGGTGGAGTCCAGGTAATGAAGGGCTTTCTCAGGGCCAACTGAGCATGGTGGGGATGGTGAGAATGAGTCAAGCCCATCCTAAAGTTAGATCACCCAGCGTTGGTGTTGAGGGCAGAGGGTGTGGAGGAACTGAACTTGCAGGACCCAGCAATACCCCCAGTGAGATGCATGCAAACACTGTGCCTGGGGGCTCCTTCCCCACTGTCCCCTGACTCTGCCCTTTGTTTTGCAGTGGCCATTCCCAGCCTTGGCAGGGGAAGCAGTTCCTCACGGGGCCACTGCTTGCTCTCACGATTTCCTCTCCTGCTTCCCAATTGGATGGATTTGGCCCTGAGGACACAGTCCATCTCCTGCTAGCCTGTGTGACCAGGCAGCAGCACATGGCCTTTAGTCATAAAGCCAGGCAGCTGTCGGCCACTCACTGCTCTGCTGAGCTGAAATGGCCACAGTGAAAAATGCTTATGACTCCATGTGGGAATAATTCATAAAAGTTTTAAAAACTTCCTCCTGGCTCTCTCTATGCTTTCAATTTTATGTGACGGCAAATGAAAAAATGGCCTCCACTCTCTAGCCATACCCCCATCCCTCTGTCATGCGTATGTCCCAGCAGAGTCTGAAAAACCAGGGAAATACAGAGGCTAGATCCCAGATCCTAAGCAAGCTCCTATGCAGTTTCTTCTTCTTTTTAAATTTATTTTTTATTAGATATAGACATATTTAGTATGTAAATAACACATGTTGGTACCATCCTTTCCCTCCTCCCTGTCCCTTTCCTGAAGAGGCCTTCCTTCTTGGGGATGCAGGTCAACCCCATGGGGATTGTGGGTCATGCATTATGGGGGCAGCAGTCAGTTATGGGGGAGAAGCAATGTCTCTGTGCAAAATGTCCCAACTTGGGGCTCTAACAATCTTTTCGTCTCCTCTTCTGCAAAATCCCCTGAGCCATATATTGGGTGCATTTTAAGTCTATTTCAGTGATGGGCTCTTAGGAGCCTCTGGATCTCTGGTTTGGTAGGTGTTGAGTGTCCTCAGTGTCTATCTCCTTCACCCTTGTGCTGATATTAGATTCACTAAGAAAGCAGCACTCTTGCTCATTTCCCCAATTCCTCTGTGGTTTCATCTGGGGCCGGGGTGGAGTGTAGATTGCTTTTGATAAGATTGACATTTTCACAATATTGATTCTTCCAATCCAAGAACGTGGGATGTCTTTCCATTTCCTTTCGTCTTCTGCAATTTCTTGCTTGAGCATTTTAAAGTTCTCATTGTAGAGTTCCTTCACTTCCTTGGTTAGGTTTATTCCAAGGTACTTTATTATTATTATCATTAATAATTAATTGATGGAATTGTGAATGGGAGAGGTTCCCTAATTCATCCTCCACATGTTTCATATTTGTATATGGGAAAGCTACTGATTTCTGAGTTTTTATTTTTTATCCTGCTAAACTTCTAAAAGTGTTTATCAGCTCTGTTTGCTGGCAGAATCTTTAGGGCCCTTTATGTATAAAATTGTATCATCTTCAAATAATGATAATTTGATGTCTTCCTTTCCAATTTGTATCCCTTTTATGAGTGTCTCTTGCCTTATTGCTATAGCTAGGACTTCTAGTACTATATTGAATAAAAGGGTGAACAGTGGACACCCTTGTTTTGTTCCTTAGTTTGGTGGAAAGGCTTCAAGTTTTTCCCCATTTAGTATTATGTTGGCTGTAGGTTTTTCATAAATAGCTTTTATTATGTTGAGATATGTTCCTTTTATTCCCATTTTCTGTAGAACTTTTACCTTGAAGGGATGTTAGATTTTGTCGAATGCTTTTTCTGCATCTATTGAGATGGTCATGTGATTTTTGTCCTTCAGTCCATTTATATAGTATACTACAATTATCAGTTTGCATAGTTGAACCATCCCTGCATCTCTGACATAAAGCTTACTTGTTAGGGGTGAATAATCTTTCTGATATATTCTTGTATTCTGTTTGCCAATATTTTCTTGAGAATTTTTTAATCTATGTTCATGAGGAAGATTGGTCTGTAATTTTCTTTTTTTGTTCTGTCTTTGTCTGGTTTTGGTATTAGGGTGATGCTGGTTTCATAGAAGGAGTCTGGTAGAATTCCTTACTTTTCTATTTCATTGAAAAGTTTGAGAAACAGCGGTGTTAGTTTTTCTGTGAAGGTTTGGTAAAATTCACCAGTGAATCCATCTGGGCCAGGATTTTTTTAGTTTGGAGACTTTTTGTAATTGCTTTCATCTCCATACTTGTTATAGGTCTATTTAAATGGTTTATCTCATCTTGATTTAATTTTGGTAAGTCATAAGAATCAAAGAAATCATCCAATTCTTTCAGGTTTTCAAACTTAGAGGCACATATATTCTTAAAGTATGACCTTATCATGTTCTGAATTTCTTTTATGTCTGTTGTAATAGTACCTTTTTCATCTCTAATTTTATTAATTTTTGTCTCTTCTCTTTCTTCTGGTCAGATTTGCTAAGGGTTTATCAATCTTGTTTATCCTTCCAAAGAACCAAATCTTTGTTTCATTGATTATTTGGATCTTTTTTTTGGGTTTCTATTTCATTAATTTCTGCCCTAATCTTCATTATTTCTTCCTGTCTACTGATTTTTGGTTTGCCTTATTCTTCTTTTTCCAAAGCCATAAGGTGAAGCAGTAAATTGTTTACTTGTAAACTCTCTAATTTCTTAATATGCACACTTAAAGGTATAAATTTCCCTCTTAGGTTTGCCTTCATTTTACCCCAAAGGTTTTGGCATATTGTATTCTTATCATCATTTGATACTATGAATTTATTGATTTCCTTTTTGGTTTCTTCAATGACCCATTCGTCATTCAATAGTGTACTGTTTAGTCTCCATGAATTTCTGTATGCTCTATAGTTTTTTTATTGCTGATTTGCAATTTAATCTCATTGTGGTCAGATAGAGTACAAGGGATTATTGCAATTTTCTTGTATTTGTTAAGATTTGCTTTGTGTCCTAATATATGGTCTACTTTGGAGAATGTTCCATGTGCTGCTGAGAAAAATGTATATTTTGCAGCATTTGGATAGAATGTTCTGTAACTATCTGTTAGGTCCATTTGTTCCATGACATAATTTGATCCCAATGTCTCTCTGTCTATTTTTTTTGCTGGGATGGCCTATCAATTGATGAGAGTAGGGTATTGAAGTCACCCACTACAATTGTGTTTGGTGTTATCTGTGGCCTTAAGTTTAATAGTGTTTGTTTGATGAAATTGGGATCCCCCATGTTAGGTGCATATATGTTTAGGATGTTAGGATCCCAGCAGTATAAAGTGACCTTCTTTATCCTTCCTTACTAAAGTTGGTTTGAAGTCTATCCTGTCAGATATTAGTATGGCAACCCCAGCTTGTTTCCTAGGCCTGTTTGCTTGAAATACTGTTTTCGATCCTTTCACTCTAAGACAGTGTCCATCTTTTATTGTGAGATGAATTTCCTGGAGGCAACAAACAGCAAGATCCTGTCTTTTAATCTAGTCTCCAAGCCTGTGTCTTTTAGTTGGGCTAGGCAATTGATATTAAGAGTTATTATTGAAAGGTATGCATTTTTTCTTACCATTCTCTTATTTTATAGTGCTTTCTATTTTCCCTTTACTCTCTTATTTTAACTGTTATTTGAGTGTGGTTCATTGTTTCCTGTTTCCTCATGTGTGTGCTTTGCTTGCTTTTCAGTGTGAAAGATTCCTTCAAGTATTTTCTGTAGACCTGGCTTAGTTGTCATAATTCCTTTAGCCTTTTTGTTGTGAAATGTCTTTATTTCTCCTTCCGTTTGGATAGATAGCTTTGCAGGATAAAGTATTCTTGGTTGACAGTTGTCTCTGAGATCTTAGAATACATCACTCCAAGCCCTTCTGGCTTTTAAAGTTTGTGTTGAGTAATCGGCTGTGGTCCTGCTGGGCTTGCCTTCATAGGTTACTTGCTTTTTCTCTCTAACTGCTTTCAATATATTTTCTTTGGCCTGTGTGTTTAGTAGTTTAATTATAACATGCTGAGGAGTGGTTTTTTCCCAGGCTTTGTCTGTTTGGTGTTCTAAAGGCTTCTGTGTCTGCATTGGCATTTCTTTCCCAATTTGGGGAAAATTTTCTTCTATGATTTTGTTGAAAATACCTACTAAGCCTCTGGATTGAAATTCTTCTCCTTCTGTACTATACCCTGAATTCTTGTGTTTGATCTTTTTCTAGTGTCCCAGATATCTTGAAATTCCCATTCATACCATCCTATTAGTTTGTCTTTCTCTTTGTTGGACTGTATTAGGTCTGCCACCTGGTCTTCTAGTTTCAATATTCTATTCTCTCCTTCATCCATTCTACTGGTGAGACTTTCCATAGAGTTTTTTATTTGACTTACTGTGTTTTTCAGTGCTAGAATTTCATCCTGGTTTTTTCTTCAGCATTTCTAGTTCCTTACTCATGTGTTATAATGACCTCCTTATTTCATTAAGCTAGTTTGTTGTATTTTCTTTGAGTTCTTTCAGAGTTTATTTTCCTCTTTAATTCCTTTGTTTTCTTCTTTGGTTTCTTTGAGTATAGATTAAATCTTTTTTTTTTTTTTGAGATCTTTGTCAGGCTTTCATCTAAAACAGTCTCATTGGGGGCCACTTCTGATGGATTTATAATTTTTGGTGGGATTGTATTGTCTTGATTCTTTGTGTTTCTTGTGTTATAATGTTGTGATTTTTGCATCCTAATTTGATTTGATGCTTGGGTTTTCTAATAATCTGTGGTGCTTTAGATTTTGAAATCTAGCTTTATGTATCTTCAGAGTAGGAGTTTAACATGCCAAGTGTAGCTCTTGTACTCTAATCTAACCACAGATGTAATCTTATATGTTGAGTTTGCCTGATATTCAAGTATTCTAGTGGGCTGGGTGGGGCAATTTCTTGTCAAATTCTAAAATACAACTGTGCAATATGCACACTCAATAAAAACCATCACAGAGTATGCAAGTTTGGGGACTGAAAAAAACAGATAACCTTATAAAAGCACAATCCCTAAGGGTATATGTTGCTCTACACTGTTAATCCTGTCAGCTTGGAGGTTGAGATTCTGTTCTGTAATGGGTTCCAGGTCAGTCTAGGCCTGAATCGGACCTTTCCCCCAATAACGACAGAAGAAAAAGACAAAAGCACTAAGCATCTGAAAGCATTAAAGGCAAAACTAGTCAACCCCCAAATATAGCTTAATTGAGAAGGGTAAAGTCAACCAAGAATACGTAACCCATAACCTGCCCTGACACTGAAAGAGAAATTAGCACTTCCAGTGCAGGCCTATGTATCTGCTTTTTTTTTTTTTTTTTTTTTTTTTTTTTTTTGGTCAGTTGGTCACTTTACTTTTTTGGGCGGCTTCAAATCTCACCAATGCTGAGTGTCCACATCATTCCCTCTGTGTTGTGCTGTGAATCTGGATCTGTGGTCATCTGTGCTGGTTGCCCTGCCACCAGGAGCTGACTGCATTCTCTGGAGGGTCGCAGTTGCAGTTCTGTTGGTTGGGAGGTGGGAGATGCAGGAAGCCTGGAGTTGTACTGGAACTGCTCCGCTGGTCCCACCTGTGTCCTGCGGCCTCCCCTGATGATGCTGAAAAATCCCCTTGTTTGGTCTCTGCTCCTGCAGCTGGGCGCTGGTCAGGCGTGCAGATCCCCATGGGTCTGTGCAGGTCCAGGTCCGCAAGATCCTTAGAGGGAGTATGGCTGATTTCCTCCTTTCTGATAGATCTTAGTCTTCTTTGTTTCTCTGCTGTGGTGGATAAAAACCTATACACCTTCGCTTTTCAGATGAAGAGTGTATTTTGCTGTGGTTTTGCTCAAATCCCTCCCTGGGCTGTACTGGTATGACTCCTATGCAGCCATCTTACCTGAAAGTCCCTCCATTTGCAGTTTCTTTAACCTAACAGCCAGGGACAATTCTGTTAGGAGATTCAGAGTTCCAGATTCAGAGGCCCTGGAATTCTTTGGTTCAGAGAGAAGGCCATCAGAAAGAACAAATGATGGGGAAATTAAGAAAACACCATACTTGGGGTCTGGGGAGATGACCCAGTGGGTAGGAGTGCCTGCAGCATAAGTACCAGGCACCAACTTTGACTCTTAGCACCCATGTACAAAGCCAGAGGTAGCCATACATTCCTGTAATCCCAGTCCCGAGGGAACAGAGATAGGGTGTTCATCAGGGTTTGATGGTCAGCAAGTCTGACTAAAAACAGCAGCTCCAGGGTCAGAGAGACACCATCTCAAGGAAACAAAGGCAGAAGTGATGGAGAAGGACACCTGATGTTCTCTTCCAGCCTCTACACATTTGTGCTTGGGGCACATGCATCTGCCCACATGCATGCATACATTAAATGTAACACACACCACACATATGCAAGGCCCCACAACCACGTCACACATACCACACATACAAGCCCTAAAAACATTTACTTTGTTTTTTTCCCCAGTTTTATAAAGCATCATTTATTTAATCAATCCCATTAACATTCCAGGGAAGTGAAGCACAATGTCTACGTCTCCCATATGTGATACAGTTAAAATCCGAGAAACTGATTCCTTCTGAGAGCTAGATCTGCAGCCTTCTGCTTCTACTGTGCTTCATAAAGCAGTCCTAGAGATTTTCAACATCATTAATGGTTATGTCAGTTCAGCCACCTTCAGTTAGTCTCAGCTAAAAAAGAGTTTATCTGAATGTGAACTGTACATCTACACATGCTTAAAATAAGATCCAGATGTTCTATATTTGTTATGAGAATATTGTGCAAAATTATAACTCCAGATCAAATAAGGACATGTAGAAGAGCAATGGAGTGGGATAACCAATGTTCTACTCCAGCTAAGCAAAGGAGGACATACTACTACAGGCAAATATAATGGATACAGCAAGGGCACATACATGTGAATACACCACAAACTCACACCATGCCACACTGCACACATGCATGCATGAAAATGTCTATATTTTATTTATTAATATATAATTTTTGCAACTTCTGTGATCAAATTTATAAAAGCTTTGAAATTATAATTTTGCACAAAACATTTACTTTGAGTTCATCTTTCAGTGTGCAATGCAGTATTGTCAGCTCCATGTACTGTTGGCTGTTGGGTCTCCAGAGTGTAGAGTGTTCAGCCTGGATACAGAAGAGCCCAAGCCCCTCCAAAAATTGCAAAGAGCACCCCACAAGACTCAGATGCCCACGTCTCAGCAAGAATTGAAGTCAGGCTCTCAGAGATGTCTGTGCCCTGCTCGTGTTACCCACAGTGGTTGAGGTCGAGAGGGAGTTGTTGGTGATGCATGTGCTTTAGAAGCTAAGCCAACGAGACAACATTAAAGCACCACACTGGCTCCTGGTCTTTCCATCATGTCTGACATGTGTCACCATGAGAATGAAGCCACAGTGGTTTTGGAAAGCAAGGTCTTGTGGGATGATTCTCAGAGCCAAGCACCCGCAGGCTCCATGGAAAGGAGGAATGGCAGGAATGTTCTCCAAACTGGAGATGGCTACAGCCTTGACCATCAACTGTGACCGTGTCTCCTCAAGTGGCTCAGGGCATCATGCAGATGTGATGAGTGAAAATCTGGAGGTGAGAGATCATCTCGTGTTACCCCAGGAGGCCCTGTGTCACCACAAAGCTTCTTGGAAAGTACAATGGATGATGGAAACAGGGGTCAGAGAGGAGTGGGGAGAAGACTGGGGGAAAGGGAGAGTGAGAGAAGGAGAGAAGGAGAGACAGAGGGAAAAGAGATGGTGAAAGGGAGAGAAAGATAATGGGAGTCAGTGAAAGAGAAGAGAGAGAGGAGATAAGTGAGACGCATATGGAGAGCACTGCTTATAAATCAATGAGGTCCTAGGTCAAAGGTCACAAGAGCAGAGTGGACCGTGACAGTTGGGCAAGCCCATCCTGTGGTGTAAAGCCCAGATCTAGAAGAGAACCCTCTGCCTGTCGGGAGCAGCACCAGGGAGGACTTAGGACTGCTTTGGGATAACTGTTTACTAGTGTCTCAGTGCTGAGCTATAAATCAAAATTCTCTGTTGTTTTGTTCAAATAAGACTGTAATGAGAAAGCCAAACACTGGTAGAGGTGAAAAAGAGATGGGAAAATTACACAAATCCCCAAAGTGTGCGGTGAGTCTTAAACACCTGAGTTTATTTTAAAAGGCAATTGTGTCTATTATTTTCTTAGGGTTTGTTACTATTTGAATCCATATTCATGAGAAGAACATGTGGCTACAACATTGATCTCATGTCCTAAGACCTCTATCCCACTGGGGAGGAGCTAACAAGGGCTCTGGGAAAGCAGAGCTTGGCCCACCCAGCAGCACTACGCCACCATGAGGTTCTAAAGCCCAAAGGTGCTGCTTGCACGCTGCGCTTTTCCCCTGGGAGGAGGCAAGGTGGTGCGCTCACACAAGAACGGCCATGGGTGTGTCTTGCCGCTGGACCAGGTGGGAGATCAAAAGCCATGTCATCGCTTGGATATGTGGTTTGGGACATCAGAGCCTTTCTCCTGGGCAGGGCAGTGTGCCTTTTTACTGGACAGAGTGTGGCCTGACCATTCGGCTTGGATAATGCTGACTGACTATTCAGGGTTCCTGGGAAGCGTGGCAGCTTTCTAGACCTGGGCTGTCTCAGTTGCTTCCTGCACCTACCTCCTCCTCATCTCAGATATTCCCTGGGATGCATCCTGCATGTAACCCCAGCTCCTCTGTCTCTCTGGAGGCCACAGAGATGAGCCCAGAGTATAGACCCTGGGTAAGGCTCACTGAGGGTCTGTTCTTCCTGAGCCAAGGATCTGGGTGCTGGTTCCTTCTTAAGGACATGCTCCAGGGGGTCAGATGGAGGAGAAGGCAGGCTTGGGTGACTGTGGGAAGCCTCGTCTCTGCAGTGTCCTGTGGAACACCAGTTGCTTCTTGAAGTTTGTCCGACTTCCAGGCACAAGGTAGCTGATGGTGAGGGGAGTCCTGCATGGGGGCCCAGTGCTCAAGAGTAGCCTTGCATCTGGGCCAGATCTGTTCAGGGAGGTCTGCATAGGTTGGAGGATGGCACATGGAGGGGAGATGGAGGTGATGTCTGCCAGCATGGGTCCTAGTGCCTTCACTGTGACATTAGGGACCTTACTACTCCTGCCTTTAGTCAGTTCTGGGCTTTAGTCATGAGTGGAACCAATAATCCCAAGATAGGTAAGAGCAGATCATCCAGAAACAATTCAGTCCTCCGTGGGGACTGGCTTGGGGATTTCTGTGTGTGACAGTTAGCTTATACTGATTGTCAACTTGACAGGACCTAGAATCACCCAGGACATGAGCCTCACGCTCTTGTTGCCTTGCTTTCTCCCCATGATGCACTGTGGTCCCCAGAAGTGTGAGTGGAAATATCCCTTTCCTTCTTTCTACTGCTTCTTCTCAGGCATTTGATCACAACAATGAGCAAGTAACATGCCAAGGCCTTCATTCCTCAGGGATGCTCAGGGGCCGTGGTTCAGTCCCAAGGCATCTGGCACGTGTGAGCTCAGGTCAAAATTACCACATGATTATGTGCCTAGACACAGGTGTAGGTGTGCAACCTTCCTGCTCATTCCTTCTGCTCCTCCTTGGAAATGGCTTCAGCTCAGATCCTTCACAAAGGTGATTGCAGGAAGCTGTGGCACAGCTGAGGGAGGGAGGGAGGGCACTAGGAGCCAGCTCAGCTCTGGGCCAGTGCTTCTTGCCCCTCTTTGTGTTATGACTATGAAATGGTTTCATCATGGGCGAGGATTCTTCATGACCTGATGTCTGAGCGAGGCCCCTGGGGTCCATTAGCCAGGTCTTACAGTGAGAGTGTGATGACCTGGCAGCACTGAGGAGATAGGGCTCCTTTGTGCACAGGAAGAGCTGCTTGGGGGCCAGGAGGCACTCACCAGGTGTTCTGACCCACCTGCCATATTCACACATGCCCAGGCTGAGGTCAGGCCAGCTGGGATGGCCGCCTACTTCTGATGTTTCCAAAACTGCGGGTGATGGCTGGTGCTTCTGCAAACAAAAATATTGCTTGTTGAAAATTTCCACCTTTAGGGAATGACATTTGTTTGTGAAATCTAGATTGACCCTCCTCCATAGAGGCAGAAACAGCTGTGACTAGGTGACCAGCTGAGCCACATTCTCACTCCAGGTCTGGGAGAGTGCATTGTCCCTGAAGAAGGAGACAGAAGGATGTCTCCAGCCCATAAACATGATCCAGAACTGAGTACAAAAAAAAGCCTGTGGGGGTGGGTTGGGGATGCAGCCCTGACCACTGAGGTTTCAGCAAAGAAGGGAACGGCTGAGTTCCCAAGTAAATGGTGAAGGAGAGGGCCTGGGGGGAGTTTGAACGCTTCCTGGCCATACCCACGGCATGTGTTTTAAAAGACGAGGTAACTGGCCCGGGATCTGAAGCTCTCCACAGTTGTCTGGAGAGTCAACCAGGACATAGAAAATAAGAACAAAAGGATGACCAGGCATGGATGGGGCACACACCAGGACTGTGGTGACAGGAGACAGAGTAATGACAGAGAAAGGATGGGTAAGGGGAGAGAGTGGTCTAAGTGTGAAACACCACACGAAGTTTGGGCAAGCGGTGTTCTCCAGACTAGGGGCAGTCCAAGGTCAACAGTGGACCTGAAGGTGCCCACAAGGGTCAGGGTTGATGACAAGAGGAAGCTAGCTTAGGTTCAAGCCCAGCTGCTCTGGAGGGACTAATTAATGGTCAGGATTCCAGAGTCCCTACAAGTAACCCAGAGACTACCCTTTAGCAATTACTCATTGTGTGCCAGGAAACTGCAAAGCCCTATGAGACCTGCTGCAACACAGTTCCTATGAAATAGACCCTCATTGTCTCCCATTGTCCCTAGAGCCCCGGCCTCTCAGTCTATCTCCATGAGGCCACGCTCCCCAGTATACACCATCATTGAACCCTCTAAACCGTGCTTTCCCCACTATGATGCCAGGATGGACTCCCCCCCAAAAAGCTGAAAAAATAAGTTTTGTCCTTTCCTAAACTGCTTGTGGTCAGGTATTTTGCCCCAGTAATGGGAACTTTCTGATACAGCTTGTTCGCATAGAAGGGTTTCTCCCATGTTGGCCCCAGCATTCTACCATCTGAATTTCCTTTTCTTCTTTGCCGCTATTGTCTCATTTTTGTTGGCTTACTAAGTCGCTTCATATTTTAATCTGTGTCCTTGACTTTCATGAAAATTAAGATATAATTCTCTGAAATAGTGTGCATGCATTAGTCAATGCAGCATTAGCATAGTTGTATCTTCATGTTTGCCAGTGTCTGCTTCACTACACTCTAGGGCTGGTCCATCTTGCCCCCAGGTCCTGGGGGAGGACAAATTTCTCCTAGCAGGTGGCTGCACAGAATGGGTAGATGCCACTGGGGGTGTCCTGTGTTCAAGGTTCCATTTGAGTGCCTGAATGGGCTCCATGCACTGGCCACAGAGGAGGAAGGAGTTACTAACAGAGGTTGATTTGGGAGGACCCTGGAATCGCTCCCTGGGGAGACAGTTGTGCTGCCCTGCTGGGCACTGAGGCTCAGTGGTGAGGTCCTTGGAAGGCCCCTAGCCAAGGTGGGGAGCCAGGTCAGCCACCACAGGCCCTGCCTTCCCTGCAGGAGGGAAGCCTCTAGAGGTACATCAACCACATCTGTGGGCTTTGACTTGTAGTGGTATCAGAGTGACAACTCAGGGAGGTCAACACCATGGAAGAAGAGCCTGTTACTCAGGGATCCCCTAGTGATGAGAGAGAGAGAGAGAGAGAGAGTAGCTTGCCACAACAAGTCATAGGGTGACAAAATTTGTGGGCAGGAGCGGGGGTGGTGGAGGGCAAGTGCCACAGCCTCATTGGCTGGTGAATTTGAGCTGCTTCTGTAGGCTTGGGTACAAGAGTGGTCTCCAGCTGTACATGAAACTGGGTTGATGTAGGGCAGGGGAAATGTTGGCTTGGAAGAAAAGAGGAATAGGTGGGGTTTGCTTGCATATGAAGATGTGCTCATGAGCTAGTTATTATCTTATAAATCAGCAAGCCTTGGGAGGGTCAGTGTCTCCTCATTCAGTAAGGCCTCTGATATGCCCAATACCATAATATTAAGAACATAATTAATGTAGCTGTGGCTCAAGCCTGCCATGTATCTTGCCTAAGCTGAATCAATTCAAGGTACTAGTGGGGGTATGCAATGCTGGCAGCTGGTGGAGGCAGGGTCCGCACAGGGAATGGTGGGGTGAGAGACTGTACACTAGTTTCTGTTACAGTGTGGCCAGCACAGGGAATGGTGGGATAGGGGCCAGAGCACGCCAGTGTCTTCTGCAGTGTGGCCAGCACAGGGAATGGTGGGATAGGGGCCAGAGCACACCAGTGTCTTCTGCAGTGTATCCAGCATAGGGAATGGTGGGATAGGGGCCAGAGCACACCAGTGTCTTCTGCAGTGTGGCCAGCACAGGGAATGGTGGGATAGGGGCCAGAGCACACCAGTGTCTTCTGCAGTGTGGCCAGCACAGGGAATGGTGGGATAGGGGCCAGAGCACACCAGTGTCTTCTGCAGTGTGGCCAGCACAGGGAATGGTGGGATAGGGGCCAGAGCACACCAGTGTCTTCTGCAGTGTGGCCAGCATAGGGAATGGTGGGATAGGGGCCAGTGCACACCAGTGTCTTCTGCAGTGTGGCCAGCACAGGGAATGGTGGGATAGGGGCCAGAGCACACCAGTGTCTTCTGCAGTGTGGCCAGCATAGGGAATGGTGGGATAGGGGCCAGAGCACACCAGTGTCTTCTGCAGTGTGGCAGCATAGGGAATGGTGGGATAGGGGACAGAGCACACCAGTGTCTTCTGCAGTGTGGCCAGCACAGGGAATGGTGGGATAGGGGCCAGAGCACACCAGTGTCTTCTGCAGTGTGGCCAGCACAGGGAATGGTGGGATAGGGGCCAGAGCACACCAGTGTCTTCTGCAGTGTGGCCAGCACAGGGAATGGTGGGATAGGGGCCAGAGCACACCAGTGTCTTCTGCAGTGTGGCCAGCACAGGGAATGGTGGGATAGGGGACAGAGCACACCAGTGTCTTCTGCAGTGTGGCCAGCACAGGGAATGGTGGGATAGGGGACAGAGCACACCAGTGTCTTCTGCAGTGTGTCCAGCACAGGGAATGGTGGGATAGGGGACAGAGCACACCAGTGTCTTCTGCAGTGTGGCCAGCACAGGGAATGGTGGGATAGGGGCCAGTGCACACCAGTGTCTTCTGCAGTGTATCCAGCATAGGGAATGGTGGGATAGGGGCCAGAGCACACCAGTGTCTTCTGCAGTGTGGCCAGCACAGGGAATGGTGGGATAGGGGCCAGAGCACACCAGTGTCTTCTGCAGTGTGGCAGCATAGGGAATGGTGGGATAGGGGCCAGTGCACACCAGTGTCTTCTGCAGTGTGGCCAGCACAGGGAATGGTGGGATAGGGGCCAGTGCACACCAGTGTCTTCTGCAGTGTGGCCAGCACAGGGAATGGTGGGATAGGGGCCAGAGCACACCAGTGTCTTCTGCAGTGTGGCAGCACAGGGAATGGTGGGATAGGGGCCAGAGCACACCAGTGTCTTCTGCAGTGTGGCCAGCACAGGGAATGGTGGGATAGGGCCAGAGCACACCAGTGTCTTCTGCAGTGTGGCCAGCATAGGGAATGGTGGGATAGGGGCCAGAGCACACCAGTGTCTTCTGCAGTGTGGCCAGCACAGGGAATGGTGGGATAGGGCCAGTGCACACCAGTGTCTTCTGCAGTGTATCCAGCACAGGGAATGGGAGGGATAGGGGCCAGTGCACACCAGTGTCTTCTGCAGTGTATCCAGCATAGGGAATGGTGGGATAGGGGCCAGAGCACACCAGTGTCTTCTGCAGTGTATCCAGCATAGGGAATGGTGGGATAGGGGCCAGAGCACACCAGTGTCTTCTGCAGTGTGGCAGCATAGGGAATGGTGGGATAGGGGCCAGAGCACACCAGTGTCTTCTGCAGTGTGGCCAGCACAGGGAATGGTGGGATAGGGGCCAGAGCACACCAGTGTCTTCTGCAGTGTATCCAGCATAGGGAATTGTGGGATAGGGGCCAGAGCACACCAGTGTCTTCTGCAGTGTATCCAGCATAGGGAATGGTGGGATAGGGGCCAGAGCACACCAGTGTCTTCTGCAGTGTGGCCAGCACAGGGAATGGTGGGAATGGTGGGATAGGGCCAGTGCACACCAGTGTCTTCTGCAGTGTTGCCAGCACAGGGAATGGTGGGATAGGGCCAGAGCACACCAGTGTCTTCTGCAGTGTGGCCAGCACAGAGAATGGTGGGATAGGGGCCAGAGGACACCAGTGTCTTCTGCAGTGTGGCAGCATAGGGAATGGTGGGATAGGGGCCAGTGCACACCAGTGTCTTCTGCAGTGTGGCCAGCACAGGGAATGGTGGGATAGGGGCCAGAGCACACCAGTGTCTTCTGCAGTGTGGCCAGCACAGGGAATGGTGGGATAGGGGACAGAGCACACCAGTGTCTTCTGTAGTGTGACCAGCACAGGGAATGGTGGGATAGGGGCCAGTGCACACCAGTGTCTTCTGCAGATTGGCCAGCACAGGGAATGGTAGGATAGGGGCCAGAGCACACCAGTGTCTTCTGCAGTGTGGCCAGCACAGGGAATGGTGGGATAGGGGCCAGAGCACGCCAGTGTCTTCTGCAGTGTGGCCAGCACAGGGAATGGTGGGATAGGGGCCAGAGCACACCAGTGTCTTCTGCAGTGTATCCGGCATAGGGAATGGTGGGATAGGGGCCAGAGCACACCAGTGTCTTCTGCAGTGTGGCCAGCACAGGGAATGGTGGGATAGGGCCAGTGCACACCAGTGTCTTCTGCAGTGTGGTCAGCACAGGGAATGGTGGGATAGGGGCCAGAGCACACCAGTGTCTTCTGCAGTGTATCCAGCATAGGGAATGGTGGGATAGGGGCCAGAGCGCACCAGTGTCTTCTGCAGTGTATCCAGCATAGGGAATGGTGGGATAGGGGCCAGAGCACACCAGTGTCTTCTGCAGTGTATCCAGCATAGGGAATGGGGGGATAGGGGCCAGAGCACACCAGTGTCTTCTGCAGTGTATCCAGCATAGGGAATGGTGGGATAGGGGCCAGAGCACACCAGTGTCTTCTGCAGTGTGGCCAGCATAGGGAATGGTGGGATAGGGGCCAGAGCACACCAGTGTCTTCTGCAGTGTGGCCAGCACAGAGAATGGTGAGATAGGGGACAGAGCACACCAGTGTCTTCTGTAGTGTGGCCAGCACAGGGAATGGTGGGATAGGGGCCAGAGCACACCAGTGTCTTCTGCAGTGTATCCAGCATAGGGAATGGTGGGATAGGGGCCAGAGCACACCAGTGTCTTCTGCAGTGTGGGCAGCACAGGGAATGGTGGGATAGGGGCCAGAGCACACCAGTGTCTTCTGCAGTGTATCCTGCACAGGGAATGGTGGGATAGGGGCCAGTGCACACCAGTGTCTTCTGCAGTGTGGCCAGCACAGGGAATGGTGGGATAGGGGCCAGTGCACTCCAGTGTCTTCTGCAGTGTGTCCAGAATAGGAAATGGTGAAATGAGGAGCAGAGCACACCAGTTTTTTTTTTTTTTAAATCCTGGATCCTTAGCAGGTGAATTCTCTTAGCCTTTGTGTCACAGAGTCCATCTGCCTTGACCTGTGAGCTGACTGACCCTGGCTAACCCCCCTTTGGTCCAGTTCTCTCTTCAGCTTCATGGCCTTAGGAGCAAGCCAAGGCCATTTCCCTTCTAGGCCTGAGTCAGAGCTCCCTCTCCCAAGAGGGCAGATAAGAGACAGTGTTTGCTGCACATGCAATGACAGGAGACAGAGCCCATGGCTGGAATCTTGGAATTTGGGACCAGATGAGGGGAAAGAAGGGAGGCGCTCTGTTTCCTGTGTCGGGCAGTCCACACCAGGGTCTTGCAACCGCCTGGATCTGAGTGCCTCACACTTTAACACGAAGCATCCCTGGAGTCTTGTTAAAATGCAGCTCTAACTTAACAGGCCCTGGATGGAGCCCAAGGTTTGTGTTCATGGGATAATCTCTTAGTTATTTTTGTGTGGCTGTGACCAAAACACCTACAAGGACAGCTTAAAGGAAAGATCCTTTTTCAACCCACGCTTTTGAGGCTTGGTCCATGGTCCCTTGACCTCATAGGCTGCGGGTCGGTAATGAGGTAGTGCATCATGGTGGAAGGGGCGTGTGGAGGGATAAGTTGCATGCCTCATGGTAGGTAGACCAGATGCTAGCAGAAAGGAGGAAGCCAGAATAACCTTCAGAGCCACACCCCCAGTGATCTGCTTCCTCCAGCCAGTGCCCACCTATTTCTACCACCTTCAACATATTCCACCAGCTCAGGGCCAAGCCTTCAATGCATAAGCTTGTGGGGAGAATTTGAGGTTCAGAGAGTGACAAGTGCCCGCTGGAGTAATATGTGTGGTGGTCCATGCCCACACCTCGAGCAGCAAGACCTTGGACTTGCAGTATCTAGTGATGCAACCGCTAGCCACTCGCAGCCATTGAACTGTGACTCAGAAGCCAAACTGACCTTTGGATCCTGGTGTTCTGGCCACAGAGCTGAGGCTTCCATACAGCATGGTCGAGGTATTTGGCCACTGGAGAAGGTGGTGTATTTGCAGGACTCTGGTGAGGGGGGCTGGTGCACAGGAAGTGCCGTGGGAACTGCAATCCCATATAATTCAATTATGATAAGAGTTTGGATGTAGTGTGATTACGAGCCAGACCATGGAGGTATAGGAGAAAATTAAAACAGCTGTTAATTTAATTTGAGCCCATATTCTTGGAGAACTGATTGTAAATTGGGAATCCTAATTAATCTCATTTCTTACATTTTTCACATGAGCAAACTGACAATAGTTTAGCAGTGACTGAAATACGATGCTGGTTCCCAGCCTTTGCCAATAAGCTCCTGCTTGCTGGGTGTAGAGCCTGCGGGGTTTGGGTTGTCTAAGTTCAGGCAGGACTTCCTTTCTTGAGTTGCATTTTTTGAACCCAGGACCTCATGCATGAAAGGCAAGCATTCTGTCACCTGAGTCATGTCTTCAGCAAGGCAAGGCTTCTTCTGTGACTGCTCAAAGTGGTCCTGCTCCCTCCCTCCTGCCATCATCCTGTCTCACACCCAGATCATCTAAACTGTGGAGGGTCCTTATGTCTGCCAAATTAGTCACCAGAGTTTCTTCACAAATCCAGCCTCAGTATGGTAAGGCAGGGAACAGAAAAGCCAGTTCTATGAACAGGCGAAAATGAACACACTTGTGGTATTGTATTGGAATACCTAGAGAACCTTGGGAGCATCGAGTGGAGATCCATCCCAGCCACTGAAGCCCAGCTCAGGTCATTGGCTTGACTGCTTCATATGCCACACTTCCCAACAATGACAGTGGCCAGTGGTCAGGGAGAAAATGTCCTGGCCATGAGCCCCTCCCCCGACTGGCTGGAGCTGGAGCACAGGGTCCCTTTGGCCACAGTCTCTTGGGATGTGTGACATGTTTAGGGCACCCTATGCAATACTGCAGCCACATCTCCAGAGGTAGCTCCCTTGGTTTGACTTCTTGCTCTGTAGTCACACGCCATCTCAGCCCAGAGGGCCACTGCAGCCTCTGGCCACTTACTCTTTACCTGAGCCTGCTGTGTGCATAACCTGAAGGTGGCTGACCAGGTCTCAGCAGCTGCCTCCAGTGGCAGCCACAAAGGACTCCCCATCACCTGAAGGTACTTCCAGCCAGCGGAGTATGTGGAGATGACATGGGATAGTTCCCATAGTCATCTCTCTGGGGATCCTCTTAAGCAGCTGCCATTGTCCCCTTTCTTGCTCCCCAAGCCTTATAATGGCCTCTTAGACCAAGCCTGTTACAGACTCTGCCATGCCTGCCCCTGGGTCAGGCTATACCATTTCCTACTATGTCTATGACTGTTGGAGAGCCACCTCCACCCACAAGACAGTCTCAGCTGATAACAGGGTTGAGCCCATGGGCTGGGAAGCCCACCACCCAGGGAGTAGCCTCACACACAGGGTGGGTGACTGGGATGGGTGGTCCCCTGTCTCTACAGTGCCCGGCACTCAGTGTTATCACTCTCCCGTCCTCTCTTCCCTTCCCTTCCCTTCCCTTCCCTTCCCTTCCCTTCCCTTCCCTTCCCTTCCCTTCCCTTCCCTTATCTTCCCTTCCCTTATCTCCCCTTCCCTTATCTTCCCTTCCCTTCTTTCCCTGTCACACAGCCTCTCCACAAACTTCCTAGGATCTCCTTTTTGGAACATGATGCTCTGCAAATTTTCATCTCTTCTGTGATGAGCCAACCTGAGACACTTCCTTGGAACCTTCAACCATCTTCGTCCACTGTGCAGGGCCAGCAAGAAGCCCCCTCATCCACTCACCCTCAGCTCCTCCTCACCTTCCTTACTGAGCTCTCAGCACCCCTACAGGAGTTGGGGTCCCACTGACCAGGCTACTAGTGCCTGAGGTTACACATCACTCACTCCCAGACCATGACTCTGGGCTTATGACCCTGGATGCAGAGCCTCAGCACTGGACAGGGACTGTCTAGCCCTATCACTTCCTTTTACCAATGGACGGTGAGATGTGGATGTTGGAAGATCCGCACAGTGACTTCTGACACTGCCTTCAGGCAAGACCAGTCCTTTGGTTGTGATGTGTATAAAGGCCAGACCCAGCCTTGCTGAACTTAAAGGCTACCTCTAATGCTGTATGTTCCAGAGAACCTGGTCTTCACTCAGACTCACCTGCATAAAAGTGTCCCTAGCATGGAAGCAAACCTGCTGGGAACTGGGCACCTGTCCAGCCACTACCTGAGTACTTTGCTGTGAGCTCCAGCCCCCAAATGCTGAGCCCTGATCACTTCCCAGTGAGAGGGGATATTGACCCAGGCATGCAAGAAACTAGGTCTGTTGTCCCATTCTGTAACTTGGAAATGCTATTGCCACCACAAAGTGTCAGGAGAGCTTGACTCATCAAGCAGAAGTGTAGAGGGAAGGCTGGAACTTTTGGCTAGTTACTGGACAGAGGCCTGGGGTGGGGGCAGGGCTTAATTGTCTAGTTATCTCTCCCTCGTCTGGTCAGTTCCCTGGGAGTGTGAGAGTGGCACTTGCATTTTAGATGAGTCAGATCTGCGACTTTGGGAAGAAGACATTTAAAGCAGACACCTTCCAAGTGTGACCAGCCACAGAGCACACCTGGGCCAGCCTGACACAGCCCTGGCACTTGCTGGCTCATGCTGGAGCCACAGCAAGGCAATTAAGTAATATGTGCACCTAACTGCTTTGCTCTTTCCAAGTGAAGTCTGCTTTGGAGCTATTCTATCTGTCCCTCAGGCCTGCAGGCATTGCTACCAACTCTTCCTACTGCCCGCATCATGACTCACACCATCCTGTCCTTTGCATGCGTCCTTTCCTGGGTGTTGAGGTGGAGAGGGGAATGTGGGTGCAGACGGGCAGCAGAGCTCAGGCGCTGGCCTGGCCAGCCAGCAGAGGCTGCGGCTCTGCCTAGGGTTGGCTCTGAGGCTGCCCATGAGCCCTCGAATCTCAGAATTAGCTAAATGATTCTTCTTGAGAGTTGCTTATTGCATTTTAATGACTTAATATCTTTGTTTAGCAGCAGAGTTCTAGACATACATGCACCTTGGATAGCCAGAAGGGATTCTAGACAAGGACATAGTGGCTGTTCAGAATCCAGGGTCAAGAGATGCTTGCTTGGTTTCACGGTGCTCCTGAGCTGGCGAGCATGCATTGTAGACCACATTAGAACACAGGGAACATTCTGAAATCACAGAGCTCTTATGACAACAAGAGGCCTTCCAGTTAATATCCAACATAGGATCTGCCATCTGCCCATCTTTAAAGCATATAGAGCTGGTTTCTTGTGGTTCTTGTGTGTTTTCTCAGCTCCAGCCCTGTAGACATGCTTCAGAGGGTAGAACTCTACTCTGCTCAAAGTCTCCACAGGGTTAAGTGGCAGGGAAAGCTTTGTTTGCAAAGGAGGGATAAAAGATGTTTTGAATATTTTGCATTTCTTAGGATACTTCTTGTGGATTGACTCAGGTGTCCTCTATAAACTTATATTTTCTGAATGCTAGGTCTCCAGCTGGTAGCAATTTGGGAATTGGAGCCTCCTGAAGGTGATGTACTGTTGGGAGTGGGCTTATGGGTGTCATAGCCAGCTTCCCCTTGTCAATGTTTCACACATTGTCCTGCTGCTGTTGTCCATCTGATGTTGGTCAGGAGGTGGTGTCCATCCTCTGCTCATGCCATCGTTTTCCCTGCCATCATGGGGCTTCCCCTTGAGTCTATAAGCCAAAACAAACCCTTTCCTCCCACCAGCTGCTCACGGTTCAGTGTTTTCTGACAGCAATGCAAAGCTGACTGTAACACTTCTCAACCTCCTGCTGCCTAGCCCCCTTCTCTCTTGGCACAAGCCTCTTCCTCTCCCTGTTTGTGCATACCCCACATAGTGTGGGGTGGGTTAATGACCCCCATAGGGGCTCAGCAACCAGGGCCCAAACAGCAGGCTCCTTTGCTTCCTTCCCACGTTCCATCTTCATCTCCAACTACAGATATTGTCTTCTTTCCCTTTAAGAAAAAAAAAAAACCCCAACAAATAATATGAATCATCTCCTTCAGGTAAAAGAGTTAAAATTATTCGTGCAGTAACGACAGTCATTTTTATCAGAAACCATAAAAGTGATGGGGAAGTTGTCAGCTTATATAAATGTGCACATAGAAGCCTGCGCATGCCGTGGTAGGGAGGGCTTCTAGTTAACTGTCCTTCCAAGCCTGGGCAGCCCGGTTCTAGCTGGAGACTGGCGTACCTCATGATGTGGGGACATTGCTTGCAGATTCTCTGTGGGTGCTCCATGGCCATGACCCTTGGTGAATTGGCCAGTCTAGCTGTGCCTATAACGCTCCTCCCTCACTCTGGCTTTCCAAAACGGAGATAACCCAGTCCCTCTTGATATTGTCCTATTGCCTGAATTTATTGTGTGAAATAATCATTTTGGGGTCCATTTTAAAATGTCAAGAAATGAGAAAAGCCTTCAATATTTATGACTGTTGGGACCCATCTGCAAGATATCTTGAGGTGGAGGAAGTACAACACAGGGCGCATGCTGGCAGCCAGCTGCGGTGGCCGCGTGCGGCTTCCAGGGAGCACTTGGGCTTGGGCACTGCTGAATGCTTGTGGGAACTGAAGTGTCTCTGAGAGGATTAATGTGCAGATTCCTTCAGGCCCCGAGGCTTCTTCCTCTCTCCTGCCTAATGCTCTCATGCTTCAAAGTAGTGAGCAGGGACGTGTTACTGAATAAGCTGGGTTAGTCGCTGACCTGGGGGGCCCTGGTGAGCAAAGGAGCCTTGTGAGGAATAGACATATAACACCTTAGGCAATATGTGCTTGGAAAGCTGGGAGAGGCCAGCCATGGCCCTGAGACCCCTGGGCAGCAGGATGACTGGGAGAAGTCAGTTCTTAGCATGCACACCACGCAGATGGAGAGGTCACACTGGTGTTTTGCTCTGAGTAATTGTTGAATGAAGACTTTTTTACATGTGTGTGTGATGCATGCAGATGTATGTACAGATGTGGCACCCCATGGGTGTGCAGAGACTAGAGGAGAATGTCAGGGTCCCCTCCATTGCTTATCTCCTTATTTGCTTGAGATGGATTCTGGTTCTTTGGGGTTTTCACGAGCCTCAGCTATTCTCTGGTTCTTGATCCCCATAGGACTGGGTTATAGATGGGTGTGGCCATGACCAGCTGTGTACCTGGAGATTCCAACTCAGCGGCCTCAGGCCCCCATGCTTGTGCAGGAAGCACTCTTACCTGCCCAGCCATCACTCCAGCCCTGCATGAAACCAGCTGGAACAGGAAGGTTAAGGACGCGGCAGTGGGAGCTTTTAATACAAGGACCCAAAGGCAGCCACTCCTGGCCAAGCGCGTCCCGTAACAGGCAGGCTTTACCTGTCTCTTCAGGCACCGACGGGGACAGGAGCTCCGCGTGCGTCACTGCCGCTCCTATTCTCATGCTTTGCTCCCTGTCCCCTACCACCATATGCGGCAGACTGATATCTCTCCTCTGAGACGTGAGGTGTGTTCACATGACCTGCTTTGGTGGTGAAGCACGCCAGAAGTGACAAGTCACCAGTGCAAGATGTGGGGTGAGTGTTTGTACTCCAGTCACGTCTGGGAGTTGGTGTGCCAGTCACGTCTGGTTTCTAGTACACTGCGTCCTCTTCCCATGGCTCAGAAAAACGGGGTTCTGAAGATGGTGCTTCCTTTATGAGGGGACCCTGAGAGGGATGTGCATAGCACAGCCTGGCCAGTTAGCAGTGATCAGTGGTGGTGACCGTGAGATGAACCTTCCTTCCTTTTCAGCCCTAGGATTGGGGTCTGTGTGTCCATTCAGCCTCACCCAGTTTCTCCTACCCATACTGCATCCACTCACCAGCATAGAACTCACTAGAAATCCACATCAGACCCATGGAGGGGCAGAGAGATTACTGAATTAATCTGCTTTATTGAGCAGCTGACAAATCAGAAGTGCCCAGAATCTTGGCCAATGAACATGTCTGAGACAGAATCTGTGATGGTAGAATCCACATCTGCTGTGTGTGTGTGCGTGTGGCGGGCTGGGGTCCAGGACGTGTGTGGAGGGGGCTGGGGTCCAGGATGTGGGGGGACGGGGCTAGGGTCCAGGATGTGTGTGTGGGGTGCGGCTGGGGTCCAGGACTTGTGTGTGTGTGTGTGTGGTGGGGGCTGGGGTCCAGGACGTGTGTGGAGGGGGCTGGGGTCCAGGATATGGGGGGACGGGGCTAGGGTCCAGGATGTGTGTGGGGGGTGGGGCTGGGGTCCAGGACTTGTGTGTGTGTGTGTGTGTGTGTGTGTGTGTGTGTGTGGAGGGGCTGGGGCCCAGGATGTGGGAGCTCCAGCACAGACAGCCCCTCCTCTGCCAAGGTCATTGCTACTGTTCTGTGCACCACCAAAGCCTCTCACCATGCCTGCCTGCCCTCTCCTTCCACGCCTTCTTGCGTTAGTCCATCCCTCAGTAGCCTTCTTGATCTTGGTTTGTCCAGTGCGGGATTTATGCCCAGTGTGATACCCTTGAGACAGTCTCTAGAAATACTGTCCCCACCGGGACTCCCCCTGCAATGTCACCTGCTCTACCTTCCACATCTCTCCCTTGCCTATGTTCACCTGCCATTCACAGTGATTCTTCTGTCACTGCGAGGCAACTGTGGCTCCAACGGGACTGTGAAGGGAGCCAGGGTGTGTGTGTGGGGGCGTCTTATGGAGCTACTCTGCTGGTATGTCGGGTAGGACCCTCTCCTTCAGCTCCCCATAATGACTTCAGGCGGCAGGAGGTCTGGGGCACAGTTGTCCAGGGGTCTCATCCTCATAGCAGGGAGAGAAATTCAACTCAGGTGGGCACGGTGGTGGGGACAACGAAGTATTGGGGGAACAAGACGAAAGATGGCTGAACAGTTTGCATTTTGCAAAGTAGTGGCTTGGACATGTGGTGGGAAGTCTTGTGGCAGTCAGTGTCCAGGGTGGCTATGGGAGAGTGTCTCAGGAAAGCTTGGATTTCTTCCTTCCCACCAGAGGAAGACCCAGCTGAGGACCAGTGTCCCCAGTGATAGAAGGCAGAGCTAGTGTGACAGCCTAGGAGGTGGTGGCAACATAATGCTGTGTTCTACTTAGTGTCATTGATCTCAGAAGACACTGTGATTATGATTACAGTACAGCATGATGTTCCTGAAGCCCTGTGGAGTTTGTTGACATTCTTACATTTGTGAATTTATAGCTTTCTTTACTTTTAGTTTTGGTGAGTATACTGTGTATACACATGTGGGTACAGATGTGTGTGTCCCACACTCATGGGTGCAGAGGTCAGGGGAAGACGTCGGGTGTACCTCAACATCCAGCAAGGACTCATGGCCTGCTGTGTTTCTCCAGCACTCTTCCTGTCCACCACCTTCCTCTCTGTGTCCTACCCTATGCTGTCTGCTCTGCCTCTTCCAGAGCCAGCCATGTCCAGCACTGCCCCCTGGCTGTGAGCTGGGAAACTGCAGGGCTCCCTACTTCATCTCCCCAGAATGTATCTATCTGCTCTCTATTGCCCTACATTTGAAGACAGCTATTTCATAGATTTAATTGGGTTTTCTTCTTGCTTCCTCAAGGAGGTCAATTCCCACAGCAATTACTCCTTCAAGGATATGGAAGAAACTGAGTGATTTTCTGTTATTTAGTTTATTCTTTAGAAAACTTTCTTTTCTGGCTCGTCTTGCTCATCTTAAAGAGAAGAAAATAAAGTGTCAATGTGCCTGCTTGCAGCAAGCTGCTCTCCCTGACTTGGGTGGACGCTAGGTTGAACCACACTGAACATGTTGGCAGGCTGCTTGCACCTGCCTCCCTGTTGATGAGAAGCAATGTCCTGGGTGGCCTCACTGAGTGGGCGTGTGGCTCAAGTTGAGGTGTGTATGTATATACACTATATATTTGTGCAGGCTCGTGAGCATGTCTGTGCATGAGGGGTGTGCAGGAGTTCACGGTACACATATGGTACTTGTTTAGGTAAACCCAGCCTGAGGCAGGGGCTCACACAGAACAGACTGTCTTACTTCCATGCAAAGCCTCTTCCCTCCCCAAGTTTCTCAGCTGAGGTCCCAGGTGCCCTCCAGGCAGCTGAATGCCTATGCAAGCCCTCTGCCCCTTTGCCTTTTCTTCAGCAAACAAACAAGGCCTCTTGGAGGAGAGGATTAGCGTCAACCTAGGAACATGAAGAACATTATTGGCAGATCGCCTTGCCCAGTAACGGAGGCTTTAAATTAAGTTTAGCGGGCTACTGCCCTGACCTACATAGAGAAGCCCCAGGCTTAGCGCTGCAATTGAGGCTGTGAGAATTGCAATGGAAGATTAAAGTGCAACTCCACCTGCAATCAGCTCCTGCAGGAGCAGTGGACTGTGGAGCATGGGCCTTTGTGACTCCCTAAATGTTTCTATGATAAGCGTAGAAGTCCATGGAGGCCCCAGAAGCGCTCACTGGGGTCACAGGTGTGGGAGAAGTGTCAGACTGTGGGCCAGGCAGGAGGATGCCAATCACCAGCACATCGTGGACAGCATGAACCAGCAGAAACCAGCAGCCTCTCACTTTTCTCAAAGTCAAATACAAAATGCTGAGGTTAGCTGGAGATAGGTGATAAAACAATGCATATCACGTCTCACAGTCTGGGTCAGACAGGGGCTCTGGCTACTCGTGAGGTAGACAAAGGTGATGTCTCTGGCATGCTTTGAGAGGCCCTCCGCTCTCCTGGGAAGCTGGCTAGTGCTCAGAGGCAGTGTGGAGCCCATGGTTGGCATACCTAAGCATTCTGGTGTGCTCATAGATGGTCTGGCCTGGTCAAAATCAGTGGGCCACTTCCTGGTGATAAGTAGGAGCCTGGGGCTCACAGTACTGAAATTTGCTCAAGGCCTACAGTCTTTAGGGGAAGTTGTGGGTTCCTGGGTCCTTGGGCTGGCTGTGGTCCCCCAAGGCGTCCCAGGCAACCTTGATGGTGAGTGCGTGAAAGAAAAGACTTTTGGGAGATAGTTTGGTGAACAGCTCTCAGCTTATTGTCAGGGAAATGGATTTATAAGCAGTTGAAGGCAGGAAGAGGACCCTAAGGGGATTAGTGGGTTTAAAGGTTGCTAGCCTATGCCTAATATGGGGACATTCATTCCAGCTTGTAGGCAATGGCAAAGGGAAGGTATGCAAAGATGCTGGTTGATACCATATAAGGAGTTTCCTAGGCAACTGGCCAAAGGCCACAGGGTTATGGGCAAAGCCTAAGTCTTATGTGAATGTCAAGGTATCCAGTGCTTGGAGAGGGAGTGGTCTTACTTCCTGCCAATCTCAGGGTCCAAGATTTTGTCCAGAGATCCAGGATTACTGTGACCACCAAGAATGGGGGGAGGATCCTAGCTCACTGCAACCCCCGAGAATGGGGGGAGGAGCTCCCCTGCTGGTCAGGTACCCGAGATAGGACCAGCAGCGGTTCAGGCTGCTGTGACCTCTCCCTAGCCTGGGGCTTTCATGTCAGACAGCTTAGGTTTGCTTTAACCCAGGGCCCTGCCTATGTCCAACACTGAGTTACTAGCTATCCTTTGGGTTCTTTGGTGAAAAAGCTAAAAATTTAGATAGCTGTCAAACTTGCCTGCATTGGGCATGAGATAGCTATGAAAGGAAAATGAGAATTTTACTCATTCATCCACCTACCTACCTGCTCACCCATCCACTCACTTATTCACCTACCCATCCATTCACATACTCATCCACTCACCTACCTACCTACCTGCTCACCCACCCACTCACTTATCCACCTACCCATCCACCCACCTACCTACCTACCTGATCACCCACCCACTCACTTATCCACCTACCCATCCATCCACATACTCATCCACTCACCTACCTACCTACCTGCTCACCCACCCACTCACTTATCCACCTACCCATCCACCCACCTACCTACCTACCTGATCACCCACCCACTCACTTATCCACCTACCCATCCATCCTATTCATCCACCCACTCATCCACCTGCTCACTCACCCCACCAATCCATCCATCTACTTATCCATCAACCCATCGAGCTACTTACCCACCCACCAACTCATCTACTTATCCACCTACTGGCTCACCCACCCACTCATCTACCTACCCACCCACCACTTGTTCACTACCTACTGACTCACCTAGCCATCCATCCATCCATCCATCCATCCATCCATCCATCCATCCACCTATCCATTCATCTTTCTACCCATTCATCCATCCACACAGCCATCTACATAGCTATATATTCATCCACTGATTTCCCCTTTTTGCAGTACTGAGGATTGAATCTAGGACCAAGTATGCATCTAATAGAAGGCAATCTCATGCCCTCCCAAACCTCTGCGTTTTTTCTCTCCTCACAGGGAAAAGGCCAAACCAACTGAACAGTTACTCTAAACCCACTGTGATGGTAGGAGGGGTCTGGTAGTGGTTGGGGTCAGAGGAGGTCAGGAGGATGGGTCTCTATGGTGGGGTTAATGTCTCTGATACACAAGAGCACTTTCTTTCGCTCCCTCTCCACCTTGCTCTTTCTGTAAAGTTTGCATGAAGAACAGGTTACCAGGTTCACAGTGAGAAGTTGCTTGTCTACAAGGCAAGAATAAGATGCTCTTAGATCTTGGGTTTCCAACGCTGTGAACTGTGAGACATAAATGTCTGCTGTTTGAACATACTGTCGATGGTTGGTTATGTTGTCCCAAACATACAACACAGAACAGAACAGGACAAAGCATGAAGGGTTTTCATTTCCTGGAGCAAAAATAAGTGATGTGGCCTGACAAACACCTCTGTTGATAGATGAAAATACATTTTTGTTTGAAACTAGATTTGACAGAGTATTAAAGAAATAAGCCTTTAGCTTTTATGTAGTTAGCAAGCTTTGTAACAAGTCACTTGTGTACACAGAAGCACGACCCGATTCTTTCATGGAATAGCATGCTGCCCCAGTGTCCTCTGTGTTTGTGGCCATTGAATCCTGTTGTGAAAGTCCCTGAGCATCATTTCATGTCCTTTCCGACTTTCCTGATCTTTAAACACAGAGGCACCATTTCCAAGTGAGGAGAAAGTTGGGGAGTGGTGGGTGAGTTGCTATTGGTCTTTGATTCAGTGACCTCCAAAAGCTGAAATTAATGTTTCTCCCCCAACTCCATTATTTCAACACCATGAGAAACTCCAGCAAAGAACTTTAGATTCCAAACTGCTACTCAGCTGTTGAACTAGAGGGCTCACAGAGGCCATGTGGCTCAACACTTTCCTTCAGCTGTGAGGAAGTGTTGAGCAAGGGAGAAGAATCCCAAGGGCCCTTGGCAGGATTCTCTGGATGGGAATTCTGTAGCTGTGGGACCCCTCAGTCGTGCACTCAGACTTTCAGGGGTGGGTGGAGCAACAGCTGGATAAAGGGCTTTGGTTAATATTACTCCCCAGGTACTCTGGGGACAGTAGCTACATGCATTCGGTCCATTTGCTGCAGTCGTTTCTAAAAATGCCATGGAGACAACGTTAGGTGTCCTACCTCCATGCAATCCAGATCTTTTCCAGTATCCCACCTCCGTGAAACCCACAAAATCTCCAGGGTCCCACATCCATGAAACCCAGATCCTTTCCACTGCACCACCTCCATGAATCCCAGATCCTTTCCAGTGTCCCACCTCCATAAAAACCAGAACATTTCCAGTGTCCCACCTCCATGAAACCCAGATCCTTTCCAGAGTACCACATCAATGAAACCCAGATCATTTAAAGTGTCCCACCTCCATGAAACCCAGATCATTTCCAGTATCCCATCTCCATGAAACCCAGATCCTTTCCAGTGTCCCGCCTCCATGAAACCCAGATCATCTCCAGTGTCCCACATCCATGAAACCCAGATCCTTTCCAGTGTCCCACATCCATGAAACCCAGATCCTTTCCAGTGTCCCACGTCCATGAAACCCAGATCATTTCCAGTGTCCCACGTCCATGAAACCCAGATCATTTCCAGTGTCCCACCTCTATAAAACCCATATCCTTTCCAGTGTCCCACCTCCATGGAACCCAGATCATTTCCAGTGTCCCACCTCTATGAAACCTAGATCCTTTCCAGTGTCCCACCTCCATGAATCCCAGATCCTTTCCAGTGTCCCACCTCCATGAAACCCAGATCCTTTCCAGTTTCCCACTTCCATGAAACCCAGATCCTTTCCAGTGTCCCACCTCCATGAAACCCACATCCTTTCCAGTGTCCCACCTCTATAAAACCTAGATCCTTTCCAGTGTCCCACGTCCATGAAACCCAGATCCTTTCCAGTGTCCCACATCCATGAAACCCAGATCCTTTCCAGTGTCCCACATCCATGAAACCCAGATCCTTTCCAGTGTCCCACATCCATGAAACCCAGATCCTTTCCAGTGTCCCACATCCATGAAACCCAGATCCTTTCCAGTGTCCCACATCCATGAAACCCAGATCCTTTCCAGTGTCCCACCTGCATGAAACCCAGATCCTTTCCAGTGTCCCACCTCCATGAAACCCAGATCCTTTCCAGTGTCCCACCTCCATGAATCCCAGATCATTTCCAGTGTCCCACATCCATGAAACCCAGATCCTTTCCAGTGTCCCACCTCCATGAAACCCAGATCCTTTCCAGTGTCCCACATCCATGAAACCCAGATCCTTTCCAGTGTCCCACCTCCATGAAACCCAGATCCTTTCCAGTGTCCCACATCCATGAAACCCAGATCCTTTCCAGTGTCCCACATCCATGAAACCCAGATCCTTTCCAGTGTCCCACATCCATGAAACCCAGATCCTTTCCAGTGTCCCACCTCCATGAAACCCAGATCATTTCCAGTGTCCCACATCCATGAAACCCAGATCCTTTCCAGTGTCCCACATCCATGAAACCCAGATCCTTTCCAGTGTCCCACATCCATGAAACCCAGATCATTTCCAGTGTCCCACATCCATGAAACCCAGATCCTTTCCAGTGTCCACATCCATGAAACCCAGATCATTTCCAGTGTCCCACATCCATGAAAACCAGATCTTTTCCAGTTTCCAGTGTCCCACATCCATGAAACCCAGATCCTTTCCAGTTTCCCACGTCCATGAAACCCAGATCCTTTCCAGTGTCCCACCTCCATAAAAACCAGATCATTTCCAGTGTACCACCTCCATGAAACCCAGATCCTTTCCAGTGTCCCACATCCATGAAACCCAGATCATTTCCAGTGTCCTACCTCCATGAAACCCAGATCCTTTCCAGTGTCCTACCTCCATGAAACCCAGATCCTTTCCAGTGTCCCACATCCATGAAACCCAGATCCTTTCCAGTGTCCCACCTCCATGAGACCCAGATCCTTTCCAGTGTACCACCTCCATGAAACCCAGATCCTTTTCAGTGTCCCACATCCATGAAACCCAGATCATTTCCAGTGTGCCACCTCCATGAAACCCAGATCCTTTCCAGTGTCCCACATCCATGAAACCCAGATCCTTTCCAGTGTCCCACCTCCATGGAATCCAGATCATTTCCAGTGTACCACATCCATGAAACCCAGATCATTTCCAGTGTCCCACTTCCATGAAACCCAGATCATTTCCACTGTCCCACATCCATGAAACCCAGATCCTTTCCAGTGTCCCACGTCCATGAAACCCACATCCTTTCCAGTGTCCTATCTCCATGAAATCCAAATCATTTCCAGTGTGCCACCTCCATGAAACCCAGATCCTTTCCAGTGTCCCACCTCCATGAAACCCAGATCCTTTCCAGTGTCCCACCTCCATGGAACCCAGATCATTTCCAGTGTACCACATCCATGAAACCCAGATCCTTTCCAGTGTCCCACCTCCATGAAACCCAGATCATTTCCAGTGTCCCACCTCCATGGAACCCAGATCCTTTCCAGTGTCCCACCTCCATGAAACCCAGATCCTTTCCAGTGTCCCACCTCCATGGAACCCAGATCATTTCCAGTGTACCACATCCATGAAACCCAGATCCTTTCTAGTGTCCTATCTCCATGACATCCAGTTATAATGTGATGTCTTGTTACCACCACCACCTTCAATGGGATTTTCAGTTCTCATGTTGTTGAGTTTTCTGTATTTTTAAAAATTAGTTATTTTTTTTAAAAAGATTATACTCTTTTATTCCCTTGCCCCTGCTCCCATTTCCCTGGGGCCCTCCACCATGGGGTTATGGGATTTTCTGTGGGGTCATAAAGGCCTCAGTCAGTTTCAATGGAATAGTGGGTGGAACATGCCTCTGGGTATTCCCACCCACTCTGTGGTTCTTACAGTCTTTTTCCCCCTCTTTTGTAATGTTCCCTGATCCATGGCAGGTCTGTCGGCAATCTGGTGTTGATTTCTTTGTGGCCTCTGGATTTCTGCTTTGATAGGTTGTGCTTGTTCCCCATGTCTGCCACCATCACCCTGGAGCTATCAGGTTAGCAGTAAGAGCAGTGTTCATGGCACCTCTTACACTGCAAGTTCTCCTGGGCCCTGGCAGATGTGGAAGAGGTGGCAAGTCTCATGGTGGGCAGTTAGTTATCTTCTTGTTTCATCAATGGATATTAACTCTCTCCATATAAAACAGATTCTCCAACCAAGAGTGAGAGTAGCTTGGGTTAAAAGGGGTATGCAAGATTATTTGAGGGGATTTTGGTGTGCAAGCCCACTCTTGTTCTCCAGAAATTAGTGAGGGCTTCACTCTGAAGTATGAGTTTCCTAACTATGGGAATCTGACTTGGTTTCCAGTATCAGGTATTGCATTTATCGATTTTCCTATGTTGAACCATACCTGCATCTCTGGGATAAAGCCTAGTTGGTTAGAATAAAAGATATTTTTGTTATATTCTTGTTTTCTGTTTGCCAGTATTTTGTTGAGATTTTTTTTCAATCTATGTTCATGAGGGAGATTGGTCTGTAATTTTCTTTTTGTTTCTTTCTTTCTCTGGGTTTGGTATCATGGTTATGCTGGCTTTGTAGGAGTTTGGTAGAATTCCTTGATTTTTTTATTTATAGAAAAGTTTGAGAAGCATTGGTGTTAGTTCTTCCATGAAGTTCTGGCAAAATTTACCAGTGAATCCATCTGGGCCATCTGTTTTTAGTTGGGAGATTTTTTTTTTTTTAATAACTGCATGGATCTCTGTACTTGTTATAGGTCTGTTTAAGTGGTTTATCTCATCTTGATTTAATTTTGGTAGGTCATATAAATCAAGGAAATCATCCATTTCTTTCAGGTTTTTTTTTTTAACTCAGTGAGCATATGTCCTTAAAGTATGTCCTTATAATTTTCTGAATTTCTTTGGTATCTGTTGTAATAGTGCCTTTTTCATCTCTAATTTTATTAAGTTTTGTCTCCTTTCTCACTCTTCTGGTAAGATTTGCTAAGAGTTTATCAATCTTGTTTATCCTTTCAAAGAACCAACTCTTTGTTTCATTGATTCTTTGGATTTTTTTGTTTCTATATCATTAATTTCTGCCCTAGTCCTTATTATTTCTTTCCATCTACTGATTTTGGTTTGTCTTTTTCTTCTTTTTTCAAGGCCTTAAGGTAAAACATTAAGTTATTTACCTGCAACCTTTCTAATTTCTTAATATAGGTACTTAAAGTTATAAATTTCCCTCTTAGGACTGCCTTCATTGTGTCCCAAAGGTTTTGATATGTTGTATTCTCATTATCATTTGATTCTATGAATTTTTGATTTCCTTTTTGATTTATTCAACAACACATTCATCATTTATAATGTACTGTGTAGTTTCCATGATTTTGTGTGTGCTCTGTAGTTTTTCTTGTTGCTGATTTGTAGTTTAATTCCATTGTGTTCAAATAGAGTACAAGGTGTTATTTCAGTCTTCCTGTATTTGTTAAGATTTGCTTTGTGTCCTAATATAGGGTCTATTTTAGAGAATGTTCCATGTGCTGCTGAAAAAATGTGTATTCTGCAGCATTTAGATGAAATGGTCTGTAAATATCTGTTAGGTCCATTTGTTCAATGACATCATTTAATCCAGTTGTCTCTCTGTTTATTTTTTACTGGGATGACCTGTTAATTGATGAGAGTGGGGTATTGAAATCACCCACTACACCTTACGTCTAATAGTGTTTGTTGGATGAAACTGGGTATACCCATGTGTGGCAGTTTGAATAGATGGCCCCCAATATATTCAGTTGTTTGTTTGTAGTTTGCATCTGCAGCCACCTGGCTGGAGTCAGTGCCATTGTATGGATCTTAAGGTGTGGTGGTGGGTTTCAGGTTTCAATATAAAAATATGCAAAGTGTGCCTAGCTGGAGTTCCTGAGTGTGCTGTGGCTTTTGACCTTTAGGCTTGTGCTTCTCTCTCTCTGCTTGGTCCTGTGAAGGCAGGCCAGCTTCTTCTGCCATTATGGAACTTCCCCTGGATCTGTAAGCTTCAATAAATATCCCTTCCTCCATAACTGTGCTTGGTCTGAAAGTTCATCTCAGTGAACCTAAAGCTGTCTGATACAGAATTTGGTGCCGAGGAGTGGACTGAGATGAACCTGACCATGTGGATGTTGATCTTTTGGAACCTTTGTTTTGGAGGAATAGGGATGGATTTGGTGCTTGCAACTGAAGATGCCTTCTGGAGTGGTAAGCCAAGTTTTATGGACTACTCTGATGAGAGTTTGAGAATGCTAAGTGCAGACAGTATTGAACTTTGAGGCTTGCCTTATGAGCTTTCTAAGGAGAAGGAAAGACTGCAGAGGACTTTTTTGGAACTGGGCTACTGGCATAAGGGCTGGCTGCCTCCTGCTGCCCAGGCCCAGAGAGTTTGATCAAGGTTAAATTTGTAATGGAGTGGTGTGCTTGGCTAGAGCTATTAGACTGAGAGATTTAATATTTTAAGCTAGAAAACCTCAAGCAAGTTAAAATTACAGGCACTGAGACTGGTTTTAGGTTACTGAATGTGCTATTGTCAAACACATTAGCAATCTTAAAGGAAGATGGTCCAATTGCTTTACCATGGAATGGATGCCTGAGGAAAGACTATCACAGAAATGCAAACACTTTTGGAAAGAGTTGACTGGAGAACAAACCTGCTTTTCAAGGTTATGATTTATTTTGCCTGTGAATTAAGAATATGGCTGTGTCCTGCACACCTGGTATTGGTTTCAGAAGCATGAAAAATGTGAGGAGTAGTTGTGAATTGCACATGCTTCCAGGAGCTGCTGCTGAGATGTGGCATGAGGCAGGGCATGATGCCCTGATAGGCTGAAAGAGCCTTTGGAAGATGGACCATGGTTTGCATGAAGACCTCAAGATGTTTTGGACATACCAGGACTATGCAAGCACTACTATATAGCGCACTGTTGGCCTGGGATGGAAGTGTTCCCTGGCTACTCTGACCAGCTGGAGGGGCGGAATTGGAAAATCTGGAGACTGTCAGTCTCTGGTTATGTTGAACTTGAACTGCAGAAGTTTGATGTTTGTTTGATGGTCGGTTGAGTTTGTATTGTTTTAGTCTCTCCTTGCTATGCCTTATACCAGTTGAAAATGTTTACTCTGTGCCTTTATATGTTAGAAATGTTTAACTTGTTTGATTTTACAGGTCTTAATATCTTAAATTGGTCAAGGCTGTGGGGACCTTTGAAATTGAACTGAGTACAATTTACAATGTGTGATGTTTATAAATCGATTGGGGCCAGGGGCAGAATGTGGTAGTTTGAATAGATGGCCCCCAATATATTCAGTTGTTTGTTTGTAGTTTGCATCTGCAGCCACCTGGCTGGAGTCAGTGCCATTGTGTAGATCTTAAGGTGTGGTGGTGGGTTTCAGGTTTCAATCTGAAAATATGCAAAGTGTGCCTAGCTGGAGTTCCTGAGGTGTGCTGTGGCTTTTGACCTTTAGGCTTGTGCTCTGTCTCTCTCTGCTTGGTCCTGTGAAGGCAGGCCAGCTTCTTCTGCCATTATGGAACTTCCCCTGGATCTGTAAGCTTCAATAAATATCCCTTCCTCCATAACTGTGCTTGGTCTGAAAGTTCATCTCAGCGAACCTGAAGCTGTCTGATACATCATGTTAGGTGTGTATATGTTTAGAACTGTAATGTCTTCCTGTTAACTTTTTCCTTTAATCAATACAAAGTGACCTTCTTTATCTTTCCCCAGTAATGTTGGTTTGAAGTCTATCCTGTCAGATATTAGGATAGCAGCACCTGCTTGTTTCCTAGGCCCATTTGTTTGAAATACCATTTTCCATTCTTTCACCCTAAGATAGTGTCTGTGTTTTGTGGAAAGGTGGGTTTCTTGGAGTCAACAAACAGAAGGAACCTGCCTTGTAATCCAGTCTCCAAGCGTGTGTCTTTTGTTTGGTGCCTTGAGGCCATTGATGTTAAGAGTAATTATTGAAATGCATGTATTTATTCTTGCCATTCTTTTTTTTTTTTGAAGTACTTCCTGCTTTCCCTTTACTCTCTTTTACTCAGTATTATTTGAGTATTGTTTATTTTTTCCTGTTTCCTCATGTTTATGCTTTGCTTTCTCTTCAGCATGAAGGATCCCTTCAAGTATTTTCTGTAGAGTTAGCTTAGTGGTCATATATTACTCTAGCCTGTAATTGTTGTGGAATGTCCTTGGTTCTTGATCAATTTGAAAGGATAGCTTCATTGGATAAAGCGATCTTGGTTGACAGTTGTTATTTTTCAGAACTTGGAATACATTATTTCAAGCCCTTCCGCCTTTTAAAGTTTGTGTTGAGTAATCTGTTGTTATTCTGACAGGCTAGCCTTTATAAGTGACTTCCTTTTTCCTCTGTAACTGCTTTCAATATATTTTCTTTGGTTTGCATGTTTGGTAGTTTAATTATAACATGGTGAGGAGAGGTTCTTTCCAGGCTTTGTCTATTTAGTGTTCTCAAAGCATCCTGTATCTGCACTGGCATGTCTTTCCCAATTTGGGGGAAATATTCTTTGATGTTTTTATTGAAAACTCCTACTATGCCTTTGGAGTGAAATTTTTCTGCTATTATGCCCTGGATTAAAAAAATTATCAATAACTTCCATAATTATAGACAATAAACCATGGTAATTCCCTCCCTCCAACCTTCCCCTTAGTAAATTCACTATCATATTCTCTCCCCTTCTCAATCAGTCTCCCTTTTATTTTGATGTCATCATCTTTTCATCCTATTATGATGGTATTGTGTAGGTAGTGTCAGGCACTGTGAGGTCATGGATATCCAGGCCATTTTGTGTCTGGAAGAGTGCATTGTAAGAAGTCCTACCCTTCTTTTGGCTCTTACATTCTTTCTGCCTCCTTTTCTGCAATGCGCCCTGAGCCTTGGAAGGTGTGTGTGGTAGGTTGAATAGATGGTCCTCAATATATTCAGTGTTTTATTAGTCTGTATTTTGGATCTGAAGACACCTGGCTGGAGGAAATGTCATTGGAGGAATTTTAAGGTGTGGTGGTGGGTTTGAAATTCCATTCTAAAGATATACAAAGTGTACCTAGCTGGAGTTCCTGAAGTGTGGTGTGGTTGTGGTTTTTGGCTTTTGGCTTTTTTCTCTCTCTGCTTTTTTTTTTTTAAAGAGGGCCCCCACTTCTGCCATTGTGGAACTTCCCCTGGGTCTGTAAGCTTCAATAAATATCCCTTCCCCAATAACTGTGCCTGTTTTGGAAGTTCATCTCAGTGAACCTGAAGCTGTCTGCTACAGTGTGATAGAGATGTTTCAGTGCTGAGCACTCCTCTGATAACATTTCTCCTTAGCACTATGGGGCCTTTTGAGTCATCCTAGAGGTCATTGCCATCTTAAAAAAGAAGCTTCTATAACCAAAAGTGAGAGTAGCATTAATATATGAGTATAAACATTAAGAGAAGTATTTACTGAGCAGTTTGGTGAGTATAATATATACATTTAGCCAGATACCAGCAGTCATTACACCCCTAGGGATCATTACTTTCCCCATCATAGGTTTTTAGTATCAGGCATGTTTTCCTTTCCCTGGAGCATATACCCCAGATTTTTTTTTTAATTTTTAAATTATTTTTAACAACGTATCTTGTATGGATGCATAATGTGTAGGCACCCTCTTTTCCCTCATCCCTGCCCCAGTTCTACTGGGGATGCTCCTCAGTGGGGTTGCAGGTATTCCCCATGGGGATGTGGTTTATGTGTTGTGGGAGCAGCAGTCAGTTATTTTTGGGGAGAGGTAATGCCTCTGGCATGATGTCTCAACCTCTGGCTCTTACAAACTTTCTGCCCCCTCTTCCACAAAATTCCCTGAGCCATGGTGGGTGAGTTTTAAGTCTACTTCAGTAATGAGCTCTTAGGAGCCTCTGAATCTCTGCTTTGGTAGTTGTTGACTATTCTCAGGGTTTGTCTCCTACATCCTGCAGTGATTATCAGGAACAGCATGGAAGCATCATGCTTGCTCATCTCCCCAATTCCTCTGTGGATTCAGCTGTAGTTTTGCTGAAGTACAAGGGGTAGTATACCTCCTCTGGCCTCACTACCTTGTGAAAAAGAAGAACAGATTCTCCAACAAAGAGTGAATTCAGCAGAGTTTAAATGTGATAAGCATTATTAATTTAGGGAGAATTTGATGCATGTAACCCTTCTTTTAGACAAAGACTATTGAGGGCTTAACTTAGAGAGCATAATCTTTGTCTCCATAGGATACTGATCTGGTTCCCAATTCCAGATATGGGTTCCTTTACACTGAGTGGATCTCTTAGCCAATCAGAAAGCTATTGGTTCCCACTTGGGCTGTGTGCCACTGTTACCCTGGAATCTACATCCTGTCAGGGTGTTTGCTTCAGAGTAGCTTAGACCTCTGGTTGCTAAGACTGTTGCTGGCCACTTTCCCCCAGTAGCTCATGTAGCACTTTCCAGCACTAGACAGGCTAACTGTCTGTGGACTGGCTCTCTTCCAGATTCCAGCCAGGCCTCTCCATGCTCTGTGTTGGCAGCATATGGTGTCCTCAGCAATAGTTTTACATAATGATTTCATTATATAGGACTTTCACTTTCTTGGATGGTGTTATTCCAAGGTATTTAATTCTTTTTTGTTACTATTGAAGATAGGACAGCCTTGGTGATTTCTTTCTCTATATATTTGTTCTTTGCTTATAGAAAGGCTCCTGATTTTGTGCATGATTTTGTATCCTGAAATTTTACTGAAGGAATTAATCACCTTTAGAAGTTTTGAGATGGAGACTTTTGGGTCACTTATGTATAGAATCATGTCATCTGCAAATATGGCTAGCCCTTGACTTCTTCCATTCCAATTTGTATCCCTTTTATTTCTTTCTCCTGTCTTGTTGTTTGGGCTAGTGCTTCTAGTACTATGTTGAGGAGCAATACTGAGAATGGACACCACTGTCTTGTTCCTGATCTCAATGGGAATGCCTTGAGTCATTCCCTACTAAGTATTATTTAGGCTTTAGGTGCTTTATATACAGATTTTATTATGTTGAGATATAAACCTTCCATGTCTATTCTTTCCAGTGTTTTGATCATGAAGTAGTGTTGTATTTTGTTAAAGAGCTTCTCTGTATCAATTGAGATCATGTGGTTCTTATGGTTAACTTTATGTGGTGTATTATGTTGAATGATTTCTGTATGTTGAACTATCCCTGGGATGAAGCCTACTTAAGCAAGGTGGACAATGCTTTTGGTGTGTTGAATTTGGTTTGCAAGGATTTTGTTCAGGATCTTTACATAAAAATTCATCAGGGATATAGGCCTATAGTTTTCTTGTTGGATCTCTTTGTGGTTTTGGTATTAGGCTGATGGTAGCTTCATAAACAGAGTTGGGTAGGATTCCCTAGTTCCCAATTATGGGAAACGGTTTGAAAAAAATTAGTTTCAGTTCTTCAATGAAGGTTTGATAGAATTCAGCTGAGAAGCCATCTGGTTCTGTACTTTTCTTTTTGGGAAGGTTTTTGATTACCTTTCCAATTTCCATGGACATGTTAGGTTTGTTGAGGAGATCAATTTGCTCTGAGTTTAGTTTTGGTAGGTGATATGTGGCTAGGAATTCATCCATTTCTTCCAGATTATCCAATTTTGTGGAGTAGAGGCTTTTGAAATATGTCCTAATGATTCTTCCAATTTCATTGATGTATGTTGTGACCTTTTCCTTTTTCATTTCTGATTTTGTTAATTTTAGGCTTATCTTTTGTTTTCTTGATGAAATTGGCCAGGGATTTATAAGTACTGTTTATTTTTTTTTCAAAAAATAGCTCTTTGGTTCATCAATTTTTAAAATTGTTTTCTTAGTTTCCAATTCATTAATTTCTGCTATTGATTATTTCTTTCCATCTGGAGCTCTTAGGATTGAATTCTTCTTGTTTTCCCGATGTCTTTAGGTGGAAAGTTAGATTTTTACTTTGGGGTCTCTCTGTCTTTTACTGTAGGCATTTAGTGCTATGAATTTTCCCCTTAGGACAGCCTTCATTGTGTTATAAGTTTTGGTAAGTTGTGTTTTAATTATCATTCAGTTCTAGGAATTTTATAATTTCTTTTTTGATTTCTTCCACAACCCATTCATTGTTTAAAAGTGTGTTTTTCAGTCTCCAGGACCATGTGGAATTTTTGATGTGTCTCTTGTTAATTTTGAGCTTTAAAACATTGTGTTCTGATATGATGCAAGAAGTTACTTCAATTTTCCTGAATTTATGGAGGCATGCTTTATGGTCTAATATATGGTCTATATTGGAGAAGATTCCATGGGCTGCTGAGAGGAATGTGTAGTTTGTAGAGTTGGGGTGGAAAGTTCTGTAGATGTCCATTAGGTTTAGCTGATTTATGGTGTTGTTGAGCTCTACTATTTCCCTGTTGGTTTTCTGCTTGGATGATCTGTCTATTGATGATAGTGGAGTATTGAAGTTTCTGACTATGATGGTTTTGGTGTTCATTTCTGTTTTGTGGTCAGATAGATTTGCTTCATAAACTGTGGTGCACCTGTGTCTGGTGCATATATAGATTTATGATTGTGATGTTCTCATGTTGGATCATTCCCTTTGTGAGTAAGAAATGGCCTTCTTTGTTCTTTTTGATTACTGCTGGTTTAAAGTCTATTTTATCATATATTAATATCATAACATCTCCTTGTTTCTTATTTCCAATTGCTTGAAATATCATTTTCCATCCTTTTACCCTGAGGGGGTGTCTATCTTTAGTCAGGAGGTGGGTTTCTTGAAGACAGCAGATAGAAGGGTCCATTGTTTTGATCCACCCTGTTAACTTGTGTCTTTTGATGGGTGAGTTAGGACAATTAATATTTAAGGTTATAACTATGAGGTTTGATTTAATTCCTGCCATGATGGGGTGCTTGTTGGGGTTTGGTGCTTTCTTGTGTTTTGTAGTTTTTTGAGCCTAGTCTCATTTTAGTTGTTGTGATCTTTTTCTTGTAAGCTATTGAGATTGGTTGTGTCACTCTTCTGTGAAGAGTATTCCCTGAAGTATTCTCAGTAGGTTTGGATTTGTGTTAATATAATTGTAGAGTTGACTTTTTTTGACACATTTAAAAAACTGATAGTTTTCATACTTACAGACAATAAACCACAATAATTCCCTCCCCTTCCTCACTTTCCCTTTCACAAATCTACACTCCATCATATCCCCTCCTTCTCTCCATTAGTCTCTCTTTTATTTTGATGTCATCATCTTTTCCTCCTATTATGAGGGTCTTGTGATGTATTGCTAGGCAATGTGAGGTCATACATATTGTGGCCAATTAGAGAGCAGTTGGTTTTCCCCAGAACAAACATGCCACTATTCCACCTGTTTGGTAATTTGGCCTGGGTGGCCAAACTTGAGGCTTGCAGTGTCCACTGTTTTCTCCACTGATGACTTCTGTCTCCCACAGGGCTGCATACAGTTGAACTTTGTCCAGCTTTCTGTCAGCTGGTCTACACAGAGGAGGTCCTCAGCTCAGCCCCAGCTTGATTTCTCAGTGACCTCACCATCCAGGCATATGGAGTCTTTAGCAATAGGGTGTTACCATCTGTTTCTGGTGGGAAACCAAGAGCCTTGGCAATATCCTGTAATGTTTGGGGCAACAGGGCCCTCCCTGGCCAACAACTCAGTGGAAGGTATCCCATCTCTGGTACTAAAAACTTTCTAGTAACAATATATGGCTTCTGGGTGTGCCATTAGCCAAAAACAGTAGGCTTATTCACACAGTATCTTGAAGTTTCATTGACCCTCCTCCCTACCCTTCTTTTTTCATGGAGTTTTCCTTTCACCATCTATTATGAGGGGTACTTTTGCTGGGTACAGTAGCATGGGTTGGGAGTCATAGTATTTTAGACTGAAGTTTTCCATTTCAAGCCCTTCTGGCTTTCAGGGTTTCCATTGAGAAATTTGAGGTAATTCTGATGGAATTGCCTCTGTATGTAGTGAGTTGTTTCTGTCTTACTGCTTTTAACTCTCTCTTTGTTTTCATTTTTGAGCATGTTAACTATGGTGTGTCTTGGAAAGTTTCTTCTTTGGTCCTGTCTGTTTGGTGTTCTGTGGTGTTCTTGTATCTGGATGGGCCTCTCTTTTGAGAGATTTGGAAGATTTTCTTCAATAACTGTTGAATATATTCTCTGGCCTGGATTTCCTTTCCTTCTGGTATACCCATGATCCAGATGTTTGGACATTTCAGGGTATCCCACTGTTACCTCATATTCTGTTTGCATGATTTTTGAACTTAGCAAAATTTTTGGCCTCCCAATCAATTTCTTCTGCCTTGTCTTCCAGGTCAGAGATTCTGTGCTCCACATGAGTAGCTTTGTTAGTGAGGGGTTCTAGAGAGGTTTTTATAAGCTCTATTTGATTTTTGTTTTCTATTGTGTTGTTTTGCATCATGTCCATCTCTTTTTTGAGGTATGATTTCAGTTTGAGTTCTGACTTTCTTGATGCATTCTAGATTCTAGATTTCATTCTTGCATTTTATCAAGTCTTCATTAAGCTTGATCAATTGGTTACTGAGGTCTTCCATTTGTTGACTCACCTTCAATTCATTTATATCTCTTGTGAGGCTTCTAACATTTTCTTCAATTAAGCTAAGCCTACTGTCAAAAGCTGAGTTCTCTAAGAGACAATGCTGTTCAATTTCATTAATATGAAAGCAAAATCCAGATGTGTGCACCCCCTTGTGCATCTGGCTAATGTAGGTCCTGGAGAGTGAACCTGGGTCCTTTGGCCTTGCAGGCAAATGCCTTAATGCCTAAGCTATCTCTCCAGCCCCAATTGTTGGTTTTTTGATGGTTTACTTCCTGTTCAGCAATTCTTTTGACCAGGGTCACATTGGTTATGGTGTTTCTGTTTTGGGATTGAGTTTCTGTTGATTTCTGTATGATTTCATTGGAGGCTTCCTTGGTAGAGATCTCTCAGTTTTATGACTTTCATTGTTGTTGTTGTTGTTGTGTGTGTTTTGTGGACTACCTATATTGGGGAAGCAGTTTATTCTATTGAGGGGGCAGCAAGTAATTGTCCTTGTAGGATCTTCAATGAGTGTTCTGTTTTAAATGTAAACTAGATTGGGGTATGATGAGGTTATCACCACAGATGTGCAAATTGTGGAGATTTCAGGTTTATCAATGGTACCTGGGGAACTGGGAGATAGGGAAATGGGAGCTATGGCCTACTCACTCCACTTACATGTACTCTTCATCACACAGGGATCAGGGGTTGAGGAACCAGGATCCAGGAAGCTGCAGAGCCAGGGACAAGAGGCCAGCCCCTACAGTGGCCTGTGCACCCTCTGACTCAGGAGAATAGGGAATTGGGAATGCAGGGACTAATCAGGAAACCAGAGCAAAAGGTCTGCTTCTGCAGCCCACACTCAGGGACCCCCAAGGCAGATATCCCGGGACCTGGGAACTTGAAGGTTGGGAGCCAACCAAGAGCTTTGGCCTACTCACTTTGTGCATGTACTCTACAGAGTGGGGAATCCAGGAGTTGGGGACCCAGGGTCCAAGGAGGCAGAGCAAGGGGCCTGCTTCAGCAGCAAGCTTGCAGGGTCCAGGCATCCCCAAACCAACAGCAGGGGAATGGACTGGGACCAGGGAACTGGGGGGGGGGGTGGTTCAGGGAAGATCTGGCCTACTCATTGCATGTGTGCAAACCTCTGGAGCAGGAGATCCAGGAATTTCTGGATTCTTATGTTTGATATATTCATAGTCTCCCAAATATCTTGAAATTCCTATTCATACATTTCTATTTGCTTGTCTTTCTCTTTGTTGGGCTGTATTAAGTCTGAGACCTTGTCATCTAGTTTAGAAATAATGTTCTCTTCTTCATCCATTCTATTAGTGAGATTTTCTGCAGAGTTTTTTATTTGCCTTACTGTGATTTTCATTTCTAGTATTTCTGATTGGTTTTTCTTCAGTATTTCTGTTTCCTTACTCATGTTTTATATTGACCTCCTTATTTCATTAAATTGGTTTCCTGTGTCTTCTTTGATTCCTTTAATTTCTTCAAATATAGTTCTAATCATTCTTTTGAAATCTTTCTCAGGCATTTCATATAAATTAGTTTCACTATAGGTCATTTCTGATGCATTTATGATTTTTGGTGGAACTATATTGTCTTAATTTTTGTGTTTCTTGTAATGTAGAGATCTTTACATCTTGGATTAATTTGATGCTTTGGCTTTCTAATTATCTGAAGTATTCTTAGATATGTAAATCTGACATTATATAACTTCTGGAAAGGAGCATAAGGTGCCAGGTATGGCTCTTAAATGACTCCCAGAGAAATAGCAAAAGTGACCCTAGGTGTTGGGTTTGCTTGCTACATGAGTATTCTGTTAGGCTATGTGGAGCAAAATATAGGCAGATTCTAAAATTCAACTGAACAATATACACATTCAATCAAAACCAGCATGGAATATTTTTGTAAGAATGGGTATTACAACAAACAGATCACCTAACAGAGTCAGAGTCTCTAAGGGTGTGTGTTGCCCCACACCCTTAATCCTGTCAACTGAGATTTCTGGCCTATAAAGGGTTAGGTCAATCTGTGGCTGAGTGAGACCCTGCCACCATGAATGACAGAAGAGACAAAGGCACCATAAACCAGGAAGCAACAAAGGACAACCCCAGAATGTAGCATATTTAAGAATGACATATGCAATCATCCATCAGATTTAGCACATAATATGCTCTGACATGGAAGATGTGATTAGCACTTCCAATGCAAACTTATATACCAGGTTTTTTGGTGGGTACTAACCTGGTTTAAGTGGGTCCTGTTACCTTTTGGAATGGTTTTGGTCTTAGCTATGCAGTGCATAGGGACTGCTTGGGTCCCTCTTAACTGTGATGTGGGCTCAGGTAGGCTGGCTGGGTTAGTGGCTGGTCTGATCGCCTGTGCTGTGCACTGTGTAGATGAGTTCCTTTCTTTAGGTCTCAGATGGTTTCCAGCATTGGTGGTTGGGGGATGGGAGGCTGTGGAGGGTGCTTGAAATTGTGCTGGAGGGTGTGGCTGGTCCCTGTGATCCTCTTCCTCATGAGCCACTCATCTGGTCCCTGCTGTCTTCCCCTTCAGGTTTCTTGAGTTTGCAAGGAGGCTGGTGTGAGTGGAAAATCGCTTCACCTGGATTTCCCCAATACTAAGGCAGAGCCTGGCAGCTGTGCAGGCCTGTGCTGCCATTGCTGGAGCTGCTTCTGCCTGCTTCTGTGGTCTTTAGTAGCTCTGGGTCTCTCCTACTTCTCTGCTGTGGTTGATAATTTATTATACACCTTCACTTTTTGGTAGAAAAGTATTGGTACTTTATTGTTTTTCTGCTTATTCTCCCCCACCCTTGATTGCTTTGGTGTGACTCCTTTGCTGCCATTTTACCCAGAAGTCATATAAATAGCTATTATGTTGAGATGTGGTTCCTCCATATCAAGTCTCTCTAGTGTTTCTGTTTTTGTTTTTTGAGGTAGGATTTCATTCTAGCTCAGGCTGACCTGTATTCACTATGTAGTCTCAGGGTGGCCTCAAGCTCACAGTGGTCCTCCTTCCTCTGCCTCCCAAGTGCTGGGATTAAACGCATGCACTACCACGCCAGGCTCTCCAGTGTTTTGATCATGAAGAGGTGTTATATTTTGTTGAAGGCCTTTTCTGCATCTACTGAAATAATCATGTAACTCTTTTGTTTAAGTTTATTTATGTGTCAGGTTACATTAATTGATTTCCATATGTTGGACCATCCCTGCATCCCTGGGATGGAATTTATTTGATCAAGGTGGATAATGCTTTTGATGTGTTCTTAAATACAGTTTTCCAGGATTTTATTGAGCATTTTTGCATGTGACTTCATTTGAAGTATCAGTCAATAATATTCTATTTTTGTTGGGTCTGTTTTGGTTTAGGTATTAGAGTAATTCTGACTTTACAGAGGAGTTTAGGAGCATTCCCTCTTTTTAAATTGTGCAAAATAGCTTGAGAAGAAGTGGTTTTAGTTCTTCAATGAAGAACTCAGTGGTGAATCCATCAGTACCTGGACTTTTTTTTGTTGGGATCTTTTTGTTTTTTGTTAAATTTTTGTTTATTATTTATTTATTTATTTGAGATCAACAAACAGACACAGAGAAAAAGAGGCAGATAGATAGAGAGAAAATGGGCACTCCAGGGCCTCCAGTCACTGCAACAAACTCCAGATGCATGTGCCACCTTGTGCATCTGGCTTAAGTGGGTCATGGAGAATTGAGCCTCAAACCAAGATCATTAGGCTCCACAGGCAAGCACTTAACCACTAAGTCATCTCTCCAGCCTTGTTGGGATATTTTAAATTACTTAAAAAGTTTTACATATTTTTGCATTTATCAGCCAATAAATACTTTCATGTAATAATTTGTTATTATGGGTAATACTATGATCAATGTTCAAGCATATATTTTTTATAAAGTAGAAGGCTGTATGTATACAGCATATGTTAGTACCATCATTTCCATCCTCCCTGCCTCCATTCTGCTAAGGGCTCTGCTCAGTGGGATTGTTGGTATTCCCCCTAGGTTTACAGCATATAACTGTGAGAGAATCCATTATTGGAGGGGGGACAGTGCCTCTGGACATTCCCTTCCACTCTCTGGCTCTTACATTCTTTCCGCTTCCTCTTCCACAAAATTCCCTGAGATATGGTGGGTCTGTTTTAAGTCTACTTTAGTGTTGTGCTTTCAGCAGGTTCTGGATTTCTGCTTTGGTACATTTTGAGTGTCCTCTGTGTGTCCATGACCCTGGCATTGGCTTGACAGGCTTGATACTGAAGCAGCAGTCTTGCTCATCTCACTATTTCCCCTATGGTTTCATCTAGACCCTGGCTGGTGGGTAAGGGGTGGACTATCTCCTCATTCTGGTTGCCTTCTGAAAAAGAAAAACAGTTTCTCCAAAGGAGACTGAGGTCAGCATAGGTTCAATGGTACAAGCATTATTAATTAAGAGAGATAGGTGGGTGTAGCCACTCTTTTGGCTAAAGACTAGTGGGAGTTGTTGGAGTCCATTATTTTGGTCTCCTTAGGATTTTGACTCAGTTTCCACTTCAAGCTAAGGGTTCCTGTCCACGGAGCAGATCTCTTAGCCAATCATAGAGCCATGAGTTAGCTACCTTGGGTGGGTGCCACTATTGCACAGGCATGTCTATCTTGCCATGCTGGTTGCTTTGGTATAGTAGTGCACAATTTTAACATAGAAGGTTGTTGGTCATTTAATGCCTTCCAGCACTATATGGGCAGACAATCTGAGGACTGGCTTCCTTCCAGATTCCATCTGGACCTTTCCATGTTCTGTGTCAGTAGCATATGTTGTCTTTAGCAATAGGGTCTTACCTTTTACCTCAGGCAGGTAATCAAGTACTTTGAGAGAAGCCTGTCTTGCTTTGGGGATCTTGTAGGTATCTCTGATCAGCAACTTGATGTGGATTGTATCCGATTTTTCATACTGGGAGTTACAAGCAGGAGCCAAATATTTTAGTGTTAGACTTCATCCCACTCTCCCCAGGACCCTCTTACCTGACAATCCCTGCATACTCCTGTTGAGGGTTTGTGGTGGTTTGAATAGAATAGATGGCCCCCAATATATTCAGTTGTTTATTTGTTTGTAGTTTGCATCTCTAGCCACCTGGCTGGAGACAGTGTCACTGGGTGGATCTTAAGGTGTGGTGGTGGGTTTCAGATTTCAATCTAAATATATGCAAAGTGTGCCTAGCTGGAGTTCCTGAAGTGTGCTGTGGCTTTTGACCTTTTGGCTTGTGCTTCTCTCTCTCTGCTTGGTCCTGTGAAGGCAGGCCAGCTTCTTCTGCCATTATGGAACTTCCCCTGGATCTGTAAGCTTCAATATATCCCTTCCTCCATAACTGTGCCTGGTCTGGAAGTTCATCTCAGCGAACCTGAATCTGTCTGCTACAGAAAATGGGAATGGTCCCACTTACCATCACCCCAAGTGACCCATTAGCTAGATTTTTGCTTCCTGTTCCTGCAACTTTATGCTCTGCTGGACTACAACTCTTGGTCCCAGAGTGGGGAGTGCTTTTGCCAGGAGACACAAAGAACATTCCATTGAACTGAAAGCTAAGACTTCCCCCTGGTCACTTTGGGCTCCTAATGCCCTTGAGTGAACAGGCTGAGAAAGGAGTTACAGTGATAGCAGGGGTGATTGATCCAGATTACCAGGGGGAAATTGGACTGCTCCTCCACAATGGAGGTAAGGAAGAGTATGCCTGGAGTGCAGGAGATCCTTTAGGGTGTCTGTTAGTGTTACCATGTCCTGTTGTCAAAGTCAATGGATGACTGCAACAACCCAATAGAAGTAGTGTGATAAATGGCCCAGATCCTTCAGGAATGAAGGTATGGGTTATCCCTCCAGGTAAAGAACCAAGACCTAAGCCGGGCGTGGTGGCGCATGCCTTTAATCCCAGCACTCGGGAGGCAGAGGTAGGAGGATCGCCGTGAGTTCGAGGCCACCCTGAGACTCCATAGTGAATTCCAGGTCAGCCTGGGCTAGAGTGAGACCCTACCTCGAAAAACCAAAAAAAAAAAAAAAAAAAAAAAAAAAAAAAAAAGAACCAAGACCTGCTGAGGTGCTTGCTGAAGGTGGAGGAAATACAGAATGGGTAGTAGAAGAAGGCAGTTACAAATACCAGCTAAGGCCACGTGACCAGTTACAGAAACGAGGACTGTGATTACAATGTTTCTGTCCTACCTTGATAACAGAGTGTTTGTATGTATCTACACCAATGTGACGATTATATCATTAGCTAACTGTTGAATTTATATTAGACCCATTATATTAGAGACTAAGCTTTGTGTTGGGGGGAAGATTTTGTGGTTCCCGTTGTACGTGGGATAGTTATGCCATGTTAGGTGGAATTATGAGCTTGTTACTGTTTTCATTTGAAAATTAAGTATGATGTAAGGAGACATGATTTGATGCCAAGTTGACAAGGGGTGGACTTGTGATAGTTAAGGTGCTGTCAACTTGATCTGTTTAGTAATACACAGGTTGCTTCTAGGAAGGATCAACTAAAGGAGGAAGTCTTTCCCCCAGGGTGAGCCCTTCCCCCAGAGTGGGGAGCCCCACTCAGAGGGGGACTTGATATAAGGAAGCTCTGGGTAAAAAGAGTTCCTTCCTTCCTTCCATTTTGGCTGCCGGAGCTGCTTGCTACCTTCCAGCGTGGATTGAAGACCAGTGCGGACAAAAGACCAGCATCAACTGAAGACCCACGTGGATCGAAACCCAGCGGCTCCTCAGGAAGCCTCCAGGCTTTCCGGCACCATCTGCAGTGCTGGGTTGGGACTGCTGAGGCATCTGGCCATCTGGTAGGACTGAGCAGCTATGAGGTTCGGTGATTCTTGGGCCTGCAGCTGCTATTGGACTACTGTAAGCTGATCTGTTAAATCCCCTTTTTAAAATAATTCATTCTAGCAGTTCTGTTCCTTAGAGAACCCTGACTAATACAGGGTTGTATCATTTAGTCTGCTATCTAGGAGAAAGGTTCCTATGAAATGAACTCATTTTGGATTTAGTATTGTATTTCCCCCTCCTTCTCATTCCCCTTCCCTGAAACACTTCCATCCCTACTTTTGACCCTCAAGTTGCCTGTCACATGTGTCTACCACTCAAGGTGTTCCAGGTTAGGAAACACAGATAAGGGAGAACAATCAGCATTTGTCTTTCTGTGCTTATGTGGATTTGCTTATTATTATCTGTTCCAAGTCTGTCCATTTTCCTACATATCATGGTGTATCATGTTTCCTTACTGCTGAATAGAATTCCATTGTATATATGTACCACATCTTCATTATCCAATCTTCAAATGGGTATCTAGGTTGATTTCAGTTTTTAGCTATTGTGAATTGAGCAGCTATAAACATGGTTGAGTAAATATTTATGTAGTGAAGAGTGGAGCTTTCAGGGTAGATGCCCAATAGAGGAATAGTTTGGTCAGTTGGTAGCTCTATTTTCATCTTTTTCAGGAGTCTCCATGTTGATTCCCATAGTCGTCGCACAAGTTTGCATTCTCACCAGCAATGAATGAAGGGTCCTCTCTCCCAACATCCTCGATGACATTTATTGCCATTTGAATTTTTTTTTTTCGAGGTAGGATCTCACTCTAGCCCAGGCTAACCTGGAATTTGCTCTGTATTCTCAGGGTGGCCTCAAACTCATGGTGATCCTCCTATCTCTGCCTCCTGAGTGCTGGAATTAAAGGCGTGTGCCACCACTCCTGGCTTCATTTGAATTTGAATGATTGCCTTTCTGACCAGAGTAAGGTAGAATCTCATAGTTGTCTTAATTTGCATTTTCCTGATGGGTAAGGATGTTGAACATTTTCTTAAGTGAATCCTAGCCATTTGTATTTCTTCCATTGAGAATTCCCTATTCAGTTCTCTGCCTCATTTCTTAAAACTTCTTTTTTTATTGATAACTTCCATAATTATAAGCAATAAACCATGGTCATTCCCTCCCCCTTTCTGCTTCACAAATCTGCTCTCCATCATATCTCCTCCCCTTCTCAATCAGTCTCTCTTTTATTTTGATGTCACCATCTTTTCCTTCTATTATGAGGGTCCTGTGTAGGCAGAACCAGGCATTGTGAGGCCATGGATATGCAGGCCATTTTGTGTCTGGAAGACTGCATTGTAAGCAATCCTACACTTCCTTTGGCTCTTATGTTCTTCCCCCCTGCCCCCCCTTTCAGCAATGGACCCTGAGCCTTGGAGGGTTTGATAAAGATGTTTCAGTGATGAGCACTCCTCTGTCACTTTGTCTCAGCACTATGGTGCTTTTTGAGTCATCCCAGAGATCACCACCATCTGAAAAGAGAAGCTTCTCTAACCCAAAGGTGAGAGTAGCATTAATATATGAGTATGAACATTAAGAGAGACACTTACTAGGCAGTTTAGTGAGTATAATATATGCATTTTTATGGGTTTTTGAGGTAGAGTCTTGCTCTAGCCCAGGCTGACCTGTAATAATTCACTCTGTAGTCTCAGGGTGGCCTTGATCTCATGGTGATCCTTCTACCTCTGCCTCTCAGGGGCTGGGATTAAAGGCGTGTACCACCATGCCTGGCTAATATATGCATTTTTGAGTGGATTGTTTGATTTTTTTATTGTTTAATTTTTTGATTTCTTTGTAGATTTTAGATATTAGGCTTCTGTCAGTGGTGTAGCTGGTGAAGATTTTCTTCCATTCTGTGGGTAGCCTGTTCACTCTGTTTATGGTCTGTTTGTACAAAATCTTTTAAGATTCATGAGATCCCATTGGTTGAGTGCTTGTTTAATTTCCTGTGCTACCAGGGAATTATTCAGGAAGTCTTGCCCCACTCTCATATCATAGAGTGTTCCCCTTATTTTTTCTTTCAGGCAGGTAAGAGTTGCAGGTCTTATGGTGAGATCTTAATTCATTTGGAGTTGAGTTTTATGCATGGTGAGAGGAATGGGTCTACTTTTATTTTTCTAGGTGATTACCCAGTTTGACCAGCACCATTTATTGAAGATGCTGTCCTTTCTCTGGTGAACATTGTTGGCACCTTTATCAAAGATTAAGTAGCTGTGGTTGATTGAATTAAGGGTCAAGTCTTCTATTCTGCTCCATTAGTCTATATGTCTGTTTTTGTGTCAGTACCATGCTGTTTTGTTACTTTTATTATTGTATTGGGATTTATATCTGTTTTATTATCTAGTAAATTTTATTTTATAAAAATAACTGCTCCATGTTTGGCATATGTAAGTCTATGATTTCAATATCTTCTTGTTTACTTTTTCCTTTTTTTTTTTTTTTTTGAGGTAGAGTCTCACTCTAGCTCAGACTGACCTAGAATTAACTACATAGTCTCAGCGTGGCCACAAACTCACAGCAATCTTCCTGCCTCTGCCTCTCTTGTGCTGGGATTAAGGGTGTGCACCACCATGCCCATCTTAATCAATCCTTTAATGAGTATGAAGTGACCTTCTTTACCTCTTTTGATTACTGTTGGTTTAAAGTCAATTTTGTCACAAATAAGTATGGCTTCTGCTTATTTCATGATTCCATTGGCTTGGAAAATCTTTTTCTATCCTTTCACCCTAAGGAGATGTTTATCTTTAATTGTAAGGTTGATTTCTTGTAGACATAAAATGGATGGATCCAGCTTTCCAATCCAGCCATTTAACCTGTGTCTTTTGATTGGGGAGTTGAGCACATTTATGTTCAGTTATAATTGTGAGGTGTGAGTTAATCCCTGTCATGTTGATGGTTTTGTGGAATTTGGTGTTGTCTTGGTCTTCCCATGCTTTTATGACCAATTTAGTTCTGATTATTACTTTTTCTCTCCTGTTGTGCATGTTTGTTCATCTCCTCGGTGTGGAGTATTCCATGCAGTATTTTCTGTAGGGCTGGTTTGGTCCTCATGTAATCATACAGCTGGTTTATATTGTGAAAGGTTTTTCTTTCACTTTCTATTATGAGGGATAGTGTTGCTGGGTATAGCAATTTAGGATGTCATGAAAGTAAGTCAAGAAATCATGGCAAGAACCCCTCTCTCATTTTCTGTCTTTTTTTTCCCCCTGTGAGTGTCCAGTTGACCCAGCATCATTTATCCTTTGTTGAAAATGTTTCTTTCCATTGAATTGCTTTTGTACCTTTCTGAAAAATCAGTTGAGTGAATATTTGTGGGTTCACCATTGAGTTTCAGATTCTGTTTTCAAGCTTGTTCTTGCTATTTTAGTTTCTTCGATTCTTCATGTCCATTTTGAATTGTGTTTAGACTAATGAATAATGGCTATTATTTTTGATAGGAGTTGGGTTAAATTTATTAAGTTGGAGAGAGTTGACTTGTTACTGTTGAGTGTTCCAATCCATGAACACAGCATATCTTTCCAGTTTTTTTTTAATGGCTGCTTTGACATTTTCATGTGTTATAGTGTCAATGCATGAGTGTATACATGCCTTTAATAGACTTTCCATCATATAACTTCACTTTTTTGAGGTGGGATCTCACTATAGCCAAGTCTGATCTGGAACTCACTCTGTAGTCCCAGGCTGGCCTTGAACTCACAGTGATTCTTCTACATTTATTGCCCCAGAGCTGGGATTAAAGGCATGAGCCATTAAGCCTGGCTCCAACTTTACTTTTGTGTGCAGCCTTTACTGTGTTTTTTTGTACTATGTTGTCAACCTCATTATCCATGTAGTCATTGCTGGTAACTAGAAACACAATTAATTAAATTTTTTAAGTTTATTTATTTCGGGGGGGGAGGGGAGGAGGGAGACAGAATGAGAATGGCTGCACCAGGGCCTCTAGCCACTGAAAATGAACTCCAAATGCATGTACCACCATGTGAAATTTGCTTACATGGGTCCTGGGGAAGTGAACCTGGTTCTTTAGGCTTTGCAGGCAAGCACCTTAACTGCTAAGCCATTTATCCAGCCCCCTACTTTTAAATACATATTTTTTATTTATTTAACAATTGATTTTTGTATGTTCATCTGGTATCCTGTCACCTTACTAAAATCATTTCTGAGATTTTTTTTATGGTATTGTTTTTGAGATTTTTTGTGTAGACAACTATGTTATACTATGTTATATGAAACAGAGATAGCTTTATTTATTCTAATATGCATTTAAGTTGATTTTCTGACTTAATCTCTTTTTTTGCCTTACTGCTATGGCTAGAAACCCTAGTGCTATGCTGAATAACAGTGATAAGGTGTCAAAATGCTTTGTTCTTGGTCTTAGGAAGAAGGCATTGGTTCTTTCATTATTAATTATGATATTAGATGTGTATTTATTTTTATTAATTTTCATTCTACTAATACTTTACTAATGTTCTTTATATCTAGCTAACTTGCTGAAAACTACTTTTTTAAATCCCAGAGGAAGTTTTAGATATGTCAATGAAATGCTTTATCTGCACCAAAACTATGTAATTATTTGATGTCCCTTGTTTAATTTGTTGATAAAGTAGATGACATTTCCTGACTTCAACTCTTGAGTCAGCTTCATTGCCTGGAAAGACTACTTTGCAGTTATATATAATAATTCTTACATATTGCTTGATGTTTTACTAATGTTTGAATGATAATTTTATATTTAAGTTGATGTGAAATACTTAAAAAAAAACAAGATATTAGTAACTATGGAATGAATTGGAACATACTCCCTCCTCTAACCTATATTTGGAAGGGATTATGTAGGATTAGTGTAAATTCTTTAAATAATTGATAGATGATCCAGTGAAGCCATCTGTATGTATTTAGTTTGTGTTTGGTTGACTTTAGGTTTTAACATTATAAAATCAATTTCCTTAATACCCATAGGACTGTTGCTATCATAGCTCAGATTGGATGAGTTCTGGCCATCTGTGGTGTTTGAGGAATTGGTCCCTCTCATTAAGCTTGCCACTTTCCTGGGAGGGGTCGTTAGTAGTCCTTCCTTCTGTCCTCTGTGGTGGCAGAAGTGTCCTCAGCTTCTTCTGACATATTGCTCACATGTGACGTTTTTCTTTGCTGCTGTTGCTAGAGGTAGGACGATTTTACTGATGTCCTCAAAGAACCAAATCTTTGCTTCATTTATTTTCTCAATATTTTGTTTTGAATTTTATTGATTTCTACTGTTTACTTTCTCCTATTTGCTTTTGCTTTATTTTTGTCTGTTAGGTCCATGAGCTGAGAAGTTAGATACATGATTGGAGATTATTCTTCTTAAATTTGTGCTTTAGTGTGATAAATTTCTCTCTCATGACAGTTTTAGTTGTCTGAAATTTTAATCTACTCCATTTTCATCCAGCTAAATGCATGCTGTGATTTCTCTTGAGACAATATGGCGCTCGTAGATTACTTAGAACTGTGTTGTTTAGTTTCCAATTGTTAGAGACATCCCTGTTACTTTTCCATTGATTTCAGGTTCATTTCATGGGAACAGAAAACATATGTTATATGATTTCATCTATGTTAAATATGTTGCAGTTAGTTTTTCAGCATACTACATGGTCTATCTTGGTATTGTTCTATGAACCCTTGAAAATGATGCATTTGTTAGCGTGGGTGGACTGTTCTGTAGATGCTGGCCACATGATATTGTGGACTGATCTGTGGACATTGGCCACATTATGTTGTAGACTGTTTTATGAATGTTGGTCACATTATGTCGTGGACTGTTCTGAGGATGTGGGTCACACGGAGTTGTGGTCTGTTGTGAGGACATTGGTCACATTATGTTGTGGACTGTTCTAAGGACATTGGTCACATTATGTTGTGGTTGGTTCTGAGGACCAATGTCCATGGAACAGTCCACAACATAATGTGACCAACATATTTCCATGGAACAGTCCACAACATAATGAGACCAATGTCCATGGAACATTCCACAACATCATGAGACCAACATCCTCAGAACAGCCCACAACATAATGTGAACAACGTCACTGCTTGTGGGTGTTGGTCAAATTGTGCTGTGGATTGTTCTGTGCATGTTGGTGGATGGTACTATTGAGTTCTATATTCTTTTTTAAAAATATTTTTATTTATTCATTTTCAAGCTGACAGAGATAGAGAGAAGAGAGACAGATAGAATGGGTGCATTAGGGCCTCCACTTACTGCAAGAAGCTCCAGACACATGTACCCCTTTGTACATTTGGCTTTATGTGGGTATTTACACTGGGGAATCGAGCCCAGGTTTTTAGGCTTTACAGACAAGCTCCTTAACCACTGAACCATCTCCAGCCCCAAGTTCTGTATTCTTGTTTATATTTTCCCATTGGCTTTTTATTTTTTTTCTTTTTTGTTTTTCAGGTAGGGTTTTGCTCTAGCCCAGGCTGACCTGGAATTCACTATGTAGTCTTAGGGTGGCCTCGAACTCATGGTGATCTTCCTATGTCTGCCTTCTGAGTGCTAGGATTAAAGGCGTGCACCACCATTCCAGGCCTTTCAGTTGTTTTATCAATTGATAACAGACTAATATACAAAATACACAAATAACACAGAAATTAAATAGTAAAGAACAAATAATCTAATCAAGAGATGTGCATATGAATCAAACAGACACCTCAGAAAAATAGAATTACAAGTGGACCATTGTATATGCTCTAAACCAGCATCCTACATATGGTACTTTTTCCCTTATAGCCCATATCCACAGGTCCAGAAATCAAGGGGTAGAAATGGGAATGGTACCACTTACCATCACCCCATGTGACCCATTAGCCAAAGTTTTGCTTCCTATTCCTGCAACCTTATTCTCTGCTGGCCCTTGAGGTTTTGGTACAAGAGGGGGGAGTGCTTTTGCCAGAAGGCACAAAAAACTTGAGTTAACAGGCTAGAAAAGGAGTTACAGTGTTACCATTGTGGTTGATCCAGACTACCAGGAGGAACTTGGGCTACAATGGAGGTAAGGAAGAAGGGAGAGTATGTCTGGAGTGCAGGAGAACCTTCAGGGCACCTCTTGGTGTTACCATGCCCTGCTATCAATTCAATGGACAACTGCAACAACCCAATGAAGGCAGTGTGTTAAATGGTCTAGACCCTTCAGGAATGAAGGTATGTGTCACCCCTCCAAGTAAAGAACCAAGACCTGCTGAGGTGCTTGCTAAAGGTGGAGAAAATACAAAATGGGTAATAAAAAAAGGTAGTTATGAATACAGCTAAGGCTATGTGACCAGTTACAGAAACAAGGACTGTAATTGCTATGAGTGTTTCTGTCGTATTTTGTTTGTACATATGTACACAATTATTAAAATGCTTTTGTTCTTCTATTTCTTTATTTGGTAATTAATATTGATTAAGATTATATCACTAGTTGACTGTTGTTGAATTGATGTTTAACCTATTATATTAGAGACTAAGCATTCTTCAAGGGACCTTGCTTTATGTTGGGGGTATAGACTGGGCATTTCTGGTTATACATGGATAGTTATATCATGTTAGGTGGGATTATGACCTTGCTACTGTCTTCATTTGGAAATTAAGTATGATGTAAGGAGATATGATTTGGTATCAAGTTGACAAAGGTTGGACTTGTGATGGTTAAGTTTTGTTATCAACTTGATTTGTTTAGTAATCCACAGACATTCCTCTTGAGTGGGTCACTAGGTTGCTTCCAGGAAAGATTAAGTGAAGGAAGTTCTTCCCCCAGAGTGAGCCCTTCCCCCAGAGTGGGTGGTCCCTCTTAGAGGTGGGGCTTTATCTAAGGAAGCTCCAGGAAGGAAAGTATCCCCTCCTCCCACCTGGCTGTCCATGCTGCTTGCTGCTTTCCAGTGTGGACTGAAGACCAGCATGGGCTGAAGACCAGAGGCTTTCCAGGAAGCCCCCAGGCCTTCAGTGCCAGATTGGGGCTGATGAGGCATCCACCCTCATGGACTGAGCAGCTACCAGGTTCCTTGACTCTTGAGCCTACAAATTGCTATTGTTGGACTGCCGTAAGCTAATTCAATAAATTTCCTTTTAATACAATTCTTTCCATCACTTCTGTTCCTCAGAGAACCCTGACTAATACAGTAATGAATGTATGAAAAGGCTCAGAATCCACCAGGGGAATGTAGATCAGAAGTCCATGGCAATTCCATCTCACCCTGTCAGAACGCCTATCAGCATGACAACAAACCACATCAAACACTGGAGAGTAAGAGGGGAAAATGAACCCCATACACTGTTTATGAGAAAGTAAATCAGCGCAGCCATCCTACAGGGGCCTCAGCAAACTGAAACAGAACAACCATGTGATACAGCTCTATTGCTCTTGTCAATGACCAGAGGAATCAGAGTCAGAATTCCACAGAGAAGCCTGTTTGACATTCATGTTCGTTGTGGCTCTGGACACAACAGCAGTCATGCAGTCAGCATGGGTTTCCATCAATGGATGGCTGGATAAAGAAAATATAGTATATATACACAGTGGATTATTATTAAGCCATAAAGATGAATTAGAAGTAGAATAAGTGACCTACAGAAATACCACATTTTCTTTCCTGTGCAGAATCTGGATGAAAAGCAAGATGGAAGAAGAGTGACTGTTAGGTCATGATACACAGAGACATTTCCTCCTATCCATGACTGAGGGCTAACCCCACAATGCATGACCCATATACCCCAACAAGGAGGGGCCAGGAGGAGGAGGCAGGACAGAGAGGAGGCTAACAATGGTACCAACTTGACTGTATTCACTGAGTAGAAAACAAATTAATAAAAAATTAAAACAAAAAAATTTTTCTAAGCCTCACCCTTCTTCTAAGGAAGCCTTCTAATGGCAGATGCTACGATCGTTAAATAAAAAAAAAAAAAAAAACAATGTGAATAGTTCTTAGAAAAAGAAAAGAAAGGGAATCTGTAGGAGTAGAGATAGTGAGGGGAAATGGGTGCATGTGACCAAAACATGTTATGTGCATCATGTCATAATGAAGCCAGGCCTGGTGGGACAGGCCTGTCATTCCAGCACTTGGAAAGTTATGGTAGGAGGATTGCAAATGCAAGGACTGCATGGACAACTTAGTGAGGCTTATCTCAAAATAAATTAAAGACATCTGAAAAAAAAGAGGATATAATTCAGAGGCAGAACACTTGCCTCATGTGTAGTGAGGCCCATGGTCAATCCCCAGTAACACACACACACTGTCATAGTGAAACCTTTTTTATTTTTTATTTTTACATTGAATATCTACTAAGAACCTAGCAAGAACTGTTTCCTCCATAAAGATATGGGAGTGTGAGGTCTGAGGCTGAGCTCCCAGAACAGGAGAAAGGATGGCTGACAGTTCACCACAACCTGTCTGCTGTCTTTAGCAGGAGTCTTGCGTCCCTCATCCCACCCTGCATGCCAGCACATCATGACCCATTTTCATTCTGGAAGTGCATGATATATTTTGCAGCTCAGCCGTGAGCATGCAGCTGGTGAATACCACCAAGCAGCAAGTGTGTTAAAGTGAAAAGACACCCATGCAGATAACTCCGCGGTGGGCATGTCACTCTTGGGAGAGTGTTTAGCTCGAGTGTGTGCGATCCAGAGTTTGTCCTCAGCATCCCCAAAAGATGGCTCAGAATGTCCCTGTGACATAAATAGTGAATTTAGAGCAAAAGAGACTTGAATTCCCTGGAAGCTCACAGGCCAGTTGTTCTGATGAGTGCAATAGTGAACAATGAGAGATCCTGCCTCAAATGAAATGAAAGCAAGGATCAAGACCGGAAAGCTGTCCTCTGACCTCCACACACACATGCCATGGCATATGCAGACCAGCACTCACATACATGAACACAGTCCCCTACAAGGGGCCTCTGGACACCCTAAGTAGTCCTCTCACTTAGGGCGATGTGCTTAACTGGCGTTCAAGCTGTGTCTGAAGCCCTGCTTCCTTTACCTGGCCTCCGATGGGGCAGGATGAGCATCTCCCTCCTGTCTGAGTCACTGAGCGTCTCATCGGCAGCCTGAGCCCGGCTGCATGCAGAGAAGTGCTTTCCCAGCCTCTTCCCTTTGGTGCTCTGGGTCCTTTCTCAGCACTTTGCCCTCACCCTGACCAGTGCTGGGTGTTGCTTTCTTGCTCTTCCCTTGACCCAGATGCTGCTCTAGTTACTGCCACCTGGCCAGCTCTCTTCTGACCTCCAGTGTGTGGTTCAGCATCGGCACAAACGCGACCAGGCAGCCTTGCTCTTCTGGGTGGCTTCTACACTGTGGTCCTCTTGGGAACCTCTGTCGTACCTCAGGTGGCTTGCCCCCTTGCCCTGTGAGTGTCTGAGGTATTGCGGATCTGGGTACATGGGGCAGATCGGCTGTGAAGGGGCCCTGGCTATGTGTGATAGTCACATACTCATACCCGTTGAAATGCCAGGTAGACTCACCTCTCCTCCAGGCTCCAGGGGTTACGGTATTGCTTTGATAGACGTAACCAAGGGCAAGGCATAACATGCACTTCATGCGTAGTCTGAAGAAAAGTGTGTGTCACAAAAGAAATGGAACTTTTGACGAGAAACACCCACTGGGGAAAGCAATTCTTAGGAGCCTGAGGAGTAATTGAGCCACAAATTACGCCTCCTAGATGGCATTTCTATTCAGTGGATTCAGAACAGAAACAGCCCCAGGAAATAAAGGGAGGCCTTTGTGGCAGAAAACTACAGAAGCTTCCTATACGCAATCATCCCTGGAAACATAGATGGGTGACCTGGAAGTCACGGGTTTTCCTGCTCTGAGAAATGTCCAACATGAGGATGTAGCATTTCTCATCTACAGAGGGTTTCTGTCTGCATAAGACATGAATATTCATGGACAAATCTGTCTTTGTAAAGTGGGCCACTTTTTCCATCACAGGGGCTAATCCAGATACCTGTCATCTGTATTGTACTAGAAATGTCAGGGATTTATGAGGAGACCTTGCCTGGCCCTTTCTGAAACATACAAAGTAGCCTCTGATATTGAGTTAAATGCCGACGTGCAAACAAGGGTCTGTTTACAAAGGCTCTTGCTGTTTTTGGATGATGGCTGTCTGCGCCTGGTGCCCGGTGCCTTCCTGCAAAAAGCTGGAGGCCATTGTGAGTTCCTCAGAGTCCTCTCTCAGGACCTGCCTTAGCAGACGCTCTGTCCATGACAAACACGTTTGTGGAGGGAAGATCAAAGCTCAGGATTGACTTGCCTTCCTGGGCTTTTCAAGGCTCGTGTTCAGTTCTGGTGAAGCACGCTCCTGGCCTCTCTTCCCTCTGTCCAGGGTCTGGTCCTGCATTCTTTGTAGTATTAAGAACACGGTTGCCACAGGGACATTGAGTGTCAAATGAATGTCTAATACCACCACAGACTCATGTATTTGGACACTTGATCCCAGCTGGTATCATTTTTTGAGAAGGTTGTGGAACCTTTAGGAGGTGGCGCCTTGCTAGAAGAAGTGGATCACTGGGGATGGGCCTTAAAATTTTCTAGTTCAGTGACACTTCTGATTGGCTCTCTGCTTCCTGACTGACAGCTGGCCTGCCTTGCCTAAACTATGCCCTGGAAACTACATGCCAGAATAACTCTTTCCCTTCCGTAAGTGCTTCTGCTCAGGTGTTTGTCCCCAGCAATGAGGAAGTCGCTGAAGCACTGAGATAGACAGCAGCTGCGTCCTGCTCCAGGGAGGATGTGAGTGTCACTGAGATGCCTGGAAACTGACAGGTGACAGCTGACTCACCAGTGAGCCCGAGGACCTTGGACAGCTTGGCTAGGGAGGTTTCAAGCCCAGTCAGCTGAGCCCTGGAAGTGAGGACAAGAACATAGATGATCTGGGGAAAGGCCCCTGAGTGCCAAGGTTATCTGGCAAGAGAGGCTCATGGGCTCTTTCTCCAGGATGGAGCAGTTTCATCAGCAGAAACAGGAACCATTGTCAGTGGCAGAACCGTCCGGGGCCTCTCCCTCATCATCTATGGAATGTGGACAAACAGCAGTAGGAACAGAATAAACGAAGACACACGGAGGAGCTAAACTAAAAAAGCTGCTGAGCTCTGACTGGAGCCACATGAAGAAATACAGCTGTTGGGAGAGGCCACATTTTCTTGCCTATGTACCTGTGTGCCACCTGGAGCCCCAGTGCCATGGCCACATGACACCATTGCTACTGAGCCCTGGAATCCAGAGAAAGTTTCTGTTCATGACAGCCCAAGGGCTGGCTCAGCCATGACCAGTATCATAGAGAGTGATGGATTCCTCTGCGGCTGCAGTGTCAGGAGCACTTGTAGGGGACCCGGGGATGGAGAGCCAGGAGCCATGGAAACTGCAGGAGCATGGCAGGAGGAGAGGTGCTGTCTCTGGAAGAGCTCTTCACCCTGAGTTGCCGCTTGTTGCAGTCTGGTTCACATTGCTGTTAGAAATCACCCAACCAAGAGCAGCTTCTGGGAAAAAGAGGTTTATTTTGGCTTACGGACTTGAGGGGAAGCTCACAGATGTCAGGGGAAAACGATGGCATGAGCAGAGGGTGGACATCACCCCCTGGCCAACATAAGGTGGACAATAGCAACAGGAGAGTGTGCCAAACACTGGCTTGGGGAAACTGGTTATAACACCCATAAGCCCACTCTCAACAATTCACTGCCTCCAGGAGGTGTTAATTCCCAAATCTTCATCAGCTGAGAACCTAGCATTGAGAACACCTAAGTTTATGGGGGATACCTGAATCAAACCACCACACTGCTATTGGGGAGGAAGGGCACAGAGGCTGCAAACCCCAGGCACATTCTGTTTGGGCCCCAGAGGGTATCAGACACAGGAGTTCCTGGGAGCACCATTGTGAGGATTGGCTCACCTCAGGTCAAACCAGCTAACTTTGAGTGGCCACTCCATACAGATTGCTCTGAGGAACAATAGGACCAGCTTCTCAGAGAGGAGCTTGGGCAGAAAGAGGTACAGCACTGGCCCCTACCACATGGCATGCTTGTTCCCAGCTGCAGCGAGTTTCTGGGAGACAGACACAGTGATGAGGTCTGTTAGGGAAGGGGTGCTGAGGTCAGATGCAGCCCAGAGCCCTGTACAGGCTTTATTGCATGGCAGAGCCCATCTTCATGTCCACTTCACAGACCTGCAAACTGAGACCCAGACTGAAGCCAGGCCCTAGACCCAGCTCAGTTTCTTCTCTGTGCTTCTAGTTGTGCAGAGAGGCCCTGTGTACCTCTCCTGCCCAACAATACTTACCAAATCACCAGGGTGCTTGATGGGCTATGGAGTGGAGGATGCTCTGGGGATGATCAAGGCTGTCTGATTACCAGGGTGTATGATGGATTATGGAGTGGAGGATGCTCTGGGGTGATGGAGGCTCTCTGATCACCAGGGTGCGTGATAGGCTATGGAGTGGAGGATGCTCTGGGATGACGGAGGCTCTCTGATCACCAGGGTGCGTGATAGGCTATGGAGTGGAGGATGCTCTGGGATGACGAAGGCTCTCTGATCACCAGGGTGCGTGATAGGCTATGGAGTGGAGGATGCTCTGGGATGACGGAGGCTCTCTGATCACCAGGGTGCGTGATAGGCTATGGAGTGGAGGATGCTCTGGGGATGATCGAGGCTCTCTGATCACCAGGGTGCGTGATAGGCTATGGAGTGGAGGATGCTCTGGGAATGGCAAAGGCTCTCTGATCTCAGCCAGCAGCCTTGGAGGACCTGGCCATCATGAAGCCCACCTGAGCCAAATGTGGTGGGTGTTTTGTCCTCCGTGCACCTTGCCACCTCCTAGCTGGTCCTAGAGTTTGGCTTGTGTGCCTGGCACTGCAGCATCTCCCTGGGAGCTGCCTTAAATACCTGCATCCAAGGTCAGAAACAAGGCCACCCAGCTTGGTTTCTGGTGGGACAGAACAGGGGGCAGAGAGAAGCAGTGTAGGGTTCTGGCTATGCCAGGCTGTGGCTGAGGTCATCCAGCTGAGCCTCATGTCCCCACCTCCTAGGAACCAGTTCCTGTCCTTTCTCCTGCATTCCCCACATACAGGTATTTGACCCTGCGGACAGTCTGATGAGGGCTACCAATGCACTCTGATGTGGGCTGTGTGTGTGTTTGCTGTGAGTGTGCACAAGGGTGTGTGTGCTCCTGTGTGAGGGCTGTGAGCATTATCTGCAGGTCTCTCTGGGTAACAAGATGGGGTCATCAGAGCAGCTGGAATTCCTGGTCTATTCAGCATGGAGCCCTAGGAAGGCTCTTCTGTTGTAACTGAAGGACTTGGGCTGCTGCTTCTGAAGGAGGATAGGAGAAAGCTGGCTTTTGGATGCAGTTTCAGAGAGGGATTGAAGATCAAAGAGAACCATGAGATGCCACCCCACATGCCACCTCACCCTGAGACAAGAATGGAACTTGGAACTCTTTTGATCATGGAAGTTGCTAATAATAAAAAATACATAAATTATATATATATATATATATATATATATATATATATATATATATATATACATATATATATATATATACATATATATTGAGAGAGAGAAAGAGAGAGAATGGGTGCGCCAGGGCCTCTAGCAACTGCAAATGAACTCCAGATGCATGCACTACCTTGTGCATCTGGCTTACGTGGGTCCTGGAGAATCAAACCTGGGTCCTTAGGTTTTACAGACAAGCCATCTCTTGGCAGGAATGGAACTTGAGTTTGATTGGGACTGGACTACAGCACCCTCTGATGCCCACACTCTAGCACACTATCTAAATAAAATGGCTCAGGTGGGCGGGCTCTGATCCACCCACCAAATTTACTAGCCAATCAGGTATTCACCTTACATACCTGAATCTGATGCTATAAAGGCTGTGGCCTTCCAGCCCCTCTCTCTTCTCTCTCTGGATGCAGCCCTTGGTGTGTGTTTGTGTCTCTAGATTTCCTCTCATCTCTGCTTGGATACACATAAGTGACTTCCCCTCTCGCCCGGCCTGGCTGAGCGTGGTGGGGACAGGAACAGAATATTGTTTCTTGGTCTGGATGATTTTTCTGCTTGCCTCTGCTTTATAGTTTGGGGTAACTTCTCATTTTAATTACATGTATGATTTTCCTCTTTTGTTAATTCTGAAAGCGTGTATCTTTCTTACACTCTAAGATCTACACATGGGTGCTTTCTCTAACTCTAGGTCTGTTACTTGTGTAATTACTCCAAACTTGGGGTAATTGTGAGTATAACTCTCTTTAGTATATTTTCTCTCTGCTATTCTTCCTTAACTCACCACCATTTGCCCTTTTAACTTTCTTCCATGGGGAAACTTAGGGTGAATGCTATGAGAGTTTCTCTCCAGTCTTTTTCTAAAGACCTCAATTTCTCTTAATGAGTCTTATAAACTATACAGTTTTCCTCATGGGAACATGTTTCCTACGCCCCACATGTTTAGCCTCCATTCCTAGAGCCCAGTCTCCCTTAAATAAATCCCCCAGTTTGTAATTTCCCACTAAATAAGCTCTAATAATTCATAATTTATCCTTCTAAAATCCGTCTTTATTAATACCTTATTTAAAGGTAGGACAGAACCCAAACTTGGGGTTCAGAAATTCTAGAGGACTCCTCCTTGCCGAGGTCCAGCCTCAGCGGGGTTGTAGAACTCGAAGGGGACGTGTGGAGTCGGCGTTGTGAGGAAATGATGTGGACCAGGAGTTCAGGTGAAGCATACTGGACGCAGAGCAAAACTCTGCTTCTTTATTTATACTTTACAGTACATTTTTTTTGCAATCAAGACACAGCAACTTTTCATGTGTCTTCTATTCTCTAAGAAATCTTGCACAATATTCTCCTTGGTTTCCCCTGCTTCTGCTTAACTCATGAACATCTTACCCCCAAAATGTTCTGATAACATTTAAACAAGAAAGTCAAAGATTTCAAGCTGGTTAATATCTTGCCCAGACTAATGGAAAGGTGCCAAGAGCCCTGGAAGGTAGCTCTGTGGTTATAAGGTGTTATGTCCCTGTACATGGTAAAGGTTGATCTATCCAACCAGTGTTTTGCATTTTGTTTCCTATAGGAGCCCACCAAACTCTATTGTCAACTATGAAAGTTACACATTCTGTTTTATTTCCTTGTGGGGGCCCAACCCTATTATTTGAAAGATGTTTGCTTTTGCTCCCCAGCATTTCAGGCTCCTTTTCTAGTAAGTCATCTGTAGGTTCAGGAAATGTGTCCATTAATTCCTATAATCATAAATAACGTTTCTTGGGAACAATTGGTAAAGCATGTGACATAGCATTGCGAGGAACATGTCTTATTAGGTGAAATATACATTTGCGGTGTTAAGAGACTTTGTACATTCAAAGTAGTCATAGTTTCAGGATCCATAATCTGTTTACCTGTTTAAACATTAAAGCCTCAGAATTTTCTGTAGAAACATTATTTTCTTGTTTAATCATTGGTGACTATATAAACATATCTGAATTGGATTCCCCTACTACTACTGAGAAGGGGAAAATGAAAGCAAAAATAAGCAGTAATAAACTTATAATATCTGCAAAAATTCCAAGGAAAAGATAGCAATAGTGCAAACTGTCAGACAGTAGGAACTACAGGAGGTCGCTGAAAGATTTCTTGGCCCTGCCAAAGATCTCAGATGCTGCAGCCCTGCTGAATGGTGTACCATCAGCGTCATACTCCAGAGCTGACTGTTGCTGCTGTTTGGCCACCAACACCTCCTGAACCCCCAAATCCTGCATCACTACTTCAGAAGGAGCTGCAGTTGGCCTCTTACCCCTAAACTCATGGTGCATGTGAATCTTCCGACTCATTACTCCCCAAGCCCAGAACACAAGGTCTTCCAGAACACAGGTCATATGTAGTCACTGTCTCACAGACTTCAGGAAACCTGGGAAGGATGATGAATTCAAGCAAATATGACACCCGTTTAACACCTGACATGGTTCAGGTATGCCATGTGTGCCCTCCTTGATGAGAGATGCAGGTGAATTCCATGTCATCTTCAGATGAAGATACAGGAGTAACCTCCTCAAAGGCAGTGGGAAGGAGCAGCAGAGCTGGGCTGGCTCTCATTGCTCTGACTCCACCCGGTGACACAGGTCCCTAAACAAGTGTTTCAGTCCTCTGCCCCGGGGGTCAGTCTCTAGTGTGAGGCTCAGCTCAGAGAACTGCATGAAGCCAGGCACTGGGTCTGCATCCAGCCCCTGTTGAGAGGGTGGTACAGTTAGGGTGATTGTACCTCTGAAGGTAAAAGGGCAGGAAAGTTTGCACTTGTTAGAAATCCAAGATGATCTGACTTCTTACTCTTGCCTAGTTCCATAGACCTATTTTTCCACAAACAACCAGGACCCCTCCTGGGAGGGAGGTCTTTCATAAGGTTTAAACATTGTGGTTGGTCAAGTACAGGTCCCGGGACTTGGTGTCAGAGCTAGCTTCTTCCTGAGACAGCCCGTAGCCCTAACCAACCAGCTGTCTACTTCACCTGAGCCAGAAGACAGCCCACCACTATAAGGTTATAAATATCTTTGCAAGGGGTGGGCAGACTCTCTGACCACTAGGGAACTTCCAGCTGTGGGTGCGTTTTTCCCTCAGCTGGGCCTGGGTCTCAGCCCAGTCCCAGTCGGGTTGAATCTAGCTGGGAGAGCCCCCGAGCCCTCACTCCCCACATTGGCTCTTTTATCCCCTCCAGCTCCCCACATGGCAGGAGCTCCTTGAACTTTATTTTCTCTCTTTTCTTTCCATGGTTTTCCTAGGTCCTCCATGTAGGATCTCTAACCACATGGATGCCTTTCCTTGGCTCTGTACTTCCCTAAATAAATATTATCTTTTCAATCTTTTTTATCCAATTATTTGATTAAAACTAGAAATGAGCCTAGGATTTAGGGTTCAAGGACTTTCCTGTTCCCCCAATCATCCTGTTACACTGTGGGCTGAACTTCCCATAAAGTTTCCGTGGCTAGCCTGTGCCGGGACCCAGTCACCTCTGGAGGCTTCATCTTCTTTGATCTACAGTGTGTGTATGTGTCTACCAGGGTTCCTGTATATGGATCAAGGTCTAGTCCTGATGTCACCTTGTGGAGAAATGGAGTTTAGGAACCCAAGAAACAGTTAGGAGCCTTTCTCAGCGAGGTGACTGTCAGGAGGCTGCTGGAGATTCTCAGGGTGACGTTGTGTTTCTGGGTGTGGTCACTGCTTCTGAAGACTCAGGCCACCGGGGCTTCCATTTCCTCTGTATCACCTTCAGCAGGACCGTGAGCCTCAGAGCACACCTGTCTGGAAGCAGACAGTGGTATGTGCACGCGTTAACTAGAGTACGAGAGAAGCAACATCCAAATTAGACGTGGTTGCATTCCTGATCAACAGGCAACTCAGTCTCCATGAGGAGAGCAATGTCATAGTGGAGGAGACAGCCTGAACCTTGGGAGGTGGGCCTGACAGACGCTGGGTCGCTGGTGCCCACCGCTGTCAGCGCCTTTGTTTACAGGCACTGGACTCCAGCTGTGAAGGCAAGCTTCCCCTCCCCTCTGCTGGAGAGCCAGCTTCCAGGTGTTTCCAACCTAGGCCACTTTCCGGCCTTCCTTCCCATTCTTGATCCACACTAGATTACTTTCCAAGCCAGGCTTTGCAAAAAGCTTCATGATTTGGGATTATAGTTGCAGAAATTAGAGCCCATATAATATCCAGAAAGGAGCAAGAAATGGACCTTGTTTTTAAAGCTGGAATTTGAATTGGACTCAATTTGAAGGACATCGTGAGAGATGTCATAACTCTAAATTAGCACTACAGGAAGAGTAGGCAGGGAGATGGATGCTCACACTGCCAAAGGAAGCCATGCTGACTGGTCCAGCTGTGAAGAATAGAGGCTTTATCTCCTCTTTACAGCAAACAGCCCATTAATAGAGGAGCATTTACTGTCACTTCCTGAGGAATAAAGACATTAAAGATGTTTGATACTTAAAATTATGTTTACGTTGTCTGTGAAAATGTGATAAGTACAGCCCATAAAAACAGCAGAGAACTCGCCTTCTGCTAAGTTGCAAACTCAGAGCTTCCTCTGGAAAGAGACCCTCATATGTTGTGGGAGGCGTTGCCCGGGAGATAGCCCTGTCAATCCATAGCATGGGCACCTCTGGCTGGGACACCTGGTCACTGTCCTAGTGGTACCTGGTCTGCTGCTGGCCCTGCCAGAGTTCCCCTTTGCTCTTCTCTATCCCTTACTGGCAGGGGTCCTGGCCGCCTGAATAGACAAGGAGTCTGCAGCCCTATCCTCATGCTGCCAGCTGGCAGCCTAATTACTGGGTCTAATTTGGTAACAGGCAAGTGCAAATTGATGCCAGCCAGCTACAGGGGTCAGGAAGGAGGTGCTGATGACGGCCAGAGGTGGCTTTGCCATCTGTATGCAGATTTGCTGATGCAAATGAGTCTGACAGAGAGAAGGGACCTTGGAGCGGTTGTTCTCCTTTTGTGTCTCCTTCAAGTCTCAAGTGATCAAAATGTAAACAGCTATAGAAGGAGGTGAAAGCAAGCTCAGGACTTCCCTGGCTTCAGGCGGCAAGTCTCCTCACTCTAGTGTGTGCAGCTGGAGAGAGCCAGAGCTGTACTTGGCCATGGCTAGAAGGGCCCATGGGCTCCGTGACCCCAGCTCATGGGTATAGGCGCCATAAGCTAGTCACACATGACACTTGTTCATTCATTTGGTTTTTCTTTCTTTCTTTTTTTTTTTTTTTTTTTATTAGTCAGTTCTGTATTCAGCAAATACAGTCAGTTTGGTACCATTATTAGGCTCATCCGTGACCTACCCCCTCCCCTTGGCCCCTCCTTGTTGAGGTATACGGGTCATGCATTGTGGAGTTAGCCCACAGTTATGGCTAAGCTAAATGTCTCTGCATATCATGACCCAACATGTGACTCTGACATTCTTTCCGCCCCCTCTTCCGCAAAATTTCCCTGAGCCATGTTGGGTTCATTTTTGGTCTGCTTCAGTGATGAGGTGTTGAGGGCCTCTGAGGCTCTGGCTCTCTGATTTGGTAGGAGTTGATTTTTCTCTATGCTGATCTCCTTCCGCCTTGAAGACTAACCTTAATCTCCTACATCTTCCCTCCCTCACTTCCCCTCTCCCTGTCTCTCTCTCTCTTATCTCTAACTCTTGTATATTAGTTATCTTTTTCCTCATTTTCTTAGTGGGCACTGACGTGTAACTCCCAGAACCAGCATGGGGCTATCATCCACAATGAGCTTTTGATCAGTGAGACCTACAAGGTTTCCTAAAAGACAGACAGATTTCTGTCAGAGTACTTGATGACCCACCAAAGGTTAGTGGTAAGACCCTACTGCTGAAGATACCTTATGTGATTGACATGCAAATTAGAATGGCATGGCTGGAAGTTGGATGAGAGTCAGTCCCCAGACAGTCAGCGCGTCTAGTGCCAGAAGGTGCTACATGGGCGACTGGGGGAAATTGACCAATATCTATCGAAGCAACTCATGGTCTAACCTACTTAGCAGCAAATAACTTATTGTGATGCCCACACAAGTGCAGTGGTGGCACACAGCCATGGTGGGGAACCAACTGCTCTCAATTTGGCTAACTGATCCCCTCACTGGTATGGGACCCATAGCTGGAGCTGGGAAACAAGTCAGAACCATATCCAAACATAAGCCCACTCTCCAGTATCAAGCTACTATCAATTGTGGGCTACAAGAGGGCCTACACCTATTAAATTCTCTATAAAAAAAAAAAGTAAGGGTTATCTCATTTGTCCTGGTGCTAACTTACTCTCCGTTGGAGAATCTGCTTCTCTTTTTCAGATAGATGTAGATACTAAGGAGAGAGCCACCCCATCATACCTCAAAAGGGCCCCGGCTGAAACTAAGAAAACTTGGAGAAACAAGCAAGGGGGCTGTTTTCCTGATGAACCGGACACCAGCACATTTGGTTTTTCATGTGAGTGTTGGCCGAGCTTCTCCTAGCAATGATAAAGGTATGGTGATACAGTTCTTTACATGGAAGACTCTGAAATGTCCTGGGGGCATCAAATCAGGAAAGAAAAATACCAAATGACCTGAGCTGTGGGGAGGAGACAGTGTCCTGTCTAAATGCAGAGGACATGAGGACATAACATTGGAGATATTAGTAGCCTCAAATTGAGGGATTGTGTCTTACATTTCCCTCTCTACCCTCCCCTGTATCCCATAGGTGCAGAAGGAAGTGCTCCCTTTGGGAGGGGTGCTTGAACCTGCCTTGGAACTTGGCCTTTCCCTGAGGCCTGGCTGACAGGCATTTCCTGTGGTGCTGCTGCATGGCCCTGACTGCCTGGCTGGAGTGGAGCTTGTATTGTGACTCTGAGAGGCCACAGGAAGCCGGGCGCCATGGAGGTGTCAGGAGGGAGAACAGGTGAGGAGCTTCTGGAACCTTGGAGGCAGCAAAGCCTCATGGGAGGCAGGGCTGGGGGTATGGCTGGCGATGGCCCCCCTCCTACTTTGGTTGCTTTCTAGCTGTGACTGTTTCCTCTGCTGGAAACAGAATAGTAGTCCCGCCTTCTTCACAGGTGGATGAAACTGCTAAAAACACACGAGGAGCTGGTCACAGTGTAATTGTTCAAGGCTTATTGCCGTTGTTTCTGGGAGCCCAGAGCCCAGAGTGCCCAGCTGCTCCAGGCTCGGTTGGGACCATTAGGTGCTAGATGGGAGAAGCTCAGAGAAGGAGCACACCTCCTTCTCTCTTCTCAGCTTTACTTTTAATCTGCAACTGTGGTCGGGGCGGGGGGGGGGGGGGAGTGGGACACAGGGTTGGGGAGCTAGGAGGAGCATGTCACTGACAGCTTTCTTGGGGAACCCATCAGCTCCTGACCTGGCCTCCATGCCTAGGAGAGGAGGCAGTCACCCCAGAGACTCAGGGCCAGGCCAGAGCAGAGGTACAAGCCATGTGGCCTTGCATCTTTCTGGCATCTCATTCTTTGTAGGGCCACTGGGGTGTGACTTATTGATCTTTCCTTGAATTAATCCTTACAAAGACAATATTTAAATAATAATCCTAAATTTCCAGTGACAAGTAATAAAGCTAATCAGAGGTAATCAGGAAGTCCTTTATTAACCACAGGGACATTATGTGTAACTTCTAAGATAGGAAAATAATGAAAGATCAATACTGCTGGTGGACAAGACTCAATGTGACTATATAAATCAGCAGGGGCTTCCACGAAAGAAGTGCCTTTTACATGGGTAAGGTGAATTAATCTCAGTGTCAATAAGGGAAGACAATTACAAACTGGAAACTAGACTGGTCCTGCAGGGGAGGTTAGCACAAGCACCTTGAAGAGCCTCCGTCCTGGCGTGGTGGCAAGTGTTTCCACACAGGAAACCTGGCCTGGGCATGTGGGGAAGTGAGTGGAGGAGAGCAGTTCTTGCAGGTGGTCAGTAAACTCAGGACCCCACTGTCTCAGGCATTGTCATCAACCCCAACAGTCCGCACATGGGAATTATAATCCCTCCTGGCTTCTCACACAAATGGCTGATAATTAATGTTCGCTTAGAAATTTCAAAAATATTTTAAGTAGCAATTACTTAAGGCCTGGGGTCCTTGATTCACAGTTGTATGCTATTGTATTGGTTTATAGTTCACTAACACTTCACATTGTGCTCATATTGAGAGGGAGTCAGGTAGCTCTTTTAAGCAGTTACGGTGACTGGGCCCCTGAAAGTAAGAAACAGGAATGTCTTCGGGTCTGTCCTTGTAGTCTACACTTGCCAGAGATCAAAGGATGAGCTGGGTTCTTATTTCTTTCATGAAGGAGATCTGCTTCCCCACAAACAACCTGGGCCCTTGCTAAGATTTAAATCTAATTTTATCATTGTGGTTGGTCAAGCTGAGATCCCAGAACTTGGCTGGCCTCTTTCTGAGACAGCCCCTAGCCCAAACCAATGACCTGTCCCTCAGCTCACCTGAGCCAGAAGGAAGGGCGCACCACCATGAGGTTATAAATACATTGGTGAGGGGAGCTCAAGGTCTCTGAGCTGCCTGAGCACTTGGGAACCTCCAGCTGCTCGTGAGTCTCCCCGGCTCTTGGCTCAGGCCAGGCCCAGCCAGCTGAACCAAGGGGAGACTCCTCCAGCCCTCACTCTCCACATAGGCTCTTTCTCCACATGGCAGGAGCTCTTGGAACTGTCTTTTCTGTCCTTTCCATTGTTTTTCCAGGCCTACCACATGGGCTCTCAAGCCACTTGGCTGTCTTTCCTTGGTTCTGTACTTCCCTAACTGTACTTCTTTAAATAAATATAATAATTTAATAACTATCCTTCTCAGTCTTATTTTATTCAATTCCTTGGTGAAAAATAGAGATGATCCTAGGGTTTAGGGTTCAAGGACTCTCCTGAACCCCTAGCACCCCCTTACACATATCCAAATATGAATGTTGACAAATACATGTGAATCCTGCATTGTAATGAGAAGGAATATAGCTCAAGAGGCTCTGTAATGACCCAACATGGTACCTCTGTCTTAATGACACACCATGGCAGGAGACTCACCTAGTCCACAGGTAAGAAGCCAGGCCTGAAACTGCTATCCAGACTTGGGAATGGCCAGTGCTCTTGGGGCTGATCCAGTAGTAGGCAACTCCTGTCTCCTTGCAGGAGCATTGCCTGAGATTTCAGAAGATCTAACATAGCTGTTGTTGCTCATCAGATGTTACATGGCCCGGTTATGGTCACCAGAGTATTTTCAATACATCCCTTCCCTTTATATCAGTAGGATGCTCCTGATAATATGATCCTGGGGTTAATCTCCCCAAACTCACCTCTCTGCTCAGCCTTCTCTTATGTGTTTTCTGATTCCTTCAGGGCTGGAGGGCGTGCCCTGGAGACACCAACACCAGCAGCCTTATTGTTGCTCAGTGCCCACACTGGAGAAGGCCTGTGAGCCGGCAGGGGTAGCCAGCAGCCCCAGTGACCATCACATGCACAGACACACATCTACACGCGTGCACACCATGGGCTTGCATACTTAGTCATGTACGTGTGAGCATATGTGTTTGTTCTGTGTCTACATCTTTCATTTAGGGACCAATTCACAAAAGAGAATACAGGCATGCTTCAAACATGCCATGTCACTGCGCCCTACACAGACATTACTTGCTTATTTATCTTACTGCCTTAGCACTCACCCTCAGAGGACTGACAGTCGCCCATGTTGCTCACCTGTCAGTGTTCCATTCCCCTCAAGACGGCCTTACAGATCACCACACTGAACTCTAACCTTCCACACTGTTCACTGCTGAGCTGTCATCGTCTTACATCGGACCTTCTAGCAAGTGTCAAGATCACCATCAGACATTACTGAGGAGGAAAATCCATAAAGTGACACAAAGATAGTTATAAAGAAGCCTCATGTGTCTTTCAGAGATGTTGCAGTCAGGTTCACATTGCTGGCAGAAATCATCTGACCAAGAGCAGCTTGTGGGGGAGAAGAAAAAAAAAGGTTTATTTTGGCTTACAGACTTGAGGGGAAGATCCTTGATGGCAGGGAAAATGATGGCATGAGCAGAAGGTGGACATCACTCCCTGGCCAACATAAGGTGGACAACAGCAACAGGAGAGTGTGCCAAACACTGGCAAGGGGAAACTGGCTATAACACCCATAAGCCTGCCCCCAACAATACACTGCCTCCAGGAGGTGTTATTTCCCAAATCTCCATCAGCTGGGAAGCTAGCATTCAGAACACCTAAGTTTATGGGGGACACCTGAATCAAACAACCCCAAGAGGTAATCCATATGTGGTTGAAATACTAACATTTGAATATTGTATTTATTGTCTGAAAGTTCCATGGTGATGTGTATTTTCTGGTATCTTGGTATGCTACAGGGCACAGGTTTTTTCTTTTTTTAAGTCAAATGAAAACAGGTGACTTTGTGTTTTGCCTTCTTACCTCTAGCAAATAACATTCATTACATGTCTTTTAGTGATATACTTAGTTGTTTCTGACATGGAAAATGAGTGAGAAAGATGTCATTTCCTTTTTTTTTTTTTGAGTGAAGAAGAAAGCAGTCTAGTGTAACATCTCATGGGTGAGAAGCTGGTGTCAAACACCTTGGAAGATACAGTAATTGCCCAGTAGGTGCTCACTGCCCACTCCCATTAGAAGTCTGCTGTCTTCTGATTAGGAGCAGGGTGGACTTGGAGGAGAGGCTGGCACACCTTTTCAGATGATCACATTTGCTGAGCTGTAGGATCCCCCCAACTGATGGGCTGGGGTGAGAGGTGTGGCAGTTTTCTGTCCACCATCATGAGTTCACAGTTCTCCAGATGACAGGACTTCACATGTGGCACGTCCATGCGTAGGACAAGGACACTCAGATGGGGTAAGGAAATGTCCTAGTCAGTCCCCTTTGCTGGGGTGAATGTCTACACCAGATGCAGTTTAGAGGTGGAGGGTTTATTTCAAGCTTACAGATCCGGGGGAAGGTCGCTCAGTGGGGACGAAGTGCTTCCACACATCCTAGCAGAGAGAGAGCAGCAGCCAGCCAGCAGTCACCAGGCGACAAGCACAAAATGGGCAGCAAACAGCAGGGACCCCACCAGAGCTCAGACTGCTCTGCACACCTTTGGGCTAGAAATCAGAATCGCTCCCAAACACAGCTTAGGGCTAAATTCCAGGATCCACTCCCAGTGACACCTTTCCCAAGTTACAAGATTAATAAAACACTTGAGTCTATGAGGAACACACATTCAAACTACCATAGAAAACTACTTCTGATTATTTTATTATGTTATTTGTATGTGTGTGTGTGTGTGTGTGTACATATGTATGTATTTGAGATCACACACGTTTATGTGTGTGGAGGCCAGAGGGTGATGTCAGATGGCCTCCCAAGTCACACTGCACTTATTCTTTACGCTAAGTTGTCTCACTAAACCTAGAACTCAATGATTTGGCTAGACTTCTGTTCAGTGAGCCCTGGGAGTTCCTTGTCCCTCCCAGCACTGGGATTGCAGGCACACACCACCTCACCTGACATTTTCTGTGCGTGCTGAGGATTGAACTCAGGTCCCCATACGTGTGCAGAAAGCCATCTACCACTGAGTCACGGAATCCATTTTTTCCAAAGTTACAGTGGACTTGTCATTACTTTGCCTCTTCTTCTGAATGCAGGCTTCCATGTAGCCTGCAGCGACCTCAGTCTCATGTGTGTATGCATTCATTTCCTCTCAACTGACTGGTCATGTCCAGAGAAACAAACACTCTGTCCTCAATAATTCTTTATGTAACATGTGAGACCTTTCTGAAGATAATATTGTATTTGTTTGTAATCATAGAGATACACACACACACGGGGGGGGGGGGGGAGAGAGAGAGAATGGGCATGCCAGGGCCTCTAGCTACTGCAAATGAACTACAGATGTATGTATTACTTTGTGTATCTGGCTTTATGTGAGTACTGGGGAATCAAACCGGGGTGGTTAGGCTTTGCAGGCATGTGCCTTAACCTCTGAGCCATCTCTCTAACCCCCTATTAAAAAATAAAAAGAATTGGTTTTATTTTGAGAAAGGGTCTTGATATGTAGCCTATGCTGTCCTTGAACTTGTGGAAATCTTCTTGCCTCAGCTTCCCAAGTGCTGGATTATAGGAATGAGCCATCATGCTCAGCTCTAAAATGTGGAACCTTTAAGCTTGTTGAAAGTGTGTTGAAAGGATGGAACTAAGATCCCTCTCATGCTCAGCAGTCCCGTCTAACCCTTGGAACATTCCAGAGGTGCCAGCCTACCTTCCAAGAAGATTGTGGAAGAGGCTTCTTCACATGAAAGAGGTGCTTAGGTGCTAATCCTGTCATATCAGTGCTGTGGAAAATGCTTCTGAAGACCCAGAAAGTGCACACGCATGCACGCATATGCTCACACACACACACACACACACACACCACACATCATCATCATCGTTCATTATGTTATGTTATCCACAGCAAATGCCAAAGGCATTGATGCAAAGACGCATCCAAACCTCTGAGACTGCTGACCTGCGGTGGGGCGTGGGCCAGCTAGTGAGGGCAGAATGGGCCAGTAGCCAGGTCGAAGCGAACCCTGTGCTTCCAGTGAGGGTGGGTGTTACAGGAAAGCAGCTTGCTCACCCTCCTCACCACGAGCCTCAGCAGTGACCTGTCTCAGGCCAGCCAGGGTCAGGCAATCGTTATTCCTCACAAATGGCCATGACTGCCAGGCCATGAGAGCCCCCCTCAGCTCTGGATTCCTGGTGAAACAAGGACTTCTGTCCCCACCCCTAACCTTGGGCTCCTGGGTGTTCTCCAAGGCCCAGCTGCCTTCAGTACAGCTGGAAGGGAAAGGATCCTTCTGAGCTCGTGCATAATGACTGTCCTTTGATTTCTCTTTTCAAACAACCTTACAAGTAGAGGCGTGTGACTAGAGCTGTATATAGCATGAAATACAGAGCTTGTGAAGCAGCAGGGACAAGGTTGGTCTGAAGAGGGAGGTAGGATTCTGGACATGAGAAGAGAGGTGAGAGCAGAGCCATTCCCTCCACAGTCCAGGGTGGCCAGTTCTAAAACTGCGCCTCCGGCCCCGTGCTCCGAAATCCCTCCCAGGGCCAGTGTTTTGGATGGTGGTGTTTCAGGGCCATTATACCCACACCTGAGCACCTGAGGATCCCACTCCTGTGAGATAATCAGCTTTGGGGCCTCATTCAACTTAAGCATTTAAAAGCTGGGGAAATGGATCAACAATTAAAGGAGTTTGCTTGCAAAGCCACCTGATCTGGGTTCAATTTCCAGGTAAAGCGAGATGCACAAAGTAGCACATGTATCTGGAGTTTGTTTGTAGTGGCAAAAACAAAAAAGCTTGGCATGCCCATTTCCTCTTTTTTTTAAAATCTCTCTCTCTCTGCTTACAAATAAATAAAAATGTCATAAAAATTTTGTTTATTTTTATTTTGTAAAAACTAACATATCTACTTGCAGTGTCCTTTCTCTCGAGCAAACAGGGGAGTCTTCACACAGACCTCCTTCCCCCGGTGGCGCTGTGCGGAGGCGACAGAGGACAGGCGAAGCTGTCTCCCCGTGTCAGGTGTCCTTGTGAGAGAGAGTCTACACACCACACCCGAGAAGAGGTGGAGGTGAACCCAGCATCCGCTCAGTCCGGTGCACTTCCAGGTCTTGGTTAGTCTTGCTCGACTAGCAGTACAGAGTCCATGGGCAGCAAGAAGGAGCACAAGGATAGAGGCTGAGCAGCTCAGAGTCACCATTTACATCTGGGGTTCTTTAGTAACTCTAGCCTTCCAGAAAATTCTCAACCTTTCTTGCTGGTCTGATAGCAAACCTGGATTGAGAGACACTAGAGGTGACTCACCTCCTCTAAGGAAACAAAGACATTCAGTTGGTCCACAGTGGGCATATGTTGGGGGCTTGGCAGACTGGGTCCTGCTTTGTTCTGGAAATTTTCCAGATCTGTGGTTTTGCCCAGTCAGAATGTCCTCAAAAAGAAAGCTCTTCACAGACCCTGCCCCTATAGCCCAGAGTACAGCTGTGCAGGGTTGCTATGCACAGGAGTGGGTCATGCTCTAAGGGCCTTAGAGACAATCCAAGTGCCCAATTTGATAAAGAAATAATAAGGGCAATTGTGTTTTAATACCACCAGGTACTTCATGGCTATGAAGAAAGATGGTAGGAGTATGTTTCCAAGTATGGGGAAAGGTTGTCTCCACACACTGTCAACATTGTAGAGGAAACAGGGTAGGGGGTGCACACCTGTAAACCCAGCACTCAAGAAGCCGAGGTGGATGTTCTCAAGTTCCAGGCTAGCCTACACGACCCTGTCTCAAATTCCCTCTCTCTTTTTCTGTCTCACACATTCTCTTTATCTCTCTTTCTGTCTCTCTCACACACATCAAAACCAATTGAATCAAACCAAGTTTCAGAGGAGGCTTAATAAGGCAGTTGTCTTAATTCTTCCTCGCTCTGGCCCTTGCTTTGGCTAATGCACATGTTTCTTCCCCCGGGAGACAGCGACTCTATCTGTGTTGGGCTTTCTTCCTGGGTCTGAAGGTGGGAGATTGTTCCAGGTCTCTCATGAGGAGTCTTGCAGCACAAGCATTGGTCTGGCACAGTTTAGAAACAGGGGTGGGCCGTCCCACTGAGCTGGTGAGATTGTGGCATGGGCTGGAAGGACCTGAGAGCCATGACAAGGCCGAAGCATCCTCAGAAGCCTCTCTAAACACCCTCATACACAGTTGCTCAGGGGATGGAGGCTATTACCATTCTCTCGAATTTAACATACTGAATATGATTTTTGCAGTAGTAAATGGTTATAGGAAATATAAATTGTTATATACATTTCCATTTTTATTTATTTGGTAGAGAGAGAGAAGGAGAGGGAGAGACACAGAGAACAGGCACACCAGGGCCTCCAGCCACTGCAAATGAACTCCAGAGTCATGCTTTGAGCTACCTTGTGCATGTGGCTTATGTGGGTCCTGGGGAATGGAACCTGGGTCCTTTGGTTTATAGGCAAGTGATTTAACCACTAAGCAATCTCTCCAGCCCAACACTTCCATTTTTTCTGGGAGAATTCCATAGTTTCCTTTATTATATTTTTGAGAAGGATAATTATTAAATTATTATATTTATTGAGGGAAGTACAGAGCCAAGGAAAGATACCCATGTGGCTAGAGATCCCACTTGGAGGGCCTGGAAAAACTATGGAAAGAAAAGAGAGAAAAACTTCAAGGATTTCCTGCCATGTGGGGAGCTGCAGGGGGCAAAGGAGCCCATGTAGAAAGTAAGTGCTAGGGGGCTCTCCTCCTGGCCCAACCGAAGGAAACACCCCACAGCTGGAAGTTCCCAAGTGGTCAGAGGGCCTGCCCGCCCCTTGCAGAGGTATTTATAACCTTGTAGTGGTGGCATTGAGCTTTGAGAGCAGCTTTTTCTTCCATGGAGGTTGTATCTGTAGAAAGGCACTGCTCCCCTCTCCCTAGGGATGGAGGTCTTCGTGAAAGAAGCAGGTGTAGACAGGCCTGGGAGGATGGCTCAGGGGTAAAGTGTTTGCCTCACAAACACGAGGACCCGAGTTAGGATCCCCAGAATCCACACAGAGTGCTGTGCATGGTGGCAAAATGCTAAAGTCCAGTGTTGGGGAGATGGAGACATGCGGATCCCAGGAGCATGTGGGGCAGCTAGTCTGGCCATACTTGTGAGTTCCAAGGCCATGAGAAATCCTGCCTCAAAAAGGTGTGGATGATGCTCTCAAGGAGCAGCATTGACACCTGAGGTTGTTCTCAGGCCTCCACATGCATGTGCACATAGGTGCATACACACATATAGACACACATGTATATACACAGCACACAGGATATGTACATAGACCCTATTTATTTATTTAAGTATTTATTATTTATTTAGTGTGTGTGTTCTTGCAAGCACACATTTGCCTGCCATGGTGAGTGTTTGGAGGCCAGAGGACAATCTTGAGGTGTTGGGACTCTTATACTTTCTCTCTCTCTCTCTCTTTCTTGCAGCTGTGAAAGCCAGACTAGCTGGCCCATGAGCTTTGGGATTCTCCCTACTCCATATCCCATTGCTGTGGATGCACAGGGACTGTAGATGCATTCACTTTTGTGTCCAGCTTACATGGGGGGGGGATCTGAACTTCAAAGCTTGCAGAGCAAGCACCTTTAACCACTGAGCAATCTCCCTAGCTCTGCAGTGTAGATTTTTCGAAGAAATCTATAAAGTGTGCCTCACTTCATCCTGAGTGAGAGGCAGTTCCAGCGATGCTCAGAGTGCAGCTCCCACAGGAGGGAGGCCCTGCAGATCCTAGGAGGGGCCAAGTGCTCTGGTAACACTTTGCTGTGCCCTGGGCAGTGGCTGTACATCTGAACTAAAGTGATGGTTTGGCTCTTTTCACTGTCTGGGTCAGGTTTCAGGCAACTGCAGGATAAAGCCAGCTCAGTGATGGGGAACTTAGAAAGCAGGTGTGTGTTTGCAGTGGCTCGACCTGAAGACAGACAGCTGTGCATATGAATTCTAGAAATGAGGCCGTGCCAAGGGCCCTTTAGGGGGCCCAGTCGCACATTAAATCCTTATAGGGTTTATTAAATAAAGCACATACATACTCAATTTATTATTTTGGTTCCATAGAAATTGTTTCTCTGCACTGACCTCTAAATTCAGGTCTGGTCATGGTCCATTGATCCCAGTTTCCACCTTGGACCTGCCATGAAGTTCATAGATTATTTTGAAGACCATGTGAACCTGAGAGTTATACTGAGGAAAGGAAATGGTGATCAAGGAAAAGGCTTGACTTCTCTGAATACATGTGAAAAGGAAGCAGGCAGATGGCACGAGCTCTGGTGATCAGGGATTCATTGACCCCCTCCCTCTGTTTGGGGAGAATTGGACAGAGGCAGTGCTCCATGGACACCCACAAGGAAGTGGGAAGTTCTTTCAGGGCCAGCCAATTTACAAAGGATGGGCTCTGCAAAGGTGACCACATGCCGCTTGCAGTTTACTTAGGCCAGGCTCTCTACCACCCAGTGGTCAAGGCTGATAGACAGCATGATCATGGAGGTGAGTGGGCCTCCTGGGGCAAGGCTGCCCCTCCCTCCTATTGCACCCAGGTCATGGGGCCGGGGCAGAAGAATCAGGGACCATTCTGGTGTAGACCTATGAACTGGAACAAATATGCCACACTGCGTGAGTGTGGCCCAGGGAACACGAGTTATGGTTAGGAGACTCAGCGCAACTGAAGTGAAATTTGCACATGTTCACCTGCTTGGGTCTTCCTGGCCGTCTGTCTGCTCTGTTGACAGAAGCACTGTAGCCATGCTCATCCCTCCAGAGGTGCTCCGCGCTCTCAGCAGCTGCTTAGAAGCTCCTCTGGTTCTTTTCCTCTCTAGTTCTCAGCTTTCCCTGCTCACGGGGAGTGGTGGGGGAGAGGAGGCAGATGTTACAGAGAGAGTAGCTAAGCCCTCACTTCCTTGCACAGTGAATCACTCCAGCCTTTGCTCGAAAACACTCCTTAGCTTCTGCAGGGAAAACAGAAGCACCAAGTTATTCAGCCGGTGGATGAGGCACAGTCCTCAGACTTAGTGTTTCCATGACTGGTTTCTGTAAATATGATATGAGCTCCATGCATAGTTCTTTATAAGAAGATGTGATTATCCAAATAATCAATGTTTTAAAAGACAATAAAAAAGATTCTAGTTTATGCGTTCATGGTAGTTGTCTCCCTGTGGCCCAAGATAAACACTAGGTGATGGGGCTGTGCTGGGGGCCAGCAATGCAGCTGGCTGAGGGGGCGATGCCTGGCAGTTAGTTTCCTCTCCAGGTTACACTGGGAATTCCAGGGTGTGTGTGTGGGGGTGCACTGTTTATTCTTTCACCTTCCACCTTTTGGTGGTCCAACATGTCTGAATGAGATTCTGGAGATTCCTCCCTTCTCAAAACTGTACAGATGACGCTCTCTGGTATGTGAGTTCATGAAACTGGTGTGAGACATCTTTAATGGGTCCCATTGAATCATTTAATATAGCTAGTTATGATGAAGTATGTCAGTTATTTTCTTGTTGTTGCAAACAAATACCTGACCAGCCCATCGCAGGGAAGGAGTTTGTTTTGGCTTGAAGTTTCAGAGGGAAGAGTCCATTGTGGCTGGGCATGAGTGGCAGGAGCAGGGAGCTACTCATCACATTATCAGTCAGGAAGTAGAGAGAAGTGCACATGGGCTCAGGTTCTAATACCTCAAGGCTGTTCTTGTGCCTATGGGCCTATGGGAGGGTCTCAGGATTCCAGTTTCACATCTCATTCACAGCCTTTCTTATTCAGTGGAGCCACTGAGGTCCTGATGCTGAGGAAGAGCAGATGGGCTCAGCACTAGCCAGACCTGATTGGCAGCCGCATGTCTCAGGTGCCTCTGGCATCTACTGTGCAGCACATGAGGAGTGTGCAGGGAGAATGGGAAAATAGCCCATGCATACGGCAGGGCACTCACAGGGCTCTGCAAGCAGACCTGGCTCTTCCAGCCAGCCAGGGAAGGTGTTGAGGGTCAAGGCCTTCCTCAGCGCCATACTCCTGCTCTGCACTGCCTTGCAGCAATCCTGTCATGTGGCCTCACTGGTTGGACTCCACAGAACTGTGGGATTAGAGCCTTATCTCATCATATGGCAGAGTCTTGAAATAACTGAGAGGGAGGCAGGTAGCCTGTTAGGCAGCTAGGGTGACTGGGCCCCTGAAGGTAAAAAGGCAGGAAGGTCTGCCCTCACAATCTGTACTTTCTAGAGATCAAAGGATGATCCACTTCTTATGTCTTACTTCGTTCCCTAGATCTGTTTTTCTATACCTGACCCCTCCCTCCCTGGGAGGGAGGTCTGTTTTTCTAGAATTCAAAGCTAATCCTGACACATTGTGGTTGATCAAACTCAGACCCCAGAACTTAGTGTCATGCTGGCCTCTTTCTGAGGCAGCCTCCAGCCCACACCAATCAGCCTTCTGTCTGGCTCACCTGAGCCTGAAGGTGAAACCCACCACAATAAGGTTATAAATAAATGCACACAAGAGAAAAAAACCTCTCTCTGGGCTGCTTGACTACTTGTGAACCTCTACTGGTGAGTGTCCCCTTGTCTCATTCAGCTGAACACTGATGTGGTTGGATTCAGGTGTCCCCCATAAATTTAGGTGTTCTGAATGCTAGGTTCCCAGCTGATGGAGATTTGAGAATTAACACCTCTGGGAGGTAGTGTACTGTTGGGGGTGGGCTTATGGGTATTATAGCCAGGTTTCCCTTGCTAGTGATTGGCATACTCTCTTGTTGCTATTGTCCACCTGATGTTGGCCAGGGGGTGATATCCACCCTCTGCTCATGTCATAATTTTTTTCCCTTCCACCATGGAGCTTCCCCTCGAGTCTGTAAGCCAAAGTAAACCCCTTTTAACAAAAAGCTGCTCTTGGTCGGGTGATTTCTGCTAACAATGCAAACCTGACTGCAACAGTAATGTTGGTACTGAGGAGTGGGATAATTTACTACTAGACACTTGACTGTGTGGTTTTGGCCTTTTGGAGCTGATTTTCAAGGATTTGAAACCTTGGCCTAAGAGATGCATTGCAGTGCTGTAGGTACAGTGTGATGGACTATTCTGGTCAGAGTTGAAAGACCTGAATGCAATAAGAACTATGGATTGTGAAGTTTGGCTTATGAGGGTGAGAAAGAGCTTTGCCTGTACTGGGCTTGAAGCAGTTTGTGTGAGAGGCTTGCTGTTATGCCTGTGTCCTGAGAATTTGTGCAAGGTTGCATTGTGTAGAAATGGGCTGAGATATGAGGGATATGGCACAGAAATGAAATCTTTGGGTTGAAACTTCTGCCTGTTCAGGTGCAATTTTATGACATTACAACCACTGAGATTGGGCCAGCTGACCTGCACTGGGGCAACAGAAAGATGTAGACTCTTTTGAAGGGGTTTGAGTGCTCAAGGAGTGTCCTGTTCTTCAAAGTCTGCTTTATTCCACCCTGGATTAACAAATAGGTACCCTACCTAGTATTGTGGGCTATAAAAAATGCAGGAAAGAGAAGGTTATTGAGTTTTCAGCATGGTCTTGGGTTTTGGAAACAGCCATGGGCAGTGTGAAGCAAGTTTGCTGGATGCCTTCATGGAGACCTGATGGAGCTGTGAGGATGAACCTTGGGTTGCAGTGGAGATCCAGTGGAGATGCTGGGACCACAAGATGGCTGCCAAGGAGAGTTACAGGCCCTGGATAAGTTTTCCAGGACTTCGAGTAGCCTAGCTGGAGGGGTGGAATTGGAATTCCAGATACTTGTTGCTGGTTAGAATTCTCAGACTTGGAGTCTTTTTACTGACTAGAGTTGTTGGACTTGAAGCTACAGAGTTTGATGTTTGCCCTGGTTGTTTTAAATCTTGTATTTGTTGGATATTTCTTTACTATTCCCAATGCCATCTTTTGCAGTGTGAGTGTTTATTCTGTGCCATTATGGGTTTGGGGGGGTTTTTTTTTTTATATTGCAGCTCAGTTAAAAGATCTTAGACTATGGAAATGTTTGAACATCATTGGGAGTGATAAAGACTATGGGCAATTTTAAAGTTGGAATGAATGCATTGTGTTTTACATCATGTATGGTTATCAGTTTATGGAAGCCAGGAGTGGAATGTGATGGCTTGATTCACATGTCTCCCATAAAGTTAGATGTACTTGATGACAGATTCCCAGCTTATGGGAATTAATTTGGGAATTAACACCTCCTGGAGGTAGTGTACATTTGGGGGCAGGCTTATGGGTATTATAGCCAGTTTTCCCTTGCCAGTGTTTGGCACACTCTCCTGTTGCTATTGTATACCTTTGGCCAGGGGGTGATGTCCATCCTCTGCTCATGCCATTGTTTTCCCCTAACATCATGGACCGTCCCCTCAACTCTGTTGGCCAAAATACCACCTCCCTTTTTCTCCCCAAAGCTGTTCTTGGTTGGGTAATTTCTGCCAGCAGTGCAAACCTGACTGCAACAACTGACATTTATTTCTCCTCATAAAACACAAGCTGAGAGCCAGTGTCCCTTATGTGACAGGCTAACCTCCTAATTTCCTCACATTCCACCTTGGGATAACCTCAGAGGAACTTTTATCACTGTGGATTTGAGTGCCAGCATCAGGACTTTCCATGGCTACCCCAGGGCTGGGTGTTTACCAAGCCTAAGGCCCTCAAGCTTTGCCCTTTGGCAGCTGGTAGAAAAGCAGATGGGACTTGGCCCTGGGCTGTTTGTCTGGTCAGTGACAGTGATGCCAGGAATTTGACTTAGCTATAGTCACTTGGCATTCTGGGACATGGGGACAGGGTCAGCATGTAAAATAAACACTAGCCTATGTGGTCAGGTGTAAAAATCAAGCCAGAGCTGGCACATGCAGGCCTGGCCAAGCTGGGCAAATGCAAGGGTGTTTGTCAATCCATGTACAATCCAGTATATACTTTTGATGGTCACAGTAAATTAGTGCAGCTCACCCTGTCACTGTGTTCTCCATTTGGACAGTGTGGTTGTTTGAATGTAAATGTATCCCATAGCCTCAGGTATTTTTGATTAAGATTAAGCTTTCTACTTAAGTCTAACCACATGGTTTTTATTTGGGGGGGCTTGTTTGTGGGAAGAATATGGAAGGATTTAGTATTTTGGACTGGAGTGTTGCAAGCAGAACTTGATTGACTATTCTGGTGAGAGTTTGAAAATGATTAATGAGGAGAGAATTGTGGACTGTGAAGGCTTGACTTATGAACTTTCAAAGGGGAAGGAGAGAACTTTGTTGGAACTGGCCTACTAGCAGAAAGGCTGACTGCATTCTGCTCATATTTTGAGATTTTGAGCAAAGTTGAGTTTAAAAGTAATGGACTGGTGTATTTGCTGGAAGTATAGAACATAAAGATATAAAAGATGTTCAATACTGGAAAAATTCAAGGAAGTTTGAAGTTATAGGGGCAGAGACTGGTTTTGGACTTAACTGCAATTATTAAGAAAACTACTACACTTAACTGTTTTGCACTGGGACAATGATAAAGATGCCCTGAGGGTGAAGGCCAGCCCATGGAAGGCTCAAGCTTGTGATAATGCAAATTCTTTTGAAAGGAGGTGCTTGAAGCAGAACTGGTGAGGAAATATTCTGCTCTTTAAGGTCAAGATTTATTCTTCCCTACATCTACAAATTTGGCCATGCCACCCACCTCATATTAGTTTTGGAAGCATGAACAATGCAGGGAAACACGCCATGAGAAGCACACAGTTCCAGGAGCTGGTAAGATGCATCAATGTGGAGCAGGGTTGAAATCCCTGTATGGAGACCCAATCAGGCCATTGTATGGAGCTATGAAAATGAACTGTTGCAATGGAGACCCCAGAATTTCAATACCAGGACTTTGGGATGGCTGCTAAAGAGAGCTTCAAGCTGAATATGGAGTTTTCCCCAGGCTGTGAGCAGCCTAGCTGCAGGAGTGGAATTGGAATGCCAGGGACTTTGTCACTGTATAGATGTTGTACTTGGAACTGCAGATATTTGGTGTTTACTTGTGGTTATTGATCATGAACTGGTACAGTTTCTCCTTGTTATGTTTCTTTTTGCAATAAAATGTTTTCGCCATAGCATTATGTGTTGGAAGTATGTCACTTGTGTTCTGATCTTATTGGGCTCACAGTTAAGAGACAGTCTTGAATCTTAGATGAGACTTTGGACTCTTGAACAGTATCTAAGTTGGTAGACTATGGGCACTATTAAAGTTGCACTGAATGTATTATTTATTGTGAGATAGTCATGAATCTATGGAGCTAGGGAGGCCAGGGATGGGATGTGATGTTTTGAATATAAATGTCCCATATAGCCTCAAGTATTTTTGGTTAAAATTTAACTTCCTACTTAGGTCTACAGCAGGCAGAGCCCTGCTGGAAGAGGTGTGTCATTGGGGATGGATCTTGAGTCTAACCCTAAGACATGGGTTTTGTGTAAGCTTATACTTGCTGGTACTGGCTGTCTCTCTGCTGTGGATGCATGATGAAATAAGCCAGCATTCTTTGTTATGATTAAGCTTACCCTTGAATCTGTAAGTGTGAAATAAACCCTTTGCTCCAATAAGCTGCTTCTCTTTGGATGTTTGTCCTAGCAGTGAGAAGGTAACTACAACAAACAGCAACTTCCATTATGCTTGGATCCTGGGGACATGAGCCATACATATTGGCAATTTGTGAAGGTTATAGAGCCTTTGGGAGGTGAAACCTTGCTGGAGATGTGTTGCTGATGTGTGTTGTTGTTGTGGGCTTTGGAGTGATATAGCCCAATTCCAAGCCTAGTGTATAGACTACTTCCTTCCCACTGATGTGCAGATATGAAACCTCCAGCTGCCTGCTCTTGCCATGCGTTCCCCACCATGATGAAGCTGCCTCTTGAAACTTAAACCAAAATAAACATTTTCCTTTGATAAGCTGATTTTGGTCAAGTTTTGTGCCAGCAATGAGAATGTAACTGCTGCACATGGGAACTGTGGTTGACTCTCAACCTTCCTTCTGTAGCTGCTGCTCACTGGGGAAGGTGGAGACAGCTGTGGTACACTCATGCACGTGCCCTGAATAGTTTTGTCAATTATTCTCAAATTCCTGGTGATGGAGAAAAGTTGTTCAAGAAAACAACCTCTCAAAACACTTTCAAGCAAAGAACCTTCAAGTTTCAGGCTCCTCCCTGGTGGTGCCTCTCACTGAGAGAGGCAGAGTCTAGGACTCACAGAGAACTCATGTTCCAAGTTAAGGGAATGATAACCCTCCAAACTAGTGTTCAGAAGAAACAGTGCATATCAGCATCCCTTTCACAGGAAGTAATAGCTTCCTTGCTGGTGGCCAAACCCCATGGAAGATGCCCTTCTGCTCCCAGCAATAAGCAGAGTGAGCAAAGTAGGACTAGCTTCCCCAGTTACACCTTCTCTGTGTGGCTCTTAGATGAGTCACAGAATGGAGTCCTGGGATCTGAGCTTCTTGGTGGGGTGATGGAGCTACAGCATGGGTATATTGATGGAGTGATGGGGCTAGTTCTGGTGTGTGGTGGGGATGGGGTGTGGGCATTATTGTGGGGTCATATGGCTGGGCCGTGGGTAATCCTGATGAGGTGATGGGGCTAGGTGGAAGATGTTGATATGTGATGAGGTGGGGCATGAATTTCTGGGTGTGTGGTGAAGGTGGGTATGAGCATCCTGGTAGGTAATGGGCTGGGCTTGGGCATCCTGATAGTGTTGTGAGATGTAGGTGTCTTGGTGGAGTGACAGGGCTGAGATGGATTTGTCTCAAAGCACATAGTTTCAATGGAGGAGATATATTACTCCAGAGTCAAACATCCCATCATATCTGGCATTCCTAAGATTCAAATGTTACTTCTAGAGGCTTCCCGTGTGGGATCCTTAGGGGGCTGGCAGACAGTTAATAGCTGTTTCAGGTCCATCCACGGGGCTGGCAGACAGTTAATGGCTGTTTCAGGTCCATCCACAGAGATGAACTTCAACTCCACTGACTAGGATTGTGCTGTTCACCTAGGAAGTCATTGAGAGCAGCTCCACTGGGTGTGCATAGCAAACATCCACGCTGCAGGCGTCAGAGCTCCTCTCACTCACATATCTAGGGAGATGTGACTTTCTAGCAATTGGTCCTCCACATCCACCTGAAAGGCACTGCACCTAGCTCTTGACTCCCATGAAGCCAGGAGGGGCCTGACGGCTGATGTCACCTCCCGAGATGGTTGCTGGGATGAGAATGCTCTAACAGAGTTATTCATGGATGTCTCTGAGGAATTATGGGGAGTGGTCCTCATAGTGGAGTGTCAGCCCCCCAAACACGTGCACTTTCAAGTACTTCCCATGAGCACACAGATCATTCTCCACTCCTCTACCTGATGCCATCTTCCCCTCACCATCCAGGCTCCAGCTGACCCAGGGGTTTCTTCCTACTTTTCCTAAGCATCTCCTCCTGAGGAGGTTTCCAGCTTTGGGGAAGGAAACAGACCAGTAGGCTCAGCGTTCCTAAGCTGAATAAGTAGAGCCAGAGTTTGGAGAGTATAAGGCAGCCTGAGGTCACAGGCAGGACTGAGGAGAGAACTGGGCACAAAAAGATGCTAAAGGTTCTAGAAGAGACCCTTGGGGTTTTCAGCTGACTACTAAACAATGCTCACATACCAAGGAACCACCAAGGCCAGAAACCCTGGAAAGAGGAAACCTATCTTCAGGACTCAAAATTGATAGGTAATATTTCTTTTTATAACTTGACAGAGAATTGAGATTTATAACCTTTTCAAAGAAACTGAAGTGTAACACTCCCCAGAAGGCAAGATTATCTGCAAGACTACAAGCTCACACAGCCCACAAGTAGAAATACAGTATCTGTATGCAATAAACATTGTATCTATGCATAGAAGCAGGAAAAATGGACACATGTGATGGAAAAAGTCAACAAAATTGACTCATAGATACCATGTGGTATAATTGGTAGAGAGTAAAGTATTATGTTAAAATTATTATAACTTTATTTCATGTGTTTAAGAAGCTATGAAACATTCATGTTAGAGTTAGAGTTAGTAAGATCTAATGCAAACTTTTAAGGCAAAAAAAAATCAACAGATAAGGTAATGTTACATTGTACATTGAATTATGTTATATTAAATTATGTAATAGTCATTGGTGTCTAGTTGCATCAGACATTGTATTTCTGAACTTGCATTTGTAGCAATAGAAAATAGTCAAAATAACATAGGGAGAGTAGAGCCATGGTGTGGATTCCAGCAACATGACCAACTTGTTATTAGAAACTTGAAGAGTCAAAGGTGCAAGAAAGTATCTAAAGGGATTGTGGGTAATGTTTTCCCATTTATTGAAAACTATAAACTCACAGATCCAAGAAATTCAATGAACCAGAAGCACAAGAGATATGAAGAAAATTATACTGTGGTGGTTTGAATCAGATATTCCTCATAAATTCATGAGTTCTTGAATTCTAGCTGGTAGCAGTTTGGTAGGTGGAGCCTTGCTGGAGGAGGTTGTCACTGGGGGAGGATGCTGAAATTTATTGGGCCCCAGTTTGCCAGTGTTAGGGGCTCACTCTGCTGCTGCTATTTTCCACTTGCTGCTGCAGATTGCAATGCCCAACCTCTGCTCATAACATGTTTACCCCTCCTATCAGGGAGCTGGAGGAGGTGTGTTGTTGGCAGTGGTCTTAGCAGTGTTATAGCACTCTCCCTTGCTAGGGTTTGGCTCACTCTCTTGCTGCCAATTTCCACCTGCTGTGGCAGAGGTGATGTCCAGCCTATGGTCATGCCATACTTTCCCCTGCCATCATGAAGCTTCCTCTTGAGACTGTAAGCCAAAATAAAGGCTTCCATCCCATCACCTGCTTTTGGTCAGGTGTTTTATCCCAGCTACAAAAAAGGTAACTACAGCATATACTAATAAATAATAAAGGTAGCTACAGCATATACTAATAAATAATAAAGATATTTAAAATCAATGATGAATATATCTCAAAAATATCCAGAGGAAAAGTAGATGCAGACAGAGGAATAATGTGCAATTGTCAGCAGATTTCTCATAGGACACAATGAAAGCTGAACTAGGGGAATAAAAATTTTAAATACTGAAGAAAAGTGAAATCTGTTGACCTAGAAATTTTCACCAATGAAAATATCTTTCAAAGGGTTTTCAAGATGCAAAAGTTAAATGCTCATTACCACATTCTGAGAAATATTAAAGGGAGTTTGCTGGGCAGAAGAGAGCCATGCCAGATTCCCATAGTCAAGCAATCTTCCTGCCTCAGCCTCAGGAACAGGTATGTGCCACCATGCCAAGCTTTTTTTCAGTCTGAATGTTTTCTGTGATTCGGACACAAAAAATATGGTGCACAAAAAAGAAAAAAATGATAAATTTGGCTTTATCAAAAGCAAAAATATCTTTTTTTTTTAAACAAAGTATCAGGGTAGCAAAAGACAAGCTTGCAGAGCATGGTGATGCACGCCTTTAATCCCAGCACTCATGAGGCAGAGGTAGGAGAAGATCACCATGAGTTTGAGGCCACTCTGAGACTACATAGTGAATTCCAGGTCAGTCTGGACTAGAGTGAAACCCTACCTTGAAAAACTAAAAAAAAAAAAAAAAAAAAAAAAAAAAAGAAAAGGTTGAACCTGGAACAGATCATTCTCAGTGAACTTACCCAATCACAGGAAAAAAAAAAAAATCACCACATAGTCTCACTCATCTACAGCACCTAACCTGAATCTACCCAAGATGCCTTACATACCCAGCAAGCATCTCATGGACTAGACAATGGGATGGGTGGGGAGGGAGGAAAGGGCAACGGAGGGGGTGGGAAACACAAATCTAGACCCAAACGGCAATGGTACCATAAAGTTCTATAAGCTCATGTTGTGATAAAGTGTTTGCCATCTACCTTTCTGATAAAAGACTTATATCCAGGATATAGATAGAACTATGAAAGCCCAATGATGAGAAAGTGAATATTTTATTCAGAAGGGAGTGAGAAATGGATTATTCATTAGAAAAGATACTCACATGGCAACTGGCACCAAAAAGATGCCCAGACCATTAGCCACTGGGAGATACAAATGCAAATCTCAGAGAGTCGGCACTGAACACTGGATAGGATGTCTAAAATCTGAAGACAGAGCAGCCTGCGTCCTGGGGAGGCTGTGGATGAGCAGACACTCTCACTCTGCAGGTGAGGTGTTCAGTGATTCAACGTTGTGAAACAGCAGCGATTTCTTGACAGCCAAGGACACACCTGCTGTGGGATGTGGAAAGTCTACCCCTAGGGACCCACTCAAGAGAAAAGAGAATATATATCTGCATTAAAAACTTGCTCATAAACTTTCATAGAAGTTCTATTAGGAATACCTCCAAACTGGAAGCCACTGGGAGTTCAACAATAAGTGAGAGGGAAAATGTAGCAATATTCCCCAACTTGCACTCCTCCCTCCCAAAGAACACAGCAACAAGGAGTGCGCTCAAAGTGATTTCGAATGACAGAAGCTAGTCAAAAGTGCACACTGATTCCTCTTATTAGCAGAAAATTCTATAAAATACGACTATTTTCAGTGGTAGGATGCCTGCCTGGCGTGGAAGGTGTTAGGGATTGTTGGGAGTCTAAAGGGTCATTTGCTTTGAGGCAGGACAGGCCTGTTTCTTGCCTTGATTTTGGCAATGGTGTCATTTTCAAAGTTCATCAATCTGGACTTTTAAGTGAAAGTGTGAAATGACAGTTATACATGGAAATGAGGCGCCTGGGAGGCCTGTTTCTTCTAACATGCAACATCTTCCATGAAGGCTGTTTGCACACCCAGAAGTGAGGGAATGGGTGACTCTGCCCCTCACTGACAGCAGGTGAAGGGAGAGTGTGTGGAGAAAGCTCCAGGGGGTGCCTGGCTGGTGACAGTGTGTGACACAGCCATCAGACTGGTCAGACTGCATGCCCACCCACCACCCTCCCTGCTTGGTAACCCATGAAATGTGAGAGGGATCCTGGCTTGTCTGTCACCTGGCAGGTCACCCTGGAAGTGAAAGGAAAGATGGGAAGACAATTTACGTAGAAATGGCAGCCTGTGATTTATGGTTTTAATTAAGAGCTTTTTAAGCTTTAATTAAAAAGGTACACGAGCATTCAGTATTTAAGAAAAATGCCTTTGTGTTTGGGTCAATTGAATAACATAAAATAAAATGAGATACATATTTCTAGTCAGAAGCTTCACACAGGAAAGCCACGCACATAATTAAGAAGTAACTGCAAACTGATCTGGGCATAAAGGCCTTATAATGGGAAAGGAGGCTGGGGGAATGGTTCATCCTTTATTGCAGTACAGCTGGATATCAGATTCCATGCATTCGAGAGGTTGCTTCCTGGAGGAGACCCACGTGAGAGCATGTCTGATGACGTCATGACAGCCCTCCGAGGGGGTGGAAGACCTTCGCCACCTGAGGCGAGCGTGTCCTTCACTGCTGCCAGCCCCACATCCCATCGTCTGCACTGTCTTCTCAGCTGCGGGACTCCAGCGAGCATGCCAGTCAAGGACTGGTGTATTTATCTACTATGCAGATGAGCTCGGGTGTGGAGCAAAGATGGAGGAAGCCATTCTTCACACACTTAGTCATCAACAACCTTGGCAGAGGTCAGATCTCTGGGCCTCAAAGGTTTGCCCAAGATGGGTGGAGAATGCCATGTACTTGGATTTTAGAGGGCAGGAATGTGAGCATTCACACATGGTGGGAGGAACCTCAAGACACAGGCTGGCTGTCAGAACACCTGTTCTCTGGACCCATAGATCAGATGTAGAGGGAAGCGTGGGAATTGGGATGGTAACAGCACCACTGAGCTCAAGGTGTCAGTGGTCAGAGTGGCTGCAGGTGCTAATGTCTGAATCACTAGCCAACTTACAAGCCAGTGACCAAACTCCCTGGGGCTTTGCCAGGCTTCTGTATGCTGCTTCTCTCAGTGTGACCCAGAGGTCTTAGCCTCTGTAGTAATCTTGTCAATTTGATGGAATTTAGAATCACCATGGAAACAAAACTCTGGGCATATCTGTGAGGCTGTGAGGGAGTTTCTAGATTAGGTTAGTTGAGGTGGAGAACTACCCTAAAATATGGGCAGTGCCATTAATTCTGTGGGTTGGGGTTATGGGCTGTTTACAAAGGGAAAACCAAGTGGAACACTGGAGTTCATCTCTCTCTGCTTCCTAAACGTGGCTGCAATGACCAGCTGCCTCCTGCTCCAGCCACCATGTCTTTCTTCCATGATGGACTGTATTCATGCAACTGTGAGCCAAAATTAACCCTTCCTTAAACTGCTTCTTGTCAGGTCACAGCAATGAGAAAAATAATAGATAGAGCCCCTGAGCTTCCTTGTAATCCTATCCACTGGGGTCTGGTCAACAGAAGTGCCAGGAACCTTGGCCTTCTCAGTTCATACCTGTTGTGGTGTGCTGGAAGCATGGCCAGAGCATCACACATGTGCAGGATGTCCACATGGGCTGGGACTTCCCAAGCCATCCTCCAGGGCCTTCCTTATTTGCCTACTTCTGATGTTTTGAGAGCACTGGCACATGTTTTCTGTGCTGAGATAGTACTAGGCTGCACAAAAATAAAGGTGTCAATCCTTTAGGGAGCCCTCAGATGGGTCAAAACAGAGCCAGTGACCCACACTGGAAGCGTGGGTCACAATCTTCAAGACCAACTTCATGCAAGGAAAAGTGAGGCAGTGCCGAGTACAATGTCACAAAGCTGTTGGGGTTAAGTCACCTTTTCCTTGACTTGGGAGTTTCCTTGAATTGTTCATTTTCCCAGTATGCTAAAAAACTTGATTCAAACATTTTTTTACACTTTTCTCTCTCTCTTTATATCTAAAAAATATTTTATTTATTTATTTGCAAGGAGAGGGAGAGGGAGAGGGAGAGGGAGAGAGAGAGAGAGAGAGAGAGAGAGAGAGAGAGAATATGAGTGCACCAGGGCCTTTAGCTGCTGCAAATGAACTCTAGATGCATGCACCACTTTGTGCATCTGGCTTTATGTGGTACTGGGGAATCGAACCTTGGTCATTAGGCATTGCAGGCAAGTGCCTTAACCACTGAGCAATCTTGCCAGCCCCCCTTTTACTATTTTGTTGTTGTTATTTTTCGAGGTAGGGTCGTACTCTAGCCCAGGCTGACCTGGAATTTACTCTGCAGTCTCAGGGTGGCATTGAACTCGTGTTGATCCTCTTACCTCTGCCTCCCAAGTGCTGGGATTAAGACTTGCACCACCATGCCTGGCTCCTTTTACATTTTTTTCAAATGCTCAAAACAATTTATTTATTTATTTATTTATTTATTTATTTTATTGTTAGATATGGACATACTTTGTATGTAAACATCACATATTGGTACTATCCTTTCCCTCCTCCTGGCCCCTTTTCTGAAAAGGCCTTCCTTGTTCGGGATGCAGGTCAACCCCATGGGTATTATGGGTCATGCATTATTGGGGCAGCAGTCAGTTATGGGGAAGAGGCAATGTCTCTGTGCAAAATGTCCCAACTTGTGGCTCTAACAATATTTCTGCCCCCTCTTCCACAAAATTCCCTGAGCTGTTCTGGGAGCACTTTAAGTCTACTTCAGGGATGGGCACTTAGGAGCATCTGGATCTCTGGTTTGGTAGGTGTTGAGTGTCCTCAGTGTCTTTCTCCATCACCCTTGTGCTGATATCAGCTTAACTAAGAAAGCAGCATTTTTGTTCATTTCCCCAATCCTCTGTGGTTTCAGATGGGGCTGGGGTGGAGGGCACTGGGTCTTTTATCTCCTCAGGTCCAGCTCCCATCTGAAAAAGAGAAGCAGATTCTACAATGGAGAGTGAAGCCAGCACTGGTTAAATGGGATAACCATGATTAATTTAGAGAGATTAAAATGGTGTAGACCCTCTTATAGTCTAAGGTTAGTGGGAGCTTGACAATGGAAAGCAGAATTATTATCTGGATATGATTCTGACTTGTTTCCAAGTTTCAGATATGGTTTCCTTTCCACTGAGCAGATCTGTTAGCCAATCCAAGAGAAGCTGGATACCCACCATGGCTGTGTGCCACTATTGCACTTGTGTGAGCATCACATCAGGTTGTTTGCTTCCATGTCACTTAGGTTTTGAGTTGCTTGGACAGATGTTGGCCACTTTCCTGTGATAGCTCATGTAGCGCCTTCCAGCACTAGATGGGCTAATTGTCTGGGGACTGGATCTCCTCCAGGTTCCAACCAGGTCTCTCCATGGTCCGTGCCGATAGCATATGGTGTCTTTAGCAGTTGGGTCTTACCATTAACCTCAGGCGGGTAATCAAGTGCTCTGACAGAAGTCTGTCTTGTTTGTTTTGGGAAATCTAGTAGGTCTGTCTGATCAACAGCTCACTGTGGATGTAGACAACATCCTTGTTCAGGGAATTACAGGCCAGTGCCAAGGGAAAAGAAAAAAGAAAAAGCCAGAGAAGGAAAGAGAAACAGGAGAAATTTGAGGTTAGGTTTCATCTCACTCTCTCTAGGATCCTTCGATTCTAGTGCTCCCTCTAAGGTCCTCTTGAGGGTTCCACCTTTTAGTCTGACTTCCAGGATATGGGACTCTGTGGTACCAGTTCAGTTTGGGTTCAGCTTTATGTGCCTCCACCCTTTCCCTTCCCCCAGGCCTTGGTGATTTTGTGGAAGAACAGCTTTATCCACCATTCTTGCTGAAGCACCTCTCTAGCTACCAGGTGCTCTTCAAGTTCTCCTTACCAGTGACTCTGAGAAGAATTACATGGAATTGACCCTTGTGTCACCAAACCCCCACACTCACCGGTGCCTTCTGTCCTCATGCAGCTGGTGAGGTGAAGACATGTACTTCTGTCATTTGCAGACCATAAGCTCAAAGCTTTCCAGAGCCATCATGGCTCCAGGCTGCAGAACTGCTGAGCATCAGAGACAGACTTCAAGGTTAGGTCAACGAGCCAGGCATGGTGGTGCATGATTGTGATCCCAGAGGCAGAGGCAGGAGGATGGAAAGTTCAAGGCCAGCTTAGGCTACTTATCTATCTCAGAATACCAAAATATAATAACAAACAAACAAATAAATAAATATAGTCAGAACAAGGTATGGTAGCTCACACTTATAAACCCTGCACTAGGGAAGCTGAGTCTGGAGGATTTCCAGGAGTTCAAATTCAACTCAGGCTAAAAGTGAACTCAAGGCCAAACATGAAAACATAAGGAAACCCTGTCTCAACCTCCCCCCTAAATTAATTAATCAAAGTCATATCAACCACACGACTCCAACCCCATGTACCCCATAGGAGTTTCTCATTTGCCCCTGCTTCCCTTGCTTACCCCCTCATAGTGCCTCCCTCTCGAGGAATTAGAGCCCAGCATGCCCATTGGCCAAGGCAGACGGGGCTCTTCACTTCTGACCACATCACCCCGGACAAGCTTTGAAAACCGCACACCTGGGCATTTGGTGTGCTGTACTTCCAAACAGGAAAAAAAAAATTTAAAGTTGACATGTCAATTCTTTACAGCTTTTTCCCCACTTAGTTATGAAAACATTATTCTTCTCTTAAGGAATCAAACAGTTGGTGTTTATCTTCTCTCACTTCTCATAAGTGTGATCTGCAAAATAAACACTTTTCCAGCTGCTCAGTGATTAAAGTGTTTGACAATTGATGTCTTTCTGTTTGATTTGTGGCCCAGGAGGTGAGAAGCTCCAGGAATATGTCCTTCAGCATTTCTGGGCTGAGCTGACACCCTCCAGCTCCTCAGCCCACTCGAGGGTCTTCACCAGAGGACGCTGCGTGGAGTAGCTTGAGATGCAGCCAAAACTGGCCCTTTACTTTAATCACGGCCCTTCTTAAGTGGGTTGCTGAGTACTGAATTAGGAAGTAAACATTTTTATTTTTCGTGTTTAAATATTTTATTTATTTATTTTCAAGAAGAGAGAGGGAGAGAGAGAGAGAGAGAGAGAGAGAGAGAGAGAGGGAGAGAATAGGTGCTCTGAGAACTCTAACCACGGCAAACAAACTCCAGATGCATGTGCCACCTTGCGCGTCTAACTTTATATGGTTCCTGGGAAATCAAACCTGCATTGTTAGGCATTGCAGGCCAAGTTCCTTAACTGCTGAGCCATCTCTTGAGTCCTTGTTTTTATTTTTTTATTGTGTGTGTGTGTGTGTGTGTGTGCGCCGCGCGTGCGTATGGTGGTGTAGGGGTGCATGTGCACATGTGTGAATGCATGCAAAGGCCAGAGGACAACCTCAGGTGTCATCCACAGGCACCATCCACCTTTTGTTTGAGACAAGCTCTCTCACTGGTCTGAAGCTCACCAATTGGGACAGTGAGCCCCAGGGATCTGCCTGTCTTCTCCTCACCAGTGCTGGGAATACAAGCAGGTGCTACCACACAGGGTTCTTTCATGTGAGTTCTGAGGATCAGACTCAGGTCCTCATGCTTGTGAGGAGCTTTGCCTCCTGAGCAACCTCCTTAGCTCAGGAAGCAAACCCTTCTAGAATGAGTACTGCTATATTTTACAATATACCCTACTAGAGTCCCAGGGCACACTCATGCTAAGAGCAGTAAAAAACTAGATTATTATGGAAGAGTTTAGACAGATCCTGAGATGTGTGGTGTCCATTCATGGTTCTTTTATTTCATTTTTGTTGTTTTAGGATAATACATCATAAAGTAAAAGAAAATGAGGTTGATGGGGGCAGTGAGCTGGGATCCAGTGCCCTTGGGGCAGGCATGGCACTGACTAAGAGCAAGGCTGAGGGGAGCGGACACAGTTGCACACAGGAGGAACCATTGCTTCTATGCAGTGCTCAGGTTGTTCTCTGAAGGCACCCTCTGATTAAGTTCTTCCATTACTCGCTTGTGATACCTTGATTCCAACCACAGGATTCCTCAAGGTGAGGACCTCTCAGTGGACTGGTCAGCCTGCCTCAGTTAAGAAGCCAACTGTCTTCCTCAGGAGGCCCAGAGCCTGGCATTGTAGTCAGCTAAAGGGCAGACCCCGAAACCAAGCAGGGACACTGGACCTGAGAGAAGATGAGAGAGAGGATGGCATCAGCCCCCCAGGGCATCATCCAGGTACAGTATTCACCTTAACCGAAGAGGAGAGAGATGGATACACTTAAAATGATAAAATGCAGCTGACGTAAGCTAAAGAAATTCCGGGGTAGCTGGAGAGACACCTGGGCCCATGGATCAGGAGACACAATGATACCAAATGCCTTGAATGTACTGTTTCTGAGAAACTGAAAAGCAAAGTCCAAAATGTGGGTGAAATTACAAGGAAATTCAGAAATATTTTGCAAGAGAGGGGCTAGGAAGGACAAGCTGGAGAATGCACACTCCCTCATTTCAGACCTTGACAGAGGCATGATAATGAGGACCAAGGGGGACAAGCATGCTGGTAGGTACTCAGGAGACACACACCTGACAGGGAGGGGGACTAGCATGCTGGTAGTACTCAGGAGACACACACCTGACAGGGAGGAGGACTAGCATGCTGGTAGGTAGTCAGGACACACACACATGACAGGGAGGGGGACTAGCATGATGGTAGGTACTCAGGAGTCACACACATGACAGGGAGGAGGACTAGCATGCTGGTAGGTACTCAGGAGACACACACATGACAGGGAAGGGGGCTAGCATACTGGTAGGTAGTCAGGACACACACACATGACAGGGAGGGGGACTAGCATGCTGGTAGGTACTCAGGAGTCACACACATGACAGGGAGGAGGACTAGCATGCTGGTAGGTACTCAGGAGACACACACATGACAGGGAAGGGGGCTAGCATACTGGTAGGTACTCAGGAGACACACACATGACAGGGAGGGGGACTAGCATGCTGGTAGGTACTCAGGAGTCACACACATGACAGGGAGGAGGACTAGCATGCTGGTAGGTACTCAGGAGACACACACATGACAGGGAGGGGGACTAGCATGCTGGTAGGTACTCAGGAGACACACACATGACAGGGAGGGGACTAGCATGCTGGTAGTACTCAGGAGACACACACGTGACAGGGAGGAGGACTAGCATGCTGGTAGGTGCTCAGGAGACACACACATGACAGGGAGGGGGACTAGCATGCTGGTAGGTACTCAGGAGACACACACATGACAGGGAGGGGGACTAGCATGCTGGTAGTACTCAGGAGACACACACGTGACAGGGAGGAGGACTAGCATGCTGGTAGGTGCTCAGGAGACACACACATGACATGGGAGGGGACTAGCATGCTGGCAGTACTCAGGAGACACAGACTAGCATGCTGGTAGTACTCAGGAGACACACACATGACAGGGAGGGGGACTAGCATGCTGGTAGTACTCAGGAGACACACACGTGACAGGGAGGGGGACTAGCATGCTGGTAGTACTCAGGAGACACACACATGACAGGGAGGGGACTTGCATGCTGGTAGTACTCAGGAGACACACACGTGACAGGGAGGGGGACTAGCATGCTGGTAGGTACTCAGGAGACACACACGTGACAGGGAGGAGGACTAGCATGCTGATAATTACTCAGGAGACTCACACCTGACAGGAAGGGGGCATGGGCAGTGTTAAGATTTGCAGGATGCCTGCATGAGGACCCCATGGGGCCATGAGGATGAACCGTGGATTGCAGTGGAGACCCAGTGGAGATGCTGGAACCATGAGATGGCTGCTAAATAAAGCTGCATCCCCAGATGAAATTTTACAGGACTGTGAGTAGCCTAGCTGGAGGAGTGGAATTGGAACTACAGAGACTTGTTGCTGGTTAGAATTATTGGACTCGGAGATTTGTCACTGGCTAGAGTTGTTGGACTTGGAGCTAGAGAGTTTGATGTGTGCCCTGTTTAAATCTTGTATTGGTTGAATATTTCTTTGTTATGCCCAATACCATCTTTTGCAGTGTGAGTGTTTATTCTGTATCATTTTGGGTTTGGGGGTGATTTTTTGGGTATTGTGGCTGTTAAAAGACCTTGGGTTATGGGGATATATGAACATCACTGGAATTGATAAAAACTATGGGGACTTTTAAAGTTGGATGAATGCACTACATTTTATATCATGTGTGGTTATCAGTTTATGGGAGCCAGGGGCAGAATGTGGTGGTTTGATTCAGGTGTCCCTCATAAACTTTGGTGTTCTGAATTTTAGGTTCCCAGCTGATGGAGATGTGGGAATTAACACCTCCTGGAGGTGGTGTATTGTTGGGGGCAGGCTTATGGGTGTTATAGCCAGCTCCCCCTTGCTAGTGTTTGGCACACTCCTGTTGCTATTGTCCACCTGATGTTGTCCAGGGGGTGATGTCCACCTTCTGCTCATGCCATCATTTTCCCTGCCATCATAGAGCACCCTACTCAGCCTGTAAGTCAAAGTAAACCCCCTTTTTCCCATAAGCTGCTCTTGGTTGGGTGATTTCTACCAGCAATGTGAACCTGACTGCAACTAGGTGCTATTGCATCTCTCTCTCTCTTTCTCAAATAAATAAATAAATAAAATATTTTTAAAAAGCAAGTATATAACTAAAAAGGAAAGATGAGGAAATGAGTTCTGAAAGTGGAGTCCAGCCCTGACCTTTTCCCCAAGATTAAGTCAGCTTCTCTGCTCAGAGCCCAGGGAAGGGGCTAGTGCTGAACCTCCTGTAGGTCTTTTGCTTGAAAAAAATGTCACACATACCATTCAAGGATTTAAAATTTTTTTTTTTTTTTTACTTGAGATGGTTGTTCGTGTATCTCAGGCTGGCCTCGAACCTCCAGAGTGCTATGGTGCTAAGCTTGTGCCACGTCAGTGCATGTGCTGCTGGGGGTTGAGCCCAGGGCCTCGTGTGCTGGACAAGCACTGGGCCAAATGAGCCTCATGCAGCCCCACACTCAAGTTTTGGAATTCTAAAATGAAACAGTGAATGGAGTGGGTTTTATGTATATAAAACACCCCTCTGGAGCCATTCTAGGATTGTCTCCACCAGGTTCTGTCATACTGAAGTTGACAGAACTCAAGAGGCAAACAGTATGGCTTGCCCTCTGAGCATAGGTTAGGAAAATCAGAACCCTACTTGTCTATTGCTGGCTTGAGAATGTCAGAGCTAGAAAAAGGGGTACACACTGTCTTTTAACTGACCCAAACCTTACCTCTGTCAGTGCAAATCCAGCCCTGAGGGTTCACCCGGGATGCCAGGGCCAAGACCAAGACCAGAGTGCTTGGACCTGTTCAGTCATCAGACTCCCTGCAGCAAGGCAGTGAGCACAGCTCTGTCTGCAGACCAGAGAGGTCAGCTGCCTGACGTCTGGTGCTGAGACCAGCAGGGGTTTCTGTGGGGCTGAGCAGTGGAGGCAGAAATCTTGGTGTATCACCTCCACCAGTGCCACCTGTCTCCAGAATGCCAGTGTTGCCAAGTCCAAGTTCAAGCTGGCATGCTTGCTGGTGATGATTTGCAGGCCAGTGACAGGGAGTGGGGAAGAGTACTTTATAAACTTTATTTTATATTAAAGAAACTTTTTATTGATAATTTTCATACATGTACCTAATGTACTTTGATCATAATCCCCTTCATTACTTTCTTTTGTCCCTCTCCCTCATTGCCTTTTCATTGAACTAATGCTTGTTTTTAATCACAGAGACTCTGCGACCTGATTGCCAATCAGAGTGCATAATAACACCAGAGCCAGCATGTGCCCTGGCAGCCAAGGTGCCTCCCCTGTTTGCAAGGACTAGTTGTGGGTAGAGGACAAGTCTTGTGAGAAAGAGTGCTTTTTCTCATAGGCAGGTTTGAGACTGAAACTCCTCCACAGGCAGGATGGTAATTGAGACCCAGAAGGAAACTGGAATGGGGAGATTAGGGGACTCTGATGACAGTCAGCCAGGTGTCCTTATCTAATCTGTTTGCAGTGAGGTCGGGTAGCTGGCAATGGACTGCAGCACAAGAGACTTGGGCTTGAATTCTGCTCTCATTTCTGGCCACATGATCGGCAGATGCAGGACATCCTCCCCTTTAACTGGGGCAGAAGATGATGCTGTTGACCTCACAGGTCCAGCAGGATGGCAGGGTCTGCTCAGCTTCTCCTGCCCCATGTGGAAGAGCCCATGCCCTGCAGCACACTGGATGAGCCACATGAGACTGTCTGCTATCTGTGCCTCCCTTGTGATGGATTTTGTTGAGCATTCAAAGAGTTCCCTTAGCCCAGGCACCAGAGTGTGTCCTCAGCCATCATCTGGAGTGGGTAGATGTGCCAATCACACAGCAGGCCAGTAGGGGTCAGGCACCAGCACCAAGTCTCTCCACACAGCTACCGGTGCCACCAAATCTGAGAAATGCTGGCGGAGTCCCCTCTACTCTGACCCCTGATGGCTGTGGGTTCACTGCAGGCACCCGGGAAGAGCACATAGAGAAAGAAGGTGAGAAAATGAAAAAAGTCAGAAAGTCTGGGTCTGTTTGAAGGATGTGGCCTGTGTCTGCCATCAGTCAAGCCCTCACTGCAAGAACTAAGCAGAAAAGCTGTGTCTGCCCCCCACAAAGGAAGCCAGCTATGTAAGATGGCTCGGCTCTAAGTTCACCTTGTGCACACATCTGCACACACACACACATGCACACAGTGTACATACACCGAAGCCCATATTTCCATACATGCACATACATTCATACATGCATGTGCACACAGAGATATAAATACAGGTACACCACATCCCCAAATGCATATATACACAGAGGCATGTCACATACCCACATGCAAGAACACCTCGGTGGGAACACACTTGCACCTACATGGGCAGGCACGTGAGTGCACACACCCCAACTGCCACAAGTCTCCAATGGGGCAGCCCTATCAGTGACCCTGGAACCTTCTCACAGTGACTTGTAGGGTGAACTAATAACAAGTTCTCTGGGTCTGCTGTCATCAGGCCATGGTGACCCTGTCACTTTCCAAATCCTCCCATCCTCCTCAGCTCCAGCATATGAATTTTGTGGGGACACATTCAAAGCACAGCATCTTCTGCCCAATTGACATCAGTGGGGAGACATGAACCCATGGTGTGGGGTGGGGGGACAGAGAGGAACAGGCTTCCTCCATCAAGAGTACTCAAAGAATTCCACTAGGTCAGTATAAACGAGACATCAGACATAAAAATGTATGCATACCAAATGGAAGACTGTAGAGAACAGCATCTTTCTTCACTTACTGTCATATTTAAGAGAAGAGGCCCATGTGGCTCTGAACTCCAGCACTCCTGCTGCTGGGAAAGTGGTGGAGTTGGCCACAAGGACCTGGGGGCTTTAGAAAACCTGAAGTTCATTGGTGCTCACAAAACATTGCAAGAACTGTTTACTAATGATCCCAAAGAAGGAAGACTCCAACTCCCCTGAGGCATTGGTCAGCACCTCTGAGCCAACAGAAGCACAAGCTCTGTTGGTTATGGTTTGGGATGGACCCAAGCAACACACAGACAGAATGGGCTAGGGCCGTATGGAATCAACACCATGGGCAGGCCACTTGAGTTCTTGGTCACCTGCTGAGTGCAGCTCCCATAAGCTAGCATGAACTTTAATTTTTCTCCCCTTCCCTTGCTTAGGAACCAGCGTTTGTTCCAAATTATTTGACTATTTCCTGTAAGATAGACAGAGAGGTCTACATCCCATACAAACCAGATAGAGCACAATCACAACCCAGGTAGCCCAGCATTTCTTCTTCCCTCTCTTTATCAGAACTGCTCTTTCCTTCATGTCAATGCCCCTGATGGTACTAAGAGTTAGTGTCCAAATGACATAAAAGCTGCTTTCCTACCAGTCTTTAGAGGACAGGAGGACAAGGGTCAATGCAGGTGGTGGGCAGGCAAATGAAGCACAGGATGCTCAGAGCGCCTCTTTGCTGGGTTTCAGGGAGCTCACAGGCTGGAGGGAAGAGCTGGAGACATGCAACCCCTCCCCCCATGGCGATGCTTACTCAACAAGCACTACAGCTCTTCTCAGTCTGACCTGCCAGGGCTGCCACAGAGAACAGTGAGGAAACACACATGTATGCTCTTGTTTGTGGGTGACAATCACCTTGTACCACCCACACCAAAGAGAAGAACTTGTGTTAGTCCTCCTGGCCAGACTACCTGGGTGGCCACAGTCCTGGCCTCCATGGAGTGGTCTCCACTTGAGGCATGGGGCACTGGCCTCTCAGCAGTAAGAAAGCCACTTGCCTGAGACCTTCTGACCACTGGTTGTCTCTCCAGCCTGTTGCTCCCTGGGCTTGTGACAGTGTCCTTCTCCCACCAAGGCTTCCTTTGCAAGTGCAGGCCTCAGCTTCCTAGACTCCACTGCATGGCAAGGGGACCCCTCCCTATCTCTTGTCTTCCCTTCTGTTGTAGTCAGCTCCTCATTGCTGGGATGAACAGCCAAACACACACAGTTTATGGAGGAAGGGATTTATTTAAAGCTTGCGGATCCAGGGGAAGCTCCATCAATGGTGGAAGACATTGCTTACTTCCATATATCTAAGCAGAGGGAAACAACTACAGCAAGCATGCACCACCCCAACAAGCAGCAAGCAGAAACCACCAGAAGAGCTCACACTGCCCTCCACACTCCTTTGGGCTGGAAGTTCGATCTGTCCCTAGTGATGCCTCCTACAACAGGCTGCTGCTGATTTAAGCAGGAAGCTTAACCTTAATTATAATACCCAAGGCTATGGGGGACATACACTTACATTCAGACCACCACACCTTCCATGAGGTCATCTCTCTCAGATTGCTTGTCCCCATTCGGTCTAACTGTCCCTCTTCATAGGAGGTGTGGGTCACCATGGGCAGAATTCGTTGTCTCTCCTCTTCTGTCCTGTCCAATGTCTCTGACCCTGAGGAGCTTGTCTATGGGCTCTTCCATCCTTTAAATTGGTTGGGCTGCTTCATGTCCTTTCTAATCCAGTCACTTATGGGCTGGCTTCTGTCCCCTGATGTTTGCTTTCTCTGTGAAAAATGTTACTTTCCTATGGCCCCTGCCCTTTGACACATTGTTGCTGTCAGGTCCGCATTGCTGGCAGAAATCACCTGACCAAGAGCAGCTTTTGGGAAAAAGGGTTTATTTTGACTTACAGACTCAAGGGGAAGCTCCATGATGGCAGGGAAAACAACGGCATGAGCAGAGGATGAACATCACCCCCTGAAAAACATAAGCTGGACAATAGCAACAGGAGAATGTGCCAAATACTGGCAAGTGGAAACTGGCCATAACATCCATAAGCCCACCCCCAACAATACACCGCCTCCAGGAGGAATTAATTCCCAAATCACCAACAGCTGGGAACCTAGCATTCAGAGCACCTAAGTTTATGGGGGATGCCTGAATCAAACCACCACACTCACTCTAGAGTGACCATGCCAATCCTGCATCCTCTGGGAGGCCTGATCTTCCCCACTATGGCCTCAGAAAGAAACCCTCTCTTCTCCTCTGGTTCACAGACTTATAAGTGGAAACACCTTTTCCTGGACAGTAAGGACTATCAAGGTCATGAAAAACCTCCCATGGCCAAGAATTTTCTAGAAGTGCAAAAAGACCTGGGATCAAGACAAGATGAAAAAGGAAGAGTCACCCAGTTCCCATGGCACCCATAACCATAGCTGAGGAGTTGGCTATGGGAGCTGATGGCTGCATCTCTCCCATCACAGGGACATGCATGGTATAGATACTTCCAGCAGTAGGGTTGGCAAAAAGCACAGATTCTACAACTAAGAAGAGGGAGTCTCTTCATTAGAAGAAGTGCAAACCTTGTCCATAAATAAAAGTTGTAATTACAAAGGTAGCAATAGTGAGGTGATTCTGTAATTTTAAAATGTATAGACCACTGGTCCAGGTCTCTCACTGGATGTGGAAGTGGTCATTGTTGGGAAAGACCCACTTCCTTATGCATGAGTAAGCTCTGCCTTTATAAAGGATGTCATGGCCAGGGAAGAACTCTCCTTACAGAGGATGTATTTTGATCCTGTTCTTTATTGCCTCTTGTCTTTTAAACATGCTTGACATGCTTGTTACATGCCTGTCACCATGCATACTATTAACCTGGGGCCATCTTCTTGACTTTTCACTTTGCCCTCCTCCTTTTATGTCTTCACAATTCTTTTTTGAGAGGAGGAAGGAGACTCTAGAGAGCACATGTATTAGCCAGCATGAGTATGAGAGTGGAAATGACCTACACAGCTCTCATGTGTGGAGCTGGGAACACCAAAGTCCATATGTCCTTAGAGTTTCAGGTTATGCTGGTACCAAAAATGGTGAACCTGGCTGCACCTGGGTGGTGGTAGGTTGTGGAGGAGAGAAGGGATTCAGGGACATTCATGGGGTCGAGATGTACACTCCAGTGATGAGTGTCCAGACAGAGAGCACCTTTGTGCACTTACCAGTGTTGTGTCCTCTGAGAGAAAACCCCTCAGTGTTCTCACCAGTGTTGTGTCCTCTGAGAGAGAACCACTCAGTGTTCTCACCAGTGCTGTGTGACCTCAGAGAATACTCCCCAGTGTTCTCACCGGTGCTGTGTGTCCTGAGAGAGTACTCCTCAGTGTTCTCACCAGTGCTGTGTGACCTGAGAGAGTACTCATCAGTGTTCTCACCAGTGCTGTGTGACCTGAGAGAGTACTCCTCAGTGTTCTCACCAGTGCTGTGTGACCTGAGAGAGTATTCCTCAGTGTTCTCACCAGTGCTGTGTGTCCTGAGAGAGTACTCCTCAGTGTTCTCACCAGTGCTGTGTGACCTGAGAGAGTACTCCTCAGTGTTCTCACCAGTGCTGTGTGACCTGAGAGAGTACTCCTCAGTGTTCTCACCAGTGCTGTGTGACCTGAGAGAGTACTCCTCAGTGTTCTCACCAGTGCTGTGTGTCCTGAGAGAGTACTCCTCAGTGTTCTCACCAGTCCTGTGTGACCTGAGAGAATATTCTTCAGTGTTCTCACCAGTGCTGTGTACTCTATGGGTAGTCTTCATTTTTTTTTTTTGTTTTGTTTTGTACTGGTTTGTGGGAAGATATTCCTGTGTAAGAAAATGATGGCTAAGTAAGGCAGCTAATGCCCATTGATTCTTTCCATAATGATTTCTGTGTTATATGAAGTATATTGTCACCCATAATTGCAATACAAATGTGGGCTCTTATGTGTGCTGGCTTCCTGCAGCTCTCAGAACTTCTTTGGGTTTGGAATGAGGTCAGTCCCTCTTACCTGACTGGAGCGTACTAAATCTTTCTGTATTTCCCATCCTCTACTCACCCCTGTGCTTTTTTGTGGACTTCCTCAGCTTTATCTTCCATCTTCGCAGTGTCTCCTTTCAGTTGTGTGTGGTTCTCAGCTTCACTTATTCTAGGATTTTTTTCTACTCAATGCTTGTTTTCTGTGTCTTGAATTTCAACTGAAGCCTGCTCAGACATGGTTGAGATTCCTTTTTTTTTTTTTTTCATTTGGCAAATTTTTGCTTCTGTGTCTCTGAATATTTTCAGAGTAAAAGCTAAAAGGGATTTGAGGACTTACACTTCCCATCTAGACACCAAAGTTCATTATGAAGCACCCTTTGCTCAATATGTTCAGGACTAATATATTGCCAGGCAGGCCACAGAGCAAGCCTCCTTGGCCAGAAATAATCTCATGCTTGCATGATAACGTGGCCTTATAAACCAGTGGGTAACAGACACAGTGCAGCAGGGAATATTGGTGATCTGCAGAGAAAATATGGATCCTTATTTCGTGCTATAGAGCTGAAGAATATGGGACGTGAGGTAGCACAGGTTTCAGAAGAGCATGTAGCAGACACCTGGATGGTATTATGAGGGAAAACACAAACATTCAAGAAGAGGTGAATGTCTTAGTACATGCCTCACCATCACCATCACCACCACCACCTGCCCACCAAGTCAAGCTAAAGCACAAAAGTGGAGAAAGAGAAAATGTAAATGGAAAAATAAAAGCAGAATGTGAGAATCTCTCTGCCAATATGTATGAATGATAGAGACTCAGGGCTCAAACAGATTAGGGTCTTTTCTAAAGTAAAGTGGAAAAGAAAAAAAGCCATGAGAATCAGCAGAGAATCACCACTGCACTGCGGAGTGAGGGTTGACAGTGAGTGGGGGCTGGAGGCTGTGGCCCTAGGGTGGCAAGGTGGGACTCGCAAAGGCCAGGCGCTCCAGAGACCTTAGAAGGGTCCTGCAGCTCTGCCTGGCTCTTGGCTTCTGTTTGGGCCAGAGTCAGCCCAGGTGAGGATCAGGGCTCCACTCAGTGAGGATGGATCAACCCAAGTGAAGCCCAGGGCTTCAGCCAGGCCACAACTCTAACCAGATGAGGCCCAGGGCTCCATGTGCTCAGCAGGAGTCTTGAGAGCAGCAGCTGGCAGGCTCCTGGCACAGACAGAGTCTGGGAACTCTGCACCTATCTCAGCCAGGTTAGGATACTTTCAAGTACCTGGGGTATTGTGTCACTTCTGAGGAGAATCCCAAGTTGAATTGAAAATTTATATGGAAATATAAGGACCTAAAAGAGCCAAAACAATTTTGAAAAAGAACAAATTTGATGAGTTATAGTGGATGCAATAAAAAGCAATATGAAACTTATCAGCCGGTGTGGGTGGTATTAGCATAAGAATAGAAACAGGCAGATGGAGGGTCCGGAAATAGAATCGCATGTGTATGGCTTTGTGGCCTTCTCACAAAGGTACCACGGTAATTCAACTGAGAAAGAATGCTCTTTTCAACAAATGCTTTTGGAATATTGGAATATCTACATAAATACTGAATTCAACATGTACTTTGTACGATGTATAAAAGTTAACTCAAAATGGATCATAGATTAAATTAAAACTTCTTGAAGAATCTATAGGAAAAATAATTGTCTTATTTGGGTTAGGCAAAGAGTTCTTATTGAGCACAGAAAGAATAAACCAGAAATATGGAAGAAATTGAAAATTGGTCTTCATCCACAATAAAATGCTCATAATTCAAAGTATTCTGTTAAGAACAGTGGTAAGACAAGACACAGCTGAAGAAAGTCATGTTGAATATATGTCTGATAAAGATACAGCATATAGAATCTATAATAAACTCTTACAACTTTGTAAGAATGGAAAACAGTGGATGAAGTTGGCCAAGAATTTAACAGAGTTACATATGAGTGCAGGAAGCATGATTAAGATCCTTAGTATCCACATTATCAGAAAAGAATAAATTAATGCAATTTATTCACAAATATAAAGTACTGATGCAATTTACTCATCAAGTTCAATGGATCAACAAGCAGGCAGGAAGGAACTCACTATGCTTTCAATTAATATTGCCACAACCTGCCAGGGAGGGGCCATCACAGGTGACAGTTGGCACAGTGGTCTCACTGTGTGTCTTCAGACTGAGACAAAGAAGGCTGTAAATAAACACTCAGTGGTGTTCCTTAGCAAGGCTGAAAATGTTGAATGTGTTTTAGAGGTGAGCAAATAAAAACATGCATGAGGATGATGGCAGTAAGCTTTCTTACTATGGACAGGTGAAGAAAGAGGGCTTGTGAGACTGGTACTGGAGGAGTCTCTGAATTTGTGATTATAGATATCTAAGACTAGATACAGATGAGTGTGTGTGTGTGTGTGTGTGTGTGTGTGTGTGTGTGTGTGAGTGCATGATTCTGTACTGGAAGGAACTGTGCAGATAGACTTCTGGAGAACAGTTTATTATTATCAATGTATTTTGTATGGATACATACTGTGTTGGTACCCTCTTTTCCCCTGTCCCTGCCCTCATTTTGTTGGGGACCCTCCTCAGTGGAGTTGCAGGTATTCCCTATGGGGTTGTGGGTTATGTGTTGTGGGAGCAGCAGTCAGTTATTTTGAGGGGGAGGAAATGTCTGTGGGCATGATGCCTCAACCTGTGGCTCTTATAATCTTTACATCCCCTCTTCCAAAAAAATTCCCTGAGCTGTGGTGGGTGAGTTTTAAGTCTACTTTAGTGATAAACTCTTAGGAGCCTCTGGATTTCTGCTTTGGTAGGTGATGAGTATCCTCAGGGTCTGTCTCTTTCACCCTGGTGCTGATTGTCAGGTTCAGCATGGAAGCAGCACTCTTGATCATCTCCCCAATTCCTCTGTGGATTCAGCTGGGGCTTCGCTGAAGTGTGAGGGGTAGTTTATCTCCTTGGGCCTCATACCTTCTGAAAAATAAGAACAGATTCTCCAATGGAGAGTGAATTTAGCATAGTTTAAATGGGATAAGTATTATTAATTTAGGGTGAATTTGATGTATGTAACCCCTTTTTTAGCCAAAGACTACTGAGAGCTTGACACTGGAGAGCATAATCTTTGTCTCCATAGGATTCTGATCTGATTCCCAATTCCAGATTATTTAAATTTTTTTCATTTGCAAAGAGAATGAGAATGAATATGGGCACACCAGGGCCTCTTGCCACTGCAAATGAATTCCAGATACATGCACCACTTTGTGCATCTGGCTTTACGTGAGTACTGGAGAATTGAACCCAGACCATTAGGCATTACATGCAAGCACCTTTAACCACCGAACCATGTCTCCAGCTCTGCAGAACAGTTTTAATTAGAGCTGGGTGGGCAAGAGAAAGCAAGAGTAGACTCAGACAAAGAATGAAGGTTATGTCAAGAGGACAGGAATAAGCCAAAAGGATTTCCACTGGCCAGATATGGAATATTTTGAGTATCCAAAAGTAATGATAGTCATGGAGTATAACCTATGAAGAGATCAGAATCCAGAAAACTGTAAACACGCTCCCACCTAGGCAGGAGGAAGTGAAGGCCTTCCTTTCTGTAGGTTCCACCTAAGGGAGGCAGATGGAGCTGGCAACGGGATTATGAAACTGTCCCTCATTGCCACTATACTACTGACTGTGCCAGGACATGGTCAGTAGTAGCTGCCATGGTTACTGGAAAAGAGCTTGGTGAAAACACAGTGTTTCAGTTTCAAGGTTCCTTTTAGAAAATACTTATAACTCCCAAGGAAAACAAAGCAAAGGTTTCTGCAGTGGAGAACATGGGTGGACATCACCATGACTGAGGGATGAAGGAGAACATCAACAACAAAGGGACAAGTTATCACCATGAATGTCATATGCCTCCCCTTAGGATGCTCTAAGGATATGCGTCATTTCATGATCTCTTTTCCAACACAACACACTGCATCAGGAAACAGCAGACAAGGACTAATTAGACCAGGACATCTCAGAAAATAAATGACTACACTCTCGCAAAATGTCAAGGTCAGGCATAACTAACAAGGCTGAGGAGATATTCTACACTGAAGACACAGGGAAAGGAAGACACCATGTAATGTAGATCCCAGGAGGGTGTTCTTTTTGCTGTATGTAACACTAGTGTGAGAATTAGCAAACTGAACAAGATCTGGGAACCAGGGGTACTACTGCAGGCCTGCAGATTCCCTCATCCTGGCCATTGACAGTTATATAAGAGAATTGTCCTTGATTTCAAGAAATGATACATGCTGAAGTATTTATGGGTGAAAAATATTTAAAATTTACTCTCAATTGGTTGAGAAAATATGCATATAATGTGTGAGAGAGAATGGTGAATCAAATATAGAAATATGTAACATTTTGAAGAATTTGAATGAAAGATTTCAAATGTGAAATCTTGGCATTGATATGGCAGCTTTAAGTTTGAGGTTATGTCAACAGAAAATAGAAATAAAAGTGAGCAGACCACAGCGTACCGACATATCGTTTCATTTATCATTTAGGAAACCGAGATGCCTGACTGTCACTGCTGGGGCTGCAGCAGTGGGTGGAGATGGCCTGGCTGCCACTGTCAGCTCTATGCTCCACAGACCTCCGGACCATGCATGTGAGGCTCACCAGGCCTTCCTGGATCATGGCTGATCATAGCAAAGGCCATGGGTGGCATGAATGTCCAACAAGGAAGGATGGGTGCATTGTCCTGTTATTTTCCTGTGATGCACTTGTCTACACAGTAGAGAAAATGAACCAGGCCAACCTACATGCTCCAAGATGTGGCTTCTATAGATCACTTTTGTAGCACTTACCTTCTTATTACTGGGACAAAACATGGGGCAGAAGCAGCTTATGGAAGGAAAGTTTATTTTGGCTTACAGCTTCAAGGGGAAGTTATGTCATGATGGGGAAAATGTGGCAGGAGCAGACAGGCATCACATCTCCATAGCAACAGTGAGGAAGTAGGGAGAGTGGACTTGCTAGCACTGGTGAGTGGGGTGGATTATATAATCACAAGCCCCTCCCCTTCTAGTGACATATCTTTTCCAGCAAGGCTCCACCTCCCAACGGTTCCATGGGCTGGGGATTACATATGATGCTTAATCACAAGCACATGAAGCTATGGGGATATTTTACATTCAAACTACCATAACTACTGAGTAGGAAAAGAAAGTTTCAGATGTTCTATTCTCTGCAACACAAAATTGAAGATTTAGAAATACCCCAAACCCTGCTCTCCAGTGCTTATGAACCTGCAATGCCTGTGTCTTGGACAAGAAGGCCAGGGTGATGCTTGGCTACAACATAGTTGTTACTCTAGGGGTAAAAGTGAGTAAAAAGGGATTTTCAAGAATCTAGGAAGTATTTCGTGATAATATTAAGATAAAAAACAATGTGATGTGGGACTTCCGGCCAAGATGGCGACCACCTAGCTGCGCTGCAAATCCCGGGGAAAGAAAGATAGATGTAGATCCTAAGGAGAGAGCCACCCCATCATACCTCAAAAGGGCCCCAGCTGAAACTAAGAAAAATTGGAGAAACAAGCAAGGGCGCTGTTTTGCTGATGAACTGGATACCAGCACAAGGGGGAAGGAGTCAGCATAGAGAAAAATCAACTCCTACCAAATCAGAGAGCCAGAGCCTCAGAGACCCCAACACCTCATCACTGAAGCAGACCCAACATGGCTCAGGGAAATTTTGCGGAAGAGGGGGCGGAAAGAATGTCAGAGCCACATGTTGGGTCATGATATGCAGAGACATTTAGCTTACCCATAACTGTGGGCTAACTCCACAATGCATGACCCGTATACCTCAACAAGGAGGGGCTAAGAGGAGGGGGTAGGTCATGGATGAGCCTAATAATGGTACCAAACTGACTGTAAAATAAAATAAAATAAAAAATAAAAATGAAAGAAAAAAAATGTGATGTGAAATCTGAAGTCAGTGTGATGGATGTTGCCCCTCATTACTCTGCATGGGGTTATGCAAACGTGTGCTCAGCTGACCTCTGCATTGCTGGTGTGCTTGGAGAATTTGCTGATGGAAGAGCGCAGCCTCAAGTACACCTTTATTTGGCCTTTACTTTTCCACTCGGCCTGCATGCTGAGGTCACTCATGATGCACCCTTAGGATTCCCTGACTTCTGTTTCCACAGGGGTCAGCAGATGGTTAGCTGTGTCAGAGCAGCAGGTGAGTGACCAACCACCACAGTGTGCTCAGTGGAGGGGAGTTTTAGGATCCGAGTGGGATGGTAACCCCAGATCAGAGGAAGGGAGTACTGTGAAACTACGTTCTTATTCCTCCTCCTTATTCCAGCATGGGCCTCAAGCTGTGCCCCTTCCCTGAGTCAGCTCTGGGGCAGCCCTTCCTCACCCCATCTTCCTGTTCTTCTGCTCACTCCTCGGTCCCCAGGCAAAACTGTGCCACTGTAACGAGCCCAGCCCACAGGCCTATCTCTGAATGCTGCCCACATCTAGTAAGTCCAGTTATAAATTCCTCTGAGATCAGTTAGCTGTGAGCAGCCTCAGTTCCCAGCCTCCCTAGAGTATGTGGACACACGCTGTCATTTGCTCCTATGCACCAAATGCAGACTGCGTTTCTGCTGCCCGCTGGCTTCTCAGTTCATGATTCTTTTTTTTTTTTTTTCTGATTGTGTATGTGGTGTGTGTGGGCATACACGGGTCTGCAGGTGCATGTAGATCTTTCCTCTATCACTCTCAACCTTATTTGAGACAGATGCTGTCACTGAACTCAGAGCTCACTGATTCATCTAGAGAGAAAGTTCCAGGGATCCCCCTGTCTCCAACTCCCCAGTGCTGGGATTATGGGCACCAGTCCTCACTCTGGTACCACCCACAACTTTCAGATAAGGTCTCCCCTGGAGAGCAAGCCTTTCAGCTTTCCTGGAAGTAAATGATCCGAGTTGCTCCAGAGAGCCTTGGGAAGCAGAGCTCTGACTGATGTCACCCCAGCATGCCAGCTGGAAGTGTCCTGCGTTGCCACCTAGGGTTTGCTTCCTGTCTTTTGGGGTACACTGATCAATGCATGGAGGTGAAGGGCTCGCGGATGCTGTACTGTCCCTTTGTGACACTGGGGGTGAAACCCACTTGTCCTCTGTTGCCAAGGATGCTCGTCTCCTCAGAACACAGCTCTCTCAGGCAGGTTTTAGCATGCCCCATTACAAGGAATAGCAAGTACAGTCTGAGAAATCTGTGAAGACCTCTCACTAACATGCAGTAAATATTTCTATTCTGAGCATCTCATCTGTCTGAGAGTGTCTTGTGTTCCCTGATGACCCAGGGAAGCCATATTTCAATTTCATCAGGCTTAATGGAGGTAAACTGAGAACAGCAAATCTACTTGAAATTACCAGGAATGAGACAAACAGGTGCATAATTGGCATTGCAATGACTCTGAACCATCAACTTTTGTATAGATTGATGTATTTTGGCTATTTCGACGTGAGACTAGCCACAGGTAATATAGTTGGATTGCTTAAAAGACAACCACTTAATAGTATCATTTCCATAATTAGGGTAGGCATCTAGAAATCCATTTTCACATAATGAAATACAGAAGGTTCAAAATAAATTTTATTAAAACACCTGTGATGTCTTAAGTTCAGTGGAATAAGGACTGTAGGAAATAAAGGGATGATACAATTTGGTGATGGAACTGTAAAAGCAATTTTAAGGGCGGGAACTTTCTTTTTCAAAGTCGTGGCTGTGACGGGCACATGGCTGCAGTTTCCTTATATAAATGTGTGTATGAACATGCAATTACTGGCCATTAAAAAGTGACAGCTTGCCGGGCTCTCAATCCAGCAGACCTTCCGCCTTAGTGGAATTGGAAGTTTAAAGAGTGGGTCATAAATTCACTCTCGGAAGGGACGTAAGCTGACGGGGTACATGTGGCTGTTGTCCTTGAGCTGCAAAGCACAGCACCACACCCATCCTCGGAGGTAATATTTCTTCAACCCCAGCAGCTATGAGGAGAGCAAGGGGCTGCATGAAGGGAAAGGGAAGTCAGTATGAGCAGAAACCCCAGTTGATCCACTTACATTTAAAATTTTTTTATATTTATTTATTTTAGAGAGAGAGAAGGAGAGAGAGAGAGAGGGAGAGAATGGGCATGCCAGGGCCTCTAGCCATGGTGAATGAACTCCAGATGCCTGCGCCACCATGTGCATCTGGCTTTACATGGGTACTGGGGAATTGAACAATTGAACCTGGGTCCTTTGGGTTTGCAGGCAAGCACCTTAACCCCTAAGCCTTCTCTCCAGCCCCCACTTACATTTATTTTATCTTGCATTTCTTCGCCTATGTTAGCACTTTGTATGTAGGTAAGTTTCAGAGTATATAATGTCCTGAACTGTGACAATCAGATAGTCAAAAGACCAGGGACTTAAAGAGTTTCCAGCAGTTACTTCAAGGCAGACCCCTGAATACTTGCTGTAACTCATCCAGCTACCCTTCCTCAAGGTGCCCAGGAGGCTAGTTCAGGAGGATGTGGGATTTGAGTGAGTATAATCCCTCAGGCCGCTCAAAACCAATCCTCACTCTCTACACCTCATGCCAAAGTTGTCCTGGTTGTCCTCTATCTAGCCCATCCCTCTGTCAGTACCATCACGTGCTGCCATTCACAGCAACCTCAGGGTCCACATGGTGTCCTTCCCATTTCTGGTACATTCTATATCCACTGTTGAGCCCCATTCTTCTGTGTATCAGTTCCTTACCTTGTTGTTGTGACAAAGTCCTGGAACAAAAGCAACTCAGGGAGGAAGGTTTAGTCTGGCTCGCAGCTTGGAATATTTGCTCTGGCTCACAGTTTGAGAGCACAGCACATCACTGTGCAGACCAGCAGGCTGAAGGCCCAGAAAGGGCCAGGGTTCCAGCTTGAGCCCAAAGGTAAGAAACAAACTCGCATCTCAACTCAAGAATGCCAGGCAGGTGCAGGGGTTAAGTTTTTTATTCTATTCATATCTTAATCTGAGTGGATAAGGCCCACCATGTTGCGGCAGCCATCGGCTTGACTCTGACTTATGAGAAACACCCTCACAGACATAGCCAGCACCAAGTGTGAGCAGCCTGGCCAGGCAGGGTCACATGGATGGGTAATCCTCACCCTGATATCCTAGACCTTATGGCTGTAACCCATTGTTCCTTCTTACCTCACCCCTCAGTTCCCCACTCGTGTTCTCTAGACTCTATGAAGATACCACCCTGTTGGTCTCACCTCTGAGCCCTGGCCTTGGACCCTCAGTGTCTTCACTTCTTACTCACTTGTCCATGATATGGGCTCATCCTCTTTCAGGATGTCAATGTTGGTGACCTTGTCTCTGTATTTCCCTCCTGAGTAGATTCTAGCTAGGAGACACTTCACATCCAGCCTCTTCTCATCTGCTCTGACCAACCTCTTCTAGGGTCTCCCCACACTGGGGTCTGGTGAGCTCACCCCAACTGTTTGTCTACACCTTCCCTCCAGCTTTGCAGTGTCACTGTAACTCTGTTCAGGGCCTCTTTTTCCATTGCACCCCACAACAGGACAATTGGTGTTTGTATTCAACACCCAGCTCCCACCTTCTGCGTGTGGAGCCCTGCTGCTCCTCTGGGCCATCTGTAATTGTACCAATAACTCATGGCCTTAATTGTTAGGACTTTAGCCATCCTAGTTACAGGCTAAGGTGAGACAAGCATCATCTGAGGTTTCCTGTCCCTTCACTCTTACAAAATCATTAAATGAGATTATTGCTAAGGCAAAGTAAAAATTGAAAACCAATAAAGTGGCACAAAAGACGCTGAAGAATAAAGCACAAATAAGATGCTTCATTTATGAGACTGGAATCAACCTTTCAGCAGTCCTGGGGGACACGTCCCCTCAGCACCTGAGGCAGGGCTGTGCGTTGAGTCCTGGAGAACACGTCCCCTCAGCGCCAGAGGCAGGGCTGTGTGTTCCCTGGGTAAGTCCTGGGGAATGCATCCCCTCAGCACCAGAGGCTGTGTGCTCCCAAGCTAAAGGCAGTGCAATGAGTTCTTAATAAAAACAAATTGAGAGGAAACAGCTTCACAGGAGATTGTTTGCACATCCTCATTCTCTAAAGTAAAGGGTGGGGGACTGTTAGTATTCCACAGAAAGCCCACATTCAGAGCCCACATTAAGGAAACAGAAGAGGTGCATTTTATTTGGGCAAATGGCAGAAACCTGCTAGAATTTTCCCCCTCAGTTCCAACCCTGATATGAAGCTTGGCTGTGAGTGGATGCTGTGAGAGATGGAGCTGACAGGAATACCAGAATGTGGGGAAAGTGATGGTGATGAGAGACAACAACATGGGGCCCATGTCAGTCAGGCTTCTTACCTACTTGCTGCAAGCAGTTGGCTCACGTGACTGTGGGGGTGGAAGGTCCCAGAATGTGCAACCAGAGCCCAACACAGACAGTATAAATTCCCGTCTGAGGCAGGAGGCAATGGCTGCCCAGCTCCGGCATGTGTGTAGAGACATTGGGTCTGTCCTTACCCCATCCTTGCTGCTACTTGGGGACTCTGTAGACTAGATGAGGCTGCTGTGCTGGGGAAGATGGTGGGCTTGATATGGGCTGCTGATTGAGCATGGGTCTCATGCTGACACAGTGTCACAACCGCGAGGGGTGCCCATGGTCCAGCCAGGCTGGTACACAAAGCTCACAATGCAAGAGTGCACAGACAACCTGCGGGCAGCTGGGGCTCAGCAGCATTGATGCTTCCTAGGCCCCGAGAGCCTCTCTGCCTGGTTGAACATAGCAGTGCTGGGCATTATAGGTACTACATCACTGCCCAAGGCCTGTGCCTGGAATATGGCCTCGTCACTGTGAGTGTGGGGAGCAGAGTAGGCATGGTGGGCATGACTGCTACTAGTGGAACAAGGTGGGCATGGTGGCTGTCAGGGCATAGCTAGGCGTAGTGGGCAACTTGGAGCACAGTAAGGCATGGTGACATGGTGGAGCATGTAGCGATTGAGCATGGTGGGATGTAGTGCTTATGGTAGGGCATAACAGGCATGGTGGGCATGGCAGGTATTGGAGGAACAAGATGGGCATAGCAGGCATTGTGGGCTGGCAGCGCATGGTGACATGGAGGTAGAGCATATTGGAGTGTGCAGGGCTGATGAGGTATGGTTATCAGGACTTCTGCGACTTCATGGGCTGTGGTGGACGAGAAAACAGAAAATTCCTTTACAGCTGTACTCGCTCAGAGAGGCAGCTCCTCGCCCAGCCCACTCAGCGTCTACCCTAAATCATGAATGCACTAAAAACACAAAGAAAAATGCTTTCACAATCTGGTGGGAGACGACAGACAAATTCGATCTGCATACAAATGATAGAACCAAAGATCATCGGCACATGAATGGTTTGTAATATGATATCGTAGAAACAGTCTGGAATTCACTAAGGTCTGAACTCCTGATGCCAGGGCAGAGGCACTGCAGACGCATGTCAGCACCACCTCGCTTTGCTCACAAAAACAGAGGATGTGGATAACCATTTTCTCGTCTCAGAGACAAGCACCCTAAATCTAACCAGGCAGAACTGATGGGGGATTTGTATAAATCAGGCTGAGCAGGTTTCCACACGGAAGTGATCAGTGGCACATCGGAGCTCTGCCGGCTTTCACCTGAAACACTGATTCACCATGGCACCTTACACTCAGCTGAGGAAGATATTATCGCTAGTTACAGAGATTCAAATTTTCTGAGACTGTCTTGAGACCACATGGCATTATTTTACTTAATACAGGTAATTAATAAACCTGTAACTCAGTGCCATTTTAACTGTACACTTCTGTAAGAATTTTCCTTGGAGTATTTTCATGTGATTGGACTAAAACAAATTTTCCCACCTTTTGCTTCTGGCTCATTTGGAATAGTAAGCACTAGCTTTATCCTCTAGGCAAAAACAGGTTTTAAAAAGTGAAAATATAAGAACAATGTTTGTTAGGATACTGAATATGGGTCAGTGATGGATAGTGACTGTGGTGGTTTAATTCAGGCGTCCCCCATAAACTTAGGTATTCTGAATGCTAGGTTCCCAGCTGATGGAGATTTGAGAATTAATGCCTCCTGCAGGCAGTATATTGTTGAGGGTGGGCTTATGAGGTATTACAGCCAGTTTTACCTTGCTAGTGTTTGGCACATTCTCCTGTTCCTGCTGTATACCTGATGTTGCCCATGAGGTGATGTCCACCCTCTGCTGATGCCATCATTTTCCCTGCTATCATGGAGCTTCCCCTTGAGTCTATAAACCAAAATAAACCTTTTTAAGCACAAGATGCTCTTTGTTGGGTGATTTCTGCCAGTGATGCGGACCCAACTGTAATAGTAAAGTTGGTATAAGAGGAGTAGGGTTGCTCTAGACACCTGACTGTGTGGCTTTGACCTTTTGGAGCTGATTTTCCGAGAAATGTGGAAGGATTTGAAACCTTGACCTAAGAGATGCCTTGTAGTGCTGTAAATATAGCTTTATGGACTATTCTGATCAGTGTTGAAAGACCTGAATGCAGTAAGAACCATGGTCAATGAGGTTTGGCTTATGAGGGTGAGAAAGAGCTATGCTTGAACTGGGCTAGGAGCAGTTTGTGTGAGAGGCTTGCTGTTATGACCATGTCCTGAGAATTGGTAGTGCAGGGTTGCTTTATGTAGAATGAACTGGTGTGAGAAGAGGTTTGGCACAGAAATAAATCTTTGGGCCAAAACTTCTGCCCATTGAGCTGCAGTTGTTTGAGAGATTACAACCATTGAGATTGGGCCAGCTGACCTGCATTGGGACAATAGAAAGAATGAAGTCTTTTGAAGAGGCCTGAATGTTGAGGGAATATTCTGATTTTTAAAGTCAGCTTTGTTTTCCCCTGGATTAACAAATTGGCACCCCACCTGGTAATACAGAGTATAAGAAATGCAGGAAAAAGATCATTGAGTTTGCAACATGGTCTTGTGTTTTTGAAACCACCAGGGGCAGTGTGAAGCAGCTTTGCCTGCATGGAGACCAAATGGAGCTGTGAGGATGGACTGTGGGTTGCAGTGGAGACCCAGTGGAGATGCTGGGACCACGAGATGGCAGCTAAGGGAAGCTGCTGGCCCTGGATGAGGTTTTCTAGGACTGTGAGTAGTCTAGCTGGAGGGGCATTATTGAAACTCCAGAAATTTGTCAGTGGTTAGAATTATTGGACTTGGAGATTTGTCACTGACTAAAGTTGTTGGACTTGGAACTACAGAGTTTGACGTTTGCGCTATTCATATCTTGTGTTGGCTGAATGTTTCTTTGCTATGCCCGATGCCATCTTTTGTAGTGTGAATGTTTATTCTGTGCTATTATGGATTTTTTGTTTTGTTTTTGGTATTATGGCTCAGTTAAAAGACTGACTATGGGGATGTTTGAACATCATTGGGATTGATAAAAATTATGGGGACTTTTAAAGTTGGATGAATGTATTGCATTTTATATCATGTATAGATATCAGTTTATGGGGATCAGGGGCAGAATGTGGTGGTTTGATTCAGGTGTTCCCCATAAACTTAGGTGTTCTGAATGCTAGGTTCCCAGCTGATGGATATTTGGGAGTTAACACCTCCTACAGGCAGTGTATTGTTGGGGGCAGGTTTATGGGTATTATAGCCAGTGTCCCCTTGCCAGTGTTTGCCACACTCTCCTGTTACTGTTGTCCACTTGATGTTGGCCAGGAGGTGATGTCTTCCCTCTGCTCATGCCATCATTTCCCCCTGCCATCATGTAACTTCCTCTTGAGTCTGTAAGCCAAAATAAACCCTTTTTCTCACAAGCTGCTCTTGGTTAGGTGATTTCTGCCAGTAATGTGAACCAACAAGAGATGGGCTACAACAGAGTAGTGGCTCTAATGGCAGCAGCTCACTGCCTGGTGTCTGAAGGTCTATGTATTTGTGGGGATTCAGGCAGAGCGTCCATGTCCTCCCTGACGTGACGAGACAGACGTGATTCTGGGGAAAGCCGTGGAGCTGGAGTTTGCAAGGCAGTTTCACAGGGATAGACAGAGGGAGTGATTTAGAAATCTAGACATTCTGAGAAGTCAGGCTGGTCGGTACATGTGCAGGAAAACCGGGGAAGGTGAAGGAAGAGGCACACAAAAGGATTAGAGGGACAGTGCTGATGCTCAAGCAAGGTAGGGAAGAGCCCCCCTTCCACCACTTGGGATGCACAGCAGTAATGTGGGCTATGCCTTGGCCGTGAGGAAAGGCTGGCCTATGATTATGTTGCACTGTTCTTCCCAATGAGGTTTGCACAGCATGGTGACATTTAAAGGAATACAAACCTACAAGGGACTTAGCAATGTAAAATTCACAATGTATGGTATCCAGTCAGAATAATTGGGCATGCAAGAAAGCAGGCACACCAGTCAGTCAAAACCAACCCAGAATGTCATATGATTTAATGGCTATAGCAGTATTTAAAATCACCATTATGAATGCATTGCATATGTGTGAGAGAGTGAACTGAGTGTACTGAATAAAGATGGGAAAGAAATTAAAAAGAATCAAATTGAATTTGTAGAGATGAAAAGCACAATGTCTGAGATAAAAATGTCCTTCCATGGATCAAGAATAGTCCAGATGCTGTGGGATAAGTGACTATGGGATCAGAATGTGTGGTAATAGAAATTGTCAGAGGTAAAAAAAAAAAAAAAAAGTATCCAAAACTAGATTAAACAGTACCAGTTATATGCTTCATGCTATGTATAGAAGAACAAAGATATGAATGAGAGTAGATTTCTTGTGGAAATGATGTTAGCTACAAGATAGTGGAGAAAACTACAAAATTGAAAGAGAACAAAATCAACCTTAAATTTAATACCAAATGAAAGTACCTTTCAAAAATAAAATCAAGAGCTGGAAAAATGGCTTAGAAGTTAAGGAGTTTGCCTGTAAAGCCTAAGGACCCAGGTTTGATTCCTCAGAATGCACATAAGCCAGATGTACATGGTGGCACATGTGTCTAGAGTTTGTTGGCAGTAGCTAGAGGCCTTGGTGTGCCCATTCTTTCTCTCTCTCTCTTAAATAAATAAATACTTTTAAAAAGCCAAAACAGACATTTCCAGACACACAAACAGATGAAAAACATTAATTACCAGGAGATCTACAAAAAGAAATGTTAAAGAAAGGCCTGAGGCAGAAGAAAAGCAAGAGCAGTGGAAAAGGTGACCATGGAGCTATCTATAAAGGTATTTTAAATAAGAATTGATTATCTGAGGAAAAATAATTTCATAGAAATGGAGCTTATATGCACACACACATGACAATAACATCCCCAAAGCTAGGAGAAACAGAGGTGCACTGTTGCGATATTCTAACCTCACATGTGATGTAGTATGTGATGACTTAAAAGCAGACTATGACAAGTTAAAAATGTCTATATAAACTGTAATTTAATTGTCAGAGGATAGTATCCCATAAGCCAGAAAAGCAGATGAAAGAACTTTTAAAAATGGACTAAAATCCAATATTCATTTCTAATTAAGAGACTTGGTGGATTAGAAATAAATGTGAAATTCCCTGACCTGATAATGGAATCTACTCAAACTGTAGCTAATATCATACATAATGCAAAACACAAGATGTATTCTACCTATGTTAAAAATAAGATGAGAATGTAAGCTTTTTCTAGTTCTATTAAATCTTGCACTAGTTTTGACCAGTGTAATCAGACAAGAAAAAGGAAACAAAAGGCATTTAGTTGGGAAAGAATGAAATCAAAGTATCTTTATTCTTAGATGATATACCCTCTTTTGTAGAAAGTTCCATGGAATCTAATAAGAGTTTCTATAAGAAATAAGTAAATTTGGTGATATTGCAGACTAGGTCTATGTGTAAAAATTGATTTCCTTTCTAAATGCTAGCAACAGTTGTGATTTATATTTAATAAATTCCATGTATAATAGTATTGAAATGAAACCTGTGGATAAATTTGACAAAACACCTTTATACTGAAGATTACAAAAGTGTCTGAGAAATTGAAAGAGGTAAATATATTGATAGATAGGCTATGGATCAGATTCTGTCTCAAGGAAATAAGGCAGATGAGCAACAAGGAAGTCACTTGACCTGACCTCCTCCTCTGGCCTCTGCACACATCTGAATACATGCCTATCCCCTGCTCCACGCACACATAGGTGTGCTTCCTGTCAGTCTATGGTATATCCTCTCATTTTCTTAATAGTGTAGCTCAAAGAACTAAGTTATTAAATTTGATATGGTCTCTGAATTTCCTTTAAACATTTGCCCAAAATCAATTGGGCATGTATGCATGTGAGCTATCAGCACTCCAAATTTATTATTATTATCTTATTTTACCTTCTTAGAGTTTCCATGTGAATTTTAAAATTGAGTTGTGAATTCAAACACAAAAAGCCTTGGATTTTGGTTCCAGTTATAGAATCTCTTGCAGAACCTAAAGCTTGCTGGCCAAACAGGGAGCCTTAGCAATCCTTCTGTCTCTGGCCCCTCTGTGCTGAGGTTACAGGACTGTGTAGCACCTGGCTTTCTTTAAACATGGGTCTGGGCATTGAACTCAAGTTTGCACAGCAAGTGCTCTTACTAACAAGGTAGTCTAAAACTGACATGTATGCCCACACCCAGTGCTGGTGAGGGTGAGAAGCAACTGGACTTGTAAATATTGCTGGTAGAAATACCAAAAGGGAACCATGTTAGAGAGTGCTCATCAATTTCTTCAAAATGTAGACCTATTGTGACACAGTCACTCCGCTCTTATATAGTTATCAGGCATGAAGGCACACGTCTATCCAAAGACTTGTAAACAAATACTCCATGAGACAATGCAGGTGCTGTCCTCTGGTGGATAGATAAACAAATCATTTCATCCTGTTGTAGAGCGCCATCATCCAGACATGCCAGCCCATTGCCATCGTCATCAGAGCAGCTGTGACTAGGAGAGCCTCATGATTGAGCCTGTGGATGTTTCTTCATAGAAGGAGGGCATGGAGAGGCTCCCCTGAGATCTCAGACACTTCTTCCTGCACCTCCAAGCCAGCAAGTATCTTTTATGCCTGATCCATCTCCCCAGCTCATGCTATCTCTTTAATCAGTGTTAGTATATTATAAAAGTTTAAAGTGAAGCAATTATAGGTATTATTGTAATTCACATTGGCCTGTCACAATCTCGGTGACATGAGACAGTTAGCAGAACACTCATATAATTACACAGTTCTTCCATGATTAGGGCCTGTCACCTATGGATTCCAAGCCTGCAGGTCCATCTGAGAATGTCCAAGGGCACCAGCTTGTGGTCAGGGTGTTGGGGACATGTGAACAACAAAGCTTCTTGGTTCTAATTGCCTCTGTTCTCACTGTCTTTTCCTCCAACAGTGACAGAATGCAGGCAAGGCCCCTAACATAACGCACATTAATTTAAAATAAGCCCAGGTGGAGAAAAAAAGAGGGTGACCTGAGCAGAGGATATGTCTCTCTGCCACGGTGCATTAGCAGCTGTGGATTCAACCTGACTTCTGTGCCCTCTCTCACAGTGGGTATAATTATGAGCAACAGTCTACACATTACCCCCATTTATGTACAATTCTGATAGCCATCCTTGCTTCACAAAGAAAAACAGAAGTCATGCCAACTACATTGGAGCATCCATTTCAGAAGATGTTGCTGACCCTGGAAGGGCCCCTCCACAGAGACATGCTGGAAGCTGTGATGTGGGCATAGCTTTGCCATGCACCCTGAGGGTGGAAGAGGGAGGGAGGAGCAGACTGTAATTCACTTCCAGGTGGCGCCTCTGGGTGTGAGCCCAGCTTGCTTCCCTGGGCCACTCCCTGTTCCTGCCCTAGCCATGCTGGACACTCAGATTTCCCCATCTGTGGAATGGCAGGAATTTGGCCTCTCCTCTTCCTGGTGAAGAGTCTTCTGCTTCCTGTTCCCAACCAGTGAAGCCATGTCTCCATCCATGGATCCCATTGTCAAAACAAGTGGCTTAAAACCTTTTGTCACTGCCCTCTGTTTCTTGTGGTTATGTGGGTTGACTGGATCCTGCTGGGGTTTCATGTGACAGTAGAGGTGAAGGCCCAGTGGCACTGGGCTTCCCCAATTAGTGTCTGAGTTTCAGGTGGCATGGCCCAAGCAAGGACTTTCTTGTAGGCTGGAGGACCAAGGGCATGGGTATGTTATAGGGTGGCTGCCATCCCCCCGACAAGATGCAGGGTGGGAAGGCATATGAGTCTGTTAGACTACCCTGGAGCCAGGCAGGGCTGGCACAGCACCCCCAAATCCACGTCCTGCCAGTCATAGCAGCTCATAGGCACCAGGCTTCCTGAAGGTAGAGATAGACCTATCACGAGAGAGGGGCCCAGTCATGGCATTCCATAGAAAAGAGCAGATGGGAGGTGTGGTGGGCACATGTGAAAAGTGGGGTCATCACACTCCACAACTGTCTGGTCCCTCTTTGTCACCACGTCTTGCTTAGGACCCTGTCGCAGACAGCTTCAGGTTTGCTGAGATGAACTTCCAGACCAGGCACAGTTATGGAGGAAGGGATATTTATTGACGCTTACAGATCCAGGGGAAGTTCCATAATGGCAAAAGGAACTGGCCTGCCTTCATAGGTCCAAGCAAAGAGAGAAGCACAAGCCTAAAGCCAAAAGCCACAGCACACTTCAGGAACTCCAGCTAGGCACACTTTGCATATCTTTCGATTGAAATCTGAAGCCCACCATCACACCTTAAGATCCGCCCAGTGACACTGCCTCCAGCCAGGTGACTAAAGATGCAAACTACAAACAACTATAAACAACTGAATATATTGGGGGCCATCTATTCTATTCAAACCACCACAGACCCCAAGAGCAGTGTGCCGGTTCTGGTTTCTCCACCTTAGCCTTTGGGGGACACACTGTGGATCCTGCACTTCTGCCCACCACTGCCTGAATGCAGGGAAGAGCACCCCACCTTTCTACTGGTCACAGCCTACGTGGTGATTGGTCACTGGAAAGTTTTCTCTTGGAGAGATGCATGCACACATCTTCACCCCAAGTAGGGCTCAGATGGCAGATCAAGGGACGACTGCACCAGTACCAGTTGGGTGAACCAATTCGTTTATTGGGGTTACTTACAGAACATGGGAAAGGGTTGTCTATAGGAAAGTGAGCCCCCAAAGCAGCCACTTTGATGGGGTTCCCTGTGTCAAGATTACTCTTCAGGTACTTCTCCCTCAGCTGCAGAATGAGGGCTGACTTGCAAGGCAGAGGGTTCCCAGAGCAGCCTCACCACCCAGAAGTCTCATCCACCCTGAATGATGGCTTCCCCATGGCCACTTCCAGAAGCTCCTTGTCCCTGTCCAGGAGTATGTGACCCGAGAGCAGCCTGTGAGTGGGCGGCTCTATCCAGGAGCTTGAGACCCCAGAGATCCCATGAGTGGGCGTGCCTGTCCAGGAGTGAGACCCCAGAGCATCCCGTGAGTGGGCGTCCTGTCCAGGAGCTTGAGACCCTAGAGATCCCGTGAGTGGGCGTGCCTGTTCAGGACTGAGACCCCAGAGTAGCCCGTGAGTGGGCGTCCCTGTCCAGGAGTGTGAGACCCCAGAGCAGCCCGTGAGTGGGCGTCCCTGTCCAGGAGTGAGACCCCAGAGCAGCCCGTGAGTGGGCGTCCCTGTCCAGGAGTGTGAGACCCCAGAGCAGCCCGTGAGTGGGCTCACTAAGTTGGGATTGCCCTGTGGCTGCTTCTCCCTCGGCCTTGGCGTCAGGGCTCACTCACAGAGCATGAGACCTCAAAGCTGCACATCAGTGGGATTCACTATGATGAAATTAACCCTCCAAATGCTCCTCCCTCAGCCTCAGGCTGAGAACTTACATAGTATGGAGATTCCAGAGAAGTCATCTCCATGAGCCAGGTGTGGTGGTGCACACCTTTAATCCCAGCACTTGGGAGGCTGAGGTAGGAGGATCACCATGAGTTTGAGATTACATAGTGAATTCCAGGTCAGCCTGGACTAGAGTGAGACTCTACCTCAAAAAAAGCAAACAGATGGGCTGGAGAGATGGCTTAGCGGTTAAGCGCTTGCCTGTGAAGCCCAAGGACCCCGGTTCGAGGCTCGATTCCCCAGGACCCACGTTAGCCAGATGCACAAGGGGGCGCACGCGTCTGGAGTTCGTTTGCAGTGGCTGGAAGCCCTGGCGTGCCCATTCTCTCTCTCTCTCTCTCTAACTGCCTCTTTCTCTCTCTGTCTGTTGCTCTCAAATAAATAAATAAATTAAAAAAAAAAAGCAAACAGAAAAAAAAGAAGAAAAGGAGAAAAGATCATCTTGATGGAGCTCCTCATTCCTTGATTTTACTCTACATACTCTTATCTACCCATGAGGCCATGAGTCATTCAGCTGCACAGGGGATGCCTTCGCTATCAGGTGGGGGGTCTGATGATCCCCCCCACAGCATCTCTATTGAGTGGGCCCAGCTGCCTTTGATTAAAGCCAGCAAAGTAATTTACTGCTTTCAGTGCAGAGAAATTTTTCCATACAACACATGGCAAGAAGGGGCTGCCCTGCTCCTCAGTGCTCTTTCGTTTGCATGTGTACATGTGTGTGGCATGCATACATGTGTCTGTGTTCACATGCTTGGGGCACATGTGTGTTGTGAATGTGCACAAGTATGTATACATGTGTGGGTTCTGGAGGTCAAATCTGGGTGTCTTCCTCAATCTCTCCACATTATTTTTCGAGACAGTCTTGTACTGAACCTAGAGCTCACCCATATGACTAGACTAGTTAACAAGTGTGAGTCCAGGGCTCCTCCTGTCTCACCTCTGTGGGGCTGGGATCACAAGTGCACACTACCATGCCTGCTTTTCCATGGTTCTGAGGATCTGAGCTCAGGTCTTCATGCTTGCTTGGCTGGTACTCTTCTGGAAGAGCCCTCTTTCCAGCCCTGCTTAGTACTCTTAATAGTATTTTCTTTTAATTAAAATAATTAGAAAACCCTGTAGTTTAGTTGTCTCCTGCTTCATACACCTTCATGCTGGTCCTGGAACTTAGGACTAATAAGATTTTCTTGAAGATGCATTTGTATTTTTCTTTTCTTCAGAATCTCAAGACCCTTTCATATATTAGAAGAGAATTCTGACCACCTACTTCCCCAGGTAGTCAGATTCTCCTGCCAGAGAGGCGGGTTTGGCAGATTTACCTTGGAGATGCCATGGATCTCCTTGGGGCTTGCTGGGCTCTCCCCCACATGGCCAGGCTGGTCCGCAGACCTGTGGCACAGTGATCTAGCACCCCTCAGACTTATCAGACTATGGCCAACCGTCCCCTAGCATTACTAAACTGCTGAGGACAACTATCACCTGTGGCACTGAAAAAAATAAACACAAAGAGAAAGTATGACTTTTGATCCCACCTCTCTTGAAGTATTTTTCATATTTTCATTTGTGCTTGGAAGGCCAGCAGGTTACCAAGGCTGCTGCTGGCCCTTGAGCCTGAGCCCTGAGCCCTGATAATGGCGGGACACCCTGTGCCCACACTCAGGCCAAGACAGTGGCTCTGCCTCAATTCCTGCTGCAGGTGAAATGGAGGTCCTGGGCAAAGGTTTCCCATCAGAAGTCCTGCCTAGGCCCAACAGTCCCATCTCCTCTAACTCACTTATGATCTGAGTCCCAGGAGAGGACACCAACCACTTTCCCATGGAGTAAGCTCCACTTAATGCAAGGGTGGGAGCATCTAGTCCCCATTCAGAATCCAGGGGCACTATCATGTTCAAGACCAGCCTGCCAGCCTGCTGCAGAACCCAGTGCAAACACTTGTCAGATGAAGCAGGTCTGGTCCTGCTGTCTATAGATGGGGTGCCAACAGCACATGGTGACTGTGCCTCCTACTCTGCCTTGGCAGGTGACCTAGCCATGAGCCAAGTTCATCTTGGTAGGGAAAATTCCCCACTGGCAGCACTGCGCCCTGGGGTCTCTAGGTGGTCATCTATCTGGCTCACACACAGACACCATGAGTGACCTCCAGAACTGGATGACATGAACATCAAAACTCTTCAGTCCCTTGTATTGAGACCCCTGTCTTTGTGAGCACAGAGGAGGCTGCCAGAGGCTGGGTTTGGGCAAAAGAGCCCTGAAAAGAGTTATGGTGGGAACCCTGGCCAGTGACCTGGGTTTCTTTAACCCTGTGGCAACTCAGTTACCTCTCCTTGCTGGGACAAAATATCTAACAAAATTAGTCTAAGGGCAGAATGATTTATTTCAGCTAACAGTTGAAGGCTATATCCCATCATGGCACAGAAGGTGCTTCAATTACTTTTGTGTTGTTGAAACTGGGTCAGAAGTAGCTTATGTGAGAGAAGGGTTTATGTCAGGCTTACAGATCCCAGAGAAGCCTCCCCAGGGTGGAAGAGGCTGGCTCACTTCCTCACATCCACAGCACAGAGACCGAAGAACCAGCACCAGCAAGCAGGGGCAGCCAGAGCTCAAGCTGGCTCTCCACAGTCCTCGTAGGGCTAGGCTTAATCCGCCCCCAGTGACACACCGCTTCTGGGGCTCTGCCTGATGGAGACTTAAGTAGGAAGCTTAATCTTAATAAAAAAGACCTCAGGCTATGGGGGAACATACACTTGTGTTCAGATCACTACAGAAGGCATGGCAGTAGGAACGTGAGGCAGCTGGTGACATTTAATCCACAGGAAGGAAGTAGAGAGTGACGACTGTTGGTGCTCAGCCAGCTCTTCTTTTCATACAGTTCAGGATTCCAGCCCATGGAAGGCCAAAGCAGGCCTTCCCATGTTAATTAACCTGATCAAGATAATACCTTTCAGGAATGTACAGAGGGTACCCTAATCTAGATAATTCCTCACAGGCAATTCTAGGTTCTGTCAGGTTGACATTAAATGTAAACCACTATAGATGGGCTTCATTTCCAGTCACTAGAGATGGGGCTATGTCCTAGACTGAATAGGCAAAGTTGGAAGAACTCACTGCATTCAGTGTAGGATTGAATTATCCAAACATTTGGCTGACTCCAGGCCATAATGGAGAGGACTAATATGATGAGATTTACTGTATCTCATTTAAGGAAACATGAAACAGGCTATTCAAAAGCTATTTTCAGTATCTCAGAGTGCACTATACTCAGCTTTGCTACATGAGGGCGACATGGGCCTTCTACCATCCAGCTTCAATCCCAAAGGTAATTAACCCGACACTGGTTGATCTGCTCAAGCTCTGAGACTCGGGTCTTCCTCTGAATGCAATAATGTTCAGTAGTCGTCGTCGTATATCAGAGGGCAGTGACATCCATGCGGGTTAGATTTTTATGTGACATAAATGGCCATATGGATTTACATTACAAGAAGCTTTCTGTTTCCAGAGTTCTTATTTGGGAATTGTGCCTTATTCACATAGAAATTACATTTGGGTCTTATTTGCATATCACATTGACTAAACGCTTTTTCTAGCAGTGGCAGATACGAAGCACACCAAATGTCTCCAGGATAGATGTTAACTGTGAGCATGCATTTTTGGTAACTCTGGCAGAAACAGTAACTTAGTGCTTAAGCGGTCACATAAACATTTAGACTAAGCTGCTCCACATGGTGTTTGCAGTCCTTCCCTGCCATGGCCTCCTGCACAGGCCGGGGCATGCTTCCTGGGTGTGTTGTGCAGCTGCTCCACTGGAGACCAGGATGTGTGTGTGTGTGTGTGTGTGTGTGTGTTAATGCACATTGGTGGAAGATAAGCCTTAAGTGTTCGAACCTGAATCATGGTTGTTCTCAGGTGTAGCTTCCAGGGAAACTTCTGTTCATGTAGACCAATGATACTGGGCAGGCGGTCAGATCACCTGGTCTTGTCCAGGTCCTAATCATGGCCAGTGAGGTCACCAATGCAGTAGCCAGGCTGTCTCAGGTACGGCCCCTGGAACATGGGCGTCCAGGGCGAGGGCAGGACAAGCCAGAGAGGCCATGGGTCCTGCATAATGGCTGGGCTCTGGCTCCCTGTGGGAAGCAGAGACTAGCTGCTCCTTCCCTTTGGAGGACTAAAAGAAAGCCTCCCCCTTTGTGTCTGCACCCTCTGGGTCCTAGAGGCCCTCTCTCTCTAAAGTCCCCCTCCCCGCAGAGAATGAGGTCCTCACCTGTAGACACTGACCTGGTAGAGCCTCAAATGGCAAGGGAGAGGCGGGCCGCTGACCTCAGTATTTCCAGCACCGAACTCTGTCCAGCAGTGATGAGGCTCTCCGCCCAGGCCTGGGGATACTGAGATCCTCAGGCCAGAGCCACTGCCATCCTGGCTTAGAGTCGCAGTCCTGCGGTGGGTGACCATTCCCAGCCCACTCAACCTCTGGCAGCCACACTGTGGTGAGTAGAGACCACAGGAACAGCCCTTTACACTGACAAGTAACCCTCCACACATCTATGGCATACAGCACAGTGTTCTGCAAGGGGCCCACATTGTGGGGAAGATGAACATGACTGATAAGCACGTGCATCCCTCCACATATTCAGAGTTCTTGTGGCGAGAACAGCAAAAATTTACTCTCTGCGATTTTCAGTCTTCAGTCACCATACTGTGCAGCCAGTGACCACAGCTCACCCCTTCCAGTGACAGTACACGTGGGCAGCTTCTCTCTGACACTCAGTCCTTGGTCCACCCTCCACCACGGGAACTTGGCAATGGCAGACTCACACAGAAGTCAGCTTGTGAGGCGTGTGGTTTCCTGAGCTGGGACTTTTTTTCTTTGATGTGTTTATTCCATCCTCAACGTGGAGGCCAATATTTATGGGCAGAGGAGTGTCTCTAAGACATTTCCCTGAGGGAGGTACAGTGATTCCCTAAGCTAGACAGCATTTAAGGACTGTGGGAGGTTCTCCCAGGCCGGTCTCCACCTGGTCTCAGCAGTGCAGGCCTCCTTTCACCTAGGTGGAGCAGGACCAACTCTCTACCAGGTGAACGAATGAAGTGTGGGCATGCCAAGCATGCCCCTTCCCAGTGCTGCTGGCACTGACCTCAAGGAGCTCCGGGTTTCTATCTGTGTCTCGGCGGTCAGGGAGGCTCTTTCCAGCCACCCTGGGGAATTCCCTCAGGCACCCCAGCCCCTGACTAGCTTATATATTTATATCTTCCTAATGGAACTCCAAGCCCCAAGAGGCTTGGTGCTACTTCCAGGAGGGTGCATCACAGGTGGGTGGGACTTATGAGTAAGTGGAAGTGGGTTGGTGGTTTATAGTTTCCATAGGAACAGAGATGTGGGTGTCTTCCCATATCCCTGATGTCCAGGGCAGATGAGCAGGGGGACAGGATGAGCTCCAGCCCAGTGTAGAGCACCTAGAAGACACGTGATGGACACTACCACCTTCCATTCATCTCTCTCTTTCTTTAGCTTCTTGGCATCCTGCAGGACCTACATCTTTACTTCCAGAACAGAACCCTGTGCGCTCTGCTCTCCTGGGTCCTGGTGCGAAGGGCAGTTGCAGACCCAGCTCCTGCGATCCCTGCCTGCCCCTCTTCACTTTGGGCTCCTCTAGTCCCAGATAAGTGGTGGGGCTTTGCCCCAGAAAACCTAACAAGCAGCTACTTTGATAAATGACAAGGCTTGGCAGAAGACAAGATTAACTTTCTGGTTGATAGGTCCATTTTTAGATTGGTGTGAGTTCTTCCCCTTGGGGCCCTCAGCAGGAGCCGAGGTTGAGGAAAATAAAGCTTCCATCCTGTTGGTTCTCTGAGCCCAGCTGATCCTGGGGCCTCACCGTGGCCAGAGCCTCACAGTTGGCTATACTGTAAGAGTCTCCCAGCCAGGGGTTGGGGATTTAGCTCAGTGGCAGTGCACTTGTCTAGCAAGTGAGTTTGGTTCCCAACTCCAGGGAGAGAAAAAGAGGCTCCAAGCCTGGCTCTTCTCTGTCGTGGTGGGTGTCGTCCCTCAGGGCTGTGTGGCTTCTAGGGAAGGTGCCAGCTAGAGCGGTCCTCCACTGCCACCCCAGGCCTCGTCTCGCAGAGCAAAGTCAAAGGAGAACCTGCTGCTGGAGTTGGCAGCTCTGAAGCCTTGGGTACCCAACACCGTTTCCCTTTTGGGGTTCCGCTGCATGTCCCAGGGTTGACACAGCAGACAGTAGGCCTCCTGGCTCCCTGGGGTTCTTCAAAATGTCGTCTGGACCTTCCTGAGGACTGCGTGCTCCACCTAGCGTCAGACAAAGGGGCTTATGTGCGCACCTCTCAGCTGTGCATGTTGGGCTAGGGGTCCTTGGTTTCTACTTATGTCACTCCTGGGCCACTGCTTCTCCGTCCTGGCCTTCCTACATGATGCCAATCCCTCTCTTGTCTTCTTTTCCCTTTCAAAGTTCAGTAGGCCCGTGTAGAGAGGCCTACACTAGCAAGTACTCCAACAGGAGCCGCAGGGTTATCCAGAATCCGTCTCTTGGACCTCACTCCGTGGCTTCTGCTTCCTAGGCCAGAGGAGGAAACGTCCTTCTCTGCATGTGCTGCTTCCTTCCGCCAAGAGGGGGCGCTGTGGACACAGCAGCCTTAGCTCATCAACCTACGTAGTTGGAGGTGATCAATTTTCCCACCAACAAAATGGTCTTAGTTATAGCTCACTAGCCTTTTTTCTAGAAGTCTCCATCAATGGCAGATCACACACAAGTGTAGTGAACCCTGCCCAGCAATGTCATTTTCTCTCACTGAACCCCACTCCATTCTCCCAGGCTCTGTGTGTGTGTGTGGGGGGGGTGTTGGCTGGTCATAAATCTGACTTGTTTGGTCCCTTGAGGAAGTGCTGGGTCACCTGCTGCTAATGTAGCACTTCACAAGTGGAAAGCGAGCACTAGAAGCTGCTGTCCGTCAGCCATTCACTACTCAGCTTTACAGGCCACCAAAGATCATGTCCAGTAAGTCACATGACTAGAGGATCATCCTTACTTTCCCTCCAGTGACCGCGTCCCCCTTTGGACATGAAGCCAGTGAACAAGCCTTGACTCTTGTCTTGGCCTGGCAGCACTAAGGGGGCAGTGGTGGGGGAGACCTTGCAATGTAGGGGCTCCCAGCCTTCCATAAAAGCTCAGAGTGGCTTTAGTCTAATGTCAGCAGCTATTTTGGGCCATGACTTTCCCCAATGTTGGCCACATATGTTAGATTAAAACAGCACTAAAAGAATGAACACTTCTTTGGAGTTTCTGCTGGAGTTGCCCCGATCCTTTTAACTTATTACCAACCTCTCTGTAATTTCATTATCTCCTCTGCCAAGTGGCTCCTGCTGGGCCAGCGGGCAGGGCCAGGTGCTGGGCTAGTGGGATTCCTCCCTTTCTGGAGACCTGCTTCCATTGTCATCCACTAATGCATGTCCTTTTTGTTTTTGCATGTTTGTATGCTTGTTCCTATGTGTGTGGGTACGTGTGTGTGTGTGTGTGTATGCATGTTCAAATGTTTCTGCATTCATGTGGAGGTCAGCAGTCAATGCCAGGTATCTTTCTGAATCATATTTCACCTTATTTTTTGAGACAGGATCTCTTAGTGAGCCCACAGTCCACTGACTCAGCTAGACAGGCTAGCCAGGAAGCCCCAAGGATCCTCCTGTCTCTACCTCCATAACACTTGGAGTACACTCTCACTACCATGCCTGGATTTTATGTGAGTGCTGAGACCTTGAATTCAGGTCCTCATGCATGTATGGCATACACTTTACCGACTGAGCCATCTCCTCAGGTCCCATTATTGCATGTTCTTGTCTGCAGTCAATCATGCTAAGAGCAGTGTAGGAAAGCTGGAAACTTCACCAGCTAAATAAGAAACAGTGAGACTGTGGACTGTTGCTTTCCTTAAACGTATGAACTGACGTCAGAGTCCAGTTGACTATGTGAGTATCCTTGCTTCTGTCATTGTGTCATTCCTGTTGTGCGTGAGGGGCCTCCCTTCTTCCCAGGAGGAAGCTCCCCCACCCCTGTGGTCTGCAAGAGCCTTTCCCTGCTGGGGTCTGAGCTCACGGCTGCAGCTGAGCTGTCACGGCCTCCAAACGTGGGCTTGTCGGCCTCGTGCTGGGGACTCTGCAGAAATTCCCTGTGGCTGCCGGGAGTTACGCGGGTTCTCACCGAGCTCTCACTTGAAGACAGGAGGGACGCAGAACAGTTTGAGAAGAATGTCAGCAGTTTGGTAATCCCCCAAAAGGTTTGCAGAGATAATTTTCCACTTTGGGTTAAAAAAAATTGGAGAAAGAAAGAAAAAAAGTAATTGAGCAAGACTTATACCGTAAATAATTTAAATTTCAGAGCTGGGGAGCTGGTGCAGCCCTAACGACCTGAGTTTTTTGTTTTTAAAATTTTACCAACTAAGCTTGTGGATTAAGCTTTAGTGGATCCAGATTCACCCATCGTATGCTGATACCATGCCATTTTTTACTTGAAAATGGAGATACTCAAATGTGAGCATTACCACTTTATTGAAAGGCAGACACAACGGGGCATTTCAATCCTGTCCTGAAATTAAAAATAAATCCTCCTCGCGATTCCTCTAATCCCAGCTTTGTGTAGTGGAGGGGAGGGAGGGCTTTTTTTTCTCTCCAGTAGAATGATAGCTGGAGTTAGAGAAGAACCCCAGATCTGCTGCCGGTTAACTGGAGTGGGTTCCTTACCCTTCTTCCTGGAGCCGCCTTACACCCAAGTGCGTTCTGTCAGTAACAGGCACATGCTGGCATTAGGACTGCTATTGCTATGTCATGGAAGGTTGGGGGCATTTGTGAAGTCAGTGTTATGGGACTTGTCCTGGGGTATCTGTTGTCTATGCACCCCAGGTAGAAAGGGCAATGACAGACCAAAGAAAGAAATGACTCCATTAGCAAAACCTTCAATAGCTCGGTGGGTAGACTGGAGGACTATGGTGGATAGAAATGACTCTATTAAGTCCAGCTTAGCGAGCCAGTGAGTTTCCTGTGGTTACTTAAGGGAGCACCCGTGACTCTCTAGCAGCTTCACGACACAGAAGCCCACTGGCATGGGGACAGTTCAGGAAAGCAGCAGGTCTGGGCTCCTTGTGAAACCCCACTGAAAAGGCTCCTCACCTTTGCCATTGCTTACTGCTCGTATAACCTCAGGGAGGGGCCTCAAGAGCGTCTGAACTTCCCAGTGAGTTTCCTCCAGAGGGAATGTTGCAAGCTACAGAGAGCAGCTACACTAGAGTCAGGCCTCCCTAGGCCACTCTGCCCAGGGCATGGGTCTTCCAGTATATTAGAGGTTGGAGCTTGAGTCCTCCAAGGCCACATGAGCTGGATACAGCACATCCTGCCCAGGAAACACTGAAAACAGACAAAAACCCATTTTCCTAACTCTCAACTTAACCTCAATTTATCTCAGTGACTTTTAGAACTTCTGCCTGTGAGAGCCACTGACCCCCGATCCCTCCTCGTCTTTTCTCATTTCTATTCCACTCATCTGCCTTTGGAGGGACATTTGCTTACCAAGGACCCGGTGGGTCCTTCAGAGTGGTCTGTATGAATGCCTGGGGACACTGGCAGTGCTGTGAGTCCCGTCTGCCATAGCACCAGGGAGCTGCAGCTGAGCTCCTGCACACGACCCACCACCCCAGCAGACACCCAGGCCTCAGGAGCTGCTCTCCAGGCTTGAGAGACGCCCCCTGTTCTGTGCACAGCCGATGCGTGGGACCCTGAGCGCACTGCCACAGGTGCGCATGTAGGTGAACTTGGTTGATTCATGGCTATCTCTACACTGCAGGTGCTTTGTAGCAAAGGTGGGAATTAATAGCTCGGTACTGAGTGCAGTCTTCACGCTCGGCTTCTACATGGACCAGTTGTGGGCAGTCCCCACACAGAGAGAACAAATGATGTTGATGTGAGTTCCCGGCATGCCTGGAGCAAGGTGGTCCTGTGAGTTTGGCCAAGGCACTTGTTTCTAGTCCTCTTCTTTGGAACCAGCACAGAGTCCTAAGGTTTGAGGGCAAAAGGGCTCAGGGGGTCTGAGAGGGACTGGACTTTTGAGAGGTATGTTGTTACCATGCCATAGGACCAGTGGCATCAGCCACAACATGGGCTTTGAGGACACCTAGGATATTTCAGCTTCCACCCAGTGCCCTGTCAGATGAGCCTACTCCCTCTGGCGTTTGGGACCTGGTCAAGGCCTCGTTCTCCCTGTGAAGTCCTGGTAAAGCTGAGCTGGACTAACAAGGGAGTGGATCCCAAATCACAGACTCCGTGTGGGCGGGACAGAGGCCTCCCCATGACGCGGGGCACTGCAGGTGGAGGAGGCTCGGCAGTCACTCCACAGTAGCTCTCGTCTTTGTCGCAGAGCCCCTCTGACAGACACCAGGTTGTTACCAGCCTCTCTTGTTACCAAATGCCACAGACTGGTAATTTATAAAGACAAGTTTTTTGTGAAATGGCTCATTTTTCTGGAGGCCAGGAGATCCAGGTACCACATCTGCTCAGTGTCCAGTGAGGTCTTGGAGGCTGCGTGACACGGCTGAGCTCATCCCCTGGAAGTGGGGACACGTGTGTAAGAGAGGGCTGCTGTCATAACAAAGCCACTCCCTCAACAGCCCACGGGTCCCTAACCACTAGCCTATTCATTCCATCTGTGTGGGCAAAGCCCTCCTGACCCAGCTACTTCCCATGGCACCTCCTCCAAATGGCACTAGCTCTGTGTAGGGATTATGTTTCCAACATGTGAAATTTTGGGGATATATTGAAATGGTAGTAGGCCCCAACAATCCTGCTTGGTCTCGTGTTTGAGCTCTTCACTGCACAGGAACATTTATTCTTCTCATCCATCTGAGACAATCTGACAGTCTGGCCACACCTTGGGGGAACATGCACCAAGCCCATGAGCCAGCCTGCTGGGAGATTTGGGTCACTTTTCCTACATGGGGGAGCTGTCATCTCCCAAAGAGCTCAGAGCTTATGACAATAAACTCACCATGCATTTTTTTTCCCAGAACTAACTCCATTAACACCATATATAAATGTTTGCTCTCCATATGCCATCTGACGGACTATTTATGAACTGCTTACCTGCACCGTGATAGGGATGTCAAATCTGGAAGTCATATTTGTCCCAGACAACCAAGGAATCAATATTTTCATTCCCCCTTGGTGTGAACTAAGTATGAAATGAAAACTTCTGTTTATTTTGGTAAAAAAAAAATAGTAGAGGCTCTAGGCTTTGTTGGTCTGGGGATGTGGTTTTGTTATTTGTCTGGGATGAACACTCCCTACCATTGGTAATTCACTTTTCCAATATGAGGGAGGCTTGTGGCCGGGATTTGCTTCACTCTGAGTCCCACAGTGGCAACATTTGCTGCTCTGTAATAATGTTGCGCAGTCCCTTCTCGATGTCGGCTTCTATGTGCTTTTCCTATAAGGAAATACAACCAAAGAGTCTTGTGCAAATGTAATTTTTGCTTTATTGGAGGCAGCTTGCTGGGGGTTCAGTGGGATGTGGGGGGGTGGAAGACAAAAGACGCCGTTTTAGGTGTCATTGCAGGGAAGGCACAGATCGCCTTCTTCTGTTAAAGTTAATTACAGGTACTGCTAGATCAGACATCCTGGACGGGGGGCCATTTGTTACGAGCAGCATCAGTTCAGCGTTTGTCTACACCTAAGCTGGGTTGATGATCTTCAGCGTGGACCTGCATTTTAGCAGGCAGGGTGTGGAGGAGGGGAGGCTGCTGCTCTGATGTCTGCGCCTGTGGGAGCAGTGCTCTGGGGGCAGGCGGGCAGCCATGGGGGCTCTCCGGTGCTCTCCAAACACACATCAGAGCCCTTGCAGAGTTGCCCCTGGGGAACCCAAGCCACCTATGAGAAGGCCACCAGAGTTCAAGGAGAGGCATATGTTCAGTGATCAAAAATAAGATAATTTCCAGCTTTCAATGCTCGCGGGAGCCACATCAGAAAACCCACGTCAAAGTAGATTTCCTCCAGTGCCTGGGTCTTGTACACAGGGCCTCATGGTCAGTTCCTTATTCTCTGTGCTGCCCAGTGAGCTCTACCTGGGCTGGGGAAGCCGAGCTCCACCCAGCGAGTGGTGCTGTGTGGGTCTCCCGCCCTGTCTCCAGCTTGCCACCATTGCTGTGACCAACTACCTGACCAGAAGCAACTTAAGGAAGGAAAGGGTTTGTTTCCACCTGTAGTTCAAGGTTACAGTCCATCATGGTGGGGAGGCATGGCAACTGCTCACGTTGCTTCTGTAACCAGGAGGCAGAGAGCTATGATTCTGGTGCTCAGCTAACTCTCCTCTTTTTATTCAGGCCCTAGCCATTAGGTGAGTTCTCCTACTTCAAATAACCTAGTACAGAACATCTCTCACAGACGTTCGTTTTCATGGTGATCCTAAATCCTGCCAAGTTAACAAGCAGAATCCATCCTCACATCACATGCGTCAGTCTGGAATTAGGAAGCGCCGTTTCAGACCTGAACCCCCACACCGTGACTGGAAGCTTTCCCGCCTCTGGACGGCCGCTGCTGACTATGCAAGCTGAGGCTCACCTGCCGTCCCCAGCTAGCTCTGGCTCTCTCCTGTTCCACAGCGGTGGCCCACGAGTTCCTCCAGCGCAGGTGGGCTGGGCTTCCAGCTGAGGCTGTGCCACAAGGCATCTGATGGCAGCAATTGTCACATGGCGGGAGTTTTGCGGGCTACCTGCTCATCCATGGCTAGGAAAGCTCCCCAGGTTTGGCAGGCACCTTTGCTTGCATGAAGAAGCATCAAGAATAGCTCTGGCCTCCTGTGGCCCTGCACTGCTGGGGGAACTTGGCCCACAGGGTGAATGTCAACGTCACGTGCTATCAACGTCCATCTGCATGACCATGCTCTGAGAACATGCATCTGCTCCCACCCCAGCTCATGCACAACTGCACACAAACAAGGAGCATTGTCTTCCCTGCTTACCTGCAGGCTCTGTGCAGCCTGTCTTGTCTAGCCAAGATCCACTGGATGGGGCAATTGCTTGGAATGCTGTGGATCGGTAGTTCTCTGTACCTGAATGGATGGGTAAGAACCAAGATGGCCTTTGTTATCCTTTAAGACAGGTCAACATGACAACTGTGCCCCAGTATGCCAACCAACCCAGCAAAAATATGGTTTTACAATACACTTTCATTAGTGCTCAGCCACATCTAGTTATCATCCACCCCTAGCCACTCTCACGCCACAGGCCAGAGTCATGCAATGAGACAATGTCACCAACTCTTTTGTTTGGACAAAGTTTGCTGATGTCTACTCTCAGATGTCCAGTCTCAAGTTAGTGTTGAGATCAGATGCCAGTAAGTCATCACATGCTTTTTGTATATCTTGGTTTGTATAGGATGGAGATGCTCACAGCAGCAGGATGCATTTCTGGCCTTGCCAGTGGCTTTCTGCGGAGGGAGTATGCCTGCGCTGTGTGGCCCTGGCCCTGCTTGTCTTTCTCCCAGCTCGATGCCTGTTTGTCTCCATGGCCTTTCTCTTCCATGTAGCCTGTGTGCAGGAGAATTTGCACTGCGCTGTTTGTAGGGCTTTGGGGTGACATAGTTCCTTTCTCTTCACTCTGTCCCTCAGGTTGGGGCACTTAGAACCCAAGCTGAAGGATGTCAAGGTTAAAAATGGCATTTGTTCCTTTATTAGGAGAGGCACAACATCAGACTGGTTCTGGTTCTTTGTACACTGTGAGGAGAGTCAGGGATCCATTGTGTGTGCCAGGATGGCTAGCATTTCAGGAATTCTAGCATCCACTGACTTACTGAGTGGCATGGCTCATGAAGCAGTGCAGTGGTAAGCTTGATTCTCTTTGCTAGTTTCCAGATAATGAATGGAGACAATGTTATTCCTCAAACACAAGTCCCAGTGAATGTAAATTTCTGGACAGGATTTATTTGACAGGTGTTAGCCAATTAAAATTACTTCATTCCTGAAACCCAAATTGTCCCATCTTTGGCTAATTAGAATTTGTTCATGTCTGGCACCCGACTCTGGACACGAACCAGGGGTTTCCTCAGCTTCCTTGCTCCCTGGTGGTGCCCACCCCAACTTGCACACATTGCTGCGAAACTCCTATGCATGCTTGGAAACCCTGTCTGCCTAAGGGAAGACATTTCCTGATGCTCCTTGGGGCAGTGAGTTTGCTCATTGTTGCTACACAGACCTGACTGGGCTGTTTGTTTCCCCAAGTCAGGTTTGTTTCCCTAAGTCAGGCCTTTCAAGGCCAATTCCCATTTCACACCTGTGCATCCTTTCTTCATCACCGGACACCTCAGCAACACCCCGAGACATCCATGATGGTGGGGCCAATGCACTGGACTTCACTCATCGGTTTAATTTTATGCTGTACATCGCAGTGTTCTTAACACAGTAATACATGTATGTGTGCAGAGGACCCTCCAATCTTAAGATTACCACTGCAGGTACAATTATTTAAAAGACCCCAAATCTTTTTTCCCATTTGTGCTTTCTACCCACATATTAAAGTAAGGGTAGTGTGCGTTGTCAGCTTACCGAGCTGCCATGTGTGATCTTTCCCCTTCTTTCTGAGTCCCACAGGTGGCTGTGCCATCACCCTGCAGATGTCCGTAGTCTCCGTGGTTTGTGTGAGGCTGGCCCAGCCGTGCTCCTCAGTGTGGGCCAGAGAACCACATTCCTGAAGTCTTCAGGATGAAGTCTTCAGCCATGTCTTTTACACAGGAAAGGGAGCTTTTTTGCATATCATGTATATGTGATATTTGCTTCATGCTTTTCTGTTAACATATTAAATAAAGTATCCCAGTTATTCCTGGCATAAAGCTTTGCTGTAAAAACAGAAAGTGTCAGGCTAGAAAGGTGGCTAAGTGGTTAAGGCACTTGCCCACAAAGCCCAGTGACACTAGATTCTATTCTCCAGTCCCCACAAAAAGCCAGATGCACAAAACGGTGCATGTACCTGGAGCTCATTTGTAGTGACTGGAGGCCCTAAAGTGCCCATTCTCTCTGTCTCTCTTTTTCTCTCTCTCTACTTGCAAATAATAAAAAACTTTTTTAAAAATTTCTATTTTTATTTCTTTATATCTTGCTATATTTAACTAGATGTTTAAAAGACTTTTTTCTGTAAAAGTTTAGTAATTTTAGTATTCTGGGTCTTGGTGTTAGGTCTGGTCTGTATTATCAGTGGCACAGAGTATTGTTTAATATCTAGTTAATATATTGTTTAAATCTATTTCTAAATAAAGCAACCCAGGTTTTAGTGCCTGTTGGGATGTCCTGGCTGGGCTGTTTGTCTGTATGGAGGATCCCCTTTTTCTCTCTTTAGTATTTGTCACTCCCCCCCACCACATAATTGCCTTTATCTCCTACATTCATATCTATTGATTTATAGACTTGCATATTGATCAGTTTATTATAAATTATTTTTTAAAATTTTTTCCCTTAAAGTGCTATGTGTCAGGTTCTCCATCCATGCTTCTTGTAGCTCACTTTTTATTTCTCCAGTGGGTTTTGTTTTTATTTTTGTTTTTTTTTTGGTTTTTCAAGGTAGGGTCTCACTGGAGCTCACACTGACCTGGAATTCACTATGTCGTCTCAGGGTGGCCTCAAACTCACAGTGATCCTCCTACTTCTGCCTCCCAAGTGCTGGGATTAAAGGTGTGCACCTGCCACACCCGGCTTCCAGTGATTTTTTTTAAAGTTTCTGAGTTTTCCTCAGTTCTAGCATCTGGTTCCTGAGTGTTTGGCTGATGAGTTTGCTTCCCTTCATGCTTTCTGTTATGCCTAGCCCTCACTGGAGAGTGCATAGCAGTCTGTCATATGAACCTACCTCACTGGTGTCCTGAGGGACAGATGGACATTGCTCTGCAATTACCTGTCTCCTGTACAGTCCTTACTCTGACTAGACAGTTGTCATGACATATTTTACAAAAAAAAGTGTTTACTTATAACAAAAAGCATGTAATGTAAAGTTTGCCTTTTGCATATTTCTGTGTTTGATACAGGAGCGATGAGAACACGCAGCCCCTTGTCAGCACCACCATCATCTCTGCAACTTTGCACCTTACAGAGCCGCAGCTCAGCCCCGCCAGCAATCGCTCCCCTCCACTGGCCCCACTGTTCCGCTCTCCGACTCTGTGAGTTAGATTCACCTTGGAACCTCGTGTGAGTGGAATCAGTGTGTGACGAGTGGCGAGTGAAGGGAAGAGGAGTGTTAGGTGTCTGTGAGGCTCACGACAGCTCATACACTTCTCACCGTCAGTAAAGTGCCTCTGCAACCTGGAAACTCAAGAGCCCAGATGGTCTAACATGTAAGAGCTGTTGGAAAGATTGCTTAGTGATTAAGGCGCTTGCCTGAAAAGCCAAAGGACCCAGGTTTGATTCCCTAGGACCTACGTAAGCCACATGCACAAGATAGCACATGCAACTGGAGTTCATTTTCAGTGGTGAGAGGTCCTGGTGTGCCCTCTCTTCTCTTTCTCTCTCAAATAAATAAATAAATGAAATAAAATATTTTTAACGTGTAAGAGCTTTACCAACTTAGAGGAAAATAACACCATTACTTTACACATTATCTATGTACATTATTAAATCATGAGCCTTTAACCACTCAGCAATCTTCCCAGCCCCATTATTTAAGAGCATAAAGAAAATTTATTTTTAAAGTAACTTATGAAATTAACATAACACTAAACCAAAACCCCATAAACTCATTACTTCCTGAAACCCTCCAAACCTATGCTAGGCTAACTATACTTATGAATATTTAAAGCAAAACTTGCAAGTAAGAGTAATTATTGTTTTAATTTTGTTTATATCACTTCCGCAAAAATGAGATTTTTTTGAAGTCATGGCTGTAAGTCTCACAGTATGACTTTCTTTGGAAATGTGGCCATTTCAGGCACACTCAGTACAGATGGGATCATACTGGATGATCCAGTGTGATGACTCCAAATTGGAGTTGAAGAATGAGGAAGAGGAGGGGAGATGTATGAAGTCAAAGACTGGGAGGGAAGATGGCCATGCGAGGACAGAGGTGGGGGATGGATTGATGTAGTTATGAGTCAAGGGGTATGGAGACCATGGAAGCTGGCTGAGAGACAGATGGGAGCTCCCTAGAGCCTCTTTACCACACCCAGAGAAACTCATCCCATTTCAGAGCAAGCTTGGGCTCTGGACTCCAGAACTGAGATGATGAGATGTGTTGTCAAAGCCATATGGTTTGTGGCAGCAGCTCTCAGAAATAGACACATAGTCAGACCAGCACTTTTATAAAATTAACCCTGTGTACCAGCATGATTTATTTTAGGAATTAAATGATGACTCAATGTTACAGAATATATTAATATAATTTGTCATACTAATTGCTAAGAGAAGAATGTTTATAAGATCACCTTAATGTCAAGGATTTGATTAAAGCTATGGCTCTATTCCCAGAAAAATTCACATGTGTCTTCAGTGTACACAAACACGCCCCATGCGCGTCCATCTGAACCACCTGAAAACTAAAAACTACCAGAATGAGTGCAGATGAGGAATGATGGCCAGTAAAGAAGCCAGAAGCACTGTTTTCATAAACGTGGAACATTTGAAGCCACAGGAACGCATAATAAATCAGATGGTTCATGACAACAAGCAAACACGGCACTCAGGAAGGAAACTTCACAGCCTGCAGTCCCATATGAGGCAACTTGTAAAGTTTTACTGAAAGGAGTAAAATAAGACAAATGAATGGAAGGATTATTAACTCAATATTAAAACTATGCCATTTCTCTCCTAATTCATCTACAAGCACAATCTCAGTCAGCATTCCCAGAGGAGCCTGAAGGCCATCACGATGGCAGAATGACAAGCAGGCACTGGAAGACGGCCACGGTGTTTGGGTTCGCAGCTCAAGTAGACATGACAACGCTCTCTAGAGACGAGGTTAAATGGAGAGTGACTTAGGTCAGACAGACAATGAAAGCCATTGGAATAGAATATACAAGCTAGGCTCTGTCTGTGGCAGGTGACCTATTCTCCAGGGGGTCTCCGGTCAATTGGAAATTAAACTCTGTGGGTCACATCCACACATAACAGACATCAAAGTAGAAGAGTGACTAATAGAGAAGAAGGGGATCAGTGGAAGAGGAATGGAGGGCCAAGAGAAGGTAATGGGTGGGGACTATGCTTAAAATGCATTATATGTTCATTTAAAATTATTAATCAAGAAAAATAGGCGAGGGTAGCCAGTGCACTGCAGGGGACAAATGACTCCATTGGCGGGCAGAACAACTTATTCAGTCCTTAGATTAAAGTAGCATAAACTACAGGAAGGGCTGAATATCAATGAGCTAACACATGAGCACGTTGAAACGGGGGCACGAGAATGACTTCCCTTGGTGCTGGAACTAATGAAGGCCTTCTGGCTTCAGGAGCCCAGGGTGCACCTGGTTGGCAGACACAGCAACGAGGGACTTCCAGCCCCATCATCACCTGACAGGGGTCTTGGGAAAAGGACTGAACTATTTCTTTTTCAACTTCCTCATCCCTGAAATGTGAATGAATTTCTACCATGTGGGACTGTGATAGGAGATGAAATGACCTGTAGCTTGCTAAGAACAGTGCATGTGAAAGCCTTTAGCTAGTGATTGTTTTTATAACAGTTAAAATATTGTAGAACTAACTCCATGTGAACAGATATCTAGAAGCCTTTGCACTGAGGTAAAGTGAGGCAGAGGAAGGGGAGCTGGGTCATTCAGACTTCAGCTCTGTGTGTGTGTTTTTAGCATGTGAGTGTGCACATGTGTGCATGAACATGTATGTAAGTACAGGCTGTGCACGTCACAGCATGTGTGTGTGGGTTAGTGGACCGCTTCCCTGTACTGGTCCTCGCCTTCTGCTTTGAGTCAGGTCCTTTGTTCTCACCGTTTCACTGTTGTGCTTCCCAGACCAGCTGGTCTTCGTGCTTCCAGGAAATTCTCCCGTCTCTTCCTTCCACCTTGCTGCCAGCCTGCTGGGGCACAGAAAGCTGCCATGACTTCTGGCTTCTGTGTGAGGCCAGACCCTGAGCTCAGGGACTCAGGCTTCAGTGGAAGGTGCTTTACCCACGGAGCCTCTCCCTAGTGCCAGGCCTTAGTTCTGGCCTGCCTAGTCGAGAAGGGTTTGTGAGAAGGGACAGGTCCCATATTGTCAAAATACAGACCCTCATCTTCTTGGAACTCCAAATTGCTTAAAAGGACTCATCAATCTTATTTTATAAAGGGTTATTTCACAAATATCATAAGTATAAATATCCCTTAGCCACTCATAAGAAAACATCAAGTGTATAAGGAATAGGGGAAAGGATATGACACCACAATAAACACATGTGGAAAAGAAAAGTAAAATAACATTTATCAGATGTGCCAAGTTAGATGTGTGGGCATGTCAGCAATCTGCAGAATGCTGGGTGAAAGTGGATGGTCCACAGCTCTCAGAGAGAGCTTGCCTAGCTGTGAGCCGCAACACACATGTGCCACCCACTGCCCCATGCCCTCTGGCAAACATATCTGTGGTTATGTTCCTAAAGGGATTCTGTGCTGGGAGCAGAGACAGAAATTGCATCTCATGTTTCATCCCTCAGCATCTCATACCTGGGGAAGAAAACACTGGAATCACCAAGAAAGAAAGAAACAATTGCAACAGCAATCAACTAGGAAGGAAAATAATGGGATGCAACGACCCAGCAACAGGCAGCCTGGGGAATGCAAGCCTGGACTAGGAGAGGCGGGAGGGCTGTGGTGCTTGATCCGCTTCCATCCCGGCCTCTGCCCAGATGCTTGTGCGAGAGTGACAACATCCTGAGAGTCTCACCAAGGGGCCTGCGCGTGGATCAAGGACCAGCGACAAGAGCAGGAGAGACCGAGGCACTGGCTTTTCCCACCCAGGTGCATCTGAAGCTCCCCAGGCTGGAATTGGAGCCAGTCCAATCTCACCATGGGAAGTGGGATTCCTGGCCTCAGGAGGCCCTCAGGGAGGTAGAGACATACTGCTGGCCAGGTGCTTTTTCCCTGGCTTGAGATTTCCCTCCCTCGGGGATGACATTGGACCACGTCAGAGTGTCCAATCTTTTGACATCGCAACATGATGTTATCATCTACAAATGTAACGAGTCACACACATAGTTATCTTGGGACATATGTGACACATGGGCTGCAGTTGGACATCTGGATATGGTGTCATACTCCCTATGAGTAGCAGAAGATTGTCACACTATCTCCTGTGAGATGTGCTCCCTGTAGATACAAGATTCCAGTCCCACAGTGGGTTGGACATCTAATCTATGGGGAGCACTCCATCTGCTACCTTAGAAGTTTTCTTCGCTTTTGGTTCTTACTACCCTAAGGGTGTCCCTGCCATCTCTGCTTAAACATGTTGTATGGACCTTCCTCTGAGGCTGGAGGCAGGTGGCTTCACCTCCTGGGGAAAGACCTTGAGGGGCACTCTCTCGTGGGGGCCCTCCTTACCTTGACTGCACCCTAAGTCTGCACAGCAGACCCTCAGACAGGAGTATTTCAGTCTATGGAAATAGGGATCTTAGCTGGCTGTGGTGATGTACACCTTTAATCCCAGCACTCAGGAGGCTGAGCTAGGAGTATTATTGTGAGTTCAAGGCCAGCCTAGAGCTACAGAGTGAGTTCCAGGTCAGCCTGGACTACAGTGGGACCCTAACCTCAAAACAAGCCAATGAACCTCCCAGAAATATGGCTTTTTACTTTCCCTAAAGCCTCGTTTTTGGCAACACCAGGACTTCCCACAAAATTTAATGGCTAATTCATTCTCTTATACAAAGTTTTAGGACAGTTCTAATGACACGTAGCACCCACCTTCTTTCTTGTTTCTTGTACTTAATCCAGTGACTGATTTTCACTGTCCAGAAGAAACATTTTAGGAGCCCTGCTGGAAAATCACATCCAAGTGAAGTTTTAATACACACTGCAAACAAAGAGGAGGAGTGACTTTATTATGTCAGGAAATCATTTATTCTATACATTAGCAGAGCAAAGATATCTGTAAAGTCTCAATTTTGTACATTTGCAATTTAAGTGAGCCTCATTTGTAATTTCTATGAGTCCCTTCTTATTGAATCTTATTGAATCATAAGGTCCTTTGGCTGCTTTGTGGACTAAGACAATGCCTTTCAATGTGTCATCTCTTGCCCCCACCCTGAATTCTGGATTCAGTTAAGGAATTATGCATAATTTTCATGGTATGTGGTAACATTTCTTCTTTCAAAATGCATAACAGGTCTGTTTTTGAAACAGCCTGCCCCAGCCCAAGGATCTCATGGTTTAACAGCCTCCCAACAGCAGAGGAAGGGTGCCTTTACAGCAAGATGCTCTGTGCTGGCAAAATAATTAAATGGAGCCTCGACCTGGTCCAGTGGAGGCTGCCACCACACCTGGCCAAACAAGCCACCCAAGTTCCTCACCTGTCAGATGTGGGTAAGATCCGGAAAAGTAGAGAGTCGGTTGCTGATCTGGAAAGCTGGCTGAGCATACCCTGCTGGACACTGTCTTCCCCAATGACCACAGAAAACTCACAGAACAACTTTGTGACCAGGAAGGCTGAGGCCAGCAAGGTCTTCCATGATCCCATGTGAACAATGTTGTCCCAATCCAAACGGCCAGAGTCTACCCACTTCCTGTGGCTGCTAGCTTTGACATGGTAACCCTTCACACCCCTCTTCTGCCTGTGAAAAGAGGTTCCAGGATGCTCTACTTCAGAGCTACTCATGCTTCCTGAGCAGTGCCTGGTTCCTCAGCCCTCATGGGCCACCCTACAAGTACAGACACAGCTCCCAGGTTCTCCTGAGCACCTTGTCCTGAGATGTTCTTCTGTGGCTATGATGTGAGATGAACCCACTTGCTCACCATAGTGTGCTCCTGGGGGCTGTGGCTTGGCAGGCCTTGGCAGCTGTGTGGTGGTTTGAATCAAATGTCCCCCATGAACTCATGTGTTTTGAATGCTTGGCCCTTAGCTGATGGCATTTTGGGAGGTGAAGTCTTGGTGGAGGAGGTGTTTTGTTGGCAGTGGTCTTAGGGGTGTTATACCCAGCTCCCCCTTGACAGAACTCAGCTGTGGCAGAGGTGATGTCCAGCCTCTGCTCATGCCATGCTTCCCCTGCTGTTGCAGTTAAGTTTGCAGTGCTGGTAGAAATCACCCAACAAAGAGCAGCTTTTAGAAAATGAGGTTTATTTTGATTTACAGGCTGATGGTAGGGGAAAATGATGGCATGAGCAGAGGGTGGACATCACCCTCTGGCCCAAATAAGGTGGACAATAGGAACAGGAGAGTGTGCCAAACACTGGCATGGGAAAACTGGCTATAACACCCATAAGCCCACCCCCAACAATACATTGCCTCAAGGAAGCATTAATTCTGAAATCTCCATTAGCTGGAAACCTAGAAGTCAGAACAACTAAGTTTATGGGGGATACCTGAATCAAACCACCACATTCTGCCCATGACTCCCATAAACTGGTAAGCATACATGATGTAAAATGCAATGCATTCATCCAGTTTAGAAGTCCCCATAGTTTTTTTTTTTTATCAATTCCAATGTTATTTATATATCCCCATAGTCCAAGATCTTTTAACTGAGCCATAATACCAAAAAATCCTCCTCCCCCCCAAAAAAAACACCCCATAATGGCAGAGAATAAACATTCACACTGCAAAAGATAGCATTGGGCATAACAAAGAAATATTCAGCCAATACAAGATTTAACATTACCAGGGCAAACACCAAACTCTATAGCTTCAAGTCCAACAGCTCTAGTAAATGGCAAGTCTCCAAGTCTGATAATTCTAACCAGCAACAAGTCTCTGGAGTTCCAATTCCACCCCTCCAGCAAGGCTATTCACAGTCCTGGAAAACTTCATCCAAGGCTGGCAGCTTTCCTTAGTAGCTGTGGTGGTTTGATTCAGGTGTCCCCCATAAACTTAGGTGTTCTGAATGCTAGGTTCCCAGCTGATGGAGATTTGGGAATTAATGCCTCCTGGAGGGAGTGTATTGTTGGGGGCAGGCTTATGGGTGTTATAGCCAGTTTCCCCATGCCAGTGGTTGGCACACTCTCCTGTTGCTATTGTCCACCTTATGTTGGACAGGGGGTGATGTCCACCCTCTGCTCATGCCATCGTTTTTCCCTGCCATCATGGAGCTTCCCCTTGAGCTTGTAAACCCAAATAAGTCTCTTTTTCCCAGAAGCTGCTCTTGGTTGGGTGATTTCTACCAGCAATGCGAACCAGACTGCAACAGTAGCCATCTCATGGTCCTGGCATCTCCACTGGGTCTCTACTGCAATCCAAAGTTCATCCTCATGGCCCCATGGGGTCTCCATGCAGGCATCCAGCAAACCTGCTTCACACTGCTGATGGCCATTTCCAAAACATAAGACCATGTTGCAAACTCAGTAACCCTCTCTTTCCTACATTTCTTATACTTCACAATACCAGGTAGCGTGCCAATTTGTTAATCTGGGGGGAATAAGCAGACTTTAAAGAACAGGACACTTTTTTTAGCACTCAGTCCCCTTCAAAAGAATCTACATTCTTCCTCTTGCCCCAATACAGGTCAACTGGCCCAATCCCAAAGGTTGTAAGCTCTCAATTGCAACTAAATGGGCAGCAGTTTAGGCCCCAAAATTTCATTTTTTTCTGTGCCATATCCCTCTACTTGCACCAGTCTATTTCTACACAATGTGACCCAGTACAACTTCTGGGACACAGGCATAACAGCAAGCCTCTCAAGCTGCTTCTAGCCCAGTACAAACAAAGCTCTGTCTCACCCTCACAAGACAACCCTCACAGTCCATAGTTCTTACTGCATTCAGATCTTTCAATTATGACCAGAATAGTCCATAAAGCTGTACTTACAGCACCACAAGGCATCTATTAGACCAAGGTTTAAAATCCTGCCACATTCCTCTTGAAAAGCTTCAAAAGGCCAAAGCCACACAGTCAGGTGTCTAGAAGCAACCCCACTCCTGGTACCACTGTACTGTTGCAGTCAGGTTCTCATTACTGGTAGAAATCACCCAACCAAGAGCAGCTCGTAGGCAAAATATGTTTATTTTCGCTTACAGGCTTGAGGGGAAGCTCCATGATGGCAGGGGAAAACGATGGCATGTGCAAAGGGTGGACATCACCACCTGGCCAACGTAAGGTGGACAATAGCAACAGGAGAGTGTGCCAAAAAACTCACATGTGGAAACTGGCTATAACATCCATAAACCTGCCCTCAACAATATACTGCCTCCAGGAGGCGTTAATTCCCAAATCTCCATCAACTGGGAATCTAGCAGTCAGAACAACAAAATTTGTGGGGCACACCTGAATCAAACCACCATACCTGCCATCATGAAGCTTCTCCTTGAGACTTTAGGCAAAAATAAAACCTTTTCTCCCATCAGCTGCTTTTGGATGGGTGCTTTGTCCCAGCAGCGAGAAGGTAACTACAACAAGGTGCAAGAAAGGACTTGTGAATCTGAGACACAGACTTCCCCCTTGTGTGCAGTAACATCTCCTTGTTTTCTTCCTTTTCTTCCCTTCCCCTGTGAAGTCATATTCTGGGAGGCTCTGCCTAGCATACCCTGGCTGGTGGACTCAGCAGCACTGGCTCTCCTCTCTCTTTTCAAAGGCAAAGTAGCTCTTGTCCTGCTGCCAGGGCACTTGGTCTGACCCTTGTTCAGCACAGTTCTGTGACCCCTGTGGGTGAACAGACATCGCCTTTGATGGTTATCATTTCCCACTGGACATGGCCTCCACTTCCTGGCTGTCCCGGTCCTGCTCACTGGGTGGTGCTCTCTGCGGGAGTGGCCTTCCCATTTCCTCAGCCTGAGTCTGCTGTTCCCTGAAGCTCACGGGGAGGCCTCTTCCTGTCCTTCAGGTCTCAGTGGGTTTGTGCTCACCCACGGAACCACTTCCACCTCTTCTCAATGCTGCCCTATCAATGCTCCAGCTCACGTGATGCTCGTGTTTCCTTGTGGCACTATCCCCTGACTCCTCCTTATTCAAAGTCTCATCACTGAAACAGGAGAGCTGGAAGTGAGGATGGGGTCCACCCTCTCCCAGCTCCCTCCAGCAGCCCCTGCTGCCTGCCTGTACCTTGAAGAGCATTTCACATGCTGGGTTCCTGACCACCTCTGCACTCTCACTCTCCTCTGTGCCCTGCTGGCCATCTCACAGTTCCTTCCTCAGGGTTGTGAGCAGAACTCAGGCAGGTGTGAGCCAGTAGGGTTCAGAACCTTGGGGGCAGTGGGACCATGGTGGACCAGTGGTCACCTCGGCCCACTCAGTAGCCCATGACATTGAGATTAGGACTGGGATATTTTAGTTCTCTCACACAATGATCCCAGGAGCAGCTTGTGATCCTGTGTATGTGACCCACATTAACAGTTTTCTTTGGCAACATCCACTGACGGAGGGCGCTACTAACCTAGGGTCACCAGGTTGTCCTCAAGCCCTCATGTGCTCAGGACATGGCTTGCATTTGAGGATGCAGCACAGAAATCCTGGGCATTCCAACTCTACTGAGTCACTGGTGTTCCTGAACAAGGTGGACTCTGTTTCCTCAGGTGGTGTAGGCTGCCTGTGTGCATCACTGCTTGGGGTGGACTTTCCTTGTGTAATCTTTGATGGTATGCTTCTGATGCTTGGCCATCTGACAAGAATGCCTGCAGTCCACTGATCCTCTGGTGTAGGTCGTGGGCTCTTCAGATCAGGTCCTGCCTCACTAGGCCAGGGCTCCCACTGCAGCAGTGCCGATCTCAGGCTGGGCTCACAGCCTTGCTCTCAGTGTAGCAGTGAAATGCCTAGCTTCCTCCTCAGGTGGGAATGTGAGGACACTGGTCTGACATACTGGCTTTCAGGGAACATTTCTTGATGTGACAGGATGCTTGAGGTTCTGCAAGCACGGGGGTCCTTCTAGGGATAGCACCCCACCCTTATTCTGATTGTGAGTAGTCAAGGCTAGTGATGAATCCTAGCCTGGGAGACAGGACCAGTTTGGACCTGATGGAGGCCACATTGCAGAGCAAGGAAAGCGGTGGGGTGTGGTCCGCTCCTTTGAGGGAGTATGTCAGACCTAATCAGAACTTGGTGGAAGAGATTCTGTCGATCCTGCCCCCCCGCCCCCGTGGAGCTGGAGACAGGCCAGTGTCACCAGATGAAGTGGAGAGAGGTGCAATCCGAGCATTCAATAGTATCTGACAGGAAGGAACATAGGGTTTTGTTTAGGACAGCAACAGTTCCCATGCTATTGAGTGTAGTGTGAGCTAGTCCAACCATAGCTCCAGAGTATCCTTACAAGTGAGTACTCTATACGCCAAGGTCTCCCTATCACAGTCTTCCCTGGGCATTCTTGTGGGAATGAGGATAGGGAAGGACAGAGGAGGTCCAGGACACAGAGGTGATAGGGTCAGAGTACCTGACTTGGAACCCATCTTTCTGGATGACTGCTGTGAAGATACAGGACAGAGGGGCTTGGGACAGTGGTCAGGGAGCTTCTGGGCCTCAGACAGGACTGGGATGTTGATGTTCCTCCACCCCTCAGTTTCCAGGTTCCTTTCCTGGACCTCTCTTGGAGGGATCTGTCCACCACTTCATCCCACTTGTTTCTTTAGTTCCCAGCACCTCCCTGTGTATCAGCGTGGGGAGAGTGGGCCATAATGAATGCTAGTGGCTGGCTGGCTGGGAGAGACACTGGCTACCTCCACTAGGAATGGCAGTAGGAGAGAGACAAAATACAAATTTAAGCTGCAGAGTTGTGCTCATGGGCAGAGTGATTAATGGTTTATTGGCTTATAGAAGAGTAAATGTTGAATCACTTATTACCACTGACTATACTGACAGGTTGGAGTAACATATGGGGACAGTCTGAGGACAGGAAGCTCACTGGGAATCACTGAGGATGGAACGACAATCATTAGGACCCTGCTCCTCTCCTGGGCCAGGAGCTGCTCCATAGGGTTCAAGTTGAGAGTGGAGTGACTGCTTGCAGACTTTGGTCTCAGACGATCACTCTGTCTCTGCGTGCTGAGCCTTCTCCTGGCCAGCAGGGTGGCAGGGCTGCTCCACACACCCATGGAGAGGACAGGTCAAAGAAGCCCTCCACTGTTCCTTTCCCATAAGGAAGGCACGGCATCTGCCTGCGGAGTGGCTCTGCAGGTGGCTGTGATGCTTTGGTGAGGTTGAAGCCTCCTATTTTTGCTAGCCTGGAGTCCCCCCAGAAGTGCCACGGGCTGAGCGCTGGAACTTCCTTTCTGTCCCAGAGGAACTTGTGTATGGATGAAACAGAGAACCATGGTGCTGGACACAGAATCAGATGCTTGACTGCATGTACACATATGCCTGACCACATACACACACATGCATGTATACACCAGGGTTCATGTTCATGCATGTATATACACATAAAGAGGTACACATATGTGCTCTCAGAAACACGGCCTTAATGTGAACACAGAAACACAACACATGTGTACAACACACATACATACACCTATAAACTCACAGATGGACAGTATCTGATTAAAAAAATATTTCAGACATCACAAGGCCATAATCACAATCCTTACAGCTTTATTATTCCATTTGAGATGCATGTTAATTTACTGTATGTCAAGCCTTCTACAATGAAGCTGTGAAAATTCTCGTTATTGCAAGCCTATGAAGCGCAGAAGTTCATAATGAACACAAAATTAAGGTTATTTACAGTGTCGGTATCTAAGCTCTCTGCTATTTGCATATTAAGAAAATCACTTTTGAAGTTCTCTAATACAGATTTTGTTATTATTATTAATTGAGTCACACTATATGTGCTTGTTCTAGCAAGGGTTCTTTGTGGAAAGCATATTCATAGTTTTATGTCTTTCCTATAGATACACACTGATTCAGGTGCTATGGTATTCCAGAAGGCAAAACTTCCTGCTCAGGATTGTCCTAAATGAGGGACTTGTGCCCTCTTTAAGCCCTCTTATCAAATGATAGAAGGGTCTTTGAGTAAAAGTGCAGCCCAGGGAGATGCTGGTATGCAAACCACTGACCCAGTAGCCCCACTGATGGTTGCATTTCACTGTCCTTCAATCCTACCGGCACCGTATCATCACCATGTTGAAGGCACCTTTGCTTAAATCTCATAATTTTCATCATATAAATGGCAAGTGTTGGGTTTCCTGGGTGAGCCTTGTAAGTATTTTGTTGACATGCTGCTAAATTATCCCTTGAGGAAGGTATATAAATTTTTACATTTTTGAGGTACCTGGGATTGAACCCAAGGCTTTGCATATGATAGGCAAGTGCCCTTTTCTTTTTTGTGTTCATAGCATGATTGTGTGTGTGTGTGTGTGTGTGTGTGTGTGTGTGTGTGTGTGTTGAGTGTAGTATATGCATGTGTATGTGCTAATGTGGCTGCCTGTGCACTTGCCTGCAGTGTCCCATGGCCTTACATGCCATGTCCTGTGGGTCCACCTGCTGTGTCCTGTGTACTCACTTATAGTGTCCCATGCACTCACTCACATTGTCCCATGGGTTCACCTTCAGTATCCCCTGGGCTACTTCCAGTGCTCCCTGGACTTGTCTTCAGTGTCCTGTGGGCTTGCCTGCAGTACCCGGTGGGCTCACCTACACTCTCTCATGCACTCAGTTGCAGTGTCCTGCATACTCATGTGCAGTGGCCAGAGGAAAACATTAAATATCCCTTCCATCACTCACCAGCTCTGGTAATAGACAGCTCCATGTTGCTGGGATGAACATCCTAACCAGGCACAGTTTAGGGAAGTAAGTGATTTATTTCAGTTTATAAATCCAAGGGGAAGCTCCATCAATGGCAGAGGATGCTGGCTTTGATTCATAGATACAAGCAGAGAGAGAAGCCACCACCAGTTAGCAACATCAAAAAACAACAAATAGCAGACACGGACTGGACTGCACTAAGTAGTGGTCCTCAGAGCTCAGATATCTCTGAATACCTTTGGGCTAGAATTCAGAGTCTTCCCCAGACACAGTTTTGCTGATCCACTCCTCCAGGAGCTGTGCTAAACAGGTCTGGCTGTTCCCTGCCCTGGATGTCCTTGTCCTTTCTCTGGGAAAGATGACTCTTCTCAGGGCCTCACCTCACCCCAACCTTCTTCCTGCTGCATCAAATGCATCCTCACACAGAACTGTGCCCCGCAGATCCTGGCACGCCTTCACCACTCTGTTGGCATTCCAGTGCCTTTGGTCCTAAATGCTCCTTGAATAGATGAGCCAGCGTTTCACAGGCTGCCGATCTAGAGAAAGGCATTTAAGACTTCCTCTGGAGAATATGCAGATCAGCTCCTTTAGTATATAGTGAGTCCCCAGAGAGACTCTCTATGCCCAAGACCAGAGAAGTCAGAGCTATATGGGACCAGGGAGGGACCTGCAGTCACAGGGTGCTTGGAGGCTCTTAGGACTTGATTCTGGCTCTCACTGCTCCCTTTAGCAGCTATGAGACAGGCTCTGGTATCGGATCCTCTAGCCCTGGGACTAAGACCACAATAGCAGGAGAATGGCTCTTATCTATATGGCTTCTGAGCTGTGGCAATGGCCTCCTGGGAACATTGTGAGTGACATCTTCTCTGCTATCTACAGGTGCCACTGGCCTGTCCCGATAGTTATGTCTCACTGAGTTTCCAAACCCATTTTCCTCACTATTCTGTGAAATTTCTGGTCTCTTAACTTTACTCAGTACAAACTGTCATGAAGATTTAGAGCAAGCAACCAATGGATCAGCTAATCCTGCCCCCAATCAGCTCCTCCTGTTCCCAGTGCATCAAGCTAGAATAGTCCTGAGATCTCATTTTCTGAATGTGTTTTTCTCTTCTCCAAGTTTTCTTTCTAAGTTAGCAATTCTTTCAGTGAACACATTTACTTCTCTTGGGTCTAATGCTGTATAGCTTCCTAGGTGCGGGTGGTGGTTTGAATGTAAAATTTCCCCCATAGCCTCATGTATTTGACTACTTAGTCCCCAGCTGGTGGTGCTGTTTGAGGAGGTGCTGGAACCTTTAGGAGAGAGCCTTGCTGGAGAAAGTGTGTCACTGGTGGGTGGACCTTGAGGTTATGCAATCCAGCCCCACGTGCTGTTCTCTTTCTATTTCTTCCCTGCCGTTGTGACAATGTGACAACAGCTTCCCACTCCTCCACACTGTCCTGCCGGGGTTGAGTCTACCCTCCAGATCTGCAAACTGAAATAAACTCTTTCCTTCCCTGAAACGCTTCTGGTCAGGGATTTTGTCCTAACAATGAGAAAGTAACTGTTACAACAGATTAAGAAGAGTGTCTCCTTCCAGGGAAATGGAGAGTGTTAGTGACAGAGCACGGGACTTGTCATCCTTTGTAATATAGCAGTTCTGAGGGACACGGGTTGCCACTTCTTGTGAGGGGGACCCAGGTCACTGGTACTTATACAGTTCTTGAAATTGTCTTAATTTTGGCAAAATATCCCCACTGCAGAATTCATTATCTTTCTCTTTCCTAACTAGCACTCAGAGGCTATAAACAAAACCTCAACTCATATCTTAATTCAGAAATTCAAGAAATCAAACCACATCCGATTTTAGCTCAAAGAGACTTGTTGAGGGTAATCACAGAATCTGCTCTTGACCACATCATGAGCCGAGAATTTGCAGCTTTTAAACAAGCCTGGGTTCCTCTTGCCCATCGTAATGGACTATAAATACAGCAACATGATAGCCACATGCCGTAGACTCTGAATACAGGCACAGCATCTGGAGTCAGGCAGAGGTTGGGCAACTATATCATTGTGTTGTGCTCATAGCCTTCTGCTTCACATCCTTATTGCAAGCCACAGCTCTGAGGTTCTCTGGTTCTCATGGACTTCTTACAGGCAGCATTTCTGGGAACAATTACACATTGCTCACAGAGTCTGTAAGAGTCGGGGAGCCAAGTGGGAAGGAGTCACTCTTGGGAGCAGGACTGTCAGGATGGAGGACAATTCACTGTTGGAACATTTAACACCATTTTCTGGATCTCTTCTGTACTGAAGTGTTCATTGTTATGAAGGACTTTTCCTTCCTTACCCACCTGTTCTCAATTTGCCCTGTTTGCTAAGGTCCAATCTGAGATCGAGGGCTGTATTTTCTAATGTGGACAATCTGAGATCGAGGGCGTATTTTCTAATGTGGACTGCACATTCTTCAACAGGCAGTTTGTTACTTCTTGTAACTTAATAGATCAGGGAAAAATTGAAGGTTTTACTAGAGTTTCATAGTTTTCTACCTGATCCATAGTTAATGTTATTTCTATGCTTTATTCTTCCTTGAACATCAAATTCATTGTAGATTCAAAACTGTTTTTCAGATGTCTACTGTACTGAAGTTCTTACTGTATTTGAGCACTTGGGGACTTTCCAGAATCCCTACTACCTTTCACCTGTGCACATGTCTTTGGGGATAAGAACTAGAACCTTCCTCACATTTTCCTCAGAAGTGACTCTGGTCTGCACATGACTATTCTTTGTAATGGGAGCTGGGTGGATCCTGTTGCACAAGATGTGATTTGAGATTCCTACAGGCAAGGTGGGGAAGGGATCTAAAGGCAGGGGGGTGTCTGGTCACAGAAATGCCGAGCTGGAACTCACAGGTTTTTATTAATATGTCTCTTTAGGGTAATTGGGGTTCCTGGTGAATTCATTTCCTTTGATTTCTTTTCCACAGAAAAGATTGTATCCTGAGGATTTCTCAGACTCTTGCTTTGATTGACATAGTCACTTTTAGAAGAACTGCATTTTATGGGAACTGTCAGCTCTACTTCTGAAGGAGAATTTTATGCTTTGTGGCAGTCAGTGTCATTTCTGTCAGCTCCAGGACCAGGTTTATTGCAGGCTTATTAGTTCCAAGTGCCTGATTCACTGGCTGCATTTTGAATATGATATCTGCAAGTTTTTAACTTTTCTGCTTGTATCTCCAGCTGGGAATTCCTCACAAGACAGACACTAAAAATCAAAGTGCCAGCACGCAGCTTTCTTTATGTACCCTCAGCTACTTCTTAGCTGTGTGCACTCAGTGGATGTGAACCACTGCACTTCTTGGGGTGGGGTCCTAGTAAGTTGCTGGCCTCAGTGGAGGTTCACCCCTGCTTGGTTTCTCTCTCTCTCTCTCTCTCTCACAGATGCACACACACACACACACACACAGACACACATCTGTGACTTTTGATAAGCTTGAAGGAGATTCTATTCTATCAGTAAGTCAAAGCTAGTACCCAGCCACAGCACAGTAAAGTTAGGCCCCCGTCTCTCCTGGACCAGCTGTGTGCACAGCCATCCCTGAGGCCTGGACACATGAGCACAGAGAGGAGGTGAGGATTTCCTGGCTAGCAGCCAGAAAGAAAGGACTGTACCCTGAGAGCACCCACACCCCAGGAAGGGCTCAGGCTGCTGAGCTTGCGCTTCACGTGCACAGCTGGGTAGAGAGACAGGAACTTTCTTTCTCAGAATCTCCACATCCGGACTCAGGGTCCTGTGGCTCAGAGCACCACTTCTCTTTGCAGGGCCCTGCTGTCTTTGCTTTGTCTCAAAGTCCTGCCCACAGAGGACGATGAGCCGGGTGGCTGCAGAGAGCTGCCAAATGGATGGAAGCAGAGAGTTTGCATACTTAGGGTGTGGATGAAATTTCTCCCTTCACCTTCTCTGCACTCCAAAAGCATCTCATCTACAGTGGCGGTCTTCAGCCCCCAGCCTCACTTAGGCCTCCCTTCAGTAGCCCTGAGATTTCCTCTGCTTGCTACAGAGAATGACATAATATTTTTAAAAGTTAAACATGAGAAGCTTCTGAAATTCATATCTGCTGGTCCTAGAAGCACACATCTTAGAAGATGAATGACATGTGGCTGTATCTGTGGCTTTATGTGATGTTCCTCCACCACCCCTGGGCACATTACCTAACATTTTTTTCTACTCACAGATGCAAAATTTAGTAATCAATAATGCACAAAATTTTTAATAATTTTGCTATTTGTTACAGCTACATATAATTGTCTGTGTAAAAAGCGACTTAGGTGCAGTCCTTAAGGTCTAACTTAATTCAAGCCCAGTCAGTCCTGACGTAGGCATGTGCTCTGCATCTCTATAGCTACACAGCCGAGAGGCTGGTCTGCGGTTGTTTCAGGAAGCAGTGAGGGTGCCAGCAGACCCGAGTGGGGCGTATTGCTCGTCTTTAACCTTGCATCATGGGCTTTGCTAAACTCAATTTGCCTCACCCTGCAGTGGGTCTTGTTAAAAACTGCCTCCTTCATGGACTCCAACCTCTTCACAGATTGCCTAGTGTATAACCCCTTCTCCTTCCCCTGCACCTCCTTTTACCTTCTCCCCTCACCAACTTGAACCTTCAGCAGCACGGATGCTGTTGCAGTCAGATTCACATTGCTGTCAGAAATCTCCTGACCAAGAGCAGCTTGTGGGAGAAAAGGGTTTATTTTGGCTTATACACTTAAGGAAAAGCTCCATGATGGCAGGAGAAAATGACAGCATGAGCAGAGGATGGACATCACCTCCTCACCAACATCAGGTGGACAACGGCACCAGGAGAGTGCGCCAAACACTGGCAAGGGGAAACTGGCTATAATACCTGTTGCAGTCTGGTTTGCATTGCTGGTAGGAATCACCCAACCAAGAGCAGCTTGTGGGAAAAAAGAGGTTTATTTCAGCTTACAGGCTCGAGGGAAAGCTCCACGATGGCAGGGAGAAATGATGGCATGAGCAGAGGGTGGACATCACCCCCTGGCCAACATAAGGTGGACAATAGGAAAAGGAGAGTGTGCCGAATATGGCATGGGGAAACTGGCTATAATACCCATAAGCCTGCCACCAACAATACACTGCCTCCAGGAGTTAATTCCCAAATCTCCATCAGCTAAGGACATGGCATTCAGAACACCTAAGTTTATGGGGGACACCTGAATCAAACTACCACAGATGCTTTTGTGGATTTCTTATTTTACAGCAGGGAAGGAGCTGTCATTATTTTTAATTTTCTACTTCTGTAAAATTCGCTCCTGCTATCTAGTGGCTTTCCCCTTCCACATTGCTTTAAGAGAGCCCTTTGAACTGTCTTTACCAACATCCGCAACACTTGTTTATAGCAGTCTCAGAGGTCATGAAAATGCTTTTACCTCCACTAGATTTTAACATCATTTTTAGTCTTGAGGTAGAAGGATCATGAACCAGGTGAAGGAGCTGGTCATACAGGTGAATGGGAACCCATCAAATGCTCCTCTGGGTCCTCAGAGCCACCTCTATTCCTTAGGATTCACTCAGCACATGAAATCTCAGTAGGTGGGCTCAGAGAGGTGGTAATCGGGAGAATCTGGCAGGAAGTACACCATGCCTGGCCTTCTGTCCATACATATTTCTTTACCTCTAACATGGGCAGTGTACACCTGAGATGAGCTTTGAGCCTCCAGCTTTTTGTCAGAGAACCCGAGCTTCAAAGAAAAGTCCTTCTGCCTCCTCAGGAGACAAGTGTGGGACAACTCAGAGCTGCAACCTGTGCTGGGACAGCCCGGCCCTCGTCTACCCTGAGGAGATAGGGAAAGCGCTGAGCACAGGAGGTCACAGCAGGGGACACACAGATGAACAGGCACCAGGGTTACTCTGGATGCCATTCTTCATGTTAAGGGGTCTCCAGGGTGTACTGTGACACGGAAGGGGACTTTTCATATTCCAGAGTCTGCTGGCGCTCTGTTGGGAACAAGGGTCCGGTGAGTTTCCAGCCAATGATGTCCTCAGTGAACACTAAGCAGAGAACACAGGCACATGTCGAGCTGTTTTCCAAGCTCTCCTGGCTTCCATGTGACCCATGCACACATCCTGGCAGCCCAGAGTCAGCAGGTCCTGTCAGAGCCTGTGGTGGCTGAGACATCTGTGCAGTCCTGAGGATTGGAGAAGATGGGGTAGGGCTGAAATCAGACTCCAAAGCAGCTCAGGGAGGGCAGAGCCTCTTGGGGAGTCATCCACAGAGGGCGTCTCAGAAGGATACCTAAGCATGGCTCCCCAGAACAGGAGGAAAGCATTAGCATAGGCAAAACAGAAACAGGAGTCCACACCTGTACCAGGCAGGAGGGAATGAGCTGGCATTTGTAGAAGAGCCACAGAATTGAGGGGGAGTCAGGTAACTTTGTTAGGGAGTTTAGGGTGACTTGGCCCCAAAAGGAAAGGTACAATATCTGCTCTTGCAATCTCCACTTTGCTAGCGATCAGAGGATGATATGACTTCTTATCTCTTGCCTGAAGGAGTTCCCTAGATCTGCTTTTCCACAAACAATATGAGCCCCTCCTGGAAGGGATGTCCCTGTTCCTAGAATTTAAATCTAATCCTGACATTGTGGTTGGTCAAGTTCAGACCCCAGAGTTTGGTGCCATGGCTGGCCTCTTCCTGAGCCAGCCCCTAGCCTAGACCAAGCAGTCCTCACTCTAGCTCACCTGAGCCGGGAAGGTGAAGCCAGTAAGGTTATAAACAAATCCTGACCAGGACAAGGGCTCTCCATTGGCTGCCTGATCATCATTCATGGACCTCCAGGTTCTGGTGGGTTTCTCTTCATTTCAGCAGACTGGGCTGAGAAGAGGGATAAAACCTCTGACCTCTACTTCCATGTGCCCTCGCTAACCCTTCCTGCCCTCCACATGGCAGGAGCTCTCTGTGATTTCTTCTCTTAATCTAATGAAGTATTTATAAACCTTCTCTTCTGGTCTATGGATTTTAATTATTTAAATTCATAAGACAAGAATCCGGGGTACTCTAAATTTGTTGGTGTGTTGGTGCATTGTCAAGGAACCCCAAAATTTCCATTTCAGAATAACACCAGGCACTTGAGGGTCCATGAGAGGAAGAACCAAAGAAAAGGGAGCTGTTTGGGTAAATGGAGAGAAGAGTTGTATATGGTCCCATCTCCACACAGGGCAAGTTTGAGAGGAAAGACATAACCAGAGAAGGAAGGCCAGTGGGCAGACAGAGCCTCTGAAACTGAGGCTGGCCTGACAAAGCTCAGACAGAGGAAGTCTCCTCAGGCTGAGAGATTCCACCTGCCCTCTGTGCTGGGCTTTGCATTTGAGGCTTATGGATTGAGAATCATGTCTGATTGCATGAGTACGGCGTATAGTTGCACACACTCACATCTTTTTATTATGTCAAAGGGGGGACCTTTGTGACATTTAAAATTCTTTTTGCTTTTGCCCTTAATATCAAAGCTTGACTTTAAAATAATTGAAGCATTTGCTGAATGCATAATGACTTACTAATGAAAGGGGGCACAAAGTAGGGGCTGGTTCATATCCATCTGAATATTCCAGCCTGGGTAGACTCTGGGTGGTGACTGAGGCTGATGGGCCTCTGAGATGACAAACAGCAGTACCCAAGTGCCCTGGTCTTCTGGTAGAGGCTAAGGGCCTCTTAATGGTGGTTCTGCATAGGGCAGAGCCCCTTGTGGAGGCTTCTTCTCCCTGGAGAGTGAGAAGGGTGGACTGAGCCAAAAGGGAGCCCTGACTTGCATTACATCTTGAGACTCACAAAGCTGGAGCTGTAGAGGTTTGTCCACTGATGCTCTGGGACACGGCCTCCTCCAGTCCCTGACACACTGCCCACTGGCAATCATCTCTGTGGCTTCCCTCGACTTTTGGAGGAAATTTTCCTGGGCACCAGTGAATAGTGAAAGAATTCCCAGCAGTGACTCTGGGACAGTAATTGCCTGAAACTCAGTGTTCCTAATGTAATTCAGAGAGGCCTGCTATTCCCTTTGGCTCTACTTTCCTGTGCAGACAACTGAGGGAGTCAGGGCAACGTGGAAGTGAGGAGGAGGTCCACAAGGAGTGAGGTGAAGGCGTTCTGCCCGCTCCATGTTCTTCCACTTGCTGGGACGGAATGGTGCAGACCCTCGCCCCAGACAGATTCTGAATATGCTGACTTTGTGCTCTTTCCCATTGCAGCCCCTTCTTGTTTTGACGCAAGTTTCTTCTATTGTGCAAAAATATGCTCTGAAATTGCACTTAGAAATCAATCTCACTTTTCATATGCAAAATCGGCAGGTGTTACTGGAAGGCCAGGGCACCTCTGCTGTGGTTGCCCCCATCTGTGGCGCTGCTCAGTAGTGTCCCTACTGCTGGGGGTGAGGGGCAGAGGAATAGTTTCTCTGTGAACTGAAGTTCCCAGAAAGTGCTGCATCTACCTCAGACAAGGCTGACTGCACTGATAAAACTCCTGTGATTACAGAGAGATGAAATGTTCCAAGTCAGAGCCAGATTACGTTGGGCTTAATAGCCTTTAATAGCCATCTATTGCCCACCTCTGTGCCTGACCTAACATCCACATGACTATCAGTTCATCAGGTTCAGCCTTTTTGGAATGTACTGACAGGCCACCAGGTGCAAACCAAGGGTGGCATTTGAGGCCTATGGTTGGAGATCTCCCCACTTTGCTACATGCTGCCTACCTGAGGGTCAACCAATATATTGGAAAACTACGTTGATTTATGACTTTCTTTTGTTCAGTGACTACAAAACCTTCATGAAATTGTTAACATGTTGGAACATGGCATTTGGGGTAACCTAAATCTGTTTGCCTGGGCCATGGTTACTCATATTTTCTTCCAGAGTAAACTATCTCTTATCCCCTTTGAGGTGAGACCTGTGTCTTCTGTACCAACACTGGGGACTTTTCCAGGGACATGTGATTTATAAACTGACATGGGCACAGGGATGGGGATTACTTCATGCTCACTTGAATGACTTTGCTCTGCTCTTCCTTCCTTATGCCCTTGACCATGTGCAGATTCTGAGAGGAAGAACATCTGAAAGACCTTCATTCCCCTCCCTCTATAACAAGGGGTTCCTGAGACACTATTCTTTTGGAACCATTTCCCCATACCTGCTTGTTTCTGACTTTTCAGTTCATTCAAAAAAAATGCTACTATGAAATTAAGCAGTAAATACAAACTCCAGATGATATGGCATCTCCACCACACCTGGCAGGTTGTGGAGACATTGTGGAGAAGATGGTGGGAGGAATATTAGTGCTGCTTTCATCACTTGCTCACCAGAGAAGCTTCTTTTTTATTATTTTAAAAATATTTTTATTTATTTATTTGACAGAGAAAAAGATAGAGACAGAGAAAGAGAATGGGCACGCCAGGGCTTCTAGCCACTGCAAACGAATTCCAGATGCATGCACCCCCTTGTGCATCTGGCTAACATGGGTCCTGGGGAATTGAACCAGGGTCCTTTGGCTTTGCAGGTAAACACCTTAACCATTAAGCCATCCCTCCAGGCCCAGAGAAGATTCTTTTTGGAGGTTGGCAGATACAGAGGAGATTCAAAAGTCATCTAAGTGCTGAAAGCAAGAGGCTGTTTGATAGCTCAGCATGAAATGAGACAACTCTATCATGCCTTCCAAAGCAGGGAACACTGAGGAAAAGGGGACAGGAAGAATGAAGAGCCAGAGGGTGGAGGGGAGTACTTCGGGGAGGTGTCCTTTGGACATGAACACACTGGTGCATTTTTGACTTCACACTGGATATCATTACCTCCACAAGACCTGTACAATATTAACTTCATCAACATTTTGACATTTTGATGAAAAGAAAAAGACATAAAAGTAGAACTACTTCTTGGAAAGAGGAAGGGGTTCAGTGGCATGGGGATTGATCAAATTAAAGTATGTTCCTGTATCAAAATTGTCAATAGAAAAAGAAAAAAGAGAAAGATATAGATGAACATTTTACAAATTGGTGCATTACCAATCTTGTTTTATGTTTTATTTTATTTTTTATAATTAACAACTTCCATGATTATAAACAATATCCCATGTTAATTCCCTCCATCTCCCCACGTTTACCTTTGAAGCTCCACTCTCCATCATTATAAGAAGGAGGTACTAAGCAAGAAATTAAGCATCTTCTGACTTGTGGTCTCCCACAGTCATTGACAGGCTCTTCTGTGGGTCTTTCCCAGTGCAATGTGCATTTTGAAGTGCACAGTGCTCTAGAATATCCTTCATTTCCATGCAAGGTGTGGTGTGCAGAGTCTGCTCATCTGTAGAGAAGATCTGTAAGCCTGGCTTCCTGGTTGGACATCTAGTTCTTTCTATAAGAATTGATACCAGGAGTGGTAGAGACCTCCTCTGCTGAATCCAGGTATTCCCATGATTCTCTTTTTTATTTATTTTTTGGTTTATTTTTATTTATTTATTTGAGAGCAACAGACAGAGAGAGAAAGAGGCAGATAGAGAGAGAGAGAGAGAGAGAGAGAGAATGGGCGCGCCAGGGCCTCCAGCCACTGCAAACGAACTCCAGATGCGTGCACCCCCTTGTGCATCTGGCTAACGTGGGTCCTGGGGAATCGAGCCTCGAACCAGGATCCTTAGGCTACACAGGCAAGTGCTTAACCGCTAAGCCATCTCTCCAGCCCCCCGTGATTCTCTTGATGACGACTCTAGTAGCATCATGGCAGCCAGGTTGATGACAATGGCAGTGGTGACAGATGTCATATCTGAACTGTTGTGTACGCTGCCTCCCTTGGAGACTTCCACTTATGTGGACAATATTCTATTATGGCCCATATTTTACAATAAATGTGGGTCTTGGAGAATACATTTTTGTATTGAACATGGTGTTGCAGTTACTTTTTTGTCACTGTGACAAGCATCCAATCATAAGCAGCTTTTGGGGAAAAAGGTTTATTTCAGGCTTACAGAATTCAGGAGAAGTTCCATCATGGTGGAAGAAGTTGGCTTACTTCCGTAGTAAGCCACAGCAAGGAGTTAACAGCCAGGGCCTTTAAGAACAAACAGCAAGGTCTCACATCGGCTCTATACATCTGATGGGACTGGATTAAAGAGCCACCTCCACTGACATGCCCTTTGTAGCAGGGATCTACCCATTTGAGACTTAAGTAGGAAGTTTACTCTTGATCAAAAATGCCTGATTCAATGAGGCCATGCATTCAAACCACCACATTCTATCCCTGACCCCCATAGATTCATGGCCATCTTACAATGCAAATTGTGCAAAGTCCACCTTCAAAGGTCCCCATAGTCTTTATCAACTTTAACATTGTTCAAAAATCTAATCTCACCTGAAATTTAAGACTGTGTCTTAACTGTGAGTCTTGTGTAAACCAAAATACAAGTTACACACTTTCAATACATAATGGCACAGAGTAAACATTTCCATTTCAAAAAGGCATAAAAAGGAGAGATGGACCAATGTAAAATCAACAACCAGCTGGCAAACATCAAACATCTGCAGTTCCAAGTCCAACATGCATAGCTAGAGATTCTAACTCTGCCTCTGCAGCTGGGCTGCTCATAGCCTCAAGCCAGCAGCTCTCCATGTCAGTCATTCTGTAATTCTATTATATCCAAAACATCTTTATGACTACACTGTAAACCATGGTTCATCTTCACAGCTCCATATACTGGCCTTTTTGGTTTCCACACAGGGATTTCAACTCTGTTTCTCATTGTTGCATCTCAGAAGTGGCTCCTAGAACTGGTTCATATTCATACAATGCCTTACTGTGGGTCTCCATACACCTATTTCAACCCTGTGTCACATTGCCCAGGTAACATTTCCAAAAAACAAAACCATGTTGCACATCCAATGACCCTTTCCAGCACTTGTTGTATTCCATAGTACTAAGTGGGTTGCCAAATTTGTTTATCCAGGGGGCAACAAAGCTTGACCTTGAAGAGGATATTCCTTCAACAGTCTTCCTTCAATCCACCTCCATTCAAAATAATTTGCATGGTTTTTAAAATTGTTTCTGTAAGTGTATATTTTTCAAAGGTCATAGTCTTATTTCTCCCCTACCCCAGTTCCACTTATTCTGAGGGCTCTTCTCAGCGGAGTTGTTGATCTTCACTGTTGAGTAACTAAGGCTCATTTAATCTCTGTAGGGCAGGCTGTACCTCAGGCTATTCCTACCCACACTGTGGCTCTTAACATCTTCTCGCCCCCTCTTCTGACACTTTTCTCTGGTTGTACATGAGGCCTGCTCAGTGGGAGAGAACTCATATCTGGTACTGGAAACCCAGTCAGAATCCCATGGCTAGGAAACTCACAGACTCCAGAGAAGCCCCCACTGCTCTCTGAGTAAGACAAGTGGGCTTACATATTAAAACTTCTCTCAACCAGGCTGGAGAGATGGCTTAGCAGTTAAGGCCCTTGCCTGCAAAGCCAAAGGACCCAATCTCAATGTCCAGAACACACATAAGCCAGTTTCACAAGGTGGCACATGCATCTGGAGTTCCTTAGTGGTGGTGGATAGAGATCCCTGGTGTTCTCTGTATCTATCTCTTTTTCCCTATCTCTCTCATCTGCCTCTCTCTCAAATAAATAAAATTAGAATATTAAAAATTATTTTAAAAATACTCTCTCAAATAACTATGCATATTCTCTTTAATCCAAACTGCTCTCAATCTTTTTTGGAGAATCTGCTTTATTTTATATATGGCAAAGAATTTTCATTCTTTCTACCTTGAGCCTTCCATGTCTCACTCTCAGGGCATCATTTCCATGGTTCCAATGCAAAGTAGTTGGCCTACCCTTAATGGTGGTAATCTTCTTAACAATTGCTATTTAAGTAATCTAAAACCAGTCTCTGTCCCAGTAACTTCAAACTTGCTTGAATTCTGTTCTATACCTTCTGTCAAGCACACCAGTCCATTACTTTTAAGTTCAACTTGCTCAAACTCTCAGGGAATGATCAGAAGAACACAACCAGCCTTTATATCAGCAGCCCAATTCCAACAATGTTCTCTCTTAACCTTTTAAAAAGTTCATAAGCCAAGCCTTCACAGTCCACAATCCTCTTGGCATTTAGAATTTTTGAACTCACCAGAATATCCCATCAAGCTCTGCTTATAGCACTGCAAAGTTTCTCCAGTCCAAAGTGCCAAGTAAGCCCTTGCACATGCCTCCCACAGTACACTCCAAAAGGCCGAAACACACATGGTCGATTCATTGCAGCAACAACTCCATTTCTCAGTGGCAGTTTTCTGCTGTAGTTGCTTTTTTGTTGTTGGGACAAACATCCACCCATAAGCATCTTATGGGAGGAAAGGGTTTATTTCAGGAATTATTAAGGAATCTAGGGGAAGCTTCATTATGGTGGAAGGATTATCATCTCAGATGAGCTGCCCACAGAGAAGTGTGCACTGTCTGGACACAAAGAAATTTTTAAAAATCATGAAAATTTGTAAAGGAAACATCTGGTTTGTTTTGGGATTGCTTAGAGTGAAGGAGCTCAGATTGCTTCCACTGTTGTACATGGGCCTTGGTCTCCTTGTCTTCCCCATTCTGAAAATTTCCTGTAAGCCATCATGGAAACCAAAGTCCACTCCCTTGACCTTTCTTCCTCTGGTGACTGCAAAGTTACAAATTCCTCACAGTGGCTTCCATAAGACCCCAGGGCAAAGCTCCAAGCTAGACGCATGTGAATGATGCTGGCTGGTAAAATGCCTTCTATAGCAGTGATCGGTGAGTCAGTGCTGGCTTTCAGCTCATTCTTCTTCCAAGGAAAGTATTCCAAAGAATGTATGCAGCACCCACGACTGTGCAGACAGTGGGCGAGAAGAACATCACTGTGGGGTCTGATGGGCCCTTGAGACACATGGAGTCTTTCCTTTGGTAAGTGTAGTGAGTCACCAGAGCTTGAGAAGACACACATGCCAGCAGCATGCAATGGGTATCTGGACTGCCCGTGTTTGAGTGATGGTGGTCTGTTTTTGTCTAGGGGACGGAAGCTATGTGTAGTGTTTTGAATGCATGCCCCATAGACATAAGCATTTTTACTAAGATTAAACTTCCTATGTAAGTCCCCAGTGGGCAGATCCCTGCTACAGGACTGTGTCCCTCAGGGCAGATATTTAATTCAGCCCTACTAGGTGTGTAGAGAGCCACTTTGAGCTCCGGCTATTTGTGCTTGTGGGTGCTGTCTCCTGTCTCTCTGCTATGGAACTATGAAAGTGATCTGCAGAGACTGGGGCGTGGGCATATGTTCTTCTTCTATGGGGGTTTTGTTGTTCACAAATGCCTTCATAGTTTCAAAGTAAAAGAAGGGGGAAGATGGCATTAATTGACATTATTAGCAATAAATATCCACTTGGCTTAATGTTTTTCTACAACTCCTGTATATGAGCATGTCTGATGTACTAAACAGTCACTTCAACAACCAATGCCAAGGTCATTATGGGAGGACTTGTTTGGAAAACTGAAGAAAGGACCTTCCGTCGTGGCATCTGGACAGCCTGCTTCTTTCCTGGCTAGCCTAGGACAGTTCAGGACTGTGTCCACACATGGATGAGGAAGTGCTGGGAGGGAAGGATGACCATGAGATGTCTGGTTAAGAGCACCCCTGCCTGTAGAGTCCACAGGCCATGGCCTTCTGCTGTCCTGCCCCGTCAGGGGCCCTTTGTGTTCTCCTGCAGGAGACACAGCTGGGGTCGGCCTCCAGCACACACACTGAGATGTGTGTTTCTTTACTTCTTTGTGTATCTTTTGTTAAAGAATCCAAATGAAATCATGCCATGTGGAAACAAGCATCATGTACAAAGGTGCTGTTATAAATAACTTGAAAAGTAGATAAAAATTTAGGTGAAGCATACCATTCTTTATTCTTCTACTCCTACTTCCCAGATAAACTTTACAGCAAGAGTATCCTGCTGCACTCCATCTAAATCGACTTAATGACAGAAGGGATATATGTATGCTTAACACTGAAACATGTGTAGGTCAGCAAAGAGAAGAAGGGATCTGCTACTGTTGATATTTGGCGTGTACCCATCTAAGTACTGAAAAAGAGACTTCAGGGAAACATTTCATGGCATGTATGTTTAGATTTTTTTTTTTTTTTTTTGGTTTTTCGAGGTAGGGTCTCACTCTAGCTCAGGCTGACCTGGAATTCACTATGTAGTTTCAGGGTGGCCTTAAACTCATGGTGATCCTCCTATCTCTGCCTCCCGAGTGCTGGGAGTAAAGGTGTGCACCACCACACCCAGTATTTTTTTTTTCACTTCGTGTGGCTTGACCATCTTTCTCACATCTGACTTACTTTTTTAGACAATGGAATATTCAGGAGCTATAGGTTGTTACTAAAAAATTTTCAGTGCTAGGCATGGGATACCTTCCAGTGAGTTGTTGGCCAGGGAGGTCCCTGATGACCCCAAAACACTACAGGCCATTGCCGAGGCCTGTGGTTTCCCATCAGGAATAGATGGTAAGACCCTATTGCTGAAGACTCCACATACTTAGGCTGCAAGGCCACTGAGAAATCCTGCTGGAACTGAGCTGATGCCCTCCTCCATGTAGACTAGCTGACAGAAAGCTGGAAGAAGTCATTCTGCATGCAGCTCAATGGGAGAGAGAGAAATTATCAGTGAAGATAATCAACAGTGGACACTGCAAGCCTTATATTTTGCCAGCCAGGCCAAATGAGCCAACAGGTGCAATAGTGGCACGTCTGTCATGTTGGAAACCAACTGCCCTCTAATTTGACTGGAGGCCCCCTCCATGGGAGGGAATACATCCTTGATACTGAAAACCTACAACAGGGGTAGTCATGAGCCCTACGGGCTGTAATGTCTGCTGCTCTCTGGATAAATGTATATACTATGCTCATCAAATTGCCCATTAAGCACTTCTCTTAATGTTCATATCTATGTATTATTGTTACTCTCACTCTTGGTAGAGAACCTTCTCTTTTCAGGTGGCAGTGACCTTGAGATGACTCAGAAGGAATCGTGGTGCTGGGAAGAAGTGACCAGAGTGCTCAGCACTGCAATATCTCTATCACACCTTCCAAGGCTCAGGGTTTAATGTGGAAGAGGTGGCGGAAAGAATGTAAGAGCCAAAGGGAGGGTAGGACTCCTTACAACATGCTGCCCCCAGACACAAAATGGCCTGGATATCCATGACCTCATAGTGTCTGACACTACCTACACAAGACCATCATAATAGGAGGAAAAGATCATGACATCAAAGTAAAAGAGAGACAGATTGAGAGGGGGAGGGGATATGATGGAGAATGGAGTTTCAAAGGGGAAAGTGGGGGGGGAAGGGTATTACCATGGGATATTGTTTACAGTCATGTGAGTTGTTAATAAAAAAAGAAGAAAGCAATTAAAAAATTCAGCTCTCATTTTAAAGAGAATCATTTAGTTCATTCTTGAGCCAAATATGAGTAAGCATATTCTGAGAAAATGAATTCAGGTTGCTCCAAGATACACGCTCCAATGTGCAAGTGGTTACATAAGACTTTATTGGTTATAAAACAAAGAAAGCCACAAATCAAAACATTTGCCAAATATTTTGGTTGAAATTATAGGTAGGCAGGTTATAGCTGAGTGAAAACTCTCTGCCAAAGGTCTCAGAGCCCACCTGCAGACCTTCTCAGGCTTTCGATTGGCAGGAGCTAGTGATCTGCTGAGAATGCATTTTAAAGGCTTTTATAGTCACAGGGATGTCATTTTTGACACAGGGTTTGGCAATGAATTGCTCTCAAAGGGACTAAAAATAGTCCAAGATAATTTGGTTCTGGTCTACAACATTTTAGCTTTCCACAGTGATGAGATTCAGTCATAAGACTTTGTAGAATTGCTAACACAGGTGTTAACTCTAGTTGACATGTCAATAAATACATATCTTTATTTTCTAGGTTAACAGTTAACCAATACAACAGGATGTATTTAATGAGTCACACTGGCATTTAGAATTTCTCTTTTTCCACAATTGAAAGTAATATATAACTATATAAATATGTACATATATGTAAAGACATGCCTTACTAATGCATTTTCCTTTCTTGTTTTTGTTTGCTGATAGTGTCTAGAAAAGCTACTATTTTGTAGGCTTTTGGTATGATTTGGTGAAATTTATAAGTAAGACAAGCCTTGCTTTTTATATAATTGTTTTATTCCTCATCCATTCGAATTATTTTCTCATTGTCTGTTTCAGTGTACTAGATGGAATTTTCAGGATTATGTTTCCATTAATGATACTAGGCCTCCATGTTTGGTTCTAGATTTCAATGATTTCCCATGTCTAGAATGAGTTAAGAAGCTATGTTTAGTCAAGATATTTTTATTTGTTCATTTGTGTGTGCACATGTGAGAGAAAACTTGAGTGCACCAGGGCCTTTTAACCCTGAAAACAAACTAATTCCAGATGCATGTGCCACTTTGTGCATCTGGCTTTATGTGGATACCAGGGAATATATCTCAGGCTGGTAGGCTTTGCAAGCAAGTGCCTTTAAATACTGAGTAATTTCTCCAGCCCCAAATTGTAGACTTTAAAACATTGGTCCATGCCATTGGATTCATGACCTCACAGTGACTGTCATAACCTCATAAGACCCACACAGAACTGAATCAACATTGTGTCATAAACGATGGAAGAGGACATGGCCTCATCCCTTCCTGAAGAGTAATTGGCCGTTGATGGTGTCTCGGGAGTGGGACACATTTTCTACTGTGGCGTGGTTACTGGTAGGACCCACATGTTCTGGTCAATAATCCCCAACTTGTGCTTATGCAAGCACCCATAATTAAACTCAATGGGTCACACGCACATATAAGACAAAAAAGGCCTACTATTAGAGGAGGGACAGGTTGGGAAAAAGAAGGCATTCAGTGGATGGGTTAGGAATGTGGGTCAATAAATCAACATAAGGGAGGGGATCATAATCAAAGTACATCATGTATGCATGAAGTCAATAAACTTAAAACTCAGTCATTAACATCAAAAATTGAAGATGTCACTGTATAACTTGGAGAGAATATTTATAAGCATTTTAGCTTATGCATTATATGAATTATACTTACATCTTTCTCAGTGTACAACCATCCTTGTAGTCTTTGGTAAATTTTATTTGTGCATAATGCTATTGTGTGTACTTTAGGTCCAGATCAATATAATTAAAAATTAATGTTCTTTGTCTACGTTATATCAGGTTCTGTAACAATTCCTATGTTGGTGTGGTAGTTTGGATATGTGGTCCCCGTAGACTCAGGTGTTTTGTTAAAATTGAGTTTGTGGTTTCAGCCCCCTAGCAGGCAGACTCCTGCTACGGGGTAGGGCGGCACTGGGGGACATGGAGCAAATCCAAATTGCAGGCTACAGGTATACAGAGAGACTTGTGAGCTCTGGGGCTGTGCTTTCTGCTTGTTATTGGAGTTTGTTCCATGCTCGGTTTTTCTGTTTGCTTGAATTATGAAAGAGAGCCAGTTTCTTCTGCCATTGGCGGAACTTCCCATTAATCTGTAAGCCTGAAATAAACCTGTTCATCTTCTAAACTGTGTCCTTTTGGAAGTTTGTCCCAGCAGTGTGGAGCTGACTACAACACTTGGTTTCACCAATGAAATCAGAAAGTACCCCAAAGAGTGCAGACATCATTTGTTCCTTTTTCTATTACCGTCAGAGAACCCGTACAGCTGTCTCCCCTTTCCCGGGCCCAAGAGCTCTTCTTTCTAGCATGTCCAGCCCATGTGTCTTCGTGGTTTGTGTCTTTATGCTTTCCTGGAAGACATACCTGCTGATGTGGAGGCGTGGCAGCTGGCTGTGTGCTCCCGCCCGCTCTCCCCGCCACGATGAAACCTCCTGAGAACTGGAAGCAGGAAATGAATCCGTCCCTTTCATAAGCTGCTTCTGGCCATGTAAAAACTACAATATTCATGCTGCAGAGAATAAATAAGTCATCAACAACAAAGGCTACATGGCAGGCAGTGGGATCCGCAGGTTGTTTAGAAAGGAGATCGGGAAGGGGCTGGTTGGAAGAGCAACGCTGCTGCAGAGCTGTGAGCAAAGTCAGAGTAGCAAAGCTGACACAAGACACAAAGAGGTGCTCTGTAGAGAGAAGGGCAGGTGACACAAGACACAAAGAGGTGCTCTGTAGAGAGAAGGGCAGGTGACACATGACACAAAGAGGTGCCCTGTAGAGAGAAGGGCGGGTGACACATGACACAAAGAGGTGCCCTGTAGAGAGAATGGCAGGTGCACAGTGTGGGGGTGGGGGTGGGGGGTGGGGGAAGGAGACAACACTTGATCAAGCAGTTCCCACCATTTCTAGGACACTCACCATACAGAACCTGTCCACCCTGTGCCATGTGCATCTGCTGGTTTATTCTCATTGTAACCCTGAGAACCAAGTAGCACTGTCATCACCTCTACGTCCAGAAGCGGATTAACTGTCTCATGTTGGACAGTGGTGAGCTACATTGAGGGTTGAAGTCAGGCAGCCTGCCTGTGGCAGCATGCTTTGCTGCTCAACACTTTTCCCTCCTTAGTGCTCTTGTCCTTGGGTATGCTGGGGCTTCAAGATAGCAGCCTCCACCCCTAACATCTCTCCTCATTCCCTGGCTGCCTTCCTCCTTCCCTGGCTTCTTTGCTCTTGCCTGTGGAGAAGAGAAAGTGAGGAAAGGCCCTCCTGTGTCTGTCCTTGACGGCTCAGCAGAAGCCAGAAACTCTGGGGTTTCGCATGCTAACACCTCTAATACCTGAGGTTGCCTGATGTTCCTTCTCTTTTGCAGGACTCATGAACTGCACTATTTCTTCCATACTATCTACTGGGAACAGTTTGTGTTTTCAGAAATGAATCTGAGTGTCGCTAAGTGGGATGATGGAACCCACATGGGGTTCATATTGGGAGATGCATATGGTGTGGAGGGAGGGGCAGAAAAGATGAAAACAGCATCCTCAGGGACCACACCCACCATACCTCCTCAGAGACCACATCACTACACTTGGTTAAAGATCATACCTACTATACCTCCTCAGAGAGCACATCACTACACTTGGTTAAAGATCATACTTACCATACCTCCTCAGAGACCACATCACTACACTTGGTTAAAGATCATACCTACTATACCTCCTCAGAGAGCACATCACTACACTTGGTTAAAGACCACACCTCCATACCTCTTCAGAGACCACATTCTTACACTTGGTTATAGACCACACCTACCATACTTCCTCAGAGACCACATCCACTATACTTGGTTAAAGACCACACCTACCATACTTCCTCAGACCATATCCACTATACTTGGTTATAGACCACACCTACCATACCTCCTCAGAGACCACATACACTATACTTGGTTAAAGACCACACCAACCATCCCTCCTCAGAGACCACATCACTACACTTGGTTAAAGACCACATCTATCATACTTCTTCAGAGACCACATCCACTATACTTGGTTAAAGACCACACCCACCATACCTCCTCAGAGATTACATTTACCATACTCCTCAGGGACTATACACCACATTTATCACATCTCCTCGGTGATCACACTTACCATACCTCCTCAGGGTCTGCACCTGGCCATGCATTCTCAGAGTGAACCTACCACATCACCTCAGGAGCCATACCTTTTTTCATGTGTACTTCTTTAGAATCCTGTAGAATTATTCCCTTCCCTGTGATGTAGATGAGGGGACTGTCTGTCTAAGAGATTATGGTACCTTCTAGAAGGTCATATCACTGGGGAGTCAGGTTCCAGGCAATTGAGACTCAACATCTAGACATTTTTCTATAGCTCCACACCTCGACCCATACCAGCTCCAGGTCATGGGTATGATAGAAACTGTGGGATTAGGGAGCCTCTCCTGCTTGGCCCTTCTTGCCTGGATGGAGTCATCCCTGGTCTGGCCCTGGCCCTCTCTATTTGGATGGGGTTAGGGCTCCCCGGGTCACTCTTGATCATAGTCCCTCTTATTTGTGTGTGTGGTGGGGATGGGTTTCCTTATCCCTGTCCATCTCTGAGTATGTTTGAAAATGCTCCGTAGACAGTCCCTGCTGTAAAACACTCAGAGCCCAGACAATTCTAAAGTAGGAAGAGAGAGGGCTGCCTACCTGCCCAAGTGAGGCCAATGACAGAATGATCACCAGAGGCACGGCCTGTATCTGTGTTTCAGATTGTATCACAACCCGTGTTCAAAGCTGTCAAAAGATCAGCTCAGGGTGAAAAGTGCTGCCTATGGGTGCCAGATTGAGAAAAATAGCATCTAACAGAATTCAACTTATTATAACAAATGAACACATCACTTTGTGCGCATGTACCAATAGTGATTGCCCCTGCATTAGTGAGCTCTTTATTAGATTACTTAAAAGACAACAGTGTTTGTCATTAGCCTCGCCATGAATCATTTGAATAATGTATGTGGCTCCTGAGCTGAGATCCAACCTTAAAGCTTGTGGTGATATATTTTTGCAATAAAAATATCAAGTTCATTTAAACAATAACTTTTTAAAGCACTGTCTCTCTCCCAGTGGATTTGCATTGATCAGATTATGGCAAGACACTGGCTGTCATGGTTGCCTCAATGAGTTCTGAATATGGGCAGAGGAAACCATTACCCCATCCGCGCTCGGGCCAGCTCTGAACTCACAGGCCTCAACTGACCCAGACCAGTAACAGATTGCGTCATAAAGCTACAAAAGGACAATTATAGTTGGAGGCACAGCAAAGGCTGCACTGAGATGCACTGAGATTTTAACTTAGTGAGCGTTGGTCTCAGGAAGTGAGCATTAGAGCCGGCTGAGCTGTTCTGATCAGGTAGTCTTGCTCTGACTCTGGGAAGTGACTTCTGACCTCCATACTCCCTCTGCCCAAGGAAAGCAGAGGCAGTGGACCTGGGGAGACTATATGCTGTGGATTATGACATTAATCTTGGGAATGGATCCCAGATGGTCTGCTGGATTCTCAATCATGTTGATTCTACCCTCCACTCACTGCCCCATTCTAAGGCCTGGCCTGGCTGGGAACCTTGGACCAGGCTGGTACTGTGTGATCTTCCATGTGTTCACATCTTAGAGCCTCTGTCCTGGGCTGAGGAAAGGTGCTGGCAATTCCAGGAGTGACACGCCCCTGAAACCTCAAAAGTGGCTTAAAGACAGATGACTAATGGGGCTCTAGATGTTGGAGAGCTGGGACATATGAACTCAGAGGAGGGAGGGTGGAGGCCTGTGTTCACTGCTTCAAGTCCAGGAGCCCTGTATGACACTTGCCCCTCCCCCCCCACATTGCTGCATGCTGTAGAGAACTCATGCCCCGGCGCTTCTTTAAACAAGCACCGTGCATGGCTGGCTTAGGTCAACAGAAACTCATTCTGTCCCAGTTCTGAAGAGCAGATGTCTGGAATGGGGTGAGTAGGACCAGCTTCCTCATAAGGCACCAAGGGGACCTCCTCCTGCTTTTGGGGGTTGCGGCTCTCTGCTTTTGAACTCCATCTTCACTTGACTTCTCTCTGTCTGTGTCTTCTTATCTGACTACTGTAAGGCAGTGACCTTCAAAGTCAGGGTCCCCAACTGATACAGAATTATCTCATCTGAGAATCCTTAGCTCAATTACAACCATAGAGGTTTTTTTTCCAAATAAAGTCACATTCACTTAGAAATGGTGGGTGTTATTACTAAGCTCACTTGTGGACAAGAGAGCTAAAACATGCCAAGGTGAATTGCTGAGAGGGAAGTCGTCTTGTAGAGTGAAGACTATTCCTTGATAACTGTTTTTCTAGTATACTATCTTCTATTAAGTTTACTTCATAAACTTAGCTTTTGTAAATTTTCAGTTCTAAGTACATTTAGTATTTTTAGAGTTACTCTAGCTATCATATTCACATTCCTTTAAAAGCTCCTCAGCATACACCTCCTGTTTTAAGCCCCGTCTGCTGGTTCTGGAAAGTTATGTGAGAATTGGCTCTCTTTCCTGTGTTTCACATAACCTGGAAGCTTATTTTATTGATTCCTTACAAGTCTTGGGATTCAATTTTCATTTGACTCATAACATCATTCATGAACAGGAGTTCAGTTTGAAGCGTGACTGGATTAGTCGCTTTGCTGATTGCTGAGACCACATACCTGGTGGGAAGCAGCTCAGGGAAGGAAAGCTTTACTCCAGCTTCGGTGGCGGTGGCTTTGCTCCACTTCATTGAGGTGGAGAAGCAAACAGGAGCAGCAGGAGGTGGCTGTCACGCTGTGTCGGCTTGAACAGGAGATGAGGCTGGCTTATAAAACCTTAAGGCCCACTCCCAGTGACCCATGAGCTTGTGACCTTTCCCGTTCAACCCATCACAGTGGCTTTGTCCTGAGTGCAGCTGAGCCGGTGTGGGAACACAGCTTCCCTGTGATAGCCAAGTTGCCACTTTTTGATCTTTGCAGTATTTGATCCAGAATGGGGTGAGCAGAAGTTTCAGATTTTTTTTATTGGCACAGCTTTGGAAGAAAAAAACATGGAATCTAAGTACTCCAAGAAAACATGGTATCAGGAGTTTTCCTTGCAGCCAGCTTTTTGTCTACCTCTGTTTCCTAGAGAAGTTTGAGGAAGTGATGTGTTAGTTCCATAGAATTCTGAGCTTTAGTCTGTCTTATTTTAAACCTTTGTTACTTAATGGTGTACAGCATTAAGGTTATGGACTTGCCCTTAATTTTTTTTGTGATAATATATAAGGGGGTCATATTTTGATGTCTTAGTGTCAGTACTAATCAATCAAGCTGAAGGTCAACAAAAAATATGGGAGTGGGCTAATCCAAAACTCTTCTCAAATGTTACCTAGGGCAACTACAGTTGTGATAAAAAGAGATGGGCAAAATTTTTTTTAATATTGTTTTTGTTCATTTTTATTTATTTATTTGAGAGTGACAGAGAGAGAGATTGAGAGAGAGAGAGAAAAAGGCAGATAGAGAGAGAAGAGAGAGAATGGGAGCCCCAGGGCTTCCAGCTACTGCAAACAAACTCCAGATGCCCCCTTGTGCATCTGGCTAACATGGGTCCTGGGGAATCCAGCTTTGAATCAGTGTCCTTAGGCTTCAGAGGCAAATGCTTAACCACTAAACCATCTCTCCAGCCCCAAATTTTTTTAGCATATGATTTTTTCATATCTTGGGGGCAGTACTAGGCAAGGGCTTTCCCAGTGAGCCACATCCCAGCTCAGCATATGTATTTTTTAAAAAAATTCATTTGTTTACAATTTTAATTTTTGTTTATATTTATTTATTTATTTGAGAGCAACAGACAGAGAAAGAGGCAGATAGCAAATGGGTGCACCAGGGTCTCCAGCCACTGCAAACAAACTCCAGATGCATATGCCCCTTGTGCATCTGGCTTACGTGGGTCCTGGGGAATTGAGCCTTGAACCAGTATCCTTAGGCTTCATAGGCAAGTGCTTAACTGCTAAGCCTTCTCTCCAGCCCTGCATTTTTTAACTATAAATTTTTCCTGGCAGGAGAAACTTTATAAGGAAATGAAGTCCTAATCAACTGGAAAGCCGAGTGTTTTAAGACTTCATTTTTAGGACAAACAGACCGGCATGCAGAAGGACAATTGGACATGTGGGTGTGGTCTAACGGTTAGAACTTAGGGGGACTTAGCCAGGCCTGTCTGTGGTGGCTCTGGGTCTTCAGATGCAAGGATGTGGCTTTCTTCTCAGTACATGGGTGACACCTTTTGCAGGAGGGTCTATGATGGCCACAGGGGAGAAGGCTAGGGAGAAGTGAAAGTGGCAATCCTGCTTCTGCTATTTTCTCAAGTACCAAGATGTCACATTTTGGGGTAGCATGACCTCAATCCCTCCATCAACACTCTGGGAGCAAGGTGGAGGCTCACTCTTGTGAGGCGTGAGTAAGCCCCATGGGAACAGTGTGGAAGCTGAGCAGCTCCGTCCAGCTGTGGCTCAGCTTCCTATCAAGATCTCACAATCATCCCGATCAGTAGTCTTTTCCTTTTATTTACTACGATTTCTTTCAGTGCTGAGGTGGAAACCAGTGCTTCATACATGCCAGGCAAGTGCTCTGCCATTGCGCTACAACTCCAGCCCTGCTTTTAATTTTACTTTGGGATGGGGTCCAAGTTCTTGGGGAACCAGGTAGCCCTTGAGCTTGAGTTCCTCCTGCTTCAGCCTCCCAAGTAGCAGATGACACGACTGTACCAGTAGGACCAGCTACTTTTTCATTTTTATCTTTTTTTAAAATTAATTATTATTTGGCTTGTGTGTGTATGTGTGTGTTAGGAAGCATGGCTTGGATTGGCAGACTTTGAAAACAAGTGCCTTTAACCATTGAGCAATCTCTCCAGCCCTTTGCTTTTATTTCAGTTGTGAAACGCTATCTGTGCTTATTCCTGGGGTTAGGGCTATTGTTGGTTACCTGTGCCCTATGAGAAACGATGACGTCAGGGTTACTGATGGTTTCATTTCCCTCAACACCACCATTTTCATCTGTTCAAAAGCCTCTCTTTTAGCTATTTTGGAATGTGTAATTTAGTACCAGATGATAGTCACCCTTCTGAGCCTGGAACATAGGAGTCACCACTCCCCACCCTGCTGACCTTTGGTTCCCACCATTTCCTTTCTCCTCCTCACCCTTCCTGGCCTCTGGTGGGACATTAGAGCTACCCCCTTCCCTCTGGTTCTTCCTGGCCTCTGGTGGGACATTAGAGCTACCCCCTTCCCTCTGGTTCTTCCTGGCCTCTGGTGGCCACTATTGAACTCTCCTCTTCTATGACGTTGAACAAAATTCTTTCTTGTTAAATGAAATCTTGTCTTTATACTTAAAATGTACAACTTGATTTAGATGTAGTGTGTGAATTCATCATGGACTTTGTTTCTGTATTTCAAGTTCCATTTTTGTTAGATGGGCTTTAGTAGACAATCAGAACCATCTGTTATCACTGCTAAGAACTTTCTACAGTGAGCTCACATGGCCCTCTGCAACAGTTAGTGTCAGTCTAGCCTGGAGTGAGATTTTAAGTGAGGCATGAGCAGTGGAGGGCAGGGCTCCTGGATCATATCCATGGGTCTGTAGCTGGTCTGGCATTCCCAGACAAAGACGGATGGGAGAGATCTTTCATGCCCACTTCACGAATGTGAAATCCACGTTCATAAACACACTGATGTGTTTCACAGAATGTTAAATGTGTTCTCAGCCCTCGTGTGTTCAAAGGGTGAGACGTGTGACAGTTCATAGTGGCGAGTAATCATTTGTCTTTGAAATGTTTCTATTTACCGAGGCTACACACTTGAGGAATGAAGTGTCCAGGTCTCTGGAGTGGATCAATGTTGCAGAAGTGGTTTATTGATCACACCCATTGCACATGCGGGCAGCAGCTGAGCTGGCTCCCTCCTTGCTCCCCGCTGCCTGTGGCAGGTGATGGCGACAGGATGCAAGTGAGCGCACCTGGTTCAGGACCCCGGGCTCCACAGCATGCCTTGTGGTGCTCATGGTGCCCAAGGCCTTCAGAGCCTGGCTGGCAAGATACTGCATGAGAGGGTCAGTGAGGAGCATCACTGTGTGGAGTTTCATGTGGACTGACGCCTGCATCGCCGAGACATGTGAGAATTTCCCTCCCTCACTGGGGAGGATGGTGTGTGGTGTTTTCAGATATTTTAAAAGCACATGCCCGAGTTACTTTAATCTCAAAGACAAGGGTTGTGCAGGTCTCAGGAAAATAGGAGTTTTGTAGAAACCGTCTGCCTACTCCCAGCTACCTTCAGAGCTTTCCTGTTGAGAAGCATTCACTCCTCGGTTCTCAGAGCACTGCAGACACATTTGTCCCTCGGCTCTCAGAGCACTGCAGACACATTTGCCCTCGGTTCTCAGAGCACTGCAGACACATTTGCCCCTCGGTTCTCAGAGCACTGCAGACATATTTGCCCCTCGGCTCTCAGAGCACTGCAGACACATTTGCTCCTCGGTTCTCAGAGCACTGCAGACACATTTGCTCCTCGGTTCTCAGAGCACTGCAGACACATTTGCTGTTCGGTTCTCAGAGCACTGCAGACACATTTGTTCCTCGGCTCTCAGAGCACTGCAGACACATTTGCTCCTCGGTTCTCAGAGCACTGCAGACGCATTTGCCCCTCGGTTCTCAGAGCACTGCAGACGCATTTGCCCCTCGGTTCTCAGAGCACTGCAGACATATTTGCCCCTCGGTTCTCAGAGCACTGCAGACACATTTGCCCCTCGGCTCTCATAGCACTGCAGACGCATTTGCCCCTCGGTTCTCAGAGCACTGCAGACACATTTGCTGTTTGGTTCTCAGAGCACTGCAGACACATTTGCTCCTCGGTTCTCAGAGCACTGCAGACACATTTGCTCCTCGGCTCTCAGAGCACTGCAGACGCATTTGCCCCTCGGCTCTCAGAGCACTGCAGACGCATTTGCTCCTCGGCTCTCAGAGCACTGCAGATGCATTTGCTCCTCGGCTCTCAGAGCACTGCAGACGCATTTGCTCCTCAGCTCTCATAGCACTGCAGACACATTTGCCCCTCGGCTCTCATAGCACTGCAGACACATTTGCCCCTCGGCTCTCAGAGCACTGCAGACGCATTTGCTCCTCGGCTCTCAGAGCACTGCAGATGCATTTGCTCCTCGGCTCTCATAGCACTGCAGACACATTTGCTCCTCGGTTCTCATAGCACTGCAGACGCATTTGCCCCTCGGTTCTCAGAGCACTGCAGACGCATTTGCTGTTTGGTTCTCAGAGCACTGCAGACACATTTGCTCCTCGGTTCTCAGAGCGCTGCAGACACATTTGCCCCTCGGTTCTCAGAGCACTGCAGACGCATTTGCTGTTTGGTTCTCAGAGCACTGCAGACACATTTGCTCCTCGGCTCTCAGAGCACTGCAGACACATTTGCCCCTCGGTTCTCAGAGCACTGCAGACACATTTGCCCCTCGGCTCTCAGAGCACTGCAGACACATTTGCTCCTCAGTTCTCAGAGCACTGCAGACGCATTTGCTGCCTCTGGGTCTCAGAGCACTGCAGACACATTTGCCCTCGGCTCTCAGAGCACTGCAGACCACATTTGCCCCTCGGTTCTCAGAGCCACTGCAGGACACTTTGCCCCTCGGCTCTCAGAGCACTGCAGACACATTTGCTCCTCAGTTCTCAGAGCACTGCAGACGCATTTGCCAGTTTGGGTCTCAGAGCACTGCCAGACACATTTGCCCCTCGCTCTCAGAGCACCTGCAGACACATTTTGCCCCTCTCAGCTCTCAGAGCACTGCAGACACAATTTGACTCTCGGCTCCTCACCGAGCACTGCAAGACGCATTTGCTCCTTGGTGTCTCAGAGCACTGCCAGACACATTTGCCCCTCGGCTCTCAGAGCACTGCAGACGCACCTTTGCCCTCTGGCTCTCAGAGCACCTGCAAGACACATTTGCTCCTCGGCTCTCAGAGCACTAGCTCACCGACACATTTGCTCCCTTGGGTCTCCAGAGCACCATGCAGACACATTTGCTCCTCGCTCTCAGAGCACTGCAGCACACATTTGCTCCTCGGCTCTCAGAGCACTGCAGACGCATTTGCTCCTTGGGTCTCAGAGCACTGCAGACACATTTGCCCCTCGGCTCTCAGAGCACTGCAGACGCATTTGCCCCTTGGCTCTCAGAGCACTGCAGACACATTTGCTCCTCGGCTCTCAGAGCACTGCAGACACATTTGCTCCTTGGGTCTCAGAGCACTGCAGACGCATTTGCCCCTTGGCTCTCAGAGCACTGCAGACACATTTGCTCCTCGGCTCTCAGAGCACTGCAGACACATTTGCTCCTTGGGTCTCAGAGCACTGCAGACGCATTTGCCCCTTGGCTCTCAGAGCACTGCAGACACATTTGCTCCTCGGCTCTCAGAGCACTGCAGACACATTTGCTCCTTGGGTCTCAGAGCACTGCAGACACATTTGCTCCTCGGCTCTCAGAGCACTGCAGACGCATTTGCTCCTCAGCTCTCAGAGCACTGCAGACACATTTGCTCCTTGGTTCTCAGAGCACTGCAGACACATTTGCTCTTCAGTTCTCAGAGCACTGCAGACGCATTTGCTCCTCGGTTCTCAGAGCACTGCAGACACATTTGCTCCTCGGTTCTTAGAGCATTGCAGACACATTTGCTCCCATGAGACTATGCTGTGAAAAAGTGATGAGAAAGTATTTTTGCCATGTTGAAACTATATACTAATTTTTGTGTGGGTGCATGTGTTCATGTTCGTGTGTGTGTGTGTGTGTGTGTGTTTGCACATGGAGGCCAGAGGACTATCTTAGTTATTGTTATCAGGACCTTCCCATTTCTTTTTTATTTTGAGACAGGTTCTCTCACTGGGCAGAAGTTTGCCAGTCATCTGGTCAGTGAGTTCCAGAGACCCTCCTATGTCCATATCCCCAGTGCTGGGGTTACAAGTGAGTGCCACCATGCCTGATGTTTTTGTGTGGGCTCTAGGGATGGACCTTAGGCCTTTCTGCTTGCATAGCAGGTGCTCTACTGACTGAGCCTCCTTCCCAAGCCCAGTGTCGTAGCATTATCATAGATCTTAAAACAACTAGAGCCTCTCAGGTGTGCCCACTACATGGTGTACTGGGGCTAAGACTTTGAGAAAGCCTGGTCGAAGGATTCAGCTGTTTTCCTGTGGTGGCAGTGATCCTTGTCGCCAAGTCACTGAGCGCATTCCAAAGCACAAAGACAGCAATTATCATTTTGCCAATGTCCTCTTCATTCATTGGCCTTGGACAAGGACATTTAAAATTTTTATAATAAAGTATCTAACACTATAGACAGAATACTCAAAAATTTTTATTTATCGTGTTTGGAATTTTGAAAACCTCATGTTGGGACCAGAGAGATGGCTCAGTGGTTAAGTGCACTTTCTGTGCAAGCCTGAGGGCCTGCAGGCAACCTGAAACCTCCCAAGTTCATATCTCCAGAACCCACAAGAACAGCTTGGCATAGCCATGCATGCCTGTAACCCAAGTGCTGTAGGAAGCAGAGACTGAGGAATCACTGGAGCTTAAGAAAAAGGCAAGCCATAGGATCAGTAAGAGACTCTAGCTTAGACAAGAAGAGGGAGGAGTGGTGCAGTAGGACACCCAGCTTTCCACTCTGACCGCTACAAGGGAGGGCACCTTGCTGTAGGTAGGTACATGGGGGTGGGACAAGGGCACATACCTATGCAAACCCTCCACAAAACCCACATTACATACATACACACATGCAAAAAAAAGTCTCATGTTGTTTCATTCTCAAAAAACTCTTGCAATTTAAAATCTTTAGACAAAGTATGTTACTACATAGCCTGAAAACTAACCAGATTTCATAATTATTAAAATAAAAGCTTTGTTTATCAATGCCATAGGCAGAATTTCAGACCAGATATACCCCACAATATGATGAAAATTATTTTCTCCTATACTTAAGCTGGTAAACCCCACAAGTTATCCTTTACTGAGTCTGTCATTCTGGGAACCACAGTCTTTTTAAAAAGTTATTTATTTATTTGAGAGAGAGACAGAAAGATATATTGAAGGGGCACATTAGGGCCTCTAGCCACTGCAAACCAACTTGAGATGCATGTGCCACCTTGTGCATCTGGGCTGATGTGGGTACTGGGGAACCAAACCTGGGTCTTTTGGCTTTGCCAGCAAGCATCTTAAACACAAAACCATGTCTCCAGCCCCAAATATTTGTTTTCTTTTATTTTACATTATTTCTTGACAATTTTCTTTTCTTTCTTTTTCTCTTTTTTAAGGTAGGGGTCTTGTTCTAGCCCAGGATGCTTTGGAGTTCACTATGTAGTTTCAGGTTGGCCTTGAACTCACAGTGATCCTCCTACTTCTGCCTCCTGAGTGCTGGGATTAAAGGCATGTGCCACCACGCCTGGCCAGAATCTTTACTAAACATTTACTAAACATAGAATATTTATATTGTATTACCTCCATGGTGAGTTTACAATTACACACACACACATTTCATTATAAGTGATGTTAGTAAAGCCTCCTTTTCCATCCAGGAAAATGTGTCTCTACTTTTGCCAAGGGCACTCTCACCCTCCCTGTATTGTATGGAACAGAATTCTCTTGCTATCCTTTCGCAGGACCTGGCCTGAGTTCTTGTCCTCCTGACATGGCAGCTGGCAGAGGAGACCCTTACAGACCAATGGCCAGCTTCAGTGTGGGTGATGTGGAGGCTGGGCTGCTGTGGGTGAGGGTTTCAGGTCTCTTGGGAGCCTGAGCCGGAAGCCTAGAGGGAGGGCTGTTACAGGATGGAGAGAGGGTTCACACAGGCTATGTGTGATCAGCTGTTGCCACCTGCTCCCATTGGAGGAAGCTTTGGGCTTCTGAGTGAAGCAAGGGATTCCTTCCAATCACCTTCAACCCACTTCTGGGGACCTGGAAGCTCCTTCCTCACTTGGACTTTGAAGCATGACCATCTGTTAAGATGAGCACAAGATGCTTCAGAGGCAAAGCAGGCTCTGGGCATGCTTCTTGTAGCACCCACAGCAGCTGGGTGCCACGAGCTAAGGATCTGACCACTCCTGCCCCTGGGAAGCCACGAACGGGACTCTACCACCACAGGGGGCACTTTGAGGGGGTCACGGTACACCACGTGCTGCCCCTGCCCATGTTTCCTCACTCAGTTCTAACTCTCTAATTACTTGTTGCCCAACTGCAGTGGACCATGGCTGCACCTGGCAGAGTCCTGGAGGTTCCCTGTCTCTGTCTGCCCTTCAGTTCCCCTCTGCGTCTTTGTGTGGCCCTCGCATGTTCTCTTAGAAAATGAAGTTCTTTCATCACTCTGATGCCTCCTCAAATGTAGGCTTCCACTGGAACATTTACAAGCATACAATAACAGTTACTTTGGGGTCATAGTTTGCCTGAATAGCTTTCATTCATCTGTAATTTTATTTTTATCTTCAAAGTCAAAGCATTTAAAGGACATTTGTGACTCTGTAAACGGTCAGGACAAACAGGTAAAGATGGAAGAGAACAACAAAACCAAGCAGATTAATCACTCGCCTTTTCCTGATGTAACCCTCTGACATGGCACAGCATCTGGTCATTAAAGGAGTCTGGCATGTGACGTGTCTGAGGTTCCCTTGTCTGTCCATAGACCATGTGAGTTCCGGTCTAATCATCAAGGCTCCCCACTGCAGGGCCTCTGTGGCAGCATCTTCTGGATTGCAGTACATGGATTTAGGTAGGGTATCCACGGGCAGGCTTCTTCCTCAGTGTGCAGCACACAGAAGGTGCTCCATGAAACCAATCCTTTCTTGTTTCAGAGGCATGCCCTCTTTTCCCTCATGGCCTGTGTGTAGACACTGAGCCTCCATAGGTGATGCTCATGGAGTTTGCACACTCCTCTGCAGGGCACTCTACTTCCTAAACATTTCCACTGGAAGCTAAACTGGATTCCATTACTATTACAGGTCGGTGGAGGCCACTCATCCAGTTCCTTGTATTTGCATAACAAAGTGGGGGATCCATTGTCATGCCCAGCTGGCCAGCAGGTCCTACCAGTTGCTGCTGATTGGTTGCAAATCAAAGTTTGGGGATATCTGAATGTGCCTTAGTGAATCAAGTTCAGAATTACAGGTTATCAGCCATTCCTTGGGGGAGAAAATAGATATTGTCAGAACCTGGCAGGAAGCACCTCGGCTCCCTGAGATGCAGATCTGGAGCTGGGATGCAGGTCCCTGGCAAGGTGCCACCTATCCTTTCAATATGGGAGACAGGCAAGAGAAGTTGGTGGGCTTGTCTCATGTCAGACAACTCTGATGCAGGGGGCTGTGCCTTAAATTCAGGCAGCCAGACTTGAGGCTCTGGGATCTTCTATTTAGTACAAATGTACTGCCCCCTCCTACATAAAATTATAATGATCCACTCACCCCAATTAAATAGCTCCCACAGCCATCACACAGACAAAGGGGTGCCTGTGAGCAATTGTATCCTCATTTTCCTGCCTCCACAGGGAGGAGATCTCCAACTCTAAGATTAAAAATAGCCACACTCTGGGGAGGGGAGCTTTTGCTTCTAGCTGGTGTGGAAAACACAGCTTAATCTGGCCTGGGAATACAGAATACCATTTACCATTCTCTTTTTTTAAGCTTTTTTATTTTATATTTTATTTATGAGAGAGAGAGAAAGTGGCAGATAGAAAGATGATGGGTGCGCTAGGGCCTTGAGCCACTGCAAATGAACTCCAAGCACACGCGCCACCTTGTGCTTCTGACTTGCATGGGTCCTGGGGAATCAAACCTGGGTCCTTTAGCTTTGTGGGCAAGCACTTTAATTGCTAAGCCATCTCTCAAGCCCCACCATCCTCTTTTAGGAGGCCTCTCTGATCTCCAGTATGCTGCTCAGGCTACTGCGGTGAACCTTTCCTGGTGGCCCAACTGTCCTGGCAAACAGCCCTCACCCAGCCCTCACCTCTCACCTCTTAGCGTCCTTCTGGGTCTGGCCTGGGGCCTCTCTTCCCTGGCCCACTGAACTGTTGTGAGGGGCACATGCACAAGGAATTTCACCATAGCAGATGCTGCTGGTAAGAGGCTGGAATCAGGGATTTTAGATTAGAACAAGAGTGAGGGCAGGGGCTAGTCCTCAGCTTTCCACCCTTTCAGTCCTAGACCCGAGGAATCATGTCTGATTCCAAGGAGAAGTCCATGGGAAGTGTTCAATAAGAAATGATTGTCATGAGCTGCCATTCTAGCTCCCCAGAAGCTGAGGCAGAAGGAACCCAAGTTTAGGACCAACCTGAAACCTTATGGAAACCTTGTCTTAAAACTTTTAAAAGTTTTTTCTTTTAAAGACTTGAGATGTAGCTCAGCAGTGGGTGTGAGACCCTGGGTTCAGTCCCTGGGACTACTATATATAAATAAAAATATAAATATAAATATAAATATATAAATATAATTATAAATATAAGTATAAATATAAAGATAAAAATAAAATGTTTGTGTGTGTGTGTGTGTGTGTGTGTGTGTGTGTGCGCGCGCGCATGCACATATTGAACATGAGCCCATCAAATTCAGCTGCTGACCAAGTGTGGTTTTGCAGCTTCCACAATGATCATGGCCCATGTACCACCACCTTGGCCATGGTGAAAAGGGAAGGAAGACTTCTAGCATCAGAGCCACGGAGAGTGGGTGACTGATGACATTTGGTTCCTGGATCTGTGGAGATAACAGAGCTCCACATATCTCATGCAAATATGGAAATAAATTCCATAAGCACTTGATCTGGACATTATTAGTTATGTAGTTGATGGAAATTAGTTTTACATACTGGGCATGATGGAGTTAGCTTTCTAAACAGGATAACTTTTCCTTGCTCAGATCAAATCTGTCTCGTAAATCTCCCACCCCAGAGAGCATCTTTCCTGCAGACAGATGTGCTGTTCTTTGTAGACAGATATTCTATCCTGCAGCACAGGGACCTTCTAGCTTAGGCAGCACCGCAGAGACTCTTCACCCCAACCACATGGAATCTTTTCTGTAGTTAGAAACTCTGATCCTCAAATGAAAATGGTCTGACAGATTAGAAGGAATCTGGGCCATGCCAGCCCTGGACCCTCTGTTTACTAAGCCTGTGCAGATTTCAGTTCTATTAAAGGAACCAGCCAGTTAGTGTGTGTTTGCACTGAAACAGCAGTCCCAGTGGCCCAGGCCCCACATAATAGGGGACCTGGCAGGCTCCAGAGCTCTCAAGGACAGCAAGGTCCACCTGCACAGGGCGGGAGGCTGGGAGCCTGGGACCTCCATCCAGAAAGAGGGAGAGGTGAGTTCTGTGCAGTAGTGCCTCTGTAGACTCCTTGGAGACCCAAGCTGTATCTCCACAGGGCTGAGTCAGGGATAGATGTCAGCTGAGGTTAATTCCTCAGCACCACTGTGAAGCAGGTCTGGCCCATCAGAGAGAGCTGTCCAGAAAGCCAAAGGTTTCTGAGTTCCAGGACTTTCCCTCAGGTACCCTCACCCAACCCCAAAATCCACCCAGGTAGAACTTTGCGGCACATCTCTGCAGCCCCATAGGATTAGTGGGATAGACACTGCAGGCAATATCAAGGGGACTTAGGTGTCATGCAGCAATGTGGCTACGGACCTGCATGACAGCCAAAGACCTTGGTGGTTTCAGGTTCATGTCATACCCAGAGCCCATGCAGACTTGTACACTTATACATTTACATCCAGATGACCCCCTCCCCCCACCACACATGCCCTGATGATGTCGTCCCTGCTCTGGTGACTTCCACCTGTGAGATACCAATCAACAGACCCTGGATGTTCAGATTCTAGCACTGTACATCTTCAGAGTGATGGAGGTCATAGGCAGGAGGACTGAGCAGGCTGGAGTGGCTGCTGATGGCCGCATGTCACTCAGTGCAGAGGACTGACGAGGCAGCACATGCACTGGGCACTGGACTGGTGGATGTGGGAGGCATCTGCACTGCTGTGCGTGTTCTCTGTTGCTTCCTTGTTTTCCAGAACTGCTGACCACACAGGATCTCAAAGGGCCAGGCCATTAATTTTCAGTCCCTCTGCCCTTTCTCCTTTCGTTATATTTTCTTTTCTTTTTTATTCTTTATTAGTTATGTACATACTCAGTGTGTAAACAGCCATGTTGGTGCCATCGTTAGCCTCTTCCCTGTCCTCCCCGCTCCATAGGGACCCTCTTCGTTAGGGATTGTAGTTCATGCATTGTAGGGGTAGCCATCAGTTATGGGTAAGAGGCAACGTCTCTGTGCATAATGTCTCAACTCGTGGCTCTAACAATCTTTCTGTCCCCCTCTTCTGCAAATTTCCCTGAGCCATGTTGGGTTCTTTTTAGGTCTACTTCAGTGATGAGGTCTTAGGAGCCTCTGTGTCTCTGGATCTCTGCTTTGGTAAGAATTGAGTATTCTCTGTGTCTATCTCCTTCACCCTTGTGCTGGTACCAGGTTTACCAAGAAAGCAGCATTCCTGTTCATTTCCCCAGTTACTCTTGGTTTCACCTGGGGCCCTAATGATATGTGATGGGCTGATTCTCTCCTCATGTTCTGCATCCATCTGAAAAAGAGAAGCAGATTCTTCAATGGAGAGGGAAGTCAGCACCAGATAAATGGGATAACCATTAATATTTTAGAGAGAATTTTGTAAGTGTAGGCCCTCTTTTAGCTCAAGATTGGTAGGAGTTTGATATTGGAGAGTGAACTTGTTGTTTGGATATGGTTCTGACTTGTTTCCCAGTTCCAGCTATGGGTTCCATTCCACTGAGTGTCTAAGAACACTATTTTTAAAAATTGATAAAAATGAAGAGCTGGTTCTTTGAAAAAGATAAGCAAGATTGATAAACCCCTGTCCAATATGATTAAGTAAAGAAAAAGAAGTCTAAAATAAACAAATCATAAATAAAAAAAAGGAGAGGTCACAACAGATGCCAATGTAATTGGAAGAATCATCAGGGCATACTTCAAAAACCTCTACTCGACAAAATTAGAAAATCTGAAAGAAATGGATGAATTCCTAGCCACATACCACCTACCAAAACTAAACTTCGAGCAGATTAATCTCCTAAACAAACCTATCACATCCATGGAGATTGAAAAGGTAATCAAAAACCTCTCCCAAAAGAAAAGTCCAGGACCAGATGGCTTCTGAGCTGAATTCTACCAAACCTTCCCTGAAGAACTGAAACCATTTCTCTCAAACTGTTTCACATAATCAGAGATGAGGGACTCCTCCCTGACTCCTTTTATGAAGCAAGCATCATCCTAATACCAAAACCAGACAGAGATGCAACAAGGAAAGAAAACTCTAGGCTTATATCCCTAATGAACTTAGATGCAAAGATACTGAACAAATCCTTACAAACTGAATTCAACAACACATCAAAAGCATTATCCACCTTAATCAAGTAGGCCTCATCCCATGAATGCATGAATGGTTCAACATATGGAAATCAGTAAATGTTATACACCACATAAATACATTTAACCATAAGAACTACATGATCATCTCAATTGATGCAGAGAAGGCCTTTGACAAAATACAAAACCACTTCATGATCAAAATGCTGCAAAGAATAGGCATGGAAGGTTTATATCTCAACACAATAAAGGCTATATATAAAGCACCTAAAGCTCAAATAATACTTAATGGGGAAAGACTCAAGGAGTTCCCACTGAGATTGGGAATAAGACAGGGGTGCCTACTCTCACCACTGCTCTTCAACATAGTACTAGAAGTACTAGCCCAAGCAATAAGACAGGAAAAAGAAATAAAAGTGATTCAAATTGGAAAGGAAAAAGTCAAGTTAACCCTATTTACAGATGACATGATCCTATACATAAGTGACCTGAATTTCTCCATCTCAAAATGTCTAAAGGTGATTAATTCTTTCAATAAAGTGGCAGGATACAAAATCAATGCAGAATAATCAGTATCCTTTTTATATGTAAAGAGCAAATATACAGAGAAAGAAGTTAGTAAGACTGCTCCATTTTCAATAGCAGCAAAAATTAAATACCTTGGAATAACTCTAACCAGGAAAGTGAAAGTCCTATATAATGAAAACATTAAAAACTCAAGAAAGAAATTGAGGAAGACTTGAAAAGATGGAAAAATCTCCTATGTTTCTGGATAGGTAGAATTAATATTGTGGCAGTGGCAATTCTACAGAAAGCAATATGCAGATTCAATGCAATACCAATAAAAATACCAACATCACTCTATTGTTCTTCACAGAGATAGAAAAATTGATCTCAAAATTCATATGGAATGGCAGTAGGCCTTGGCTATCCAAACATATCCTCAGCAAAACAAACAAACAAACAAACAAGCAAACAAACAAACACCTCTGGAGGTATCACCATACCTGATATAAAGCTATACTACAAAGCCATAGTGACAAAAAACAGCATGCTACTAGCATAAGAAGAGAAGAGTAGACCAATGGAACAGAATTGAAGTCCTGGGCCTTAGGTCAATTAACCATAGTTATTTGATCTTTGACAAAGGTGCCAATAATGCAGACTGGAGAAAAGACAGCATCTTAAACAAATGATGTTGGACAAATTGGATGACTATATGTAGAAAAATGAAACTAGACCCGCTCATCTCTCCATACACAAAAATGAAGTGCAAATTGATTAAAGATCTTAATATAAGACCTGAAATTCTTCTTCTACTGAAAGAAAAAATTCGAGGCACTTTCCATGACATAGGAGTGGGGAAAGACTTCTGGAACAACAATAACAACAAAACAGTGGCTCAAAAACAATCACGAAATCAATGGAATCTCATAAAGCTAAAAAGGTTTCACACAGACGAATATGCCAGAAGCAGAGCCAATAGATTACCCAGTGAATGGGAGAAAATCTTTGCCAGCTATACCACTAACAGAAGCCTAATATCTAGAACCTAAAAAGAACTCAAAAAACTAAACAATAAGAAATAAAGCAACCCACTCCAAAAATGGGACAGAGAACTGAGCAGGGACTTCTCAGAGGAAGAATTACAAATGGCTAACACACACTTATGAAAGTGTTCAACAACCCTAACCATTAGGGAAATGCAAATTAAAACAACCATGAGATTCCACTTTAATCCAGTTCATATATTCATAGAGCTGGTTTTTATTGTGGAAGGTTTTCCTTTCACCATCTATTATCAGGGATACTTTCACTAGGTACAGTACTTTAGAATGGAAGCCATAGATTTTTAGACTTTGAAGTGCTCCATTCTTGGCCCTTCTGGCTTTAAGAGGTTCCACTGAGAAATCTTAGGTTAATTCACATGGGATTGCCTTTGTATGTAGTGAGTTATTTCTCTCTTGCTGCATTTAGCTCCCCCCCCCCTTTCTCTGTTTTCATTGTTTAGAGTTTTAACTATGATGTGCCTTGGAAAGTTTCTTCTTTGGTCCTGTCTGTTTGGTGTTCTGTGAACTTCTTGTATCTGGAGTTTTCTCTCTTTTGAGAGAGTGGGAGAGTTTTCTTCAATAATTTTGTTGAATATGTTGTCCATGCCTTTGGCCTGAATTTCTTCCCCTTCTGGTATACCCATGATCCAAATGTTTGGTTGTTTTAAGGTATGCCACAATTTCCTCATGTCTTGTTTGCATGGCTTTTTAAACATATAGAAGTTTTTGTACTATGAAACCATTTCTTCTGTTCTGTCTTCCAGATTTGAGGTCTGTCCTCCACTTGACACTGATCCCTTACCGTACCTGGTTGAGCCGACTGTGGGGGACTCACTGGCACCCCTGGTGGCTGTTTGCCAGATATTCCCATGCTCTGTCTGGGGCAGGGAGAGATGTCCCAAGGGGGCATCCGTAGGCAGATCCCTACATTGGGAAGGGGAAGTGTGTGCTTGGGGGAGGGAGAGAGGCACTAGGCTCCACAGACCCAGCTGGAACTTGGCTCTGCAGAGGTATCTGGTATAGGGGCGTTGGTGAGTGGAGGCAGCCAGCAGCCCAGCTTGGCATTGTAAGAGGAGGTGGCTAAGCCCAAAACATCTGTCAAAGCAGGATGTGTGATGGGAGGGTGTCCCACTAGGTACAGGGAAATGGAGTGGGAGCACAGGCCTCAAACACTCTGTGTCCCTTATCTGCACATGGGCCCCAAACATGCCACCCACCTCACCCACCTAGAGTGTACTGGTCCCAATCTTGCAGGCTCCCTGAATGCACAGGCCCCATACATGACATGTCTCTCGCCCTCCCAGAGCTCACAGGCCCCAAAGAATTAGGCCCAAATATGCCAAGCATCTCACCTGCCTACGGGGGACAGGACCAAAATACTCCAAGCCCCTCACGAACCCAGAATGCACAGGCCCCAAACACACTGGCACCCCATTGCACAGGCCCCCAAATCTGCTCCATTGTTCTCTAACATGTATTGTTGATGAAAAATTTATTCTCCAAGTTATTCCTTAGGTGATCCACCTTTCTTTGTAGTGGGTTTAAAGCTATGTCTTCATTCTGAATTTGTATTTTAACTATGATTAGCTTACATACTTGAAGGATACATATCTTTAGTCAATTCTGTATACTTCTGTTATTAACATTTTATATGCTATTTTTTCGTTATTTCTTACTTTTTTCCTTCTGAAATTCTTTCCAGCTTGTGGTTGGTGGCATTGAGCTGTCATTCCAGCTCCCTGGGAGGCACAGTGGTAGGAAGATCACAAGTTCAATAGGCGGGGTGTAGTGTGATTTTAGAGCCCAGTATGAGCAAGGCCTGGACTGAGTCTTCAGTACCACCAAAAATAGACCAAAACCCCCCGTTACTTATTTGTTCTTTTGGTTGGATTAACTTGAAAGATGCATCCCTGCATCGTGTTCTACTTTCATAGCATCTACACTTGAGGAATCCATCACAGTTTTGATTTTATTGACTATATTATTTATTTCCAAAATTTAGTTTTGGCTGATTTTACATATATTTGTTCCTATTTCATTTCTTCCCATTTTTTGTTTTATTCTCTCTTAAGTAGAAACTTTGTATGGACAAACCACTCTCCTCCTCCCTGCCCCTGTTCCACTGAAGGTCTCCTCAGTGAGATTGCTGGTATGCACTGTGGGGTTATGAGTTATGAGTTGTGAGAGCAGCAGTCAGTCATTGTGGTAATGGGGTGCGATGCCTATGGATACTCCTTCTCACCCTGTCACTCTTACAGTCTTTCTACTCCCTCTTATTCAAAATCCCCTGAGCCTTAGTAGGTGTGTTTTAAGTTGGCTTTAGTGTTGCACTCTCAGAAACTTCTGGATTTCTGTTTTGATACATTCTGGGTGTCTTCAGTATCTCTCACCATCACCCTGACAGGCTTGCCTTGAGAACAGCACTCTTGCTTAACTCATCACTTCCTCTGTGGTTTCAGCTAGACCCTGGCTAATGTGTGAGAAGTGGCTTATCTTCTCATAGGGAGTCAGCATTCTTTTCTTTTTACTCATGTTGAAAGATTTTGGTTGTCCTCAGTTTTCAATGTTTTCTATAAAAGTAAAACAGACTCTCCAATGGAGAGTGAGGTCAGTATAGGTTGAAGGGGATAAGAATAGTTAATTAGAGAGATTTTGATGGGTATAGCCTATCTTTGGTCCCAAAACTAGTGGGAGCTTCTCAATGAAGTCCATGATCCACATCTCTATAGGATTCTGACCTGGTTCCCAGTACCAGCCATCCATTCTTCTCCACTGACTGGGTCTCCTAGTCAATCAGAGAGCCACTGGTTGTTGTGGAGCCCTTGTAGGTCTTTCCAACCAACAGGTCAATGTGGGGTGTAACCGATTTCTGGCAGTGGGAGTTACAAGCCAATTGTTTTAGAATTAGGCTTTATCTGACCCTCTCCAGGGTCCTTCTTTCCAGATGGTCTCCCCATACTCCTACTGAGGGTTATATTGTGATGAGGTTTGGGAGTTCAGGAAAGTTTTTGAACCCCAAACCCTAAGTTTGTGTTTGTATTTAACCAAAGAATTGGGCAACCAGACTTAGAACGATAATTATTAAATTATTACATTTATTGAGGGGAGTATAAAACCAAGGAAAGGGAAATGGATACACTTATGTGGACTGAAAGCCCATGTAATGGGCCTGGAAGAAACATGAAAAGGGATTTATAGAGAAAAGGGAAGAAGCTGCAGAGAGCTCCTGTCCTGTGGAGAGCCCATGTGGGAGTAGGAGTCAGGGGAGACTTACCAGGACTTCGAAGTTCAGGAGAGATGATTGGGCAGCAAAGAGACCTTATTTTCCCTGGTAAATGTCTATTTATAACCTTAGTGTGGTGGGCCTTACCTTCAGGCTCAGGGGAGACAGAGAGAGGGCTGATTGGTTTGGGTAGGGGCTGGCTCAAGAAGAGGCCTTCATGATGCCAAGTTTTGTGGCTGAGCTTAAGTAGCCACAATGTCAGGATGATATTTAAATTCTAGGAAAAGGAGAACTCCCTCCCAGGGAAGAGCTCAGATTACTCATGGAAAAATAGGTTTAGGGAACTCCTTTAGACAAGAGATAAGAAGTCAGGTCATCCTTTGATCTTTAGCAAAGTGGAGACCACAAGGGCAGGCTCAAAGACATTCATGATTCTTACTTTCAGAGTCATCACCCTAACTGCCTCTATATCTTTTAGTCTGTTGTGCAGGAGAAAAGTTTCTATGGTACTAATTCATTTTGGCTTTGGTTTTGTATATATACCACCAACCCCCCCCCCCAATACACCATCCTGTTTCTAACCCCCAAACCCTCCATCTCTATTATTTGTCCCTTAAGTTGCCTGTCAGGTGTGTCTGCAAGTCAAATTGTTCCAGGTTAGAAACCAAATATAAGGGAGAACATGTCATGTCTGCCCTTCTGTGCTTGTGTGAGTTTGCTTACTATGATTTGTTCCAAGTCATCCATTTTCCTACAAATTTCGTTACTTCATTTTTCCTTACTGCTGAGTAGAATTACATCTTATATATTTATCACATCTTCACTAAACATTTATCAGATTATGGGCATCTGGGTTGATTCCACAACATAAGATCCGAATCTCTTAAACAACAGAAGAAAAAATGGAAACTTTCCACAAGGTAGGAGTGGGAAAAGACTTCCTGAGTAATGCCCCAGTAGCTCAGGAAATTAAACATTCACTCAACCTGTGGGATGTCATGATACTAAAAAGCTTTTTCACAGACAGACCCACCATGAACAGAGCCAACAGACTACCCACAAAATGTGAGAAAATCTTCACCAGCTACCCCACTGACAGAAGCCTACTATCTAGAATCTGCAAAGAACTCAAAAACTAAGCAAAACAACAACAAAAAAAATCAAAAAATCTGGGTGTGGTGGTGCACACCTTTAATATCAGTGCTTGGGAGGCTGAGGTAGGAGGATTTCTTTGAGTATGAAGCTGCCCTGAGACTACAAAGTGAATTCCGAGTCTACTCGGGTAAGAGCTAGACCCTACCTTGAAAAAAAAAAAAAAACCACAAGAAATCCCCCAGAAACAAAACAAAACAAAATCAAATTATCTACTCAAAAATATGGGCACAGATATGAATAGAGAATTCTCAAAGGAAGAAATACAAATGACTAATACTCACTTAAAGAAATGTTCAACATCCTTAGCCATCAGGGAAATGCAAATTAAAACAACTATGTGATTCCACTTTACTCCAGTCAGGATGGCAATCATTAAAAAAAATAAAACCACAAAAAGTGTTAGTGAGGATATGTGAAAAGAGGAACCCTCATTCAGTGCTAGTGGGAGTGGAAACTTGTACAACCATTGTAGAGATCAGTATGGAGACTCCTGAAAAAGATAAAAATTAATCAAGCATCTGACCCAGCTATTCCTCTCCTTGGCATCTACCTGAAAGACTCTACTCTTCACTTGAGTGATACTTGCTGTATTCAAAATTGTGTCATGCTCTCTTGTTTAATTTGTAATGGGCATTATATCCAATCACTAGGTTTTTTTTGAGAATCCTGACAGTAATCATTTTAACATAATTTTATTCTCTTCTAGAGAATGATTTTTATCTCAAGTAAACCAATGCTGTAATTATTATTTTGGTTGGCTACAATTTTAACTTTCACATTTCCTAAATTTTGTTTTTGGAAAGAATGCTTTAGATCATTTTGTGGTTTCTTCTTTTATTGTTTTGTTGCTTGTTTATCTCTCTTTGGTACCAGCCTTTTTAGAAACACTTTGTCTCTGGATCGTCAATTCAGAATCAAACCTCTAAGGATAGCTCAGCCGTGAGCTGATGTTGAGGCTCCTGTGGGTCCCATCACAAGCCAGAGATTTATTTAGCTTCAGGTCAGTGATTCCTTCTGTTTTTCTGCCCTTTTGCACATTTTCTGGATGTACTCATTCACAGAGAATGATCAGTGGGTTTGTCCTACAAGTGGTGGGAGACTCATTCCATACCCTGGCTGCAATCCTTGTCTTATATCTGCTTACCACTTTATCCATGGAGGGAATTAGTCACCTTGGGTCTGTGTGAACCTGGATGTAGCCCCCATCCCCACCCCCAGTCCATCCTGTGTTTCAGTCCTGCTTGCCTTAAAGCATGTCTGCTATTTTAACAATTATTTTATTTTAAAATTTAGTTTTAATTACCTTATTCATTTTTACGTATGCATGTAGGAGTGCACATATACCATGGCGTGCATGCGGAGGTAAGACGACTTCAGGGTGTTGGTTCTTCCTTTCCTCCTTGTCTGAGACTGGGTCTATGGTTTGCCACTCTAAATTCCATAATAGCTGGAATATGAGCTTTGGGGTCCCCAGTTTCACCTCCCACTGCTTTAGGCACGCTGGAATTTCATATTCATGTTCTATTTGTGTCTGGCCTTATGTGGACTCTGAGGATCCACAGTCTGGTCATCAGGCTCACAAGCAGGTACTTTTAGCCACTGAACTACCTCCCCAGTCTCATATTTGCTTTCTTGATTCTCAAAGCAAGATTTGTCTTGCTTCTGAGCCTCCCGTCTGTGTTTTCTTCTCCCTCGTTTTCATATCTCATGTATATTGCTGTTTTGAGAGCAGAGAGAGTTTGACGAGGCATGACCTTACTGTACCAGATAGACCAAAGTGAAGGTCATTTGATCAGTGCTGTTAACTGGACCCAGTGATTCCTATATCTAATTAATGTTGGTCAGATGAGAGAACAAAATTGAACCATTTGAAACCAACTTCCATGCATTTAACTCAGACATTAATGCCCCACAGCATGCCGGGGATGCTGCTGTGCCAAGCTAGGCTCGGCAGAGATGGGACAACTGTGGTTTGTTTACAAACCCACGAGAACTTCAAAAGCTTAAGTTCCACTTCTACAGTTATTTAGAAAGAGCCAAGATAAGAGTCATACAGTGATGCAGTCACCACATACAGTATAGGATAATTATCCCTGAATTTGGCTATCTGCTTACTTGCTTCAAGGAAGGAGCAACACTTGCCCATTACAATACAGAATCTTCTACTGTGAAAGAGCTAGAACAATGGGAGTTTTGAAACATTCCTTAGCTGTTCTATCCAACCATGGCCTTAATTCTTTTTCTTTTACAGATAGTTTCTCTTTCCAAGGAGCAGAAGGTTAGTGAGAATGACCCAGGGGGCTATGTGGTGAGGACTCAGAAAAACCATTCTGAGGTTTTGTGGTGATCAGGGAGTCTGAGCCTATTAGCTATTGTACTGTTAAAGGAGATGATAAAATGTCTCTGAAGAAAGGCAGGGCAGCCTGTGTCCATGTAGAGATTGCAGGAGCAAGAATGCATGGGACAGAAAGTCACAAGATCCCTTTTCATTGTGCCATTATGAGTTAATTTAAAGAGAAAAGGTGAAGGCACATCCACAAAACCCAAGCTCTGTCTGCTGAGGTCAGCTCTGAAGAGGACACTGACATTAGCAAGAAGGTACACCATTAAATACAGGTTGCGGGAGGGCTTTGTGGATCATGGGTCTGTGGAATAGGAGGAAAGTACTTGAGAAACAGGCTGCAAAACATGCTAAGGATGGAAACATTATTTTGGATGTTCCAATGGTAGCATGTCCCAGGAATATCTCTGTCTCCTGCTTGAGGCATTGTTGAGATATTGATACAGGAAAAAAAAAAAAAAACCACTCCTTGATCCCCACTTAGCTCCCATCTCCAGAGGGGCACAGTCTGCAGGGTAGAAAGAACAGATCTTGTACAGATGGAAATGGAGTTGAATACTCAGAAAAATGGGGTGAGGGCTAGAAAGATGGCTTAGCAGTTAAGGTGCTTGCTTGTGAAGCCTAAGGACCCATGGTCAATCTCTCTCCACATCCCATGTAAGCCAGATGCACAAAGGTGAGGCAAACACAAGGTCACACATGCCCACTAGGGTGGAGCAAGCATGTGGAGTTCAATTGTAGTGGCCGAGGCCCTGGAAAGCCAATTCTCTTTCTCTCTCTCTCTCTAGAAACAAAGAAAAAAAGAAAAATGGGGTGATAGAGTAGTTAGGGGTTTGTGGACAAGCTGTGAGAACCCATCAGTGTCAGGGACTGAGGGGTGTAGAAACTAATGTCATCTTTTCTTTTTCTACCCAAGCATCTTACATTCTTTGGAGAGCGTCAGCTCTGGGCAGCTGAGTGCTGCTTTCAGGAGGGCCTGTCTCCCTGCAGTGCAGGGCTGGAGACCGATGCTGCAGGGACTCACCCTGCTCCAGTTACCTCTCATTGCTGGGACCAGTCACCTGGCCAGGAGCAGCTTATGGACGGAAACAGCTTATTTGTGGCTGACAGTTTCACGGGAAAGTTTCATCATAGTGGGGAAAGCATGGCAGGAGCAGGCATCCAGGCATCACATCTTCACAGCAGCAGGGAGGAAGTTGAATACGCTCAGTGTGGAATTGGGGCTGAGCTATAACACCCCCAGCAATATGCCTCCTCCAGCAAGGCTCTACCTCTCAAAGGGTCCACCACCTGGTGATTAAGTTTGAGGCTTAATCACAAACATGTAAGGTTATAGGGGACATTCAAATGCAGCCCATTATATTCATTTGAGAAATGACCTTCTTTTTCCAACCTGGGCCAATTCACCTCTTCTTAGGCAGTCTGGTGGTTCCCTGTTTAAGGGAGGTCACCATATTAATGCCAAACATAGTGCAGGACACCCGATTGGTATAGAGAACTATAGCCTAGATCTTCTGGACTCAAGCTATCCTCTTGCCTCAGGCTCCTGAGTAGCTGGGGATACAGGCATATGTCACTGCACCAGGCTTAATTTGGAATCTTCTATATGCAGATCTAAAATGAGGACTCCAGTGTTAGGGATTTATGTACAAGGAGCATGTGATGCTGCCATAAGGTAGGGAGGGAGAGGGCAGCTCTGGAGGGGATGGCAGCTGCCCTTCTCAGGTGACTAGAGAGAGTGTTCTGGGAAATCACGAACATGGAATAAACTGGGTTAGAGCTGTCTCCACAAAGTGGAGGAGGTTGGGATGTTTGATCTTGGTGTGGGGATTCTTGCTGTCAGGTGTGCACTACTGTGTAGCAGGTAAAGTCTAGAGCACATGGAGAAACCCAGTGACACCTCACTGGCTGACCATCTGTAACTTCAGGCTGATCCTTGTCCTCGTGTCCTGGAAGCTCTATTCCTGTGCCTCAGAAGACCTGCGGCCTTAAAGGGCTTCCTGCATGCACTCTGGCAGACAAGCCTCTGCAGACAGTGCTGAAGCAGATTTAGCAGTACTCAGTTTAGAGGACATCATTCATCCTGAAGCTCATTTAGGAACCCTGTGTTTGTGGTAGCCATGCAGGGCACATAGGCAAGGTTTTGCTGACAGAAGTCTGGGAAGGAATGTGAAGTCCTAGGTAGCTATATAAGTTTGAAAATCAGGCCATACCCTGCTTGATATTAGAGACAGGCACATGTCAGGAGAGCATTCATTTTCCTGCAGCATCCCCAGATTCTCAGCATCTCTAAGCTGTCAGAATCTACTATACTGTCAGCAGTCCTACACCATCAGCATTCCTAGAACCTCAGCATCCCTAGACTGCCAGCATCCATTACACCCTCAGCATTCCTAGACTCTCAGCATCCCTAGACTGTCAGCATCTATTAGACCCTCAGCATTCCTAGACTCTCAGCATCCCTAGACCCTCAGCATCCCTAGACCCTCAGTATCCCTAGACTCCCAGCATCTCTAGATCTTCAGCATCCCTAGACTGTCAGCATCCTTACACTGTCAGCATCCTTAGACCCTCAGCATCCCTAGACTGTCAGCATCCCTAGACCCTCAGCATCCCTAGACTCTCATATCCCTATACTGTCAGCATCCCTAGACTCTCAGAATCCCTAGACTCTCAGCATCCCTAGATGGTCAGCATCTCTAGACCCTCAACATCTCTATATCCTCAACATACCTAGACCCTCAGCATCCCTAGATCCTCAAAATCCCTAGTCCCTCAGTATCCCTAGACCCTCAGCATCCCTAGACTCTCAGCATCTCTAGATCTTTAGCATCCCTAGACTGTCAGCATTGTTAGACCCTCAACATTCTAAGCACTAGGTAGGCACAGATGGGCAGTCAGCAGGCCCCTCTTGGGTGCTGAGAAGGGGTCTTTATGGAAGTGTGGAGTATACAAGGCCCTTGGCTTCAGTGGTCCAGTGCAGTGGACATGTAGGTGATGGGCAGGCAGAGGCAGACTGGAGTTTCTCAGAGGATGGGCCTGAAGGCCACACCTGAGGAGCCCCAGCTGTCAGCTACTTTCATGGAGAAACAGAGCAGTATCAAGAGGTTAATTATCCCACAATGTTGATGCCATGAAGGTGCATAATATCACATTATAACTAGCTAGCCAAGCATCCCTCACTCCTCCATTACCTCTGCAGCTAACCACCTCAAAGCCCTGTGGATCCTGCACCTGGGTCTGAGGTCTTTGTGAGGGACAGAACCCTTCTCTGTATTTAATTCAGTCCTAGGGTGTGGACTTTTCAATGGCCACAAAAGTTTCTCTGAGCCAGTGGCTACAGGTCCTTTGTCTCACAAACTTGAATGAAATGTATGGACAATGAGGGGGGAGATTTTAGAGAAGATTTTAGAAAATTTCTGTGCAATTTTTCTTATTTGTAAAGAAAAATAAAGAAGTGTATTAAGGAGCAGAGCCAGAAAGATTAGAGCACTCAGGGAATGGGAAGGGTCCCCAAGGGAGTTGCTACTGGGTGGCTAAAATCCAGGCTTTTTGATTAAGGACCTTTAAAATGACTGGACACAGATTAGGAGAAGTGTATGTCTGGCCCAGTTATAAATTCCTGTGCAGTATCCATGCATCTCCTTCCCAGTCAGGGGAAGTGGGCATGTGCCTCTCCATCACAGAGACAGCTGGGTTGCGGCCCACACCCCCAAGCAGTGGAGGAGTAGCTGGACATGAGCTGTTTGGTCACCAAGTTGCTTTGCAAGTAAGAAACTGGACGGAATCGGGGACAAAGCCAAAGTCTCTTTCAAGGACCAGTGCCTTGCACATTTATGTGCCTGGGCACCACCCGAGACCACATTGGAGTTGGCTGGGACCCTTCATTGTTTCTCTTAGAGTCCATCCTTCCTTTTATCTGGCCAGCCTGACTGTCTCATACCTAGCTGCAATTCCTCTTCCTCCTCCTCCCCCTGCTCCTCAAGTGACTGCGTCAACACTAGCATTCACTTTTACACATTGACTATAACACTTCTCCTTCAAGCCAGGGAGGAAAAGTGGAAAGCTGGTTTTCATGGTCCCTTTTCTAACTGCCTCACAATTTTCTTTCTCCTACCTGCATGACTCCTGATTTTTACCAGCTTCAGTTTTCTTTATCTTACTATTCTTACCAGCTCTTCCCAGGATTAGACTAACTCTGGTGGTCTCTTTAACTCCAGCTTTGGCCCTTTCAGGCCTGTTTCTTCACTTAAAATATGTTTATTTATATATCTATTTGGGAGAGAAAGAGACCCACAGAGAGGGAGACAGAGACAGAGACAGAGAAACACAGACAGAGAAAGAGAGGGGTAATGGGCATGCCAGGACTTCATGTCACTGCCCAACAAACTTCAGATTCATGTGCCACTTTGTATATCTGACTTTCTTTGGGTATTGAGGAATTGAATCCAGGCTGGCAGGCTTTGCAAGCAGTGACCTTTTACCACTGAGCCATATCCCCAGCTTCAGGCCTGTGTCTTCTTGAACATCTGACCAAAGTGCTCCAGCTTCTGGGGTCAAAGCAGTGAAAGCACAGTGAGTCTCAAACCTGCACACACCCTGCAGTAAGAGCTGACCACAGATCCTGCCTGTGGGATGCCTAAGTCCTATGTGATCACACAAATGCATGCACACACACACAGACTGTTATGAAGTCCAAGAAAAACTCTCATTTTATTAGAATTGATGAGGTAAAATTTCAAAACTATGTCTGCTTTCTAACTGTCTATGTACCCAGCTTCCAGCACAGATATTTTTGTAGATATGTTTTCTCTTTCCAGAATCACTAGGCCACTGCACTGGTTTATAAGGCGTTATTTCTGTATTTCCAACTCTGACCAGGACTGATGAGTGCATATGTACCTTAAATGAAAAATAATTAAGGAGATAATTGAACTGTTTTAAAATCTTAACCTGAATTTGAACTCAATCGTTTTTAGTTCAAGAAGAAGGCAGACATGATAGGGGACGAACCTCTCCTTGCATTCCTCTCTGAACTTCTATTGCAAGCAATTACCTTAGTTCTTTTTGGTAATCTATTTCCTCTTAGTAACAGATTAGTAATCAAAAGTTGAAGGCTTTCAATTTGCAGTTTCATTTGAGAGTTAGGAGCATAGAGTTTCTTCCCACACAGCCCTCTCTGAATCATCATCATATTTCTACTTTTCAAGAGCAGCAAGTGTGTCTGGGATTGAAGGAGACATGCTGGCCAGGCAAGGGGAAAAACAGGAAGGGTAGAAGGAAAGTAAACTCAGTACCCCGAATTCTCCAATTTTTGCTGACATCCCAGGAGAGCTGAAAAATGACCAAGGAATTGCATTTTGAAAGAGCATGCCCAGGGATGTGTTTCCTGCTCTAGCAGTGTGCACTGGTAAAGCCGCGAGCGCCATGCATATGCAGTAACATGCGCACAGGACCAAGGGCGAAGCCCACGTGGCAGCAAGGGTAGGTGCAAAGGAAGGGAAGACAAATTGGCTGGCCCATGGGGCAGGAAGGAGACAGAATATCTAGCACCAAAGGCCTGTTAGTGAAGGAAGCAGACACATTCCTCCTCATTGCACATGATTATAGAGAAGAGCTCCGGACACACTCAGGACTTTGGCCCTGCTTCCCCTTAAGACCAGCTATTTGAGAAGAAGGCTGTCATCTGGGTGTGGTGGCATATACCTGTTGAAACAGGAGGATTGCTGTGAGTTTCAGGTTAGCCTGTATTTCAGTGTAAGGCCCTATCTCACAATAAATAAATAAATAAATACTTAATCCCAGTAGTTGGAAATGTTGGCCAAATGTCCACATCCCCAAGTTTGCATGCTCAAACCTCAATGCTCAAGGTGGTTGTGTCAGGAAGGGGATCCTTGGTGAGGCAATGAGAAGTAAAGGTGGGGCCCTGGTAGGAGGGGCCTGAGGGAGATAACCTCTGTGCTATGTGAGAACATTTGATGATGTGACATGTCTGCTTAGCAAATAGCAGAAGTACCTTCCACTTGTGGGCCTATGACCTCTATAGCCGCAGGCTTTAGACGAGGTTTTCAGTGCCAGCCATGAATTCCTTCCCATGGAGCCTGCCTCTAGTCCAATCGGAGAGCAGTTGGTTATCCCCGTGATACCTGTGCCACTATTGCACCAGTGGAACACCTTGCCTGATTGGTCGGTTGTATATCTCATGGGGTCAAGTGCTGGGCTAGACTGTTGCTGACTTTCTCCCATAGCAGCCTGCACAGAGCCTTTCAGTACTATGACAGCTAGTCAGTAGGCAGGAGGCTTCCAGCTCAGTTCCAGCTTCATTTCTCAGTGTTCTGCAACTGAAGCAAGTGTTGTCTTCAGCAACAGGGTCTTGCCTGCCATGTGCAAGCTAGACTAGGGAGACCTCTGTCTGGTCAGCTGTGGTCAGGCTTGTGCTTCCTGTGGACAACATGGCAGCTTGTCTGAGTCGCAACCCCAGCTCTGCACTTATCCCATCCCTAGCAAGTTCTTTGAACCACTGCAGCCTGGTGTGGGAGGGGCTGTAGCAAAGGTGGGGCTTGTTCATACGGTTGCTGTGAGAATTCTAAGGATTGTCTTGGCACGTGGGGGTGCGTGGATTCCGTGTGAACTTTCACAACTCTGTGCATTTGAACCTTCTTCTTGTAAGTCCCTCCTTGATGCCCAAAATGAACTTTCTCTCTGTCCCCATGTCTCAGAGCTCTAGGAAGCTTACTGCCCAAGGACACAGCTGATCTGACACTTGAAGATCTGGTCACACCCCTGATGGGATCTTGAATATTCTCCAAGCTAATAAGGGGCTGGCAGGGGACACATTCTATTAGCACAGGAGACTAAAGCCTTCTTAGGGACAGGCATGATAACAACTGAAATGAAAAGGCATGGGATGTATTGCGGCCGAGGTACGCTGAGCCTAGCAGTCCTTTGGGTGTAGGTAATGAGTTTCTGCACAGAAAATGAGGCCCTTTCTGTACGCTGCATTTCCCAGCCACTGTCTTTCTGTTAACTGATATTATCCCAGAAATTACCAGAAGGCTTAGGGAAGGAGGACTGAAATCCACTCATCCAGCTCAGCCTTGCAGAGCTTCCCTCGAGTCTAGAGTCCATGCCCGCCCTGTGTCTGGGACCGTCAAACTCTTTATGAAGGGCAGAAACGAGAGTCATTTGGATGATGGCTCAGACATTTCAAATATATTAATTTCGAATCTGTGCTAGGAGTGAATACCAAATTGTTCTGCCAGACATATTAATAAATAAATTCATACAAGGAGATCCAATTAGATGATAGTCCTAACACTTGCCCCCACCCTCATGATTAATGAAGACGTATCATCCTCCTCAATGGCAAATGAATAAACAGCCTTCAAGTTCTGTTTGAAGCATCTCAAAGCCTGAGGGCATTTGCTATTTTTCTCAGTAATCACATTTTTTTTCCCTGTCACCCAGTTCCCATTTTCTAAATCAGTAAAAACCTATTGGATATGACTTGGGGGGTTGCGGAAGCCTAATTGAAATGATGTTTTATGTCATGATAACATTTTGAAAACACAGTAACCATGAAAAGTCATGGACAAAAGCCCTTGTGTCCCTACATCTCTGTGTTTCTCTCCTTCTATTTTCAAATTGTTAATCAAAGCCGCAGACTTACTGCTTATGGGGAGATAGAATAAATCTTTATATCCTCAACGCTTTTTAAATTATTCACTGTGCTTACTACTTTGCTTCTGAAGGGAGATTATCCCTTTTAATTGGAAATCTTCTATTATTTGCACCTGAAATGTTTCAAAGAACAAGTTGAGGTGCAACCGCTATTAATAGCCCGCTGCAAGGGAACATAATAGAAGCTGAGGTTGCGCGGAAGCTATTCATCGCGAGGCACATTAGCCAGTCACTTCCATTAATCACGCCCCAAACCTTCAGCAGGATGCTGGGTACCCTTCACATTCGATCACACTTGCAGCCTCTCCCTACTTAAGGCGATACCGCTGTTTCTTCAGTGATATGGCCTGGGAGATTAGGCGTTTCTATGTTTCTGCAGTTTACCCAGCACTGCCCTAGTGCAGCCAGACCTGGCCAGGCTGTCATCTAACAAGGGCAGTGTCCTGGCCTGTCACAGCAGGTGACTGGGAAGAGAGTCAGCTTGTTGATAATGGCTTACCAGTCTCAAGAAAGCTTCAGTCTCAGGCAACTTGCAGACGTTGTAGGCACAGAAACCTGACACACTCGACCAGGCCAGTCAGAATCTTACAGCAAAGAGGAGACATAGAAAAGATATGGGGCTTTAGATGTACCAGAGAAAGAAAGACTTCTGAGTCAGGTAGTGGCCATCTCTGAGAGGTTTTGGGGTGTACTACAGAGCATAAGACCTGCTTCCACCCTACAAGCAGCCTGGACTCGGGCCCTCATCACAAGCTGGGACAACAGGAGAGCCACCTTCAGGTGAGATCTTGGTGGCTGTAGAGACCTTTTCTTTGAGGCTTCCTTGGTCCAGTACCTTGCTGGATCCATTCATTTCAGCTGTTAATACAATTCCCACAAATGAAAAGGATGATCTCCCTCCCTTCCTACCTCCTTTTATGTTTCTCTCCCTCCCTCTTTTCCTTCCTTTCTTCCTTCCTTCCTTCCTTCCTTCCTTCCTTCCTTCCTTCCTTTTTTCCTTCCTTCTTTCTTTCCTTCCTTCTGGCAGTTATAGGAGACTTACAGTGGTTTTTCTGGAAAGTGCCTTTCCTCCCCTCACAATCACAATGAACATTGAATTTCCACCATGGGTGTGAACAAAAGGGAATTCACCCAATATGTCCACATCAAATCTTCCAGGCTGAGCTGAAACCTATGTCCTTGGCTATATGTGTAGCTGCCCCTTTGGGAACTCCATGACTTCCTGGAGCCTTGTGTTTGGAGCTGTGCGGTCCCTGACCTCCTCGTGAGCCTTGAACCCCAGACTACTGATGCAAGGCTGCTGTATCCTGGCCACACATGGAAGACACCTCTCCGTAGACACAGCGTGACCTTCTGGCTGCTCTGTAAGACTACTTGAGGACATTGTCCACTGTCCACATTAGGACTGAGCAGGAATCACACTTTCCTGGTGCTGTAATATTGTCCTTGACTCACACAAACCACCTTTCAGTCCTGAAGGTCAGGATGCTCAGTTCTAAACAATATTCAAATGTCATAACCATGGAGGTGTTTATTGAAGTAATTATCCTATACTTTTTCCACCTTGAAATTATTTCATTAATCACACATTTAAAAAGTTTTCTTAAGATAGAACTTTCATGTAGTGTATTTATTAATTTCAACTGTGCAATTCAAAGATTTTCAGTGTGTGCACAGGTGTGTAAGCCAATAATATCAGGGCATTTCATTATTCTAGAAATCCATCTCCTGGACCCCAGGTAGCCCCTCCCCCCAGCTCTAGAATTTCCCTCTTCTGAACATTTCATGCAAATGGAATCATAGAATATTTAACTTTTGTTCGAGACTTAACAGTGTTGTGCCATGTAAAAGAACTGCATTCCATTTTGTTGATTTGCCAAGGTATGCCTGCTATTCATTCACCAGTGAATGGGCCTTTGGAGTGTGTGCAGTGAGCTGTTACGAACATTTGTGTATGGGATTGAGAACATATGTTGTGATTTCCCTTGGGTCTACCCTGACAGTGGAGTGGCTGGGTTGGATGAACATGCTGGTCACTCTTCTGAGGAGCCACCGGTCTGCTTTCTTAAGTGGCTGCACCGTTGCTTACACTCACTATTTACACACGCTCAGCCACTCTGGTGGTTCTGTTGATTGCTTAGAGTCATCTTAGTGTGATGCAGCAGCCTGGGATTTTCCTCTGCATGACCCTGATGGTCAGTGAGCAGAGCATTATTACCTGGGCTCATTTGCATATTTTCTTGGAGAAATATCTACTTATATCCTTTAAATTTTTTAATTAGATTATTTTTTGTTAAGTGCAAGTCTTTGAACTTCTGAACTAACGTTTGCATATGTTGTGAGGTGAGGTGGTCAGAACTTCACCTTTCACCTGTGTTGAGTGGGTGTCTAGTACCTTGTTTCGGAAATCCTATTCTTCCCTTAGCTAATTGTCTTGACACCTTTGCCAAATATGAATTTGACTCTCCATGCTGTTCCACAATTTACACGGCGGCTTCCAGAACCTCACTGTTTCAACCCATATAGCTTAGCAGTAAGTTATGAATGTGAAAATTATAGATCCTCCAACCTTTTTTATGCTTTGGAAATTCAGTGTCCCTTGCATTTCTGTATGGATTTTAGAATCAACTTGTTAATTTCCGGAAAGACCATCTGAGAGTTTGATAGGGCTTAGCTCATTAAGTCAGTTTTGGAGCATGTGATTGTATTAGACTTCTGGTCACTGTGACAAAATACCTGAGGAAAGCAACTTTAGGAAGGAAGGATTTCTTTTGGCTCAATGTTTCTGAACTTTCTATCTAGCGTTGTCTGGCTTCCTTACTGTGAGCCTGGTTGAGGGGGAGTGCCATGGCAGAGAGGCTGTTGTGGAGGGCACAGTAGGACAGAGCTACTTGCTTCATGGCAAACTATCAGGAGAGAGGGCACCAAGGGCACAGTATCCTTTCAGAATACTCCCTTTGGGACATACTTCTTCAAGCAGGTCTCACCTCCTAATTTCTAACATGACCCAATAATGCTATTGCATTATGTGAATCATCAATAGAAGAGTAGTCCACTAATGAGGTCAGAGTCCTCAGGAGTCACCCATCCCACAAAAAATCCAGCTCTGAACATGCTGCAGTGGAGACTGAACTTGTGGGCAGTACTTCATACCCAAACCATCCCAGTGATGGGAGCCGTGAGTGATCTGATCCATGGACATAAAGTGTCTTTCCACTCATCTAAGTCCTTTGTTCTGTTTCTAGCATTTGGTAGGTTTTAGAGAATAGGTTTCCCACTCTTTTTATTGCTGTGTATTATATTCTTCTTAATGCTGTCATAAGTAGAATCATTTCCTCAATCTCACTGTCAGCTTGGTCAGTACAACTGTTTAGAGACAAAATGGCCATTTGACTGTGTTCTACTTTGCAATCTTTCTGAACCCATCTATTAATTCTAGCAGATTCCCTGTGAATTCCTTAGGTTTTCCTATGTAGCAGGTCATGTTATTTCTAAATGTGCTTTTCTATCCAAGTCTACATGGCTGTATTCCTCTTTTCTTTTCTTCTTCTTTTTTTTTCTTTTGGCCTAATTGCCCCAAGTAGAACTGCTGGTACCTTGTTGAAGAGAAGTGGATGGAACATGCTGCCATTGTTCCTGGCTCTGGCAGGAGGCTTTCCATTCTGTGTTAAGTGTGGGGCAGCTGTGGGCTTTGGAGTGGCCCTTTATCAGGTGGGTGTTCTTTTCTGTAGTCCACTGGAATCTTCTTTCATAGAAGGCCGGTGTAAGTGAAGAATAAACACAAAGACCCAGACACACTGCCACATTTACAATAATCACCACATTTTTTGTGTGTATTCAGTATGCAGTGTGTGTGTGTGTGTGTGTGTGCATGCTCACATGTGTGTGTGTAACATGCACATGTGTGGGCAGATGGGTGCTTCCCACGTGCCTATGTGTGGAGGCCAGAGGAAGACATTGGGTAGCTTCCTCTATTGCTCTTCCACTTTATTTCCCTGAATGGAGTCTTCGACCCTGGAGCTTGCCATTTTTGGTTAGATTGGCTGATCCATTGATCTTTTTGATTTGGATTCCTTAGTGCTGGGGTGGCAGTCTTATGGTGCTATGCCTGTTTTGTACATGGATGCTGGGATCACACCCAGGTCGTCATGCTTGCATAACAAGTGCTCTGACTTGCAGAGCCACCCCCCAACCCAGACTCACTGCTGAACACCAGCCACCTTTAAAATGTCCCCAAATTCTCAGGTCTGGGGTGTGAGATGAAATGATTTCCCTGCACCAAGGAAGCATTTCAGATGATATAGTTGCTGTGTTTCTTTCCTCATAGAACTTTTTGGATTCCTTTGAGTTTGCTGATGGGCTCTTCTGCTGGGGATGTACTGTGTGTGAATGCAGGAGGCCAAAAAGAGGTGTGATTGTACTTGACCACTCAGAGCCCTTGCTTTGGGATTTGTTTCCATCCCAACTTCATAATCCTACTCATACAGACATCTGAGAGATACCTGTGATTTGTAAACCAGAAAAAAAGGACTAACCTCATTGATCCAATGTGATGGTTTGAATTCTTCCTCTGAACTCTTTGAGCTTTGAACACAGTAGTAAGTAGGGAATCTGGACTTGGGAAACATTCATGGACTTCTAGTTTAGACCTCGGTCCACTCAGAACTCAGCAAACACTTTATATAAGGGGATGCATGGTCATAGTTCATTTGGTGCCAAAAAACTTGCTAGCTCCCATAGGGTCTACATCCTGGCAACACACCCAGGAGGAGCTGGAGGAGTAGGTGAGTCATTTGAGGACCTGGGCAGCCTGCTTGCTTTTTTGCAGCTGATTTACCCTAGTGTGCAGCAGAACACAGGCAAGGCCACGCTGCAAACCTCCACTCCACTTTCTTGTTTAGAATGCTTGCTCAGAGTAGAGTGGAAATGCAATTTGGCTCCTGAGCAGCAGCACTCTGGCTCCCCATGTAAGAGGAGGCTCTGAAAAGCTCACTGGAGCTCTGTTCAGCTGCAGAGGAGGATTTACAAAACCAGTGTGCACATGCAGAAATGTTTATCAGACACTCACATGTCCACACATGAATGCTGTGCACAGACACATACAAGCACAAGCAAGCAGACACACTCACAAATGTACACAAGGCACACATGTTTGCACAAAACATTCAGATCTGCACAATCAAAACACACACAAATATATATAACACAAACACATATGCATGTATATGTGTAAAACATATAACCATGTACATACCCACATTCACCTTTCTTCATGAAAATACACATATAAACTCTACCTATATACAAGCATGTACTCATATATACAACACACACCAACACTGCATAAAAACCCCACATGCAGACACATACATAATGGGCAATCCTACCATCATACACTCAGGTCCTTCTCATAAGTCTCAAGTAATTTATTATAAAAATAACAACTGATCCAAGAAACCAGCTGGAATGGAAATAACATGGAGTGTTTACATACAGTGCCACCTTTATGTCCCCAAGCTTTTTAAGAGGGCGGGGGAGGGTAATGCCAGTGGCCAGGCGCAGGGAGGGTCAGGGCAGCAGAGCTCACGAGCAGCATGTGGGAGCCATGGCGCTCTCAGCAGCCTGCAGATGCGGGCATTCTGGGAACAGTGCCGCCTGCGTGGGCTGTGCGGAAACCAGGAGCCTTGCGCCTTGCACACTAGACCTTGCTCACTCTCAAGGAGTTTGTGCTTGCTTCTCTCCACATCCCAAGGAAAGATCTGAATTAAAGCTGGTTTCTTGACTTCATTTAAAACAAAACAGATTAAGTCTATTGATGGTTTCCTCACAAAAGGATCCTCTTTGGAGCTCCATGCTTGGTTTCGCAATGAGTCTCTGATTCCCAGCTCCGATCTGCCTGGCTGTTTTCCCTCCCAAATGGTTGTCTTGAAATTGGCAGACAATTTATTTTACTTTGAAACACTTTTCTGTCAAAGTCTAGGTCAGCCTGTGTGAGAAATATTTATGTGAGCATCTGGGGTCAGGATGAAAAGGGCAGGAAGATTTAGTGGCACCGCCTGGCAGGGCTGAGCAAGAACACTCAGAGGGGATTTGTCATCTCAGGAGCCTCCTCGGATGGATAGTCCTGCGGAGGTGCTGCCTGCATGCCTGCCTGGCACCGGCTACGGAGCTAGCTTATATCATCTCTCTATGCTCCTTCCAGGAATACAGTCTTGGGGTTAGATCCATGCTAGGCTAATTTTGTTTATTATATAGTTAAGTGTTAGCTTTATTATATAAGGAAAGCATGTAGCCTTTTTTGTATTTGGTGCTTTTTGCCTATACTCAGCTTCTTTAAAATAATATTGGAGGAAAAGAAATAGGCTTGTTGGTCAATAGTCTTGAAATGACATATTTCTTAGCTTTAAAAAAATTTTTTTTGTTCACTTTATTTATTTATTTATTTGAGAGTGACAGAGAGAGAAAGAGGCAGAGAGAGAGAGAGAAAGAGAGAGAGAGAGAGAGAATGGGCCCACCAGGGCCTCCAGCCACTGCAAATGAACTCCAGATGCATGCACCCCCTTGTGCATCTGGCTAATGTGGGTCCTGGGGAATGGAGCCTCGAACCGGGGTCCTTAGGCTTCACAGACAAGCGCTTAACCACTAAGCCATCTCTCTAGCCCATTTCTTAGCTTTTAAAATAGAAATATGCATGTACAATGCTGCCTCAATGTTGTTTATATTGTTACTAATATTTACATATTTTACTTTTATGCTTTATGCTCACGTGCATTAGTGTATATGCATATATATTTTCACATATATAAGCATGTGGTCATCCCTGGTATAAAGTTGTCCCTTAAGAATTTGTTTCAGGGCCCTCTGCAGATTCCAAACTTTGTGGACGCTCAAGTTCCTGATGTAAAATGATAGAATTAGCACCTGACTTATGCACACAGGCCCATTAACTTTAAATCATCTTCAAATTACTCTCAATACCTCATAAAATACTCTGGTTATACAAGTAGTTGTTATACTACATTCTTCAAATAATCATGATGCATGTGTTCAGTATGAATGTGATCTCTTTCAAATATTTTTGACCCCTAGTTGAATCTGAGGAAACAGAACTCATGACACAGAAGCTGATAAAATAAATGGACAGAAAACTAAATAACATTTAGTATCATATATAAAAACAGAACTTAACAATGGTCCCCTGGGTATGAGAATGAGCTGAGAATGGTCTTCCCCTTCATATAAAGACAGTATCTTCTCATTTTCTCATTTTCTTTCTAAATTACAACATTAGAGAGAAGGCACTAGCCCTCTACTTGATATCTCTACTTGTACCAACCCCATGAGTTGACTATTTTTACACACAAATAAAAGTCAAGTTGGTAAATCATATCTATTTAGAAAATATTTCTATTATTTTCTAAGTATGGGCACATTACAATGTTTTTGACTACTATTATAACTTATGAATCTGGTAAAAATTATTGTTAGGTAAATTTTTCAAATTATTCTAATTTCATGCTACTCTCTTAATGCCATTTCAACATTACTGTTTCATAGCTTACTGGCTTTAATTGATGGTTCACTGCAGTCATAAATTTGACAGTATAGTATAAGACAACTAATGTAAACCAATTTAATGCTCTAAACTACCACAGCAGTGAAGTTGTTCAGAGGCACGCTCTCAGGACCAAGTTGCCTTCTTAAACAGCAAACATCCAGCACTTCATTACTTTGGACGGGAGTTATAAAACAGTGAGTGCAATTTAATTTACTAAACAGGATTAAAACATATCTCAGCATCTTTAATAATGAAAATCGCCTATCCTGCCATAGGTTGCATGATGTCGCCTAGGTGAAGGCAGTGCCAAACCAGCAAGTGGATTCAAGTGTGTCATGAAGAATGCTGCTTTTCACTGAGTAGGTGACAGGTGCTCTTAACAGGCAGAGATCAGTTCTTCTATTTGTCTATTTACCTGTCAACTCTCTAATCTATCCAATGATTCACTCACTTCTCTACCTATCCATCTATCCATCCATCTACCAACCCACCCACTGGTCCATCCATCCATCCATCCATCCATCCATCCATCCATCCATCCATCCATCCATCCACTCACCTATCTATCCATCCATCCATTGATCCATCTGTCCATCTATCCATCCATTCGATCACCCATCTATCCACTCACTTGCTTATCTTTTCATCATTCATCTTCTCACCTATTCATCTATTCATTTGTCTGTTTGTCCATTATCCACTTTTTCCATCCATTTGTACAACCATCCTCTCACCTATCCATTCACTCATCAGCCAGCTCATCCATTTACTCTCCAATCCATCCGTCCATTATTAGTCTAATTATCCATCTAGTAGTGAATCTTTCCAGCTATCCACCTATTTTCAATATTAATCCGGCAGCAAAATTATGCCAGTCTCTGGGATGTGTATCATGGAGACTGTCTTTCAGACTCAGGGTGACCCATGAAAGTCTCATTTATTCTTATTTTTATTATTTTTTATTTTAGAAAGAGAGAAAGACACTGTGGGAGAGGAGAGAGAATTGGCCCTGGTGTGCATTTGAACCCCAGACACTTGTGCCACCTAGTGGGCATGTGTGACCTTGTGCTTGCCTCACCTTTGTACATCTGGCTTACATGGGATCTGGAGAGTCAAACATGGGTCTTTAGACTTTGCAGGCAAGTGCCTTAACTGCTAAGCCATCTTCAGCCATCATTTCTTGTATTTTTAAAAATATTTTATTTATTTATGAGAGAGAGAGAGAGAGAATGGGTGTGCCAGGACCTCTAGCCACTGCAAATGAACTCCAGACACATTCACCACCTTGTGCATTTGGCTTATGTGGGTACTGGGGAATTGAATCTGGCTCCTTAGGCTTCACAGGCAAGCACCTTAACATCTCCATATCTCTAACCATCTCTCTAGCTCAAGGTCTCATTTATCTTGATTGGATTTTGCCATGGGTGTTTTGCATCTGTCTTGCCACCTGTATGGCCCTTTATGTCCCAGTAGCTGATCTGTGTGGCTGGTATCATGGGTGTGAAGTGCTCTGCCTTCTGTGTTCATTTGAGGGGAACCCATGGGAGACCGAGGGCAGTGAGTTATCAGTGTATTTATTCCTGTGGCCCCTCCCTGGGGAGTGCCCCCAATTCTACCTAAAGAGAAACCAGGCTTAGGCTACTGTCTTCCTGCTTTCTTTTTCCCTCATTGTTGCCCATGTGAGGACTGTTCCCATTCTCCACTGCTGTGAACAGAAGACAAACTGCAAGTGTGTTGAGGTCTCCCAGGTGCTGCCTTCCACCCTTGGCCCCGTGGATGCCTCTACAGAGTTAGGATAGTTACCCTAATAGTTTTACTTGGCCACCATATCCACTAAAATTTATTTCATATATGTGTCCTCTGATTAATTTCCATATCCAGAAAGAGCAGTCTACCATATCTCCTTCTTCTCTTCAGAGGTGAATATGTATACTTCTTAGTTGAGGATCAAACCCGTGTCCCAGGTTAGGCAAGTGCTCCTCCACTGAGCTCCATGCCAACCTAAGACCTAAGACATGTACTTTTTTAAAAAATTAGATATGGACATACTTAGTATGTCAAGGACACATGTTGGTGCCATCCTTTCCTTCCTCCCTGCCCCTTTTCTAAAGAGGCCCTCCTCACTGAGGACTTGCAGGTCAACCCCATGGGGATTGTGGTAAGTCATGTACTTTTTTTTAATGGGATGCCTATATCTCAACAAAATGTTAAGTGCTTTGAAGAAAACTTCAACATGCCTCGTTTCTCCCTGTATGATCCATATTCTGAAAAGATTGGAGTTATTATTTTTTTGCAGTTCTGGGGAGACAATCTAGGGTCTCATGTAGGCTAGGCAAGTTAGCACTGCCAATGAGCTTTAGTCCCAACCCTTGTTTATTTTACTTTTATTTATTTATTTGAGAGAAAGAAAGAGACACAGAGAGAATGAGCATACAAGGGCTTTGAGCCACTGTGAATGAACTCCAGATGCATGTGCCACCTTGTGCATCTGGCTTACATGGGTCCTGGGGAATCGAACTGAGGTCTTTGGCTTTGTAGACAAACACCTTAACTGCTAAGCCAACTCTCCAGTCTCCCATCTCTTTTTTAATATTTTTTGTTATTTTTATTTATTTATTTGAGAGTGACATATATAGAGAGAAAGAGGCAGATAGAGAGAGAGAGAGAGAATGGGTGTGCCAGGGCTTCCAGCCACTGCAAACAAACTCCAGATGCATGCGCCCCTCGTGCATCTGGCTAACGTGGGTCCTGCGGAATCGAGCCTCGAACCAGGGTCCTTAGGCTTCACAGGCAAGCGCTTAACCGCTAAGCCACCTCTCCAGTCCCAGTCTCCCATCTCTTTTAAAAAAACACAAGTCTTATTTTGAGATAGGGTCTCACTAAGTTGCCTAGGCTGGCCTTAGCCTCTCTCAGTAGCCAGACAAGCCTTAAAGTTGCAATCCTCCTGCCTCAGCTTCCTGAATAATGCATGATAGACCTGTGAAAACAGACCTAGAATCATTATAGACCAGTTTCCCTTTGTTCTTGTGGCTGAAATGGGCCTTTAAATGCCAGATATCATAACATTAAAACAATGTGCTTTCCTAATATGGTCAAAGACACTATGAGAATCTAAGTCTGATGTTATATATGAAGGAGCCTTTACCAGTGAGCGAACAGTCAAGTCTGACTTCACTTTTGGGGATATTTTCAGCATAAGAGACAGAGGTGACCTAAGTGCTGCAGAATGAAAACCCTGCCCCTGAAGCCTCATCAGCAAGCTGAGGAAAAAAGCACCGTGTGTTCAAATGCAGTGATGCTGGGTTCCAAGTGGGTCGGTCTGGTCTCAGCCTCTGGGCCAGCACAGCATGAAGACTGGTAACCAGAAAAGGACTCCAAAGTAATTTAAACATTTATTGCTTTTTTTTAAACATTGAAGGGGACCCAACTCTGCTTTAGCCACTCCTGTGTGAATCACTCTGGCATCACACATTTCAATTAAGTCTGCTAGAAGTCTGGGCTTTGTACACAAAACTAGTGGCCTGTGCATGGTGCGGTGACAGCAAAGATCCTACAGGCCTCAGCGTAGCCTGTGACGCTGTCATTTAGCATCTGTGAGGGTGGAGAGGGCTGCAGCCCCAGGCTGTGGGGCAATGAGCTGGACACGCTCTTGGCTTTCTCTGGCGTTCTTTTCTGTGAGGCCGATGTCATGAGGCCACGGACAAGCAGCTGGGTCCCAGCCTCAACGTGCTGCAGAGAGGGAGTGTGGGTGCATTCTTACTCAGGTTCCTCCTGCCTGAATCAGAAAAGCTCCTTAGAGCCCACTCGCTGCCTGGAGAATGCCCAGTGATGAATATTTAGACCCAACTACGGAGCTATTAGTGTAAGGAAGTAGCTCATTGCCAGACAAGCCAGGACCAGCATCAATCAGGCAGTGACGAGCCATGAGCCACTTAACACTGTCCTTGTTCCTTTTAAATGATGCAAATCAAATACAAAACCTAGCTCATTGCTATGTGAAATTTGAGAAATATGCAAATGAATACTTCCCAAACAAGGAAAATGATAAAACCTTTCTCATCATCCCAATTTAAAGGAGATAACACACTCCCATAAGCTGTGACATTTCCACGGTGGTATTTGATCAGGACCACCGGCTCCTTCCTATGGGCTGTTCTCAGCACATGCACCACTTTATAGCCTGGAAGTTACGGGAGCAATAGAACGTCTGGTTCTGCCTGCGTAGCACAAGGAAGGAGGTCTCAACGGGACTGAGCAGCTTTAAAAGGACATCGGGAAGTTTAAAAATTAGGAAGCAGAAATCCATTTTCTTCCTTTTTCACGTCAGTTTTCCAGGCATCCATGCACTTCATGGCTTCCCATTTGGTAGAAAGTGACCTTTGGTACAGAAGGGGACTGAGCTGGCATTTTGCTCTGTGGTGAGTGGTGAAGTGGCATGGGATCTGTTGCCTCTCCATTCATCCCTGGGTTAACTCCCTGGAGGGCTCTGATGGCTCCCTGGGTGACATGGACCAAGACTTAGGGGTGGATAGATTTTAACAAAAGCCTTCTCATAAAGTCCAGAACATGGGAACTTTTAATTTTAAAAAGAATTTGAGAGCCAAAGCAGCTTTCATGACCTTCCAATGGAAATGGTATGTTTCTCAGAACAAAATCTTATTGAGACAAGACATTAAGCTTTCTCTGGCTTCCAGCAAAACTTTGAGAACATTTGAAAACAAAATCACCAACTCCTTGGTGCCCTTCCTTCCTGGGTAGTGCTTGTTTCCAGGGCCAGAGCTGGCAGGACCACATGTGTCCCTCTTCTAAGGGTCTGAGTGCCTAAAGCACAGGGCCAGGGGTCAGGAGTTAGGAATCTGGTGGTGACAGTCTCTAGATAGAAAGGAGCTGCTCCCAGAGCTGCATGCTGGGGTGACCAAAGCATGGCAGTTCATAAGAGGAAGCCATGCTAGGTACAGTCTCCTCTTTCTCACCTCCCCATGTCACCTCTCCTCTGACTCACTGTGGAGAAAGAAGGGCTCGCTAGAAGGCTCTGGAACTTCTAATGCCAGGTCTTACATGAGCTCAGCATTGGGTGTCATGGGCTTTGCAGAGACCCTCTTGCCTCCTCAGGATCCTGCATTCACCAGGGTTATCCGCAGAGAGACAGGAAACCCCTAGGCCCTGCTTCCTACCTAAGACTCCACAGAGAGGCACTGAGCAAGTGTCTTGGAGATTCTCTACCACATACCCCCAACGTGAGGCTCCCTCTGGCAGGGGACTGGAGTTTACTGCGTATGCTTGCTGGTCACAGGGTCACCGTTCAGGATGCTCTTCTTGAAACAGAGTAGAGGAGGAACAGGAACTACCCAGGAAGTTCACAAGGAAGTGGATTGTGGAGGGCTTTGTGTTGGTTTTTTTGGAAGGGAGGAAAAAAGTTAGAAACACAATTGAGGTGCAAGCCGTAACTAGTGTCAATCCCCCACTTAGCAGGTTCGATATCCACTCAGCTGATCCACGACCATGGCAAACGTGGAAGAGGTGGGTGCGCTTTGCTATGCCGACACAAATCCACAGCTGGGAGGGCTTTGAACTTCCCAGCAAGGACAGCGTTTATTCTAATAAATGTGCGATTTATTCTAATTGGTGTCATTTAACTGTCATTTGACTATTGGCAAAACAGATCTCTTTAGGAAATGTACAGGGATAATCATTCTGACAGTTTTAACAGCCAGAGACACACACTCAGGAGAGACAAGTCTTTAACCCCCTAGGTCTGCTGCTCCTCAGTCAAGAAGACTGTGGGTGGATCACCATCACGCAGGCGCACACGGGGGGTGGGGCTGGGGGTGGGCATGGACCCATTTCACCCGCCGAGGGAGGGCTGTGATCACTGTGTAATTCCTGGGCTATAATTGCACTTGAAAGAGAGCATCTTTTCTCCTCTGTGTGCACACCATTTGGCGGCCCGTGCAAACACGATGTGTGACAAGCAGTGTCTAAGTGAAGCACGAGCCTCCGATTTATTTAGGTCACAGCACAGTTAATAATTAATGTGGCCGGGCACTGCTGATTTGAAAAGTTCTGAAGGGCTCGTTCACTTTGCTTCACATACTTGCTATTCCAGGCTGGCTCCAGGATTCTGCATCGCTAATGAGCTCAACTTTGCAGGCACTAATCATATTAGCTTGTAAAAGGCAGTGGGGATGAAGAAAACTATATTAAAAACAAAAGCCCGCATGCACACGCAATAAGGACCCTATGTCTGCACGGTAGACACACGACTGCAAATATAACACCTTAACTGGGAAAGTCAGTCACCCTCTGTCTTCAGGGAAAGGTGCTATATAAACAGGTTTAATGATGTACTTAGCACAGTATTAACAGGAAGGCATACATTCAGTAGAACAACCCAGAATTTGGAACAAACAGATCTAAATCCAAGTCCCAGCCTTGCTCATCAAAGGCATGTGACCTTGGACAAGCTGAGATAAGCCACACACCACATTTGGTGGCACATACCTGTTATGCCAGCATTCTGGATGTAGAGGCAGGAGAACCAGGAATTAAAGGTCCTTCTTGGCAAGTTCCAGGCCGGCCTGTGCTGCATGAGACCCTGTCTCAAAACCAAAACAACCAAGCCACACAGCCAACCAAACAAGAAAATATAAAAAAGCAGCACACACAAATGACCCCACTTGACCTCATGCTTTGTTTTTTTTCTTTTTCTTTTCTTTTCCTTTTTCTTTTTCCTTTTGACTCAACATTCACTCAGACTTCCCTACACATGCCCTTTGGGCTTGCTTAGTAAATATCATAGGCTTAGTGGCTTTCTGAAGGCATTTGCTTCTCACAGCTCTGGAGTCAAAGTCACTAGACGAGGATTTTCGTGGTTGTGTCTGGCGTTCTTGATTGAGCCACTGAGGACAGGAAGATCCTGTGCCTCTTCCTCTGTCGAGACCTTCCCCAACACTGGGACAGTGCCTCAGGACCTTACCTCAAATGTCGATGCCCAGAGGCTGCGCTCAGACATGGAGTGTGCAGGTATGGATGTCAGCATGAGAAATGGGAAGGAGCAGCACTGACATTCAGACTGCAGAAGGTACACTCCCTTAAGGAGAGGAGGAAACTGAGGCACAGAGAGGTTGTGTGGCTTGTGTATGGCCATGTGACCACTCTACTTGTTAAATTCCTTCAGACTCACGCTGACTTTTCAGCAGCCAGAGCAAGGGCATTTCAGGTGAACTGGATGCCTCACCTCCATCACCTGTGAGAAATGCCCATCAGATCCATTTCAACAACTCCCCAGTGCTTCAGGGCAGTATCAGGAAGGCTGTGGCTAGAGATTGGTTGGGGAGCTCCACTACCAGGCTGCTCTTCTGGGCATTACTATCTCAGGAGTACTGCTGACTGCTCCAGTCTGAGGCAACTTCACTTGCCTTGTACTTCTGACGGTTTCTTACGATGTTCCCATTATTAATGAAAACTTCGACACCATTGCTTTGGTATCATGACATACTAAATATGCATTTTTGGGGACCTAGGGCCTGATGCTATCAGGAGGAGGTTAAAGAAAATGGCAGCTCTGAGGGGTTTGGGTTTGGCTGGCAGGCAAGGACACCATTGTGTCCATCCCAGGCCCTCAGTGGGTATGGTGAATGGTCTTCTTCTTCAACTTGATGGATTTGGAATCCCCGTGGAGACAAATCTATGGGCATGTCTGTGAGAGTTTCTAAATGTGAGTGGCACCATCACATGGGCTGGGGCCCTGGGCTGAGCAAGGAGAATGTGAGTTCTCATCACCTTCTGCTTCCTGATTGCAGATGCAACATGGCCTGGCACTCCTGCCACCACACCTTCCTGCCTGGCGGACTGTAAGCCCTTGTAGCATAGAAGCCAGACTAAACCCTTCCTCCTTTAAGTTGCTTTGGTCTGATATTTTGTCATAGCAATGAGAAGAGGAAGTAACACAGGGGTATGCCCGAGAACCATGGTTATTGTGTTAGAGACATCTAGACTTCAGGCCTCCGTCAATCTGTCTTGTATGACAGACAAGGAGATGCAGCCTGTGCCCATGGGATGCAGTGGCCTTGGGGACTAGGAATGGGACAAATAATACCCATTGTATCCCTCTGTGGTGGTTTGATTCAGGTGTTCCCCATAAACTTAAGTGTTCTGAGTGCTAGGTTCCCAGCTGATGGAGATTTGGGAATTAATGCCTCCTGGAGGCAGTGTATTATTGGGGAGAGGCTTCTGGGTATTATAGCCAGTTTCCCCCTGCCAGCGTTTGGCACACTCTCCTGTTGCTATTGTTTACCTTATGTTGGCCGGGAGGTGCTCATGCCATTGTTTTCCTCTACCATTATGGAGTTTCGCCTTGAATCTATAAGCCAAAATAAACCTTTTCCCCAAAAGCTGCTCTTGGTAGTGTGATTTTTGCCAGCAATGCGAACCTGACTGCAACACCCCCCTTCTGTAGGGTCACTAGAAATGTACCTTTCAGAAGAGACAGGAAAAAGCCATGAGAAACAACTTAGGGCCCTCGCATTTTGTGTGTGAACACATGTGTATATATATTCGTAAGTGTGTGGACACAAATGCAGGTGTGTGCATAGAAGCTAGATAACAATCTTGATGTCATCCTTAGAAATGTTGTCCACTTCTTTTTGAGACATTGGTCTGGAGTTCACCAACTAGTCTAAACTAGTTGGCCATCTAGTTCCAGGGATCCACTATATTGGGCTTAAAGGCATGTGACACCATAGATTAGGTGGGTGCCAGAGACTGAACTCAGACTGTCATGTTGTGATTCAAGCACTTTACCCACCGAGCATCCCCCAGCCACAAAGGAGTTTTCATTAGGAACTTGAGGCCACAGATGCTGAGCCTCAGACTCAAAGTCACATGGTGGATGGGGACTGGAGTCGCACCTCCCATTAGACTCTGCTGTGGGTCTTCAGACTGGCTTCTGACCCCACCTGCACCAAAGCTGTGCTGCTTAGTAGCTTGTGGGAGAAAACATGTCAAGAGCTATCATCACATGTAGAGGAGGAAAATATATTTTTTCCTACTTACTTTGCAAAGGGAGAGAGAGAGAGAGAGAGAGAGAGAGAGATTGAGCTTAAGCATGCCAGTGCTGAGTGCCACTACAAATGAACTCCAGACACATGTGCCACTTTGTGCATCTGATGTCACATGGATACTGGGGAATCAAACCTGAGCCATCTGGCTTTGCAAGCAAGTGCCTTAGGCTGCAGAGCCATCTCTCTAGACACCCCCCCCCCAAAAAAAAATTTTTCAGGGGAAAATAACAACAAACCTTGCAACTTAGGAAGTTAGTTACAGACGATGCCTTAATCAAAGGCAAGAATAGACAGTCTTCTCCAGTGGTGTTGGCGCCACAGCTCTTCTGAGGCTGCCCCACATGGAGCCCTGCTGACGGGACATGGGACATGGATCCTGGCCTCTGGACCACACTCTTCCATCTGCGCAGTGGAGTCAAAATGACATCCATGGCATTTTGTCATCTTGAATGCTTCATGGTTCCAAGTTAAGGGAGACCATCAGGGTGATTGGTGGGTTGGAAGAATGTTCTCATGTTGGATGTCTGGCCAGTATGCCTTTGTGTGGCTTCACTGTCACTTAGCATGTACTTAAAAGTAATTAATCAGCATATAATTGCCACTCACCACGCTGCATGCAAGGTAATTATCTGTTTAACTTGTCCAGCTGGCCACTGCAGATGCAGCTGCCAGCGTCTGGCCAGAGACCGGCTTCGCAGAGGGCAGGATGGGAGCAATGTCTAGCGGCACAGGGAGGGACCAAGCATCGGCGAAGCTGGGGCAACAGCTGAGGCTGCACTGAGGACCCCCACCAGGCCGTGCCATGGCAGGCGGGAGTATTGTTGCCGGGATTAGAGCAATTCCATGATAATCCTCCAGACACACAGCACCTCTGGTGGGTCCGGCACACTCCTTCCTCCTCCTCCTCACAGGCAACTTGGGTTCCCAGGAAGCCCGTCTGTCTGGATGACCCTTGCTCCTTTCTGATGCTGAGTGGGATCCTTGAAGAGCTTTTCTCTGGGGCAAGGTGAGCCCAAGGTTCCCAGGACTGGTTTGGCACTGTGGTGATCTCTTGATCCCCCAGTCCAGGGGCCAGGTACTCTCTGTTACCCTTGGCTGAGTTTGTAATCATAGACTTTCTAACATTTTCCCTTTGTTTGCCATGGGAAACAACCCAGCGCACAGATTTGAGCCCTCAGGAGCAGAACCTGACTCATCTGCCAGGAAGGGGAGGTGTGAGTGTAATAAGCTGGGATGGAAGGATCCTAAGCCATTACTATAGCTATACTTTGCATGTGCCTTATCCCCAAATAATTTTGGAGGAGTATGATTTTGATGTGCTGGGAACTCCAGCTCCTGAAGTCATGTGAACATTATCCTGCCTGTGAAAGGAACAGGTTGAACAACCACCAGCCATTACATGTGAAGGGAGTGTATGGCAAGCCAAATATTGGAGTGACCCTAAGACACCCACCCTCCCAAGTCTCTGTCACTGACTGGGTCCAAACAGTAGACAGGGATAGTTTGATGAATAAGAAATTGTTCGTTGAGGCAGCTAGTGAAAAATCCTTCACTCTTTCTCCAACGTGCACAGCTCCTGCATCCCAGGGCACAAGGGGCTATGCAGACGGCTGAAGCCTCCCACTGGGCAGTAGGGCCTGCTGCTGCTCAGATCTGGCTTTCCTTCCCTGCCAATGGAGCCTGGGTCCTAAATCAGTGTCATCATTTGGGTGTCACTGGGGATGTGACGAGAACCTCCTACAGGGGTGCAGAGGGAGGGGTGGAGTCAGCCTGGTCAGGTGCCTCGGGCTGCTGTGTCTTCAGTGAGGATGAATTGCTACCAGCAGTTTTATTTGTTTGCATATGAAATGGTGCTAAATACATCAAATTATAACAAAAGCCCTAAGAAATAAGAAACAATATATGCAAATTATATTCACTCCCTGACCTCAATAAATGCCTGCTCTTACTACTCCACATAATACAATCCTTTGTACAAAGGTACAATGCAATAAGGTGCAATTGTAATTTTTATTTATTTTTAGACATAATTTAGAGATAGCTAAATACTCCTCTGAAAGCCAGAAAACATCACAGCAATGATAAGACACACACACACACACACACACACACACACACACAGAGAGAGAGAGAGAGAGAGAGAGAGAGAGAGAGAGAGAGAATATTCCACGGGCTCCTCTTCCACTTGCCTTCCATGTGTTTGGCAGTCTTGAGGTGACTAGAAGCCACTAGCGGGTTTACATACTCACTGCTCCTGATTCCAAGGGGACATGGATCTCACAGTGTCATCACTGAGTTGGGAGGTCACCCTTTCCCTGTATATTTGAAGGGATCCGTCCCCGTCCACTCTGGGGACTTTCAGTGGTACTTCCAGTGAAATCTGGCCCCTGCCCACCATTCAGTCTCCATCTACTTCGCTTTCTTGTATGTCCCCAGAGCAGTATGCTAGTCCTAGAAATACGAGCTGCTGTGACAAGTTAAATATCTTAGCTCAGGAGGCACACAATCCATGCTCACAAACTAGCCAAGCCTGAGTGGTTCCTCTATGCACAGGTCCTGAGACTCAGGTCTGTGGTCTGAATAACACCTGTCCAGCTGACAGATGGGGATGGAGCTGGAAGAGCACCGTTTTCCTCATGCTCACCGTGGTACAGCCGTACGTACCTTCCAGCGTGGCCCTCTCCTGTGGCTGCACCTTCCCACCAGGGACTCTGAGAAACACTTCCCCAGCCTGGATGGGAATGATGCAAATCTGACCTTTGGCAGGGAGCATCCATTCTCATGGACAATGAGCAACTTCTATTGCAGGCAGAGAACATTCTTCCCATTCCTTAGCTGGGGAGACCAAGACCGAGGCAAAGTAAGGGGAGAGCTGGCTTTGAGACTGGGAAGTCACACCTCTGGGACTGCCAACGACAGGAAACAAGGTCAAACATGTAAGAGATAACAGTGTTGAATGAGTTAAGAGACAAAACAAAGGCTGGGAAGCATGCCCCCGTCAGAGCGGTGTGTCCATATGAACGTTAGTGTTGCTGGGTATTTTTTCTAATCCTATGAAGAATGCCATTGGTATTTTGATAGGATCACATTTGTTTGTAACAGGGGTGGGCATGGAGGGCACTGTGCTGATGGCTTTCATGAGACTCAGTGTCACCAGGACATAAGACCTACTGTACCTCTAGCGTGCTTTCCTCGTGAAAAGCTGCACAGCACAGGGACCCCTGAGAGGTCTGCCTCTTCCCATGGCTATTTCCAAGTGACCTGTCAGAAAAAGAGCAGTTAAATGCCTCAGCCACTGAAATAAAGTCAAAAAGTAGATGAAAAGGGATGGAGAGATGGCTCAGAGGTTAAGTGTACTTTCTGGGCAAGCACGAAGGCCTGAGGGGTTCTGAGACTCCCTGAGTTCACATCTGAGATCACACAAACAGCTGGGTGTGGCCGTGCATGTCTGGAACCTCAGCTCCACAGGGAGCAGACTCAAGAACTGACAGAGAGCTCTATACGCTTCAGAAACAGTGAAAAGAGAGCCTCTGGCTTAAAGAACAAGACCAGGCAGACGGGCAAAGCAGGAGGGCACAGGCCATCGCACTTCAGCCATTGCGGGCTAGCAACCCTGCTGCAGGTGAGTGTATGGAGCACTGGAAGGACACATGCACATGCATGTGCTTACTCCACAGACAGACCACACAACACACACACACAGTCACAAAAACTGATGAGAAACTGAGGCCCTCATACACTACTAGTGAGAATGCAAAATAGCATAGTTACCTTGGGAAACTGGCAATTTCTGAGAAAGTTAAAGTTTTATGTGATAACCTAGTGATTCCCCTCCAAGTTTTCAACATACAGAAATAAACACATATCTGCACAAACAAAGCCTCTTGAATCTTTAGCATTATTCGTAATTTTCCTACAGTGTGAACAAGCTGAATGGCCATCAGCTGATGAAATAAACAGAATGTTCGAAAGCCACAGCATGGAATGTGGCTGAATTGCGTCTACTCAACTCCTCCCATATTGCAGGTGACGACACAAGAGGGAAGGGAGACCAGGTCCCAAACCTGTGTGAGTGACATGTGCCGTGACCAGAAAAGGCTCATTATCCAGAAAGAAAGGGGAAGCCAACACATGCCATTCTGCTTCTTTCAGGTGACATCTTTGTAAGTTGCCGTAACTACCTTTATACCTACTGCAAAACATGTATTTTTTTTTTTTAAAGGGTGCATGGTTTTCCAGGGGCTGGGAGTAGAATAGAGACTGACTGGGCCTGAGTGTGGGGGAGCTGTGGGAGTGGAAGGGGTGTGCAAAACCTGTTGTGTTGTGTGAACAAAGCTACACATCCACTAAGAACAGCTGCACAGAACACAGGTAACAGTGAACTTCAAGGTGTTCACATGGTGCATCAGGAAAACTGCCGGGCCGGCTTTTCCACGAGGCGGCTGCCAGAGACCTCGGCGCCTGGTGCCTTGTCATAGCTTCCCTCCAGAGCAGTCAGCAGCTCCTGGGAGCTCTGCCACCCTTGTCTGATAGATTGCCTTCTCTCCTTTCTCCAGAAACCAGCCTCACCTTTCTCATGACTTCCTGCCTTCCAGGAAGCCCTGCAACTGCCGCTGACTCCCCTAATCTTGGATCTGAGAGTCCTGGTCACCATGGCCCCCTGGTATGCCCTGAGGACCTTCAGCACCGCTGCCCTTCCCTTCCTCTCATCTGCTTGTCTTTCCCAGTCTTTCACCCTCCACTGCTGTTCCAGGGGCAGGGGGCTGCCTCCTGGGTTTCCCGTCAGGGCCCAGGTGACAGCATTCTACCACACACTTGGTGGACCCACAGGCCGTTCTCTTCAGCTGGACTTGATCAGTGAGGGCTGGTTCCCAGGCCTCAGCTGACTTGTCCAACTTTAGGAGCACAGAACAGCTGCCATGTGAGATCCTTCATGAGCTGTCCTGGGCCCTTCCTTGGGTGTGACAGGTGACCTGGAGCAGGGTGACTTCTTCAGACATACGAACACGCTAGCATTAGGGAAGTGCACTCCAAGGGTGCCGCAGGTGTCATAGAGGAGGTCCGACTACCCGCTTGCTCTGGGTTGGAAGCCTCTGTGATGGACAGACAGTCCCAGAGCGATGTGATAGCGGCCAGCAGGGTTTGGAGATGCAGTCCCCACTTCCAGGAGTGAGCTCGTCCCCACCATGGTGGAGGGCTTCCACCCACTGCTGGGAGCTGTCTGCTCTGCTCAGTGTCCCCCAGGCCCGCATCAGCTCACTGCCTGCTCTCCTCCCAAGACTCGGGAAGAGCAGAATGGCATTTCTGTGTGTTTTTAAATATTAAAAGCTCATTTAAAACAGACTCCGTGGAGCTGAACTTCTTCACCTGGTCCCCCGGGGACGGTTCTTGACTGCTCTAAGTATTTAAATCGAATCTTGAAACCTTGCGATTACTGGCTTTCCCTCCAACCGGAATACATTCTGAAGGAGCGCCACTTATGGAATACAGATGCCGGGCTGGGTTTCCAAGGCCTGACATGGAGCTCAATCAAGACAGTGTGATGTTTTGACAGGAAAGCACTCATGTGCAGTGGGACGTTCTGAGAATTTGTTCATTTTTCTTTCTTAAGCACATTTTAAAGCAAGTCACCTGACTTGGAGGGCTTGGGCACCAGGCCTTCCCAGAGCAGTGAGTCTCAGTGGATGAGTGACCATTGTCCATTGGCCTGTGTGGTTGGGTGAGACCTCACTGGTAACCTGCCTGGACAAATCTTTTGCTGTTTCTGGAACATCAGGAGTGAGTCACTTCTGGTCACTTCTGGCTTCATGTCTTCCACTCCTGAGTATACACCGACATGGTCCCTTGGGTGCCCTTTTTGAAAATACCAATTGCTCAGAACTTGAGCATGCTTCATGTACACCTGGTGGTGCTTTCTCACTTGTTCCTCCTGAAGTGGGCTGTGAGGCTGGGGCAAGAGGACTGTGCAGGCTGGACCCAGTCTCCTGAGATAGCTCTGGCCCCTCCCAGGTGGTCACATTGCGCAGAGCATAGCTTCACACTGGCAAGATCTGATCACATTTACTCCCAGAGCAACTCTTTGGCTGAGGTTAACTGATTTCCATAAGCTCATTGGAAAGTGGGAAAAATCAATTTGATATAACATTTTGTCAGAATTTTGTTAAATCACAAATTTGAATATATAAAAATAGATTCCCTGACTTAGGAAAGCTTCATATTCAGAGACCCAGATTTACAGTTAGAAAGCTTTGCTTGACCTTATAAAGTGACCCTTTCATAGTGAAGAAGCCACCCAGAGCAGCATCTCAAAGAGCAGAGCACAGTGAGAAGGCCTCGTTCTGACAACGCTGCGGGGAATGCCGAGCCCAGTAAGTGATGAGGATTGAGAGGGGACACAGGGGTATGGTCCAAAGCTGTCATGGTCCCTTCTTACTGCTTTTCTGAAGTTCCCATTACCTGGGGTCCATTATGGCCCCAAAATATTAAGAGGAAGATTTCAGGAATGGACAATTCATCAGTTTCAAGTTTCCAGAGCATTCTGACATCCACTCCATTCTATCCTGTTGGCTCTGAATAACCTTCTTCATGTCACAGTGTCAAGTATCACAGTGTGTAGTAGATAGCTCCACATTTCTGGGATGAACACCCAAACAGTTTAAGGGAGGAAGGAATTTGTTTCAAGCTCACAGATCCGGGGGAAGTTCCATTGAAGGCAGAAGAAGCTGGCTCCCTTTCATAGATCCAAGCAGAGAGAGAAACGGCAGCAAGCAAAACCCAGCACCAGCGTACATACACACCCAAAAGCAGCCAGCAGGACCCCAGAGCTCAGACCTCTTTGTGTACCTTTGCTGGAATCCAGATCTACCCTCAGTGACACTTTAGGGCTGGACTCTAGGATCCATCCCCAGTGATGCCTCCTCCAAGCAGGTGGCTGAAGATCCAAATAAGAAGCTATAATAAAACACTTCAGTTTATAGGGGACATACATTCAAACTATTGAACAGTGTCATAATGTTGTACAAGCTCAAGTCACCTTTGTTCCACTATTCCTTGGTCCCAAACACAAGAGTCATGGTGGTTGTCCAGAGAAGAGAATCCATAAGACCATGACCTTCAGGGCTCAGGTGGAAGCTCTCCGAGTAGGAAAGAAAGAAGCTGTGTGTTGAGGTTGCTAAGGACTAGGCTAAATTGCTGCCGCCGCCCTCACAATATGCCCATGTTTTAAGCTAACCCTCCTGCTAGATAGATCTGCATAGGAGAAAACAGGATATAGAAGACTTGGTGCCATTGGAGGTTCCTGGATCCCCTGAGGTCTCAGAACATGTGAGAAAGTGTCCTGCATAAATGTGGCTCTGTCATGAAGACATGTGCTGGCTACCCAGGATGCTCAGCCCCTCCACGGAGGAACCAGGCCTTCCTAGTCACTGGATGTCCGCGGTCCTCACACAAACTGCTCTCTCTCCCACAAACACTGTGCTGGAGGTAAGGGCACTGAGCGTCAGCTGAAGGACACCCTTGGCTTCCTGTTTCTGAGCTGCCACTCTGGACGCTTGGTCTAGCCACCGTCCAGCTCCACTGTCCCTGCCACGGCACCATTTGTACACCTGCCTTGTGCCTTGTCTTGATCATCAAGACTCACAGGCATCTTGTCACAAAGCCAGCATTTCCCACTACCCAGAGCTTGTTTCACAGAAGTTAACGAGCTCAATTATCATAGCAAGTGGGAGGCTGAGTTGCAGCCTGCATTTCTGGTTTCTGCTGTGGCTTTAATAGAGGAATTTATGCAGAGGCAGGATGGCCAAACACAGCCTTCTTGACAGTCCACTAAGGATTTTAGAATAAGTGACTTCCACACTGGCAAAAGCGTGTTAAGAGTCAGACAACTGTGGTAATGTGATGCAGACTCATATTCCACGATGCCCTGAGGAGTGCACAGAAGGAAAAAGCATCTTTTCTGTAGCGGGGATCAAGTGCAGGGATTTAAGTCAAGGTAGAAGAGCAGCCCTGCCTGCATGGGCACTTTGTGAAGGGAGTGCGAGGTCGGGGGGCTCTCTACAGGGCACTCCTGGGGCACATTCCTGGCCTGGAAGCCTCACAGTGGGGAGACTGAGGCTGAAGATGTGCTACTCCCATGTGCTTATATAATCTGAGGACTGACAGGGTTTGTTATGCCAGACTCTCAACAGGTACTTCAAGTTGCTTCAATGTACTGGTACTGGTACAAGGTACTTCAACTGCTTCAATGTACTGGTAGTACGGGCAGGTAAATGGAGGTCTTGGTGGGACAGAGAGGCACAAGGTCAAGTTTACACCGCTATTCAGCAACAGGCACGAGGCAGGTATCCTCAGAAGATCGAGGGAGTGAGTACCCATCCCCCATGCACCCTCGGCCACCATGTGCGCTGCCACTGACCACCCCCAGCTGCCATGAGAAAGCAGGTCCAGCATCTCTGAACAGATGTGGCTGTCAGGTGCAGGGTTGGGGACGTGATGCCCTGAAGAGTGACCCAGCTCGTGGGTGGCAGGGTTCCTGCAGGGGAGGAAGCAGTGGGAGGTGGTCCCCAGAACCAGCAGAAGAGCTCACAGGCATCAGACACAGGGCAGGGAGGGGGAGTGGATGGGTGTCCAAGCAGATGGGTAATGAATGCAACAAATTTTTTATTAAGATTCAAGTCAGCAAATTAGACAGCCATTTTTAAAGTCAAACATTCAAACCCACACACCAAGCCAAAGATACACTAATCCAAAGGTATGCTGAGGTATCATGGTGGGAAAATACTGCGTTCATTTTCCATAACTAAGCCTTTGTGTCTCTCTGAGAGCAGAAGACTTTGCATGTACAGTAGAAATACCGTCACACACAGTAACATAACGTGATCCATCTCAGACAATAGTCCCAAATCTGACAGACGTGTTGGGGGCATGTGGTGGTGTCGTGTGGCGTGGCCCCTGTGTTGTGCTGAGAGCCCAGGCAGGCTGCGGAGGAGTCGCACGTTGCAGTACAGGTGGGCCCTGCCAGCAACACCTTGGATTCATAGTGCATTTGATTTTGAAGCATTTTGTTGTTGTTGTTTATTGAACATTCAAAAACTTTTCAGTGTTGTCCCGATTTTGGCAACATCTGGTGCATATGGGGTTCGGATCCACACTTGAAGAGGCTCTTAGTTATACAAAACTCCTGCGGCCACTAGATCCTGCATGCCAGAGACCTTCAGAAGAAGGACATGGGTTGAGAATGGAGTGATTTTTACATGAGTTGATTTTAGCATTCAGACAAGGACCCACACAATCACTTCCTTGCTGCTATTTCCTGCATGGAAATAGGGCCCCCCTGGGAGTCCAGAAGGGTAGTGGGCTGTGGGGGAAGGACTGTCCCCTCAGCCCCATGTCCTCTCTCACCAAAGGCTATGGAGCACAGAGGAGGGACAGGCCCAGGAGAGGATGCTGTGTGCTTGAGTACTTGAGCATTCCATTCTTGGAATAGAGAAGAGGCTGGCATAGTCCGGCGTTCCAGTAGCCTGTGTCCTTGGGACCCAATTCAGCGGTGCGGGCTCAGCATACCTCCCAGGCTGCTGCTCACCCCAGGACGTTCCCTGGGGGGGGGGGTGAGCAGTGAGTGAATGTGGGGAGTCTCTTGAACATGCCATGAGTATCCAAGTTTTCCCCTGCCCAGTAGCACAGTGGGCAGGTTTCTGGCCCCTGGTGCTTTGTTTTGCCTTTTACTTTTTCCCTTTCCTTTTTAATTTTTAAGCACAGATAGAAGAATGAACTCATAAATACAAGAACTTAGGGCAAGAGACATCCATCTGGACCCCAGCTTGAGACCCACCTCTCTTAGGACCACACCTATTTCTTGAAGTCGTGCCTAACTTCAAAGGACGGTGACTCACTAGTAGGCACCAGGTTTGATGTGAGACACTTGTGGCTTTCTGTGTGACAGGCCCAGGTGCTCTGGGGCGGGAGGGTTGGCTCTTCAGGTGGCACCTGCCAAGGCTCCTCACCCACCCTGCTCTGCAGGCTGCTTACGTCTTATCTTGGGGAAAGTATCGTATTGTAGAGAATTTATAAATGCAGACATAGAAGGAATGTGAAGCTTCCCTCATAATCACATTCCAAGGTAAAAAATGTTTTAAAAAGACATGTGAGTTTGAGACCACCCTGAGACTACACAGTGAATTCCAGGTCAGCGCAGTTACAGATGGCAGCAATGCATTCTTGGAGACACAGGCCGGGAAAATTAGACCAAGTTATATCAGTTTTAAATGATATTTCCTCATTTGATTTGAAAATGACAGAATATCAACCTTGTAACAACAACAACAAAAAGAAAAAGAGCTGAGTTCTTAATGCTGAATGTAGCAGACGCGCTCTTTCCGGGCTCTCTAAGCCAATGCCTGAGCTGTGGCACAGTTGCCTTAGTGACCGAGTGAGATGTGCACCCTGTGACACCGAGGCTCACTTAGGCTCCGCTTTGTGTTGGGGCAATACGGCCTCTGTGCCATCATGATTACGTCTGCAGGTTACTCTCTCCACTTCTCAGTTACAGAAGCAGCAGAATGAATGGAGTTTTGGAAAAGAAAGCAAAGTCCTTGCACCAACCAAACAGTGCTGTGGGCCGGGCAGGAGAGCGCTGCGGGCCCATTCACTGAAGGATGTGTTGCTGACGCAAGCACAAGGTCAACCACAGAGGCGGAGACCTTTCAGAACTAGAGGTGGGTCTCTAAGAGAGCTTACCTTCAGGAGAAGTAAGCCCAGGAGATCTGTCGACAACTTTTCCTCAGAACACAAAATCCTACAGCTTAGTATATGAAGGCAATACAACCACAAATAGTAACATGCAACTGTTTTAATAGTTGTGATATAAATAGTTACTATACAAACTTATATTTAAAACATGGTTGCAACTATACATTCTAATAAGTTATGCAAAGTAGTTTATAGCGGAGGGTGGAGGGGGTTTGTCTGTACCCCTGACTGAAAATAGTATTCCCAGGGCCAAAATGGTGCCCGACACAAGTTGACTGCCTGAGCTCATTACAGAGTGAATGCTGTGCTCTCCATCCCAAAGAAACTGCCTTTCTGTCATAGTTGATGGTTTATGAGTGTCACCTGCTCCATGACCAAATGCATCTGACCCATAACTCCTGTGATACCACAGCGACAATGTCTTTGTCCACTTGGTGCTATTAGCACAAGTCTTCCTGTAGACCTGGGGAGAGCCAACAGCCGATGTCCCTGGAAGGTTCTCAACATGTCCCCAGCTCTTTCTGGATTACCGCGGCATCAGGATGAAGGGGTGGAGCACCCATTGTTCTCTGCATTCCATAGCGCTGCCAGTCCACAGAGCTCTCTGAAACCCCTGGTAAGACAGGGCACTAAGCTGACCTAATGCCACAGGGGTAACTCGAAGTTTGGGCTTGAGGAGAGGTGCTGATAGAAACTAAGGAAGTAACATGGCTGCCCGCGTCAAGGCTGTCTAACGTGAGCAGTGATCTCAGCGGCCTGTTGTATCCCCTACGCGTGCCGGCAGCTTGTGCTTACACCCCTTAAATGCACGCACACAGGCACGTGTGTTTGGACACACCAAATGCATGGCCGCTTATCAAATTTCTCTTCCACTTTCCTATCATGCCATCAATCTTGATAACTTTTCTGATCTAACTTACACAGCCCGAATCCCCACAATGTGTTTTGCCAGCTGGCGTAGCATTATTGGGCAATATATCACGATGGCGACATTGCGACTCACCAGCGAGCACACTTACAGATGGCAGCAATACATTCTTGGAGACCCAGGCCAGGCAAATTAGAGCAAATTACATCAGTTTTTTAATGATCTTTCCTCATTTGATTTGAAAATGACAGAATATCAGCCAGTGTGTTCTATAATTCCAAAGAGTAATAATGCTGAAAGTTTTGATTTTCTTGTTAAAGATGAATGGTGTTGACATTTTGATAACTTACTTCCAATAGGTTCCTGGGATTTCTCTCAGGTAATTATTCAACACATTTTCCAGGGCTTTGTTGCCTGGTCACTTCTGCCGGGAGGGGTCACTCAAGGGGAGAGAGCCACACGGCATAACTGCTGCCCATGGCCCCTGCATTGCTGCAGGAATGCATCTCACTTGCTTTAAAGGTGGCCACGAGGAGCCTAAAGGTGACAAGGTCCTGCAGTGACTTGCAAGGAGCTCCAGAGCTCCTGTTCCTCCCTGGGAAGACTGGGGCAAGAGGGCTAAGAGTTTGAGGCAAGCCTGGGTTACACAGTGAGTAGCAAGTGTGTGGTGTTTAACATTGACTGTCAAATTGACAGGCTCTAGAATCTCCTGGGAGGGATTCTCTACACAGGTGAGCCTCTGGGGATGTCTGTGAGGTGTTACCTTGATTAGGTCACAGGCTAAATGAGGCAAGAAGACCCACCTTAACTGTGAGTGGCACAGTGCCATGAGCCCGAGTTCTGGGCTGTGTACAAACGTGAGGCTGAATGAGCAGCAGTATTTACCACTCCCTGCTGCCTCACCAAGGCTGAATGTGACCGGCTCTGCTGCAAGATCCTGTCACTATGACTTCCCCGTCATGATGGACTGTATCTGGAACTATGAGCTGAAAATGACCGGCTCTGCTGCAAGCTCTTGTCTCTGTGACTTCCCTGTCATGATGGACTGTATCCTAGAACTATGAGCTGAAAATGACCAGCTCTGCTGCAAGATCTTGTCTCTATGACTTCCCCGTCATGATGGACTGTATCCTAGAACTATGAGCTGAAAATGACCGGCTCTGCTGCAAGCTCTTGTCTCTGTGACTTCCCTGTCATGATGGACTGTATCCTAGAACTATGAGCTGAAAATGACCAGCTCTGCTGCAAGATCTTGTCTCTATGACTTCCCTGTCATGATGGACTGTATCCTAGAACTATGAGCTGAAAATGACCGGCTCTGCTGCAAGCTCTTGTCTCTGTGACTTCCCTGTCATGATGGATTGTATCCTAGAACTATGAGCTGAAAATGACCAGCTCTGCTGCAAGATCTTGTCACTATGACTTCCCCGTCATGATGGACTGTATCCTAGAACTATGAGCTGAAAATGACCGGCTCTGCTGTAAGCTCTTGTCTCTGTGACTTCCCTGTCATGGTGGACTGTATCTGGAACTATGAGCTGAAAATGACCGGCTCTGCTGTAAGCTCTTGTCTCTGTGACTTCCCCGTCATGATGGATTGTATCCTGGAACTATAAGCTTTCCTCCCTTAAGCTGACATTTTTGTCAGGTATTTTGTCCCAGCAACAAGAGGTAACAGATTTGTCAGGCCAACCAGGGCTACATAGTAAGATCCTGTCTCAGGAAAAAAGAACCAATTTTAGTTATCACCCTTGGTAGATGTGGGATGTACCGATCATATCTCGAGGACAGGAGCCTCAGTATGCTTCTCCATCTTGTCCCCACTTTGCTCCCACTGAGGGTGCTCTCCCCGTCACATAGTCTGTGTGTCTGCTGGATGGACCTGTTGCAGCTGTGGCTGGGGGAGCAGTGAGCTGTGTGGTCCACTTGGGGCACAGACTGGTCTGTCTCCTGTCTGTCCTCACACGCAGCTCTGATGAGGAAGCTGAGCAGTGCTCCCCAGGGCCCGGCAGCCTGGCCCTGCTCCACTGGGTGGCTGCTGTGGGCTCAGCTTCTTCACTGTCAGGGTAGAAGTGTTTCTCGTGCTTCTCTCCCGGCGGCTGTTTCCAGCAGGGAGATTCCCCCAGTACCTCCCCACCACCCTAGGCTCACTTCCTCTCTCACCTCCCACCTCCCCCCACTGCGGGCCTCATCCTCCCTGAAAGGCCCTGCCCACTGCTTTGATTCTGGGTACATTTTCCAGGATTCAGTGCCAGCAATGTGTCAGGCCACTGATGCCTAATCTCCAGGGAACGCTGCATTGACCCTCCGACTGCCCGCCTGAGTGATGTCAACTCAGAGCCAGTGAGTAGGCCAGTCCTGGCTCTGTGCCACTGTCTGGAGGCCAAGGCCATTCTGAGGCCTTGGTGTTTACCTCTGCAGGAGGGTCGGCTTGACAGGCGTGCCTCAGTGTCTCTTCTGCCAAGTCCCAGCAGCAGGTGGATGACCCTCCTTGTGACAATATAGACCGCCTTGGCACCTCCATTTTCTCACCTCCCACATTTTTCTCACCTTGGGCCCCTCCCCTGGGATCCTGCGCTTCAGAGTCCCGCATCTGCCGGCATGCGAAGGGGGTCCTGCCTGTGTCTCTGTGCTCCAGTCTCCTCCAGACTCCACAGTGTGTTGTGGAGGTCTTGGGGCTGTCTCCAACAGTAGTCATGGAAAACTACAGGTTCACTAAAAGTGAGAGTGGAAGCACAAGGTATACTCCTGGGGCAAGATGGCCTCCAGCAAGTGGCTCAAGAACCCCATTCTTTGGGCCCAGAGGTTTTTTATGACACAGACAAGGAGGGTCCGCTGCAGGCGTGGCCCTATCTTTTGGCAGTCACGGGAGATTGACTTTCTTTGCTTGCAGGAGGGTTTGTCTAACCCTGGGGCAGTCCTGGTGATGCTGGGTCAGTGCTGGTGAAGCTGAGTCCCGGAGGTACCTTCCTCAGGTCTCGCAGTTACTTGTGTCTGGCCCTGTCTTCTGCCTCAGCTAGAGAGCCTGCTTAACTTTCTTCTCCTTCTAGTAGCTGTTATCCCAACCAAACACGCCTAGGACAAAATTCACCACTGCTGCAAAAGTTGCCTCTGATTTCTCTTTCCTTTGAAATATTGAGTACTATCTCCAGATGGAGACCTGTAACACATATTGCAAAGGTGAAGAGAGATGTGGCTCGGGTCACCAATAGCCCATAGCACAGTTGCTTAGGCACTCCAGATGTGGGGGAGGGGAGGAGTAGAAGAGGAGGAGAAGGGGAACCAGAAGGGAAAGAGTCTGTAGAGAGGTCATGGGCTATCAGCCTTGCCTGGGCCCTCAGCTGTCCCATGACCTGAGCTTATAACCCCCGCAGTGTTCCATGGACCACTATTCCCACAATCCCCAAAGAGAAACTGAATGACACGTGGTGGGGTGCACAAGATGGGAAATGCAGTCATGGTAGGTGGGGACCTCACTTGACCTAAAGGATCAAAGATGGCAGGGGATCAGTTTCTTGGCCCAGGGAGGGTAGAAAGGAAGCCCTGGTAGAGGTCAGTCTCCACAAGAGGGCCAGCTCTGCCTCTGAGCAGAGATATTTGTTTTAAAATGCAAAAGACAGACTCCATTGCCTAAAAGCTTCCACTTTGCATTAAAAATATAATCAAGAATTGAGTTCAGTTTGCACAGGGGCTGCAGGTAAGCACCTTTTAGCTCATCAGGAGGTTGCAACCAGAACTTTAAAGTGACCTCTTTTTCTCCTGCACTGGGTCTGATGACTACAGACATTAAAGTTCCTCCAATTTCCAGCTGAATTTCAGATAATGCAATTAGCTACATTTGTTTTTAATATGAAGCATTAGAGCACAAGTAGCCGCCCAGACTGAGCCGCTGATCGTGAGTTATGGGCGTCACAGGCACAGAGAGCAAGAAACTGTACAAAGGAAGGAGCAGGAGAGTGACTGGAAGGGCCCGAGGCTGCCCAGGAGACACGCTCCATCTCATCTCATGCATGAGTATAGTCACTAACGCATCCCAAAGAAGGGGAAGCTGGGAGGCCCAGCATCCCGCCAGCGGAGGGGCAGCAGCCACGGGCTCACCTGCAGATGGAAAAGTGGATGTAAGGCCATTCTCTGTCTCCTGGGCCTGGTCCCAGGTTCCCATGCGTGCAGCAGGACACAGCTCTAATCATCCCTCCATCTCTCGCAGGAAAAAAACTAAAGGACTCAAGAAATCTTAAACTAAAAATGTAACACACAGTATGTAGGAGGGATTTTGGAGTCCAGTGTGCATTTAAATGATTCTATATTCCTTTGTTTCCAGCTTTCAGTCCCCACAAGCAAAGGGGCAGCCTTGGTGCATCAGGCAACTCACCTGTTGGTGCTCCATGGTGGGCTGCTCTGGCCCTTTCTAGCTTCCCAGCCCCTGAAGGCTCCTGATGCTGGCGGGGGGGGGGGGTGGCAGATAGTGCCCCACCAGGCTCAGCACCTTCCCCACTTAGTATGGAGCCCAATGCATCTTTTAGGTGTGGGTCAGAAGGTGGCACTGGCCAGTCCTTGGATGAATTGGTCCACAGGGTGCATTTTTCCATAGGGTTAAAGATCTTTCTTACAGCTCCACCTTGTCATTTAAGCACCCTTTCTTCTTTTTTTAATAATGCATCTCCGGGGCCTGGTGGGTCAGCAGATAAAGATGCTTGCTTGAATAATGCATCTCCAAAGACAAGGTGTCAGACTTCCTCCCGTGCTCTCCTAACACTGCTCCCCTGCTTGGTGGATGGCTCCCCCTGGGTGTGGACAGGAAGCCGATTCAAGTGCATGCCATCCTCCTCAGGCCCCCTCACCACTTCCTCCTTCTCTTCACCACCTCCCTCCACCTCCCTCTTTGTTGAGTGGGGTCCACAGTGCTCGCCACCATGGGTAGGGGTAGGAGACGAGAACTGGTCTCCCTTCTTCCACCCTCTACTTCCTCCCTCTCTTGTGCCCTCTTCCCATCTTCTCTTATCCCCTCCCCCTCTCTCCCTCCCTCCCTTGCTTTCTGTTCTATTCTTTCCCTCTCACCTTCCCTCCTCTCTATCCCTCTCTCCCCCTGGCAACGCATGGGTAGCTCGGCTTCTATCCCAAACACCACAGTACTTTCCTGTGGTTTGGTTGTGCCTGCACCAGGACAGGGCAGGAGCCATGCCAGGAACGCCACCACCTTAGCTGTCAGGCAGGCAAGGAGAAGAAGCAGGTAACACCTGCCAACGTGGTGGTGAGACTTGAATAGAGCTTCATGCCCGGGCCTACTGCTAACTACAGTTTTGGAGGCTTGGTGCAAAAAGACAATATGGGGTTTATTGTTCAAAAAATAATATTTCTGGGCTAGTTAGATGTCCCAGTGGTTAAGGCGCTTGCCTGTGAAACCTGAGGACCCAGGATCGATTTCTCAGAACATACATAAAGCCAGATGCACAAGATGGTGTATTCATCTAGGGTTCGTTTGCAGGGGCTGGAGGTCCTGGCATGTCTATTCTTTCTCTCTCTATCTTCCTCTCTCTCTCTATTAAAAAAGTAAACAAATTAAAAATAAATATAAAAATAAGACTTTTAAGGTGGCAGTGATAGGGTATGAAGCCATGTCCTGAGGGCCGCTGCCTCTTCTGTAAGAAGCCAGCCTGGTTGTGAGGCAGGCCCTGCTGATGGACTCCATGAAACAGCCTCTGGCTATGCCTGGCGCCAGGAAATTCCCAGCCCATCCTGTCCCCAGAATGCTGAACAGTCGCATGATCTGAGCAACATGTGCCCCACAGCCACCCCATGCAGACACAGAGCCCTAGGGAGCCAGGTGCCATCTAGAGGTCTGACTTTGAGCTGGCTGCTCAGTGCCCAGCCTCTAGCCCAAGCCCCTCAGAAGCCACTGCCCGTGCCTTCATGGTAAGAGTCTGTGGAGGGCTGAACCTCAGAGCGTAGCCAGGTGCCACCTTACACGAGTCATACTTCGTTCATGTCTGCACTGATCTCTGGGCGCAGGTGTGTGGGAGCCGTCCTGCTCCGCCTGGAGGCGCCTTGCCTTCCACGCTGCCTCCTCGCGGCACTCACCACGGTGGAACCACAGCTCAGGAGAGCTGCACCCTGGTTTCTACTCCAGGAAAGCCACTTTGGGGTCACTCAGAGAGTAACACTGAGGGGCTTCTCTGCCTCTTCTCAGAACAGTATGAGCAAGGAGACCCTCACAACAAGGACACATTGAAGACCCAATTCTGAATCCCAGAGGAGCTGTGGGTGGTGAGCACGCAGCTGTCACCTCTGGCTTTCTAATGATATTGACCAGATACATGACAGAGGAGAACCCTTGTCTCTTTCAGATTATGACCTTTTGTTAAAACAATCAAACAACTACAAAACGGCTTTAAGCTGTAATTTGGGCAAGGTGCTTAGACAAGGAGGCATGGAAAGGTGGGAGCAGTACCCATGAATGTCCTGGAGAACATTCTAGAGATGTGTTTTACTGTGCATGAGTCCAGATGCACACAGACTCACAACCCTGTTTGCAGTGATGCCCTGTGGAAAACTCACTTCCTTCTGGAAGAGTCTGTCACATGAACATGGACAAGCCCTACTTCCACCTACTCTGGGGCCCTTAAAGCTGTGTTTATCACCAAAGAAACACATTTTCAGGTTAGCCAAAATGAAGGCTGCCATTGGCTCTGGGGCCTTGTTGTTAAAATCTTAACAGATACTTAATAAAATCTAAGTTAAGAAGCATTAAATAATTGAAGTGTCCTTCATTTGTACTTGCAATTAAACACAAGTGTTAAGTGCCAAGCGTTGGACAAACTCTTTACTGCTATAAGGGTCTCTTTCTGCCTCAAGGAGCCCCGTGAGGCTTCAGTTTCTCTGCACAGCCAGTGGGGACTAAGAAAGGGGAGGGAGATGTGCAGAGACCTCCAGCTGGGAAGTCTGAGCTTGTCCTTGCTACTCCACAAGCCAGCCCCATGGCAGCTTCTGGAAGAAACTGAGAGAAAGCCCAGCACACAGAGCATGCAGGCAGCTGGAGCCCAGGGGTGGACCTAGAGCTCTGGGCAGGACAGCAATGGAACAGATCTGTGCTGGCATAGGGGGAGACATGCAGGAGGGGAACACCAGCAGTTCTCCAGGGGCAGGAAGTCCTGACTTTGTACACAGGCAGAAATAAGCAAGGAGGCCTGTGGGGCGTCTGTTATACCAGCCCAGCCACCAGCTCAGGGGCCCGCATGATGCAGAGGTCAGGACTCACTAAGCGTGGAGCCTGGCGGGCTCCCTGGGTGTGGGAGTGTAGTTTAGGAACCACTTAATAAGGAGAACGTTGAATGTTTGATGAATGAATAAAATGTTGGAATGAATGAATTAATTAATAAAGGAATGAGTAAGGCTGATTGAATCAGTGAATGAGCAGAATTATAACTAGATACAAATGAAAACAGAAAAGGGAGGATGAAGAAATAGGGGGGAGGGTAGAAAGGGGGAAGAGAGAATGTGAAGAGAATGATCAAGAGGAAGAGAGCCTGTGAGGTTTCTGTGTGGTCTTGCTCTGACAAGCCTGGGCCTGCTCGCCTCTCTCTGGGTGCCTGGGCTCCAGAAGCACCATCAGCTGTGTTCTGCAGAAGTCACCGTAATGCTGTCTTGAAGGACACCAAGCCTGGGTAAAGGCTGCAGCAGTCTCTGCCTGAATCCTACACAAGAAGCCCCACAGGTCACCATGTCCATGTGTCAGTGGAATGTCCATTTGCTTTTATTATTTTTTTTTGAGGGGCTGGGCATTGGACCCAGGCCTGGCATGCTAGGCAAGTGCTCCACCACTGAGCCATGTCCTCTGCCTTGTTTGCTTATTAGTACAGTGTTACTAGCGCACCCGCCGCTACGGAACTGGGTACACTTCATGAGACCCAACATTTCCCTTCCATTTTAGGCTTAAGAAGTAAAATCCAAACCATTTCCTTCTCATTCCTCTTAGGGTTTTTTTTTTTTAATTTACTTTTTATTTTTCTTAATGAGCCTGGCACCTCAGAGCACAGTCTGATGCCTTGTCTTTAAATGAACAAAGGAAGCATCCCACTTTCTCCTTTATTTTGAATATTTGTAGTTGTGATACAAATTCTCTATGAAAAAAAAAAACATTTGGATTTGATATAAAATACACATCTCTCTTTTTGAAAATGCATAGTTTATAATTTATAAAAGCAAATGAAAACTACAGAAAGTTAGTGAATTTTTCATTAGCTAAAGATAATCTGGATTTGACTATTGCAGTCAGTTCTCAACCCAAGAAAAAGAAATTCTTTAGAGTTTGAGTTATGTAGTTTCAAAGAACAAAATATAAAAATATTGTCCCACAAAACAGATGATTAATTTTCTTTCAAAATTACATGGAGATGACCACTTTTATTTTGAAAAGTATATACACAATAGAATATATATACACAAATTGAACAGAAAATACACAGATTTCTTCAGCCCTCCTGCTGGTAGGTCTGTTCAGGAAGCCGTTTCCCCTGGCAGTCTATCTTCTCTCGTTAGCTTTACCACACTGCTCAGCACAAGAACACGCTCTTCCTGTCAGCTGACAGCGTGGACATAACTCCATTTCTCTGCTGTTCCGGTTCTCTTCTGTGTCTGTTGAGAAAGTTTCTTAGGCTGTTTGTAAAACACGAGAAAACACTTCTCAACCTGGTACTTACGGTCATACTGGATAGGTTTGCTACCTAATTAGAAGTTAGTTGGGGAGGGGCAGTTTGTCTTTTTATATGATTTTTAGCCAAATCCAGATGTTCTGATACTACATTTCTGAATACTTTTCTGACTGTAAATACTGCCTGGAGGTTCAGGTTGACAAACCTTCTGTGACTGTTCCTCAGCCATGCTCCTTGCCAGCTTTTGGCACACTGTACATAGATTTGTCTAATGTTTAAGTGAGTTTGTTTTTCTAAATGCTGTCCTCTAACATTTTTTTAATGTCTTTTTTGCTTTTGTTGTTTCGGACTTTGTGTGTCAGTTTTATAAAATGTTTCCTAAAGATTTGACACCAGGAAAAAAAATATATTTTAAAATAAGCTGGTGCTAATTGGAACAGAAGAAAACTTTCAGCATGAAGATTTACAAGATAAAAATGATCATACCAGGTAAACTGCACTTTCCCAAGGGGACAGCTGCTGTCCACCTACAGTGGGCATCAGGAGGACCACCAAATGTTTATAGTGTCGGTGGCCTGTTTAAGTGTAAGACAGTGAGGAGGTTTTGTCCTCCTAGGGTGGAGGATTTGTGACTTGATCCCCTGGAAGCAGGTAGTAAAAGGAAAGCATAGAGTAAGAATCACTTTAGTAATAGTCTGCTGATCCTTGGACTTTCATGTTCTGTAATGCTTAGCTGTAACAGTGAATATGGTGTTGCCAATGTAGTCTGACATCATTGTTGATCTGTACTGACTCTGTGTATGGTTCTACCTTGGTTCGCACTGGCACAAGCTGAGCCAGAACACAGGACTTTCAGTAAGACCATCCTGACTTCTACAGTGTCCACACACAGGAATTTAAATGCACTTGTAACTGGCAAATTACCATAAAGTAAGTCTAACTTCCACTTAATAAAAGTTTTTGTGTAAAAAAAAATGGAATGTCCAAATAGAATGGCAAAGGAGTCTCAAGCTACTGCTCTGATCCTGCAGTGTGGATAAGGCTGTCATTCTTGCAGGTGCTGGAGAAGATTTGGGCAGGGCCTTGTGACATGGTATGTGCCTGGCCTGATGACATCTGGCTTTGGCTCCACCTTGCTCTGGAGCATGAATCAGAGCTGTTGTTCCTCAGAGCAGACTTGCTAGGAATACTACTCATTGGTGTGAACAGATGGCTCTGCTCTGGGTATATTGTGAGTATCCAGCAAAGTGGAGGGACTCAGGTCCAGCTTTTGGGGACACCACAAGCACCCAGAAAAGTTGAAGAGCTTTGGCCTCCCAGGGTTGGGTGTCTCTAAGCACCATCATGGGACTCTCACCCTTCCAAGGGCAACCCTCACCAGCCAGCCCAGATCTTCCATGTGCAGGACCAGCAGTCACAGATGAAGCACTGTCCACAGAACAATGACACATGATGCCATTGTTCTGAGAGGAAGCAGTCTAGGGAAGGTGAAGAGACTTGTCCAGTCTCAGAGTGGAGTCAGAGTCCATAGGCTCCCCGTTGGAAGGCAGCACCACACAGGTTCATGCACCATGGTGGCCATCCAAGGCTATGGTATCACCAGCAAGGACAGGAGGTCCTTCAAGACCCCAAGCTCAACCAGTTGACAGAGGACATCGCTTTAACAAGAAGCAGGCCATGGGCCCTCTGCAGTGGGATAGGGGACAGGGCAGGGAGGATTCTGGGCTACTAAGCTGGAGGTTCTAGTTTTCTTTTGTGTGGCTGTCTTCACCAGGCCAGATGTGACCTTTACTATCTTGAAGTAGAGCTTCAGTGGTCACCCACAGGAGACCTCAGGACATTGAGAACATTAGTATTCCCCTGTGGAGGGAGGAGGAGCTGGCGACAGTGCACAGGGCTGCCATCTGCCTCCCTCCCACTCCCTCCCCTCGCCAAGGTTAGAGGTTACACAAGCCATAAACAATTGCTGTCCGTACTTCCTGGTAGTGTAGCTGCCTGAGAGGTGCCCAGGGGACTTCTCAGTAGTGCACCTGCCTTTGAGTCACCCATGATCCTGTGAGTAACCCCAGTAAACACATTGGTTCACTGACCTGGACTTGGATGGAATCCTTTATTTGGTCTGTTGGTGCTGCCACTATCTGAGGTGAGTAAACTTTCCTTAAGTCTCCCCAGAAAAAGTCCAACAATACCCGTTTCCGTGTGATTGCCACATACACGTTAGAGGAGGGACAGAGTGTGGGGATGGGGTGGAGCGCACACACAGCAAGGCAGAGGCCTCCCCTCTCCCGCTCCTTCTTCTCACACACTGGCTCTCTGAACTCCTGGCCGTTCTTGCTCTGCTCTGCGAAATCTCCAGGTTCTTATCACTGATGGCCTGATTTGTGATGAAGATGCCTGCAGTACCACCCTCCCCAATTATGACAGCTTTAGTGTTCTGCAAAAATTCTCTTTACAACGGTACTAAATCAAGTGCTTAGTGAGGCCTGGGGATGACAGGCAGCTCTGGGGTCTCTGCAGGATGCTAATGCGTGGACTGGCAGGTGAGCCTGCCTTCCTCCCATCTCCAAAGGTCTCCTCCTCTTCCTCATCTCAGTACACAAGACGTACACCTCCTGTGATGAGAGCGTTAAAAATTCAAAGTCGGCATTTCAAGCAATGCTCTTTCGACTGGAGTTGCCTCAAACATTAATCAGTCTTCTATTATGAATGGCTCAGATGTGGAGCAAAGTTGGATGGATTTCAAAGCCTTCTCTCATTAACAAGCATGCACCAACAGTTTCCTGAGACTAAAAGGATCTTACATGGCAGAGGAGGAAAAGTCATTAGAGTCTCTAATGACCCTGGCTTTGCTCTAACGGCTGTATCTCTGGAGCCTCACTGGCATTCGTCTGGCAGGCCTGGAAAGCAAGCCCCTTCTTTTATTTATCAGCCCAAGGTACTCATTAGACTCCTGCTTCCGGTCCCTGTGGAAGCAGGGTGGGATCCCTGCCCTTTGAGGCCTGCTGGCTGTCCACAGCACAGTAGAACCTCTGTTTTGATTTCTGTGCTTTTAAATAAAGGTTTAGTCAATGCTCAATTCCCTTGCTAGCAGAAGCATGGCTTTTTTGGGAACAGCAGTTTCTGGAAGAAACCCATGAATAATTACATTTTTGCTGTTATTGGTGAAGACATAATTACTCAGCAGCCTCCAGAGGTCCTGTGCCCGGCTCAGGCTCAGACTTGGCTGCTGTTGCTGGTGTTCAAAGTCCCAGGGCTGCTGGTTGCTGATCTGGGTGTCTGCGGGCCAGTGCAAGGCTCTGCGGCTGCAGTGGAGGGTGGAGGAGCCCCCACACTGAGCAGGTCTGCCTCACCCACAGAGGGCCTGAGCTTCTTTACAGCTGCAAGGCCTAATCCAGGCCAAGTGAAGAGAGGAGCACGGCACACAGCCAGGAGATGGCTGCTTCCTGCCGGGCTCCCAGAGGCCCTCTAAAGGCTCACCATCTGAATCCTCTGCTGGAAGCCCTGAGCTGGCGTCTGCTCCATCCCACTGCCCCACAGCGCAGTACAAACTCGCCAAGGCAGCCGAGGCTGTGCTGGAGAGGAGGGTCAGTACTGTGGGCGTCTCCACACGAGAACAGCAATGAGCGCAGGGTGGGCATGGTGCTCAGCCCCGTCCCCAGCTTCAGGCGACATTGACGGCTTATTTGGAGCAAGAGATCAACTAAGATCCACAGAAACCTTGTGTTTTGGTCTGGGATATAGCTCAATTAGTGGAGTGCTTGCCTAGAACGTGTGAAGCCCTAGACTTCATCCCCAGCACCACTTACTCTTGGTGTGGTGGTGTGTGCGTATAATCCCCACCCTTGAGGATTAAGGTCAAGGTCATCTTTAGCTTCATAGTCAACTTGAGGCTAGCCCGAAATATTTAAGACCCTGTCTCAAAACAAACAAAAACAGATTTAATGAGAATTCTTAGACTTACAGAAATAGACTCCCCCTTAAATACTTTGTCTTTGCAAAAAGAAGCAATTGGCCGATTTTCTTTTGCCTTGCTGACTGGTATCAGCAACAGCACGGAATGCTGCTAGGCCCAGCTCAGGAGGAGCATCTGGCCAGGGCCCTCGGGGCTTCTGCCTGGTCCTGGAGATGGGGGACATGTAGGGTGTCTCCAGGTGGGGCACAGGGCCAGGCTGTACCAGGATCTTACAGGGTGACACAATCAGCTTTCTGGGCTGGAGGTCAGATCTTTTACTGGGGCTGCGGTTTCCTCTTTCCTCTATAGAAAATCTGTGCTGAGCAGGGCATGGTGGTGCAAACCTTTAATCCTAGCACTTGGGAGGCTGAGGTAAGAGGATCCCTGTGAGTTTGAGGCCATGCTGACACTACATAGTGAACTCCAGGTGAGCCTGGACCTAGAGCGAGACCCTTCCTCAACCCCCACCCCTCCCATAAAAGAAAATCTGCTTTGAACACCCTTCTTCCACCAGCTTGTGGTACACATGAGATTAAGAGCTAAGGTCAGGGTTGGAGAGATGGCTCATCAGTTAAGGAGCTGGCCTGCAAAACCTAATGACCCAGGGTTCCATTCTCTAGTACCCACATAAAGCCAGATGCACAAAGTGGGGCATGTTTATTTTCAGTGGCTGCAGGCCCTGGTGCACCCATTCTCTCTGTCCTCTACTCTCTATCTCTCTCTGCTTGCAAATAGATAAATAAATAATAAATAAATCAGAACTAAGGTCAGACAGTTCAATGTGGAACATTGCGCAATGGCTGAGATTCTTCCAAACAGCCTGACGCTCAGAACAATGGATTGTCTTCAAGCAGGTGCCGTTTACATGGCCAGTCAGAACCTTCCTTCCTCAGGAATGTGTGCACACATACGACTGCACACGTACATGTATGCATACTTTCTAGTAGTCAATGTTTATATCAAATTTTCAACTTCACACAACTGTCTCTGACCTAAATCAATAGTCTTATTGGGTCAAATCTACTCATACTAGATTCTCAATGTATATAAGGATTTTCTTTCTATCATCAGTACCTTTCAGAGTTCTTATTATTTCACTGGGGATTGTCCCTTGTCTTTTGTGCACAGGGACACTGTTTTCACATTCAGTTTCTGTCCAAACATTGGGGTTGGGTTGGAAAGGGGCACTGGCTGCCCACTGGGTTTCTTCATTCAGGTAGAGTCTGGCAGATGGATCCTGTTTCCTAACATTGAAAATGGACCCATGCTTCCCTGCTGTCTTGTGAAATTACCCAGACCCTGCTTGCTTCCTCAATCATGTCCCTCAGCTCTGCCACACACTATGAGTGTGACCAAGAGATTTAGTCTCCCAGCCTCAGTTTCCCTAGATACAAAATAGAGTCTTCACATCTCTCCTGAGAGCTCATAACAGAGCTGAGCATGTGGGCTGGTGTGTGCTGAGGACTCAGAATGAGGAACTTGCAATTTGTTATCATGAGGGACTGGAAGGCTCCTGGCGTGGGAAGGTAGACTTATTTCAGAAGCCTGGTCTTCTTTATTCCTCAGTAGACTCTGTTCTGCTCCTGCCATGCCTGGACCCTCCTCTACATCACTCCCCAGCTGCCTTGTCCTCCAGTGGAATCTGTTCAGGCCTGCCATGCCTGGGACCTAGAGCCAGATGGGCCAGCTCTTTGCACACAGCTCCCCTGCTCGGTGACCCTCACCCTGTGTTTTGATTCATTCCAGAAGTCATTCCAAACTAGGGTCCCTCTCCTCTGGCCCCCTTCTTACCACCTGGATGTCCTTCACCAAACCTGTTTGCATAACTGTCATCTCCACTTGCAAATACCCATCTGCCCCTGCTCACTGTTGGGCACCTCAGAGGCAGACACAATGCATTGGGACATGCTAGGCCCCCAAGCTGAAGCCACCATCCTTGTGGGGTCCCTCCCTTTCACTAATGATGGTTATCTCTCCCACAAGCCAAATCTTCAGAATTGTGAGCAAGCATAGTCCCCCATCCTAAGCCCTGGGGTGAACTGATTTTATATTCTCGGAGTTATAGTTAATTCAATTAGATAATTTCTGATAATTAACACTAATTAAACTATATATTTAATACAGAAACACACAAGCAAGTGCTTCATTTATCAATCACTTTCACGTCTTTATCTTGTTGGAAAGTACTTATCTAAACAAGGACTGCACTTGGGCAAATCGCTCCTTCCATTTTTTTGTGAGACAGACTAGGAGAGTGACTGTCTCCTTCTGAAGACTCATGTTCTGAGGCGTCAAGGCTGACTGGGCCATGTGGCTACAATTCTGACCCAGACATTATGCTGGCTCTCTTGTTTGAGGGATTGCCAAGGGCTTGCTCATTTCAGTCCTGGATACAGCATCCGTCAACATGGCAAAGCCTCCTCCTTCTACTGCCAGGCCAGTGCCACTCCTGAATGATTGGTGTCCATGTGGAAAGGACCCTGCTGCCTTTGGAAGCTCCTCCTCAGATCTCTGACCACAACACTGTGCTCCTCTCAATGTGGGTTCATCCCTCAGTACATATACATACCTCTGAGTGTGTTTGGGTCTCTGTCCTCAAGGCTCCCCATTCCCCTTGGCATGCTCTGTGGAGGAACTACTTGTCCAGGCAGCATAAGTACTTTATGAAAGCTAGTACTTGAATCCTAGCTCTCACAACCTCTCCTGGGAGTAATAGGTATTCATGTCTTAATACCTCCTTGTCCTCTTTATGGGGACATCACCTGGGTATTCTTGTGTCCCTCACCAGTTTCTCATCCATTGGCCTCCTAGATCTGGAAATCTTGGTAGAAAACTCCATCCACGGTGCCTATGTCACCCTCCTCTCCTTTGGGCTTCCACTGTAAGCTACTGCCATCCTCCTAAGGTGGAGAACATTGTGACAAGGTCTGGTTCAGCACTGTGTCTGGTATGGTGCTTGATGCAGAGAAATAGGCAGCTCTGCTGGGAGAAGGAGCTGCTGTCCTCACACTAGATGAACTTTCATCTTTACAGGACTTTGGATTCAGGGAGTAAGAGCCTCTCCACAGTGGGCAAAGCTTCATATTTTTTTGGTCTTTTTTACAGGCAATCTAGGACTCCATGTTTGATTTGGGTTATTATGAGAGTCAGGTATGATGAAAAAAGAAGTTTTAACCTGGTTGTGTGTTTACATAGCTGTTTAGTAACAAGCACAAAATATAAGGCAGTCATTAAAAGGAGAGGCACTTCTCCATAGGTAATGTTACGACTGTCAGGCTTCAACACGCTTACAGGCAGGAATGGCCAGGCTTTCAGTCCTAGGAAGCAGGCCTGGTTCTTGGGAACCCAGCCTGGTGTCTCCATCCGGAGCTGCAGGCATGCGGCCAGGCTGCCAGTTGCAGATGGAAGATCTATTTCGTTGTACTTAGAGCTCATTAGCAAAGCCACAACTGTTGGCTGGTGTGACACAGCTCAGCCACTGGGCATACCCTGCTGCAGGAAGGGGATTGAGTGGGCACTACGTCCTACTGTACTGCTGAGCTCCCCAGGGCCCACCATGACCTGCCACTTCCTTTGTTGCCTCTGGGGACATACAGGGGTAAGCATGAATTTCTAGGGTTATTCTTGCACTAGTGAATAATATTCTGCTAAGATATAATATATGGGAAGTGAACAAGGGGTATTTTCAAGTTGTGGCAGACCTCTTTTCATTTTAAATATATAATTAATTAGTTTATTCATTTATTTATTAGTGTGTGTGTGTTTACCTGTGTGCATGTCAGGACCTCTTGACACTGCAAAGGGGATGACAGACACGTGTGCTCTTCTTTGAGTCTGATTATATGTGGATGGCTAGGGAAATGAACCTAGATCAGCAGGCTTTGCTATAAAATGCTTTAAAAAATTATTTGTGAAGAGAGAGGAAGAGAAAGAGAATGGGCATACCAGGGCTTCTTGCCACTGCAAGTGCACTCCAGATGCATGCACCACTTTGTGCACCTGGTTTTACATGGATACTGGGGAATTGAACCCAGGCTGGCAGGCTTTGCAAGCAAGAGCCTTTAGCTGCTGAGCCATCTTCCCAGCCCTAGCAAGTACGTTTAGCCATTGGGCCATCTGTGTAGCTCCAGTGCAAGCTTTCTGCTAGGAGGGAACACCCACTTCAGAGAGAAGTTACTGGGCACAGAGACAGGACAAAGAGCCTTCAAGTCTCCTGCCACTTCCCCGGGGGATGAGGTTTCAGACAGGTCCCTAGCATCTGTTCCCTCCAAGAGTCTGGGTCTTGGTGAGAACTATCAACCTTGCCACAGACTACGTCTGACAACTGTGGCTTATATCTGCTTCATTCCCTGAATTACAGTCATTTCTGGGGACGTACCTGGAATTTCTGTCTCTGTTTTATCATACAAGCTATATCATTGCTTTGGCCATTCTCAGTGATGCAAAAAGGTCCACCAATTCAGGCCATTTATTTCCAAAATTAGACCACCAGTGAGCGCAACATTAATCAGGTCTTCCTCCTAGATTAGCCAGTCCTGTGACTTCCCCACCCTGCAGGAACTTACCCAGGGCAGGGAGACTAGTCAGGGTTTTCCAGGGAATGGAAGGAACACCAAGAAGCGTTCTAACATGAACCTGCCATCATAGTTGTGAAGCTGAGGGAGACTCTATGTGACAACCCCAACAAAAGCTGAAGGCACATTTTGTAAAACCAACACCCATGTCTCTTAAGGATGATTCTTTCCATTCTAAATAAGGCAGAGTTTTCTTGTTTGATTTTATTTCATTGCTGGGGATTGAACACAGATCCTTGAGCATGCTAGGTAAGTGCTCTACCGTTGAGCTCTGTTCCCAGGTGGTGATATCAGATATCTACCATACCAAGCCAGCCACCGCAGAGAGACATTGCCACACTCTGCTCCTGAGGCAGGATATGCTGGCTCCTGTATCACAATTTCTTGCTGTTACAGGTCAGGGTATGAGTGGAACCAGGTCAGGAGGAGGGACAGGACCCAAGACTAGAAGAGAACTCTCATCGTCTCACAGGAGGCTGTGTGGAACATAAGGGAGTCAGATAACAGTGCTTGCACTCAAGAGAGTTTGGTCATTGCCTCCTTGGAACCAGACATGAAATCCACCAACTGCCACACATTACCAGCTACAGTAATGTGACCAAAGTGTGTGAAAACATTCGTGATACACTGAAAGCTTATCTTTCACGGTAACCAGTTAGAGATACACTTATCTAGAAAGGTAGATGACTAATAAAAGCAAGAAGTGCAGGTGACCTGTCAGAGGCTGTGCCTGACCCCTGCAGGAACTTGTACCCAGATTTGCTATTGCCACTAACCCTGTGCTTACTCACACACGATGTGTGCTCCAGGCAAGTCGACACACGAGTGTCTGTATTTCTACATACGCATATATGCATGGATGGATTTTACCAAGTATGGTTGGCAACGGTGATGCAGAAAGTCATTTCATAGTCCTACTCCACTAAGTCTGTTCTGCTAAAAGGCCAGTTTTCGGTGGCCTAGGTGTCACTATTCAGTGCACATATTATTCTATAAAAGGTAATTTCTTTAGAGCAGAAATAATGTTTTAAATATATTTGGAAGTTCTGATAATACAGTGTCAACCTACAAACTGGAGGCAGTCCAGCACATCACGTGTATTGCACACAGGCTGTTAAGTTGTGGGGAGCACTGACGTCTGCCTGACTTGGGGAGGGTTTTTATTCTACTCACACATCTCTGTAGAATACGCAGCATCACCACTTAATATAAGCTCACAAAGGAAGGGCCTCACACTGTGTGTATATCATGATCTCCACTGTGTTGAAATGCGTACCCGTGTGTGGAGCTCTGACTGAGCACGGGGCACCTGCCTCGACAGTGCTCCTCTGTGGGAAGTCCTAGTTCCATTTCAGTAGCTTTTATGTCTGCCTGTGATTTCACTTCTGATTTGGAATATGATCACATGGGGCCTTGATGGTCCTGTTAGAGGATTTCCCAGTCCCTGTTTTGTTCAGCCATATATACCAGACCTGCACCACGACTGAGCAGTACAGGGTGCAGTGGGGCTGCTCCAAGGGGACACATGGGAGATGGGGAAGGTGGGTCTTAGGCAGGTGGGCTTCCTCATGTGCTGCCACAGCCAGGAAGGCAGTGGGGACATCTGGGGAGGTGCCAACCAGGCTCTGGTGTGATGTGTCTGTCACCCACAGCCCCAACTTGGCTTCTGCTGGGGCTGTGAGTGTTAGTTAGCCTTCCCTCCCTCTCACTTAAGTACTTTGGACACTCCTTTTCATGGGAAAACATATTCCTTAACCACAGAAAGTTGCTCACTATGACGTGAGAGCAAATGGCAAGGAAATCTGTGGAAATGTGGCCCAGTATTTAGCATTTTCTTCAGAGAAGCTAAGGCCCTGTGGGGCATCCCAGTGGCTTCACAATGGGACAGGACACCAACGTGTTTGGCCCTTTCCGTGTTCTCTGCACACATGTTCCCAGGATGCGCTGGGATGGAATCGGCCACATCCTCTCTCCCCTAGCCAGCGCAGCCTCTCCAGTGGGGAGAGCTGATGCAGACCCTGCCTTCTGGCCATGCTGACTGCCACCTGTCACTGTAAATGACCCTGCTGACTGAAGCAGATAACCTGGGCCCCTCACCAGCTATGCTCAGCCAGAGGACTAATGACCAGGTGCTGTGGTGAAGGCCACTGCTGCTGGGTCACTGGGAACAAGGTTGCCGGAAGCAGCAGAAACTCTGACTCTGGCCGTCTTCTGACAAGTGACTGGTCCAAGCTCATTTGTCTACCCTCCCCAGCTGTCACCAGCACAGTGGTTAGATGTCTGCCTACATCAGCTTTCTGCAACTGCGTGAAATACCTGAGAAGCCACCTAAATGAGGAAGGGCTTGTTTGGGATCATGGTTTCAGAAGGCTCAATTCATGGCTCTCAGAACCATTGTTCCCTGACCTGTGAGGCAGAACATTGTAATAGCTGAAAGCAGAGAGCAATAGGAACAGGGACATGTAGGCCCTTCAAAGCTCACCCTCAGGGGCCCACTTCCTATATCTGCCTCTTTATGGCACATTCATCCATGAAGTAACTCGCTGATGAGTTTAGAGCTATAATGATCGAATCACCTCTTAATGGTGCTGTCAACTGGAGACCGAGCCTTCCACACAGGTGCTTTGGAGACACACTTCATATTTCAACCACACCAGGAGCTAAACTGTGCCAGTGTTGTCACAATAATTCCCCCCATGTCCATATCAGTTCCTCTGCTTCTATTAGGTCCCCAGTCCTCCGGTCCCTTTCCAATCTCAGCAATCTTTGGATGAGGCTAAGGAACTGACTGTCACAAGGCTGATCAAATTCTCACAGTAGATCTGAAATTGCAAATAGCTCACCTCTCAGCAATCAACAATGATTTCCTCTTGTTAGACCCTGAGTTACACAGTCTCCACTCCCACAATTTCAGATTTGGATTGTACAGGCCTAGTGCCAGGGATTTACCAGTTTGAAGAAAGAAACCCCACATAGGGTTCAAGAGCTATCCTTCAGGGAGCCGCTCTCTACCTCAAGCACACTGCAAATGTTATGTGCATTTCTGCTTCTCCTTCCACCCCGCCCAGTCTGGTTGAGTAGCGGCTACAGGAGGAGGGACCCACAACCCTGGGGCTTGCTTTCAGGTTCCTATCTGGGCAAGTCTGTGCGGCTGAGCCTGAGGAGATGAGAGTACGGGATATGGCAGAGGAAGGGGCTTGAAGAGCTGGGTCAGACAATGCTCAGCATCGTGGGCAACTTCTTCTCTGGGTTCTTGTATGTGAGGTGAGAAGATGGGATCAGGCCAGCACTCCTGGATGCCAGTGTACAGATGATTGCCCCACGAGACTAGGGCTGTGAGGGAAGAAGCAGCCCAACCAGGCAGTCTCGAGCTCTCCCGTGTGAACTCAGTCAGGTTCTGAGCATTGGTCATTAGCTCACATTGACAGACCCTAAGGTCTAGGGGACACTGTCGTCCCAGCCTATGACTCAGGATCAGGTAAGTCTACATCTCAGCCTTCTAAGCTCTTATGCCAAAAGCAGAGGAGAGTACCCGAGGTTGTGACAGTTGCCTTCTCTTCTCAGGGGCTGGGATGGGGCTGTGCTACCCCTTTGACACTGCTGGGCTTCTCTGGCCAGCACCCAGACTTCAGCATGCCCAGGACAATGTGAAAAAAATTAAGTAGAAGCTACTTCTAAATAATTTCCCATATAATGATGACTTTTCGTAAAAGTAGCATTACTTTGGTGACATTTTCTCTGTCTTGAAGAAGATTGGAAATTGAGAAAGACAGAAACATGAAGTAGGGACAGCATTCTGACTGGTCTGAGTTGAGACCGGAATGAGTAGAGTTATGATCTAGGGGTCTCTGTGGGAGGCTGAAGGGAGGTAGTGGGGCGAATGCAGAAGGACACTCCCATACCCACTAGTACTTATTCCTCTTAGTTCCTGGTACTTCTATCTGCCCTTCAGACAGTGTGCAGCCTGGAACACACACTGCTTCAATGGCTTCCAGTAGCTTCCACATTGCACCCTGTCCTGCCACCCTCCAGGGCTGGCTAGGGTCACATGGCCAACCCATGTAGTGGGGTGAACACAGCTCTTAAATAAACAGACCAGGGCATGGGCATGGGTGGAACCAACGCTGTCAGAGAAAACCAGGTCTGGTTTCTAACCATTCTTATCTGCTTGAGCCTTCCAACATCGCCCTGCCTAAGCCATTGTGGAAACTTGTTGCAATCAAGTTCTATAGAAAGAAACAACTAGAAAAATAACAGTGTGTGAAGAAGCAGTAATGGAATTCTGGTGAGAAAATTACTTGATAATAGCTCACATTATCCCCATGGTGAACAAACTTAAATATGCCCAAATTAATGTATATTCATCTCAAACAAATGTTAATTAAACAAGCTATAGTCTAATGTTCAGGTTCTGAGCAGGATTGAAGCTCCCAAGCTGAGACAGCCTTGGTGTCTAGAAGTGATAAACAACTTCCTTTGTGTTTACTTACCTTGTGTGTTCTGAGAAACTGCCTCCCTTACAGCTTGCATGCTTAGTAGTTGGAATAAACATCTGCCCAGTGGAGGATTTTCTTACCAATTTTGGTTGTGTGTTTGTAAAGCCAATGGAAATAAATGTGATCATGGTTTGAGGTGGATGGAATGGACCTTTTACAAAGTCCCCTCTTCCTATGGGCCTTGGAGGGATGACAATGTCTTTTTGGAGTGTTACTATATACCAGTTATAGCTCTTCTGCCCTAAGGACAACTAGTGAGGAATGCATTGTGGTTCCCAGACCCTAAACATTGAGGTCAGCTCACGGCCCCATGGTTAACAGTCAGAGGAACACATGTTTGCATGCAGTTAAACACCTGGTCTTTTCTCCTGGGACAATGTCTTGTGTTCAGAGAAAGAAAAGATGAGGTGTTGTGTTGTAGGGACTAGGAATATATCCTGTCTGCTTCCCACTTTGTGTCTGATTGTGTTATATACACACTGACAGTCAGGCTCCTCTTCCCTGCCCAGCATAGGTGAGAACAAAATGTGCCCTCCCAGCTGAATGCACAGAAGCCAGCAGCTGAGAGTGGCTTTAGTTTCCTGGAGTGAAGGAATGCAGAAGTGAAGTCATGGAGAGTGGAGAGGGGCACTATGTGAGCAAGTCTGGCTTTAAAGCATGAGTTTTCACACTCACTTCCCCATCCTGAGAGCCTCTTTCAGGGCAGGGTCCTCACTCTCTTACCCTTCGCTCCTTCATCTATGAGACGAGTGGTCATGAGGCCTGTTTCCGGCAGGGCTAAGGTCATATCAGTCCCCATACTCAGCCCTCAGTAAGTGCAGACACCATGCCAGAGAACCTACTCATTTTCTTGTGTCTAGCATCTCAGTGTCCATGGGCCAGGCTCCTTGGATCTTTAGCTTTCTATGGAAACACTACATGGGTTCCTGGGCTGTGTGGCCTGCATGTGAACCTAAGACTACTCATTTCCCTTGTGTCCAGTCTGGGGCAGCTTTTCCAGACAACACAGATGCCCCCTATGTCCTTGATGTTGTTCAATAGTGGCCTCTTTCATGGTGTTTTGACCCTTGAAGCTGCTAGTTCCAGCCATAATCTGTGAAAACAAGGCCTCCTAAACTTGAGTGATGGGCACATTAAATAGTAATGGCAGAGAGACTTGGAAGCAGCTTTGACCCAATGTTCTGGGTAAAACTTGGGCAGCTGCCCAGACTCACTCTGTAGCCCCTGAAAGCAAGTCTAGTCGGGATAAGTCTGCACAGTGGAAAGAGAAGGCATGTCTCCTCCCCCACAGAGCTTGACTAGATAGTTCATGCTGTGCTGGCACGGGGCAGGGGACTGCTGTCAGGAGCCCAGGCTGGGACTGGGGCAAATGCTGTCAAGCAAGCCTGCCCAGACCCTGTCCCTACAGCACGGACAGAACATGGAGGGGTGGGAAGACTCTATTTCTATCCTATTCCCACAGAGCAGTCTGGGGAGCAGGAGAGGGAGAGAGAACTGCAGATGGGGATCTTTTGCAGCCTCCAGTGTGGCTTAATCCACAGTCATGTAAATATATACAGCAGCCACAGTAAAGGCCTGGCAGTGCCACCTAGGTCTGTGCCACTGTTGTCATCTCTCCCCAAGGCACTCCTTTCATCCCTGTCTACTTTGGTGAAGACCATGGCAACTATTGAAATGTAAATTCCATGAAGACAGGAAAGGGGATGTGACATCTGAAAATAGCTTCACCCACATTGGGTTACAAGGCAAGGTCCGTTAAAGTGTCAGGAGACAAGGTCCCTGTGACAGGGTCAGGAGATGAGGTCTCTGTAACAGTGTCAGTAGACAAGGTCCCTGTGACGGTGTCAGGAGACAAGGTCCATGTGACAGTGTCAGGAGACAAGGTCCCTATGACAGTGTCAGGAGACAAGCTCCCTGTGACAGTGTCAGGAAAGAAGGTCCCTGTGACAGTGTCAGGAAAGAAGGTCCCTGTGACGGTGTCAGGAGACAAGGTCCCTGTGACGGTGTCAGGAGACAAGGTCCCTGTGACGGTGTCAGGAAAGAAGGTCCCTGTGACGGTGTCAGGAGACAAGGTCCATGTGACAGTGTCAGGAGACAAGGTCCCTGTGACGGTGTCAGGAGACAAGGTCCATGTGACAGTGTCAGGAGACAAGGTCCCTGTGACAGTGTCAGGAGACAAGCTCCCTGTGACGGTATCAGGAGACAAGGTCCCTGTGACGGTGTCAGGAGACAAGGTCCCTGTGACAGTGTCAGGAGACAAGGTCCCTGTGACGGTGTCAGGAGACAAGGTCCATGTGACAGTGTCAGGAGACAAGGTCCCTGTGACAGTGTCAGGAGACAAGGTCCCTGTGACAGTGTCAGGAGACAAGGTCCCTGTGACGGTGTCAGGAGACAAGGTCCCTGTGACAGTGTCAGGAGACAAGGTCCCTGTGACGGTGTCAGGAGACAAGGTCCATGTGACAGTGTCAGGAGACAAGGTCCCTGTGACAGTGTCAGGAGACAAGCTCCCTGTGACAGTGTCAGGAAAGAAGGTCCCTGTGACGGTGTCAGGAAAGAAGGTCCCTGTGACGGTGTCAGGAGACAAGGTCCATGTGACAGTGTCAGGAGACAAGCTCCCTGTGACGGTGTCAGGAGACAAGGTCCCTGTGACAGTGTCAGGAGACAAGGTCCCTGTGATGGTGTCAGGAGACAAGGTCCCTGTGACAGTGTCAGGAGACAAGCTCCCTGTGACAGTGTCAGGAGACAAGGTCCCTGTGATAGTGTCAGGAGACAAGCTCCCTGTGACAGTGTCAGGAGACAAGGTCCCTGTGACAGTGTCAGGAGACAAGGTCCCTGTGACAGTGTCAGGAGACAAGCTCCCTGTGACGGTGTCAGGAGACAAGGTCCCTGTGATGGTGTCAGGAGACAAGGTCCCTGTGACAGTGTCAGGAGACAAGCTCCCTGTGACGGTGTCAGGAGACAAGGTCCCTGTGACGGTGTCAGGAGACAAGGTCCCTGTGACGGTATCAGGAGACAAGCTCCCTGTGACGGTGTCAGGAGACAAGCTCCCTGTGACAGTGTCAGGAGACAAGGTCCCTGTGATGGTGTCAGGAGACAAGGTCCCTGTGACGGTGTCAGGAGACAAGGTCCCTGTGACAGTGTCAGGAAAGAAGGTCCCTGTGATGGTGTCAGGAGACAAGGTCCCTGTGACGGTGTCAGGAGACAAGGTCCCTGTGATGGTGTCAGGAGACAAGGTCCCTGTGACAGTGTCAGGAGACAAGCTCCCTGTGACAGTGTCAGGAAAGAAGGTCCCTGTGACAGTGTCAGGAAAGAAGGTCCCTGTGACGGTGTCAGGAGACAAGGTCCATGTGACAGTGTCAGGAGACAAGGTCCCTGTGACGGTGTCAGGAGACAAGGTCCATGTGACAGTGTCAGGAGACAAGGTCCCTGTGACGGTGTCAGGAGACAAGGTCCATGTGACAGTGTCAGGAGACAAGGTCCCTGTGACGGTGTCAGGAGACAAGGTCCATGTGACAGTGTCAGGAGACAAGGTCCCTGTGACAGTGTCAGGAGACAAGCTCCCTGTGACGGTATCAGGAGACAAGGTCCATGTGACGGTGTCAGGAGACAAGGTCCCTGTGACAGTGTCAGGAGACAAGGTCCCTGTGACGGTGTCAGGAGACAAGGTCCATGTGACAGTGTCAGGAGACAAGCTCCCTGTGACAGTGTCAGGAGACAAGGTCCCTGTGACGGTGTCAGGAGACAAGGTCCATGTGACAGTGTCAGGAGACAAGCTCCCTGTGACGGTGTCAGGAGACAAGGTCCCTGTGACGGTGTCAGGAGACAAGGTCCCTGTGACAGTGTCAGGAGACAAGGTCCCTGTGACGGTGTCAGGAGACAAGGTCCCTGTGACGGTGTCAGGAGGCAAGGTCCCTGTGATGGTATCAGGAGACAAGGTCCATGTGACAGTGTCAGGAGACAAGCTCCCTGTGACGGTGTCAGGAGACAAGGTCCCTGTGACGGTGTCAGGAGACAAGGTCCCTGTGACGGTATCAGGAGACAAGGTCCCTGTGACGGTGTCAGGAGACAAGGTCCCTGTGACGGTGTCAGGAGACAAGGTCCCTGTGATGGTGTCAGGAGACAAGATCCCTGTGATGGTGTCAGGAGACAAGGTCCCTGTGACGGTGTCAGGAGACAAGGTCCCTGTGACGGTATCAGGAGACAAGGTCCCTGTGATGGTGTCAGGAGACAAGGTCCCTGTGACGGTGTCAGGAGACAAGGTCCCTGTGACGGTATCAGGAGACAAGGTCCCTGTGACGGTGTCAGGAGACAAGGTCCCTGTGACGGTGTCAGGAGACAAGGTCCCTGTGAAGGTGTCAGGAGACAGGGTTCCTGTGACGGTGTCAGGAGACAAGGTCCCTATGACGGTTTCAGGAGACAAGGTCCCTGTGAAGGGGTCAGTAGACAAGGTCCTTGTGGTAGTGTGAGGAGACCAGGTTTTTGTGGCAGTGTCAGGAGACAAGGTTTTTGTGGCAATATCAGGGGATAAACTCCCTGTGACAGTGTTAGGGGGCAAGGTCCTTATGACAGTGTCAGGAGACAGTGTTTGTGACAGTGTTAGGAGACAAGGTCATGTAACAGTGTCGGGAAGCAAGGTACCTGTGACAGTGTTAGACAAGGCTCCTGTGACAGTGTCAGGATGTTCACTCCCTATGACACACTATGTATGAGATTAAGGTCACTGTCACAGTGGCAGAAATCAAGGTCCATGTGATTCAGTACCATAAACAGTTTTCTTATGACACAGGGTCACATGGCACGGCCCTTCTCACACTGTGGGAGGAGTAAGGCCCCTGTGTCCAAGGGACTGAGTCGTCCTGTGCACACCAGTTCTAGGGTTCAAAGGAATGAGCACAGCTGAGGATCCAGGCCAAGCAGTGAACAGCCCCACTGCTTTCAAGAGGGACACATGATGGGGATCTGGGGCTGTAAAAGCTCTAAGGTCTCTTCACACAGCACTCCCCAGTGAAGTAGCCACCCTCACTCCCCAGGAACCCCGTCCAGATCTATTTTGAACTCTCATCATAGACCCCATTATTGAGTCCTAGAAAGAAGACAAAGAGCCTGGGATTTTGCTTTTGTTCCCTAGTGGGTAGCAACTGGTATGCTGTTCTTGACGGGGGAGGGGACCCGCAGTGCTGTGTGTGAGGGTATGAGGATGAGCTGTGTACTGGAGTAAATGGAAGAGCCCCAGGCTAGAGAGTGCACCCAGCTTTGGGGAGGAGTGATGGATGCTGGGGCCAGAAGGATTATGGAATGGGAATGTTGATGCTGAGCACTTGATGCACTCAAGAGATGAAGTGAGTCTTAGGGCCATTCATCACCACGTAGAGGCAAAGAAAGTGAAAGTCCAGGGCTACAGCACAGCAGGAGTGGGTCTGTAGCTACCTGTGGCTGGGGAACAGCAGCTCCAGTGAGCCCAGTGGAGCTCTCCTCAGAGAAGGTGCCCTGCAATGTAGCTGCTCTCTGGGCCTCTGCCAGAGCCCTGTTAGGGAAGGCGTGGGGCTCCTCACACTGTGCACTTTGATCAGCCAGGGTGGATATGCTAAGATGGGATTGGCTGTGTTGGTAGATGTGAGCAATGACATTGAACCCTCAGATATCATGGCTGTCCCATGTGCATTGAGGGAGTGACTCAGGGCTGTTTTAAGGAGGCAGCTAAAGATAGTTCTGACCACAGAGACAGGTCTGACAAGACTGCATGGGTCTACCTCCTTCCTTCTCCAGAGCAGGGCTAATGACCAGGCAACAGCTCAGCCCTGGCCATATGGAGAAGCTGGACCATGCCCTCCACAGTAAGCAAGCAGCAGATTGGACAAGACCCTGAACATCTGTTTCCAGAGCTCAGACGGCAGGCAGAAAAGGCCTGTGATCCTAGAGGAAGAAACAGGCAAGATGAGTGCACACCCTGGTTTTCTGGTTGAGTATTTTTCTATAAACTACATAAGGGAAGCAGAAGAGACCAGAGCAAAGCTCTCTGGCTGAGTGAAGAACTGTAAATGCGACCTCTGGAGCCCAGGGGTTCCAGAGCTTCCAGGCAGGTTCTCAGAAGACCAACAAAGAGAAGTGCTCTGAGCATGTGCACAGGAGGAAGTATGGCACTTCCAAGTAAGGAGCCATGGTGTGTGTGCAGAGGGTATAATGTGTGTGCAGGGGCCATGGTGTGTGTGGCTGTATGAGTCAGATGGCCCTGTTAACTCATTCCGAATGCTTGATACCCAGCTGGGAGCAATTTGGGAGGTGGAGCCTTGGTGGAAGAGGTGTGTTGTTGATAGTGGTCTTAGGGGTGTTATACCCAGCTCCCTTTGCTGGAATCTGGCTCACTCTATTGCTGCTATTTTCTACCTGCTGTGGCAGAAGTGATGGCCAGCCTCTTCTCATGCTATGCTCCCCCTGCCATCATGAAGCTTCCCCTCGAGCCTGTAAGCCCAAATAAACCTCTTTTTCCTGAGAGCTTCTCTTACCTGGGTGATTTCTACCAGCAATGAGAACCTGACTGCAACAGTAAAGTGGTACCAAGAGTGGGGTTGCTGCTAGACACCTGGCTGTGTGACTTTGGGCTTTTGGAGCTGATTTTAAAGAGGAATGTGGAAGGATTTGAAACCTTGGCCTAAGAGACACCCTGAAGTGGTGTAAGTAGAGCTTGATGGACTATTCTGGTCAGAGTTGAAAGACCTGAATGCAGTAAGAACTATGGACTGTGAGGTTTGGCTTATGAGGATGACAAAGAGCTTTGCTTGGACTTGGCTAGCAGTTTGTATGAGGCTTGCTGTTATGCCCATGACCTGAGAAGTTTTGCAGGGTTGCTTTGCATAGAATTGAACTGGTGTGAGCAGAGGGATATGGCACAGAAAAAAAGTCTTTGGGTGAACTGCTGCCCATTCAGCTGCAATTGAGAGATTGCAACCTTTGAGATTGGGCCAGCTCATCTGCGCTGGGACAACAGGAAGAATGTAGACTCTTTTGAAGGGGCTTGAGTGCTCAAGGAGTGTCCTGTTCTTCAAAGTCTGCTTTATTCACCACCCATTAACAAATTGGCACTATACCTGGTATTATGGAGTATAAGAAATGCAGGAAAGAGAGGGTCATTGAGTTTGCAATGTGGTCTTGTGTTTTGGAAATGGTCATGGGCAGTGTGAAGCAGGTTTGCTAGATGCCTGCATGGAGACCCCATGGGGCCATGAGGATGAATCGTGGGTTGCAGTGGAGACCCAGTGGAGATGCCAGGACCACAAGATGGATGCTAAGGAAAGCTGCCAGCCCTGGATGAAGTTTTCCAGGACTGTGAGTAGCCTAGCTGGAGGGGTAGAACTGGAATGCCAGAGACTTGTTGCTGTTTAGAATTATCAGACTTGGAGATTTGTCACTGGCTAGAGTTGTTGGACTTGGAGCTACAGAGTTTGATGTTTGCCCTGCTTATTTCAAATCTTGTATTGGCTGAATGTTTCTTTGCTATGCCTAGTGCCATCTTTTGCAGTGTGAATATTTATTCTATGCCATTATGGGTTTGGGGGGATTTTTTGGTATAATGGCTTAGTTAAAAGATCTTGGACTATGGGGATGTTGGAACATTATTGGGATTGATAAAAACCATGGGTATTTTTAAAAAGTTGGATGAATACATTGCATTTTACATCAGTTTATGGGGGCCAGGAGCAGAATGTGGTGGTTTGATTCAGCCCCCCCCCCCATAAACTTAGGTGTTCTGAATGCTAGGTTCCCAGCTGATGGAGATTTGGGAATTAACACCTCCTGGAGGAAGTGTATTTTTGGGGGCGGGCTTATGGGTATTATAGCAAATTTCCCCTTGCCAGGGTTTGGCACACTCTCCTGTTGCTATTGTCCACCTTATGTTGGCCAGGAGGTGATGCCCACCCTGTGCTCATGCCATCACTTCCCCCTGTCATCATGGAGCTTCCCCTCGAGACTGTAAGCCCAAATAACCCTCCTTTTCCCACACGCTGCTCTTGGTTGGGAGATTTCTACCAGCAATGTGAACCTGACTGCAACAGGTAGCCCACATCAGACTGGATGTCAGGGAAACGGGAACATTGGCAACTCATGTTTGATTCGGATAAGCCAGGGTGGAGACACATGAGAGACACTCAGCTGAGTCGCTGGGAGGTTCATATTCAGAGACGACTGCTACACATGGCCAACAGGCCATCTTAGATCTGCCCCAACAAACTCTGAAGAGAGCCTAGAAAAGTGGAAACTAACTGTCCCACAGCAGAGAGACCACTCTCTTCTGGACAAGATGGAATTCGTATAGTCAGCAGTGTGACCTTTAAGATACTCACCACTTCATTTAAAAATGGAGACTGTACCCATCATACCTCAAAAGGGCCCCGGCTGAAACTAAGAAAAATTGGAGAAACAAGCAAGGGTGCTGTTTTCCTGATGAACCGGATACCAGCACTAGGGGGAAGGAGATCAGCACAGAGAAAAATCAACTCCTACCAAGTCAGAGAGCCAGAGCCTCAGAGGCCCCCAACACCTCATCACTGAAGCAGACCCAACATGGCTCAGGGAAATTTTGCGGAAGAGGGGGTGGAAAGAATGTCAGAGCCACATGTTGGGTCATGATATGCAGAGACATTTAGCTTACCCATAACTGTGGGCTAACTCCACAATGCATGACCCGTACACTTCAACAAGGAGGGGCCAAGGGGAGGGGGTAGGTCACAGATGAGCCTAATAATGGTACCAAACTGACTGTAAAAAAAAATAAATAAAATAAAAATGAAAAAAAAATGGAGACTGTAAATGTGCAGAAATACAACCCATGACCATGGAAACTAGACATGACAGTGATCATAGAAACAGCACTCAAATATTAAAAGGAAAATGTGAACATAGTGAGAAAAGACGAACACATTAAGTTGCCCCTCTCAGTGGCCACGTCTGAGTGCTGAGAGGAAGGGGCAGGTGCTGGCCCTGCAGAGACTGGGACAGATCCTGCAAGGTAATGATATCAGCAGGCTCTGGAGGCCAGCATGGGACAGGGTTTGGTGTCCTCTGAGGTAAATAGGAGTGCAGGGCCCCAAGACCCCAGCAAACTGGACTCGGTGGCTGGAACAGATGGGAGGGACCAGACACACCACCTCATGCCAACCCCAGAGGGACAGTGGAGAAATTCTGTCTCCATTGCTGCTGGGAGCAGGGGGAAGCATTCTGAAAGCTCTCTGTGGAGAAGTGACACAGTGTGGTTTGCAGGCCAGAGGTCACCTGCCCGCTGGGGTGACTTCTATGCAGAGTGGAAGTAATAGAATTAGGCTGGAGAGGGATCCGGACAACTTCCAAGTTCTGTTTTCCTTCTGGTCAGTGGACTTGCTATGTGGGCCTGCTGTGAAGGTCAGTTACCTCACTATACCAACTGGTAGCAGGTTTTCACTGGGGAGTCTGTGCAAGCTGTGACTTTCCACCATCTGAGTCACCGAGGACCTCTGACAAAGGTGAGGACCGTCTCTTAGTGGGAAGGCTCGTTAGGTTTCTTACCGTGTAGGCGTTTGCAATAGCACAGGACTTAGTGACCCAGAACCTCTCACCGTCCTGTACCCCAGAAAGGCAGCCCAAGGGAACGTGCACAGGCGGCTTGAGCCAACACAAGCATCAGCAGGAGGAGAGAGGGCAAGGGCTAGCCATGCACAGTCCCGCCCTGTTCCCTTGCTCAGTCGCTCCCTCCCTAGTTCCGCTCCCACAGCAGTGCTGGAGCTGTCTCTTGTCCCTGGAGGCCAGAGACGAGGGTGTTTCCCTTTCTCTAGATCCTGTGTGCCCTCATGCCTCAGTGTCCATGTCACCATACCCACCTCCAAATGGTCCCTTCGTTCAGTTTGTTCCTGTTCATCCCTGTGGAGGGCGCTGTCCCTTTCTTTTTACTAAGATCCCTTGTGGACACAGTGATTCTTGTTTCCACAAGGGCTACCATATTTCTGCCTTCTTATGCTTCACATAGGACACAGCATCCGGTGAGTGTCTTGAGAAAGGGCCAGATCAGAGCAGTCACCTGTTGAGGTAATTATGGGCTGGAGTGTTCGCTGACTGACACCCTGGATCATGAAGTCGGCATCCCACGAGGTTAGACAAAGCTCCAAAGAAGTGTTCTAAATTAGCCCACTGGGGGCTGTCTTCTTTAAATTAACCATAGACATTTATCACTGAGCTGGCAAAACAGACAAAAAGCTCTAAATGTCCTGCATGGGCAGCTGAAAGCCTTAAATTGTTGTTAAAAGAAAACAAGCCGGAGTATCAAAAGAATAATGTCAAGTGCATTGCTATTTATTCAATTTCTTAATGGAAAAATACTACACCTTAGTCCCCAAAAGCTAGCTGAAGAGGGGTACAAAGCAGCTGAAGAGATGCATTTTGTTTCTAGAAGGTGCAGCCGATCATTCCATGTCAGTAGCTCAGGGCTCTGCTGCAGAGCCATTGTCTTGTCCTTGTTTGGTGACAGGTGCTTGAAGCCAACGTTTGTCTTGCTCATTTCCATGATGCTGCCCCTGGGAAGATGTCCACCCTCCAGAACAGCACCACGGCTTAACAGGGTCAGCAAGCACCACAGGGCTTACTCCTTAATAATTCTGCTTTTCCTCCATGATTCTCCCAGTTGTAAAAGGTCATATGATTATATCAGCTCATCTTGAAGTTTAGCTATGATGGAAGTAGCCAACTCATGACTAAAAGTCGGAACATACTACTAAACTACTATGTCTATTCTTTAATGTGCCTGCTGCCTATCCAGACACTATTATAACGTGTGCATTTGTGATGGGCTATGTTGATTGCCAACTGGACAGGACCCAGAATCACCCCTGAGGGATTATGTAATTATGTGAACTGAGGAGGGAAAACCCACCTTAACTGTGTGCAGCACCATCCCATGGGCTCTGGCCCTGGCCTGTATGAAAAGGAGGGAGCTGCCTGAGCCCCAGCATTCATTGCTCTCCACAACCTCACTGTGCACTGAATGTGACCATCTGCCTCAAGCTCTTGCCCCCACACCTTTTCCACCGTGTTGGAATGTATCCATGGAACTATAAATGGAAATGAACCCTTCATCCCTTAAACTGATTTTGTCATGCATTTTGTCCCAGCAATGAGAAGGCAACTAATAAAAAATTTTATAGTGATGGATGACATATTTAAAAATTTGAAGTAGGGGCTAGAAAGATAGCTCAGCTTTGCAAAGCCTGATGGCCAGGGTTTAATTCCCCTGTACCTATGTGGAATCAGATGCACAAGGTGGCACATGCATCTGGTATTCCTTTTGTGGTGACAGGAGGACCTGGCATGCCCATTCACTCTCTCTCTCTCTCTCTTTCTCTCCCTCTGCTTGTAAATAAATAATAAAAAAGTTTAAAAATAAAATATTGAAACAGAATCTTACTATGTAACCCAAACCTTAAATGCATCATCCCCTTGCCTCAGTCCTTTCTAATGCTAGGATTACAGCCAGGCACCACCATGCCTGGCTCACAACAGATGCATTCAATCATCATTTTCTGTATTTGGTTGTATGAGTATTGTATGTAGATTCACCTGTGAGACACAAAGGCACTGTGTAGATTATGCTTTAATGACTGTGAGGTATTTCATGTGAGCAAGAATTTATTCATACAGGGCTTCTGCTAATTACATGTAAATTGCCCAGGTTGTTTTCTTCTTTGTGCAGCACCACAACTGTGTGGCATACTTGTTGGTGAACTTGTGATGGTGTTTGATTTGCCAAACTTTAGGAAAAAGGTCCACCTCATGGAAGGACAAGCACATATTTGTTAGCTCTGATAAACTAATATTTAGTTTCTGACAACAATGTTATAGCATACTACACGTGCAGCTCTGGGTTTGGAGGCCACTTTCTGGAGTTTCCAGATCCTTGACTCACAGGACAAGGAATCATACCAGATTCAGGTAGTATGGTAATAGAAATAGAGGCAATTTACTAAGAAAGAGAAAGGCACTCCCGAGAATGGGAATGGGCTAATAAACTGGGGAAAAGCATGTACCCAAAAAACTCCAGGCCATGAGTCTCATGACCTGTTGCACGCAGCACCCACCTTTCCTGTGTTGTATCGCACGCACTTTTCTCCACATGCTCTATTGTTGCATGTAGTCTTCCTATTGCCAGCTCCTAACCACGTTGTTCTTGATGTAACCGTCCCCAAGTCCTTGTTCTCCTGCCACAGCATTCAATTAAAGGAACTTTTTAGTTCCCACCTTCAATAATTTGAGGATTATAGTTTTTATGTTTTGCTTTTGGCCCTTACCAATGCGATAGGCTCACTGACAGCGGATGTGTATCTGTGGCCCTTTGTTTACCAGTGAGATGGGATGTCTCCATCTGCGTGTTGTTCACCTCCTGTCTGGAAAGCTGAGGTCCTTATCTCCTTTTTATCTTTTTATTGACTTTAAGATTCTAATGTTTTGAAAAGTTTCTTTAACTACATTGAGGGTTTCACTGGGTTACTTTTGCAGTGATGAAAAGCAATAAAGTAGTATTCAGAAACCAACATGAATTAGAGTTGAATGAAGAAATCCATAGACTAAGGCCCAGAGTGTGGTACTCCTTACGTAGACCAAGACAACACATAGGAGCTCTTCAGGGAAGGGTAGACAAGGCAATTCAGATCCTTGTAGAGCACAGACAAAAGCTGAGGATGAGAATCTCTCCAAATTCATCTACTGAAGCAAAGCAAAATGCCAGCAGGCTTTCATGCTATGTGTGTGATGGGGTATTCACTTTTGTAAAGTAACAAGCCAATTCTAAAATCTATTCGGCCATGTAGGTGTTCCAAACAGTCAAGGCCATGTTGAAGAGGAAGCAGTGAGAGCTTTCCATCTCCTTCACGTTTGTTTTCAGCAGCACAGAACAGACTTTTTTATAAACATGATAACCAGTCTCAATTACTTTGTTATATGATAACATTAAAAAAATGTACTCTTAAAACAAACATTAAAATCATGAATACAATTTACAAGATGACTTAGTAATTTTGCAATAAACATGGTGAAATGTAGTGCTAGTCTTGACAGAAGAAACAGTCTATTCTTGAAGAAGACATCCAAACAGATGTGTGGAGCAGAGCCCAGTTGCAAAACCCTGGGTGGGAAGCTTGACTGGCAGCAGAGATGGCAGTGCAGCACTTAGGAAAGCCAAGGGTGAGGGCATTGGAGACCCATATGGGAAGGAAATCGGCTCCCTTCCTTCTGGCATCAAGCATGAGAAGTGATTTTGGGAGGAGCAGCTTGCCTTCATGAGCAGCGGTGTTCTGGGGGTCCCAGGGGCTCATGTTAGAGAAGAGCATCCACTGCAGGTGGCAAGTGGGAAACCAGCTCGCCAAGCTCCAGTCTTCTCCAAACACGGCTGTCTTTCCCCCAAGACCTTTCCCAGCAACGAAAGATCATGAAATAACAAGTTCTCATTTTGAAATTCAAATTACAAACATAGTTACTTCAGAAGTAAGTCAGATAGGTCCACTATTGAAAGTATTATGTTTGGTCTGGGAACATAACTGAGTTGGAAAAGTGTTTGCCTCATAGGCATAAGGACCTGAGTTTAGGTCCCAGAGCCTATGAAAAAAAAGGCAGATGTGGTGGTCTTCCCTTGTAATCCCAGTGCTGGCTGGGGGTGCAGAGACAACCAGACCCCTGGGCTTGACAGCTCGCCAGCCTAGCTTACTTGGTGAGCTCAGGCCAATGAAAGCCCATGTCTCACAGGAGACAGCACTGCTGAGGGACAACACCTGAAGTTGTCCCGTGGTCTCCACAGGCATGTGCGTGCACAAACGTGTGCACATGAGCACACACATGCAAATGTGCACACACAAGCACACAAATATATACAAACACACACACAAAAACCAGCCTGTCTGATCTTGAAGATCTTTCTCTACACATATATTGGCACAATATGTGCATTTTACGGTAACACACATTATAAATAACACAAGTAGAGGATGCCAGGTTTTGGCTTTTTGAGACAGGGTCTCATGGAGTATAGGCTGGCCTTGAACTAAACACATATCCAAGGATAGTCTTAGAAACCTGATCCTCCTGCCTTCACCTCCAAATGCTGGTATTGCAGGTATGTGCCACTGTTTTAAAATGAATGCAATTGAAAATGTTGTGGGTTTTTTTTGTTGTTTGTTTGTTTCTTGTTTGTTTTTGAGACAGGTTCTCATTATGCTAGTATAAACTAATGTCAAGATTATGATCCTCCTGCCTCAGCTGCCTGAGTTCTGGAATGACAGTATTAGTGAAGTTTCTTGAGACAGAGAACTACAAACTTTTGGGGAATCAAGTCCCTCGTGCCAAGATGCAAGGCTCCTTCTTTCTGTGTTAATTTTAGCATGAAGACGAAGGCTGAGAATCTGGGATTTGTTCAGTGGAAAATCCAGAGCCAGCGTTTCCATCTCCTGGCAAGGATGTAAACAGAAGACTTGAGAGCTTCAAAGATGGTTGTCTCATGGACTCTGAAGCCCTCCTCACAGCACAAAAACCTCTGCAGTGTGTACTGGGTACAGATGGGCCTATAGAGCCTGGGGAAGGACCTGTAAGAGCACAGAAGGCTCTCAGCTGGATAGGGAAGAGGACGAGCCTTACCAAGGTCGCAACTTAGGTCTTCCTTGGCTTAGTTTGTGATTAGCCAGGGTGACATGTTTTCTATTTGTGAAGACCAGATAGCACACATTTTTAGTTTTCCTAATCACATGTGCTCTGTGGAACATCTCAAGTCTTCTGCTGAGGTATGGGAGCAGCTACAGAGCACTAATGCAGTTGTGGGCCAGTATAGTTTTATTTATGAATACTGAAAATTAAATTTAATTTAATGTTGCATCATATCACCTTTTCATTTTTTCCTAATCATTTAAAATGTAAACACTAATTTTAGCCCATGGGCCATCTGTATGAGACAGCAAGCCAGATTTGGCCTTTGGATAGTATTTTGTAAACCCAGTTTAGCTCAAAGTGATCATATATCCTGGAGAAGATGGGACTGTGTGAGCCCTCCACAACTCTGGAGGTGCAATGACATTCAGGGACAGTCATAAAGTTCACAGAGATATACAGCCATGCAGTACAAACCTAAGTGGATAAGAGGCATTAGAACAGGGCTCTTGGGTGACCCAGGCATCAACATCAGCAGATAAAACTTCTAAACACAAGTTGTTAACATCTTCAAGAAAATAAGTGAGTGAATGGGCAAAATACATAAAGCATTACACAATTCTAATGAAAATTCTTTAACTAAAGGATATAATATGAGCATATTGTATGGGAGGAATGAGACACAGAATGTGAGGTAAGTGGACTGGAAGTGAAGTCATCAAAATGGGCCAGCTGACCCTCAGCTTTATAAAAACATCTAAAGTAGTTGTAATTAGGATTCCAGTCAGAGAGTACCTGACTGCAGCTTACTTTTAAGAAGCAATTCTTGACAGAATATTTAAAACTAACATTGTATCTATAAATTTAAGATACAAAATTGCTACATAATCTTATCAAAGAGTCAAAGGGGATAAATAAAATAATAATGATCAGATAAAAATAGAAATACAATGTGGATTATCTAGGCTCATTATAACTGGAATGCTAAAAATCAAAGGAAGGAGAGAAGGGCTCTGGAAAGGGAGGATTAACTAAAACAAAGTGCATATATTAATAAAGAATAGTAAACATTCTTTCAAAATATTCTCTTTATTTATTTGCATTCAGAGAGAGAGAGAGAGAGGAATGATGGGCATGCTAGGGCCTCTAGCTATTGCAAACAAACTCCAGATGTATGTACCACTTTATGCACATGGCTTTACTTGGGTACTGGGGAATAAAACCTGGGTTGTTAGACTTTGCAGGAAAGTGTCTTAGCTGCCTAGCCATCTCTCCAGTCCCATATGTAAACACTCTTTAAGGAGCCAAGGAACATGGCCACCAAGGTAATTGCAGTGATCCTGGAACTGACATCGCAACTTACGTGACAAAGGCCGGATGGTGGCATGACACCACTGAGAGGGGCGTCCGTTAACCCAGAGTTCCATACCTAGCTCAAGTGTCTTCCAACACTGAGTACCAAACGAAGAGGGTTTGACCCATTAGCAGAAGACTCATTACCAGCAGAGCTTCATTGAAAGAAATACTGATGGAGGTTCTTTGGACAGGAAGCAAGTGATCTTTAAAGAAGAATGCAAAATTGAGATGGAAACCAGCAAAAGAAGTGGGAGGCATAGCAGGAAGATGACAGAGGAATTAAATTGGTAAGTACAAGTTAAAATAGTTAAAAATGAACACATATGCACAATAACACATGTTGGCTTCCTAAGGATAAGAATCAGAAGATATAAATACCTGAAGCATGCTAGTGGTGCTTGCTAAGGCTGATGAGAAAATGTGAGTGAGCAGTAACTCAAAGAAGTAAAGAGGCAGTAAAAGAAAGGAAGGAGGAAGAGCAAGGGCGAATGACAGAGAGATAGACACACATGGAAAGAGCACTAACCACTATGAAAAAAGATCCCTTCCCTCTGGGTCGTGGGTTCTTAGGGTGGAGTGGCCTTTGGTTGCGTCAAGCCCTTTGAGTTTATTCACTTCACTTGGAAAACTGCAAGATTTAAGTGCTTTTTTGGAGGCAGGGTGTTATTCTGTAGCCCAAGCTGGACTCGTGATTATCCTCTTGTCTCAGCCTCCCAAGTACTGGGAGGGCAGGTGTGAGCTACCGTGCCTGGTGTGCATCCTCTTGTCTCAGCCTCCCAAGTGCTGGGAAGGCAGGTGTGAGCTACCGTGCCTGGTGTGTATCCTCTTGTCTCAGCCTCCCAAGTGCTGGGAAGGCAGGTGTGAGCTACCGTGCCTGGCGTGCATCCTCTTGTCTCAGCCTCTCAAGTGCTGGGAAGGCAGGTGTGAGCTACCGTGCCTGGTGTGTATCCTCTTGTCTCAGCCTCCCAAGTGCTGGGAAGGCAGGTGTGAGCTACTGTGCCTGGTGTGTATACCACCCCTTCTTTCTTGCAAAGGTCTCTACAGTGTTCTTAATCATCAGCAAAATTTTCTTTTGTTACAGTGAGGGCAAGTCTGGAAGTCACACAAAGCACTATATAGAAATACAATCAAGGTATTTTCTCTCCTGTTTTGTTGAACAAAAAGTTGAGCTTCAGAGAGGCTCACTAAGCACCTAGCTCCACCCAAGGCATCCATGCAGAGGAGCAGGGTGATCTCCCAGAATATGGTGCTCTCAATAATACACTGAGCACAGTGTCTGTACTGACAATTTTCAAAGCTTCTTTTGGGCTGAGCAGCAAAGCAATATTCCATACAATTTTTACATGTTCCAAAGTATCTTATAGCGCCTCTTTAAGGATATATATATTGCTGCACACACTGGCTGGACAACTGCTCTCCTGGTGATTGTGTGAACAAATGGCTTCATGGTTCAAATGGGTCTTGGAAAAGCCACAAGCACAAAATACATAACAGTCCAAATGTGGGCATTAGTGACTAACATACAGTATATACGTTTCCCACAATCAAGTCACTGTTCTAAGAGCTGGATATATATTAATTCATTTTAAGTAATTTTTAAAAACTACATTAGTCTCTTTAGCTACTCTAAAACCCAAATTCAAATTTCATTAGCTGCACTACCTCAGGCCAGTCACAACTAGGTGGGTGCTCACTAACATCACAGGCAAAGTGGGACTTCAGGTAAGTAATATCATACCCAAGGTAGTGGCCAGCCCAGGTGTGAGAGCCAAGGCACCAGCAGGATTGGATCCTCTTCAGACAGAAGCCTTGGGCACAAGGAGGGAGAGGATCTGGGACATTCCAATCCTAGCTCTGTTCCTATGCCTTTGCTAAATCTTCAAGGATACTCACTCACGATGGAACTCCTGGGCTCCCTGGGGAGCAACCAGCAGATGCTTCCCTTGTTTTATAGATGTGGGAGGACAGACTTTCTTCCAAGGTCACCTCCAGTATCTGTAGACATGAGAGAAGAAACATCCAGTGTCCTAAGCTATAATGGAAGCACTCCACCCCCATACTCGCATTAAGTCATTTTAGAGGCTGTGGCTCTGGAGCGTTTGGAAAGTGGATCTGAGAGGAACCATACCTCATGTTTATCGTTTTTAAAAAGCACGCTAAGGACATTTACCCAAACTCAGTTATTAAGACGACTTTTCCTGGCTGTCACATCCCCTCATTGGCTCTTCTTCCGTTGTTTCACTTTCTTAGCCAATGGGAATATTAAAAGGTTTGCTCAGCAAACTAATTTTTTAATCTCAAAGAGAAATACAAGCTAAGAGCTCACCCTGCCTCTTCCCTAATCTTTTTAGCTCAGCAAGAAAATTTACTGTGCTTCTCTCCAGTTTTTCCCTTCACAGACCATTGGTAACACATCATCGGGGATAATAAGTGAGAAAATGAAATTCTCTCTCCCTTCTCCAGATGCACTCACTCATCACTCAAGCCCCTGGCGCTTTCATTCCTTCTGTCTCTCTAGCTGGCCGTGAGGACTGTGCAAGACCGGCTGAACTTTTGAAACAGGAATCCTGTGGCCGCATGCAGCCACATCATCCATCTCTTTTTCAAAGTGCATTTCTAAAATGACCTCATCATTACTGGTTACACTCCGATGGGCAATCTCCTTTTGTGAATGGCGGAGGGCATGCTCTTGGAGCTACATTGTATAGCAGTGCCATAAGGCATTATGTTTCTCTGGAAAGGTGAACAAAGGAAGTGGTTTTCAAATTGTTTTCACTTCTAAGGAAGAGAACTATGTTACAGAACCTGTTAGTGGGGGGGGGGGTTCACTAGAACCAAAGGTGTCTGCTGACCTCTGTAGCCCAGTCCTGGAGGATTGTCCATGGCTCTCCAGATCCCCCAGGTTTCTCTATGTGTTTGGAAGATTCTCTAGCATTCCTCAGGTTTCTCCAGGACTCTGCTGGCCACCCTGGGTCTCTAAGGAGGCCCTGCTGTTTCCTGCTAATGAGTTCCTTGACTCTCTCCTGCTCCTTCCCCTTGGCCTTCTGCCATCTCTGTCTGTCCTGATGTTTCAGAAGACATTTGCCACTCATTGGGAGATGAAAGCCTACTGGTGTCACTGCTGGGACATCTGCATGATGGCAGGAAGGGCTGTGGCTGCACTGTGCCTGCTATGGGGTTTGTTGCTCTGCCCTCTCTTATCACCCACCATCAGCAGGGGCACTGCAGGAGATTGTGGTTGTACTGACCATTAATGCAAAATGTTCTGCCCTCGCCTGCCTGTGACCCGTGCACCCAAGGCTGCCCTCCACCTGAGGCTCCTGTGCTCCGTTTGCCGTGCTTTGAATCTTTAATGTCCCCATGGGCTCATGTACTGAACACTTGATCCCTCACTGCTGGTGATATTTTAGAAGGTTCTGGAAACTTTAAGAATGAACAACTGTTGGAGGAAGTGGGTCCCTAGGGAAATGCCTTCAAAGTGTATACCCAGTCCCCCCCTCCACATCCATCCTACTGACCATGAGGTAAGAACAGCAGCCTCTCCACATGTCACATCCATGCATCTCCTCTGCTCTCCTCTCATGGTGCCTTCCATGTGTCATCTGGTCTCTTCCATGTGTCATGTGTTCTCTTCTAAGGGACTCTTCTGGCTGTGTCTTTTCTTGGTCACTTCCTGCATGTGTCTTCTCTTCTCTTCCCTTATACAGATGAGTGCCATTGATTGGGCTCAGTGACACCCCTAGTTTAGGGTGGTTCCCACCTTAGCATGCTTAGCTTAATTATGCCTGCAAAGACTGTCCTCCAATGGGGTCACATCACAGGCTCTGGAGGGACACATCTAAGAGATTGCCATTCCATTCCTATAGCTACCTAAAGGACCCAATTCTGTCCTCTCACTGCCCTGTCCCTGCCTATGTCCCAGGGGACCCCCACTCATCTATCCTCTATTAGTGGGTCAGCACATATTTCCATGATCCTATTGTGGTTGAACTCTTGGTGTGCCAGATTGATTGTCCCTAGCCCCCTGAACCCACCATCACTCTGTTGTCAGTTCCCATGGGACAGGAATCCAGTTTGTCTATCTGCTGTTAAGTCTGCGGCACTGAGCACAGTCTGAACCCGGAGATGCCTCACAGTACATGTGAGCTTTCTGACTTGGGGTGAGGCACACAAAGGGGGGAGCTGGAGAATAGGGAGGGAGACCCTGAGTGAAGCTCTGTGCAAGTCTGTCACTTTACAGAGCCCTGTGAGCTTCTGTAGTCAGCTGAGGAGGGTCTGAACAACTAGAGTGGGGTCTCAAGGGGAAGATCCGAGGGTGTAAGTGGGTGTGGTGTAGAGGTGGGGAGATGCTGTGGAGTGCACACAGAAGGTTCTCTGGTTTCTTCCCAATGGGGAATGTGCAGAAACTTTCTGGCATTGTGCACAGCCTGGCACTAGTCAGCGTTCCAAGGGCAAAGGACCATGTAGCTCAAGAGTCTTTCCCCACACATTCCCAGAGTGGGACACCTTTCCAAAAGACACCTCTCAAAGCAGTGTGCTGTTCACCCCCGTGTTCGGATTCCTGGGAAGTGCGGCACAGATCGTCCAACCAAGGCAGGCATGGCTAACACCTCTGCTGCCTGCCTAACCTGTGCTCATAGTCTTTGTATCAGTCTGTCCTGTCTGAGTCACCAAGCCCAGATCTTCTGGGCGTCTGAAAGGCAAAACCAATGGCCACTGTGCCAGTGGTGTTTTGGGATGGCTCGCCAAGTAAGGATGATTCTAAGATTAACACAGTTGAAAATTTCAGAAAAATGTTTCATGACATGAAAATTGTATGACATTTAGATTAGCGTCTGTTAATCAAGTAGCATTGGGCCACAACCACATCATCTGTGTGGCTGCATCTGCACATCAGAGGCTGTCTAAGCACAAGAGCAAAGCCTAAAACACTATTGCTGTGTGTGTATGTGTGTGTGTGTGCTTGCGTGTGTGTGGGAGTGCCCACTTGTGTGTGCGTGTGTGTGTGGGAGTGCCCAATTGTGTGTGCATGTGTGCTGCGGCCAGAGGACAACCTCAGGTTGGAGACAAGCACTTTATAGACTGAGCTACCTCCCCAGCTCCGAAGTGTCACTTTTGGTCTTTCTCAGGGCAGACGTGCCAACTCTGCTCTATAAGGAAAACAAAACAAAAACAAAACAAAACAAAACAAAACAAAACAAAACAAAACAAAACAGGAAGGTTAGGCAATGGACATCTGTTAATGTGGTCTTGAGGCATCCATGTGAAGTGCCCCACATGGTTCCCATGGCCACAGAAGTCAGAACACTATTCAGCAAGAGGGTTGCATATCAAGGACACTTCCAAATGACCATGGTAGCATTGTCTGCCTGGAGTTCACTGGTATGGACAAAATTTTCAGTGTGATCTTTAAACCTACAGGGAATAACATATCTATCTGGGCTATACCTTATATGAGATTTTTTTTTTACATCGGATGAATAATCTCACGGGCACTATTATAAAATGACAAATGAAGCAGACAATTAAGACCTGGAAGGACGAGTCCTGGGGGGCCTCTGTCTGTGGCACTGAGGCCTCCTCACTTCCTTCTGTACCCAGTCGGCCTACAGCTTGGCAAGTGCCCGTAACTGTGTCTCAGGGGCCTGTGAGTGTCACACCACCCACTGTTGTTTGATGGCATCATTCCCGGTAATCCCAGTGGTCATTGGTGCTTTTGCCCATCTTAATTTCTGTGATATCCTACTACTTGGAATTGGCAATGAATTTCCCTCCTGCTGAAAATGTGTTTGAGGTTTCCTCACAATGAAATTAATTTTTATAAAATTCAACTGCAGCTTCCCCTGTCTCACCCTCCTTTTTTTCAGAAGTTCATGTCTTCTCCTACATCAAAACTATGAAAAGTAGCCTTGTCTTCCTTTGGGGTAGACATTCCACAGAAATAATATTTCCCTGGGAAGTTAGCACTTGAGGCAATGTGCCTATCTCATGAATAATAAGTGGAAACTTTGTCTCTTTCTTCCTGGGCTGTGGACAACTCCAATTGGCTCCAGGTCTTTGTCCCCAGGCTCTGAGACACTCCTGCAGGAAAGCAGGCACAAGAAGTGGCACTCATCAAAGCACCCTGTGCAAGAGCTGAACACTGGCACACTTGCAATGACATGAGACATCACAGTGTGCAGGACACAGCGGTGAGCTTTGTAGTGTGTGGCTTGGCCTGAGTGCTGTCCCCCACTGTCACAACAAGCTCAAGGCTGAATTCCTCTTGGACTTGGATGCAGATGATAAAATCTGGAAAAGGGGTGATGGAAAGATGGTTTAGCAACTAAGACACTTGCCTGCAAAGCCTAAGGACCCAGGTTCGATTCCTGAGTACCCATGTAAGCCAGATGCACAAGGTAGCACATGCATTTGGAGTTTGTTTGCAGTGGCTAGAGGCCCTGGTGCATCCATTCTCTCTCTCTCAAAATAAAATAAGTGAGTTTTTAAAAAAACGTCTGGAAAGCGACCATGTCATGGCAGCCCTCTTGGAGAGCATTGCGTCGATCATATTGTGTTCTGCTCTTCAGGGCAGCCAGGCCTGTGAGACCCTCAAACTGGGAAGGGGGCCTGGCTCTCATGGCTGTGCACAAGTACAAAGTCATGATGTTGGTGGGGCTGTCTCCCCAAGGAGGTGTGGAGGGATTCTGTCCCTGCTTGCAGGGCCCTATGTCCCTGGGCTGTAGATAGATACCTCAGCTGTCTTTGTCTCTGTCTTCACAGCACTCCTCCCTTTGTGTCTCCATGACTCTTCTTCTCTTCCTATGAGGACACTAGCCGGTCGGGTTCAATGCCCACCTACTCCAGTGTGGCCTGATTTGAACTTGGCTATGCCTTCAAGACCTCATTCCAAGATAATACTACCTCACAGGTACCTGGCACAGGACTTTAGTATATTGCACAAGGGACACAATTCCACTCACAGTGAGTGCGTTTTATCTCTGTATCTTCTGATTCTTAGCTCTGTCTTCTTGTTTATGATAAAATGGGTCGAGATCTTATGAACAAAAGTCATGGCCTGCCCATCTTCCTCCCAACAGGCTGGTGGGGACAGGATGCGGCCAATGCAGTGAACTGCACTGACAGTACTGCAATCTGCACTCGACCCTCACCGCAGCTAGGAGAGGTAGTCTGATGGAGACCCCTCATCTCGGAGCTGCAGGCACTGTCTCCCACCCAGGACTGGGGCTGGAATGGGATTTCTGAGGCTCCTGCTTCTCTGTGCTACTGGACGATGTGGCCCCCCAAAGATTAGTTCTTGGAATGTAAGCCCCACTACTAGGGTGTCTGCCCTGTTTACTATTAGTCCTGAGTTCTCTGCAGTCGTGCCATAGATAGAGAATGCAATAACTTCATTCTCACATGAGAAACCAACTGCATTTTTATTTTGTAGTTTCCCTGAGGCATTGGACCCAACTAAAATATCTCATATGGGGCTGGAGAAATGACTCAGTAGTTAAGTGTGCTTTCTGCACAAGCATGTGAGCCATAGGGGCCCTGAGACCTCCCAAGTTTGAATCTCCAGAACCCACATAAATAACTGGATGTGGCCACATGTGCCTGTAACCCCAATCTTACAGAGGAACAGAGACCTGTTCACTCCGGGGAGGAGGGTGGGGGGTGGAACAGCAAGCTTCAGGTCTGGTAAGAGACTTCAGCTCAAAAGGTTTGGCAGAAGAGGGATAGAGCTGTATACGTAACTCTTGCTTAGGCCATAGCAGGCGAATGCCCCCCATTGCACATGGGACACTGCAAGGGCACATGCGTGTGCATTCCACATGCCCATGACCATCCATGCATGTACCACACACATACACACAAGCAAAAGGTGTATTTCATATAATGGTTGTGATCTTATCAAGTAACTCCATTGATCTTTTTTATAAATTTATTTAATTTTTATTTATTTATTTATTTGAAAGAGAAGAGAGAGAGAGAGAGAGAGAGAGAGAGAATGGGTTGGGTGCGCCAGGGCCTCTAGCCACTGCAAACAAACTCCAGACACATGCATCCCCTGGTGCATCTGGTTTATGTGGGTCTTAGGGAATTGAACCTGGGTCCTTAGGATTCACAGGCAAACACCTTAAGCACTGAGCCATCCCTTCAGTGCAACTCCATGGACCCTGAATTAACTTTGCTAAGATTTAGTTAGCCTCCCACAGGACATGGAGGGCCAAGGATGTCAGGGTCCTGAGCTCTGATTCCTGGGGTACAAGGTCAATCCTGGGCTTAAGGGTCACATGACATCTCCCCTTTCCAGGGGAAGCCTGGTCATGGGTGGTCTCAATGTCCCTTGAAGTGTATCAGCCTCACGTGAAGTCCAGGACCACTACGTCCTCCGCCGCAGGCGGCCAGCTGAGCCTTCTGCTGCCATGAGTATTATTGAGCTAAGCACGCTGACAGTGTTCCATTATTGTGGATTTACTTCAAATGAGGCTGTGCAGCTCTTATCACAGTTGATCTCCTATTGATGCACCTGTCACCCTTGTTTTCATAATGACTCCACTTTGATTCAATATTAACCATTAAAATGAAACACAGGCATAAGCAATACAGATGGCATCATCCCCACTCAAGGGAAGCCTGGAGGATTTGCAGAGATCTCAGACAGTGGAGGTCAATCAAGGATGTCTGTCTCCTGTACTTGGCTCGAGCTTGAGTCTAAATGTTTACAGAGCTTGGGTGAGTTCACCAGGGGTGGCCTGACTTCCAGAAAGCACAGAGGTAAGAAGGATGCAGAGCCAAAGGAGCAGGGCAGACCTGCATCTGAGGACACCTCACCCCTCACCTTTGTAGTATCTACTCCCCAAGATGCTCCCCCATGAGAGCACTCCATGAGGTCCATGAACACAGAGGTTCTGTCACTTGTCTGAGTGGCTCCTGGTAGGACCTGTGCTGGTCCTGTGGCCCTGGATATCCTGGTGCCTGTAGGTAGTTCCTTGCTGCTTCCTTATGCCCTTCCTGCATAGCACCTCTTCCCTTGCTCTCTACTTTGCTCACAAATGATCATGCCCCCACCCTGTGTACATGTTCTCAACATCATCCATCTGCCTCTGTAAATCCTCCTTGTTGCTGGGGTATCCCTCATGTTTGCATTGGGAGACAACTGGATGCTGAGCCCTGGATCCTTATCCAAGGCCCATCGGCTGGAGCCTCTCAGACAGAAAGGACAGTGTCCCTGCTGTCTGCCCACCTTAAGTCTGACCTTAGAATACCAGGTGGAGTTATGGCGGTAATCACCTGCTCTCTGATTAGATTTGAGGCCCACTTGGTAAGAGGGAATTCATGCCTGGTACTGAGATGAGGAGAACTTTGGAGGAGTGTCTCCCCAACATAAATCAACTGGTACATTCATGACCCCACAGTGGTCACTGGTACTCCCACAAGACCGGCACTGTTTTGAGCTCATCAACATCTTGACATGGAGGATGGAGAAGGACGAAAGGAATGAGTCTAGAAGACAGAGGAAGAACTACTTGGAAAGAGGAGGATCCTCAGTGAAGTGGGGAGGGGGAACAAAAGAGGGTAATGGGGCTAGAATCGGATCAAATTATAGTATGTTCATATACTAAAGTTCTCAATAAAATGTACAAAAAGTAAAGAGCACCAGGCAAAACTACAATGTTTGTGCAGGGCTGGTGACCTCAGAGGAAACTGGTGAGGATGTCACTTGCCAGGAAGGGCACATAACAGCTTCTTTCCAGGTGGTACTCTAACCCAGCCCAGTAGGTGAGCCCTAGTATGTGTGCCACGGCCTGCCCTCAGTGATTGCCTGCTCAGGAAAGCGTCTGCGTGCCATTGCTCTTCTCCACAGCACCAGGAAAGGCTGCTGTGTGACAGGCCTCACACAGGTCCTGCAATGGGACAGGTAGTGCCCGGTGCTCAGGGCTGTGGGTGTGACTTGACCTGGTTTCTGCCTAAACTTATTGATCATCAGTCACAGAGCTTGGCCAGTCACCTAACTCCCAGAACTATGTCCCTCTGTATTTAAGTGAGAAGAGCTGTTCTAAAAATTCAGTTGACCTAATGGTTCACAGGATGGGATGCTTGGCCCAGTGCCAGGCAGAGAAAAGCAATGGCTGAGGTTCCCACCACTACAGTGTCAGACGGGTCCAGTGTGTTCCTCGAAGCCCACAGAGAGTGAGCATCACTGTGACGAAGCTCTTTGATGGTTCCCACTGTTCCCCTGATAACCTGCAGTCACTGTGAGCCTTGCCACCAGAGGTGAAGGGCTCTTTGTCTCTGAGCCGCCGCTCACTCCATCGACGCATAACCTTGATGATGGGCTTTCCAGACACCTCGGTGAGTATGCGTTGTTGGTCATAACACTGACCTTGATGTCTGCATCCCGAAGGAGCCTCTCCAGCCTGTGTTTTCTTCCTCAGGCATGCTGCAGCCTGTTGCAGCGGGGGACACCAAGAGACTATTCAACTTGATGTTTAGGGTCGACTCAGGCATTGCAACTGCTAAGAGAAGTACAGGCGTTCAAAGGAGGCTGCTCTCAGGAGATTTGGGAAAAGGTGCCCATCTACCATTGAAGGGTGGACACCAGGCCTGGGGATGTGTGCTGAGGGTCAGGCTTGGTCATTTCTCTGCACGTGCTCACGGGTGACAGTGAGAGCCCAAGTGTTACTTAAGGCTCCACACACTTGAGCACATGGGGAAACTGCAGACACTTTTAAAATCCAGAACTCATCAGGATTAGCTGTCAGTGTGCCCAGGCGACTATCCTCAGCTGTCCCTTCAGCTCCAAGGATGGGACCAGCTTCCTTCTACTGCCAGTCCAAGTCCTCCCAGCATGGGTGCTCCCCTTGTACCCTCTGCAGACCCCACCTGAAGCACAGTTGGCACATTTTCTCCTAGATGCCTTGCCAGGATAGGAATAGGACAGGAGGACATGGGGACCACACTGGAGGGTCTGGTTTCCCTGAGTCCCTCTTCTGAGTGGGTAGACTGGGCGTTCTTACCTGCGCCCCACCTGACCTGCCCTGGTTCTCCATCACTAGGTCTGTTCAAAGATTTGACTCCACAGAGAAGGGGCTGAGTGAGCTGACACAGATCAGTACCCGACACATCACTGTTCTTCCTTCTTTTGTCCCTGCCCATTGGCCTCAGATATTGTCAATGAACCGGCTCTTCTGCAGGGCTAAGCATGCTGGCTCCATGCTGTTTGGTCTGCCCTTCCTCAGAGAGACTGGAGACCTGTCCCATCCCGGTGTCCCCACCTATAATCCATGGGTCTGTCCAGTGAGGTTCCTTTACTTCCATTCCTGTATCCTCCCAGCACCTCACCCAAAGCTGGCCATGTAGGAACATCATTGGTACCTGGCACTTGAAGAAATGACATTTATATCTTTTTAGATAGTCCTCACAAATAATGTTTCTGAGTACAAAATGCTCTCATGTTATTTACTGCCCTTTTCTAGGAAGTAAACCTGAATTTAGATCTAAGCCATCAATATTGTTTAGTATTTACAGCTGAGCACATGAATGTGAAATTCTGAAGCCACGATCTCCATCTATCTGCTCAGCTCTGCACCTGATGACGGAGCCTACACTTCTGAATGAATGAGTTACTGGCTGGTGGTGTCTGGCACTCAAGTCTGCATTGTGTCTGATGGGTGATGGGGGCTGGCACACCAGGCACGGCACTGAGCTCCCACCCGAGCAGTTTGGAAATAAAACCACTTCCTATGCGGATAGCCAGGCCTACATGGGACCAGGGGAACTCCTGGATGTGTGGGCACCAGATGGCAGTACCGGACAAGGCAAAGGTGGTCCTGAGGATATTGCAGCCCCAAGCCCTTCTTTACCAGGCGGGGTGGCTGACATGGGGGGTGGAGTGGATGCCGCCCAGCCTCGTGCAGCTGCAAGGTGTGTCTTTTAGGCGAGAGGCACTTGCTGTTACAGGGCCTCTGTCCCCATGTCCTGTGACTCTGGGGCTTCTCCACCCAGCCAAGACCCTGATAGAGAGACACTAGCTGAAAGCCCAGAGAGGTATTTCTAAACTGTTGGGCTCCCTCAAGGACTGGCTGTGCACTGAGGGTGACCACCTATTCCAGTACTTACTTGGGGCTGTTGGAATCAGAGTCCACCTGGGGTGGAGCTTGCCTTAGGCTAGGCTCAGTGAAGCTGCGTGCAAGATTGACCAAGGAGGTGGTGGGACAGGGGCTATGGAGTGTTTCCAAGATCTAGACTTGACCTGCACCTGGCCTTTGGCTCCTCCCTCCATTTCCATGAGTGGATTTGTCCTTCACGTTCTTCTAGTGACAGCTTTGGAGGGTAAAACATCCAGCATGGTGTCTCCTCCCTGAGCTGCACCAACATGCCACAGGTTATTGGGGAGGAATATTACATTTCTTTCTTTCTTTTTTGAATGTGTGTATGTGTGTGTGTGTGTGTGTGTGTGCACATGTGTGTATGGAAGCCAGAGGTTGACATTGATGGTCTTCCTTAATCGCTCTCCACCTTAAGTATTGAGGCAGCGTCTCTCACTGAACCCAGAGCACATCCACTCAAGTAGTCTGGCTTTTCCTGGGGATCCCCAGTCTCCCCCTCCCGCCCTCTGAGGTCTAAGATTACAGCATCCCACACTTACCCTTCCTTACTTGGCACTAACATGGGTCCTGGCTTGGGATTCAGGATTTAACGCTTGCATGCAAGCATTTTACTGACTGAGCCATCTCTCCGGCCCCCACATCTATTTCCTAAGGCCACTCAATTGACTTTAATGGCTGGTTCATTCAAGAGCCACTAAGTCAAAGCCTTCTCCTTGGGCCCTGGAAGGGTCTGGAATGGGCAGCTTTCTGCCTTTTAAAGCATCAATTGTGTTATAATGGCCAGAGAGCTGGAAGTAGTCAAATAAGGAGGTATGTTTGGGTTTAAATGACCACTTTTTCATGCTCAGACTCGTAAAGGTCGCTCTGCAGGCAGCTGTGCTGCTCCAGCTGGAGCACAGGGCCAGTTCTCTTTCCTCCGAGGAGCAGATGCTGTGGCTCTTCTCGTCCACAAACAGAAATGCCACAGCTTGTTGGAGGCCAATTTCTCGGTTGATCCTTGGTTAAGCAATTTCAAGGTCATGGATTGCAGACTGGAGGAGAGCCATTTATTTTGATTCGGTGATTTGGAGACAACGGGAGATTTTCTGGAAGCTGAACATTGGGCAGCAAGATGCCCCGTGGAGAGCCCAATGGGGAACGGGTGTTGGGCCTGAGGCGAGGAACTTTTTAAATTAATCTTTGGTGAGAAAAAAAGCATGTTATTCAAAATGGCAAATAAGACTTGGCTACAGTCTCATTTTTATTACACATTTCCCTTCACCTTTTATGGCACTTTGGGAATGGTAGGGCCTGTCACAGCCTGGAGGGCCTTGCTGCCTGGCAGGAAGGGATCAGCAGCCATCTTCTTGTCAGGTCCACACTGCAGGGGATCACAGCCCACATTACTGGTTGAAGGGACCACACAACCTTGTCTGGGGGCTTTCCACTCATATGCCCCTGTCCAGACCTGGGGCAACCTCCACCATCCACACAGCAGGGGAGTCCCATCGCTCTTCTACACGGGCCTGGCCACTACCTTGGCCCATCAGCCTTCGGTGGGTTTCTCTGAGACATGTCATCTGTGTGTGAGCAACTGGAGTCCCCTTTCAGCCATCCCCCACCCCGTCAGCCACAGCTCAGCACTTGGAGCTGAGTCGGTCATGACAAGGGGTTTCTGGTCTCCAGTTTGCTGCATCCATGGGCACCAGCGGGTGCTAAGTGGGCCTTCCTGGGAACTCAGGACCAGTAGCTTTGCAGCAAATCACTAGTAACCTGCTTGTGACGGTCTCTGCAACTACACTTGGTTTCTTCTCTATAGGCTTCCATAGCAGTGCAATCAACACCGAGACTTTCAGCTTGCTGTCCGTGGCATGTTCTCTGACATGCAGCTTGCTACAAGATGTCATCAGTTTGCCAGCACAAAGACAGAGCAGTGCTCCTGCATGTGACAGCAGGGTGCTCACAGCTCTTTTCACATCTGTTTCATACTAGCCAGGTTAACAGGACCCCTCACCCACTCACTCTCAGTACCCCTGGAATAATGCAAGTCTGTCCTTTCTTAGCCTGCTTCATCTGGAGTGTTTGCTAGGGCTTTAGAGAGTCATTAAAAGGCTTAGATCAACACTAAGAGTGACTCAGTGGATGTCTCCCAATAGATTTAGGAATTTTTTTTTTTTTTTTTTGGTTTTACAAAGTAGGGTTTTTGAGTTTTCACTCAAACCCAGGCTGACTTGTTGTAATTCACTATGTAGTCTCAGGGCAGCCTCGAACTCATGACAATCCTCATACCTCTGCCTCCCAAGTTCTGGGATTAAAGTCATGCACCACCATGCTTGGGCTAAGGGTAACTCAATATACAGCATTTATCAGCAGCTGCATTGTCCCAGACTTACATAGATCAGCAAACACAACACACACTGGGGAGCTAAGAAGAGTTTACACAGAGTTTGGACAGACCCGCCAAGAACACTGTTGGCACACGCGCCTTCAGAGTGCTTGCCCAAGAGGACATGCTGAGACATGGAGGGCTCCATCAGGAAGGGAGGATGGAGGAGCACAAGCGCAGGTGGGAGGCACACATAGGCGCCCCGGGAGCCAGCTCAAACCCCCAAGTGGTGCCAACACAGCTTGTGGGTTCCATCACCATGGCCATGCAGAATCATAACCCCTCTCCAAAGATCCCTGATCAGATTCTGGTCCTCTCCAAAGGCTCCCAGTCCCAAGGCGAGTTTTCCTGCCTATCCTTTTCTACACTGAATACCTGGGCAGACATAACTTGCTGTAGGAAGTTATTTGAGTCCTGTGTTCAGAGAACATCTAGCATTTACGACTAGATCCTAGCCACGCAAACAAGGCTCTGGGCCCTGATGTCAGCACAGGGTCATCTTTTCAGTCAAAGCCTTATGAATGTGCTATTCTTGCAGGCTTAGGGAGATGCTTCCCTTCAGGGTGGTATCCAGCACTTCAGTGAATCTTAAGGCACACACAGCCCATGTGTACACACATGCACACGCATGCACACATAGACACACAGGGCTATTGCAGACAAAGAGCTTCATGACAATGGCTGGGTGAATGTCACAGAAGCTGACACATCCTGTGGTGTGGTGCTGACTCTGTGATCTCTGACTGGTTGGTGCCGAGGCCCCACCTTGAAGGCAGCACACATGACAGACTATCCCTTACTCTGGATGGTGGGTCTTTCTGTTCGACTCTGACCCTAGGAAGACAAGAGGAGTCCCAGCCTAACTCCTTAGCTTCGTGTACTGATTCTGAGGCCATCCTCACTAAGAGGAACACTGGGCCCTGTCTGTGCAGCCAGTGATCCTGCTCTACAGTTAGCCAGACAGCTGGTGGCCTATTTTGCCACTTCTCCTTGCCTGTGCCCCTGCCTGGTCCTCTGTAGAACGACTGAGCACTCCAGGGCAGTGTGGAAGAAGCTCCAACCAGTGACCTCCATTACTAACTGACCCATCCAGTCGTCATCGCTGGAATGAATCCCGGCCGATCCCCATTGCTTCTTCTGAGTCTCACACAGCCCCCAGTAAGGGTCTCCTCTCAGGGTTAGAGAGCAATCCACCCTCTGCACTTGCAAGTCTGCCAGTGCCAGGAAGACCCGGGAGCCAACCTGGAGAGTTTATTGTTTTCTCAGAGAGACGGTAGGCAGGCGGTGCAAGAGAGAAGGGGAGAATGAAGGGCTATGCCGACAGTCCTGCTGTGCAAGAGAAGTGGGAACCACACAAAGCAGTGAATGGACATTCATGCCACTGCCTTCTGACATTGGCACAGGTGAGATGAAGGCCCTTTCTGAGGGAAGGCCTGGGGCAGAGAGGAAATGGCTTCTGCCCAGCCCAGGGAGGCCTTAGAAACAACTAGACCTTGACCTCCCAAAACCCCTGGGCTCAGTAGCCATAGAGCTGGGAAAGACCCACTGTCCACGAGCCATGATGTTCAGGACACAGGGTGCAGGCTAGACAGGCTTCTGATGGGGTATCAGGAGAAACACGGTAGGAAGCCAGCCAGTGCCTGTCTTTGCTTCAGGGAAGTGCAGCCCAGGTGGGGACAGTGAGTGGCAGAGCCCACACCTGCTATATACCAGGCATGTTCTCTGGGTGTGCCAGTTCTGCTCATGCAGATTTTGCCTTCCATGCCTGTACAGTGTAACCAAGAATAACCTCTGGTTCGCAGATTCTTGTAAGGATTAAGTGAGGTGATCATGAGAGAGGTTGTAGTACACAGCTTCATGTTGCAGAGATGAACTTCCAAACTAGGCACAGTTTATGGGAGTGAAAAGGGATTTATTGGAGATAGAGGGGAAGTTCCATAATGGTAGAAGCTGGGCCCCCTTTTACAGGCCCAAGCTGAGAAAAGCCACCACTCAAAGCCAGCAAGCTCCCTTCAGGAACATGAGGTAGGACTCCAGCATTTCAGATGCAGACCTTTAGACTGGAATTCCAAACCCACCCACCACTGCCCCCTGCTCCAACCATGTAGCTGGAAGCCCAAGAAGCTTTAATAAAACTTGCAAGGGGACATCTCTTCAACCACCGCAGAGGTATAACAAGGTTCTGCTGTTCACACACTGACATGATTCTCCCTCCTGTGGGTGACAGGAAGCACTGAGATATGGATTGCATGTGGTTGTGTGTGGAGAGAGGGATAATAGGCTGTGATAAGAGGTTTGGCCCCCTCCTTATTACTCTGTGGATCTTAGAGAATATATCAGTTACTTTTTCATTTTGGAAAAAAAATACCAAACCAGAAGCTGCACATGGAGGAAAAATGAGTTTAATTTGCCTTATAATTCCCGTGGGTAGAGTCCAGCATAGCAGAGGAAGCGTGTCAGAAGTAGGAAGCTAACATCACATCATCACATCAACAGGACGGAAACAGAGAGAACAGCAAGCAGGGTCAGGCTGTGTGTTAGTGCCTCAAGGTCTTCCCCAAGAAACACACTTCCTCTAAAAAGGCTCCATCTCGTAAGGGTTCCAAAGCCTTCCCAAATGGCACCACTGACTGTGGATTAAGTACTCAAACACATGAGTCTATGGGAAACACTTTATTTTCAAACCACTACAGAGACCATATGGATTAAAACTTTCCTAGAATGATAAGAGCAAAAGTGGGGAGAGATTGGGTCTTGGGAAAGGTGAGGTGGCATTTACTAAGCCTTGCATCATGATCTATACAGAAGCAAATGTTGTATATGCAATCTACAGAATGAGATGTCTGTACACTAGTGAATGCTGTGTAACCGCAAATGACAACTGTATCTTTTAAAAAATATTTTCTGAAAAAAATATTTTATTTCTTTATTCATTGAAGAGAGAGAGAGAGAGGCAGATATATAGAGAGAATGGGTGTGTCAAATGTTTGTGGTAAATTTTCAAGGATGTTATTTTTTTAAATATTTTGTTTATTTTTAGTTATTTATTTGAGAGTGACAGACAGACAGAGAAAGAAAGAGGCAGAGATAGAGAGAGAGAATGGACACACTAGGAACTCCAGCTACTGCAGACGAACTCCATATGCATGTGCCATGTTATGCATCTGGCTTACATGGGTTCTGGGGAATTGAGCCTTGAACTAGGGTCCTTAGGCTTCACAGGAAAGGGCTTCACCACTAAGCCATCTCTCCAGCCCCGAAATGTTATTATTATTACTTTTTTTTCTGATCAAGGCTCAGAGTTTATTCAGGCAGACATAGCTTATATATAGAAGATAGAACTTTTTTGACAATGCTTACGTGCCTAAGGTCAGTTTCACCAGGGTCATATGTTAATCCCTCTATCAGGTGCCCACTCTACCTAGGCTGTATACTAAACAATGCCTTAGAATCAAGTGCTTACTCTATCCAGGCTGTATACTAAACAATGCTTACTCTATCTAGGCTGTATACTAAGCAATGCTTTAGGATCAGGTGCTTACTCTATCTAGGTTATATACTAAACAATGCCTTAGGATCAGGTGCTTACTCTAAAAGAATGTTATTATTTTTAAGCTTGATAAATGTGCTGTGTGTATTCTGGTTAGAAGATGCCCAGATGTGAATTCTGCCTTTCTTACCCTTCATTTTCACAGCTCTGCTGTGTGCCCTGGTGTCGCTGTTACCTTCTCCTTGCTGGGGAAAAGCATCCAACCAAAAGTCACTGATGGGAAGAAAGCTCTTATTTTGGCTTACAGTCTCAAGGGTAAGCTTCATGATGGCAGGGAAAGCATGGTATGAGCAGAGGCTGGACATGACCTCTGCCACATCAGGTGGGAAATAGCATCAGGAAAGTGAGTGAGTTCTGGAAGAAGGAGCTCGCTATAACAACCCAAAGCCTGCCATCAGGAAAATACCTCCTCCAGCAAGGCTCCACCTCCCCAATTGCCACCAGATTGGGACCAAGCCTTCAGAACCCATAAGTTTATGAGGGACATCTGATTCAAACTACCACAGCTGCTGTCAACATTCTGGAAGAATAAGCTAAGTCAGAGGGGAGAAGCTGAAAGGAGGTCTCAGAGTCAGATGCTAGGGATGGGTGGATATGTTCCCTGAGTGCGCCACTTCCGCTCACACAGGCTCTGCCTTCCCTGCCTGTACAGCTGCTATGCAGAACGTGAATAAAGGTGCTTATAATCTCTGAAAGTTACCTGAGAGATGCAGCGAAAACTATGAGTGCAAAGATATAGTGGTCAGAGATGGCTTAGCTGTTAAGGTACTTGCCTGCAAAGCCTAAGGACCCAGGTTCAATTCCCCAGAACCCACATAAGCCAGATCCCAAGGTGGCATATGTGTCTGGAGTTTGTTTACAATACCTAGAGGCCCTGATGCACTCATTCGCTCTCTCTTTCTCTCTCTCATAAATAAATAAAAATAAAATATTTTAAAAAGGGGCTGGAGACATAACTTAGTAGTTAAGGCATTTGCCTGTGAAGACTAAGAACCCAGGTTTGATTCTCCCAGGACCCACGTAAGCCAGATGAACAAGGTGGTCATGTGTCTGGAGTTCGTTTGCAGTGGCTGGAGTCCCTGGTGTGCCCATTCTCTCTATCTCTGCCTGTTTGTTTCTGTGTCTGTCTGTCGCTCTCAAATAAATAACTAAAAATAAACAAAATATTTTAAAAAATAATAACATCCTTGAAAATTTACCAGAGTACATGGAGAGCATTTGTGCCAAAATGAGTGAGGAGCATTCTGCTAAGTCTTAGCTTGAAGTCCAGCTGTTGTTGAGGACAAGATTCTTACTTGGACAGCCCTGAGGGGGAACCAAGCCAAGAAACCTCAGGGTCTCATCAGCAAGGGTCTCTGACAGTCACATACTTGGTTCCACAGTTGATATCCCTCCCCCTTGTGAGTCCAAGATGTTGCCTGCCGGACTGCCTCGGGTGTTGCTAATGGTCTTGAAGACTCACCTGGCTTCTGATGGCCTTGCTCCGCGTTGTCACCTCCTTCCTGCAGTCAGCAGATGCTTCAGGGCGGCTCTCAAGGTTCCCCACTGGCCCCTGTGAGAATTTGGCTTGTTATTTTGATAAGACTATGTGTACAAGTTAATTGAAGAAGCTTCACCTTGCTGGTGATTCCTGTTATGACAAAGTTGCCCTCCTTCCCCATGGGCTGTGCAGATGGCCTCCGCTCTGGCCCTGCAGGCCATGTTCAGTCTCTTGTCTGTTGGCTGGTTATGTTATCTCGTAAGACCAAGATTAGAAGTCTGTAATTATTCAGACCAAGTTCATTTTTGGAGATTCTCTTGAGCTCTGCAGCTTCTTCAATTTTATTAAGGCAATGCTGGAATTTTAACAATGTCCACCCTACTGGCTGGAGCAAGATGGTATGACTCCACAAAAGTGATGGGTTCATCCCCCCAGTGTTCTCTGTGGGGCCCTGTGCGTTCATGATAGCAATGTCCCTGAGGTAATGCTCAGCAAGGTGAGAGAACCAATCCAAATGAGTGAAAATTTGAAGAGAAAAATGTCAAAAACAGACATAGCTTTATATTATTTTACTGTTAATTATCCAGATAAACAATATTGCTAAGTATCACAAACAAAATAAGTTCAAATTTGTGTGTGTGTGTGTGTGTGTGTGTGTGTGCACGCACACCAGAGGACAACCTTGGGTATTGTTTCTTAGGCACTGCCTGCCTTTTTTCAAACAAGGTCTCTCAGTGGCATGACACTTGCCAATTAGGCTACACTGAGAGGCAAGTGAACACCAGGGTTCTTCTGATTCAGCCTCCCCAGTGCTGGGATTACAAACACTTCCCACCGTGTCCAGCATTTTTATGTTGATTATGGGGATGGAACTCAGGCCCTTATGCTTGTCAGGCAAACACTTCACCAACTGAGATATCTCCCTAGCCCTGCCGGGCTCCCCCCACAGGTAGTGCTGAGGAAGGACCAGGCCCACTAGTTCCTGCCAAGGGATTGAGGAGGAGGATGAGTGTCCACAGCCAGAAACAAACCACCAAGCCGGAAGTCTTGTAGAAGCAGGAACTCACTTTATTGTTACAGGCGGGTGTTTATATAATGTTGAGAATGAAGGCGGGGACTTTAGGGTGGGGTGAGATGTAAGGGCCAATAGCATACCACTACCTCTGAGATGATTGGTTCTAAGTGCGCATGGGCGGGGACTCTAACTTCCTGAGCGGAAGTAGCAGGCCAGAGGCCATTTGACCCCCTGCTGAGTCATAGCTGGGTGGAGGCAATTCGCCAAACTTTAGCTAGGCTCAGGAAGTTCCACTAGGCCTCACATCCCACCCTCTCAAGGCCCAGCATGGCCCCGAATTTGAACTCTTCTCTTTAAAACCCCAGCCTGGGGTTTGTAAGCTAAATTGTGATAGTGCTTGCCACAAGTGTTAAATGAGTAGTTCTGAAGTCAGCGACTTCATGACCGTGGAAAAGGAGTGGCGCACCCCCAGCCTCAGCTGCAGGCTCAAGGCAAGCCTGGCTCTCAGCCTGACTAGAAATAGTCAAGGGGTTTAGCAGTCACTTTCTTGTTGCTGGGATGAAACACCAGACCCAAAATAGCTTATGAAGGCAAGTGTCTATTTCCAGCTTTCAGTTTTGAGAAGTTTCATCAAGGTGGGGTGACATAACAGGAACACACAGTCAGAGTCGCATCTTCTCATTAGCGAGGGTGAAGGAGAGTGAGCTAAGTGTGGCAAGCAGGGCTGGGCTATAACCACGTCAAGGCCCGCCCCCAGCGCCGCACCGCCTCCAGCAAGGCTCCACCAGCTGGGGCTTGAGTACGAAGCTTAATGCCAAACACATGAGGCCACAGGGGACATTTTACATCCAAGCCACCACAAGAGAAAGTTCAGAATCTCACAGATTGCCAGCTCTTCACTGATATCATTCAAACATGGAAAACAACTTTTGCATGCATCATTGGTTTATTAATTTTTAATGTCAAAGTAGTGAAAGCCAATTGCAAAATGATCAAGCAACCTAAAAATTTCCCTCAGGTCCTGTTATTTCTTCCTCTTAGGATGTACCATAGCCTTCACGTCCTGGACCTCGCATCCTGGGAGTGAGTCCTGAGAACAGCAGAATGCTCAAAATCAGGCTCGCAGGTGGAGTTGTCTTTGTGCACGAGATAAAGAGGCGGGCGAGCTGCTCACGCCAGCATTGCTCTGGGAGGCGGCCGAGCAGCTCAGGCAGACTCATCCCAACAGCAGAGTGGATGGTGCTGCTGAGCGGGCAGGCAGCTGGCTGCCAGGCCGGGTCCTCCCTCAGTGCCAGGCTGTGCTGCCATCACAACAATCTCAGACTCACACCTGGGTTTATATATTTTCTGACTAGAACACATAACAGGCTTAATAGCATGCCTGTGATGGCAGAATGGAGTGACTGAGCATGTGAGTTCATGTATATGCAAAGACTTCTTATGCACAGACCCCACTCAAGAACATTTAGGTGATCAAAATGGAGAAGACCACATGACAAGGTCTAATGCCTGTATTACACTGAAAAGTTCACAAGTATACACAGCTGCATTTGAAACTGATGACAAAGGAATCAGGCCAGATACTCCAACACAGGCACTTGGCCGGCTTGCAGTGCTGACCTCCAGATGCCTGGCTCCCGAGGCCTTGCTGAGGTAGCAGGTTGGCCCTGCTGCAGCCAACGCGGGGCTTGTGATGCTGTGGTCCAGACATGCTCCTTGCCAGGACAGCTTCCCGGGTGCTGTGCTCACATGCTGGCTTGGCACACGGTGACTGTGTCAGCAACCCAGTAATTAACACAAACTGCTTGTATGTAACACACTGTTCTTTATCACTGTGTGCTTGTGAATACCACCAACTCAATCAGACTAATTGTCTACAATTTGCTGGCACATTGCTTTACTGTAGGAAAAAAAAATCCTATCAGGTCTTAGATCTTGATTCCTAAAAATGAACTCTGGGGAACAACAGTCAGTTTGCAATAAGGCTGATTACTGATGAGCTTACAAGACTCAGTGAGTGTTCTCAGACTTAAGAGTTGTCATATTATCTTAAAGGTATAGATGTCCATAAATGTCATTCTCCAAAACCTTTAGGTGGTGTGATGGTTTCATTCAGGTGGCCCCCATAAACGTAGGTGTTCTGAATGCTAGGCTCACAGCTGATGGAGATTTGGGAATTAACACCTCCTGGGAGCAGTGTATTGTTGGGGGTGGGCTTATCAGTATTATGGCCACTTTCCTGTTGCCAGTGTTTGGCACACTCTCCTGTTGCTATGGTCCGCTTTATGTTGGCCAGGGGATGATGTCCACTCTCTGCTCATGCCATCATTTCTCCTGCCATCATGGAGCTTCCTCTCAAGTCTGTAAGCCAAAATGAACCTTTTTTCCTACAAGGTACTCTTGGTCAGGTGATTTCTGCCAGCAATGCGAACCTGACTGCAACAGTCAAGTTGGTACTGAGGAGTGGGATTGTTGCTAGACACCTGACTGTATGGCTTTAGCCTTTTGGAGCGGATTTTCAAGAGGATTGTGGAAGAATTTGAAACCTTTTCCTAAGAGACGCCTTGCAGTGCTGTAAGTACAGCTTGATGAACTATTATCGTAAGAGATGAAAGACTTGAATGCAGTAAGAACTGTGGACTATGAGGTTTGGCTTATAAGGGTGAGAAAGAGCTTTGCCTGGACGGGTCTAGAAGCAGTTTGTATAAAAGGCTTGCTGTTATACCAGTGTCCTGAGAACTTGAGCTGCAATTATAAGAGAGATTACAACCTCTGAGACTGGGCAAGCTGACCTACACTGGGGCAACAGGAAGAATATAGACTCTTTTGAAGTGGCCTGAGTGCTCATGAAGTGTCCTGTTCTTCAAAGTCTGCTTTATCCCCCCTGGATTAACAACTTGGCATCCTACCTGGTATTGTGGAGTATAAGAAATGCAGGAAAGAGAGGGTCACTGAGTTTGCAACGGGTCTTGTGTTTTGGAAATGGCCATGGGCAATGTGAAGCAGGTTTGCTGGTCGCCTGCATGAAGACCCAATGGAGCCATGAGCATGAACCATGGATTGCAATGGAGACCCAGTGGAGATGCTGGGACCACAAGATGGCTGCCAAGGAAAGCTGCCAGCCCTGGATGAAGTTTTCCAGGACTGTGAGTAGCCTAGCTAGAGGGGTGGAATTGGAACTCCAGAGACTTGTTGCTGGTTAGAATTACTGGACTTGGGAGACTTTTCACTGACTAGAGTTGTTGGACTTGGAGCTACAGTTTCATGTTTGCCCTGTTTAAATCTTGTATTGGTTGAATATTTCTTTGCTATGCCAAATGTCATCTTTTGCAGTGTGTTTGTTCTGTGCCATTATGGTTTTTTTTTTTGGGGGGGGGGAATTTTTGGTATAATGGCTCAGTTAAAACACCTTGGATTACAGGGATGTTTAAACATCATTAGGATTGATAGAAACTATGGGGACTTTTAAAGCTGCATGAATGCTTTGCATTTTACATCATGACTGGTTATCAGTTTATGGGGGCCAGAGGCGGAGTATAATGGTTTGATTCAGGTGTCTCCCATAAAGTTAGGTGGTCTGAATGCTAGGTTCCCATCTGATGGAAATTTGGGGATTAAAACCTCCTGGGTGGAGTGTATTGTTGAGGGTGGGCTTATGGGTGTTATACCCAGTTTCCTCTTGACAGTGTTTGGCACTCTTCTGTTGCTGTGGTCCACCTTCTGTTGGCCAGGGAGTGATGTCCACCCTCTGCTCATGCTATCGTTTCCCCCTGCCATCATGGAGCTTCCCCTCAAGTCCGTAAGCCAAAATAAACCTTTTTAATACAACAAGTTGCTCTTGGTCAGGTGATTTCTGCAAGCAATGTAAACCTGACTGCAACAGATGGTAATGTGCATGTTTCTGCCTGCTATGGTGTGTAATTCACAGGATATGAATGATGGCTATGATCATAGGGAGTTAATGGTTTATTTTTTTTCCTTGTGAAAACAGCTAAATGAAATAGACAAGGTACAGACACAATGGTGAGCCTAGAAGCAGGGGTGGAATTGGTGCCAGTTTGCTATTTTGAAAATATGGCTTGAAGTATAAATCAATGGGCTTTGTCACTCACTTCATATAATTTATTAGGATGCAAGAAAATCAACAAAGGTGGTGATTACTATTTATGAACTTCCTTCTGACATAAAGCCACATCAGCAACGACCATTAAGACAACAGTCCCTTATCCCCTGTTCTGAGCATCATGCAAACAATAGAAAGGAAATTATGCATTGTACTGATGATGCTTTTGAGCTTGTTTCTTCTACACCTAGGCAGCTGTCATGGAAGGCAAGGATTTGCAATATCACTTAGAGATGGTCTGCAAGTTCCTCTCATCTGGACTCATAGAACACTCCAATTTTTTAATGTCTGTCTTTGTACCTTTAAGAGGGACTGAACTCCCAGGTCTCTGAATGATAGCTGTGGACAGCAGAGGAGGCTTAGTGGAAAGAATGTAAGAACCAAAGGATGGGGGGTTTGGAATGTTCTCCCCTTACCACAAAGTGGCCATTGCACTCATGACCTCACAGTGGCTATCAATAACTTCATATGACCTGTATAACATAAGGACAAAAAAAAAATGATGACATCAGGCTGGAGAGAGACAGCTCAGCAACTAAGGCACTTACCTATGTATCCTAAGGACCCGAGTTCGATTACCCAGTACTCACATAAAGCCAAATGCACAATGTGGTGCATACATCTGGAGTCTGCAGTGACTGGAAGCCCTGGCACATCCATTCTCACTCTAGCTGCCTCTTTCTCTCTCACACTCTCAAATAAATAAATAAAATACTTAAAATTAGAAAATAAATTTTTTTTAAAAAAAATAATGACATTAAATAAAAAAGAGGCTAGTTGGAAAGACTGGTTCAGTGGAGGGCAGATGGGGGAGCAGAGAAGGGTGGGGTGAGGAGATTATGATCAGAGTACATTGTGTATCTATATGGAGGTTGTCAGTAGAATGTTTTTAAAAAGAAAAAGCTTAACATTTATCCCTGAGTGTTTTTGTTGTTCTACTGATAGAAGCAACTCACTGGCGTGACCTTCCTGTGGATGCTGGGGGCTGGTCGGGAGGGTTCACAGTGGAGTGTAGGTTTGCAAAATGCTCATGCATTGGTTTGTTCCCAACAATGGAGGGCTTCCATGTTCACCACCTGACTGGGTTCTCATCTAGGAAACAGAAGGCTGAGTGACTTACTCCAGGCCACAGGGGGCTGAATATCAAGCCAAGTTGGGGGCCCATACTCACAAGAATCAAGAAAATACCTGCCACAGAAGGTCAGCAATAGCTCCTGGATCTGGGGACCAACTCCAGGAGGAGCCTGGAGAAAGCTGGTGACTGGGAGTCTGGGTGGGTAGGAGGAAGCCAGCAGGAGAGAACTGAAGTGGAGCGTGATGCAGTATGACTGTGTTGATGCTTGGAGGGCTCTGTGAGGGACCAGGAGGGATGGAGGAAGTGTGTGCATCAGTGGGAACAGTGAACTGAGGGCATCATTTTCTGCACTTGGGTGGGGGGGGGGTGAGATGCTTCCTGTCTGAGCTCTTCTCTGCACAAGGCATAGCCTAGGCCCAGGACCCACAGCAGCAGACATTTCCTGATTTCCAAAGTGCACAGCCTGATCTGGGCACTGTGACTCTCTGCTCTGCCCTCTGCTAATGCTGACTTAGCCATGCCAAAGAATGCAGTCTGGAAGTCCCATGGGCTAGAAAAGTGACCACTTTTATGGACAGTAGATCTGCACAATTACCCAGTTGTCAGGAGTGATAATGTTGAGGAAAGGATGCTCCGGGGCTTCCACTCTGTGTCTGGTGCATAGAGTGTGGCTCAGCCACGGAGACCGTAGATGGTCCTTGAGGCCCTCACAGCTGGTCACATTTGCTTTCCAGTAACACTGAAGCTGAAGCAACCTGGGCTGGGCAATGAGACAATTCAGAGGTGTGTGTTGAGGACACACCAACGAGCAAGAAGCCCTGACAGAACAGATGAACTACTTCCCAGAGATCTCCAAAAAGGTGTTAAAAACTAACCACATTGGGAATTCACATCACCCAGTCAAAAGACTGACTGTTCCTCAACCCAGTCCACACAGCACAGGGGTGGAGGCCTAAATGATGGCTGGAGTTGCATTAAGCTGTGGCTTAATGAAAATGTCAGGGCATCTTATCTTGAGTCAGCCAAACCTCCACGTGCAGGCTTAGTGCCTGGCAGGGGAGGTGATGCAAACAAGAGGTGCGCATGGGGGCTAAGCTCCTGCTCACGTGAAAGCCTATTGTTGGTGATCCTTCTAAATGGCCTGGGTATATGATGCAATTTTACTATAATTAAAACTCAAATCACTCAAATTATATAATTAATCACATTGCACTCCAATCACCAGTGCTAATTGGTCCCATCTGCTGGCTCTGCACCTGGAGACCCTGGTGACTCAAAGATCAGTGAACAAGGTGGTTGGGTCTTTTCTCCTTGCCAAAGCCTGTGTGGCTGCCAGTGGGTAATGTTATGTGGCTTCTGGCCCCAGGGGAGGTAACCCCAAGAAAGCACATGCTGTGCACCTGTAAGGGCTGACTAATCAGATGCTTGCCAGGAAGTGACAAGCTGGGAGACCAGAGACATCTGAAAGCCTGAGAGTCACAGAAAGATGTGAGTTTGTCAGAGGACACTGGCTGTTATGTCAACCTGAACCAAAACTCAGCTCTGAGAACACACACCCATGCTCACCCCGACTAGGTCCACCTTCTCCCAAGCTCCATGTTTTATGGCTTGACAGCTTCTAGAACATTGTCCAAACTGCAGATAGACTAGCCAGAAAGTCTAAAGTAATGATGGAAGTCACGGTAGTAACAAATGGAACAATGTAGGTGGAACCCTATGTGCAGGAGGATGTCTTGGGGTTTCAGAATATGGCTCAAGCCTTCATGGGTGCTTTGCTTACCTCTAGGTTATCATGATACTAGTCAACCCCTCAGTATTGGAACAAAATAAGCAACCAGTTGCAACTTAAAGAAATGATTTATCTTATCATTATTATTGTTATTGGTTTTATTTAAGGTAAGGTCTTGCTCTAGCTCAGGCTGACCAGGAATTCACTATGTAGTCTCAGGCTGGCCTTGAACTCATAGCGATCTTCCCACATCTGCCTCCTAAGTGCTGTAATGAAAGGCGTGGACCATCAAGTCTGGCCAGCAAGGACTTCTCTCTGACATGTGGAGAGGAAGCCCATCACAGCAGGGAAGGCCAAGCAGGAACTGGGAGCCAGCATCCCCTCGTCCCGTCAGCAGTGGAGGAAGAGGGAGGAGAGGCTCTCAGTTAGCTAACTCCAGGACCCCTAGCACGGAACAGTGCTGCCCACACTTAGGGTGGATCTTCCCACCTCAATTAATCTAATCTAGGGAATTCCTGACAGACGTGGAAAGAGATTTATATACATTGTGATTCTCAATCCTGTTGAAACCCGAGATTAATCAATTTATCTCCCCATCTAGATTTTGTAAACAAGCCTTTACAGGAGCATTGTTCTAAAGCATACAGACTAGGTGGCCTTCTGGTGGCCTGTACAGTCCCACCAACATACAGATGTGTGGCGCACTGGGATACTCCCCAGACCCTTTGTTTGTACCACAGACATGTGGGGTGAAGGGAACCTGGTGAAGCCACTGGGGCTGGGGGGGCATGCAGAGTTGAGCCAACTAATTGTGCTTCTTAGGACAGCCAGCTGGGAGGCTGCGGTCCTGACCTCCAGTGCCACAGAAGCTTCACAAAGGTCTACTTAAGCTGCAGCAAAGACAGAATCAACTTTTTTTTTTTAAAAAAATTGTTCATTTTTATTTATTTATTTGAGAGCAACAGACAGAGAGAGAAAGAGGGAGAGAGAGAGAGAGAGAGAGAGAGAGAGATAGAATGGGCTCGCCAGGGCCTCCAGCCACTGCAAAGGAACTTCAGACATGTGCACCCCCTTGTGCATCTGGCTAACGTGGGTCTGGGGGAATTGAGCCTCAAACCGAGGTCCTTAGGCTTCACAGGAAGCACTTAACTGCTAAGCCATCTCTCCAGCCCACCATCAACTTTTATCCTTTAACACTGGAACAAGAGTGAAAAAATAGTATATTTTTATTTATGGGTCAAAAATCATATTTTATATGAAGTAATACATGTTGGCTGGAACTTACACCTTTGAGAAGAGAATACATGTGCATATGATAGGTACTTATGGACCTATATATTGTACATATGCATGGGTTTGTGCATATGTAAATACTAATGTGTATGTATATGTCTGAGTGTGTCTGTGTACCTAGGTGTGTGTATGTACAGGATTATCCATGTGTTTATATGGAGATATATGTGCATAAGTATATGTATATGCATATATGTACATGAGGGTATATTAATGCATGTAAATGTTTAAATGCATGTGTGTGTGTATACTGTGAAGAGCTTTCCTCAAAACTAACAGCCATTACGAACTTCATTACAGTAGCTGTGTCCATTCAAGAGAGGCTCTCAGAATTGGTCCTGTTCACTGGACATTCCCTTATAGAAAGGATGGGCAGGGTTATCAAAAGTCTTATGTCCTCCCTCCTGCATTTTCCTGCCAGCTGTATGCAATCCTGCCCCAGATACACATACGCTTTGGGCTCAGGAGATGCTGGAGTACACAGTATGTGGAAAGTTCCTGAAGGAAGGACTCCCTCCACACGACTGTGAAGTGTCTGTGATAGAGCACACAGTGTGGAAAGTTCCTGAAGGAAGGACTCACTCCACGCAGCTGTGAAGTGTCCGTGATAGAGAACACAGTGTGTGGGAAGTTCCTGAAGGAAGGACTCCCTCCACACAGCTGTGAAGTGTCTGTGATAGAGCACACAGTGTGGAAAATTCCTGAAGGAAGGACTCCCTCCACACAGCTGTGAAGTGTTTGTGATAGAGAACACAGTGTGTGGAAAGTTCCTGAAGGAAGGACTCCCTCCACACAGCTGTGAAGTGTCTGTGATAGAGCACACAGTGTGTGGAAAGTTCCTGAAGGAAGGACTCCCTCCACACAGCTGTGAAGTGTCTGTGATAGAGCACACAGTGTGGAAAGTTCCTGAAGGAAGGACTCCCTCCACGCAGCTGTGAAGTGTCCGTGATAGAGCACACAGTGTGGAAAGTTCCTGAAGGAAGGACTCCCTCCACGCAGCTGTGAAGTGTCCGTGATAGAGCACACGGTGTGTGGAAAATTCCTGAAGGAAGTACTCCCTCCACACAGCTGTGAAGTGTCTGTGATAGAGCACACGGTGTGTGGGAAGTTCCTGAAGGAAGGACTCCCTCCACGCAGCTGTGAAGTGTCCGTGATAGAGCACACAGTGTGTGGGAAGTTCCTGAAGGAAGGACTCCCTCCACACAGCTGTGAAGTGTCTGTGATAGAGCACACAGTGTGGAAAGTTCCTGAAGGAAGGACTCCCTCCACGCAGCTGTGAAGTGTCCGTGATAGAGAACACAGTGTGGAAAATTCCTGAAGGAAGGACTCCCTCCACGCAGCTGTGAAGTATCCGTGATAGAGCACACAGTGTGTGGGAAGTTCCTGAAGGAAGGACTCCCTCCACACAGGTGTGAAGTGTCTGTGATAGAGCACACAGTGTGGAAAATTCCTGAAGGAAGGACTCCCTCCACACAGCTGTGAAGTGTCTGTGATAGAGAACACAGTGTGTGGAAAGTTCCTGAAGGAAGGACTCCCTCCACACAGCTGTGAAGTGTCTGTAATAGAGCACACAGTGTGTGGAAAGTTCCTGAAGGAAGGACTCCCTCCACACAGCTGTGAAGTGTCTGTGATAGAGCACACAGTGTGGAAAGTTCCTGAAGGAAGGACTCCCTCCACGCAGCTGTGAAGTGTCCGTGATAGAGCACACGGTGTGGAAAGTTCCTGAAGGAAGGACTCCCTCCACGCAGCTGTGAAGTGTCCGTGATAGAGCACACAGTGTGGACAGTTCCTGAAGGAAGGACTCCCTCCACGCAGCTGTGAAGTGTCCGTGATAGAGCACACGGTGTGTGGAAAATTCCTGAAGGAAGTACTCCCTCCACACAGCTGTGAAGTGTCTGCGATAGAGAACACAGTGTGTGGAAAGTTCCTGAAGGAAGGACTCCCACCACGCAGCTATGAAGTGTCTGTGATAGAGCACACAGTGTGGAAAGTTCCTGAAGGAAGGACTCCCTCCACTCAGCTGTGAAGTGTCCGTGATAGAGCACACAGTGTGGAAAGTTCCTGAAGGAAGGACTCCCTCCACACAGCTGTGAAGTGTCCGTGATAGAGCACACGGTGTGTGGAAAGTTCCTGAAGGAAGGACTCCCTCCACACAGCTGTGAAGTGTCCGTGATAGAGCACACAGTGTGGAAAGTTCCTGAAGGAAGGACTCCCTCCACGCAGCTGTGAAGTGTCCGTGATAGAGCACACAGTGTGGAAAATTCCTGAAGGAAGGACTCCCTCCACGCAGCTGTGAAGTGTCCGTGATAGAGCACACAGTGTGGAAAGTTCCTGAAGGAAGGACCCCCTCCACGCAGCTGTGAAGTGTCTGTGATAGAGCACACAGTGTGGAAAGTTCCTGAAGGAAGGACTCCCTCCACTCAGCTGTGAAGTGTCCGTGATAGAGCACACAGTGTGGAAAGTTCCTGAAGGAAGGACTCCCTCCACACAGCTGTGAAGTGTCCGTGATAGAGCACACGGTGTGTGGAAAGTTCCTGAAGGAAGGACTCCCTCCACACAGCTGTGAAGTGTCTGTGATAGAGCACACGGTGTGTGGGAAGTTCCTGAAGGAAGGACTCCCTCCACGCAGCTGTGAAGTGTCCGTGATAGAGCACACGGTGTGTGGGAAGTTCCTGAAGGAAGGACTCCCTCCACAGCAGCTGTGAAGTGTCTGTGATAGAGCACACAGTGTGGAAAGTTCCTGAAGGAAGGACTCCCTCCACGCAGCTGTGAAGTGTCCGTGATAGAGCACACAGTGTGGAAAGTTCCTGAAGGAAGGACTCCCTCCACGCAGCTGTGAAGTAGTCCGTGATAGAGCACACAGGTGTGTGGAAGTTCCTGAAGGAAGGACTCCCTCCACTCAGCTGTGAAGTGTCCGTGATAGAGCACACGGTGTGGAAAGTTCCTGAAGGAAGGACTCCCTCCACGCAGCTGTGAAGTGTCCGTGATAGAGCACACAGTGTGGAAAGTTCCTGAAGGAAGGACTCCCTCCACGCAGCTGTGAAGTGTCCGTGATAGAGCACACGGTGTGTGGAAAGTTCCTGAAGGAAGACTCCCTCCACACAGCTGTGAAGTGTCCGTGATAGAGCACACAGGTGTGGGAAAGTTCCTGAAGGAAGGACTCCCACCACGCAGCTGTGAAGTGTCTCGTGATAGAGCACACAGTGTGGAAAGTTCCTGAAGGAAGGACTCCCTCCACGCAGCTGTGAAGTGTCCGTGATAGAGCACACAGTGTGGAAAGTTCCTGAAGGAAGGACTCCCTCCACACAGCTGTGAAGTATCCGTGATAGAGCACACAGTGTGTGGAAAGTTCCTGAAGAAGGACTCCCTCCACACAGCTGTGAAGTGTCTGTGATAGAGCACACGTGTGGGAAGTTCCTGAAGGAAGGACTCCCTCCACACAGCTGTGAAGTGTCTGTGATAGAGCACACAGTGTGGAAAATTCCTGAAGGAAGGACTCCCTCCACGCAGCTGTGAAGTGTCCGTGATAGAGCACACAGTGTGGATAAGTTCCTGAAGGAAGGACTCCCTCCACGCAGCTGTGAAGTAGTCCTGTGATAGAGCACACAGTGTGGAAAGTTCCTGAAGGAAGGACTCCCTCCACACAGCTGTGAAGTGTCTGTGATAGAGCACACAGCTGTGTGGAAAATTCCTGAAGGAAGGACTCCCTCCACACAGCTGTGAAGTGTCTTGATAGAGCACACAGGTGTGTGGAAAGTTCCTGAAGGAAGGACTCCCTCCACACAGCTGTGAAGTGTCTGTGATAGAGCACACAGTGTGTGGAAAGTTCCTGAAGGAAGGACTCCTCCACGCAGCTGTGAAGTGTCTGTGATAGAGCACACAGTGTGGAAAGTTCCTGAAGGAAGGACTCCCTCCACGCAGTGATAGAGCACACGGTGTGGAAAGTTCCTGAAGGAAGGACTCCCTCCACGCAGCTGTGAAGTGTCCGTGATAGAGGCACACAGTGTGGAAAGTTCCTGAAGGAGGACTCCCTCACGCAGCTGTGAAGTGTCCGTGATAGAGCACACAGTGTGTGAAAAGTTCCTGAAGGAAGGACTCCCTCCACACAGCTGTGAAGTGTCCTGTGATAGAGAACACAGTGTGTGAAAGTTCCTGAAGGAAGGACTCCCTCCACGCAGCTGTGAAGTGTCTGTGATAGAGCACACGAGTGTGGGAAAGTTCCTGAAGGAAGGACTCCCTCCACTCAGCTGTGAAGTGTCCGTGATAGAGCACACAGTGTGGAAAGTTCCTGAAGGAAGGACTCCCTCCGCACAGCTGTGAAGTATCCGTGATAGAGCACACGGTGTGTGGAAAGTTCCTGAAGGAAGGACTCCCTCCACACAGCTGTGAAGTGTCCGTGATAGAGCACACAGTGTGGATAATTCCTGAAGGAAGGACTCCCTCCACACAGCTGTGAAGTGTCTGTGATAGAGAACACAGTGTGTGGAAAGTTCCTGAAGGAAGGACTCCCACCACGCAGCTATGAAGTGTCTGTGATAGAGCACACAGTGTGGAAAGTTCCTGAAGGAAGGACTCCCTCCACACAGCTGTGAAGTGTCCGTGATAGAGCACACAGTGTGGAAAGTTCCTGAAGGAAGGACTCCCTCCACGCAGCTGTGAAGTGTCCGTGATAGAGCACACAGTGTGGAAAGTTCCTGAAGGAAGGACTCCCTCCACACAGCTGTGAAGTGTCCGTGATAGAGCACACAGTGTGGAAAGTTCCTGAAGGAAGGACTCCCTCCACACAGCTGTGAAGTGTCCTGTGATAGAGCACACAGTGTGTGGAAAGTTCCTGAAGGAAGGACTTCCCTCCACGCAGCTGTGAAGTGTCCTGTGATAGAGCACACAGTGTGGAAAGTTCCTGAAGGAAGGACTCCCTCCACGCAGCTGTGAAGTGTCTGTGATAGAGCACACAGTGTGTGGAAAGTTCCTGAAGGAAGGACTCCCTCCACGCAGCTGTGAAGTGTCTGTGATAGAGCACACAGTGTGGAAAGTTCCTGAAGGAAGGACTCCCTCCACGCAGCTGTGAAGTGTCTGTGATAGAGCACACAGTGTGTGGAAAGTTCCTGAAGGAAGGACTCCCTCCACGCAGCTGTGAAGTGTCCGTGATAGAGCACACAGTGTGTGGGAAGTTCCTGAAGGAAGGACTCCCTCCACACAGCTGTGAAGTGTCCGTGGTAGAGCACACAGTGTGGAAAGTTCCTGAAGGAAGGACTCCCTCCACGCAGCTGTGAAGTTTCTGTGATAGAGCACACAGTGTTGAAAGTTCCTGAAGGAAGGACTCCCTCCACGCAGCTGTGAAGTGTCCGTGATAGAGCACACAGTGTGGAAAGTTCCTGAAGGAAGGACTCCCTCCACGCAGCTGTGAAGTGTCCGTGACAGAGCACACAGTGTGTGGAAAGTTCCTGAAGGAAGGACTCCCTCCACGCAGCTGTGAAGTGCCCGTGACAGAGCACACAGTGTGTGGAAAGTTCCTGAAGGAAGGACTCCCTCCACGCAGCTGTGAAGTGTCCGTGACAGAGCACACAGTGTGTGGAAAGTTCCTGAAGGAAGGACTCCCTCCACGCAGCTGTGAAGTGTCTGTGATAGAGCACACAGTGTGTGGGAAGTTCCTGAAGGAAGGACTCCCTCCACGCAGCTGTGAAGTGTCTGTGATAGAGCACACAGTGTGGAAAGTTCCTGAAGGAAGGACTCCCTCCTCGCAGCTGTGAAGTGTCTGTGATAGAGCACACAGTGTGTGGGAAGTTCCTGAAGGAAGGACTCCCTCCACGCAGCTGTGAAGTGTCTGTGATAGAGCACACAGTGTGTGGGAAGTTCCTGAAGGAAGGACTCCCTCCACACAGCTGTGAAGTGTCCGTGATAGAGCACACAGTGTGTGGAAAGTTCCTGAAGGAAGGACTCAGTCCACACAGCTTTGAAGTGTCCGTGATAGAGCACACAGTGTGTGGAATGTTCCTGAATGAAGGACTCCGTCCACACAGCTGTGAAGTGTCCGTGATCGGTTAGACTTTGTAGTGTAGTTGTTGCTTTTGGCGCCCTGGCTGTCGAAGTCCCCTTACCCCTGCTCTGTAAGTAAGCCCAATAAACACAGGGTTCCACCAAGTTGAACTTTGTTGGAATCATACTTCGGTGTCATTGGTGCCCTGTCCAGGAGGTGAGGACAGATGTTAGCAGATGTCTTCCTAGGTAGAAATTCTTGCAACAGTGTACAAGAGTGGGTATGCATAGATACATTTGTGTAAGTACATATATGAGGATGTTTGTGTATATGTGTGTGTGTATGTATATTTGTATGTACATGTTTCTATTTGTGAATGCATTCATGATTATAAATATCCATGATCATGTATGTGTGTGCATGTGTACATGAGTGACATTGATATACACATGCATAGGTTGTGTCCATGCTAGTGTGCATATCTATGTGTACATGCATATGCACGCTGCTTATGTATGTATCTTTATGTGTAAACACACATGTGTGTTTTATTTGAACCCCTGGGCTGCTGGAAGTATGAGCAAGGTGAGGGGAGTGGTGTGGATGCTCCTGGGCTGAGGCTTCCCAGTGTGGGAGCTGGAAGCCACTGGGTAACACGGACCCTCTCTTGGGATGAGGCTGTCCGATGTGGGAGGCTACTGGGAAAGTGCAGTGTTGACCTGCCCCCAAACGTGCAGCTCCTTGGGGAGTGGAGAGCCACCTGCAGAGTGACTGGCTCAGAAAGCAGCTGCCAGTGGCAGCCTTTTTGGAGGGTTTTCACATGAAATGTGTTACTTTGTTGCTTCTGGCATGGATTACCACTGTTTACCCACAGTTTCCCAATTAGAGCCTCGCAACGACACAGACCTCAGCCGTGCTGCCTGCTTGTGGCTCATCAAGTAAAGCCTTCTGCTCCCTCCTCTGTGAGGCCCGGGGCGGGGGGGAAGCTCCCCCCCAGGTGCAGGAGCAGGAACCTAGGGAACACCAGCATACGCTTGCTGCATGGGGGCTGATAAGGCTGCCATCCATACCGTTTGCTGCAGTGCTAGCTGAAGTCTCATCCTTCTACCTCAGAGATTATTAAACGGATACAACCAATTCCTCCAAATCTTTTAATAGTCCTACATTATTCTAAACTTTCAATTTATGTGCTTTTCTTTCCCCTTGTGTTTATTTATATCTAACTATTTTCCCTCAGATCCAATGTGCCATACATTCAAATTTCTTATTTTTTTTTTCCAGCAGCAGGATCCTGTTGGAGCTGTGGGTGTCCAGTCTCAGTGGCAGAGATCTTCAATGCTCGGGGGAGACCAGATGAGATCCGCACAAGTGCTGGAGTCCAGCTGCCTCAAGCCCAAGTCTGTACAGCTGTGTAATTCAGGACCAGCTCCGAGGCGTCGGATGTGAACAATTTCTAGAAGGGAGCAGCTTGTGATTGGTTTTGCTGGAGGAGCTTTAGGTCACTATGGAAGATTTATATTAAAAAGCCAGGAGCAATAAGACATTTGGGCAGAGTTAAATATCTCCTACATACATATGTGCCATGCATACACACACACACACACACACACACACACCAATCATGGTGAGTCCTTCCAAAAAATGACCACTGCAGTGAAATTGGGTGATTGGGGCAATATATTAGTACCTGATAACTTTTGAAAGGAGTCCGTGAGTGGGAAGATGAAGACTGTGGGCTCTGGCTAGACAGGTCTGGTGCTGACCCCTCCACTCTACCGTGAACCAAATCTGTAACTCTAAGCCAAAGGAAATGGGATTGGATAATTCCATGTGCACCCATTACTTTCTTATTCCTAGGGTGAAATTCAAAATCAGAAGCAGCTTAAATAAGGAAAAGGTTTGTTTTCAACTTACAATTTTGAGGGGAAGTGTCCATCATGGTGGGAAAACATGGCAGGATATGAAGATGGGATCCACTGTCCCATCATCAGGTTCGAAGTAGAGAGAACAATGAATATTGAGTGCTCAGCTAGCTTTCTTCTTTTTACACAGTCCAGGAATGCCCAAGGGATGGGTATGCCCACAGTTAAGGGGGTCCTTCCAACTAATCTAGAAAATCCCTCACAGATGTGACCCGAGATTTGTTTTCATGGCGATTCTACATTCTGTCAAGCTGACAATCAGAGATTAGCGACCACACCATGTGTCACTGTAGATGACCTGGGAGGTGGGGTGACTTATGTATTAGGTATTCATGTGGCTGCATTTTGCAGGAGAGTCAAAGCATATGGGGTTTTGCAGGTTGCGTTTTGCAGGTAGGGGCTCTGTTTGAACTGGAGTGATGACTGTCCTAGTGTATGTGGGACTTTCTGGTTCTAAATCACCTTAGACCTAGACAAAATGGTATGGCTGATTTTTATCTCAGTCACTTTTATTATTGTGACCAAAATCTCTGACAGAATCAGATTAGGGATGAAAGGCCAATAGAAGTTTATGGTTTCAGAGAGATGTGGGTACATCATGGACAAGGAATGCAGGTCCATCACAGAAGAGGGACAAGGGACCATCATAGAGGAGGGATGTGGGACTGTCACAGAAGAGGGACAAGGGACCATCATGGAAGAGGGATGAGGGATGATCACGGAAGAAGGACAAGGGACCATCATGGAAGAGGGATGAGGGACCATCATGGAAGAGGGACGAGGGGCCATCATGGAATAGAGGTGTGGGTACCTCATGAAGGAATGGCAAGAGTAGCTCAATCCTTTGCAGAGAGATTGTGTGGCAGAGATTCCTCAGGTGGCAGCAGGCCAGGAATCAGGGAAAGTAGATGCAACACAAGGGCAGGTATAACCCTCAAAGGCCCACCCTTACTGACTGAGTTTCTCCAGACAGGCCCCACTTCCTGAAAGCTCCACAAGCCTTTACAATAGTACCTTAAGCTAGAGTACTAGCTTTTAACAGTACACCTGTGAGGGACATCTCAAATTCAAAGCATACTATTCCACTCCTGGCCCTATAGGCTCATCTCCATTTCAATGAAAAATGCATTCATTCTGGGCCAGAGGAATGGCTTAGCAGTTAAATAAAGCATTTGCCTGCAAAGCCAAGGGACCCAGGTTTGATTCCCCAGGACCCACATTAGCCAGATGCACAACAGGGCACAAGCGTATGGAGTTCATTTGCAGTGGCTGGAGGCCATGGTGTACCCACTCTCTCTCTCTCTCCCTTTCTCACCCTCTTTCTCTGTCACTAAATAAATAAAATTAAAAAAATACATTCATTCTAATTTCAAAAGTCACTATAGTAAACTCAAGGCAAGTCCACCCTCCTTTCTTCCCTCCTTTCTTCTTCCTTTCCCTTTCTTCCTCACTTCTTTTCTTTCCTTTCTATCCTCGATGCCTGGGAAGTTCTTTGCAAATGGCAACAGCACAGCCCTGGTCATCTGGGCACTATGGCTTCTGAGTGTGTGATAATGAAACGTCAAGAAGCACTGAGGCGTTCACATCAGCAGAGACACTCCTCTCAATCTGCCCAACTGGTGAGGGCGAACGAAGTCAGATCTGGGAATGTATTTGGGAAGGGTCACATGGTTAGGGTGACAGCAGAGCCAATTTCACGCCCTTTAAAAATTACAAGGGCTGAGGAGATGGCTCAGCGGATAAGGTGCTTGCTGTGCAAACATGAGGACCTGAGTTTGGATCCTTAGCATTCACGTGAAATGCTGGGCATGGTGGCCCATGCCTGTAATCCCAGCACTATGTAGGTGGAGGTAGGGAATCCTTGGGGCTTGCTGCTAGCTAGTCTAGCCAAACTGATGAGCTCTGGGCTCACTGAGAAACGCTATCTCAAAGAATAAGGTGAAGAGCTACTGTGGAAGACGCCCAATGTCTACCTTTGTTCTCCACATGTGTGTGCACACACATATGAACGTGCACACATGCGTGCATACCACACACACAATTGCTTTATAGTTTTACTTAAAGCTATAATAATTGTATAAGAATTATAAGTATAGAGCTAGAATTTGGAATTTTGAGATTTAAAATACTTTTGAATCCATATGTGAAAGATAAAAACACAGAGTAAAATAGTTTCCTGTTAAATTATGAACATTTTAAGGTGACATTTAAATATTGTGCGTTAATGGCATTACCAATGCGGTCAGGAGGCAGAATGATTGCTGAAAGTAGCTTTTCAACAGACCTTGTGCATTTATCCCTCCGTGAATCCCTCCATGTAGAGCTATTTACCACAGGGTACTGATTGTGTGCTATTGGACCAAGAGGTGTCCAGGCTCTGCAGTATACTGATAGAGACCCAGGAAAGCCGGTAGGGTGAGTTCCTGTTTGAGTCAAGGGCAAGAGAAGACAGTGCCCCAGCTTAAGGACACTGGGGAGGAAGGAGGGCTCTCTGCATGCAGCCTTCCTTCCCTCTAATTAGATCTTTGGTGGACAGATGAACCATCCTCACCAGGGAGGCATCTGCTTCATCCTGTCTAGAGTCTAGTCACAACCAGAGAAATAGTATGTGAGCAAGTAGATGCGCACCCTTGGGTCCAGTGAATGAACTTGACACAAAAATTGAACCAGGACACAGACCTTATTCCTGTTTAGGGAACCCCCTCCTGTGAATTGGGGTCACAGTCAGGAACTTATGTTAATTCTGTGTGAGTTATCTTAAGGTGGCAGGCTGTGCTCTGGTGTTACCTGTTTCTAAACATTATGCATGGATCCCTGTGGAGACCGCTGCGGGTGAGACTCAACTGCAGTGGCTGCATAGCCAAACTGTCCAGCTTCGTAGTCAGGAGTCCCCTGAGCTCCTTGCTCTGGGAAAGATGTCTCTAGCTATCTGTAAGTGACTGAACATTTTCCCTTGAAGCCAGCACTTCCACACAGAGGGTCCATGGAGAGTCCAGCTGACTCCCAGTCAAGGGGTCCAGTGGATTCCAGTCTGAGGCGCTGGGAGAGGATGAGCTCCAGATCACTGTCTTCAGAGAGAGAAAGACATCTGTTCCAGCTTTCAGTGCAAATGCAGACTACGTGCCTGTCTGTGTTTCTGTCACTCCTCAACATGGAGCACATAGCCACCTCCTGAGATCAGATCCCAGCAAGCAGCTAATCGGAGGTTTTACAAGCTAAATTTCCATTTAGTACCTCAAGGAGACAAGCAGAACCACAACCAGAGTGACTGATGGCCTGCCAATCAAACTTTGCAAAAGTTCCCTGGCCCATTAGGCCTCTCTGGGCTAATGACCACAGAGGCTGCTCCTAGCTGTGCCACAGCTTCTCCCCAGCCTGTTGTCAGTCCCCATCTCTGCTCAGTCCATTGAGTTTCCTGCAAGCCTTGGGGAGAAGAACTCCTCCTCCTGTCATTCATTACAGTCAAGAGCTCTGACCTGATTCAGAAGAAATAAAGGGAGGGGGCCCTGTAGGTTGACTATCTGGTGCAAAGAAACTTGGGATCTCTGAGGACTCCAAAGAGCATCTCTTCTTACATATTACAGGTTCAAAGGATGGGGGAAGGACCTTTGCAGGCAGAGTAAAATGTCTAAAACTGAAATGCTGTTAAGCAAAAAGTCATTCTGAAAGCACGGAGCTTTCCAGCAGGTGAAAATATGAAGGTCCTGTCACCAGAGAAGCAGTCTAAATGCAGCCATTTAGACCTTTGCAGACCTGCCTGTCCTTGGAGCCAGAGTCACAGGGAAACTAACAGCTGCACAGAAGGCACTAGATATCACAGCTTGAGTTTCCAAGGTGTAAAAGTGCCTTCAGATAAAATGTTATCGTCCTGGAGAATATTTCATGAAAATAAATTCCATTCAGCCTTCCTGAGTGCAGTGAAAACCAGGCTTCTCACAGGTGGCAAAAATCCATGCCTTGGAGGCAAACTAGACCTTCCCAAATCTGGGAAGCTTTCTCTGTGTCACGGTTGAGTGTCCATACTGGCTGACTTCTCTGGCCTGTCACTGAGCTGAGCTGGGGATGGTCTCAGCACAGGCTGGTCTCAGACTTTGCCATCTAATAATCTAACCTCACGGCCATGCGAGGGTTCCAGTGCAATGGGGCTGCTTCCAGCTCTGGGCAGGCCTAAGGGTCGCCTCCCTTCACAGATGTGAGGGGAGGGGAGGTCCCTATGATGAGCAAGGATGGCATCCAGGATGGTTTGTTGAGGGAGCTGGGATGCAAATAGGGCAGTGTGATAAAGGCCTGTGTCACCCCAAAACAAGCTAGGGAGAGCACAGAGAACAAGTTGGAACTGGTGTGAGTCAGGACTAGGGAGGATCTCCTCACAGCTGTGGGTAGGGATGGCTCCATAATTTTCTGCATAAATAAGTTGTATATGAAATCAGGTCATTGAGGAAAATGTTGAAGTTAACTATAGTTTTAAAAGTAATTTTATTTTATCATTCATACATGGGAATGTTGGTTAAGGTTTAATCAAAAATGTGGAATTCAATTATTTAAAAAATGTGTTTGGGGCTGCTCACAGGAATAAAATAAGCTCATTTAAAATACTCAAATTTAATGATATAAAACAAGAATAATGCAGTAACTACAAAAGTCGCATTTAGCAGCTGGTCTGGTTACTTGAAATTTTCATAGGTTTGAAACACATTTTCTCCATTTATTATGCTCAGAGAGCTAGTCAGAGAATAGGAAGATCTTTCTTTTAACCACAGACCCCAAGCTTATAGCCTGGGACTGGCTCTAAGAAAATGGTATTTCATCTGGAGGCCACCATTTCCACTCTGCTGGCTATTTGTGACCCATGTGTGAGACACTTTTCAAGACAAAATTGAGCAGAGTTCGGCACACAGACAATTCACAAAAGCAAACACAAATACTATGCTTTGGTTCTCTGTGGATTCAAAGCAGTGAAGGAGGAAGAAAACCACACAGGCTTGCTGTCAGATGTGGGTGCTTTATAATAGACACGATATCCACCCAGGACCCCAAGACCCCCCTCCCCTGCTATGATCCAGTCCTCGCTAGCCCCCATGTCACACCTGGATTTGAACCTTTACACTGTCCAGTGGGGATAGGCAGAGACAACCAGCAGTCAGGCTGATATGGGAAACTATCTACAATGGGGAATGGTGTGTTTAGGAATAATCCTAGAACCCCAAATCCTTAGTTCATGTCTGTTAATTAACCAAAGAATTGACAATCCAGACTAAAGACAGTAATTTTTAAACCAACACATTTTATTTGAACATAACAGGAGGTGAGGGAGAGAAAAAGGCCAAGGGTTTGAGGGCTGAGGAGGAAAGGAAGGGAAGGTGACTGGGAGAGGGAAAATAGACCATGTGGTCTAGGAGTCCATTTGGAAGATAAACATGAACCCTGGACACCAAAAATGTGAGAAGGTTTTTCTAAAAAGCAAATGGGTACCCTTCCAAAGGCATTAAAAAGTCATAGAAACAGTAATAAAAGAAAGAGGAATGCTAATTCACTGCTGGTAGGAGCACAAACCTGTACAACCACTATGGAAATCAATATGGAGGCTCCTGAAAAAGAGGAGACTAGAGCTACCAACTGAGCCAGCCATTCCTCATCTGGGCACCTACCCTAAAGGCTCCACTCTCCACTGCAGAGATATTCAGTCAACCGTGTTCATAGCTGCTCAATTCACAATAGCTAAGAACTGGAATCAACCCAGAAGCCTATCGTTTGATAAATGGATAATGAAAATGTGATGCATTTACACAATGGAATTCTACTCAGCAGTAGGGAAAAATGATACAATGAAGTATGTAGGAAAATGGATGGACTTGGAACAGATTATACTAAGCAAACTCGCACAACCACAGGAAGACAAGTGCCACATGTTCTCTCTGATTGGCTGTTCCTCGCCTGGAACAGCTTGAGTTGAAGGCATACCTGAGAGGTGAGTCGAGAGACAGATAGCAGGCATGGAAGGGACGGGGGGGGGGGAGGGGGTGATATTCACAAAACTAAATCCAAAATGAATTGGTACTATAGAAAACTTCCTCCTGGATAGCAGACTAAAATATATGATGCCCCATAGCATTACAGGGGAGTCATTTGGTAAGAAGGTCCCTGAAGAGAGTGGGATAAAGCCTGACCCTAAAACATTCGATTCCGGTTTGTAACTCTCAGTACCAGTAATCCATTACAACCCACATTGAGCTATTGATGGATGAGGCCTATGTGGTCCCCAAAATAAGACAGACTTCTGTCAAAGTACTTGATTACCCACCTGAGGTCAAAGGTAAGACCCTATTGCTGAAGACATCCCATGCTGCCGATATAGAACATTGAGAGATCTGGCTGAATCTGGAAGGAATCAAGTTCCCAAATGGTTATTCCATATAGTGCTGAATAGCTCTACATGATCGGCTGAGGGAAAATGAACAACAATGTTATCAGCAAGCAGGGTACCCTGCCATATGAAAGCAAGCAGACTGACAAGATGTGCACACCCATTTAATAGTGGCACACAGCCTAGGTGGGTAACTAATGGCTCTCTGATTGGCTACGAGATCTGCTCATGGAAAGTAACCCATAGCTGGAACTGGGAACTGAGTCAGAATCCTATGGAGACCAAGATTATGGATTCCAATGAGATGCTCCCACTAGTTATTGGTCAAAAGTGAGGCTATACCCATCAAAATCTCCCTAAATTAATAATGCTTATCCCCTTTAACCTATCCTGATCTCACTCTCTTCTGGAGAAACATTTTCTTTTTCAGAAAGCAGATAGAGAAGAGGACAACTAAAATCTGTCAACAAGTCAAGAATAGAGAGCTGACTGCTTCACAGGAGATGAACCACCCCTAGCACTGCAGCCAGGATCCAGGTGAAACCACTGAGGAATTGGCGAGATGACAAGAGCGCTGCTTCCACTGACAGCCTGACAACTTGTACCAGGGTGATGGAGATAGACACTGAGAACACTCGGGATGCACTAAAGCAGAAATCTAGAAGCTGCTGAGAGCTCAACACTAAAGTAGACTTAAAGCACACCCACCAAGGCTCAGGGAATTCCACAAGAGAAGGGGCAGAAAGAGCCATAGGGTGGGGGGGGGTATACAGAAGCATTGCCCTCCCCACAATGATTAACTGCTGCTCTCTCAACCCCATGGTGAATACCAGCAATTTCACTAAGGAAGGCCTTTAGTGGAGTTGGGGCAGGGAGGAGGGAAATGATGCTATCAACACATGATGTACCCATACAAAGCTTATTCTCAATAAAAAAAAAATCCCACCCTAACAGCCTGGCTGCCAAGGTGGGAGAGAGACCCGGGCGTGGAGCTGTGTAAAGCTCAAAAGCCAGAGAGAGAAGATGAAGACAGACCCTCTCTGTGGGCCCAAGTAAGATATTTTGGAGTCCAAACTCAGGAAGAGTGCCTGCATCAGGTGTATTGGCCAAGCAGTCTGGGCTCTGAGGAGGAGGGTCCACCCACACCTGGGCAAGATGTGAGCTGGAGAGAGATATTTGACTGGGTGAGATGGGCAGATGATGAGTCCTGCAACTGAAGCAGGTGGGCAAGCTGAGATAGGAGGGGTGAGTCTAGATAGATGTGGCAAGGGTGTGCTGTAAGATTCTCCTGCAAGGGCCTCCCTGACTGCCTGATTCAAAACTGTCTAACTTAACCCTTCTCCAGGCCATGTGGCTCAGAGCCTTTGCACTGCCCAGTGCAGACAAACAGGGCAGACAGCAGGCAGGCCGTAGTGCTCAGCCATCAGGGTGGCTCAACACCACCTCCTTGTCACACTCAAGTCTGTTGCCTTCCTGGGCACTGAGGACAAATAAAAAATAAGTCAGAATCATGGAAGAGAGACAGAGGCTTCTGGATTTTGGGGCGACTCCAGTGTGCAACCCTGAGCAATGGTCTTGCTATACAGTAAAGGTGGAGTGGAACGAGCTGGGAGGTGGTGGCAGTAGGCGCCCTGCCCACTTTCCCAGGGCTGAGTGTAGTCAGCTGGCTCCTTCCCAAGTGTGTGCATCTTAACTCTGCTTGGCTCTGGCCAAGGGAAGTGGTGAGAAATTGAAGAAATTCTGCATCATGGAAGGATGGCCCTTGTGACTGCTACACCCCAGCTTCCAGTAGTACCTTCAAAATTCTTTCCCTCGGGCCAGGCATGGTGGCGCACGCCTTTAATCCCAGCTCTTGGGAGGCAGAGGTAGGAGGATCACCATGAGTTCAAGGCCACCCTGAGACTACATAGTGAATTCCAGGTCAGCCCAGGATACAGTGATACCTTACCTTGAAAAACTAAACTAAACTAAGCTAACTAAACTAAGCTAAACTAAACTAAACTAAACTAAACTAAACTAAACTAAAATAAAATAAAATAAAATAAAATAAAAATAAAATAAAGTTCTTTCCCTCAAGACCCTGCAGGTACCACGTATGCATCATGGTCACCATCCTGGTGTCCTGGAGCTAGGCATTTTCACTGGGCACAAGTGGCTCTCTGGAGACCCTCCTACTAGGCCTGGAGAAGCCCTCAATTCCCAGGTACAGAGCATTTGCTACAATTAGATACTTGTGGCTCTCCGAGGCTTTGTAGAATCTCAGCGTGTATTTTCTGAGAAAAATGGAAACTGGAAATGGGCTTCCAAGGATCTTAGAGAGATGCCAGCTCTGCCCAGGGCCCCATGGACAGGGAATGGCCCAGGAGTTCGCAGTCTTCTTTTCGGATGACCTAAGTCAGACTATCTAACTGAAAGAGATGAGTCAAGAACCAGCCCTATGCTGGATGAAGGCACCACTATTTCAGAAGGGATAATGCTGGCCTCTGGGGAGCAGGACCTGTGACCCATGAGTATCTTTCATTTAAGGGATTCTAAAGATGTTGTGTTTGGCCAACCTTCAGAAAAGTTCCTGAATCTTCCAAGCCCATCTCTGTATTGCTTGTAAAATCCAGCATAACAAAGAACCTTTGGTGAATTTAGCAGAACCAAAGCTCCTCATCCTTCATGGCTCCCAGGAGAGATGGGATCACCTCATGCTCACCAAGGAACCCCTTATGTCAGGTGGCTGGGCTCCTATCACCTCCCTTGTTTTCTCTTAGTAGTCTTCTTTCCACTGACCTCACCCTACTCTTGCCTATAATCTCTACTCCCTCACTGAAGGTAGATTAAGCCCAATTGCTCCTTGCACAGTGGCCCTGAGCCTACTGTAGTGGTCCTAAGGGAACTCTGCCCCTCCCCCACACAGTCACCCATGTCCTTGGATAACTGTTTCCTTGCACAGTGGCTTGTATGCAGATCTTGGAGAGAGAGATCTGCTGGGAACAGAGAAGACATTGCTCTTGCTGTGAGGGAGGAGTTCTGGGCTGCCTGCTGTCCTCTCAGACATGTGGGGAGCAGGTCCTACAGAACTGCTGAAGATGTTACCCACCGTGAATCCCCCAAGAGACCATATTCCAGTGTCAGCATGTCCACACTGTATGCCTCATTTTACTGCCTCCATAGAATGGCCACATGGCCTCAGCAATGGGTTTCAGGGACTTTTCTATGTGCCCACCACTCAACAGGCCAGAGGTAACAGCCAATAAATGTGGAAGATTTAATTAACTTTTGGAAACTCTGTGTGAAAATAAATAGCAAACAGTTTTCTCTGTGGCAAAATTCTTGGCAACCTGTAATGATGAGCATGCGTCCTGAGCTCCCCAGGGAGAGGGAGATTCTGTGCACATGTCCCAGATTTAGGTGACCACAGAACACTTTTTTTTCCCTGTTAATGCACCTCTTGGGACTATTGCAGAAAATACACTTTGGAAAAAACTAGTTTCAAATAAATTTTAGCTCTAGTGCAAAAATACAATGAGATAGTATTATATGCAAACGATATGTACACAGTGAAGTATCTCCTTTGTGTCTGGTTCCTGGGAGGCCTTAGGCAGGCTTGCATGACCCTAGTGAAGAATGGAGGAGAGGGTGGCTGGGTGAGGGCACCAAGCACTCACTCCTGAGCCTGGCCCCTAGGTACTGGCTGTGGGGAGCTCACAGCTCAGCAGACCCTCCCTCGCCCAGGCACGTGGCTTCCCGAGAGCCCATGCTGAGCCTGCACTAGCCCAACTGTGCTGCACGGGCTTCTGTTCCTCAATGGACCACCAGTGATGGTGCCCTTGACTTCAGCTCCTCGTCTCTGATCTCATCTCAGTTCCAGCTTCCTTTTTGCATAGAGGTTCCTAGGAAACAGGAAGCAGGACTTGTTCTTAGAGGCTGACAATGGAGTACCCTGGTCATGGCACCTAAGACACCCAGGGCTGGCAGGCAGGAAAGGTGAGCTGTGGGCCTTCAGAATTCTTCAAGCTGAAGCAAGGGGTGGAGCCTCCCCAGGGGAAAAGTCTATCCATAACCAAGCACAGTTCCCACAGAAGCACCTGCCATGTCTCTTGCAAGATGGGAAGAGTGCAACAGTTTGGATCTGGAATGTTCCCAAAGGCCCATGTATTAAAGGTTTGGTACCCAGTGTGTTGCTAGTGGGAGGTGTGAGAACCTTCAGGGCTGGACGTCATGGGAGGCCTTTAGTTCACTGGCACCTGACCTTGAGGGTGATTGGACTTTTTCCAGTGACAGAGTGTTCTGCTCCTCCACATGATTCTACCATGAATTGCTATCCCGACCAGAGGCTGAAGAGCAATGTCCTTTCCTGATGTGGCCTGGAAGCTCTAAGATCATTAGTCAAAGTAAGCTTTCCTCTTTAGAGCTCACTTTTGGAGATCCCATTATGGGATAAGAGTTGACTTACACAAGGGGTATCTTTGCTGAAAATGGGGGTGGGGCTTGGTGGGTGCATCTTAGTATCAGCCCTGCTCTGCATGAAATACAGTTGGGGCAAGAGCAGACAGCACACATACACGTGAGGAACGTTGGCACTGTATGTATCCTAGGCACCAAGGATATTAAGTTGGAAAATTCCAATAACTGCTTTTAAATTTTTACTGGTATATTCTTAATTTATTCTCTGTGAACTCAAAATACAGATTTTTGTTTTTAACAATGATTATTTAAAATGTATTGATGCCATATATAAGTTTTACAATTATTATCCTGTAAGTTAACACAATTCCTGTCTATATCTTCATGATACATGTTGAGAAGCACAATGACTGAACCTAACCTCATCTGGAAAGATAAAGAGAAAATTATCTTCAACACATCTGTAGTGCTTCCTAGTGTCCGAGTGCTTAAAACTGTGTCCCTGGCGCACAATAAGCAAACAAACAATACACAACGTAAGAGAGCAGAGAACCTGAATCATGTATTAGAGCCGATCTGTAAGCCTCTGGTACAGGCACTACTGAAACAGAATACTCATGGGTCAGCAGGCTTTATAAAGCAGATGCTTATTTATTGCCATTGTAGAGGCTGAAGGTCCAATATCCAAGAGTGATGTCTGGTGAGGGCTTCCATCCTAAACCATCACATGGGAACGGGCAGGGCGGTAAGACAGAGGGGTCACATCTACCCTTTTGAAGAATCACATTCTTGTAACAATGGCATTAGCTTATTCAGGAGGACCAAGCCCTCTTGCCCTAATTCCCTTTCAAGAGGACTGACCTGGAGGTCAAGGGTCAGAACATGCCTTGGAGACACATTTACCCAGCATAGGCATAGGCAGAATTCCAAGTCAAGGGGAATAGGCTGGGTTACTCACCAGAGTCCTGAGGCCACTTGGTTTCTCTACCTTTTGTTCAAACTTCATGCCACATGTGGAATATTTCATTTTGAAATGTCTTACATGGACTAACATTAAAAAGCGACAAGTAAGACAAGAACAAAGCTGTAGGAGGGTGAACCGAAGGCTCAAATCAGAAAGGAGAAAGTGAGGGATTGGACCCAGGGAGGCTGATGGAAGCATCCACTTTCTATGGAGGACAATGGGAAGAGAGAAATGAGAAGAAGAAAGCGCAGGAGCAGGTGGAGGAGCCGATGAGTGGAGCTGGCCTGTGCAGCAAGGTCATTCTGAGTTGCCAGGCAATTCTGGAATGGGAAAGAGATGGACAGCCTAGCTCTGCAGGGGCTGCAGAACCCAGCTTTGTTCCCCCAGAAAACCTGTTGTTGAGACATCAGTTAACCTAACGAATTGGTGGTAAAGACTAGAAAAACTGCCTAGGTTTTCTTCAAGAAAACTGACAACTCCCCTGGCTTCCATGAGCTGGGAACTAAAATCCTATGCCAAATCCTGATATATGGTTGTTCTGCCACTTTCATGGCCAAGGATTAGCACACATCACCCTTGGAGGGGTGCTGGAGGAACCCAGGATGCTGGATGCAGGGGGCAAAGCCTGCATCATCGTGGGCAGACCAGGAGAGACCAGCTTTGGCAAAGGACAAGTCCTGGTTGGAATGAGGTGATCATTCGCACTGCATTGGCTCAGGGAGGGCAAGCTGAGCCCACTTGGGGGAAGCCAACATCATCATACCTCTCAGCTCTCCTGCAGTGTCTTCAGAAGGCAGCCTGCAGCACGGAAGTGAAAGAGAGAAAAAGAAACAGAAACAGGCCAATGATGGTGCTAGTGCTTGGAGGACTACATCTACAACTAATATATTAAGTAAAATAGATAGGAACAGTGGAGAGTGTGTGGAAATCAACAGTATTCCCACAGCATTACATTTGAAAACAATGAATCAAATAGGAAATCAAGAATTAAAGAAATACTGAAATCAGTCATTGATGGATGGATGTAACAGGATTTTAGGAGCAAGAGAGTTGATTCAGATCAAGGTCAGGCCTACAAGCATTAACAATGAATCTCAGATAGAAACTGAAGCAAAAAGGCAGAGTATGAGAGAAGAATGAAACACAAACTGATATGCTGAAGCGAGCAGGGGGAACCCAAGTGAGAGGATTGAGTGGATGAAAAGAACATCCAATGGTGAGCCACAGACTTTATCCTAAGGTGAGGAAAGAATTTGGGGGCAGCTGTGACAGGTAGAATTTGTGAGGTGGTATGCTCATGACAAAGGAACTTCTCAGAGAATGAGTCCCAGGTATATCTGTGGACTCCCCTTGAGTCATCAGCTGAATTCTCAGAGAATAAGTCCCAGGTATAGCTCTGGCCTCCCCTTGAGTCTTCAGTAGAATTCTGAGTTTACAACACACATAGGTTTCTCAAATCATGACAAAAGCAGTAGTCAGAGCAGTAGATTGGACACATCCGAACTCCCAGGGACACCTGTGCTCTAATGAGGCTATGAGGCTTGTTGAGGAGACTGTATGGACACTGGAGAGCTGCAGCAGCGGTTCAGAAGGATATACCCCAGGAACATTCAGTGGCTTGCCATGCCCATACACAGCAGGTAGCTCCTAGCAGGAAATACACCAAAGTATGCCTTTAAAACCTGCCCAGATCAAATGGAAGAGGAAAGCTCAGACTAGTCAAAGTATCCTTAATCTTTTTCAAAATAATAAATAAAATAGCTGATAAGTTAGATTTCATCAAAATAGAAATTTCTGCTCTTTGGCAAAGCCATCAAAACATTCAAAGAAATAATACATACTAGGAGGATATATCCACACTATAAAATCAACAACTGACATACCTAGAAGATAAAAATAAGTTTTTTTTTTGTTTTTTTTTTTTTTAGCTCAGTTTGAAGGTAAAACCATCTAACTTAAAAATGTGGTCACTCCTCAGAAGGTAACATCTGGATATTCAATCAGTACATGGAAAGGTAAATAGTCACGTGGGACTGAGCGCTCAAGCACAGAGGGCACTCCTCACTGTCTAGTGGAAGACTGAAAACGCTGAGGACCATGTTCAAACAGCTGCCTTCAGCACAGCTTCTGGGTGTGTCTGTGAAATTGTACAGCTTGTGTGGAAAATGCCCAGCAGTGGCTTATGAAGTTAAACTCACACTTGCCATGTGAACTCAGAGTTCTTCGTGGGCACTTATGTAAGAGTAATGAAAACCTGTTCAGCAATGCCTTGTGCATGAATGTCCACGGCTTGCAGAATAAAACCAGAAATGACCTCGGCATTTTCCACAGGAAAATAAGTGCATTTTGGAATATCCCTGCAACCAAAGACTCCTCTTTTGGGTAGAGCAATCTGGTTGTCTATTTGCATATCCTTGTACATGCAGAATCATTTCGAGATGAATCTTGGAAACTTTAGCTCTGAATGTTCCTAAGGACACAGCTATCTGTGTGGAGGAAAGACATACTTTACAGATCCATCTCTGTCCCATTACTTATCATGGTTTACCCCTCATTCATACTAAACCACATCAGCTCAGCAAGGCTACCTCACCCCCCCCCGGGGGGGCTTTTGAATGTATAATGTCCCTCCATAGCCTCGTTCGTGGACCTTTAAGTCTCATACTCAATCCCTAGCTGATGGCAGTTAGGAAGCAGGAGCATTGCTGGAGGAGGTGTGTTTGTGAGGATGGGCTTTGGGGTGTTGTAACACAGCTCCCCTTTGCCAGAGCTCATCTCATTCTTGCTGCTACTTCCCAGCTGCTGTGGCAAGTTGTGCTGCCCAGCCTCTGCTCTTCCATGTTTTCTGGCCATGATGAAGCTTCCCCTCAAGATGGTAAGAAGAAATAAATTCTTTCCTTCCAAATGCTGCTTTGGGTTGGGTGTTTTACCCCAGCGATGAGAAGGTAACTGCAACACCTGTCAATAAAAGAATGTGCTGGAAAGACAGAAGCCATGGAGAAGAGGGAAGTTCTAAACAGCCAGGGCATGCAGTGGTGGCTGTGATCAGCTGGGCAGACAGAAGCAGAGGGCAGGAGGTGCCCAGCCTCACTGTACTTGCCACGCTTGGTACTGACTTTTCTCTGTGGACGATGTTGCTTGGCTGACTCTTAAGTTATTTAATAGAACATGCTGTTAAGACTTTGTCTCTCCTTCCAGAAGTGATGATTCATTCCAGGGAGAGAACACAACTGGGTCAAGCACATCCTTCTTCTTGCAGACACGTCATTTACTAAAATTAATGACGTCAAATTCTATTCAGGAGAAAGAAAGAAGGCTCTGTCTGTATGTGAGACAAAAATAAGTTGAGGAACTCTAGCTTTTGCAAAGGAGAAGGAGGAAGTGGAGAAAGAGCAGCATGAGCAGGCTGAGTTCCAAAGCTGGGCAGGACAGGCTGGGTCATGGCCTCCCTCACTTTAGATTTACATTCCAAGTGCCAAAATGTAATGAGGAGAGGTAGAGAAGCACGTGCCTTCATTCATCAGAAGTATTTTATATGAGTCCTCAAACTTAAACCCCCCAACTTTATACAGGAAGAAATAAAGCTCAGAGACATGAGGTTCAATGGAGTGTAGCAGCTTGATTGAACCCTCCACACCTACCTCCAAGACCTCTCACGTCTGTGTTTCTGCCTTTGCTTCATGCTACTTTTGAAAGACTTGGTTTTTATTTTTCAATGTTATAATTTCCAACAAAGCAGACCACCCCACCCAGATCACTCACTGCTTATGCTGGGGAGAGCTCAGTAGAGCCAGAGCACTGCCTTCTGCTGGGGAGAGCTCACTGGAGCCAGAGCACTGCCTTCTGCTGGGGAGAACTCACTGGAGCCAGAGCACTGCCTTCTGCTGGGGAGAGCTCACTGGAGCCAGAGCACTGCCTTCTGCTGGGGAGGGCTCACTGGAGTCAGAGCACTGCCTTCTGCTGGGGAGAGCTCACTGGATCCAGAGCACTGCCTTCTTCTGGGGGGAGCTCACTGGAGCCAGAGCACTGCCTTCTGCTGGGGAGAGCTCACTGGATCCAGAGCACTGCCTTCTGCTGGGGAGAGCTCACTGGATCCAGAGCACTGCCTTCTGCTGGGGAGAGCTCAGTGGAGCCAGAGCACTGGCTTCTACTGGGGAGAGCTCACTGGAGCCAGAGCACTGCCTTCTGCTGGGGAGAGCTCAGTGGAGCCAGAGCACTGCCTTCTACTGGGGAGAGCTCAGTGGAGCCAGAGCTCTACCTGCTGCTGGGGAGAGCTCAGTGGAGCCAGAACTCTACCTGCTGCTGGGGAGAGCTCACTGGAGCCAGAGCACTGCCTTCTGCTGGGGAGAGCTCACTGGAAACAGAGCACTGTGATCCCAGGTGTAGGGACTGGCTGCTCTTTCCTTTCAGCATCTTTGTTCTCTCACAAACTCATCCATGGAGTAACGTGTTTCTGACATGTTAAGTTTTTGTGCAGAACTCTTTTTGTAATGTACTCTCTTTGTGAACCTACAGGGAAAAAATAGGGAGGACAGAAATGTTGGTGAAATTTACATGTAAGCAAAGCACCCAGAGCAGAGTGCTGACATGTAGTGTGACTTAGACATCCAATTGTACTTTGTAAGGAAAACATTTCTGCCTTTGCAGAGCATGGAAGAGCAAGTCCCAGGGACCCAAGGGCTCTGAAAGTGTTGATGATGCCAGCCTGGCACCTCACCAGCCAAAGCACAAGAAACCTTAGTAATTGGTTGTCTACCACCCAGGAAAGATCTGGTTGGGCTTGGAAGATGTTTTAAACCTGCCTTGTCATTGGCATTTATTGTCTGCTGTCTCAGGGCTGCAGAAGGAAGACTTGCCTCTGTTAGCCACAATGAAATGAAAGCGCCACACTGGAATTAAATAACTGGGTAATGGTGCTGGGAAGGTGGTTTAGTGGGCAAGGGCCAGAGTTTAAATCCCTAGCTCCCATGTGAAAATGCTGCATGTGGCAGCATGCGTCTGTGGTCCTAGTGCTGAGATGTGGAGACAGGGGGAGCCTTCAAGATCACTGACTAGTTCAGAGTCAGGGCAAGACCTCTTCTAAAAATCTAAGGTAAAGAGCAACTGAGAAAGACATGTGATGTCGGCCTCTGGCCTCTGCCTGCACACACACATGCATGAGTACCCTCACACATGAAAGCAAAACTACACACACATACACGCCAAAGAGAAGTGCCCCTGGTGCACAGACCAGAGAAAGAAGTGAGATTTGAGGGTGGTCTGAAATTCTTGCAGGAACTCCTGAGCACGGGGACCATGCCTGGGTCTTCACATGTGGCATGTACTTGAAAAGTGCATGTGCTCAAGTACCAGGTGTTGACAGTGAATCCCAATACGATGTGGGTCACAGAAGAGCAAAAGGAAACTGCAATGGTCATAGATATTTCTCCAAATTCCCCAAGTCTGGGACATTTGTCTTCAGAACAGAAGTCTAGGACTTGTAGTGGGGAACAAACCTGGTCACCATCACACTCGCAGTGCCACTTTCCCAGAGCCATGGCTCTGCCTGTTGTCTGGGCTTGAAGCCTCTTCCATCTCATGCCTGGTGGTCATGGGAGAAGCCAGGGTATGAGAGAAGAAACACCGTGAACAATGCATGTGGCTCAGAGACCAGAGGGGTAGGGGGTGGGGAGAGCTGTGGAACAGACCACATAGAAGGAGTTGTGTAGATTGTCCACATGGAAAAGCATATAGACTGTCCACATGAAAGGAGATGTCTATACCATCCACACAAAGTTTCTCCCCCATGAAAGATCTCAGGGCTATCTGTTTGTGCTGAACCCTATCACTCCCCAAGTTTGGGTCCCACTGAGGTACTTGTCCTTCCTCAGCCAAGACCTAGCTTAGCTAGGGGAGCTGGTGTCTAAGGGATGGATAGACCACGGTTTACCATTTAGGTTAGAGGAACATCATGTGGTCTGGGTGTCCCCTGTCTGTGAAGACCATATACTCTAGATATTGAAGGAAGAACAGATGGGTGGGTGGAGATATAGGACCTGAGGCCTTCAGAAGAGAGAAGTGAAGAACAGAGATGTGGAGTAATGAGGCAGTGCCGAAGTCTGTGTGTGCTGCAAGGTCTGGGTGACATGTGAGACACTGTCAAGCTGTAACATGCCAGACACAGAGTTTACAGGCACTATGAAACACTTCTGTACTCTGTAAAAATCACTGAAAGATGTTATACATGGGGGAGGAACAACCCTTCAAATGGAGAGACCTGCATTTGTTGGATGTCTCTGAGAACCACCAGCAGCAAGACGGAGAGACATGTATACATGAACAGAGATGGATGGAGAAGGCACTTTGTGAGGATAGGGCCAGGATGTCTGATGTGGACACTGAGACATTCTGTGGGAAAGCTCTGGGGACAGCTTCAGGGACTGGGAAGAAGGCAGTGGGCTGGAGGCATGTTATTCAGGAAAGGGTTCAGCTTGTGCAGAACCTGACTAAGCTGGGCGACCTGGCAGGTTGAGCCAAGCAATGCTGGATGAGGCCACTCCAGGGAGGTAGCATAGGGTGGATGAATTTGAGGAGCCCCTGTGGTCCAGGCTGGGCTGTGGAGAAGAAGGCTAGCATGAGAGATCACATGGAGTGTCGGAATATGGTTGAAGGGGAAAGACTCTAGAAACATGGGTCTCTGGAATGGGGGAGGATTGAAATAGCTCAGGCAGGGAAGACATGGGCATGAAAGCTGAGGCTGAGCTTCCATAGTTTGCTGGACTGGTGTCCACTGAGGTCTGAAAAACTCTACTCTGACTTCCTTTCTGGAAATCCTCATGTTCAGAATGAGCCTTTGACGGAACAAGGACAGGAGTGGCCATTTCTTCTCTAAACAGGCAAGGTGCAAGTCACAAAATCTGTCAAAAATCCTTAACACACACCCAGTGAGAATTCCCAGCAAAGCTCCTCAGTCCTTAGAGGCTCCTGTGCTAAGGACTGAATGAGAAGAGAACAGCATCATTAAGTCTTCCCAGTCCCACTGCGCAGGCCTCAGTTAGGGATTCTTTGGCAATGATGCCCCAGCCAGTCTTCTTGCCTCTCATATCTCTGCTGATGGTGTGTCCCCTCTGCAGCAGTCATGACCACCACTCACCAACACCATCAAATTCCTCACAAACAGAAGGACAACCCTTCCTAGGATGCTTGGAGTCAGGTGGTGCCTCAACTGTGTTCAGCCTAGTGGGTCTGGGTAGAACTGGTGTGTGTCATCACCAGGCCCAGCATCATTGGCCCTTCAGCATCCTAAGGATGCCATGCCCAGGTTGTGCAGCTGCCATAAGGCCCAGCCTCTGTTCCTGGCTGCTCAGGCACCGCAGGAGAACTTGGCTCCACTGCTGGCTTAACACAGCTCTGGTCCAGAGCCTTGCTTATTTGTACCTCTCTCTCTCTCTCTCTCTCTCTCTCTCTCTCTCTCTCTCATGAATCCCACCTCCATTGCAATCACCATGGTGTGCCTGGGAGTGTTTGTTGAGCAAACGAATGAGCAGAAGCTTCCTAAAGAGAAAGACAATTGTATCACACAAAGGACTACTCAGCGATGCACAATGTTTGTGAAGCAGGCATGTTTTAAGCAGAGCACACACACACAGCCACTAGAATTTGATTTGAATGAGAGCCTTCTCCTGAAGCTGATTTGTCTCTAATCTTCTAATGTCTCACAATATTCACATGCGATGCTACTTGATACATTCTTCCCAGCATGGTGAGGAGCCAGCACACACTAGGCTTTGGTGAGTGTGTCAGCTGACACTTGATCAGATGCCTCTGTAAACAGGGTTGCTGGGGCCTGGGTGGTGCTCCTGGTCTAAGGCATCCAGTGGCTGGGAAAGCTGGTGTAGCCTGCTCTTTCCTGGCTGAGTAGCACATGTCGTGAGGACCAGGCTCTTGCTGTCTACCTGCTCCGGCCCCTGCCCATGAACACACCCGGCCTCATCGTCAGTCAGAAAGGCTCCCTGTGTGCTGTGTGTCAGACACCTTGACACACAAGTACAGCCCTTTCTTGAGGGAGCTGGAGGGTCTTCTTGGTCCTCAGCATGCTTGGTCCACCTACCGACACCGTTCACTGGAACACACCAACAGATGCACATGTGCTCATGGACACACAGATGCACACACACACACACACACACGTGCAAGCACAGAAAGCATGCACACAGGCACACATGTATGACATACAAACACATGTGTAACATGCACACAGACATGTGTAGATGTACATACACCTGAGTGAGCACCCAATAATGCAAAGACACATGCAGGTGCACATGTTCATATATAGGTGCATGTACACTAGAAACACACAGTGCATAGAAACAAGTACACACATACCCAAACACACAGCATGCAGCTGCATGTACACAAACACATACCCCACCAGGCCTCAGCTAGGTGAGAGGGTCTCTATGGCAATGGTATGACCAGAAATAGAAGCCACTGGAGGCCGCTAAGCCTGACACACTTTCTGTGGTAACCATCAAGGACGCCAAAGTCTGTTGGCATTTTGTAAGCAGATACAGTAGTGCCCTTTTCATCACGACATGTTGACAAGTTTCCTCAGCACCAATGCTGCAATCGCTGCTTAACAGAAGGGACACAGTCTTCTTTGGGAATTTCTCTGAGTGCTGTTCCTTCTCAATTTCAAAGGAAAGTCTGCTCAGCCTTCAGACCCCATGAAGAGATAACCAATGCCTGAGAAGGGAAAGTGCTGAGGCAGGAGAGAGTGTTCTGCCACACAGAGGAGGGCTGTGAGGCATGCCTACCCTCCTGCCAGCAGCTCTTGCTCCATCAGGTAAGACACCCATAGGCTTCTACTCACCTGATATCATAAACTTCTTCCGACATCAAGAGAGTTGGCCTTTGTCTTATTTGATTAAAATTTTCCAACAGGAGCTGTCTCTAGCAATCCTATTATGAGACATGAAATCATAATTTCTGTGATGGAGAATACAAAGGAAGAGCTACCTCAAATATGGGGCCCCCTGTGGAACAAATGCACCTTTACCAAATATATCCTCCTCTGCCACCTTTGCACCTTATGTTTACGAGACAAGGCCTGCCACTGAATCCAGAACTTACCAATTTCACCAGAACAGCTAGACAACAAGTCCCAGGGACCCTCCTGGCTCTGCCTCTCCTGTGTTGGGATTACCAACATGATCCACCATGCTTGCACGGCAGCACTTCAGTACTGAGCCATCTCCACAGCCCATGTCTCACTTCTTATGTGGAGAGATGTTCCTCCCCTATAAGCTTTCCCTTTGGCAGGCGTGCTGTGTGCTGGAGTTCTTGCTTGCTTGGCCTAGGGACAGCAGCCTCCATTGTAAAGTGTGACATTTGTCATTGCTCTCTTGCTGTCACAGAGAACTGATGATGAAGGAAAGCACACTGACATAAAGATCAGGAGCCACCCTTGCCTGCATGTCTGCCTTATACTGTCACTCAGTGGTACCCTCAGCAGTTGAGCAGTCTACATTTGAGAAAAAAAGTGACAGGCTGAGGTAGACGACCCACACAGATCCAGCAGAACTGAATAAAGAGCTCCAAATCCCAGGGAGAAAGCACAGTGCCCTCTTCTTTTGGGGGAGTAAACAAGTTATCCATTAGAACTGGGTTCATATGGGTCTAAGCTGTAGACTTAAAAAATGAGCAAACTATCTCTTGCTAACGGGAAAGACAAAAACAGTTGTGCTGAGGAGACACATCTCTGCGCAGTGAAAGCTTTTCAAAGTCACTGTAGAAAATACCACCTTTCCCATTCACTCTGTTGTGAAAATGTAGTTGTGGGACAGTGCATTCCTGTAGCTATGCCCTGTATCTTTAACAATAACTCACAATTGTGTCAGGTTCTTCTGTTAAGATGTAGTCATGGGACAGTGCATTCCTGTAGCTATGCCCCTGTATCTTTACACAATAACTAACAAGTGTGTCAGGATCTTCTGTTAAGATGTAGTCATGGGACAGTGCATTCCTGTAGCTATGCCCCTATATCTTTACACAATAACTAACAAGTGTGTCAGGATCTTCTGTTAAGATGTAGTCATGGGACAGTGCATTCCTGTAGCTATGCCCCTATATCTTTACACAATAACTAACAACTGTGTCAGGTTCTTCTGTTAAGATGTAGTCATCGGACAGTGCATTCCTGTAGCTATGCCCCTGTATCTTTACACAATAACTAACAACTGTGTCAGGTTCTTCTGTTAAGATGTAGTCATGGGACAGTGCATTCCTGTAGCTATGCCCCTGTATCTTTACATAATAACTAACAACTGTGTCAGGTTCTTCTGTTAAGATGTAGTCATGGGACAGTGCATTCCTGTAGCTATGCCCCTGTATCTTTACATAATAACTAACAACTGTGTCAGGTTCTTCTGTTAAGATGTAGTCATGGGACAGTGCATTCCTGTAGCTATGCCCCTGTATCTTTACATAATAACTAACAACTGTGTCAGGTTCTTCTGTTAAGATGTAGTCGTGGGACAGTGCATTCCTGTAGCTATGCCCCTGTATCTTTACATAATAACTAACAACTGTGTCAGGTTCTTCTGTTAAGACATAGTCGTGGGACAGTGCATTCCTGTAGCTATGCCCCTGTATCTTTACACAATAACTAACAATTGTGTCAGGTTCTTCTGTTAAGACATAGTCGTGGGACAGTGCATTCCTGTAGCTATGCCCCTGTATCTTTATGCAATAACTAACAATTGTGTTAGGTTCTTCTGCAAAGACATGCCCTCACACTGTTTGAGACTGCAGTGTTGTCTTCAAGGACACTGAGCCACCTACCATGCTGGGAGGATGAAGCCAGAGACTGTCATTGAGAAGTGGCAGAGACACAATGCTGATGACTGGTACCTAATTCATTGAAGAACTGCCCAATTTGCTCAGTAGCTCTTTGCAAAACAGGAAATGCCAAATCACCCGAACCTGCAGCTCCCATTTGATAGCTGTAACCCAGAAAGGCCCACTTAGGACTCCACATTAAACCGTGTGAACTGGGCTGGAGAGATGGCTTAGTGGTTAAGTGCTTGCCTGTGAAGCCTAAGGACCCCGGTTTGAGGCTCGATTCTCCAGGACCCACATTAGCCAGATGCACAAGGGGGCGCACACATCTGGAGTTCGTTTGCAGGGGCTGGAAGCCCTGGCACGCCCTTTCTCTCTCTCTCTCTCTCTTTCTATCTGCCTCTTTCTCTCTCTGTCACTCTCAAATAAATAAATAAAAATGAACAAAAAAAATTTTTTTTTGAAAAAAGCAGGGAGTTCTAGGACTTCCCATAACTGAGGCTGTGGCAATGCGGCTGTGTCCATGGCAATGGGGCTGTCATCTGTGATAACCATGATGTGCTCTGAGTCTAGTCACATGATGTTCAGTGGAGGTGCTAAGTCCCTCACTCGAGTACCACATCCATGGGTATTGACCACTAGTTAGGCTACAGGTTTGCTTTGGGAATGCCAGTGAAAATCCACAGCGATGTGACTTCAGAAGCCATCCTGCTGCAGGAATATAGCCCTGTGACGTGTTTGAACCCACTCTGGCTGGCATGTGGCTTTTTCAGTGGCAGGACACTGGGGTGACTATTTTTAGGTAGGACCTGGTTACTGAGTCTTCTCAGAATTCTTTGGGCTCAACCCCACCCCCACCAGCCTCACCTTTGTCAAATCCTTGGACCACAGAATCTCAATCGGAGGTCAGAGGTATCTCAGGGAAGGGAACAAGTTAGTCAATACTGGGGCTCAATACCATGACAGACTTTCTGACTTGAACTGATCTTTCTGGGGTGCGAGTACTAAAATCTGTACTGAGAAAGTGAACTGCCACAGTTCCAGAGCAATCTGAGATGAGTCCAGGTGATGGTGTGATGATTTATTTCTATTGTCAACTTGATCTGTTCAAGATTCAAGCAAGAGACATGCCTCTTGGGCAGCTCTGTGAGAATGTTTCTAGAAAAGATGAACCGAGGGAGAAGACCTTCCCCAGAGCTAGCAACCCTTCTGGTGTCAGCCTATAGAGAGATTCCAGGAAAAGTAACACCTTTGCCCAGCTGTCCTTACCATTGACGGGTGAGGGTGTCTACCTTGTCAACAGCACCCTTTGTTGACCCAGCTTCCTCAGCCTCCCAAAGTGGGCTGGAGACCGCGGCTTTCCAGGAGTCCTCCAAGCTGCCAGTGCAAGATGGGACTGCTGAGGCCGCAGCCTAATGGACTGAGCAGGTTTTTTGATGCCCCAGCCTGCAAACAGCCATTGCGGGACTTCCTGACTCACATCCTGTAAACTAATCTACAGAATCCCTGTGTAATATATTCGTTCTGTGGGTTCTTTTCCTGAGAGAACCCTGACTCATACAATAGGAGAATGGAGTTCTGGCACTAAGAGTCATGTGGAAGCTGCTGGGGTGGGAAGAAGGCTGTGGCTCTCAGGAAGCGTCTGCCGTTACCACTCGTCCCCTTTTCCACACAGTCACCGGGAACGGAAGGACAAGGAAAGCTCATCAGAACAGCCGCACAGCTGCGTGGAGACAGTCATGCCTCTGGCCTGTGCTTGCTGCTTCTATGCTAGAGTGCATCCAAGTGAAGGGCTCTCCACCCGGCTCTAGGAAACATGCTCCCATGGTCTGGAATAAGCCATTTTGGAGGAAGGTTTCCATCTCCTTTCATGGCAAAGGGAAGAGGAGAAGCTATTCACTTATGCTGGAAAAAAGTCCCAATAAATGGGAAATTCACTACATTTGGTATTGCTTCAAAGCCCTTTCAGCTTCCGTTTTAATAAGGTGACATTGAAAATAACCCTAAATTTCTTTTCAAACTCAGAAAATGAAAAATCTCTACAGATAGTTCCTGCCATAAAAATAAGTCCAAATGTTAGGTGAAGGAATTCTAAATTATAATCCAAGTCCTCTTTGGGTTGCCCTGTGACTGTAAGTCCCAAATTGATGTAGTGAGTGTGATTATTTTCTGCTGAATGCAGGAGGGAAGAGCAGAGAAATAGCTCAAGTGCTGAATGTTTCTTTGATTTCTGTGTCATTAAATGGTAAGGTGGCAAATGGAAGATACCGACTCAAATTTCAAGGATGCCACAAAATTGTGCCACATGAAAGGAAAGTTCACCCAGCAGCTGGGGAACTGAATCTAGTTCTTTTCATTAGGTGAAGTTGAAGGAATCAGCAACGTTCAGAGCTCTCCAAGTTACTGAAAACAACAGGTGGGCAAGACATAAGTCCCTCCCCCATTCTGAGGCATGGGGAAATTCAAATGTGAAGGTTGATATTGACTGGGACCTGGAATGCATTGATAAGTGTTTGGAGATTAGTAAAGTACAGCTCTGGTGTGTGTCTGTGAGGATGTTTCCTGAGACAATTAGATCCTAAGGCCTCTGAGCTGATCACTGATAGATTCACAATATGATAGTGCTACTTGGAGGCCACAAAAGGTAAGAGGTGTAGTCAAGTTGGAGGAAGCAGGTCACTGATACTGTATCCCTAGAGGCTATATCTTGCCCTGGCCCTTTCCTGTGTTCCCTTGGGTCCACTTCATGTCCACTATTATGTACCCAGACTCAACCACCATGTTCTACACAAACACATGGACCAAGCAACCATGACCTGAACCTTTTGAAATCATGATCCAAAATATATCTTTCCCATTTTAAGTCACTTCTGTCAAGTACTATGGAGCTGAAAAAGTAACTTATACACCAATGAAAACCAACAGAATCTGTACAAGTTGCAGAGCCCTGTGCCAAACTGAGGGATCACAGACGATAACAAATGCATCCTGTTTAAAAAACAAAAGGCAACAGTGTATCTGTCCTCCTAGAGTTTAGAGCTTATATTTTAGTGCCTAGACACAATCAATAAATGGAAAACAAATAAAATCTGTGGCTAACTGGGTGATAAACACTATGAGGAAGACTGAACGGATTTTAAGGGGACTAAGCCATTAGCAAGCCTGAGGGAGGTGGCTGAGAACAGATGGCACTGCCAGGACTTGGCGTAGCGGATTAGGGCAACACAAAGCTTAGCAGGTTAGTGATTTTGCCAAGAAAGATGATGTTGCAGTTGCCTTCTAGTTGCTGGAACAAACACCTGACCAGAAGCAGCTGATGGGAGGAAAGGGTTTAATTTCAGGCTCACAGATTCCAGGAGAAGCTTCACCATGGCAGAAGCTGCCTCACTTCAACATCCACAGCAGAGAGACGACATCCAGAGCCAGCAAGCAGAGCTGACGCTGCACATACACGTGAGGACTGGGTTCACGGTCCTTCCCCAGGGGCGGCCCTCCTCCAGCAGGTCTCCACCTGCTGAGAACTAAGTAGGAAGCTTAATCTTAATCAAAAACCCCTAAAACCATGGGGACCTCACATTCACGTCACCACATTCATGGGCTGAGGGGAAACTGCATGTAAGACATGATAGCAAGTGATTCATGGCATGAGTGAAGGAGAGGGCACAGGAAATGATGGGACCCTGGGGGATCAGAGATGGCTTGTGGCACTCAGGAACAAGACATTTGGCAAAGAAGCATAAGTGAGCTGTGGTGCTTGGTGATGAACATGATAGGGACCTGGCAAGGCAGGGTGAGGCAGAGGATCCCCAGAGAAGACTGTTCAAATCCCTGTGCACGAAGGACCTCACTGGAGGGGAAATCGACATGTCACTGACTGAGGTAGGAGTGATGCCCTAGGAAAATAAGGGGGATGAGAACTCAGAGGAAATGAGTCCTGGACTGGGCCTGGGGTAATTTGACAGACCTTGGAATCTTTTGCTCTGAAAAGGAAAGACAGAAAATCAAATCTAGGAGTACGTGTGTCTTCCCTGGGGTCCTGTGATGAGGTCAGGTCAGTGCACAGGATCATATAGTGAGCCCAAGTCTCTGGTGAATGGGTACTCTGTGGGTCAGATCTGGACTAGCAGCAGGGCCACTGTGTGTTGGAGCATGCCATGTGTTGACTGACAGGTAGCTTGAGTCTCAGGAGCAAGTTCTGTGTGGAAAGGAGAGGGTAATGTGGGAGGGGGGTCCAGGGTCCAGGCTTCAGGGCACAGTCAGAGCTGACCGACCATCTCTCTGGGCCCTGTTATTTGGCAGGTTGCACCTGTCTTACTGAGCCTGATTATCAAATCAACTGAAGCTCAGAGTGATGAAGTGACAGGCAGGTTCTTGCTGTAGGAGTCCAGACTCTGCCCTGGGCCTTCTCCATTGTACTGGGTTCTTCCCATCAGGCTAGTGGAGATTTGTGGGAGGTGACCTCAGTCCTGGGTATGTAACTGTGTAACAATTCAGAGCTGAGGGTCTGCAAGCCCACATGGACAAGGAACACCAGCTCTCTTGGGTCACATTTGAGCCATGCAACTCACCCACTAGATAGGGCTCAGATGAGAGGACTCCAGCTGTCCATGCCCTTGGGTCACTGCTCCTACTTGGTCCCATTTCTCCAACTTGTGCCCCCTGTGCTCTCTGAGCTGCCTCAGAGGCGAATGGGGGACAGAACTGTGAGACAAGCCCAGAGCATCTTCATGCTGATCTCGTCCCTGCTTCTGGCCCCACCGGAAATGGAATGCCAGGGCTGGAGTTGCACTTCCCCCCTTTCCCACAGAGCCTCCAAGATATCCTGGCCTCCGGCACAGACAAATTTGATTTCTAAACCTGGAAATAGGGAAATATGATGCATATGTTCTCAAACTTAACTGGGAAGAATTTGATAATGTGATGTTAGGATCGTAAGACAAGGACGTAGAGATGGAACTGTGGCAACAAGCTGCCATCCTGTGTAGCGACTTCTATGTTCAACTTGACTGGATTAGGAATTAGGTAAGAGGTACACTTCCTGGGGACATTCATGGGGACAGTTCCAGGAGAGGCCCCAAGAGTGGACGGCCCTTCTGGAGGTGGACTTTGTATAATGAAGCTCCAAGAAGAGAGCCTGGTGCCTTGTGTCTGACTGCCTGTGTCACTCGCTGGTGCATCAATCGGCCTTGTTGCTGTCACTATTATGCACACTGGGATCCAGACGCTTCAGCCTTCCAATGGAAATGGCATGCCAGGAACCCCCAGGCTTTCCAGGATCCCCTAGGCCCTGAGTGCCAGACTGCGACTGCTGAGGCACCTAGCAGCTACCAGCTTCTGACCTATCCTGCAGACAGCCACTGTTGTATTTCCCATTCATATCCTGTAATGATCCCGCAGTAGCCAGCAGCACCCCCTCTGGCTGCATTCTAAACCCAAATCCGTGACTCCCTCCTCAAAGGCAGCTCTCAGGATGGGAAGGAGACATTCCTGAATGGAGAGTATTCTCCTGGGACGTGAGCTTCCTATCTGTTCATGAGGCTATCATTTCTGAAGAAAGTAAGTCTCTGTGAGGCTGCCTTAGATCTCCCACTGTGACACACTTGTTACCAGGAGGTCTTTCAATGTCCTTAGTCGAGTGAATTTCCAGAATTCGTGTAAACAAGCCTCTCTGTCTGCTTCCTGAATCCTGAGCAATGGGGATACCCCAGTGGGCCATATTGACCTTGTATACTTTTCATGAAGTATTTGCAGACTGTGGGGTTAAGGGTAAAAACACAGATGTTAAGACTGACTTTAAATCTTTGCTCTCTTTTGTCTAGCTGTGTGACCTTCCACAATTTTTTCACCTCTCTGTGTCTCACTGTGTCCCCAATGTAAATGGGGTCATGACAATGGAAGCATGGCCCTAATGGCCTGCTGTGAGGTCCAAGGAGTCACTGTGTCCAGGAGCTGGGACGGCTGAGCCCTGGCGCCTTTTTATTATTGTTCTCCACCTATTGTGGCTCAGTTCTGATCAGTTCGGTCCTCTGCAGCATTTCTCAGGCATTTGGAAATGATGGTGAACAGGGCCCATAGCTCTTCTCTTGGGAAGTGGATCTAATAGCAGCCAGGAGCCCCAGCTCTGGTGTGGTATAGGTACTGACCACTAAAGCTACCAAAACCCCAAAAAGGCATGGAGGTAAAGAGCCAGAGGACCTGTGGTGGGTTTCAGGCTGACAGCACAGAAATGACAATGTGTGGTGGGTCAGAAAGGAGGAAGAGAAGCAGGTGTGAGCTGAGAAAAGTGAGGGAGAGAGGGAAGGAGAAAGGGAGATGTGTTTATATGAAGGAGAAGCAGAGGAGATTGAGAAAAAAAAGATACAGAGAAAAAGAGGGATGCAGGGAGATATGCACCTTGCTTAAACCAAGAGGTCAGAATGCGAAGGGAGAGAGAAAACTGGTCTGTGGCCTTCTTTATTCATGCCCTTGGTGTGTTGTGGACTTACCCAGTGGGAGAGGAGCTTGTGGGGGTGTGGGCCAGTGCTGAGGAAGGAATCAGGCTGTCTAGACACCCCATTGAGTAAAACAGTCCTTTGAAGACCTCAGTTTTGGCCAGTTGGGAGAAGGAAGGAATTCTAAAACTCTAACCGTAATGTCTGTCATTAATCCACATAGCATATGTCCACTGACCATTCAGCTTCCCTTGGTCCCTGGCCCTCCACTGTCTCTAAGCTGAGGCAGAAAGGAGGGCTTGGATGAGAAAGGGTCAAAGAAGGCAAGTCTGGAAACTCTGTAATTTACCAGGCTGGCTCCACCCAGAGGAGAGGCAGTCCCCCCTACCAATGGGTGGCTCTGCCCCCAGTTCTTTCATGAGCCTCCTAGAGAGTAGTTGCTAAGGCAGAAGCCAAGCTAGCTCTCTGTAGGGTTCCACCCTCCCTTCCCAACAGGCACCTTGGAGAAGGACTCCAGCATTTATCACCTTGTGTGGCTCTATGACACAGCAGGCAGGCCTCCACCTGGCTCCCCTATGAGACCAGGAGCTTTGGAGGGTTCCCTATATCACCCCAAAGACCCTAGATCTTCCCCCTTCCTGTCTGTACTATGCTTCTCTGTAAGATATCAGGGAGATTTCGCGGAGAGATCAGCTCCTTCCGGCAAGGACAACTGGCATTTGGCTCTTTAAGGTTTATTGGCAATAAAATCTCTCACACACAGAAGTGCTTATGATAGGCCTCCTGGAGAGGGGTGGGCCCAGGGAAAATGTCCCTCAGACAGAGGACTGCTGCCTCAGCCCCACTTCACTCCATGGGGTACTTTCTGCATCAGGGGTGCAGCCTATCAGCCTGCCCAGATTCAGCTATTGCCCCATCAGGAGTGGGGGGTAACTGGAGATCTTAGGACAAGCCAATAAGTAGGAGTGCCTGGATAAACACCACTGCCAATGGCAGCCAAGGGCAACTGATGCTCAGGTAATGAAGACCAAGCACAATATTTCCCCCAGTGGTGTGGGCAGCTGATATGGACGTGAGCAATGATGTGGGCAGGGCTTATACTGATATCGGGCTGCAGCTCATAGACAAAGTTATCCCAGAGGAAGGCTCAACTCCACAAAGCTATGTTGCACATTCTTAAAATAGTTTTTAAGTGTTTACTTATTTGAGGGGGTGGGGGAGAAGGAGAGAGAAAAAGAGGCATATACATACATACACATATATATGTGTATATATATGTGTGTGCATGTATGTATATATATACATATATATGGAGAGAGAGAGAGAATGGGCATGACAGGGCCTTCAGACATTGCAAATAAACTCCAGACGCGTGTGCCACCTTGTGCATCTGGCGTATGTGGGTTCTGGAGAATCAAAACTGTGTCTTTTGGCTTTGCAGACAAGAACCTTAATCACTAAGCAATCCCTGTTTGTACATTCTTACCCATGCAGTGGATGCTGAGAAAGAACGCCTGGCAAAGGGTTTCTGCTGCCCCTGCAGGCTGGTAGGTCCACCAGACTCTGAGCTAGGTGCATCCTTCCCCTCCATCCCTGGGAGCAAGAGATGAGAACTTAGAACCATCTTGACTGCACCCCACATGGAACACCCCTGTAATTCAGATGTGGGGTTTGCCCTGGAGCCACTGACCCAGGCAAAGTGCTCAGTAGGTGAGGCTGGTATAGGAGGCTGCAGACACACTGGGGGAAATGCTGCCTAGGAGGAGAAGGGGTGGGGTCAGGCTCTGCCTTGGTTTCTCTGTGAAGTCTAAGTGCTGACCCCTGGAAGAAACAAAGCCAATGACAGAAGGGACTAAGGATCCTCAGTGACCCAGACAGGCCTGGGCTAAGGTCTCTGTTGGAGTTGGCCAGAAGGTCTGACAGCTCCATAAGGTATGGCTACAGTACTTGGGACTGAGGGCTGCCTGTGTCCTAGAGAATGGCAGTGGGCAGCTACGAGATCACCAAGCCCAAACGCACCCTTATTTGCAGGCTGTGAAGATAGCTGCTAATAACATCCCAAGGGAGAAGATGGCTCGTGGAAATGCAGGGCAGTGTGGGGTTTGCTTAGCACTAGTGGCAGAGCCGAAAATTCCTGACTCCCCAACAAGACACCGGAGCACAGCTGCTGAAGCAAGCCTTGTGCACCAGAGTCAAGAGCAGTGGGGCCTCCTCCATCAGGCTCCCTGTAGACGCTTGCTCACTTTCCCAGAAAGATGTCCAGCTGGGGAGAGCAGTGTGCTGCCGCGCAGGTGAGTGTATAGGAGAGGCACACTGGTAAACCACTGCTTTAGTTGCTTTTACCATGGATGTGACAAAATCTTTGGAAAAAACAACTTAGGGAAGGCAAGGTTCATTCTGGCTTTGAGTTCAAGGGGACACAGACCACCCGGGCAGAGGAAGGTGTGGCCGCGGGAGCGTGAGGCAGCTGGTAGCATTGCAGTGAGGAAGATGACGACACTCAGCTCACTTCTTTTTTATTCGGTCTGAGTCCCCAGCCCATGGGATGCTGCTGCCCACATTCAGAGTGGGACTCTGTAAACACCCTCACAGTGATGCCCAGAGGTTGGTTTTCTAGGTTATCCTAACTCCAGTCAAGTTCATAAGAATAATGGCAGACACAGGTGACTATATAGGAGACACCCACAGATGACAAATGAAGCCCTCAGCCCAGAGTAAACCCATGGGCGGCTCACACAGGCAGCGCACATGTGATGTATGCGGGACAGGTTAGTGGAACTAACTGTCTTGCTTTGACTGGCTTTCATGTACACTCAGCACTTCCAGGGCCTGGCAAGGGAGGCTGGAGGCAGAAGAGCTCTTTCCAAAGAGCTGACTTTTAGATAGTGATGTGCATCCCAAATTTGTCTCCCTCCTAATCCCTGCCCACAAGCTCACACAAACTGGCCAAGCATCTTGGTAAATTCTTTGCATTTCATTCTTAGTTAAGTAAAACCCAGTGCCCACCTCCTCATCCTACAAGAGGCTGTGGACAGCATCCACACAGGGTCTAAAATAGTGCTAGGCAAGGATAAAACTCAGTTCTCTCCATGCAGTGGGCACCAAGGACTGGATTGCAGCTTCTCTGCACTCTATTCTCCACAATGTCTCCACACCGTGGGGTGAGAAAAGCTTTACGTGCCTCTGTGATTGTCAGCAAGCATTTGTTCATTTCCTCACAAGTTCATTGAGCCCAGGGAAGATACCATACTGACAAAATGGCTGTGGCTCCCGCTGGTCTTTCGAGAGTGCAATTGGCTGATGTGTTTGGATGAGGAAAGACCCAAGATACCAAGCCCAGCTTTGTGTCCACTGGCTGCTTTCTGATATAAGCGGGTCCATCTGACAGACTTCCCTTTGTGTGATTGAGCAGCGTCCTGGGAGGAAGGAGTTCTAGGAAACCTCAACTGCAGGTCAGGAAGCACGGGCCAAATCCAGTCACACCAGCCACCTAGTCACTCTGGGTCCCTGGGGGAAGGCCCGACTTATGCCAAATGAGGTGCCTCTCAGGACCCCAGCCCAAAGTGAGCTAGCCTGTGGGCTGAGGACAGAACCTGCATTTCCAGTGAGCACATTGCTGCTGCTGCTCCGCCTGGAGCCAATCTCCTGGATTTCTGCAGGCTGTGGCTGGCAGGAGGCTCTTGATAGACCACTGTGCTCTGTCAGGCCTGGCGGCAGGGGCTCTAGCCCTGAAGGAGGCTGACCTTGTGAAGACCCTGCTTGCTCTCCTGCTGTGACAGTCTCCTGGAGGCCCATGGGTGAGAATGGTCGGAGGCAGCTGTTACAGCGAACTTTGTATGCAGAAACACAGAGCTCAGGCACATTACGGAATGCACCAGTCTGTGTCAGGCTCAGTGTCTGCATGTTCACTGCACTCTGCTGACAGTTTTGCTCTCTCGCTATCTCAGTTCTCAGCCTCAGCTGTCTGACTTCGTGAGATTCTCACATCTGACAGCCACAATGGTCAGAAGCACAAGCCCGTGTTTCCATGGCCTGACACACGGCTAGGAAGTGTCTCATAAGCTTTAAGTCATGACAAAAAGCACTTGAAAAAGAAAAGGTTTTCCCATTATATCACCATCCCCTGCCTGCTTCATATGCAAGTAAGTAAACACATCCATTTTAAAGTTGTCAATGATCAGGTCTGATTCCCACGAACAGTTCCTAGTGGACTCCTCTATGCTCTGTGTAAGATCCAGATGCAGAGGCCCCAGATGCCCTGGCTAGTATCTCCTCCAGCTGCTGGAGGATCTCTTGATGGGGTGCAGCCCACTCCATGGGGTTCTGGAGATGACTCTGTCTTGTCACCTGGCTGAGCAGTCTTGACACTTACACAGGTTCCCAAGCACTGAACTCCCACAGGGCCGGCATGCCTCAGGAACTAGGACCAGAGGACCACAGTCCTGCCTGTAGGAGGAGTCTGTTGGGAGGGATGACAAGATTATTCTCATATTTCCTCCCAGGGACTCCAGACTCAGGCACAGATGGCATTGGCAACAAGCCACAGCGAAGGTGACCTGAGCCACTGCCAGGCTTAGAATGTCATTCTGTGACACAATGGAGAGCGCTCCAGCCACCTGCTGAGGACCAGAGGTGTAGAGGAGAACCAGTTACTGCATGCATCTGAGACACCGTGGTAACCACTCAACATGCACACAGGCCAAAGACCCTTTGGCCAGTCCAAGGGCTCATGAACTTATCCAATACTTAGTACTTACGCCCTTGAGTGTGAGGTTGTCTGTTTCATAGCAGGTCTTGTGTCTATCGATAGAGATTCACCTGCATGAGCTGCAGGCCCGGAGCTCCATGGACTGCTCTTAGTGTTTAAATGTGAAATGTCCTTCCTGAGCTCACGGGTTTGAACACATAGTGCCTAGCTGGTGAGCCGGTGTGGGAATTTGTGGAGACTTTAGGACTTGGGCCTAGCTGGAGGAGGTAGGCCACTGCTGGGTGGGCCTTGAGGGTTGTCGCCCTGTCACATTTCCAGGCTGAGGTCTCTGCTTCCTGACTGCTGCCACATTATGACCAGCCTGAAGCTCCTGTCGCAGACTGAGTGCATGGTGAGCCACATCCTCCGACCCGTGAGCCAAAGTCAACGTTCCTGAAAGTTGTTTCTGTCAAGGAGTTCCACATGGTGACAAGAAAAGTAACCACTATATATGGGTTGGGACAGAGTCATTGAGTCTCCATGAGGTCGCCTGCCCTCCCTGTTACAAACCCCATCTGCACCACACTGGGCTCTGAACACTTCCAGCTCTCCCTGTTAAAGAGCTGCTGTCCCCTTTTACGGCTTGGGCAATAACATCAAGTATTTGGGGTGGGGAGAAAGAGTAATCAGTGGAATCAATCTGTCTTCTCTTGAGACACAAGCATGGTTTCCTCCTGGGACAAGCCTGGCTCTCAGGGAACGAACAGACCATCATCCTGAGCAGGGGAAAGGCTGAGCCCGATTTTTCTTTCTGAAAGGGACATCTCATCTCACAGTAAGAGCAGCTCCGTGGCATGATATGGCTTTGCAGCATCGAGCCGTAATGATCAATACTAAAGAGACTAGTGATTCATGCACACTGTGATGAGCCAGTGAGGGAAAGGATTGGTGGGATTGAATTAAACAGAAAACCGAAACAAACAAGACGCCAACTTCCCATTATCCCAGCTGTAGAGGAATTCATTTCTGTAAACATTTTTTTAAAAGATTCCATCCAGTTATGTCAGGATCTCTATTACTCTTGGAAATGAGACAGCTGGTAATTTAAAAGCTTTTTTTTGTTTGGTAAATAAATAAATAAAAGAAAGGAAAAACAACACTATTCTGGGCCAGAGGAAAGCATGAAGCCCACCAGCAGGAACAAAATGGCATGCACCACTGACCTTCAAAAGATGTTGTCTCCTGGAGCATCCTTGGCTGCTGTGTCTGACGTGTGTCTGCCTTTCATGTCATCCATTAACTATCGAACATGCTTCTCAGAATAAAAAGGATCACATAAATCTGACTTTTCCATAATTCAAAGAAAGGAGGGGAAGAAATATCAAGTGTGGTTTTTCCCAGCTAATGCATACCATAAAGCCAAATTCCAGTGATCACGGGGACACAGGCCTATAAAGTTGGGGGTGGAGCTTCAGGGTCTAGGTTCTCATGCACAGTGTGCACCGCGCCCCTCCCAACAGCACCCAACACCCGCAGGAAAGAGGGCTGGTGTGGCCATGGTAGCCTGGAGGGGCCACATGGGGGCAGGAGGAACCTCACAGCTGTGTGTCTGAGTGTCTTCCCCTGCTGACCTCACAGTGGCTTTGCCCGTGAGTCACAATGGTGCACCACCTGCCAGCCTGGCCCTGTGTGAATGTGACAAGTAGGCAGTCGTGACATTCACCCAGGCACTGTACTCAGAGCAGTGTGTTCTTGTCTTTGTTTAAGACTTCTCAGTCTGAAATAAGGTGGTCTCCACAGTTGGCTTCAATTTCTCACACAAGAATGCAGACTAGATTCCCAAGCTGAGGACCCAGTCACCTCACTCATGTCCTCCATAGGCCTATGAGCACTAAGGCAAGAGGACTGGGGCAGCACGGGTGAATTCATTCAGTCATTTGTTCATCCACCCATTCATCCCTTCATCTATCCATTCATCCACCAACACAGGAAGCACTTGCTGATGGTTTACTAGCCAGGACAAAACAATAGTCCAGGTAATGAAAATGTACAATGGGCTGAAGGAATGTAGCAAGCTGTGGGATTGGTAGTGCCACAGAGGTAATAAAACACTCTCATACGAAAACATGTTTGATTTAGGTTTTGCATGATAAGGAGGCAAAAAAAAAAAAGTGTGATGACCTCAGCAGAGTTTACACCTGGAAGAAACATTGTGTTACAGAGTGATGAACAAGGGACATCACCAAGGGTCACAGTGGGGGACACACATCTAGACACCACCGAGGCTGGCCTGGGTTGTAACTTAGTGGTAGAGTGCTTGCTTGCATAGCATGGACAAGACCATGGGCTTGATTTCTGGCACCCTGTCCCCAGTTCCAATGTCCAAACAGGTAGAGAATGGTGTTCCTCACTGCCAAGCATGATAGGGGGATTCTGAGGATGATAACCCTCCATGATGCAGGTAAGAAGTGCTGACCTCGCTCATGTGCTGCAGTTGGCAGACGCTGTGGGAGCTGAAAGGCGCCACTGGGCCTCACAGCATCTGCATGCAGGTGCTATCCAGCACTGTGCATGATGGCAAGGCTGGGAGGCCTGAATGCTCACCTCAGGAGATGGAAAACTCATACATGAATTATCATGTGGTGAGAAATCCCGTTTGTAAGAAATGCTTAATGACATGGAAAATTATGATGTATAAATAAATATTTATGTTACAAAATACATAATACCATCTTATCTACACAAGAGTGGTATTGCAGTCAGGTTTGCATTGCTGGCAGAAACCGCACGACCAAGAGCAGCTTGTGGGGAACAAAAAAAGCTTTATTTTTGCTTACAGAATTGAGGGGAAGCTTCATGAATCAGGGGGAAATGATGGCATGAGCAGAGAGTGGACATCAACCTCCTGGCCAACATCAGGTGGACAACAGCAGCAGAAGAGTGTGCCAAACACTGGCAAGGAGAAGCTGGTTATAACACCCACAAGCCTGCCCAAACAGTACACCGCCTCCGGGAGGCTTTAATTCCCAAACTGACATCAGCTCAGGACCTAGCATTCAGAACACTTAAGTTTATGGGGGACACTTGAATCAAACCACCACAAGTGGCATAATATATCTCATGTTTTTGGATAAAATAACAATATGGGCCTTAATGGGGGGGGGGATATCATCACCTGCAGTGCCATTGGGCAGTAGTGGCCCCTGGAATGAGTACCTGACCTCTCTGTCACTGCCCACATGCCTGCTCCCTACAGCTCACAGTGTGACTTCATCTGGCCACATCAAGACATTGACCAGCTGTTAACCAGCCAGTAGTTGTGCCTCTCCTCTCTCTTTTTCTCACATAAAAATCTGTTAGCTGACTCCCTTGTAGATCAGCCTCACACCTCCACACCCCATGACCACTATGCAACTTTTATGTACCTATAGCCAAATAAACCTCCACTCTTTATAAAGTATCTGCTCTTGGGTGTTTTGCTGAATAACATAACATGGATTAACATGCTGGGTTCCACAAATGCACTGACACCCTGTACTTATCCCAGCTTGTATTACTGCGCTTGGGCTGCCATGATCAAATGCTTCATCGGGCAGCTTTACCAACAGACATGTATCCTCTCAATGTTTTGGAAGCTGCAGTCCAAGATTGGGGTGTTGGCATCTAGCTGCATCCTGATATCTTCCTAAAAGCCATCAGTTGAACTGGACCATCCCCTCCCTTTGCTCCATTACAACCTCAATTGCCACTTAAGGTCTCAGTGTTACATGCAGTTGTATCATGGTCTAAAGCTCTGAGTTATAAAACCAAGGGAGCACAGGTCTATTGCCAAGGTCAGGAGTTTTGCTCATAAGAATCGAGTCGAGAGAACTGGATGCTGGACATACAATGAGCATTCTTCCACCACAGCCTTGGAATAATGGGGAAAAAATCCTCCTATGAAACTAGATAGGATAACAGGAAAGGGGAACAAGAGCTATTGAGAAAGAGCGGGGTGGGGAACAGGACTCATAACATGAAAGCAGAAGGGAAGCTATGGTGGGAAGAGAGCATGGGAAAATGGGGAAGAGATGGAGGAAGAGAAATAGAAACCTGAAAAAATGCCATAACAAAACCTCATTCTTTGTATGTTAATCAAGTTTTTAGTAAATAAAGAAAAAAATGCCCTCCAAATGATTATAGCAATCATCTCTCCTCATTGCAGAATTATGAAAGAGTTTCACTTTCTCCTTCATAAAGTTAGAACTTTGCAGAGCAGAGAGGAGGAAGCTAGATACAGAGCAGCAGGAGTGGTCATCAGCCCCATGTGTATTTGCCTGGATATTAAACAGGCCAACCATAGACCTCTATGACAATTGCATGGGAACATCTGCCATGTGGCTATAGCTCACTGAGGCACAGCTGAAGAGATCTGGGATCCCACCAGCCAGACATAGAGGGCAAAGGCCTTCATTTACCTCCAAGACATTCTCCAGAGACCTTAGAAAATACAACTTAGAAAAGAAATGCGCTATAGCATTTATAAAGTGTACCAGGATAACATAGATGACAATCCCATGCAGTGAAAAGTGAAAATTGAAATAGATTGTTGTAAATTTCCATCATAAAGGTGCAGCAGCTGAAGGTCAGTTGTGGTATTTTAATTATGTATGTTTCCTATAAAGAATAACATATTATTATCAAGAGGTGATGGTTCCCAGAATACAAGTGCAGCTTGCATTAAAAACCAATCAATTTACTTTACCATATTCAAACAAGAGGGTTAAAAGCATGCTCCAATGTCTGTGGCAAGTACCTTTAAGAGGACACAACATATGTCCCAGCAAAGGTGCCAGCCACCATGGGGTTCCTTGTTTATGCTCTGTGCCCCAAAGATGGTTTCACCTTGGAGTCTCTTTCTTATGGATGGACTTGTAAATTCTCTGAGGCTGTTATTCTCTTTTGAAACTGTTTTTGACTCTTCCAGTTACATGTAGTTTTGCATGCGCATGCTCTCTGATTATGAGACATATGATACAACTAAGTGAGAAAATGTGTGATTTTTCACAGGGATTATAGCCAGGGACTCTGGAAGTCCAGCATGCCTGAGAGCAGAGAGAACATAAAATATTGTCAAAATTAATCTTCAGGATTCTGAAAATTAGCTGTAAGTTTGCCACAATCTTAGGAGTTTTTGATCGATGGAAATGGCTGAACCTTGAAATCATACCCAAAATATATGAAAAACTCATATAACTTGATGAGAAGGTAAGCAATCCAATAAAAATGGTAAAAAATATTTGGATAGGCACTTCAATAAAGTATTCTGTGACACACTTGAACTATGCACTTGAAACGAGTGCATTTTATCATATGCACATGAAATCTCAGGAGAAGTTACTTCAAATATTAATAGCACAAGCACAGCAGACTGTTTGAAGCAATACATGAGAAGGGAATACATATACGTGTGATGGCTGCTGGCCATCTTCAGTGGTCATTGGAAGGCAAACAAGAGCTCTAGTGGGATGGGCCATGCAACATTTGATTATACAAACAACAGATTCCATGAGTGTGAGAAGCCACAGGAACTCTTGCCTTTCTGGAGAGCTGAAATGTGCTTCAATCACTTTGAAAAACTAGTGTGACAACATATTACGGAGTCAAAAGTACATTTTTTCCACATGATACAGAAATTCCATTCATATAAGTACTAAAAAGAAAGCAAAACATATGACTTATACACAAACAGTTGTAACAGCTTTGTTTACAAAGGCTTCCAACTTGAATCAGCTACAGATTCCTTCAGCAGACGGTGGGGGCTCACCTCTGGGCATGTCTAGGTCAATGAGGTGGAATGCTACTTGGTAACACAAAGAATGGCACTGCTCACCCTCCCAAAAACATGTGCAAATCTCAGGGCATTATGATGAGAAAAAGAACCAACATAAGCATGCACATATTGCAAAACTGTTTGTATATGAAATTCTAAAACATGCAGAATGAACAAGGCAGCAGTTGCCTGGGCCTGGGGTGGGCTGTGGCGTGACAATGGAAGAGCGCTTTTGATGAGAAGTGGGGATTTCTGAGCTCTGACTGCTGGTCTTGGCACTTGTCACAGCATTTCACATGGATAAAGGATGCATCTTCTGTACAGAATGGACATCACAGAAAAGCTTACTAAGAAGTTCAAGGAAGACTAAACCTATAAAAGGTAAAACCAAAGTCATGTTCCACTCCAAGAACCTTTCTTAACTAATACTTTAATGGGGGAAATACAGAGCACTTCCCAAAACACCAGGGTTCATGGCACACTAGGGAGACAGTGGGTGTCATGTAGCTGCCTGGATCCTGAGTGGTGTCTTGTACGACAGTCCCTTAGTCACCTCTTAAAGCAGCTGTCAACAGGCAAAGAAGTGAGAAGCCACTCAGTGGAAGGTTCCTTTTAGAAAGGTGCAACTGGAAAAGCACCGATCCTGAGGCAGCCAACCTCAACCTGCAAAAGTGAGGCCAGCGAACAGCCAGAGGCATTGCTGCGGAACGAGAGTGTCTGCCTCCCACAAGGACATGCTTGTGGGTCAGGGAACTGAGAAAACCCAGCTGCTGTGCTCCTGAGAGTAGGAGGCAAAGGACTCCCAAGAGCCCTGACCCTGACCCTGCGTCATTGTGATGACTATTTTTTAAAATTATTCATTTGTTTATTTGAGAGACAGAGAGAACGAGCAAGCCAGGGCCTCTGACCACTGCAAACACACCCCAGACACATGTGCCACCTTGCGTATCTGACCTACGAAGGTACTGAGGAATGAAACCTGGATCCTTAGGTTTTGCAGGCAAACGCCTTAACTACTAAACCATCTCTCCAGCCTATGATGGCTAATCTTCATTGCCATTTGAGGGGATTTGGAATCAACTAAGAGGTATGGAGGAAGACCCTCCCTCAGAGGGTTGGCACCTTCCAGTGCAGCCTGGATGTAAACAGGCCCAAGAAAAAGCAGTGTCCCTTGCTGGCAAGTGCACCTATCCTAAACATTGACGGGAGAGCAGCAGCAGGAACCCGCTAAGCTTGCAGCACCAGATTGAGACTGCTGAGGCATCCCGCTTTGTGGGTTGAGAAGCTCCTGGGCTCTTAGCATTTTCAGCCTGTGGACAACCATTATTGGACTGCCCAGCCTATATCCTGTTGGTTATAAGACATTTGACGATTTCCTTTTATTATATACATGATGTAACACACACACATGCGCTTGCACACTCACAGTGCTTCTGTTGGGAAGTCCACTCTATTTCCCAGGGGAGAAAATAATGATGTTACAGGTGGCAGTTGCCTTCCAAAGTGTTGTTCAGAAAATCATAATCTAGAATTGTACCCTGGAACTTGGATCCACATTGTCCAGAAAGCTGAACACTTCTCAGACACCTCAGTTCACTGATGATGAAGGAGATGGAGATGACAGAGCAGAGGAGTAAAGAAAGTGCAAGGTGGGCAAACGGGACCACATAAAGATCAAACACTGCACCTAGAATACCCAACAGAGTATGCAAGCAAGCTTCTGAGTGGGAAAAACATCTTCAAATCCCAAAGCAAATTCTAGAATACATAAAGAACTTCTACTCACCAGAGACAAAACCAGGAACTATATAAAGACACATAAAGTGTTAGTGACCAATACACGCATGGAGAGATGTTCAATATTGCACATATTACATGTATCCATCACTTTCTCATTGCTGTGAACAAAAACCCGACCAGAAGCCCCTTATGGGGCAAACAGTTTACTTGGGCTTACCGTTCCAGAGGTCGCAGTTCATCATGGTGGCAAAAGCATGGCAGGAGTGAGCAGCTGCCACCACGGCAGTAGGAAGGAGGCAGAGAGAAGAGAGCCTGCACCCTGGCTAGAACACCCAAGGCCTGACCCCCAGTGACACACATCCTCCATCAAGGCCATGCCCTAAAAGATCCCCAACCTTCCTGAACAGCACCATCAGCTGGAGATTAGGTATTTAAAAACATGAACTTATGGGGGCATTTTACATTCAAACCACCATGTTAGGAAATGGAACCAAAGCTTCATATCCTTGGGATGCCTGTTCCAGGACAGAAGAGAAGATAGCAAATGGCGGCAAGAAGATGCAGAAATTGGACTGCTGTTCTTGTGGTGGATGAAGGATGGCACGGCTGCCCCCAGTCAACAGTGTGATAACTCCTAAACATTTAGAAGAGAAATGATCATTTGATGGAGACGTTCTACCCTTCCCCCACTTAACTTAGCTTAAAAAAGTGAATGGAGGCAGTGGACCTGCCGTTCTCCCTGTGAAAAGATAGAAGAAAGAAAGAAAGTGAGCAAAAAGCAGAATCATAGCTTGTAGCACCGGGGCAGGGGGATGTAGCCATTCTCTGTAAGGCATTTTGCCGAGGTGGAATTGGCCAGTGTCGCACAAAAGTGGCTCTGAGAACGTTGTGGGAAACAGGTACACGCAGTCGTTTTCAGTGTTGCTGGCATCCTGCCACCCACCCCCGAACACTATGCTAAATAACTGCTCGTGGTCCACGGACCAACTGTCCTTTAACGCTGAGGCTTTGCACAGCAGTCCTTCCCGGCAGTTTGTGGTAACTGATGAAACAGCTCGTGGGCTGATGGTAATCAGTACCTCAGAAGTCTGTCCTTGGCACAGAGGGGGACTCTCTCCTCACTGCGAGTGAGGGCAGGCTTCACTCAGCGCTGCTGGTGTGGCAGAGTGAGCTGGCCCGGTGGACTTTGAATCGCCACCGAACACCAAGAGCAGCTGGGGGACAGCATTGGCTTAGCAGTGTCGCTGTGTATGCCTTGTATTATGGATAAACTAATGGTGATATATTCAGTGTGTGTGTGTGTGTGTGTGTGTGTGTGTTTGAGACAGAGTCTTGCTATAGCCCAGAATGATCTGGAACTTAGTCTGTAGCCTCAGACTGGCCTCAAGCTCAGACTGACCGTCCTGCCTCAGCCTGTGTATTAAAGGAATGCACCACCATGCCAATATATTTGTTAGGAAGGTTTTTGCATGAAGACTGCTCAACTGCAAGGGGACAGTGACATTTGGCACCTTCGTCTTTGAAAGACTCATTTATAGGCACTTGCATTTTCTCCTGCTTCACTTTATATGGGTGCGAGGGGTGCACGTGTGGTCATTTAGCATGTGGCTTGCTGTTGGTCATGCACCCCTGGGTCATGTTGCTTCACATATTTGTCCGTTAATCTCTCTTTAACGGGACGACAGTATTATAACACTATGTGCAGTGAGGGGGCTGGAATAACTATCTTGCAGTCTGGGAGGCTGGCACGGCTACATGTGCCCATGCTCTAGTGCTGCCTGGGAAGCTCGGGTGCTTAGGGATTAACTTCAGGGCTGGGTCTTGGAAACAGTGGAGGGATGACATGGTGGAGAATGTGTGGCAGTTGTAGTGCACCGCAGGAAAAGAGTGGGGGAGGGCCGAAACTACCCAGTATCCTCCTGTCTGGGGAGAGGCAGAAGCACAGGTGGCTGGATGGGAACATTGTCCTCTGGGATGTCTTTCATGTCCCCGGGCTGGAAGGAGACCATGTTTATTATTCAGACCCTCCCTAAGCTGGGCAGGTCTGTCCTCTCGTGAACTAGGCTCTGTCCCTCTGTGGATGCTTGTCCTCCACCTACCCTCCTGCAAGTTCCCTGATTCATGCCTGTCCAGTGGTTCTTAGGGGAAACCTTCTCCCATGGATGAAGCTATGCTCCTTGGTCCTGTATGGTGAACAAAATACTATAAAATACGGCTGGGGAGATGGTTCAATGGTTAAAAGCATTTGCTCTGCAAGCCTTCCAACTGGAGTTCAGATCCCTAGAACCAGCTTAAAGCTGGAGGCAAAGTGGCACACACGTTTATAATCTCAACATGCCCATGGCAGTGGGAGACAGAATCAGGAGAATCCTGAAGCTAGTGTCCCAGCTAGGCTGGCCTTCCCAGCAGCACACATCAAGAGAGACCCTGTGTCAAACAAGCTAGGAGAGGACCACACCCCAGAGTTGTCCTCTGACCTTCACATGCATGTCATGGTGGCACACACATGCCAGCACACCCACCTACCCCCCTCCCCCACATACAAATAAAATGTCACAAATGCCACAAAATGTGGCAATGGGACTTCTTAACCAGGAGGCATTCATTTCTCACAATTCTGGATGGGCCGGCATCATGGGGTTCTTTGTGGCTCACAGATGGTGCAGATTCTATCCCCACCATGTGGAGCAAGAGCTCTTCTTGCTTCCTCTACTGTAAGAACACTGTCCTAAATGGGGTTCCTTCCTGATGACCACATCCAACTCCACCCTTCTCCGGGGACTCCCTACACCATCATGTGGAATGTTGGGGCTCCCCATTGTGCACTGAGTGACACAGACAACCTCGTGTGTGAGAGGGGCAGGGGTGGAAAAGCTGCCTCCAGGATTCAGAGTGGGCACAGCATCGGTAACAAGCTCACTTTATGCTTTGTGAACACATGTGCATGTGTGTGCTCTTTGTGTGTGTGTGTGTGCACGTGCGCACACACATTCCTGCCTTCTCCACATTTGCACATGTGCTTGCATGTGAAGGCCAGAGAACAACCTCAGACGTCATTCCCCAGGACTGGCATCCACCTTTTAGAGACAGGGTCTCCCACAGGCCTGTTAGTTCATGGATTCAACTACACTGGCTGGCCAGCAAGTGTCCTATTTCTTTTTTGTTTTATTTTATTTTAACGACAGCTTCCATACTTACAGAAAATAAACCTTGATAATTCCATCCCCTCCCCCACTTTCCCCTCCACAAATCCACTCTCCATCATATTCTCTCCCTCTCTCCATTAATCTGTCTTTTATTTTGATGCCATCATCTTTTCTTCCTATTATGAGGGTCTTGTGAAGGTAGTGCTAGGCACTGCAAGGTCATGTATATCAAGGCTAATGTCTGTCTGGACAATTGCACTGTAAATAGTCATACCTTTACTTTGGCTCTTTGGCTCTTATATTCCTTCTACCACATCTTCTGCAATGGACCCTGAGCTGTGAAGGGTGTGATACAGATGTTTCAGTGCTGGACATTCCTCTGTCACTTCTTCTCAGCAGTATCTTGACTTTGGGGTCATCCCAGTGGACACCTCCATCTACAAACAGAAGCTTCTATGACCAAAAGTGAGAGTAGCATTAATATATAGGTATGAACATTAAGTAAAGTGCTTACAAGGCAGTGTGGTGGGCATAATACATGCATTTAGCCAGACATGATCAGACATTAAAGTCGTAAGGCTCATGACCTCCACTCACAGGCTTTTGATTAGGTTTTCAGTATCAGGCATGTATTCCCTCCCATAGAGCAGTCCTTCAGTCCAACTATAGGGCCGTTCATTTCCCCCCTGACAGACATGCCACCATTGCACCTGTTTAGTCAGTTGGCCTGGCTGACCAAACTTGAGGCTTGCAGTGTCCACTGTTTTCACCATGGATGCTTTCTGTCAGCTGGGAGGAGATTTTCAGATGAGCCTCAGGTTGACTTCTCAGTAATCTTGCAGCCCAGGCATGTGGAGTCTTCAGCAATAGGGTCTTCTCATCTACTCCTGATGGGATACCAAGAGCCTTGGCAATAGCCTGTAACGTTTTGGGGGCATCAGGGACCTCCCTGGCCAACAACTCACTGGAAGGTATCCATCTCAGGCACTGAATTTTTTCTAGTAACAGTCTATGGCTTCTGGGTGAGCCATTATACAAAAAGTAGGTCATCACATGGCTTATTCACAATATCCTGAATTTTGATTAACCCTGCCCGACCCTTCTTTTACTCAATCTCTTCCCTTGACCTCAGTTAGGCCATTCTACCTGCAGTAATCTCATCATCTACTTACATATATACAATACCATCCCCTTAAGATCTCCCCTCTTCTCCCTCCCTTATATCCCTTTTCTAGATTACTGGCCTCTGCTACCAATTTTTACTCCAACTCACACACAAGTCTGAACATTTTTAACTAGGACCCACATGTGAGAGAGAACGTGTGACATTTGGCTTTCTGGGTGTGGGTTACCTCACAGTATAATCCTCTTCAGATCCATCCATTTCCCTGAAAATTGCATAATTTCATTTTTCTTTTCTGTAGAATGGAATTCTATTGTATAAATATATCACATCTTCATTATCCATTCATCAATTGAGGGATATCTAGGCTGGTTCCATTCTCTAGCTACTATAAATAGAGGAGCAATAAACATGGTTGTGCAAGTATCTCTAAGATAGTGATAAGACTCCTTGGGATATGTATGTAGTAGTTGTGTAGCTGGGTCTTATGGTATATCAATTTTTAGCTGTCTCGGGACCCTCCGCACTGATTTCCACAATGGCTGCACCAGATTACATTCCCACCAACAATGTAGAAGGGTTCCTCTTTTTCTACATCCTCACCAACATTTATTGTCATTTATTTTCTTGCTGATAGCCATTTTGACAGGAGTGAGATGGAATTTCAAAGTAGTTTTAATTTGCATTTCCCTGATGGCTAAGGATGCAAAACATTTTTTAGATGTTTATATGCCATCTGTATTTCTTCTTTTGAGAACTCTCTATTTAGTTACTTAGCACATTTTTAATTGGGTTATTTGATTTCTTATTATTTAGTTTTCTGAGCTCTTTGCATATTCTCTGTCAGATGTATAGCTGGCAAAGATCTCCCCCCATTCTGTAGGTTACCTCTTTGCTCCATTCACGGTGTCCTTTGCTATACAAAAGCTTTGTAGTTTCGTGGTCCCATTGGTTGATTACTGGTTTTATTTCCTTAGCAACTGGGGTTATATTTAGAAAGGCATTTCCTATGCCATTATGTTAAAGGATTTCCTCTGCTTTTTCCTCTAGCAGTTTCAGAGTTTCAGGTTTGATATTAAGGTCTTTGATCCATTTGGACTTGGACTTGATTCTTGTGCATGGAGAGAGATAAGGATATATTTTAATCTTACATATAGATATCCAGTTTTCCAAGCAAAATTTCTCCAATGCAGGTTTTTGGCATTTTTTTAAATTTTTAAAATTTTTTTATTTTTTTATTTTTTTTCTTTTTTCTTTATTAGTCAGTTCTGTATTCAGCAAATACAGTCAGTTTGGTACCATTATTAGGCTCATCCGTGACCTACCCCCTCCCCTTGGCCCCTCCTTGTTGAGGTATACGGGTCATGCATTATGGAGTTAGCCCACAGTTGTGGGTAAGCTAAGTGTCTCTGCATATCATGACCCAACATGTGACTCTGACATTCTTTCCACCCCCTCTTCCGCAAAATTTCCCTGAGCCATGTTGGGTTCATTTTTGGTCTGCTTCAGTGATGAGGTGTTGGGGGCCTCTGAGGCTCTGGCTCTCTGATTTGGTAGGAGTTGATTTTTCTCTGTGCTGATCTCCTTCCCCCTTGTGCTGGTATCCGGTTCATCAGGAAAACAGCCCCCTTGCTTGTTTCTCCAATTTTTCTTAGTTTCAGCCGGGGCCCTTTTGAGGTATGATGGGGTGGCTCTCTCCTTAGGATCTACATCTATCTGAAAAAGAAAAGCAGATTCTCAAATGGAGAGTAAGTTAGCACCAGGACAAATGAGATAACCCTTACTTTTTTTTTATAGAGAATTTAATAGGTGTAGGCCCTCTTGTAGCCCACAATTGATGGTAGCTTGATATTGGAGAGTGGGCTTATGTTTGGATATGGTTCTGACTTGTTGCCCAGCTCCAGCTATGGGTCCCATACCAGTGAGGGGATCAGTTAGCCAAATTGAGAGCAGTTGGTTCCCCACCATGGCTGTGTGCCACCACTGCACTTGTGTGGGCATCACAACAAGTTATTTGCTGCTAAGTAGATTAGACCATGTGTTGCTTTGACAGATATTGGTCAATTTCCCCCAGTCACCCATGTAGCACCTTCTGGCACTAGACGTGCTGACTGTGTGGCATTTTTGTCTGTGGTGGATTGATTCAGGTGTCCCCCATAAACTTAGGTGTTCTGAATGCTAGGTTCCCAGCTGATGGAGATTTGGGAATTAGTGCCTCGTGGAGGCAGTGTATTGTTGGGGGCAGGGTTATGGGTGCTATAGCCAGATTCCTCTTACCAGTGTTTGACATAATCTACTGTCACTATTGTCCACCTTATGTTGGCCAGGGAGTGATGTCCACCCTCTGCTCATGTCATCATTTTTCCCTACCATCAAAGAGCTTCCCCTGAAGTCTGTAAGCAAAAATAAACCCTTTTTTCCCAAAAGCTGCTCTTGGTCAGGACATTTCTGCCAGCAATGTGAACATGACTGCAACAGTAAAGTTGGTACTGAAGACTGGTGTCAATTGCTGCTAGATTCAAGAGCATCTTGGAAGGATTTGAAACCTTGGCCTAAGATCTTGCAGTGCTGTAAGTAGAGCTTGATGGACTATTCTGGACAGAGTTGAAAGACCTGAATGCAGTAAAAACTATGACTGTGAGGTTTGGCTTGTGAGGGTGAGAAAGAGCTTTGCCTGGATTGTGCTAGAAGTAGTTTGTGTGAGAGGTTTGCAACTGTGCCCATGTCCTGAGAATTTGTGCAGGGTTGTATTGTGTAGAAATGGACTGATGTGAGCAGAGGGATATGGCACAGAAAAAATGAAAGCTTTGAGCTAAAACGTCTGCCCATTCATCTGCAATTATATGAGAGATTGCAACCTTTGAGATTGGGCCAGCTGACCTGCACTGGGGCAACAGGAAGAATGTAGACTCTTTTGAAGAGGCCTAAATGCTCAAAGAGTGTCCTGTTCTTCAAAGTCTGCTTTATTCCCCCTGGATTAACAAATTGACACCCTACCTGGTATTATGGAGTATCAGAAATTCAGGAAAGAGAGAGTCATTGAATTTACAACGCTGCCTTGTGTTTTGGAAACGGCCATGGACAGTGTAAAGCAGGTTTGCTGGATGCCTGCTTGAAGACCCAACAGAGCCATGAGGATGGAGCGTGGGTTGTAGTGGAGACCCAGTGGAGATGCCAGGACCACGGGATGGCTCCTGAGGAGAGTTGCTGGCCCTGGATGAAGTTTTCCAGAACTATGAGTAAGCCTTGCTGGAGGGGCGGAATTGGAACTCAAGAGACTTGTCACTGGTTAGTATTTTGACTTGGAGACTTGTCATTGACTAGAATTGTTGGACTTGGAGCTACAAAGTTTGATGTTTGCCCTGGTTGTTTTAAATCTTGTATTGCTTTAAAATCTCTTTGCTATGACCAATGTCATCTTTTACAGTGTGAATATTTATTCTGTGCCATTATGGGTTTGGGGGTGAGTTTTTGGTATTATGGCTCAGTTAAAAGACCTTGGATTATGGCGATGCTCGAACATCATTAGGACTGAAAAAAATTATGTAGACTTTTGGGATGAATACATTGTATTTTATATCATGTGTGGTTATCATTTTATGGTTACCAGGGGCAGAATGTGGTGGTTTGATTCAGTTGTTCCCCATAAACTTAGGTGTTCTGAATGCTAGGTTCCCAGCTTAATGAGATGTTATTTTATGAAATGTTCAGTCAAGTCTCATGTTGTGGGGTTGTTGGTGTGTTTACTTGTTGATTTGTAAGTGTTCTTTATATGTGCTGGGCATTCTAGAGATTATGCCCATTTGTGAGATGCATTATGAGTTTTTCTCAGTCTTCAAATTTACAATGATCATCCAGAAAAGCAAAATTCTAAATATAGTATTAATGGAAACTAACTTATAATTGTTCTTTTTAAAATACAATTCTTTCAATGTCCTATAATTTTTTTTATCTACTCAAAGGCTTAATAATTTTTATCACACATTTTGGATGCAGGATGTGTACAAAGTTTGTTCTGTTTTCATGATATTTCATACTTTAACCTAATACTTTTTTTTTTAAAGCAGAATCCCATTCTTTAGTCCAGGCTGACCTCCAGTTCACAGGAGCCCTACCTCAGTGTCCCAGTGCTGGGCTCTCAGGCATAAACTACCACTCAATATTCAATGACTCCAGTTCCATTTGTTGTAAAGCCTCTTCAACAGATGAGACTTTCATGACTGTTATTACCCTTTGCACTTGCATGAAGCATGTGAGGGTGAGCTTATCAAAATCTATTTAAAAATCTCATGATTCTTTGGCTGCATTAAAATTTGACATACATGTCAGGCTGGAGAGATGGCTTAGCAGTTAAGGTGCTTGTCTGTGAAGCCTAAGGTAGAACTCAGGTTCGATTCTCCAGATCCCACATAAGCCAGATTCACATGGTGGCACATGCATCTGGAGTTTGTTTGCAGTGGCTGGAGGCCCTGGTATGCCCATTCTCTCTCTCTCTCCCTCTCTCTGTCTCTAATAAGTTAATAAATAAAAATAAAATCTATAAAAGTTTGACATGCATTTTGGAGTAATTGGCAAATTTAAAATATCATGTTTCTATCACCATATGTAGTCTATTCCTCCATTTCTAAGAATTTTTAAATGTCTTAATAAAGTTAGGCAATTTTATCCATGAGGAAATTACACACTTTTTGTTAGTTTACTCTTTGGGACCTCATTTTTTTCATGGGTATTGTAAATATTATATATTTTTAAATTATGATCTCCATTTATTACATGCATTATGGAAATGCAAATAACTTTTGTATATTGATTTTTAAAATCCTGCCAAACCCTATTTTTATTCTTTTAGTATTCACTGTAGAAATTCTAGCATGCATATTTAATTTGACAAAGTTAAATTTTAATAAGAATCTTTACTTTCCCTCCAAATTTACATGCTATTTTTGTCAAGTGCTTTAGGTCTAACTTAATTTTTAACCCCACCAAGTGTTTCTTCATTACTGCTGCCTCACAAGACAAAGCCGGCTTGTACAGTCTCTCTGCTCCCTCATCCTGCCAGCATCTCTTACCTGCCTCCTTTGAGGAGTCTTCTGCCTTCCCCAGGGCTTCAACTTCTGCCTTCCATGGCGTTTGCTGAAATAACTCCCTCAGTCTGCATTGCCTCATTATCTTCTTGTTTGTCCTTTGCCTTGTGTGTTTGTTACTTTTCTTGTTGCTGTGACTGAATATCTCACAAGAAGCAACTTGGGCCAGGTATGGTGGTGCACACCTTAAATCCCAATACTCAGAAGGCAGAGGTAGGAGTATTGCATGAGTTCGAGGTCACCCTGAGACTACATGGAGAATTCCAGGTCAGCTTGGGCTAGAATGAGACTCTACCTTCTAGGTACAAAAAAAAAAAAAAAAACCCACAGTTTATTTCGTTATTTATTATTTGGGTACATGGTTTAAGGGTATGCTGTCCATCAGACTATCATGGAGGGAAATGCGTGTCAGCAGGAAGCTCCGTGGTGGGAGTGTGCCACTTGGACTCCTCCTTCACATCTTGGCCAATCAGGAAACAGAAGGCATATAGGAAGTGAGGTTGGGCTATAACCCCTCAAAGTCTGACTTCCAATGACACACTTCTCCACAACTCTCCATAACTTTCCAAAATGGCACCCCCAGCTGGGGAACAAACAAATTTCAAACACATGAGCCTGTGGTGACATCTCATATTCCAACCACCACACCTTTGTACTCTGCACATGGGGGTATTGTGTCCTATAGGATTAAAAGAAGGTGAAATTCATCCCCCTGCTGCTCATTTCTTCTGCATACCTCCTCATTTCTTTACTCACCTGGCCATTCTGTCAGTGCCTAAGAAAGATGTGTGAAGGTCCCACTGTGGTTAGAAACATGTCTGCATCACACGTTCTGCTGATACTAATGTGGTACATTTGAAGGTTATGCTAGAGGGCGTGCATGCATGCTCAGCAGCTGCACCTTCTAGTTCGTCATGAGGCCAGCCTTTTCATCTCAAACAGCCCTTGCCCTACAGGATGCTGTGTTTGATGTGAACATATCCAAACCAGTGTTCCTCCAGGCAGAATCTCTTGTCCCTTGCGTCTGGGCTCCTGGGTAGTTTTTCATGTATCCACAGAAATGACATGATGCAGAAAAAAAGAAAAAAAAAATCCAGCAGGGAGACACATGGCATCCGTAAATGTTTGGAAACTGTGTGAAGAGAAACGTGTGCAGGGTGGCTGTCTGAGTTTCCAGGTGTCAATGTGCAGGTCTGCAGGTTCTGGACACATTTCTTCCTGCTTAAGGTCTCATACTTTCTCTTCCCGTGATCTTTTTATGTAATTGCTTGCTTTATAGTGACAGGCCTTACACTGTAACCTAGGCTGGTCTGAAGCCTATGGAAATTCTTATGCCTCAGCCCAAGATCTGAAGCTAAAGTTGTGTTCCACCATGCCTGGCTCTCCCACACTTTATCAAAAGTACTCCTTTCCTGGACAACCACATCTCTAAACATGAGGAAAAGATGACAGCCCTTGGAGACCTGTGTGCAGGGAAGCAACAAAGTCTCCTCTTGATCCCTGATGCATGAGCCACTGGTATGCTGTGATACATTTTAACCTGTGTGGCACGTCCTGACCTAGATTCCTTCACTGGTCCCGCCACTGTGAACTCTGGCTGACCCCAGCTCTACAGACTCTTCCTGTGCTTCCCAGTGACAACCAGAGAATTCAGGAAACTGGTAGGATTCGCCAGTGGTCTAGAAACCTGGCACTTGTGATTTCCATGTATTCTAGAAAAAAATATTTACTTTTGTTTCTCTGAATATTGCCTGTCTCTTCTTTCTTTATCCCGTCTCTCTGGAGTTCTCACTAGATGTATATTCACCCTTCCCTCCATATTTCTTCTCCATATTTCTCATTCTCACTTGTGGCAATAAGGGCCCCCTGAGAAGAGGGAAAGATATACTCAGTTGGTAAAATGTGTGCCTAGCATTGATGAAGCTCTGGGTTCAATTCCAGTACCACAAATTGGGTATGGTAGTGCACACCTGTAATCCCAGTACTTGGGAGGTGGAGGAGGGAGGAGGATCAGAAATTTAAGGTCAACCTGGGCTATATAATGAGTTTGAGGCCAGTCTGGGCTACATGAAACCCTATCTCAAAAAAGAAGGAGGAGGAAGAAGAAACGGAAGAAGAAAGAAGGAGGAGAAGGAGAAGAAAACTCTCTAGGGAAAGGAGCTTACTCCAGGTGTTCTTCCAGCCCCATCAGCTCTTTTCTTCCTCTAATCTGCTTTCTAATCTATCCATTGTTTTAAACCTCAAATACTGTTTTTTTCATGTCTGAAAGGATTATCAAATTAATTTACAAATTCATCAAGCAATGTTTTATCATTTTTTATTGTCAGGCAACTTTAGTAGGCTATTCTAAAATATAAAATGCTTAACAGAACACAGTAACCAATTTAAATTTTATTTAAGCATATCCGGCACACAGATTTCATATTCAGTGTCCTATAGTTATAGTGGCAGCCATCTTTGGGGGTCTGATCTTTTTCCTGTAGACCTCAGTCAGGAGGCTTCCACCCTCCTGCCTGCTTTGTTTGGGACATGTCTCTTTGATCTTTCCCCTTGGAAGCTCTTGGGGACTTCATTTCTACTGCCTTCCCCAGGGTGTTTTCACTCACACAGTATGGCTACATCCTACCACTTCAAACTCTATTCACCCCTCATAGTGGCACTCTGACTTTAGCATCCTTGGTGGACAGTCTGGGCTGAACACTTACCAAGAAACTCTCCTTTTGCAATGAACACAGGGTTAGCAGGTAGGTTCCTGATGGTCCTTGGTAGAAGAACATTGTCTCACCCCTTCAGGGTGTCATTTTCTGATGACTTTAATCATTTTTCCCTGTTTTGCATTTTCTTGTTATTTTTAACATCTTAGAGTTTCCTCTACTGTTTGGCTAATTCAGCCTTGTATTTTTTAATATTGCAATCATATCCTTTAAAGATATGTTTCATATTAGGACATTTGTCAAGAGATACAGTTGAAAAGCTTCTCAATTGGTAAGGGTATCTGGGCATACCCAGTCTATCATTCCCCAGGATCCCAGCACGCTTCAGATTCCAGATGCCTCCTTGGCCTTGGTCTGTCCCTCCCTCTAGGAGCATCACATGGTGAGTCTTTGTCCACTGATGGGGCAAGGAAAACAATAGCAGTTCGATGCAAAGAGAGACATAGGGTAGCCAGGTGGGCTCCCAAAGAGGTACAGAAATAAAACTGGGCACAGAAGCTCGAACAAAAAGCCTTTGGAAGTTATGTGAGTAGAAGAAAAAAGCCCACCTCTTCTCCTTTCACCCTAAGAGGGTCAAGGGAGAAGCAGGGAATCTGACAGGTAGGACAGAGGCTATGGGTATCAGGACCAGTTAGACCCTGTGTTGGTGATTGGTCACTTTTCATTGCAATGACAAAATGCCTGGCACAAACAACTTAAAGTGGAAAAAATTATTTTGGCTCACATTTTTAGATGTTTCAGTCCATTATTGTGGGCCTGAAGTGAGGCTGAATGAATATCATGGTGGAAGCGTGGAGAAGAGAAGAGAGAAGAGCTACTTACCTTATAGCAGGGGAGAGAGAGAAAGAGAGAGAGAGAGAGAGAGAGAGAGAGAGAGACCCACTTCCTCTGTACAGATCTACCCCTGTCATAGCCCAGCCAGCTACAAACCAGTCAGTAACCTGTGAATAGATTAACCCATTGTTGAGGTCAGTGCCCCCATGATCCAGTGACCTCTGAAGATCCAACTCCAACACATGAGCCTTTTGAGGGGATATTTTGTGTCAAATCACAGTGGACATGGAATCCAATCCCAGTGTCCAGCTCCCATCGTTGGGCAGCTCCCTGACCTGCCCATGCCCTGTCCCGATCTTCACCTGTTAGCAGACCCTGTGATGCTATAGGTGAGCAATGCAGGATGCACACATTTAAAGCAGAGTCTGCCTCGGGGAAGGAGGCTGCTCCTGTGTGGTCCTGCCGGTCTTTCTGTGTTCACTCTCTGGGTTTAGCTCAGAGGCCTGGAGAGAAGCTGCAGCAACCTCAGGGCTACCACCAGCACGTGGTCTCCTCCCACAGGGAGTGCCACAAGCTCCCCCATCTTTGCAGAGGCGGGGAAGCGGGGTCCAGTCCCCTGCTGAGAAGACAGGAGACAAGGCCCGCAGTCCCCCTCAGGGTGGCCTGGCTGCCTGTGTGTGCGCTGGGCTCTCTAGTGCCTGTGCTCTCTCTTCATTGTGCTGGTAGAAAAAAGCAATGGACAGAGCTGGAACTCTGGCCTTGGCTTGGCCATTGGAGGGGCTTTGGTTGCAGAGCCCCACCAGGCCAGCAGCAGATGCATAGTGAGAAGCAGATGGTCCCAGAGCCCCTGCAACCCCACAGTATGGTGTGGCACATCACTCCACGGGGCTCTGAGCCCCTGTGCAGTTCTTCCTGGCTGAAAGCCTGGCTCTGGACAGCTTGAAGGATGTCCAGGATCCTGGGCAGAGCTGAGCTCTGCTGCAAATATTCATCCAGCATGAGAAAGGGCCTTCTTTCTGGAAATGAAGGCTCTTCGGCTCTTCTACCCGTGAAGCTTCTTAACTTTTCCTTTGCTTTAGTGCCTTTTTCTCAGACTTTGTTGAAGGAAACTGGTCCCACCTGAGGTCCTAAGAGGTGGCTATGGATGTCCTGCTTTTTGCCTGGTTATGAGTGCCAGGCCTGTGGGTGGGATGCCAGGATTCAGGAGCCAGGACAGAGACTTCCTGGGCAGGTTTGGTGCGATCAGGACTATGGAAAGACACTGTCCTTTAGCCACTGCCTGAGGGCCTAGGTGCCCTTCAAGCCATTCAGCTGCCCTACACATCAGCTTGCCTAGTTTTGAAATGGGGTTCAGAAAGTTTCAGAAATGCATGCAGGCTCACCTGCAGCAGACATTGAGCTCCCACATGCCAGGCTCCTGATTGGGGCAGAGGGCACAGACATTCGCAAAGATGCCTAGAGCCAATGTCTGTGTTGCTAAACAGAAACAAGGTAGAAATGAAATGAAACCCTCATCAGCCCCTCTCCATTTTCATGACGTCTTTGAGTTTAGCAGTCATTCACATACCTTCCATCATTTTGCTTACCTAAAAGCCCTGCTTCTATTTGGGGAAACTGGGCCTATAGGAATGTCAGAAATTGCCCAGAATTACCTGTGTACCCTTGGTAGCACAGAGCCCAGAAGGCACGCCTGAGAACCCATGGTAGGTAAGGTGATGGCTGAGACACCTGAGGCCCTGCACCATCATTGGTCTGCCCATAGGAATGAGGGTGGGTGAGTGACCTCAGAGCATCAGCCCTACCATCTGATAGTGTTCTTGAAGTGTGCGCCAGGAAGATTTGCCCTAACATCTGGAAGATGTCGTTTGGGGTCACTTTCTTAGGGAGAGTCTGCCTCCTTGCGGGCATCACTGATGCCATCGCTGACATCCCGGCCATCCCTGCACATGTGGCCCAGCATCCTGACCAGGTCCCCATGAAAACCTGGCTCCCCTGAACCCCATAGCACTGCTCAGCTCCCTGCATAATGGAAACTCTTGCCCTGTCTAATTTTGGAAAGGGTTAGAAGTTGGGCATTCCAGGACTTGGTCCCAAGGAAAGATCATTTCAACATTTTTATTAAGGAGTTGGAAGAGTCAGAGAAGAGGTTAAGTGTTAGAATTTGCTGAATGCACAGGATTATTTAAGTTATCTGCTCACAGGGGGAAAAAAACCAGACTCTTCACTGAAACTATATTTTTTTCATACCTTCAGAGTGTTTTATCAAGGTGAAAAATATTAAGACAATCAGTGGTGCAGAGACATATTTAGTCTCCCGGTTCTTTTCTGTTGAAGTATAATTTACTATCAAGACTGGAGAGTGGGGATTGAAGGATTATGATGGCTGAGTTCAGAATCTCAGTCTTTCTGCAATGCGTGATGCCCAGAAATGAGAGGCATCAGGAGAGCAAATGCCTGGCCTGGGGCTCTTCTAAAAAGAAGAGGCCAAGGAAGAACATGACCTTCAGAGTCCATGTGTTCCCCCCACCTCTGCCATGTTCCAGAGCCTTTGGTCTCCTTCCCAGAAAGCCTGGGATCTGCACCCAGGCTCTGTGTGTTGGAACTGAGTCTTGCAAACAATCACCTCTGAGTTCCAGCACACATGACCTCATTTCACTTTGACTCATCTCTTGTCCTTTACAGGCACAAACACTTGTCCTGGCACAGTGGATGGAGTTCGCAAAATTATCTGTGGACTATCTGAGGTCTGGGAGCATGTCCAGTGGTCACACCACACATTGCTAGTCTCCTGCACACATCCTGACTGAATTCCAAATGAACATCTCCAGGAGCCCTGCATGGAATGCAGCTCAAAGACAGCCATATCCATGCCCACCTGTGACTCTAGCCAAGGGGGTCTTTGGGCTCCGAACTCCAGCACACAGCCTGCAGGGACAGGGCTAGGCATCTCTAATTGTGTCATATCATGCAGCAAGCCTGCACTGTGCATACTTCATTAGCTGATTTAGGACTGCTGAGAGAGCCCAGGCATATGGGGGAGTAGAGCATTCTGGCAGGTCAGGGGCATACTGGAAAAGGCTGAGCTCCCAGTCAGGGTCCAGACCACTCTCTTCTGGAAATGCGCTCTGGTGCCAGGCAGGATGGCTCACGCCTGTCATACCAGTGTTTGGGAGGTGGAGGCAGGGGAATCAGGAGCTCTGTGAAAGATGTTCCAGAAATAAATGGAACCCTTCCTCCACTAAAAAAGAAATGCAGTCTGGGCTGAGTCTCAAATTCAAATCTTGGACCTTTTGCCAATTTGAACTTGGATGAAATTTGTCCCTTCACTGACTTGGGGTTGGGGCTGGTCCAGTTTACTAAGCAGCATGTAAGCCCTGTATAAAGGAGGCTCCAAAGACAGGCAGGTGTCTCCCAGTATGCTAGTGGACAAGGACTCTTCCTTGCTGGGTTGAGGGAGTCCTAGGACCTCTCCCTAGCTGCCTGCATACTTTGAGCCAGGAAAATTGTGTTAGAAGCTTACCTGGTGTAGCAGACAGCTTCTGGTTTGCTGAGATGAACTTCCAGACAAGGCACAATTATTTGGAAGGAATTTATTGAATTTACAGATCCAAGAGAAGTTCCATAATGGCAGAAGGGCCAAGCAGAGAAAGAAACCACAAGCCAAAAGCCACACAGTACATTTTAGGAACTCCAGGTGGAACTAGGCACTTTTTATATCTTTAGATTGGAATGTCAAAACCACCACCACACCTTAAGGTGACTGCAGATCCAAACTACAAACTAATAAAACACTGAATATGTTGGGGGGCATCTATTCAAACTACCACAGTCTTCCCCTGGCCCCCAATAGATTCAAAACCATCACACATTGTAAATTGTATTCAGTCCAATTTCAAAGGTCCCCACAGTCTTGAGTAACTTAAGATATTTCCAAAGTCCCAAGTCTCCTCTGAGATTAAGATTGTTTCTTAGCTATGAGTCCTGCAAAATCAAACAAGCTATATCCTTTCAACATATAAAGGCACAGAGTAAACATTTTCAACTAATATTAGGCATAGCAATGAGAGATTCTAACTGTGAAAACTCAACCACTATCAAGCAAACATCATTTCACTCCTCAGCTGGGCTAGGTAGCCAGGGAACACTTCCAACCATAGCTAATAGCCTCCATGGTAGCCCTTGCACAGCCCTGGTATATCCAAAACATCTTCATGTCTCCATGCAAACCAAAGTCCATCTTCCAAAGGCTCTTCCAGTCTATCAGGTCCATCATGCCCTGCCTCATTCCACATCTCAGCAGCGGCCCCTGGAACCATGTGTGCACTTCTTGACCCACTCCATTGTTTTAATGTAAAGCAGTTGGGCCATTTTCCTTAAGATTGCTAATGTGTTGACAATAGCAGCTTCAGCAACCTAAAACCAGTCCCAGTGCCTGTAATTTTAACTTGCTTGAGGTTTTCCAACTTAAAATCTTAACCACCTCAGTCCAGTATCTTTACCCAAGCACACCAGTCCATTACAAATTTAACCTTGATCAAACTCGCTGGACCTGGGCAGCAGAACACTGCAAGCCCTTATGCCAATAGCCCAGTTCCAAAAAAAAGTCCTCTACAGTCTCTCCTTCCCCTTTGAAAGCTCATAAGCCATGCCTTAAAGTTCAATACTGTCTGCACTTAACATTTTCAAACTCTCATCAGAATAGTCCACAAACTCTATTTACCACTCCAGAAGGCATCTTCAGTTGTAAGTACCAAGCCCATGCCTGTTCCTCCAAAACAAAAGTTCTAAAAGACCAAAATCCACAGTGTCAGATTCATCTCACCCCACATTCTGGTACCAATTTCTGTAGTAGACAGCTTCAGTTTCACTGAGATGAATTTCCAGACCAGGCACAATTATGGAGGAAGGAATAATTATTGAAGTTTACAGATCCAAGGGAAGTTCTATAATGGCAGAAGGGCCAAGCAGAGAGAGAGAACCCATAAGCAGAAAGCCACACAGCACACTTCAGGAACTCCAGGCAGAACTAGGCACTTTGCACATCTTTAGATTGGAATTTCAAACCCACCACCATACCTTAAGATCTGCCCAGTGGCACCTCTTTCAGCCAGGTGGCTGCAGATCCAACTGCCAGCTAATAAAACACTGAATATATTGGGGGCCATTTATTCAAACTATCGCACCTGGTAATATACATCTTCTACTATCTCACAGTGAACCACTTCCCCTGAATTATTTTCAGTTGCTGGATTTGACCTTAGTGCTTTCAGTGCTGGGAAGATGGCCCAGAGGGTAAAGCGCTTGTTGTGCAAGCATGAGGATTGAGTTGTGATCCCTGCACCCTGTGAAAATGCCAAGTGTGACTGCAGGTGCCCGTAATCCCAGGGCTGGGGCCACAGTGACAAGAGAACCCCTACGGCTTGCTAGCTAGCCTAACTGAGTTCCATGAGAGACCTTATCACAAAAAGGAAGGTGGAGAGTATTTGAGAAAAATATCCTGTGTGGACCTCTGGTCTCCATTTGCATATGCATATGTTTGTGCCCCACACAAACTAGTGCTTCCCAGCTATGACCCTATGATGGAGTGAGACACTGTAATTAAGCTAAGTGAAAGCCAGATCTTGATGTACCTTGCCATAGTGCCTTGGAGGCTGCCCAAGCCCCTTAAGGAATGAGGAAAGAGCAGCTGTATGTCTGACTGACTGCAGCAGGCTAAAACAGTCACTTCTTTTCTAAGGGACCAAGGTAACAAAACTACATGCAAACACAAGTGTTCACATTAAAATGGGAAGTTTCTGTGTTTCCAGAAGGCAGAAGGCTTCTTACCCTGATCTTTATGGCTTTCTAGTAGTCTTCTCTGCTTTGTGGAGAAAATGAAAATGTCTTCATCTCCCAAACCCACAAATCACACTGCCATGTGTGTGCCCTGAGAATGAGGCCAAGAAATCACTCAGCTGTGAGGATGCTCCACACAGTATGGCCTCCATTTCCTCCCTTGTAAATTTCTTATGAATCAACTTCTGATAAGTCTAGGAGCCCTGTCACCTTTCCACCTCTTAAGCAGCTGAGAGAAGACAGACACAGGATAGGGTACAAAGTTATAAATCAGAATGCTATCTGGTCCTGCTGTCCTGCCCAGGCTGCCAGCTTTCTCTCTCACTGTGCCTGGGGTCAGAAAGAACTGGTAGATGGCAGGGCTAACATCTGTTTTCTTAAAGAAACAGTGCCTGTGACCTAATACCTTTCAGCCTCACTTGTGAAGCTGTGGGACATAGCCATGCATAGGATCAATCTTAGGCCATGGAAGCAAAGAAACTGAGAGATGAAACTCCCCACTCCTCCTTGAGACAAAGGCTGACTATTCAGAGGCAATACCAGGAAAAGCAGTGATTGATGTGCTGGCTTATAAAGCAGTTGGGAACATTTGCTCATCACCTGCTTGAGATGCCTATGAGCGTCAGGGGCTACAAGGCAAAAGAAAGAGGACAGGCGCACTGAGGGACTGGTGTTTGATGTCCAGTTCACCAGGACAAATTGGACTGTGTATGCGAGAAAGTTTAAGAGGAGTGCACTCAGCGGGGGCCTTGGGGCTGCTATCAGGTTGTCACTCTTTGCTGAACCACGTAGTGGGAAGTGACCTTTATGAAGTACATGTCTCTGGGGGATCAGTATGCCAATCTGGCTTATAAAGTGCTAAAAGAATTGAAAAGGGGTGAAAGAGGTGCAAAGAAAACAAGGCAGTCTGCTCAGTTGCTCAAAGGTGAGTGTGGTGAGATCAGTGCCGAGCTGGAGCTCCCAGAGAAGCAATGATGGACAGCCGCGCGCTGTGCCTGTGATCTCCAGGAGACTGTTCAGTTTGAGTGACAGTTCGCCAAAGGGTTAAAAGAGTACAGATTAGGCTCTTCCTAGGGGTAGGCAGTTATCCCATGCAAGACAACAGAGGAGCAGCCAAGAATCACTGCTGCTCTCATGGCCCCTATTTGGGTGGTGGTGGGGGAGTTGTTTGTAATTATTTTTTCCTTAAAATGTAGTACATAATTAATTAGTTCCATGACCATATTCCCATGACAAAGCATGTCATTCCATTACAGGTATTAATAAATTTTTTCCATTCTAAAATATTCTGTGTGTTTAAAACAAAGTCTTAGCACTGAACTGTGCATGTCCTCCAGGCCAGGCGCAGTTCTGGGTTCTGGCTTCCTTACATCTGAAAGGACCCCTTTTAAGGGTATGCATGTTCACATGTATGTGGGGCATGTGAGTGTGCATGTAAGTATGCATGTAAAGGATAGACAGCTCAGCATTCAGGGTCCTCTGCATTTGGTCAGACTAACCAGTAAGACCTGGGGATCCTTTTGTCTCCATTTCCCAGTGCTGGAATAGAGGCACATGCCACCATGCCACCATGCCTGGTCTTGGTTTTGAACTCAGGTCCTCATGTTTGCACAGTTTGTACTTTCAGCCATCTCCTCAGCCTTGCAAGGACTCTTTCTCCAGTTGAGGCTGCACCTTCCAAATGAGGTTCGGGTAGATGCACCCTTTGAGTGCCATAAGTCAGCCTCCTTTATGGACTAACAAGACAGCTGAGCTTCGGGATGAGGAGGAAGGGTTTCCGGGGGACCTTTGTGGCTGAGGTCCCAGGGAGGAGAGATGTCTGGGGTGGGAAGCTGAGGAGGCAGAGGAGCCTGCTTGAGGTAGAGGCGTGTAAAGAACAAAAGTGGGCATGCTCTATGACTGCATTATCGAGTGTATACTGGAGGAGGTAGTTCGAGGGCCTCCTTCAGAACTGTTTGTGAGAGGGTGTGAGAGGGCTGTGTTCACAATGCCACCAGGACTTGAGTATCAGCCTCACAGAGCAGGCAGGGTCCCAGGACCCCAGCTGATGGCAGCTCTGTCCTCAGAGCTCACCTGCCCAGGCCCAGTAGCTGCACAGTCAAGAGGTGGCTGCAGACAGAGGCTCACAGTGGCTCTGATGTCCTGCCAGCTATGGGCATACGCACTTCCAGCACCCACTCCCCACTGAGGAGAGGGATTGACAAGCAGGCCCCTGGAAACTTTTCAGTAATGTGGAAAACATGCAGGCGGACACATTGGGTGAAAATAAGATTTAAAATTATACGTTGCAAGTTGTGTTAAAACTATTTATGGTAAAATGAAATTTAATGTAAAACACAATATGGCAAGATGGAATACATTCCATAGACATGATATACGTCTATATATTATCATATCATATATAGAAAAAGGTTAGTAGGAAAAAAACTGTAGCGGGCAGGTGACCAAAGCAAATATTGCTTTTTCCTGAGTGTTTTTGAGTCACTCTGCTCTTCTGTATTTCATAGGTATTCTGTAGTAACACACACACATGTGCATATACGGATACACATACACATACACATGCACATAGTTCCCCTTTCCCAGGCCCAGCCCCACCTGCCTGGGTCAGTGCCTCCTATCTCTCTCTGCATGTTAAGGAGTCTCATTTGCCACCCCTTGACCATGTGACCATTGGCTCCTCGTCCACTGCTCACTGGCCATGGGCATCAGCAACAGTCATGATATCCGTGAGAACAGACAGCTGTTGCTCTTAAATCCAGCTCCATACGAGACCCTGCTCCTGAACTTATGCCTGAAGTTTCTAAGAGGGACAAAGGTAGATCACCCTGGTGTCCCAGGAGCCTTCAGAGCTGGCGCTGAGAGTGACACCGAAAGAGACGCCCAGCTCCGACGTGCCTCGCACAGTGCTCACTTTTCAGGGACTCAAGCGTTGAGCTCCAGCCCCCACCCTCCTAGGTCACCAGACGCCACTGCACATCTTTCGTTTCTTGGTTTTCACCCAGTGCCTTTCATGTCTCCAGCATTCCCAGTAGGAAAGGACTAGATAGGATCCTGGTTTGCTTTGAAAAACCACCTGGGAGGTAGACAGGGAACCACTGGGGGAAACCAACAACTGGGAGCTCCCTGACCCCCCTACATTTTCTCTGCTGGCTGGGTAGAAGCATTCTCATCTTTCTCTTTTTTAAAGATTCATTTTGATCTTACTAAGAAAAATAAAATAAACAACAGAAAAAAAAAAAACCCACCCTTCTTCAGATTGCAAAATCCGATTCCACTGATCTCTTCTTAACATCCCAATTTCTTCCTGAAAGGTGATATCAAATTCAGAGCTCATTAGTCTGTGCAGGTACTGTCTGTTTTCCTGTTTAGGCAGTACTCTGGTAATTTTTGTGGGTTTTGCCCAAATGTAAGGGCAAAATTCAGGTCATTTTTATTGGTTAGGAGGTAGTGAGTAAGATGGTTCAAACACTTTATAAAGCAAACTTTTTACTGGCTTGCATAGGCAGATGCGTTGTCCTGTGTTGATGGGGTTCGGACCCTCTGCTCTCCTTAGAAAGTCCTCCCCAGTCAGGGACATGTGATCTTCACAACAGACATTTGACCTTCACAACAGACATGCGATCTTCACATCAGACACGCAATCTTCACAACACTTCACAACAGACATGCGATCTTCACATCAGATATGCGATCTCACAACAGACACGCGGTCGTCACAGGGATTTTTATGGAATACCCTTTGACCACGAGGATGAGGGTGTCCGATTGGATGGTTCCTCACAACCATAGGCAAAGCTGTTGCAGGCTCTTGCAGAGGTGGACACAAACCTGAAGTGCATCCCAATGAACCGACCACCAGCACTAGGGTTTAAATTCATCCAAGTCCCCCTCATAGCCATTAGTGGGCTTTGCTTTGTCTCTGTCACCAGGAATCCTGCTCAGAGCATGGTGCCACAGAAAATCTTAAAGCCTAGAGATACCTGGACAGAGGCGAGCCTGTGACAGGTGTTACAAAGGCACACTCACCATGTTTTCAGGGGTTTTTTTGAGGGCTTTTTTTTTTTTTTTCTGAGCTTCTCTTCAGGATCAGGGTAGCCCCAGCATCATGGGATCAGGGCCTGTGGTGGAAGCCAGGTTGACTATCACAAGGCTGTATGAGAATGTGTGCATGACTCCTCCAAACAGACAGGGAAGCACCCACAGATTTGGGCAACTCCTCATTCCTGGACCCCAAGAACCACACTCATTTGCTGTGAGCAGCATGTAAGCTGGACAAGACCACTAGGGGTCTTTTGTCCCCAGCCTATAAAAAAACAGTGAAGGGACAGATAACTCCTGCTGCCAGAGGAACATTTAAGGACCCACACAAATCCACCTGGTGCCCCGGTATGGCTATGAGCCTCGAGACCAAAACGGACACATGACATCACACGTGTGACATGCCACCAGCCTCCTAATCTGTAGAGATTTCTGATTTTAGGTGAGAAAAGAAATCTTGCCAGTACTTTTGCATCGAAGGGAGAGATAAGCCTGCTAATTGAAAAGCAGTTTGCAGGGAGGAAAACAGGGAGATGCCAGCTATGTAAATTAGCATATGCGAGATCTAAAAGAAACCCTGGCAGGCCAGGAGGAAATTAAGCAAATCAGTAGCAAGAGGAAACAACTCTAGAAGCAAATTGAAAGTACTTGGGTGCTTCAGTTTATATCAGGAGTGTTGAGTGATGCAAACGCTGGATGCAGTACCCAGGTGCGTCTCTGGGGTGTGGGCGGGGGACAGCTCCCACCCCAAGTCAGGCAGCTTCTTAACCTCCTAACCGCGTGGATCAAAACACTGCCTGCTGCTTGGTTTCCGGAATCCCTGTCAAGTGCTCCAAGCAGCTCTGGGTCTTGCGTTTAAGGTTCCTTAGCACGTGGAAGTCTCTATTCTGCTCTTGACACGAACTGCCCAAGGCTAGGCGAGGGCTCCGAGTTGACAGACTCTGTGGGCTGATGTCAGAGAATCAGAAGGAAGACACCGGCCTTGTCCTTTGCAAGCGAGGGTAGACCAGCGGCTGGAACGATCGCCGCCTGGCGGCCACTGCGTGTGACCAAGTGCGGAGCCCAACTCCATTCTTCCGCGGGTTGAGTGAGCTCCAGATGTAGAGAGGTTCTTTGGAGGAAGGGTCTGTCCTGGTCCCCAGACATCTCGGGGTGCAGCAGCGGCGGCGGCCGCGTTGACGAGGCATGGAAGGACACAGTCCTGTGCGTGGGGGAATTAAACCCAAGTTCACCCTCCCAGCAAGGGGCCTTCTTGTGCAAAGGACCCAGGTCACCTGCCTGGAAGGTTGCACTAGAGCGAGGCGGGGGTTGGGGGCCGCTGAGCCAAGGCAGATGCACAAGAAGGCGCGGAGGGAAGCAGACACCTGGGGTGCAGGACTTGAGAGCCGGGACGAAAGGTGGAGGGGACCCACGGGCTTAGGGAAAGGTTTGGAGAATTGTCAGAGAGAAATCGACCCGTGCCCAGTGGAGTCGGGCGCCCACCTGGTATCGGCATCTGCAGCCCAGCGTGGCCTCCAGGCCCGACGCTCACATGAGCCCAGGTAGAGCGCGTGGCGCGCCCGGCTCCGCGCGGGCGGCGGGACGTGCCCGGCTCCGGCGCCGCCGCCTCCTCCGCGGCTCGCGGCGGCATCTCGAGCCAGGGATCCGGGCCGGGCCGGAGGGCCTCCTCCCTGGCCGTGCGCGCCGTCCGCGAGAGCCCGGCGAGGCAACACCGCCGGAGCGCGCCGGGTCCTCCGCGGGGCGGGCGGGGAGGCGGGGAGGGCGCGGGCGGGAGGAGGGGCTCCGGCGCGGGCCGGGGGCGGAGCGAGCGGCCGCTCCGCGCCGCGCCGCGCCTCCAAGTGAGTTCGCTCGCAGCCCGCGCCGCCGCCGGCCCGCACCTCGGGCGCCCGCCGCCCCCGCCGCCGCTCGCGCGGGGATGTAGGATGCTGGCGGGCGCCAGGTTCCCGCGGCGGCGGCGGCAGCTGCAGCAGCAGCCCCGGCAGTCCCGGCCGCGGCAGCAGCCTCTCCTCTGGCCCATGAATGCGGACCCGCCGCCGCCGCCCTGGCTTTGGATGGTGCCCGGCTCGGCGGCGCTGCTCCGGCTCGGCCCCGGGGTCGCGCCCCCGCCCATGCTCCTCGCCTCCGCGCCGCCCGCCGCGGCCCCTCTGCTCCCGCGGCCCCCGGGCTGGCCGGCCCCGGGCGAGCCCCTCCTGCCGCTGCTGCCGCTGCCCTCGGCGCCGGAGCCCGCCGCCGTGCATCACCACCCCCCGCTCCACGGACAGGTAACGGCCCCGACCCCGCTCAGGCTCGGGAACCCCGGCCCCCTCGGTTCCCCGGGCGCGGCTCCGGCCCTCGGGTTCCTGCTTCCTCCTTCCCGGTGGTCCTCGGTTCCTTCCCCCCGCCCCCGCCCCCACCGCACGCAGCCTGACAGCCGCGCCTCGGCTAGAAAGTTCATGCTTCGACGTCCGGCTCTGCCTCCGGCGGTTTTTGTGTGATCTCTTCCCTGGCTCTGAACTGGGCGGGTTGAGGGCCCCGCACCCCAGGCCGAGCCGGACAGCAGCAGCACCCAACTTCCCGGCCCGGGCGCTGTCCAGCGCGCGGTGCTGGAGCGGAGCCCCGCCGAGCCCAGCCGAGCGCAGCGCAGCCGCCTCGCGCCTGCCCGGGCCCACGTCGCCTCCAAGTTCAGACTTTCTCAGTCTGCGCCAGACTTGAAAAGCAAGCCGGGAATCGATCGCTATTTCTGATTCTGATCCGGTCCCCCGTCCGTCAGATAGATTCAGGCCAATGCTGAGAATTCTGGAAGGCCTGCCTATACCTATACGCTGGGAAAGGCCACCGGCGCTGGCCTGCGGAGGCCGCCGCCACGTCCCACTTTACAGGAGTTTGGCGTGTCAAGTGCCACCAGAAAGCCAGAGTGACCGCGCCTGTGATTGACGGCGCTACGGGGCAGCCTGTGTCTGGCTTCCGCAAGACTGCGTTGTGTGCTAACGATGCAGATGCGCTTGAAAGCAGGGGAGAACATGTATTTGGTTCCGAGGACTGCCCTCATTAGCATATTCTAATGAGTGCTATGTTAGAATGTACCTTTTAATTCCAGTATTGTCTCTTGATCCTCCTAGAAGACGTCCTTAAACTCTTTCTAAACAGCCCTTTAGACTTAGAGAAGCATCGCACATGCTGTGGTGGGCATCTTATTTTGATGTGTGATGCCATCCCGATTGAGCTTTATTGGATAAACGCGGGTAGCTTTTGCCATGTTCTGGAGGGCTGTCATTTCAGACTGCTGCCACTAGGGGCTCATAGTGTCATGGTCCTAGCCCCCTTTCCCTCCATGTATAGAAAATTGCATTTTTATCCTGTATAAATTTTAAAAGAAAAATTCAGAAAAACTTAGTGGTCATCTTTTCAATATCTGCTGCCACTTACTTTCTAAGTAATGATATTTAGAATTATAAAGCTATTGTCACCTATCAGGAAAACAAGAAATACACTGTGATTTTAAAACAATAGCTAATGAAGCCTTCCAAACCATTGACTACCTCACGGTCCCCTGGCTGGGGCTCCGTGTCTCACCCGGAGAAGCCATGCGCTCCTCACCGGTCCTTTCCACTGTCTGCTGTCGTATTCTGCACCGGCATTGCCAGCCAATGCGTCCTTAAATTTTCTCTTCTCTCGAATCTCTTTGTATTGATGAACCCGGAGAAGTTTCAATCTCAACTCCTCGGCTATTTTCATTTTGAGAAGGTTAGTTAAGTGTTTTAAAATGGTGAGTGTGGTGAATGCACACAGCTTAGGTGGAATCCACAGAACACAGTTGTCTGCCTTCTGATGGAAGGAACACGTCTCCTTTCTGTCGTGATTTCTATTAGCCCAGGGGAGAGCCCCGTTGTTTGCCTGCCTTAGGGTCTTCTGCCCAGGGGCTCCTTCTCAATGCTGAAGAATGCAGTGTTATTGGTGCTTTATGGTGGACCAGATGTGAAAATCTTGAAGATTTTCCTTAATTAATAAATGCCCAAAGTCTTCCTTGAGTGAGAATGAAGGATTTTATTTAAACCATCACCAAATCTGTACATTTTCAAATTCCTTTATCAGAGCAGTTACTCCAACATCTTTTGGGACAAAGTAGAGTGGACCGGCTTAGGCTAATGAGCCTCTCTCTCTCTCTCTCTCTCTCTCTCTCTCTCTCTCGTGTCACAGTGGCTGTTTGGTGGCTATTCCCCGTCCATAGGACTGCCCCCCTCCTCAACTGTGGAGTTGGTGCCCATTTTTCCACCTGTATGCCCTTCTACCCTGCCACCTCCTGTTGGGAAAAGTTGGATGGATAAAAGGATACCTAATTGCAAGGTAAAAGTCCCCAAGATTTAAGTGGATATGGAGACCTTTGATAATCTGTTGGATATTACTTTATTAACAAAAATACCTGCGGTTTTCCAATTGCAATAGACTGACCACTTGGGTGCAGACAGAAGTCATTTCAGAATTGGACTGACCTGTTGAAGTACATCAGCAGATGGGGGTCATTTTGATATAGTTTAGAATACTTAGATTCCGTAGAAAAATTTTCAATACTGACCTCGCAGTGCCTGGCACTACCTACACAAGACCCTCATAGTAGGAGGAAAAGATGATGGCATCAGAATTAAAGAGACACTAATTGAGAGTGGGAAGGGTTATGATGGAGAGTGGAGTTGTGAAGGAGAAAGTGAGGGGGGAGGGAAATCATGGTTTATTGTCTATAATTATGGAAATTGTCAGTAAAAAAATTAAAAAGAAAAATTTCCAATACTTAGATTCTATAGAAAAATTTCCAGTGTCTGAATCAGAACCTACTTTAAATTTAATTTTAATTTTAATATATATAACTGTTGATCAGAAGCTATCTTAAATATTATATAGTGCAGGTTTTAAATATTGAAGTGAAAGTTTCTTGTTATTCCTGCTTTGAGTTTTCAATCTTTCTGACGGTTGGTTTGGATGTCTGCACTGAAGCTTACTGAGTGACTGTTGCTTAGTTGAATGGGGAGAAAGAGTGGTACATAGCAGACACCGTGGGGACCTCAGTGGCTGTGTCTTCAGTCTGCCAGCCTTGGCTGCTAGGCAGAAATGGCCAGGTCCATAGTTGAAGACCATCCCAGTCTCCAGATGAAAACTGATGGGAGCTCCCTTTCCTCTAAGCCTTAAAACCACATTTGTAGAGAATTCTCCGTGGTGGGATGGCCAGAAAATGACCACTGCAAGACAGCATTTGTTTGTGTCTCCCGTTATGTTCTTTGCATTGAATGCTATGCTTTGCATTGTTTTGGACAGATCTTTTTTAATAACTCTTTTGCTCTGGACTCAACATTGATATACCCTGAAGATTCAAGACTATTCCACGGGCCTGAAAAGCCTCACTTTCTGGCCAACCAAGTAGCTCTGTCTCTGAGCAGGCCAGCTCCCATCTCCAGGCCTCTCCCTGCTGTGATACTTGCACCTCAGCCGATATCAGGTTAGTGTCCAAATAACAGTGACAGTGTGCCTTTTGTATTTGTTTTAGCCATACATCAATATGAAACCTATATGCCATTTCAGTGACGCAGTTCTCTTAGCAAATTCTTCTACAATTCATATCGCTATGTGATTCTCTTTTTAAAAAATCGAGTCTTGAGTAGCTGTTGTTTTTACTCTGTAGCTCTATTTTTCAGAGGAGGAGATGGCTGAGGAATTCACAGAGAATCATATTTGCAATGCTCTGTGTTTAGAACTGAACCATATTTTCTGCTACTAGTTTTTAACAAGAGCACCAAATGATCAGTCCACTTGTTAATCCTGTCACTTGCTGGGGTGGGTGCATGCAAGGGTGCTGGCTGATCTGCAGGGCGCAGGTACACATATAGTTTCTGTGGATTTTGCCTTCACATGGGGGTGATGGTGGAGATGGGCTAGAAAACATGCTGTTTGGAAGATGTATTTTGTTCTATCTTTGGAGTCTAGTGACCTGAAAGAACATTTGTCCTGGAACAGACTCCCTTGAAACAATCCCTGAATGAAAGATTGTATAATAAACCTGTATTATAACAGGAGAATAAAATCATCTTATGAATTTTTAAATTGATTTTTTAAATCACCTTAACGTATGATCACATTATCAAAGCAAATGTTGCCAGTGCCAAAATTGTCTTGCAGCCCCTTCTATTACGGAATATTTTATGACTTCAGAATTGCATTATCTCCCTGTAATTTCCTACCTACCAAGCTCGTCTGAATGTGTGTTTCTAACATGTAGTAATAAGAGGATGCTGCTGTGGAAAGCTCATTGCTGGGGTAGGAGTTGGAGTCACTGTCCTCCGTGTTTGCCTGCATATTTGTTACAATTTGCTATGATTTTTGTTTAGTTGTAAGTCCGGAAGAGGAAGGTAGTGGTGTATTTCTCACGGGTTGGAGTGGTTCTTGGCTGAAATGCCTCTGGTCGCTGTACTTGTACATGGCTTATTGGGATCTGACTGCATGTCACACGTGCGTGCGTTTCCTGTGGACTTTCATGATGGTGGAAGATGACTCGAGGGCATGCCCCATATTAGGGTGCTGTGACTTCTGATGACTCTCTGGGTGCGGAAAAATATTTTACTTCCCTGATGCACAGGAAAAATCATCAAAATAACCAGCAGGTTTAGATTTTAAGGTTACCTGTTTCGACAAAGCCAACCAGTGCACGTTTGTTTTTGATGCCGACATGCCCAGCATGCCTCACCCTCTTAGGAAAGTCATACAGTGAATGCCCTCATGTTTGTGGGGGAAACTGGCTGACTTCTCATGGGTTTTCTATCACATGGGTATTGGTCTCTTATATAATGTAGCAAATTTGTAATAGTCTATTCAAGTCATATTCAATAATTTTGACTTTTTGACTAATATGCTTTAAGGGATAAAATTAAGCAAACTGTCTTACAAATGAAATCAATATTATAATAATCATTCATTCCAACCTTATCTACCATGTGTCAGAGCCTTGCTTCTTATATATTGTGATTTTTCTTTTTTTTCTTTTGTCTGTGTTTTGACTTATGGACCTCAGATAATGACCATACTTAAAGTCTGACTTGTCTCTGGGAATAAATGTCCCTGTCCTCAAAGGCAATTGACTGTCAGTGCATTTGTCTTGAGATGGGAATTTCTCAGTTGCTTCATGAAAATGTGATCTTTTGGATTCTTAACAAATAGTTACCTTAGAAAAGAGTGGATTGCTTGGTTTAAAGAACTAAGGGGTTACTTATGTGTTACTAATTGATTAATTAACTGAAAGTTTGGGAGGAGAGCAAGCAAAGGAAAATGGTAGTGTAGTTTCCAAGTAAGTAAAACTTAAAATATTCCATTTCAACCATAACTACCAGAAATTACAACTATATTAAAATATTGCCATGTATGCTTTCAAATGTTCTTAAAATTGCTATTATATTTCATATCTTAAAATGGATACTTTCATATACTGTATTTAATTTATTTGTCTATCAGTGTTACTTAAGTGTATAAGTTTAACTATATACACTTAAGGATATGATGAAATATATCAGTATAAGTATACCATGTGATTTATCTATTATATGGCTCAATCTGGCTGTCAAGTTTTATACTCAGAAATAAGTGGCTTTAGAATCAGATATATCTTATTGATTTCCTTTAAATTAATCAAGGAAACATATTAAGACTTTCTAGGAAACTGGAAAATCCAGTTAAAAGATCTCATTTTAAACAGGGTGAGTGATAACCTCAGTTTTTTGGACAGATAGTAATTTTATGTAATATTCTTTACTATTTAAGCATGCATTGGTGTTTTAGGTACAATGGGCATTTATACCATGAACATAAGTGACATATTTGAGTGAGTGAGCATGCTGTTTGCTGGCTTGCCCAAGGAGACCTGGGCAGTGGCTTCTGAGGTTCAGATCAGGATCATACCACTCTCACTTGTTGTTGGTTAAGAGTTAGCGTCAGGGCTCAGGGATGCCTAGGTCCTGTGGGCACAATCTGGATGAGCTTGGAAAGCCATCTGAAGTTTGTTAAGTAGAACTGCACTTCTCTTGTTTTGTAATTTTTTTTATCAGAGTGAGAGCAAGAGAGCCACTGCAACTGAACTCCAGAGCATGTGCCACCTTGTGTGCATGTGTGACCTTGTACTTGCTTTACCTTGTCTGTCTGGCTTACATGGGACCTGGAGAGTTGAACCTGGGTCCATAGGCACAGGCAAGTGTTTTAACCGCTAAGCCCTCTCTCCAGCCCACACTTCACTGCTTACATGAACTGACCTGGGTCCCTCTGTGATGATGATGGTGGTTGTCACCATTCTGCTCAGAGATAGAAGCTGCCTTAAGAAGGCTCTGATTGGTGCTGGTCCCCTGCTCTTCACTCACCATCTGTGGCAGGGTTGCATGTAGTGGAACTCAAGGCTCATCCTGCTCAGCCCAGGCTATAATAGTGATAATAACAACAGCAACAGTAATAATAACACAATAGATGGGACCCAGGCTGGGTGGCTTACCTTTCATAGTGTGGGAGAGGCTGAAATGGAAGACCAGGGTGCACAGGTTGAGGTCTGAGGAGGGCTCCTTTTCCTGGCCTGCAGAAGGCTACCCTGTTCTTGCTGTGTCCTCAGTAGTCTGGAGAGACCAGGCAGCTCTCTGGAGCACTTTCTATAGAAATATTATCCCATCATAAGGCACCACTCATGATCTCATCTTCTGATACCATCACCTCCGGTCATGGCTTCACAACACCCAGCTCACAGAATCTCTGTTGAAGTTCTCAATCTTTTGGGAAGTTAGTGATAACAGGTAACAACAGAACCATGAGGTAGTGTTGCAGATGATGGTGGAAGCCCGCGGGGGGGAAGGTCTGTGAGGGGAACTACCTCAGAGCATGAAAGAGAGTAGGGATGCAAGGAATAGACACAAGCATATGAGAAATGTATGACATATCACAGGCAGCTGAGCAAGGCTTGGTCACTGTGAGGGTTGGGGCTCAGTGGGGCAGCAGGGACCTGGGCCCAGGCTCTTTTTGCCACAGGTGTCCTAGGTTTCTATTGTAGGATTTTGCATCATCTTTTTGCTCACATGGTTCCAGGGATTCCCTGGGAATTCACTCCTGGACGATGAGGAGAGTTAGGAAGTTGAAGTCACTGCCAGTGACTCAGGGTGCATAGACTCTCAGTTGTAGCTGTGGACACCAAGGGGTGTGATAATAATTAAGTGGCTTTTAAGGAAATTTTTCCTAATGGTGGCGTTAATGGGCTGACTGAGAAGCAATCCAGGGCGTGTTCATTTCTAGCCCACAGCAGCTGATTCAGAGCGTAACAGGCAGAAGGAGACCATCTTCCAGGGAATCCTCCATGCCAGTCACCCATCCGTGTCCCTCCTCCCCACAGCATGTGAGTCCCTACTTCTCCTAGGGAAGTGGGTGGAAGGACATTAGGACACTATTTGGAAATAACATTGCTGAGGCTCAGAGTATCAAGCAGCAGGAGAAGCCCATTAGCTTGGTCTCTGTCCAGCAGAGACACACAAAATAAACAGTGCCTTTGGGTAACTGGAGGTTGGTATAAGAGTGTGTGGCACTGTCCATCAGCCTGAGATCAAAGAGCCTGATTCCACTAACTCCACACTGGGGAAACACAGACTACCACAGCCCCAACACTGGCTGTACTACTCCAAGTTCAAAGATAAGAGCAAGAGATGGGGGAGAAGATGGAAGCCCAGGTGGGCAGTAGAGAGCAGTGGGCTCCATGCAAAGTCCTTTGATCTCAGAGATGCAGGAGAAAGCTATCACACAGGCCCAGTAACCCTTAGGAGTAAAGCGCCTTTTTGGTTTACTTTAACATGCAAAAATAAATAAATAAATGAACAACCACAGACAGGCAGGAAAAGATGAAATCAAGAAGGGAGTGGCCACTGTAGAAACATCATCTAAAGGCATGAGAAAAAAGTGCAAGGCGCATTTGAAAAGTGTCTATTGAAATCACTGCCAAGAAGACCTCATGATGAATTCAGGGAGAGAAGACACCATGGAACATTTTTGAGTGTATAACACTGAGATGCTGGAAAGGAGACAGTACTCTGAGGAGGTGATGCATGTGTAAAATTGAAAGCAAACCACAAATCCATAGTTATCTGACCTTCTAAAATCAAATGGGAAGCAGAAGTATTAAGCGTGGTAAGTCAAGACCTAGCTTCTGCTCACTGAGGCCTGGCGGCAGCTTGTTAGTGGGAATTGGATTACTTACTTCTCTCATGGTGACTGAGTACCAGAGAGAACGCAGCTTAAGGGTAGAAGAGTTTGCCATGGCTTACAGTCTGAGAGAATGCAGTCCATCACGCAGGGAAGCCATGCCAGGGGGAGCTCCTGCGCCACAGTGTGCAGCCAGGCTTCCTCACTGCCTCACATCTTGACAGATCAGGAAGCTGAGCCGGGCTATCAAGCCTCAGGGCCAACCTTCAGTGACCCACTTCCTCCAATAAGCTCTACCTCCCAAAGATTCCATAATCTCTCCAAACAGCAGAGCAAACCTTGCTCACCAGGTAGCACAGCACCTGCCCCCACTGAAAAAGCAAGTGACCCATCTGTGCTGTGGGATCATAGGATGACCTGAGCTAGGGCACAGATGAGACAGGTCACCAGGCACCCCAGAATTCACCCTAAGGAAAATTCATTCTTAAAGGAACTTAAAGCCTATGGCAGCCAGCATCAAACATTACACCAAGCCCAGCTTCAATCCAAATACACTGCTCCATCCTCACTGGCTAGCAGCTGATTAAAGAAGAGGGGTGACCACCTATCTCAGGAGGAAGCCCTCTGCATGGCATGTTCTACTCTTCTACTTATAATGTCTAGCATTTGATAAGAACATTACAAGATACAGAAACCACCCCCCCCCCAAAAAAATTGGGAAAATACAAAATAATCAACGGAAACAGAGATATACACCCTGGTACACTCAGATTGAGACATTAACACAATACTGAATTCTGATTGGTCTATTAAATGACCTAATGGAAAGGAGGCCACAGGAAGGAACAGGTCAAGAATTTCTCAATGGTATAGAAATAGAAGAAAGTCTTTCAAATATGAAGGAAGGACTATCAGACATGAAACATGATTTTGACATCTGCTTATGAGTAATGTGATACAGCAAAGGAAAACATTTAAAGATAGAGCAAGAGAAATTGCTAAAAGTATAATTTCAGAAAAAAACAAGTGGAAATAGGGAGCATGCTTCCTTAGAGCTGTGAGATACTATCAGATGGTTAACATATGTTTGATTAAAGTCCCAGATGAAGGAGAGAAAACATGGCAGAAAAAATATTTGAGGAGATAATGATGAAAGGTGATACAAAAATAATCACTGTTGTCAAACTGTAGACCCAAGAAGCTCAGCCAACCCAAGTGAAAGTGAGCAAAACTGAAAACAATCTGAAAGGGAATACTGACAAGTCATATTCCAATTCATGATTCAAAAACTTAAAGCAAATCTTGGAGACAGAGAAAGACTCCTTCCATAGACACGGACAAAGATTAAAATCTCAGGAGCTTTATTGTCATGGCATGTACTAGCAGAAGACAGTGAAGTGATATGTTTAAAGTGCTAAGATGAAGATCTCTCAATCCACAAATTAAACCAATCAAAGACTGTCAAAACCTATGGTGAAATATTTCCCCAAACAAACTAAAGCTGAAAAGAATCCATTGTCTGGAGACTAGCAGTTCAAGAAATCATAAGGAAGCTTATCAGGAAAAAATCATATGACATCAGAAACATCTCCAGATGTGAAAATAAGTGGTAGAAATGATAAGAGTCATTGTCCTCACTGTCAACTGCTCTAAGAATAACTGACTGTATAAGGAGCGATGAACATTATTACATATGCAAACCAAGACTCATGCCAAGGCTTTCTCAAGGGATCAGAGGAAGGAACTGGATTGAGAATCATAAGGCTATTCCACCATAAAGTCTATGATCTATGGTGATATTTGAGTGAATTCTGATAAATTAAAGATACACTTCTATGTTTATATTTGCATATTTATTTATGTGAAGACATGAATATTATATATAGTGAAACATAGAACAAGCACTTGAAATTGTGAAGTGACAAGCTCATAAATAATAAAACAATTGTGGAGATAAGAATGGAATCATAATGAATACTCAACCCAAAAGCAGACACAAGAAGAGAGCAAAGGATCCCAGAACAGATAGAACAGGCACAGACTAAGCTGGGAAAGGAAGGACTGAAACATAGTGGATTCAAATGTGAACATAAAACTACTTGTTAGTAGGTGGAGGTTTTCAGATTTTTCAGTCCAAATATATGATGCTTGCAAGAAGTTCACCTTTACCATGATTATATATAAAGGGCAAAAGTGAAAGTGAGAGAAAGATGAGCCATTCATATGGCTCAAAAGAGAGCCAGGTGGAGTGTCACTAGCTGGCAGGCAGGTTAGAATACAGAGATAAAAAGGGACATCACATAACTAAAAACATACACAAAAACATACCAAAAGGACACAATTCTAATGAGGATCTTCCAAACACATGAGACAGAGAACAGAACAAAAACTTAGAGTTGCAGTTAGCACTGAGCATTTCAGCCTAATTGTTCTGTGACTAATTGAGAAGGCTCAGTATCATTAGGATCTGGAGAAGTGACCCATGTCTGTTCTCCATCCTGGCAAGAAGAACATCTATAGATATCCCACCTCATGAGAGGTGACACACTCATGTCACATACACGCTTGTGGGATATCCATCACCCCCAATCTGGGCTATAAAACAAGCCAGCAGATTTTGAATGATTAAAAATATGCACACTCTGTTTTCTAGTCAAAATAGAAAGCAATAACAAAAAAAGGATTCAAAAATATTCCTGTCTGAAAATAGAACAAGATACTCTTGGGGTCAAAGAGACAGAGAAAATTAGAAAATATTTTGATTTCAATAAAAATCAACACAAAAATCTTGTAGACAGAACTAAAGCAGGGTTTAGATGGAAATTGATAACATGAAAATCTGTCTATTAAAACAGAAAAAAATATTCAAGTTAATTATCTGAATCTTTCCCCTAAGAAGCTAAAAAAATCACAGAGAGGCTCCTAAATTGAAACACATCAGATTGAAGAATAAGGTACAGAAATTAAAGAATTAACAAACATGGAAATACAAACAAATTCAATGAAACTAAATCAGAAATTTTAGCAAGATCAACACAGTCAATAGTTTTCTGGTTATAGAGAGTAATAAAAACAGGAGAACACCAATCACCAACATGAGAATGAAAACAGACCTCACTGCGGCTCTTGTTCCCAGTGCGGTGAGAAAATATCGTTCACTACTTCTTGGCAGCCACACAACCACCTTAATGAAGTGGGTGAGCCCTTGTAAGAGTCAAGCTGCCGGTGCTGGCAGAGAAGAAAAGGAAGCCTGAACAGCACTGCGTCCATTAGACATGGACTCCATTGCCTGGTCTTCTAACGTAGTTTAAGTTTCTTCCAACAGGAAAAATTGCTAGGACCAGACAGTTTCCCTGGTAAATTCTACCAAATATTTCAGGAAGCTGTAATATACAACTTTACCAGAACTTGTTAAGACAAAAGAAGCAGTAACATTATCCCAGAACTCCTTTTTCTGAGACCCGCCTTCCTGTGAAATGAAAACAACATGGACACTACAGGGAAGCAGCGACAGTCACCATGCTTCACAGGCACAGATTCTGACACGCTCCGAAGAGCAGGCTCATCCTGCCAGATATGCAAGTGGGAACACAGAGACCAAGGGTCCCCCCCCCCCAAGCAGGGCTCACTCAGCATTAGAAAACCAAGGGATGGATGGAATTTATCAAAAGAAGAAAAACAACAGGAACGATCCAGTTGATTTAAAGAATTCACTAAACCAGGCGTGGTGGCTCACACCTATAATCCCAGTACCCTGGAGGATGAAACAGGAGGATGTTGAGGTCTGGCCTACAAAGTAAGATGTCTGAAAAAAAAAAAATCACGTATTTGTCAGACTCAACATCTATTCAGATTAAAAAAGAAAAGCTCCTGTAAACCAGGCATTCACTAGCCCCAAATTAACAAAGGATTTACATGAAAAAGCTTTAGCTAACACTGTATTTTATACTGACAATAGGAGGTTTTCCTCTAAGGTGGAGGAGAGGCAGAATTCCATACCGAGTTGTGCTGGAGACCACAGACATTGCACCAAAGCGAAAAGAAAAGAATGAAAGAAATAAGGAAGAGGGAGTACAGATGAAGACGGAGTCAACAGAACTGCGTGCTCACAGACACACTGTCCACTCAGACCCTCTCAGAAAGTCTGCTGGAAGCACTAGGTTGCAGGGCTCAAGGCCAGTCAACGTGCAAATTCTACTGAATACCAAAACCTGAAATACCTGATGACTAACTTCACAAAATATCTCCAACCCTGAATATTATAAAGTACTGATAAGAGCAATTAAGAAAGATATCAATAAATGGACACAGATAGTTTTATCACTGGATGACTCACCTAGTTAAGATGTTTCTCTCCAAGTGCATCTACGTGCTCAAGACAACCTTAAATGAAACCCCAGTTTCGAGACTTGACGAATGGACAAGCACAGAAGGAAGAACAACCTGGGGTGGGGTCTTGCTCCTGAGAGCCCTGAGTGCCCCTGGCCAAGTGAGGGAGGGCACTTTTGTGGACGGGGGGGGGGGGCACGCAGGAGTAAGGACTAACAGAAAAGAAGGTGCCATCTAGAGTAGGGCACACGCAGATGGTCACAAGACTTCTGGCAAAAGTGCCTAGGATATTCAGTAGAGACTGTCTTTGCAAGAAGTGGTTTAGGAGGACCTAAGCATAATAGATTTTTTTTTTTTTAAGTCTAATTATAAAGTTAAGAACTCTAGGACTTCTGAAAGAAAACACTGTAGAAAAATGTTGTGACATTGGTTTGTGCAAAGAGTTCATAGATTAGATAAGAGGCCCAAAGCAGGAACCATGCAGAAATTGCAGAAACAAGTTTGAATTTATCCAAATTAAAATCTATGGCTCTTCCACTGGGCGTGGTGGCTCACGCCTTTAATCACAGCACTCGGGAGGCAGAGGTAGGTGGATTGCCGTGAGTTCAAGGCCATCCTGAAACTCCATAGTGAATTCCAGGTCAGCCTGGGCTAGAATGAGACCCTACCTCGAAAAACCAAATAATAGTAATAATAATAATAATAATAATAAATAATAATAATAAATAAAAAACAGATTTTTGATTAACATATATATATATATATATATATATGTATATGTGTTATACATAGTAATCGGTTTCATCGTGACATTTAATACACATAGATAATGTATTTGGATCATATTCATCTGCATGATTCTCTCCTGTTCTGCTCTTACTAATCCCTTTCCTCTTCCCAGCTAGACCTTCTACTTTCGTGTTTGTTTTTGTTTGCAGTGACCCAGCCCCTTTGGTTAGGGCTGTTTATAGGAGCATGGGTGAAGGTATTTACCAAAGCACTGGTGACTTATTGGTGACTATGTCATTGAGGAAAATGTCTCACATCCCCTGGCAACTCAAAGCACTTTCAATAGAAAAAAAAATTCCTAAGCTGGAGAACTTTTAAACTGTATTTATTGAGAACTTTAATATATTAATATGCTCTAACTTGGTCATATTCCCATCAGGGCATCCTCTTTTGTCCCCTCTCTCCTATCCCCACTCCCCTGAGGGTTCTCCTCTGTGGGGGTATTGGTGATCACTGTGGGGTCGAATGCACCAGTTTGTTTGTGTTGGGAAGACAGTTCCCCAAAGCACTCCTTTTCACTCTATGGCTCTTACATTCTTTCTGCCACCTATCACAATGCTTCCTAAGCCTTGGAGTGCTCGTTAGAATATCCTTTTATGTTTATCCCTCAACACCTTTTGTTTTCAGCTTGGATGTGTTTTGAGCCTCTTCAGTCTCTAGTGCCATCTTCGTAGAGGTTCTCTAGCTGGCAGTGAGAGCAGCACTCGTATTTTTTCTGCCACCTCCTCTGCAGTGCTCCCTGGGTACTGGCAGGTGTGATAGAGATGGCTCATCCAGTGCTAGGAACTTGGCTTTCTCTTGTCATTTTGATGAGTTTTGGGTCTCCCCAGTGCTTACCACCATCTGAAAAAGCAGGTTCTCTAACCAAGAGGGAGAACAGCATTGATCAAAGGGGACAAACATACATACTTAGATGCTTTCTTATGGCCATAGTATCTCTACTTAGTCAACCATCAGTGGAAGCTTCCCTCTAGAGTCTATGGCCTTGTAAGCCATGGAATTTTGACTCAGTTCTGAGGACCATGTATGAATTCACTCCCATTGAGCAGGCTTCATATCCGATCATAGAGCACTTGATTACCCCTATAACTTGTATATCACTGTTGCACCAGTGGTACATCTTGCCTGGATGGCTGATTTTGTAGCTTGCACAATCCATGTTTGTTCACACTGTTGATGACTTTTGTCCCCTTCTCCAGCCCCCCACAGCTGGCACAGTGCTTTGTGGCATGTGACTGCTAGCCATCGGGAGCTTGGCTTCTTTCTCAGTTCCAGTTTGATTCCTCAGTGTCCTGCGACTGCAGCCTGTGGTATCTTCAGCAATAAGGTCTTAGTTCTTATGAGTAACCAAGTGCTTTGACAGTGGACTGCATTGTTTGCGAAGCCTCCATGGCCTTCCTGACCAACAGCTACCTCCATGTGTGTGCGTGTGTGGTGGGGGTGGGGGTGACAAATTTCTGGCATTGGGATTTGCAACAACCTGTGGTTTTAGGGTAAAGCTTTCTCCAGTCCAGTAGAGTACTTCTGCCCAAACTCACTACCTACCTCATTTAAAGAAAGTTATGCCTTTTAATTAGCTAGTAAAAAATTGAGTTTCTATAGCCCTTATCCATACTCTATTTTGTCCCATCCCTTT